>CM069076.1:42110750-43535750 GCA_035578085.1 Solanum pinnatisectum | reverse complement strand
ACTTTAATAAATTTTATTTTATCAACTCTTGCCCCTTATTTACTTATTCAAATGTTTTCTATTCAAAACTTCTTCACTTACTTTTAACTAGTTTAAAAATGATCTCTTGGTTTATCAACTAAATTGGTGTAAAATATTTTTTTTAAATGGTTTAAACAAACACTAATTAATCTAGTTTTATTAAAATTCTAATCACTTGCAATTAAATTCAAAATATTTCAATTAGAGTCCCTTTCCTTAACCAAAAATAAAAATGTGTCCTTTATTTAATTATTTTTCCAAGTTAAATCAAATATTGTAAATTATTATTCTTATGTTAAATCACTTTTCTAAAAAATAGTTAAATATATTTTGGTCAAATTGCGAGTCAACCGATGTTAGCTCCACTTCGAATGCTTAAATCCTTCAATGTAAATTGAACCCTAACCTCTTTGGTATTTTCAAATGATTTTTCTGCTTAAATCTTTTGAAAATTATGTTTTCTTAATTTCTTTAAAAATTAAGTGCGACTCTTTTCTAAGTATTTTTCCCAAATTGTTTTATACTTGGAACATTTCAAAAAGTAATTTTTTCTATAGATAGGAAAGTTCTGGCACAACAATTCTCATACTCATTTACTCAAGTCTTAAAATAAATTGTAGATGATTGCAAAAGAGTTCTCAAATGACTCAAAGGACTTTCTTGAACTTTCTCTTAATTTTATCTTGATCCGAAATGTGAATTTAAGAGTTGTGATTAGAATATGTGATCTCTCAATGATTAATAAAGCCTTAGATAGTTAGTAATAAGAAGAGAGCGAATATATGATTTGAAAGCATTGGTAGATGCGGAGGTGGAATTTATTTTTTGTCGAGAAAGGATTTTGAGACAGAGGATCACGTGATCCTCTCCGAGACGCGGAGAGAGGGTGATCATCCAAGGTGGAAATTTTAAACGCTCGCGATGCGACTGCTCAATTATTTGGCCGATCTTTTCTTCCTCTCCCAAACTCGATTCAAGTCATATCCAATGCAATTTCAGTGTCCAATTTCACAAAATTTCATAAACCTATAACATTTTCAATGAAACCCACACAAAATCTATTGAGTGACTCAAGGCATTTTCAAAACCCTCACTTCAAGAACTCAAAGACCTCCATTGTTAGCTAAAACTCAAAACTCAATCAATCAACTTCAAGAACTGTCTCATGGGTAAATTTCACATGATTGGCATGAGGGCTAACAAACCTAACACTCATGAAAGCTATATACCTCAAAAGAACTAAGTTCTTGGTGAAAATCTCAAATCGTGAATGACGCTTAAACTTTTCTTGTCTCCTCTTGAAACTTCTCTAAAAACCCTAAGCGCTTTAGAAATGATGAAAATGATCTCAATCAGGTTAGACCCCTATTTGGGTGAGAAAATGTTCAGGCCTAGTGGGGTAAGGAAGGACCAAAATACCCTTCTTAAAACGGATGAATTGTCTTATCTAGACAGTTGCACTCAAACGGGCATAACTCCTTCATCCGATCTCAAAATTTAAAAACTAGGCGGTGTTGGAAAGAGGACTCAAAGACCTTCGATTTGATACCTCATGGCCCACCTAACTCTTTATGTGCGAAAGTTATGATTGTTTGAAGTTGCCCAAAACTAAAAATCATACTTAACCTCTAATTGACTTTTTGAAGCATTTAAATGTTACATCATATATAAAATGATTCGAGTAAATAATATATTAAAAGACTCAAAATATTGAGAAGAGATTATACTTAAAATTTGGGATTGTTTAGAGGATATTTGAGTTAGTTGGATATAAAAAATCACCTTGTTGAGAAATATGAATTGTTGCAATATATAAATATTGTATAAACAATGTATATGGATGTATATACATCTATGATACATAGTTATACATCATATATACAATTTATACAATATCGACACATTACATAACTATTTATACATTATCAATACATTACATATATGTAACCACGTTTGTTGAATTTTTTATCACCTGTACAATTATGTAAGAACCCCATATATTTTGAATATCATTGAATATACCAGTAATCACAATATTTATTATATACTACACAATATACTAATATATTGTAAATTCATTTTCTATACAGTTTATAGTTAACCGTGATTCAATTGTATTTATGGCTATACACAATTCAATCCTGACAAATTTAATAAATATATCAAGTTATTTCTCCATTTTATATGAAAGGGGGACAACTATTAATATATTTTGAAACAGTATTCATAGTATATTATACAATATATTGAAATACCATTGGTATATTATTATATTATTTAAGATAAAATTGCTACATTATTTTAAATGACTGTGACAAAATAAAAATCATTGAAATAATTAAAATGATAATTGATAAAATATTCTTAAAAAATAAGAATATTTATTGATAAATTGTCTTAAAGTTAAAAATATGTTCAAATTGTATTTTATATTATTTAATGACTAGAAAACTTTTGAAAATAATTTTTAAATATAAGAAGCCAAATTAGATGTCAATAAGTAATGATCTCGTAAATGAAATTGAATAAGACACGATTAGTATAAAGGAAAATAACTTCCACCTATTACCAAATACATCAGTTTTATTTTAAGTGCGAGAATTGTGGAATAATCACTGGATAATTAATAAGAAATTAAAACTGTACTGTACTAAGTTTATCATATTTTGGATTGGTCGAATGATTGGAATCTCTTTATCTTTAATTAATTTTGAATTTGAACTCAATATAAAAAAAATCATGCTAAAAGTGTCACGCCTTGAAATAGACCTTGCAAAGCACGAATTCGAACTTCTATGTAACACCAAATAGAAAAAAAAAAAAAAAAGAACATGATGTACGATAATGGCTACGAGTAGGGCGGAGCTATGTTGTTTCAGGTGTCCAATTAGACACCTGAAACCAAAAATTACATTATATATATAAGCTAAAGCATACTTTATATTGAAATATTTAGCATTTTGGACACCCTCAAAAACAATAATGAGCAATAGCTTAGTGGGAGAGGATTGTCCTAACATGTACATTACACCTAAGTTCAAATCCTTGCATCTACATTTTTTTATTTTGTTTAATGTGGTCTTTTTAAAAGGTTAACTAAATTAAAAAACGAGATACTTTGATGTAGATAGAGCAGTTGCTTAGTAACAATATTGTGCAAAAATCTGTTTGTCACTCCCATGGCCACATTTCTTTGTTGGCTTTACTTTGGACATCCTTCACGAATTTTTTAGCTACGTCACTGACTACGAGTAACAATGGATACTTAATTAATTCATCAAAAGTATAGCCGTTTCAATTGTATATATTTTACCTATATATATATATTATTAGTTATAAGTGCATCATTATATTTTCCACTTTCAAACCAACCACATAAACACAACCTTTATGGAGTAATTAGTGGTTGTTATATTTTTTTTGGCACAAACTTTTGGTAAATCAATTAACTTATGATAAACTTGGTATTTGCATGGAACTTAATGATTAGTTTACATTAGTGCATCAAATAAAGTAAAAAAGATAAGGTAAACTAAGGAGATTAAAAAAATATATATATTTCTAAACCCCCCAAAAAAGTAAAATTGAAATGACAACAAGCACTGTTAGAATTTTGAAATGAACAAATTTGGATCATTAAGAATCAACAATAAGGTGGAGCCAAACTAATAAATGACCCCTCAATAAACTAAAACAAGATATTAACATAATGATGCCTCTTAGAAGCAATTACAATATATTATCTTGAAGTATACTTCATAATAAAAATATACTTAAACTTTCTATGATTCTATATTCAAAGATTTTAGTTGTTTTTCAACACTTGCATAGACTTGTTCATGATTTCTCTTCCTTTTTAAGTGAACTTAACAATGGATTCCTCAAAGATAAACTTCATTAATGATACTAAAAAAAGTCCTTAATGAAATGACTTATGCTTATAAAGATTGAATCTTTCAATATTTTCTCTCATTATATATACTTTCACTCACATGCTACAAAAAGTAGTAGATTTTTAACTAGAATTATATGTATATGTATATACCTTGTGTTTGTTCTCCTTTGACAAAAATTATACATAGAAAATCTATTTCTATAATAATGCTATAGTGCTATATATTGACCATTTGGTATTGTAGCTATACATATGCCGGCGTTATATAAAGTAAGGGAGGTAGAGGTAATATTTACACGGGACAAATGAATGTTATAGACCGAAATCTTGAACGAGGTCTCTTAAATTATCCTTTGATTGTAATAAAATATAATGAAAATAATCATTTCATAATCTAGCTAGCTAATGCAAATTACTTTAAACAAATACGACAATTCTCTTAAAAAAGTGGTTTGAGATAGATTTTCTCATTAATTTTATGTATATTATCGAACTTTACACCTTATAACATTAAATCCATTAAATTATCTTTATCACATTAAAGTAATTGACCTATACATATGTAAATATCTCAAAAAATATTAATGAAAATTTAAATTTTCCAAAATGAAGTACGACACATCAATAATTTGCCACTCCGTAAGTTTCATAAGAAAATTTTCAAAAAATGTAAAAATGACTACTCATATTTTTTGACAAAAGATGATAAAATGACATTTAAATAATGCAAAACAATAAATACAGTTGCAGTATAAAAGTTGTTTAGTTCAAGAAAAATTTCAAATCAAACCCTTTCTATTTTGTAATCACTTTTCTTTTCTTTTTACGAGGTGCAATTCTACAAAATAGATTTTAGAAAGGGTAGGGTGTATTAAGTTTCCACTATATCAACGAGAAAGACATGTATTATCAGAAAAACTAGATTATAAATATAAAATGACTGCATATCATCTAGAGTATATATACTTCTTAATCATAGATAGATGGAAAACTGATGTACATGTACGCTTGAGGCAAATCGATCAAGCTTGTGCTAGTAGATGTTATCATAAGTCATAGTGATTGAGCATTTTCATTTTATTTTTCTTATTAAATTTGCTCATTTTTTTGGTGTCTTAATATTGCATTAGTACTCATGAATTGGCCATTGTCTTAATGTTCATAAATGTTGGGCGTAAACGCTCCAGTTGAACGTTGGAATTGGGCAGCATGTTCATTTGCCGTTGGAGGCATTTGTTACACTCTCTTTATTTTTCTTCTTTATTCCTCCATTATATCTTGTAACATATGTAACTCCTAAGGCCATTATCTTCACTATTTACTATCCCATTATCTTCCTAGGAAGACTTCTTCTAGTATAAATAGTGGTGGTCTTCATTTGGTTTGGGAGATATATAACACACAAGAAAAGATAGAGTGCATAAAAGTTAGTTAAAACAAAGAGAGTTCTTATTAGTTGAAGGGAGGTGTTCTTTTTTGTGGAGCTTTGGACTCAACTCTTGTCCAGAGTTGTTGAGTTATACTTTGTGAAGGCTGTTGTATCCTGGAGGGGACAAGTCAAGAAGACTACTGTTGGACCTGAAAACATTTGTCAAGGGGCTTGAATCTCCTTAAAGAAAGCGAGATATTCGCGCTTCAGCCTGAAGAGATTTATTTCTTCAATTTTATTTTCAATTGTAATCTTGTATTTTTTTGTTATCTTGTAAGTTTTCCACTAACATAAGCAAACTATATCGTGCCCTCACGTGCGGACCTGATGTTTTTTCATGGGTCAAGCATGTGAAATTTTTTTTGATATGAATAATGGTGAGATTCAATTTAAGGACTTCTATCTACTCTGATATCATGATAAAGTGTGTGATCATCTCATCTAAAAACTTAAGTTGTTAGAGGGAGCTCACTTCTATTATTTAATTATATTCTCAACACTAAAACCTTAAGTTATTAGAGAAAGCACACTTCCTAGATCCTCAATCATCGTAGTCGCCTTTGCATAATTCAAATTTTTGCATGATAAGTGTGAAATAGGTCTTAGGCCTAACTTGGTCTAACTCACACCCCAAAAGCTAGCTCAAAGAGAGATGATTGCTTAGCATTAACCACCAATGTGGACTTTTGTCATTCTTTAACACTTCACCTCACGCTTAGTGCTTAACATCCTGCAAGTGGACAATTTTGATTATCGGGGCCCTAACATCGTGAGATGGACTCGCCTCGATACCATGTGAAATTAGGCCTGCTTGCCCGATTCACACACCAAAAGCTAGCTCAAAGGAATGAGGATTTTCCAAACCTTATATGGAGCCTACCCATCTCATTAACCACCAATGTGGACTTTTCTCATTCTTTAACAATAAGATGCCAACTAATCTATATCAACGCATTTATAATATCAAAATCTAGTCACTATTTTGATGAAACCTAATGAACTAGACACTCTTTATCTTTGAAAAGGAAATGAATAAGATGAGTAAAATCAGGCTCTTTTTAAACAAATATTATTAGTTTGCTCTGCAGTTGAATATTAAATGGTATGGAGAGATGATTCAAGGAACTAGCTCAAGCTGATTAGACAACATTAATATGGTGGAAGACATAACTTTTGGTATTTCACTTTCTGCACTAGTGCTTCTTATTTCTTTCTTTGACCAGTACTAGACAAATTAATCATTTATTATACCCTCTTTGTCCACTTTTATATGTCCACTATATTAAAATAGATGTCAACTTTTACTTGTTCAATTTAAAAAATCAAAAGATAATTTATCACTTAGTTCCTAATTTATATCTGTCTAATTAACTTTAGTCATATAACTTATCTCAATTTGCTTAATTATAATTGACACATATATTATAGTAGTATTTTGCAAACCTTAACTATATTGTCTCATGCATACTTTTACTTTCCACAACATCTATACATGTATCATTAGCCAATATACAATTGTATAATATAATGACATGTGAGCTAAAGTTTGTTATCATTAGCCAATATACAATTGTATCCAAGGATCTAAGAAGCCATTTTCTTTAAATTTGATAAATAATTTTCTCATTGTTTGACTTTAGTGTAAAGATTATTTAATTTTTATTTTGTGATGAATACATAAAAATATTTTAAAATCTTGGTGCATTTTGTGTTCTTGTAACATTATCGCGCATGCACAATGACTACTAGCCATGGTCTAACTTTTATTTCATAAAAAAATATAATTTGAATATGATGATGGGTCATTATTAGAAAAAAACAAATAATTTGGCATTGACATATCTTCAAATGATTGCCATGATAAGTTATAAGTCAATTATCTTCTTAGTGCAACAAAAACTTTTTGGAAGTTTAATGATAGTATGCTGATCATCTTTTTGTCTTAATTTGAGTGATGTTCAATAGGGTTTCAATTTTTTTATTTTTAATATTTTAATTTTGTAATGCTAGAGACACATGTAGCCACTTAACTTTGTTTCATGAGTCAATGAGAATTACCCACTATTAGGCATTTTATAACATCTTTTTTTGGAAGCGTCGCGTAAGTTTGATGTACAATTTATAGTGTTTTTTTGTTTTTATTTTTTTTAGGTATACATATCTGATATTTGAAATTCACTGACTCAATTAATTAAAACAGTGTCAAGTAAGTCCAATAAGGTGAAGATATTTTTAATATTAGGTATCGAACTTGAGACCTTCGATCAAAAATACAAAAAAAAAAAAAAAAAACAATCGTCTTACTACACTTCTTCATCATCATTTGTAGTGTATCAAAAGATAAGTGTCATTTTCTGTTAGATTTCTTTATCAATCTTTTTCTTTATTAAGATGAACAGATATATGTACACTCAAATTTAGGGAAGGCTGCTTATTAAGCATTAGACCCTTTATATATAGTAAGCATACCAAACATGATCGCCAACTTACTTAATTAGGGTTATATATTATAATCCTCATTAGTGATCTTTCTAGAAAACCTTGAGTAAAATGTAAGCTGTTGCTTCATAATAATATTGTTGTAGGTTAGTTAAACAAACTCGATACTATTGACAAAAATGTGCTCCTGCTAAAAAATGAATTTTGGACCTAACTCAACTTCAAAAGTTATATTGCTTCAGAGGACGAGGAAGATTGTCCAAAACCATATAAAGAGATCACTCATCCCCTTTTCATGTGATGTAGCACTCTTCAACATCGCACCTTTGGTGGAGAATTTACAATTTAATGTGGGGTCCAACATCGTGAAACAAGAATTGAGATGAGTCCTGCTCTGATGCCACATTAAGAATAAGATCAATTTTAATTTAACTCAACTTCGAAAGCTAGCTGGAGAAAAGGATTGTCCAAGACCATATAAGAAATCCACTCATCTCTTGTTCATTCGATTGAGACTCTTCAATAGCTACATACATACTATTATATATATATATACACACACTAATATAAAGATTAAAATTAGGACTACTTCTCCATCAAATAAATCTATTACCAAAAATGAGTTTTAAGGATGAAAATAAGTGGGCTCAAATGTTCAATAGACAATGAAAATGACTAACTCACCACAAAACATCATCCTATATCACCTTAAGGTGGCCTTAGAATGTGTAGCACTCATCAATATTAGCATATATGTTATATATATGTAATGTCACAAGTAAATTCAGAAGAAAATAATGAATTACGTGCAACTTTTGACTTACAATCTTCCAATAACATAAAAGAAGAATGAGATGTCATGGCAAACACATGATATATACTCCATATACTATATTATAGAGGAATATATACCTCAAGTCCACTTAATTCAATCAAGTTTCTTGAAGAATGGAGGGGAGAGGTACCTACCTTTTTTGGGAAGCATTCTTCTTAAAGATCCCTTAATTCCAAATTCTATAAAAATTGAAGTGATTTAAAACCGAAAGTTACATCACAAAGGAATTGAAAAAGCGAAAAAAAAAGAAGGTATATTATTATTGAGGGGCAAAATGGAATTAAAGAATTTGTGTCCGTACAACCAACAGGTTGCATATTCATGGATAGTTCAATTTTAAAGAAACTTCCCCTAGGGCCCCTAAGGAAAATGTTTAGGGATTGTTCGCACGAAGAAAATGTTTTCCGAGAAAATAGGTGAAACTTTCCCTAGAGCCACTAATTATATTTATTTGAGCTTAAGGCACCGAGAAAATGTTTTCTTAGGATTTTTAGGTGGCCAATTATTTACTTATTTTCTTGTGTTCGATATGTAAGCAAAAAATATTACTTGAAAAGCATTTGTATATAAATTTGACAAATGATATGGAAGGACCGGGGGGGTGGGTGAATATTAGTTCTGTTCATTTGATGAAATTGGATTAGATTTGGAAGTTATTATTATTATTTTTAAGCACCTTAATTTAAAGAATTTTTTAAAAAAAAAAACCAACCAATTAAATATGAAAAAATTAAAAAATATTTTCTGCCGTACCGAACGCCTTAAGTTTGTTTTATGATGGAATTTTGTAATGTGTATACGGATCGACATGCTAAATTCGATATTCAGATAAAATTTGGGGAATAAATTTAGGGTTGCAGAAGCCAAATCTTGTTCCTTTTTTCAAATTTAGGAGTGAATAGTACATTTTTGCAAGTTTAAATTTGTACTGATGGAGACTTTAAAATAAATTAATAATGTACTAATTATTGGATATTTATTTCCATTTCTTACAACTATATATTTTGGTTTCCATAGTTAATGTTATTTCATGACTTCACAACATATTGTCAAATTAAGCTAGATTTTTTTCATTTTTGCTTAAAAATTGCAATGTAAAAAATATGTCAAAACCAACCATTAGATGTTTCGGATTCAAATCTTGTCAATAGAGAAATCTTCGATAAGGAGTATTTCCCTTTAAATGAACCCATAATTTGAATTAATCAGAGGAGTAAATTCTGAGAATCAATTGATTAAACAAAAAAATAACTCCAGAATTAAGATTCCAAAGTCCATTCACTATTTTCTGAAATATTATGGTTGATGTTCCTATTCCTTTTATCAGGAAAAAGGATTCTTCATCTTCCCATTTATCTAATGCCATGTTATGACTAATATCCCATTCCTATCCTTGAGTAAAAGAAAGAACACGCAAATATTCTATGGAACATTTTCATCTTTTTTTGTTTTTTAATTTCTCCAATAAAAAATATACATAGGGGTAAATTAAGGTTCCAAAAATTCCTGATCAAATAGGTGGTTACAAGCTAAAATGTACCTAATTTATGTTCTTATAGGAAAATGTACCTAATTTATTGTTTGGTTGTCTTATTACTACAATAAAATATGGAATTAATTATTAAATTTATCAGTAATCTCTAGCTAATCCGTCATTAAAAAAACTCCTAGCTAAGTATATTTTCTTATAATTTCGTTAATTCAGAATTAAATGAGATTAGCATGAGATTTTTTCTATTTAGCTAAGAAATTTTGTCTATCACTGTGTCAGACCCAAAAACGGACGTGATGACAATTGTCTATTCCCATCAAGACAAGTCAACATCAACCCAACGAAAAGAGAGAAATTATGGTAACCAATAAAGCAAGAACAAGACAAAGGCGGAAAACTAATTCATTCTAAACAACACCCCAAAACCTGGTTGTCACGTGTATAAGCCACTAATGAAAATACAGAATTCAAAGATAAATACAAATCTCACTTTTGTTTCTCAAGTAGAACAACGCTTAAAAGAAAAAGAAAAGAGGGCCCACCAGGATGACAGACAGCTACCTCTTAGATCCTTTAACGAGCCTCAACTGTCAGGAGAAGAAGAAGAAAATCACACGGGTCCGGTCTCGGAACCTACACAAGTGTAGAAGCAAGGGGTGAGTACCATCAAAATGGTACCCAGCAAGCAACCTACTAAACAACGCAACTAGCTAGAAATCGAATACCCCTTACACTCCAACCGAACCTCCTCAAACAAGCTGTATATAAATCAGCCCAAACTAGTAATTCTACAATACACTACACAAGGCCCAATATTCACAATTCAACAATCAAACAAATTAAATAAGTCAATCTTAGTGTTAAGTTTTTTCAGTTACTCATAACAAGTGCATCAATCATAATCAACAAGTAAGTCATGCATAAGCATCAAATGCATCTAGTCACAGTGATCAATCTCTTGCCGGAACCATTATCCATCAGCACAATATCACTAGTCGGAACCATTTCCCATCGGCTTTATATCACATTACTAGACGGAACTATTTTCCAACAGCCTTATATCACATCACTAGACGGAACCATTTCCCATCGGCTTTATATCACATCACTATCCGGGACCATTTCCCATCTGTTTTTTATCATATCACTAGCCAGAACCATTTTCCATTGACATTATATCACTAGCCGGAACCATTTCCCATCAACATTATATCACTAGCTAGAACCATTTCCCATTGACATTATATCACTAGCCGAATCCATTTCCCATCGACTTTATATATCACATCACTAGCTAGAACCATTTTCCTTCGGCTTTATAACATCATCACGATGTTCACAGTCAATGCATACAAGCAATATCACACCACACGGAAGATACAACAATTCATACAATTCAAGTCCACAATCATGCTTTCAAGCATTTCATCAATCAATAAGGCAATTCACATCATCATGTTCATCACATAACCTTTTTCATTTCAACCCCTTTTTATTCGTTTAGTTATAACAAGTGGACAATTTAGACCCTTCACTTCATCCTCATTACTCCCAACACACAATCAACGAAGGAAGCATACAAATTCAACTAGAATACAAGGTTTAGGAAGTCACTTGCCTTAAATCAATCAACAATCACTCCAATAGTTGAGTCTTTCCCTTCCGAATTATTTTCAAAGCCACACAATCTATAAAATTACAAGTATTCATAATCACTTTCTGGAAACAACAACATCCACAACAATTTATTTGAAAGGTGGGTCAATCAACACAATACCCAATTTCAAAAATTAAGGTTTGAATCTAAAATTTAATACTTGAAAACATTACTCAAGACTTTAAGAACTCATTAGGGACAAATTTCGAAATAGGACTTGAAATCGATTCACAAACTCCATTTTAGTTAAGAACTTGGGTTCTTGAAAAACCTCATATTCACCAATCAAAATCTCATATTTTGATGTTAAAACTCATAATTAATCGATGGAAAATGAAGGTTTAGGATCAAGAACACTTACCTAACTGATCTAGCACAAAAAATCCTTTCAAAAATAGTCACCAAGGGTTCCCCAAGTTCAAAAATGGTGAAATGGAGCTTAAACCTTGGAATTTGCAACAAAAGCCCTCTCAGATATCACTTAAGCGAACCCACTAAAAATGCAGGCTTCACTTCTGTGATTAGAGCTTCGCTTAAGCGATGGCTGCTTCGCAAATGCAAAGGTTAACAAGAGTTGACCCTTCGCAAAAACGAACCAAGCCTTGCTGAAGCGAGCCTCGCAAAAGAAAGCCAACTCTCGCAGAAGCAGAGGTGCACCAGAACTCAGACATTAGAAAATCAGCCAACTCTCAAAACATCAAAAAGGACCCTCGAGATTTGTTTGAAACCCCGTACACACAAATAACCACATATGCAAATCAATTATACTTGACGTTTTAGACTCAATAGAACCATCAAAACACGAATATGAGGTCTCCTTGACCTGACATCCGTGACAATCACAAGAAAGTAACTCACACCTAAAAGGGCTAAAATAAGCTCGGGACCTCTCAAAAATCAACCAAGACCTCAACTAGGCCTAAAATTATCCCCCAAATCCAATGGAACTCTCAAAATTCTGATCCGAGCATCCGAACTCCGAATGTTGACCAAAGTCAACCCAAAGGCTAAAATTCCATAATTTCACAACTTAGGACCTCATCCTCAAAAAGACTCGGAAATTGAAATTAACAACTCTCGTGGATTAGATTTCACATTCCGGGACTGATGGAATCGACAAAATTTCATTCTGATACTCAAGACTCCAAAAGACACCGAAAACCACTTTCGTAACAACTTAGTCTTTCAAACTCAAAACTTACCAAATTCTCAAATTTTAACTCCAAGTTCAAGGACCAACTTTTTAAAACTCAAACATAGGAGACTCGGGATCAATCACGAAAGGACAAAATGGTAATTTTGAAAAAAATAAAAATAATCGATCGGGCCATTACACACTGATTCTTTATTTTCTAGTAGTGTATTTTGCCAAAAGAAAATTCATTTGTGGGAACTCATCAAACATATGGTGCATTACAACACACATTTAACAGAACAAAAAGGGAAACTAAGACTTTTTTTTGGTTTTCCACTCGGTGTCTGGAGCCCTCATTGGAGCCCCGACTAAATTTGAATTGTGCACTGTAGGGCCCATTCAGAGGTGACTTTCCCAATATGATTTTTTCCATACTCAGAAATTAAACCCGAAACCTCTAATTAAGGGTGAAGTAGTCTCGCCAGTACACCACAACCCACGGTAAAACAAGACTCACAAGATGCCACATTAGCTAAAGAGGTGGTAATTCAAGAAACTAAATGTGGAGTTAGGAATAATTTATCATGTCCTTTTTAGATCATATATTATCATAGAAGCATCAAAATTGCTGTAAACCAATTTCATTGGCCGTTACTTTAAGAACAACAAGTTGCCAAAAAAGTTCTTGTTGATAATGTGATCACAAGTGTTTAATTATCCCAAGATAATAAGTAGCTTTAATCCTAATAATTAACTAAAAAAAGAAGTTAGTACTACTAAACAAACATAGATTAGGGAATTCAAAGTGATTCCTTTATATAGGAGCCACATTCTAAACTAATTCTAAACTAATTTAAATATTGTTTAAGTTATCTCTTCTCCTTAGATATTAAATAGTGACCCTATTTAATTTTAATTTAATTTGTCTTTCTGATGAGTGCCTTAATTAAGTTGAAAGTTCATCCTAACCCTAATTAATTTTTGGAACCTAAGAATTATTCTGCATGGTCCCCAAGAATATGTTCATTTAATTTCATGTTGCATCAAATGGCTATTCTTGTCCAAAAAGGAAGAAAGACACACACCACTCCTTTTTGCTAATTTTTCTTATTCACTATATGAAGAAATTCAATTCTTCTCATCAAAGGTTTACGTTGAGTTGATTTTTCAGATAATCACTCAATTAATAGTTATTATCCCAAAAGTCATATTTTTATTTTATTTTTTCTATAAAAAATGACTTTCAAAAAATAATTATTAATTGAATCACTATTTGAGAAATCAACTTAGGTTTACGTCAATTACGAACTTGGCCCTAAAACACTTGTGACAAATTCAACACAAGAAGTTCAAAGGTTGAAATCTACGCGATTATTTCATCTAAAAATTCAAGTTCTTACAAAAATCATTTTAATTTTTTTAAAGTATGTTAGTCTTATTGTTTTAATAAGTTTTAATGATGACACTAAAGGGGGTGTTTAGCTAAGCTTTTTTTTTTCAAGTGACTTAAAAGTCAAACGTCAAAATTTACTTTTGACTTTTGACTTTTTTTTTAAGCCTAAGTAAAGTGATACTTTGGCTAACACCTCTAAACATTTAAAAGTGTTTAAAAGTTAAAAGCACCTGAAAATAAGTCAATCCAAACACCATCTAATTTCATGTCATTTTTCATTAAAAGGAAAATCGATCTCAACATATATACCAAATAAGTAGAGTTCTAAACAAGAAAGCTGATATCAACAAGAAAGAAGGCATTATATGGCTCGTACCACAAGATCATCCAAAGATGAAAACACATATCACATGGAAGGATTTTTCAGAATCAAGAAAAATTAACTCACTCAATTATATGAAAATATGTTAGCAATAAGTAAACAATACACACATTCTCACAAGAAAAGACAACAATTGGTCTTCAGAAAAAATATAATGTCACTACACTTAATCAAGGACAAACATATTAACCTTGAAAAATTTCCTTAGGTTACCTTAAGAAAAAGTTTAATAGTGAAAGAAAAAAGAAAAAGAAAGATTAGAAAGCTATACAAGTAGAGTGACCACAAGGCGATCGATCTATCTAATCAAGATACAATTACTTATTCTCTAAATTGACTAAATATCGAGCATTATAATAAAATTCTCATATCAATCATTATTTTTTAATAGGCGTGTAAAGTTGCGAGTGGATGAATTGAAGTGGATATAAGTTAACTCCAACTAAGACGTGGCACGTAACAAATACGTCATTGTTAAAGATGCCAAACTCAATAAATAGGCATCCACTTGAAAGGTTCTGCAGACAATTGAATTAACACCAAACAAGAGATATATCCTTTTTTCTATCTTCTAACAACCTTAGTTACATACATATTGATGAAAAATACATAAAATTAGTTCCAAGCTCTCTGCACACTATTTTTTTTCCTATTTTCTTCCCAACGTTCGCCGCATAAATAAAGGTACGATACGTTTAGTGGTCATTGACTTTAATTTACGTGGTCTTTTAATCTGTTAGTAACTTTTCATATACTTTATTATCTTTCAACGGTCTTTTTTTAAACTAATTGAGTACTTGCTGTTGCAACAATTAACATTTAGACACTAGTCTCGATGAAATAAGGGAAAAGGGTTAAAAATGCTCTTAAACTATGTGAAAGAACAACAATGCCCTCTGCTTATAGTTTGACTCAAAAACGCTCTTATCGTCAATATTTTGGTTCAAAAATGCCCTCCGTTTGTAGTTTGCTCAAAAATGCCCTTGCCGTCAATACTTTGGTCCAAAATGTCCTTATTTTTATTTAATGGATCAAAAATGCTCATTTTCCAATAATATATTATTATTTTCTTTTTAATACATTCTTTTTTCTAATAATGTTTTTTTTAAAAAAAATTAGCAAATGTTTATCTTACTTCAATTCATAAAAAAATAAAAAATAAAATAAGAAATATTTTATTATCATTATTTTCTATCACTATATAAATATAAATTAATGATGGATATACTATGATCTTATATTTATGACATATATTATCTGTCGAAAGAGTACATGAAGTTATTCTATTTTAATTGATAAAATGAGATTACAAAGAAAAAAATATTTCCTACATTTTTATTGGTTAAAATGATTTTAGAAGAAAGAAAACAAAAATAGTGTTCTTTAATAATATTTTAATTAGGAAGAAGATGTGTTTAAAAAGAAAAAAATATAATATATTTATTCAGAATAGGGAATTTTTTACTCATTATGTAACTATAGGGGCATTTTTGAGCCAAAGTATTGATGGTAAAGACATTTTTGAGTCAAACTATAAACGGAAGACATTTTTATTCCTTTCACATAATTTAAGGGCATTTTCGACCCCTTTCCCTTTATTTGATTTCTCAATTGTTATTACGATCTAGTATCGACCATGAAGATATATAGTATTAATATTCTTTCATTCTTTGTTGTTTAACAGGTTTGTAATTAACTTAACTAACACGACGATGAATATTGTGTTACAACATATTGCACCAACATTTGTTTCTTGCAAACATCAACCACTTATTAATTTCCGGGATGGTCTAACGATTGATCCGTTTATTCCCCCTCGACGAAAGGACAAGGTGGTGATAGTTATGGGTGCAACAGGAACGGGAAAATCTAGACTTTCCATTGATCTAGCCAAACATTTTTCAGCAGAGATTGTGAATAGCGATAAAATGCATATTTATGAAGGTCTTGATATAGTAAAATATAAGGTTAGCGATAAGGAGACTTGTGGAATTCAACATCATTTGTTATCAATTATTGATCCTAACGAAGTTTTCACTGCGACAGACTTTTGTCAACGTGCTACAAAAGCTGTGGATTCGATCATAAGTAAGGGTCAACTACCGATCATTGCTGGAGGGTCAAATTCGTACATTAAGGCACTAGTGAATGATGACATTGAATTTAAGTCCAGGTATGAATGTTGCTTTCTTTGGATCGATGTAAATTTAAAAATATTACAGAGGTTTGTGTCAGAAAGAGTCGATAAGATGGTGAAAGAGGGGCTTGTAGAGGAAGCAAGGGAATTTTTCAACCCTGATGGCGATTACACAAGTGGAATTAGACGTGCGATTGGAGTACCAGAAATGCACCAATATTTCATAAATGAGAATAATAAGATGATTAATGAAGATACCCGGGACAAGATGCTTCAAATTGCCATTGAAAAAATTAAAGTCAATACATTCAAATTGGCTTGTTGCCAACGTCAAAATATTCTTAGACTTGAAAGCCAACTTGAATGGAAAATAAATCGACTTGATGCCACTGAGGCATTTGAAAAAAAAGATGGTGAATCACATCAAGCATGGAATAGGATTGTATATGAACAAAGTACTCAAATTGTTCGTCATTTTCGTGGTGAAGAACTTCTCAATATCCCGTCTCCTCCTCCTCCAGCTTCTTCTTCTTCATCAACTTCCTTCTTGCCCAAAGTTGCTACTATGACACACTAGAAGAATATTGTCCACATATTGATATATGTTTACTATATATATCTTCATAGTGTGACAATATTTGCTAAAATCAATAACCTTGTTAGTACATACGTTTGAATCTTTGTTCGTACACCCAACAACAAATCTTTCATGATCAGACATCTCGTCTGCATGGAAGAATGGAACTACTACTCTCTTGGTGGGAAGTGCCTTAGTCCCCTAGCTACATAAAGTTGAGTGGTCGCAGTTATATGCGCAAACAAGGTGCGCGCACGAGCCAATTTTGATACCCTATGTCATTGGGTATTTTTCTTTATGTGGGGTTTTGTTTAAACTTTTTGAATGTCTATGTTGTATTCTATGTACCTAAAATAAACTTTGTAGAACATTTGCCACCACACTGAAAAAAAAGAAAGAAAAGGAGACTTAGTGGCATTTTGGATTTTATATATATTCTGTATTTTGGCATGATCATGAGCTGTATTATTCTATATTATGTACAATTAAAGTACTATATTATGTATATGAGGTGATGTCTAATGGAAATGCATCGTGTTTGTTTATGATTCAATGAATGTCATCAGTGCGCCAGTAAGTGATATATGAGTTCCTCTGGTTTGGATCCAGTCCAGTGGGAATCTCCTCCAGTGCCTCCAGTAGGCCTTTAAATTTATTACATGTGTCTACTTATATATTCAATGGACTAAATTAATTTTACTAATCAAGCCTTTAGCTACAGTCAACAACATGTTTCTCTCCTTCTCTCTCCGGTTGTCATACCAATGTTTTTGGTTTTAAATAAGAATTACTTACCTTCGTCCATTTTTAATTGTCATAGTTTTCTTTTTTAGAATCAAACTATAAAAATTTTGACTAACATTTTATGATGTATTTTTACATCATATTGATATGCAAAAAATTGCAATTTATAGTACTTTTCGATAGTTTTTAAATTATTTAAAATATCAATTAATGTAATCTAATTTAACTTTAAAAATTAATCAAATTCACTTTTGAAAAGTGTAATATGACAAAAAGTGGACGAATGGAGTATTATTAAGTCTATTATGAAATGGATATATGTATCTGGGTTATGAAATTTTAGGGATTCAAATTAAATTTCAAAAGAGCAGCTTATACGATGCTGAATTAGCGCCAATTGATACAATTGTGTTGCTTGCTGAGCGGAGCAAGGCCATTTTCAACCACTACCATTGATCTCTTCACTGACTTTCTGATTTCTTTATCTCAACCACTACAATTTGGTGTTCAATTTTGTATGTTTAATTCTATTTTATTTAGAACATATGTTGCAAAATTCCAAGAGAAAAAAAGAAGAAGGATAAGCATCGACGCTTCTATTATGTTGATTGTTGCACTACAAAATAGTAGTCTGACTGTAGTTTAAGGCTTTGGTTAGTAAATTAATCTAGTTTATTGAATATATAAGTAGACACGTGTAATAAATTTAAAGGCCGACTGGAGGCACTGGAGGAGATCCTCACTTGATGGGATCCAAACCCGAGTTCCTCCACTTTTTATGGACGTCAAGAAATTTATTTAATATGTATAAATAATTTATCTAAAAATTGGGTAAGTTATTTTTCTTAGTTTGTGTCCCAGTAAAACATGCTTTCAAGCATCAACACTATTAAATTCATCAATTCGAAAATCAAGTTCTAACGATTTGATTTATGGAGTAAAATGTGTTCATATACGTATATAGTACATAATCAATTGTATGAAGGCTCAATGCGAACTTGTATTATACATACATAAATCTCTATTCAAATCTTGTAGTTAAAATTATGTTCAAATTGTTTCAAGAATATATCTCCGGACCTTCTAAGAACAACTTTCAAAAGTGAGCAGTAGATTGTGTACCTCTATTTGATATAATAGACATTGGAATTCATGCAACCTTACTATTTTCTTCAAGTACAACTTTGCGTAACAAGTCTCAATATATGTTGTATTAGAAGAAAAGGTGCAGGCTTCATGAGCCTATTCACAATCACCTAAATTGACTAATTCATGGTCTTAGTATCAGTTAAAACTACAATAAAGTCCATTCATCTCCCAACACTTTTTAGAATTTCAATATTTTGTGTTGATCCACCATGTCGTTAATTCTTGTCAAAGACCATCAACATTTCGAACAAATAAATAACCTTGCCGTCTCAAGTCATTGTGCATCAATCCTTAATGAAATGTATTCACCATTTTTCACTCTATTCTTCAACTTTGCTTTTGACTTTCTCCATGATATCGAATCGTGACTGTGTAATTCTAATTAACTTGTAATCACTAATCTAATTCAATCGAACTTCAAGACTAGCAAGTCTTTAAATCTCTCTATATACCCATCGACATCTCATAAGGTCGGAGATACACTAAGGTACCCATAGACTTATAACGACTCAAGACATCAATGATTACATGAATGTAGCAAAACTAATGGAAATAACTATGGAAAAGAAAACAAATAAGAGAAGTTGGATGTTCAATCAATCACACAATGGCACCAAGAGAATCAAAATATGGTACAAAATCAAAGGCATATAGAAATTGATTCTTGTAGCACTAAAATTTGGAATATAATAGACAAACATCCCCAATTCCATCATCCAAATTAAAGGACTTGTAGTACTTGTACGGACTGCCCTATAAACATGAAAAGAATTTACACTAGGTGCATGTGACCCTATATATGAATATGCTTCCAAGGGACGTTGATTTGACACACACATTTCCATAGAAATTTATTCTCTCCGCCTCAATTTATGCGATACTTTTTCTAGTAAAGACATTTTTATAAAAAGTTTCTCCATATTCCTTTTCCCTTAAATTCGTATTTGATAAAATATTTTTACATAAATTGAGATAAAGAGAATATAAAATATGTATATTGTGTCTCTCAATAGGATTTTCTTCGTTCTTTGAATCATTTGAAAAGGTACATTACATCTACGAATCCGTTTGGATTATCTAAATAGAAGAAATTGATAAGTATCAAATGCTGGAAAAATGTTTTGATTATTATAACAGATTATATAAACAAATAATTATGTGTTTGAAATTTGGATGGAAGTGTTGAACGGATAATAAAAAGTTAAGGTGTTTGGTAAAAAAATGTTGATAAATATTTTTTTTTCTTAAGTGGCTGAAGTGTCCTTACAACTATTTATTAAAAAAAGTATAAATTTAAAAGTATTTTTTATATAATAAAATAGATAATTAGGAGTTACTATATATTTTCAGAAATGATAAAAAATAGTTGGGATAAAATAATAAAAACCTAATCAAACTAAAAGGGCTTAGAAAGTTATTCTATATGTTTGGGATGACCAACTTATAAATTTTGGCATATTTGTCAAACACTTCAGATAAACTTAAAAAATAATACTTAAAAGCTAATTTAATCACCATATAAGCTTCATTAAACATTTTTTAAGTCATTCTTTCTTAAATGGATGGTTGGAGAAAATATATCATACTTGTTTGACATATGATTTACGGGTTGTTTGGTAGGATAGGATTGGTAGGATAGGATGGTATTAGTAATGTAAAGGATTTTAATACATGCATTAGCATGGTTAAAGATACGATTGTTCTTCAAGACCCTTTTCACTGTATTTGTGGAGAATATTTTTGTAAACAAATCATTTTAAATAAAAATTATGCAATATATGTTATGTATAATACATCAAATCAAATATTGCATTAAAAATAATCTCAACATAACTAATGCAACTATAAGCTATGCATCATATTCAACAGTATTCTTATCTCAAACAGGATTCTCGTACATCAAACACAATGTTATCGCTATGGAATTAATTTCATTTACTTAATATATATTTTTCCTAAAGTTGAGATACCTAATTATTCTGTTCATATATGAAAATATTTTATATTTTTTGAATACTAGTTCATATATGAGGTGTAAAAATGAGAAATGAAGGGGAATCTAAGAAAAAATTGACAAAAGGGAAAGAAAGTTAATTATACTATGTGGTAGGTCCAAATCAAGCATCATTCATAAGACATTTTATGGACCTAATTAATTAAATGTGATAAAAGACATCCTTTGTTCCTTATGCAAAAGTTGACAAAAAATTTAGCAGTCAAATCATACTTTTTTTTATAAGTAAGTGGAATTAAAATTTTAATCCCTACCTTTGCATTACTAATCAAAAAGAAAGAAGAAGAAAAAAAGTTTTAAAAGAATACTTCTTTTAAACCTTTCATGAGATTCTTTCTCCATCCTAGCTTTGTCCCATTAAATGTCTTATCTTGACTAGCTCCATATACATTAATTTTAAGATTTAATTTGAGTTATTTACACTAAATATTCAATAATTTTAAAGTGGAAGAACAAATAAACAAACTAAAATAAAATAAGAAATCCCTATATAGATGTAAATTACATGTTTTAAGTGTAGGGAACTTATTACTAATGGTAGGTATATATATCTTATAGAGTAATTTGTGCTCATTTCTTATTATGAGTTTTGAAAGATATATGTCTCAGAAAATATATATTCACTCTCTTTTTTAATCAAATGTGTGAATAATAATATTTATCTTATGTTTAAATTTCATAATAATTAATACCATGCAGAACATCTTATTTATTGTTTTAACTTATATTTTAATAATTATAGTTGAATGTATTTAATTATGAGTAGACCTCATAGGGAGTGTAAGTGTACGATTTTCAAATTATATGGGTATATATATAAATGTTTGATTTTTAAAGACATTAGGTGTATCCGATTATTTGATCAGAAAAAGATTATATTACATTTGTCTTTGTGCTCTCATAAATAAGTTATATTTGCTCCACTACAGTTTTTCAACATATATATTTGTCCCTTTCATCCAATTTTAGGACCATGTTTATCCTTGTACTCTAAAAAATTCATATTTTCTTCTATTGCGTTAAATCTTCATGTCCCACCTTAATTTTTCTATATGACGTCTATGGGACACAATTTTCTCAATTAAATCTATTGACTCATTTAAACTCTTTTAATGCTCCTATCGCTCGATCCACTAAAAAAAATATAACTCAAAAGTTTCATTATTCATCCAGAGTGGATATGATTTCACCACTCAAATCTTGTCCAAATTAAAAATCAACATTTGTTATTGAGATAACATAATAACATATGGAAATTGTGAAATTGCATGATAGGGAGAAGTGTAATAACATATGACATATGCATACATTTTTACCGTAGATAAATAAAATTAAAATTTATTTTCGATAGAATCATCAATCACTTTAATAAGTGGAATATATGTGGTACAATCAAGTCGTATTCATTTTGAAATCACTAGATCCACGTACAGAGCAAGGATAACTTGTATGAGGACAAGCACACGAGGTTATTTGATGTACGTACAACATATATATTGTCCTCTAATTAGTCTTTGTGTATATATATATATATATATATATATATATATATATGTTTCTGATCCTTTGGAGGACCAAAAAAAAAAGGAATTGAGACCACATTTTCCCATCAAAGAAAACAACAATTTAAAGTTCAAACTATCTCATTCCCAGTCTCAATCTTTTAATCAATAATATAATGCCATAAATGTGCTATAGCTTTATAAAACTTTTGTTTTTATTGTTATTATGTTATGTTTCGTATTTTGTTGGTGATTTTTTTTAGGATCTAAATAAAACCTTTTTTAGAGTATAATGACTCATGTAACTTTAAAGTTGAATGAAAAAGATAAGTATATTGTAAAAAATATAAAGGCAAGCAACTCAAATTTCACTAGTTTAGAGTTAAATTACGTATTTTTTTTGTAAGTTTTCGAAATTACATTTTGTGTCAAATTTCGGTCTCTAGATACATGTATATGGAACGTCTAGATGTATGTATATGACACATCTAGATACATCATATCTTAGATCTGAGGTCAAATTTAATGTGTAATTTGTTTCAGATCTGATGATCCAAGTGGATAATTCTCATGTATTTGTCTCTCGGTTGCCTCTCTCCATTCTCGGTCATCTCTCTTCCTATATATTTGTATTTACGTATGTATCTGATATCCCAAATATATGTATCTAGTATGATTCACATATATTATCTGGGATACTGCATTCTCTCGCTACCCTCCTTCCTACCTTGCTCGCCTCTCCCTATGTATTTGTATTTGAATGTATCTAATATCTCGGATACGTGTATATAGTGTGATTCATGTAGCTAAGATCCACATACTCTCTTGCTTGCCTCTCTCCTATGTCACTCACCTCTCTCTCTATGTGATTGCAAAACACATATGTATCTAACTTGAAATGATATGACAATATGTAATTATTTCGTACTATAGAGATAATTAATAAATATGATAGAATCATAGAAATTATGTTAGTTTAATTAGATAATTTTTCCTAAATATAACTTATTTTTTGTGCTTGTTTTTGTCCCAGCTTTATGCTTATGACTTATGAGTTATGACAATTCCATTCTCGCCCACATACAAGCAGATACGTTGTGGGTATTTTATTATTATGTTAGCATAAGAGATGGTTTTAACGAACTACTATAAGCTAAAATAACGATCTATATCATTACATCAAAAATAGTTTTTAGCAATAATTAATTAATAATAAAAGTTTAATTGTCATTAAACATGTTTTTCTAAAAGCAATTACTAGTGACAATTACATTTTAGCACTCTCTATAAATACCCCTAAAACCTGTAGCAACGTTGGATATAATGAGAATTAGCTAATGTTGGTAAAAAATTTAACACTCTTGGCAGGGGCGTAGCTAGAGCTACCCTCGGACAATTTAAAAATTACGTCATATATATATATGTCAAATTCTACATTTAAAGGATATATATATTTAAAGTTGGACACCCTTAACAAAAGTTACGCTTTGGCGTAGTGGTAGTAAGTGTCCATTTTGAGTGAAGGGGTTTTGAGTTTGAACCTCAAATAACACTATGTCTTTTTATTTTATTTTGACAGTCACATGCTATTATTCTTGGACACCTTTAATAAAATTTCTGACTACACCACTGACTCTTGGTTAATGTGCATATTTATTAGTCTTTAAAAGTTATTATTGCAAAATTTCATTCAGTTGGAACTATGTAATGAAGATGGGAATTGCAATATTGCATTGATAGGAAGAAGTGTGTAATCATATATATGACATGCATATATACAATTTTACAATCGATAAAAAAATTGAAAATCTATTTTTAATAAAGTCGTCAATCATTTTGATCAGTCGAATATAGGTGGTACGCTCAAAGTCGTATTCATTTTGAAATCACCAGATCCACATGGCAAGGATAAGTTGTATGAGGACAAGCACATGAGGTCATGTGATGTACGTACAACATAATGTCCTCTAATTAGTCTTTGTATCTATCTTTCTTATCCTTTGGAGGACAAAAACGAAAAGGGAATTGAGACCACATTTTCCCATCAAAGAAAGCAACAATTTAAAGTTCAAACTATCTCATTCCCAGTCTCAATCTTTGAATCAATAATGCCACAAATGTGCCATAACTTTATCAAACTTTTGTTTTATTGTTATATTGTTATGGTTCGTATATTCGTTGGTGATATATTTTTTTAGGACGTACAATTGAATATTCATCATTTACTTGAATTATAAATTTTCAGAAATACAAGAACAATTGATTGTTTTCATCCTTTGAATAAAAGACCTAGGCCCTTGTAATTTTGTCTATTAATTGTACAATTTGTAGTGTACTGGTCTGTATCAAAAGTAATGACAGATTCTAAAACAGTTGTCTTGTTCAATATTTGATTACACTATATAAGTTTGTTTGTATATAATAATATACATATTCTCAATTCTGTAAATTTTGTACTTTATTGTTTGACGGAAGCTAGTTATTTGTTCTCTTGTTTAACATTATTTCAAGACACGTACGTACTTCTTGGAGATGTTGAGAGTTTTTGATATTTTTTCCTTGGTTTTTTGGGATGCGTGCACGGTCCATGGATGTTTTGGACTTGAAAACATACATGATTAGATTTCAAGGTCAACATGGATCACACATTTTTAAAGACTACTATGCCTCAAAAATCATTAGTTAAATCGTTAAAAACACCTTTGAATTATCACTTTTTTACGAGTCTCACGGTCTAATTATCAATTTGAGATTTTTGTTACCTAAACTTTTACCATTTATGTATTAAAACATACCTCAAACTAATTAGGTTAACTATCAGTTGTTTCTTTTTCCTACTTGAATTATCACCATCTACTCAACTAGGTGTGTTTTAATACATAGATGGTGATAGTTCATATGGAAAAATGGAACAATTGATAGTTAAAATATAAATCTCGCAAAAATATATCTATTCAAATGTGTTTTTTTACCATCATCTCACAAACGAAAGCCTCAAATTTAATAGAATTTGCCTACTCTAGACTATAGAGTCATAAAATTATAAAGGTGGGGATATGTGGAATTGAACAAAATTCAACTATATATGGATTTATTAGTGTTGCATTCTTTTTTTTTTATTTTGGAGGACAAAGTACTTGTGCAATTGTTGTGTTTAGTATATAGCAAATTTGATCGACTCTAGTTTTAATTGATGAATATAAGGGGTCAGCAAAGACCTCATAATAAAGCTTCTTAATTATGCTAAAGCTGAAGTAATCATTAAAGGTATCCAAAATTATGTCCTAAGTTGATAATTTTTTGCTTTGACAGGAATTTTAGATACATTAGCGTCTAAAGCTAGATTTGACAAAACTTATCTTCATATAAAATGTTTAAAATTCATATATATAAAATGTTTAAAATTCATATGGAACATATGTTATAATTCAATTATTTTTGTATTAATTCAACCATTTTTATGTTAAGTTATTCAAATATATATAAATGAATATAAACAACTTTTTTTTTTTTCTGAACTACAAACATTTTGTTTGAATCAGGTTTTGTCGAGTTTAATTTTAATACCGCATATCTGAAGTTATTTCAAAGTAAATGCAATAAGAAAAATATAAGTTAAATAGTGATCAATGTCTAAGCTACTGGAGAAATTTCTACAAAAATGGTGCAAACAAAAAAAAAGGAAAAAACTATATAATCAGACAAACATTGTTTACTAATTATCTCTATAGTTAGAAATAACTATATATTGTCTCACTAATTAATAATATCATATCAGATTTCAAGTCAGATATACCTAGATACATATCTTTTGCTACAAGATACACTAAAATAGGAAAAGAAGTTTAACGAGAGGATGAGAGAACTCTCATTGCGATGAGATCTCAAGATACATGTGAATCATCCCCATATACATGTTTCTGGATACCAGTTACGCGAAGAGGGGCGAGCGAGAGAGGAGAGTCACAAGCGAGATAGGAGAGAGGCAAGTGAAAGAGGCAGATACATGCGAACCCACTTTGATATAATGTATCTTATACATATTATACCTAATTTTGATCTCATGTATGAGATACACGTATTTAGACGCGCCAGATACATGTATCGAAGTCTAATAGATTCGCCATATTACAAATTAGCATGAATCTAAGTCATTGACTTTTAAACTAGTAGGATGTTGTGAGTCACTCAAGAAAATATCGTCGGAAAAAAAACAAAAATTAGCCAATAAAACCCAAATCTTTTACGATTGGGTCAAAATAGCAGGTTGGGCCCAAAACCTGTTAGGCACGGCTCAGCTGCTTCCTGCCAGGCCAACACAACTGGTCTAAATAGCGGATTTCACGAAAAGCAATAATCAAGGCCCATATGAAGTGCATGCGAAATGTGTACCGATAAAATGTGTATATATATATATATATACACACACACATATATTATGAAGAGTGAATATGAAGTGTATCTGAAAAGTGTACATGTAAAAATGTGTACAAAGTGTGTATATATATATATATATATTGTATGAAGAGTGGATGTACTGATAGAAATATATATAGTATGTATATATATGGCCAAGAAATGAATATAAAGTGTATATGAAAAATGATATAAAAATATATATATATATATATATATGTGTGTGTGTGTGTGTGTGTGTGTATATATATATATTGTATGAAGAGTGGATGTACTGATAAAAATATATATAGTATGTATATATATGGCCAAGAAATGAATATAAAGTGTATATGAAAAGCTTATTGATATTGGAAGGCAAAGTACTTCAACTGCGATATGAAAACTTAATTCACCCTTTTAGGTTTTTAGTTGGAACTTTAGGTCAGAGGTGAATTGAAAGTTAAACAGTGGCAATTCTAAAGATTCCCGAGGGAAAAAATAGATATATATAGCATATAATATACCTTTTCAGCTAGTATACTTCATATTTAAAACACGATGAAGATCTCTCCACGGATTGAGATGGAAAGTCTCTTCTTTTTTTCCCTTTAAATCTACCACGGATATACGTGAATATATCTGTGCATCTCACATATAAACAATAAGTAAGCATAATTTGAACGGATATACATAGTGATACACGTGGATATACACCACGTATATCCATGTGTATCAATACAAATTTGAATTTTACTCTTCTTTTTATGATTACAGCATTATAATTTTGGGAGGAAAGTATGTTTTCTTCAATTGCAAATTATTGTTTTGTGTTGAAACAGTATTTAGAATCTAGAGAGAAAGAAAATCTTGAATCCAGACGATATATTTATTTTTGACTTATCTTCCTTTCATATCATTTCGAAACAAGAACCATTTGTTTATAGCACGACTCAAATTTAGCATCTAAGTTATGATAGTGCACATGTTTTGGCTAAACAAAGATTATAGCTAACACTTTGAACTTGCAAGATTATTTATTAAAAATTCTATCAATAATCGCTTTGTAGAGAAACTTCCACATTGATTCCTACTTTTTGGAGGAAATAATATAAGGTAGTTGTGCACTTATCCTATTGAGTGTAATTGTAAACAAGTGTATATTGAGGCTAAGGCATTCTAATTAGGTTGCGTTACGTTACTCAAATCATTTTAGACATTTCTTTAGCTTTCTTAAAACTCTCTCTATTCTGTGTTTATAGTTAGATGGATAACTTATTCATCATTAATGTCTATATATATGGAGAGAGAGAAGTGTTAAAAACACTCTTAAACTTGCCGCAAATTATAAGTTTTGTCTTCAAACTATTAACAACATTAAAAACACTCTTCTACTTTTTTATTTTTCATGGTGAAGTCCAATCTTTCCGATGACATAAAGTTTTATAAGAGATATTATATGCAGAGAGATCTGTTAATAGGATGTGGACATAATTTGATAGTTTACTAACAATAGTGTTTTTTTAATATTTCAGAAGCAATTTTGAACAATTTAAAACCAAACATATGACATTTTCCCCCCCTATTTTCAATATTTAGGGGCATTTTGGCCCTTATTCATATATAATTAAATAATCTATATAAAAAAAATATAAATTTAAATAATACTAGCAACTATTTTTTGTTCTTATCAATTCTAAAATGATAAATTATTTTAACTCAAAAATACCTAAAATAAGTTTATCAAAATATATTCTAAGTAGGTCGTGGAAATGTAGGAGCTTAATTTAGAAAAAGACATGTCATTTAGTATCTTCTTAGCCAATTGGCACATTGAGTGTCCCATTGTAAGTATAAGTTAGGTCAAAATACTTTATTGCAGAATTAAAAGTCTTTATATTCGAAATTAGCTCTGTGTTTTTTTGGGTCCTCATTATGTAGGAGTTACTCTAACATAAAATTCTGACTTTTATTTTAATCTATACAATGTTTATATTCCTTCAGTTTATTTTTTACTTACTCATCAACCTAAAAAAAAAAAAAATCACTTTTACTTGTCATCTTGAATATTTTAACTTTTTTTTATATATTTTATCCTTAGCAATAATTATTTATTACTCAAATTAATTTTCAAAACATAATATTAAGTTTTATTTCATATTTATTTATTACTTAATGAGAATAAATTAAAATGGCATATAATACATAAATGTGTTTGTTAACTTGATCTCAGTTGACATTTATGTCATCTAATTTTGGATGTGCATAAGTAGACAATTGAACTTGTAGAGACTTGTACAAATAAACACATGCATCCTACTTGACGTCTTACATTGTAATTCTCATCCATATGACATCTTATAAGTATGTACTTATGAATAATCAAAATTGAAAGGCCAAATACACATATAGCCCCTTTAACGTGCTCTTATTTTTCATTTTGACACTTTATCTTAGCTTTGTTCAATTTTAACACTTCAACCCTACTTTTTATGTACCATTTAAACACAAAATACTAATTTTATTATTTCTTTAATTCTATTTATGTTTTTTTAACTGAAGTTTTGCATTTAAAAAATCGACGTATGTCTATTAGTTTTCGTAAAAAATATTATAAAATTAACTGATGAACATTATATTTTTTTCTAAAAAATAATTTCTTTTTAGAATCTTTCTATAGTTTTTTTGCGTGAAAAATAACCGATGAAATTGTGTTTATTTTTTTTATTAAAAAAATCATCGACAGCCCGATGAAGTCTATTGAGTTTTAGCATTTTTAATAGTCAGCAATGAACAAGTCTCTCTTTTTTTACTTGTTTTTAAAATGAGTTTATTTATTCGTATTTGGTGAAATTAAAATTACAAAGCAAGTATTTGCGTTAAATTCAAATAACCTGAATGATATGAATTTTTAAAAAAAATATGTGGTGTTATTTAATTTAATTGAATGTCTAAGAAAGAAAATCAAAGCACTTTCGTTGATTTATTTTCGTGCAAAAATATACAGAAAATCTCAAAAAATTGTTATTATTTCAAAAAAATCAATGTTTGTTTGTTATTTTATTTTTTACGAAAATCAACATACACACGTTGATTTTTAAAATACTTAAACGCAATTGAAGAACATAAATAAAAATAAAGAAATCATAAAAGTTAATGTTTCGTGTTTAAATGATACATAAAAAATAGAGTTTAAGGATTAAAATAAAACTAGACTAATATAGAGTGTCAAAATGAAAAGCGACACCAAGTTTGAGAATTGAGGGGTTAGTATGTGTTTGGCCAAAACTTGAAAAACAATTATATGACATGTTATAAGTTTATGTACTTATGAATAATGAAAATTGAAAAGCAAAATTCGTTCAAGATGAATCCAATAAAAAACAGCCCAACCCAGATCCAAGAAAAGGACCCATCCGTATATATATTTATATATATACTTTTATATTCCTTACCAATTCCTCCCACTTCATGCCACGTGTCAACGACCAAATTCAGAAAAACATTGAATTAATACTCTCTTTATTAGTATAAGAAAAAAAAAGAATATCCATTTTGGTTCTTGGGTCTGTGATTTTGTCTCCTGAAGAAGAAGAAGAATTAATTATGCAGCTGTTAAATGCAGTGGAAATAGCTAGAATGACTATGAGGGCACCTAATTCTTTAGGTGCAGAAATTGCATTTGGGACTGTTACATGGTTTGTGTATGCTGGGATCTCATGTTTCTTGGTACTATTTGCTGGAATTATGTCTGGTTTAACATTGGGTCTTATGTCTTTGGGGCTTGTTGAACTTGAGATCCTTCAACGTAGTGGAACCCCTCTTGAGAAAAAACAAGCAGGTTTTCATTTCATTTTAGTTCTTGATAATTCTTGTGTAAATAAAGATTGGATTTTTATGAACTTTATTAGTGTATCTATGCATTTGAGCTTGTGTTTGAAATGGGTCTGATTAGAATGTACTGGATAATATGGAATTGATGTATTTTTGATTGATTGATTTGGCTGATAGGAATACATCTATGGTAGGGGAAGTTAGTGTTTGCAGTAATTTTGGAAGGGTTTAAACTTTTGAACATTGTGGAATGGATATAGTGTTTGGGATTGAAGCATTAGGGAAACAATAGTTGATTGATTGACCAATGATCAGAACTACACCTATGCTAGGGAAGATTACTTGTAGTTTTGATGGTTTTTACTTTTCAAGAATGGTTTGAATTTTCATTTAATTCTTCATAATTTTTGTAAATAAAGATTGCTTTTTTATGAACTTTATTAGTATATCTATATTTGTTTGAGTTATTTGAGCTCGTATTTGAAATGGGTCTGAATAGAATGTACTGAATAATATAGAATTGATGTGTATTTGATTGATTGATTTGGCTGATAGGAATACATCTATGGTAGGGAAAAGTTGTGTTTGTAGTAATTTTGGAAGTGCTTTTAACCTTTAAACATTGTGGAAATGGATATAGAGTTTGGGATTGAAGTATTAGAAAAACAAATAGTTGATTGATTGATCAGAACTACACCTATGTTAGGGAAGATTGGTTTTGTACTAGTAGTTTTGATGATTTTTACTTTTCAAGAAAGGCATAGTCTTGAATAGGTTCTCTATTTGAGTTGAGTTTGAATTTTCTTTGACCAAATTTAAAAGGGTTCTCTATTTTGGAGGATAGACGTAATTATTGACGCTACTTCAGACATCTCCTTGTGTGTGTTGACATCAGATGGTTGTGAAGCTCCATAATGCTTTTCATCATTCTGTATCGTGACGATTAATCATTGGTAGACTATCAAATTCATTGGATTTTTTTATCTGGATTGTGATTTGAGTATCATTAGTAGTCTGTCAGTTGTGTTGATCCTTCGAAAAATGATGGTGCTTTTACCTTAAGGGGCTTACATGTTATTGGGGAATGGTCATGATGTCTTCTCTCTTCAATACTTCTCTGTGTTCGTGTGTTAAAGATTGAAATCATATGTTTGTGAAGCTTAAGAATTCTTGTTGTCATTATATTGAAACGGATATTCTTAACAGACTTAAATGATAATTGGCTTTGAAAATTTAATGGCTGTGTGAAATGAATGATGTTTGTTACTGGTATATTGAAGTGATTTTGGAGCTTAGGCCTTTATTAGTTGAGATATTGAAGGGTGATACAAGTTGAAGTGAACCAGTCATTTCTGGAATAAATTATCATTCCAACTCTTACTTTAAAATAGGACTGATTAAAAGATATATCACTATCTCTGGATCTAACGTATCTGTGTGGCTAAATGTATATACAGGAACACCTTATAACTGTTTCTGTTATTTTGAGTTGTTGCTTCCTTTTTGGAGGGAATTTCACTCATGGATATTTCTCATATTCACTGATTTCTATCTTTTCAGCTACAATATTTCCTGTTGTTCAGAAGCAACACCAGCTTCTTGTGACCCTCCTTCTATGCAACGCTGCTTCGATGGAGGTAATAACCCTGATATCTGGATTTTTGATTCAGTCTAGGATGCCTGCAGTTAGGTTTACAAAATGTGAAACAAAAACAAGAAGAGGAAGTTGGGTATGGGGAAGGCGAGTGGAGGGGGTGAGCAGGAGAAAATGCAACAGCTAATAAACATTTTATTTGTTAAATTGGAATGATTGTCGTCCATATAAAATTGACGAGGTTTTTAGTTACTGACCTGGTTTTTGAATGCGGGGTTGTGCAAGTGAAGAGATATAATGATGGACTTGAAACTAACCAGATGCATTTTCATGGCCCAGCTAAAGTAAAGCGGGTGCGGAAAATCTGAAGTAGACACAGTTGTTGAATCAACCTAATGAATTAAATGAGAGAATAGGGATTTACCTGTTCAAGAAAAAATGATTGATGAAAGTAGATCTAATGTGGAGAAAATATTAATGTCTTTCTGTAATTTATTTACTTGTAGAAGTATGTACTTTGTAATGAAATGAGGTGATAAGGATCTTTACTTATTTTCTTCTTTTTCATTCTTTGAATTTCAGGCACTACCTATATACCTGGACAAAATTTTCAACCAATATGTGGCCATTATACTATCAGTAACTTTTGTTTTGGCATTTGGAGAGGTAATATCTACTGCTTGGCCTCAACTAGTATCTTAATATTAAAGAGCTATACATGACGCTCCTGCTATTCTTTGGTTTCAGGTTATTCCTCAAGCGATATGCACCAGATATGGACTTGCCGTAGGTGCAAGCCTTGTCTGGCTTGTTCGTGTTCTGATGGTTCTATGCTACCCAATTGCTTACCCTATAGGAAAGGTAACTACTACAGTCTTTGAGCAATTGCTTCAAAGATATCGCTGGACGAGTAAAAATTTTTTCCTTGAGATCATCGGAATCATCCAAAGAGAAGTGACAAGCCAAAACAAATGCATTGACTTAAATTACTACCATTATAAGAACGTATCTGAAATGTTTAAAGGCTTTTCGAGTCATATGGATATTGTTGGTTTGATGCAAAGCTAAATGAATAAAAGAGGATTTATCCTCTAACCTATTTAAATCATTTTGAGAATGACACCAGTAATCTATTGCATCTCTAAGAAGTTGCTTAGGTTAATATAGATGTCCAACCCTAAAGTAACCAAGAATTGATCTTGATCCGACTGCATAAGTTTATAATCTTGACATTGTTGTATATCCAACTATCTTCTCATTTAGGGTTCTTTCTTGTAGAAATTAGTTTACCATTAAGATTAGATCTTGTGGAACTTATTGTGTTGATGGTGCTGATGTAGTTTTCCTATTTCTATTCAGTTAATTTTGACTTGATTTATGTTTTACCTGAATGTGGTACAAATGGAGCGAATGGATAATTAGGATTCTTCTAGTCGACCCATCTAGCTTGAGATTGACATGTAGTTGTTGTTAATGTTAATGTTATATGATTCTCATTTAGGGTTCTTTCTTGTAGAAATTAATTTACCATAAAGACGAGATCTCGCAGAACTGTTGTGTTGATGTTACTGATGTTGTTTTCCTATTCTAGTGGACTTAAATTTTGAATCTTTGGAATAAAATCCAATTAAAAATAAGCTGTCCATGAGCATCATGGCATAGGTAAAAGGGAACAAAGAGGCAACTCTTTTTGTATAATGTTCCATACTTGAATGTAATACAAATGGAGCGAAATGGATAATGAGGATTCATATAGCTGTCCCATTAGCTTGAGGTTGACAAGTAGTTGTTTTTGTTGTCTATGTTGCGCGGACTCTTCGGAATCCCTGCCGCACCAGTGTCGTCATGACAAGGGTGTGAATGTGGGATCCATACAAGATTTGGTTGACTTACCTTGGGTACTTTGACCACATTTTGTGACAGAGAGGATAAATTGATTGGGTATTTGGTTTGATATTTGGGTTTATGTCATAAATATAGTTATATATAAAGTATGGGAATGCTTCTCTCATGCAAGATAATATAAGAAGTTTATTAGTTTTAGTTCAACAACTTTAACTAATCAAAATATATACTCTATATGTCGTAATATACATTTATTGGCTGCATTCCAACACAGATATCCGCACTCCGATCTGTGAGAAATATAGGAGAAAAATATTATTGAATTGTTGTTGTGTCTACATTATTACATTGAGACCCTCGTTATAGACACTAGAATACAATCTTTTACCAAGTAGGATACTATTTACTATTCCTATTTCTATTTGTATTCCTATTCCTATTCTAAATAGGATTGTATAAACCTATTTCTATTCTAATAGGATTGTATAAACCTATTCCTATTCTAATAGGATTGTATAAACCTATTCATGTTCTAACACTCCCCCTCAAGCTAGTGCATACAATTCATACCTAGCTTGTTACAAATGTAATTAATACGAGGACCGATGAGGGGCTTGGTGAGATATCTGCAAGTTGACAGTCGATTTCACAAAATTGACAGTCAATCTCAATGTGCTTGTCTTCTCATTAAATACTGGATTTGATGCATAATGTCAGTCAATCTCAATGTGCTTAATCTTCTCATGAAATACTGAATTTGATGCATAATGCTGATAAAACACATCCCAAACCAAACTTGTAAAGACTGTTTCGTACCATAGAGTGACTCACATAATCGACATACAAGTCTACTAAACTCCCCCCGAGCAACAAAGTGCTCAAAGTCTAGTATAAAGTGTATGGATCATGTTGGAATCAATAGATGAGTTGATATTAGACAAGAAAGTCACCGAAAAATTGGCCGGAACATGCTCATACGCCGGAGTATTAGATTTGATGGCTGAAAGTGGTCACAATCTAAGAAATAAAATTATATGAGTAGGGTCAGAATGATGGCACGACCCAACTAGAAAATAGAAACTATATAGGATAGTTCGAATTGATGGAACGACCCCATTGAAAAGAGAAATAATATGGGTAGGGTCGGAATAATGGCACGATCCTACTGAAAAAGAGAAATTATATGGGTAGGGAGAATGATGGCACAACCCTACGCAAATCAGATTTGAGGAGTCACCGAAAAGACGAATAGAACTATGCAAATCAAATCTGAGGAGTCATCGAAAAGACACACGGTGCTATGCAACTTAGATTTGAGAAAGTAGTTCAAAAAAATCCACGATACTACGTAAATTAAATATGAAAAGCACTCCGGAGAGATGCACGGTGCTATGCAAATCAAATATGCAAAGAAAAGGTTGTCACCGAAAGGGTGACACGGTGCTACACAAATTAAATATTAAAAAAGTTGTCACCGAAAAGATCGCACGGTGCTACACATATAGGATATTAAAAATTAGTCACCGGAATGATGACACGGTGCTACACAAATCAGATATGAGAAAGTAGTCACCGGAATGATAGCACGGTGCTACACAAATTAATTATGAAAAAGTAGTCACCGGAATGATGGCATGGTGCTACACAAATCAATTATGAAAAAGTAGTCACCGGAAAGATGGCACGGTGCTACATAAATTAATTATGAAAAAGTAGTCATCGGAAAGATGGCACGGTGCTACACAAATTAAATATGGAAAAGTAGTCACCAGAAAGATGACACAGTGCTACAAGTTTTGCTAACATAATTGTTGGCCAGACGGGTGACATATATGGGTAATAGCCGCCCGCCAGTAGCGGAAGGTCTTTGATTGGTTACCAAAGATTGTAGAGGTTCTGATAGCATGTGAGAAATATAGGAGAAAAATATTATTGAATTGTTGTTGTGTCTACATATTACATTGAGACCCTCTTTATAGACACTAGAATACAATCCTTTACCAAGTAGGATACTATTTACTATTCCTATTTATATTTGTATTCATATTCCTATTCTAAATAGGATTGTATAAACCTATTTCTATTCTAATAGGATTGTATAAACCTATTCATGTTCTAACACGATCCATATCCCTGAATCCTAAAATTTATGTGATGAGTGGCAATCCTAGCAGTGAGAAGCATTTGAATAAAAGATCATCGACAACGGAATAGGATAAATTCAAATCACGTTTCTCACTTCTAGGAAATGCTTGCACTGAGCTTCTTTCTGCATTTGAACTTTGGAAAGACCAGAAAGGACTTGTCTGAGGATGGCATTTGCGTTTCCTTTTGGCTAATAAATCCTGGCATATATTTGGTTAGATACATGACTTGTTACTTGATTATATTTATGACATGCTGTGATGTCAATGCTCAACAATATTTTGGAAGTGAAAAGAGATTTAGATAAAGGAGGCTTGAAACACGAAATGCCAACCCATATGATCTGGTTTTTTCATAGTCAATCTTCTAACATCCGATTTCAATGAATCCTTGTTCTTAAGCAAAGTCAAGCCAATCTTTTAAGAATTTGGTGGCATATGAAGTACTAAAGTCTAAAGCTGAATTTATTCTTCAGTGTCCTTACACTTCAAAGTTGGCTAGTATTTTATCAATTGTCGTTTCTGTCTAGAGCTAGTGAAACATTTGTCTATGACATTCTTACTTCATCATATAGTGGTCTTAATCAAGAAATTAAATCTATATCTTTCTCTACCTAGAACATATAACAACATAACGTTTGTGCTTCTCTATGTTTTGTTATCCCAACTGCCAGTGAAGTTCTTAAGTGCTTCCAGATTAGGTTGCCAGTTCTCAGAAATGGTAGAACCTCTGACTTTATTTATGCTGGCTTGTCTTTCCAGATCCTGGACTGTGTGTTGGGGCACAATGAAGTACTATTCAGACGTGCTCAGCTGAAAGCCCTTGTTTCTATTCATAGCCAAGAGGTTTGAATTGTATCTTGATTTTCTGGAGTAATTTGAATGTCTAACCAGTTGTTACCAAGATACAAGTTCCCTTGGCATTTCATATACCATAATTCATTATTGAGAATTTTTTTTGCAGGCTGGCAAGGGAGGTGAACTTACACATGATGAGACAACAATCATTAGTGGAGCACTGGATTTGACTGAGAAGGTAGTGTCTGTTTCTGACATATTCAAAAAGTCAGCATCTGAGATCTGTAGTTCAAGACACCAACTCTTGACTTATTTAATCTTTATAGCCTATTATCCCCTTTTCTTGAGTGTGTGTGGGGGGGTGGGGGAGAGGAGTTGACCATAGAAGAAATACTCAGCAACTGATCCTTAACCGAATCAATATGTAGCGTCTTAAATCCTTTTGACTGTACTTTCTCTCTCTTTGTTAGCCATGGTGGTGTAATGATCCTCTTCTCTTTTGTTCTATTCTTTTCTTCTTACGGATAGACTGCTGAGGAGGCAATGACGCCCATTGAGTCAACATTTTCATTGGATGTCAATTCAAAGCTGGACTGGTGAGTGTTGGACAATTAGTCTACAATGCTCTTAACTTACAAACTTAGTTCTGTGTCATACTTCTTAGATAATGAACTTTCAAGGTATGGTATTTCATTGTCAGAAGTATGCACTACAGTTTCCCTTTAATTTTATGTTGTCACAATAATGAATAGGTTTGCTTCTCATGATTAGTTGATTGTGGCTTACTTCATGAGAATCAACAACCAATAAATAAATTTTCCTGTGCTACACTCGAACACTTGAGCTGATGGTTAGCTTCTCAAAATAGGATTTGTTCTGCTATCAGTTTTAATGATTGAGAGTTAGCACAATGCTTCCATCTGTAATGCTTGGAAGTCAAAATTGAATAGTTTAATGGTAACATGTCATATATCTACTTCTCTGATCAGGCAATCCATGCATGCTTTAATTTCACTGCTTACATGTACCAAAAAAATGTTCAATGCTTACATGAAAGTGATTTTGGGGTTAATATGCCTTTACCATACTTATCAAGGCTTACTATCTTCATCATCTTTTCTCTTATTTTTGTTTCCCTTTGGGTGGGTGCTGCAACGGAAGTTAAATTAGAGGCTTAGAGGAGCTCTTGCTAATTGAACCTTAGGTGTTGACTTAAGATTATGTTCTTATTCTTCCAAAAAACGAAGAGGAGTACTCTTTTCCAATGAGTTGTGTAACCTCCATAGCTGTATGCAGTAGTTATGTCCTCATGCAAATGTTTATGCTTGCATTTGTTATTTCGGGATTCCTGAGAGAGGAATGTGACTAAGGATCTATGTTGCTCGGATACGGCTGTGAGCACTCGACAGGGGGGTGGATCTAGTTGTCAGATTTGTCATCATCAAATCTTAGGTCTAGGGGAAACAGATAGGTGTATGGCTACGGGTGCTAAGTTACAACCAGTAAATGTATATTGCGACATGTACAAGTATATATTTCGAGAATTAATTGAAGTTATTAAATTAAAGCTAATATGGTTAAATTCTTTGTAAGTACTTAAAATTTTATTCATAAGTTATCTCGTATGATAGCAAAATGTTCTAGTACTTTATGTAAACATATGGTGTAAACCCAAAATCGCACCAAATACTAAATCAGCCTATACTCTTGGCCATAGTATAGTAAAAGCACCCAAGCTAGGTTGACCAAATCCAGTGCGTGTCCCACCCACACCCAAATCGTGTCAGATCGATGCGGGTGCAGTAAGGATTTTGAAGGATCTAGCTATGGATGCATTGTTGTTGAAGTGTTAGTCAAATATTCACTTTTACTTTTTAAAAGTAAGAATATAGACTGAATGCATCTAGCCATTGGAGGAAGACAACATTGGATGTGTAACAAGTGATTAAATCGCTTCTTTTTTCCCCATCATAGGGAGGCAATGGGAAAAGTTCTTGCTAGGGGTCATAGCAGAGTTCCTGTGTACTCTGGCAATCCAAAGAATATTATTGGTCTACTTCTGGTGAGTTTTGCATAACCTTGAAATCACGTTTCACTGGTAATCTTGCTACTCTTTGAAGTCATGATGATTTGGTACTTGAATACTGTTAGGTAAAAAGTCTTCTTACAGTGCGGCCGGAAACAGAGACACCAGTTAGTTCTGTTTCAATTCGAAGAATTCCACGGTATTAATTTCTAGTTCTATACTTAATTGTGTTTTACAATTGTGACTTTTAAGCTCAAAATGTTGTTTTTCATACATCTTTCAGAGTTCCTGCTGATATGCCATTGTATGACATACTAAATGAGTTCCAAAAGGGTAGCAGTCATATGGCTGCTGTAGTGAAGATTAGAGGAAAAAGCAAAAAGCCTCCTTTGGTCATTGAGGAAGAGAATTCTCAGGATGTTGAAGTCACTGGTGAAAGTTCTCTGTTAACTATACCTCGCTTGAAAGCAAAGAATGATAAATCAGATAGTGTTGTTGTTGATATTGAAAAAGTTACAGTACCAGCGGCAGTAACCTCACCGACATCTGGTGACTCACTGACAAATGCATTGACTCAGTCATCAGATGATATTGAGGATGGTGAAGTAATAGGTATTATCACATTGGAAGATGTATTCGAAGAACTTTTACAGGTACCTACAGGCGTTTTTTTGTTTTCATACATCCTCTTCTGCATATCTAGTATAACAAGTGATACTTACATTTTAAAATTGGTCATGGTGCAGGAGGAAATAGTAGACGAGACCGATGAGTATGTTGACGTACATAGAAGGTGATACAGATTTAGAGAACTTAGTTATATCTAATCAGTGTTATATGTATTGAAGAGGATATTCTAACATTGATTTTAACAGGATACGCGTGGCTGCTGCAGCAGCTGCTTCAGTTGTGGCACGAGCTCCATCAATTCGTAGATTAACAGCCCAAAAGGCGGCTGTAAGTCCACATATATTGTATACAACTGTCTGAAATATGACAAAACTTTCTTGAAAGTCAATGTTCACCATATAAGATTTCTAAAATACATACTTAAGGTTGCAAGAAACTCGATTTGCATTTTGACATCAACTGATCGTAAATGATTACATGGAACATGAGCTTTATTGTGCACCTAATAATGCATCTAGTTCTGTCTATATCTTTCTTTTTCCTAATGTAGTTTGAGCTAAACATTTTCCTAATAATCGCGGATTTTTTAAATTTGATTCTTCAGGGAGGCCAAAATAAGGAAGGACATAGCCCCAAGGAGGACTCTTCTACCTCAAGAAGAATACAAGGGAGTCTTAGAGAGCCTCTCCTTGAGAACAAGAGATAAATAGTAAGCTAAAGCTTCTCTGTTTCAGTAATGTGTAAAACCAGAGTCTGCAAACGCCGAGGAAAGGAAAAAAAAATGCTTGTGCAATTTGCACATATAATTTTGTGAGGATATACTTATTTATGTGAATACATGCCCACTGTATGAAGATATATCTCAGATTTATCAATTTTATGGGAATACTATGATTTCCATGTTGCTTTGTAAAGACAAAACAAAGCATATAAAACATGGCATGTATTCATTGAGTTGATGTAAACACGAGATGTGAGTAAAGACCCTTTGAACTCTGCTTGATCATTTCCAAAGATTTATGGATTCAGAATTTAAATTCACTACATAAAAGGTGTCTTTTTTCTAAACTTCACAAAGACACTTGATTGTGCCAATAAAAACAACAAGATGTCTGAGTTACTAAAAAACTTACCAAAAGATATAACACAAAGTATGCTATATTGAAGTTTCTTCTTCGTCAAAATGCTCAATCATATTATCATTCCAAAGAAGAAGAGTTACTGAACATCTCCAAATAATATAAATCCTTGTTCTTTGTTCTTGAATGTACTTACAACACCTTTGCCATGACCTAAACTTCAATTTTCTTGGCAATAATAAGTCCCTTGTCATCATGATCATGAAACTTGATAAAACTTTGGCTATTCAAGAAATGAATAAAGAATGTATTGTTTGATAGACAAGATATATAGTTTGAAAACACAAAAAAAAATTATTTTGTGTTAACTAATTGATAGATGTTGTTTGCTGATTGGTGAGTATGTGCTAGCCTGTAAAGGGACCTACTAAGTTTTTGGTAGAAGAATAAGCAGTGTAATCAGCTTGTCTCCCTGCCAAACTCCACAAAAAAAATAAGTGACTCAACCAAATTTGTCACACTTATAAAAACAGTTTTTTTTTTTTTTCAACACCTTGTGAATATATTTTTAAGATATGCTACTGTTTAATTATTCTCAACAACTATGATTTTTTACAGTTGAGAAGAGAATATATGGGAAGATAAGAATAAAATCATCATAGTCGGTTTAAAATACATGAACTTTGATATTTTTACAATATGAAAATGCTCTTAGGCATCTTCTTGTCCCATAGTCCCTTTATTTATTCCAAAGGCCATATAGAGTACAGGAAATACTGCAAGGAATTTGGATTCTTTTTAGATTGATAAGTTCATTATTCACTCATCTCTTCTTTGACATGTTGTCCTCCTTATATCCCGTATTCACATTAATGACAGAGTCAGAATTTTTACTAAATAAATTTAAAATGAACACACGAAGAAACCAAAAGGGTCCTGTAAACCCCTTTGCAATATATCCCATATATATTTTATTTGTCGAATTTAAGTTATATACCACATTGTAACGAAGTAAATAATCTTCACACCATCATTTTTTTTTTAACTAGTTAGAGCAGATTATTTATTGCATTTTTAGGTTATTAAATTAAGATTACTATTTCTATGTCGTAGTAAATTATTTTTATCCTCACATTGTTAAAAGAAAAAAACTATACAGGTCGGTATACACAAGTTAAACTCTTTTTTTTTTTTTTATTTTAATTTGAAAATCTTCATTTAATCAATAGGATGATTCATCAATTTGATTACATTCTCATAAATTGAGAACATACATGCATTGCATTCCCCCAAATTATAAAATCAAATTTTTTATTTTATTTTATTTTTGGTAAAATAATAAATAAATTATATTTGTGCAACATACACACACATATGTTGGTTATGAACGGAATATTTTAATACAAATTAAAGAAAAAGAAAAGGAAAGAGACTTATAATGAGAAGGACAAGTAACAAAATGTAATTTACAATTATCAAAAAGAAGATAGAACACAATTTTTACATAGTTAATTATGAAAATAAATAAAAATTGAACCCAACAAATCAAAAAACACTAAATCATCCTAATAAAGATTCTAGGAGAAGTTGTCCTAACACAAAAGTATAGTTAATCATGCAAATCCACAAAACAAAAAATGTGATTTACACCATTATAAAACAAAATTGAAGGTAAAAAATAATAATCTAAAATTATTTATCCCAACACAAAAGCATAGTTATGCAAATCCTCATAATGTAGAGCTTTCCCTTTTGTTGTTTCACCATTCTTCTTAACTTTGATAATCTCATCTGCTTCCTCATCATTATTATAAATCTTCCTCTTAATTGATTTTTAATAAAATATTTCACCAAAAAACTTGCACCAAATAAGCTACTCATCAAAAACTCCAAATGAACCTTCTATTTATACATGAACACTTGACTTTGATTTGATTAATTAACTACATTATATATTATTTAGAATGTGACTTAATTAGGTATTAATTAAAATAGGGGTAGGGTCACAATGCACCCTGAGATAACATCCATGTCACGTGCCCTTTCTGGTTTAGAGTCTTCTAAGTACATACATAAATAGATAAATCTTTGTCTGCCACTATAATCATGATTGCCACCCGCAGATACGAAGCTAAGATTTTAAGTTTATAAGTTCTGAATTTTACATTAACGTAATAATACTCGAGTTTTAAATTTAATATTTGTACACAATAACACAAATATATTGTTTGAACAAAATTTATTGAGTTCGATTACACACATGCATACGAGCTACTAGCTCCGCGCTAGCTTAGCCACCGGTTCACCCATACGTGTTAATTACAATTATATATATCTAGTTAATGTACATCTTATCTTCCATATGGGTAATTAGCCCCACTGTCTGTCTTTTTATCAACACTATTATTATACTATTACTTTAATTTCCTAATTTACTATATAGTTTTATATATTTATATTACACATATATATATGAGAGACATATATATATATATATATATATATAAATGAGAAGCAATAGATTGTGAAGAACCTCCACGACCCCAGGAATGCCAACATTCATGCAACATTAAACTTCACATGACCTATCGGATCTTATAAAGATTTGTCCTTTAGATACACTAAATATTATTCGATCCAAAAGTAAGCGCGGTACCATATAAACTTGTGTTATCTCTTATATAAAGTTTGCCAGTTTAAAAATTGGAAAATCACCCCACATATATATATATTTAAGAGACAATATTACGTGTTTTAAAGCTATTTTTAAAATATTCTTGCTTATAACAGTTTAATTACGGGTTATAATAGATCACATTTTATTTAAAAATCAATTAAATCTCTACTTTATTAAATATTTTATTATTTTATATTTATTATTAAATGATATAAATAAACAATCTACCATAATTATCTCTTACACATTTATAGGAAATTTACCTTTATTCTTGTTCCTTTTTTACTTTTACACGTCAAACTCACACCCCTAATGTCACCACACCTCTTCTAGTAAGTAACCCACCACCCCACGTTCAAAAAGTAAAATTTTCCGTTCTAACAATTACCTATTCCTCTTTCACCTCATCAATCAACTTCCATTCAAACCATTTCTACATCTCAATATCACCTCCTAAATCAGAAAATATTCAGTCTACAATCAGAAAGAAAGGGCGATTTCACAATACTAAGAATCAAGTTTTCAAGATTTTCGTTAAAACATGTCGAAGAAATCAGAGCATACTTCTAGAAAGAGTCCCAGATTAGTAGAAGTGAGTTCTACGGTTGGAATAGAGCCTCCAATGTTTAACATATTGATTCAAACACCACCGTATAACAAGAATGCAACTCCGACGAAAAAGGTTTGTACTTCTCAAAATAAGAAGCAGATTACAGAAAAGAAGAAGAAAACTCAGTTTATTTATGAAGGAGGCTTCGGAAATCCAATATCAAAAAAGGGCAAAAAAGTGATTAGGGTAAATATTTTATTTAATTTATTTTCCAATTATTAAATTTAGTAGAATTTTTGTTATAACAGTTTATTTATGCATATTATTTGTGGCATGAATTTTGTTTTAATGTTTGACATGAAATTGTTGTGACATAAGCATACATATGTATAGTTACTATCATGGAATTGATATTAATTTGGTTATTATTTTTATCAAAAAAGGTATGAAGCATGTTTAAGATTGGTATGAATCTGACTTAATATTGATTTATGAATGTGGTATGCAGTATGTTTAACATTTGTATGAAACTTATTTAATTTTGGTATGAACTTGGTATACCTTTTAGTAGGAAAGTTATCATTCAAAATCTCTCATTATGTCTATGAATGTGGAATGAAACATGAATAATATTGGTATGAAAATGTCTTAATATTGGTTTAGGAATGTGGTATGCAGTATGTTTTAACATTGATATAAAATTGATTTAATTTTGGTATGAAGTTGATACACCTTTTAGCAGGGAAGTTATTATTCAAAATCTATCATATGTGTATATGAATGTGGTATGAAACTGGAATAATATTGGTGTGAAACTGTCTTAATATTTGTATGAAGTTTGTTATCTAACTAATATCTGTATATGAATGCGGTATGAAACATGGATAATATTGGTATAAAACTGTCTTAATACTTGAAGTCATGGATCTGACAATTGTGCCTCAACAAGAGTCTAGTTCAAAGTATGTATTTCTATCTTTTGGTGATTTCATCATTAAAATTAATTCACTTTATTTCGTAAAATTATTTTTCTTTCATTTTTGTTTCAGTGATTGTGGTATGTACACATGTTTATTTGCTGAATACATCAGCAATGAAGTTTTTAATATGGGTTCCATTGATATCGATGTAAAGTATCATTGTCAAAGGTACGCCACAATCATATGGCAGTACGAAAAAACAAAGAACGATAATGGTGCGATTAGTGAGAGTGAAGTAACTGAAATTGTTGCTAGCAAATTTGGTGGACCCCGCATAGCAAAAGAACATGCCCCGGATACCAGCAATTATCCTACACCAAGACCACAAAAATCTAATTTGAGATAGTTGATTGAAGCTTAGACTCTATAGTATTAAAAGTTTTTTTAAGTTTTGGATGATATATATTTGTTTTTTCCTAATGTTTTATGTTTTGAATGATATATAATATTCACTTTTCTTCCAACTATATATAATATGCACTGTTTTCTCAAGTTGGATACTAACTATACACAATTTGGATATCAACATTTTTATTGGACTTTAGTTTGAAAAGAACCTCATAAATATAGTACCAAATAATTTATATTCATTGTTAAACTTAACATATGAATTACAGATTGTTAACATTAAACAATTTAAGTTTTGGATATTAATTGGAATCAAATGAACAACAATTTAGATTACATGAAATACGGGTGCCATAGAATTGGTATTCAATTTGTATAAAATTTGGTATCCAATTCATATATGATTGTTTTTTTTTACTTCATAATCTAAGACAAAAAACTAAAAAAAAATGTATGAAGTTGGTATCCAACTTGTATAAATATTCGAAGAAACGAATCTGACAATGTAAAACAAAAGAAGAAAATCTGGTTTTTGAAATACAAAAAAAAATCGAGGAAAGAGAAAAATTTGAAAAAAAAAGAAATCTGATTTTTGGAATACTCTTAATTGATTAGAGTAAAAAAAGGAAAGCAAATATTCCTATTTTGTTTTGAATCTCCTAAATTTATGGAAATTATGAATTATCATTAATGTATTCAAATTAATTACTACAACTAATTCTGTTTTTTACTTTTTATTATTTTTTAAAAATCATTTTTTATTATTATTTTAAAACTTTTTTTTAATAAACTGTTATAACCTGAATTTTTTTATTGTTACAACTTGAAAGTTTTATTATACTATCATAACTTGAAATTATTAATCTTATATATGTCATTTATAAAATTTTCACTTTAAAAATCTATTAGTCATTTATCTTAACGTGTCCTTATAAGATATTGTCCCTCCACCATATTGAGGGTCACATATTCTCTAAGACATCTCCGTTCTACTCTTACGTTCTATTGGTTGTATTTACGATAATACTCATCTGTTTCATTTTACTTGATCTTTGTTGATTTTGATTTTTTTATGATTTTTTTAGTTTGGGTTTGTTTTATTAAATTATTCTTATTAATTATCTTTTGGAAATTAAGTTTTACTGTTATTACTTTATATAGTTAGTTAATGATAAGGATAATATTGAATTGTAAAAAGGAAAAAAAATTCTTTTTGCACCAAAATCAAGTAAAATGAAACGAGGAAAATATATAAGAATGATGATTTTTTTCTGTATTTATTTTATTTTGAAAGTCAACATACATAGCTAACCATCAAACTATACACAGTTAATTCTGTTTAGACAGAGTTCAGAGCAAACTTTCTTAATATGGTTATTTATCTTTGGAAATTTGTTGAATCTCTCAATATAGTGCATTTAACATTTAAATTTCTTATTTTAGTTTTAGTGAGATAATTTATAGCCCACACAAATATTATAATCATGACTTCTTCCTTTCTAAAAAGGGTAGGGGAACGAGACATGAGGGAGGGAACTATCAACACTACGATAAAAATAACTTTTAACAGCAATAAATATATACATTAATAAAATTAAAGAGGGCTAAAGTATTTACCAACATTACTTGTCATTAGATTCAATATCGTTATAGACTTAAGAGTGTTAATAGTCTCTAAAAAACATATTTAAAGCGGCAATTGAGCTATTGTCGTTAATTAATTGCCGCTAAAGATCATTTTTAATCTAGTAAAGGTGGGAACTGGAAAATCAAAACCCCCCGCAACAATGTGAAAATTCAAGTAGTCAACCAATCGAACTATTAAAATTCCTCTAATGACTGACTCATTTTTCTTTTGTTATAAAATCTGTACCTAAACAAACACCGCCACATAAATTGGAAGGGAGGATGGGGATGCATATGCATGTAAGTAGTAAGTGGGTGAGTAACTTTATTTGATTCTTTTTGCATGTGTTTTATCTTTTTAAGAGCAACATTTCCTCTTGAAGGAAAAAAAAAATCAATTGTACTATTGAAGATTTTATTAAGTTTGAATTTGATAAATAAAACATATATGTCCCACTAGCATGTTAAAGAATGGTAGTGAAGTGTTAGATCCTTATCTTATAGGCAAGAGGAATCAAAGATAAGATCTTTAAAAACACATCAAACACCTAATAGTGGACCTAAAATGAATTGTACACTTATCTCAAGTTAATGCATACTCAAAGTCCCTCTGATGGGACAAGATTAAAATTAAAATTGGCCCTCTTCTTATGGAGTTTTCCATCAATAATTAATTTTTATATAATAAGTACAACCTATCCCTTAATTTACGCTTAATCCTGTTTGAAGGTGTGACAGGTTATTAAAATGACAAGTTGTTTTTAATTTTTGTAGTGACTTAATTGATTCAAAGGAAAAGAACAAGGTGAGTGGGGGAAGTTTCCCACATTAATATTAATAATAATGCATGTATTTGATGTGGACTAACTAAGACACTACAATCACAACATTCTCTTTTTAAACATAACTAATAAAAAGGCAAAATTATAGCAACTCCAAAAGCTCATATATCCACACATATATCTGAGATTGTACGTATTAGACTGTTGGGTCCTTGACTCCTTGTTGGTGAAAAATCTGACTGACTTGAAATCAGAGTTGTTAAAGTCTTTAGCAATATTTAGATAGAAAGTTAGTTGTAGATACTCATATTTACTATTGCTGCTAATTATAATATAACAACAATTATCGTTAAAACATAATGTTTGAAGTTCTGACACATATGATCGAAATCCAATCATTTTTTGTTTGAGCTTTAGTTGTACATGGTTAAAGTTTAGTCGTTTTTGCAGAACTTTAGTTATTTATGTCCAAAGTCATGCACTGATGCACATATATGTTTGAAGTTTAAGCAAAAATGATCGAAGTCCAACTATTTTTATCTGAACTTCAAGCAAAAATGCATGAACTTCACTTTGATGTAATGTGATCATATTAATTTTTCAAATGTAACTTCAAACACTGCATGTTTGGAGTACATATATATATGAGCAAACATTTTTAAAAAGTGGACATGGATTATATGACAATATCAAAACATGTTGTTTTTGCTCTCCTGATATATAGATTACCATTCAAATGCTCAAACTTTATTGATCCGACTAATTTGACTTTTACCATAGAAGATTCACTCTGCGATGTTTTAGTTCTCCCAAACTATTATAAGAAATTCATTCCAGAACTCAAACCTAATATTGTTTTTATTTTTATTTTATCACACCCCTTGATGCCATACCATTTGTAATACCCTGTAACTAGAAAGAAGTTAGAAAGTGGAAATAGTCATTTTTGGAAAGAATATATAAATCTGGAAAATTTGTTAAGTATGTAAAGTTGGATTTTTGGTCAAGTTCAAATGACCATAACTCCTAGCTCAGGATGAGTTAGGTGTGTTTCAAGATATCGTAGGAAATATCTTAGAATAATCTTTCCAACGCCGCCGAGTTTGCGCGATTCTGAGTTCATATGAGTGAGATATGTCCATTGGAAGTTGGGCTGTTCGAATAAGGAAAGACCAATCCGGATTTTGGAAGGGTAGTTTGGTCTTTTCCATACCCAACTTAATTAATTTGTTTTTGGTCATATTTTTAAGGTCTAAAATGATAGGATTCAGTTTACGCTTTTCAAATATATAATTAGGGTTTTTGGAGAAAGAACGCAAGAGGAGAAGAAAGGAGAAAAGAGCCAAGATCATCGTTCGTAAGGATTTAGCTTGTGGATTTCGTCAAGGGGTGATCCCTACGAGGTATGTGAGATCACATAGCATTGGGTTAGTTCACCCACGCGCCAATCATGATTCAATTCAGCGAAGTATATTAAATTTGAAAGTAAATCCTTTGAGTTCTTGATAAAATTTGTTTGAATTCTTGTGGGTTGTGTTGTAGAAGTTTTCTTGAGATTTGATTCATGTTTTCGGGTGTAATTTTGAGTTGAATCTAGTATATATTGAGGGTATAATCGATTCTAAGTGTTTGGGGAAAGAACCATTTGAGTTTAGAGGATTTAGAGTTGAAAAGCGAGCAAGAAAAATCGTCAAACACCTGGGGAAAGGGGTGGGGCGCCACGCCAGCCAGCACGCCCCAAAGAGTTCTCTGAGGTTTCACCCTTGGGGCGCCGCGCCAGCCAGAGCGCCAGGGACGCCATTTCTTCCCATTTCTTCCCCAACTTTCCGTACTAGTTCCTTAGCAATGTACCTATTTTTTCTAGTTGATTCCAACACTCTTAGGTACATCTAAACATCATGAAATCATCCATAAACATGATATCATAAACCTTGAATCCATAATTCGATTCAAGGGAAGTTAAGAGTCAAGTCTAGAAGTCAAGAAGCAAGTCAAGAGAAGTTTATAAAGTTTTCAAAATCTTTCACGAACATTTTAACTTTGTTTTAAGACTTAAGTTTCAAGTTAAGCAAAGAGTAAAGAGTTGAGTTCATTTCTCCAAAATCTATAAGGGAACTAAGTATTCCCAAGAGTTTAAAATGTTTTCACATTTGAACAAGAAAGGGAAACACCGATTTCCAAGAGAGCTTTTAAACTAAAGTTTTGAGTAATTATCTCACACCAAAGAATGAAGTTTTGATTTAAAACATATGAGCTAAGTATATTTTGGGAGTAGTATTGAGCACCGATATGGGGATGCGAGTTCATACTAACTCAAGTCTCCATAAACCATGTAGCCATCATGGATAGTAAAGGATCATACTTTTTAGATCATACTAACTCAAGTCTCCATTATTACATTGATTTATCTTTGTCGAGTATAAGTCTTCCGCTGAGTAAGTAAGCTAGGACAAGGGTTCGCTTAGGGCCAGCAATAGTTCTCGAGTGCCAACCACATCCGGGGTGTAGGCTCGGGGCGTGACACCATTATAGTAGACGTAATGTTTTATCAGACTTTGTTTTACTTTTAATACCTAACCGGTTGAATTTATTGGTGTTTTTGTTTGTCCATAAATAATGTCAGAATATTTGCAAATTGAAGCGCATTATTTATAAATATTGATTTTATATATTGATAGTAAATATTTGCAAATATTGAATGTCAGTATTTAAATAACTAGTGAAATATTGAAAATTTATTCGAGTAGTATTTAAGTGAAATGATAATTTTCACCCACATATCCTCAACTTTTTTTTTCAAGAGAAATTTACTTATATCTAAATATATATTCTTTGTCAAACATCAAATACAAATTAAAAATTATCACTTTCAATGAAATATTATATATACGTGTATCATCTATTTTGAACAAAACAAAATTCCAGTCTATTTTGCTGACTAATTATGAAGTGTACACAGTTTTTTTGGGGTGCTAAAGAAAATATATGGAGATTATTTTTTAAATAAGAAACGTGATGCAAAAATAAATATAATCTTGAAAAACACATTGTCTAGTTTATTTGTTTTTTCATTTGAACTTTGTCATTGGTCATTAATGCGCAAAATGTACTTACAAATTATATTCAACATCTCAAATATAATCATCGAGGGAAGAAGGATTCTATCGTTTGATTAGAGTTTTGATCAAAATATCGATTGAATTCAGTCGTTTTCCTAAAAGTAATTTGGTGAAATATTTAAATGATTGACTCCATCAATTTTTTATTTTCTCGATCTTTGACACAAAAAAATTTCAATCAGATTCAATTGATTGATATCGAATGATTAGTTTTTTGATCGATCAAAAATGGATCACTTTTAAAAATAATAATACAATTTATAGTGTTTTTATTTAGTAGCATATAGATGTGATGGAGTTACTAAAAAGTGTAAACACTCGTATCATTAGTTGTTGCGAAGCATATAATAATGTTGTGGTACTATGTAATAGTGTTTGTTCTATTGTTTGATTGGAGTTTTGATCAAAATATCGATCAAATTCAATCGATTATCCTCAAAGTAATTTGGTGGAATATTTAAATGATTGATTTCATCTATTTTTTATTTTCTCGATTTTTGACTCAAAAAATTTCAATCGAATTTGATTGATTGATATCAAATCAATCGAATTGATCAGTTTTTTGGTCGATAAAAAATGGATCACTTTTTTTTAAAAAAAAGTTGATTTATCATGTTTTTATTTAGTACTAAGATGTGATGGGGTTACAAAGTGTAAACACTCGTTATATTATTAGTTGTTGCGAAGCATATAATAATGTTGTGGTACTATATAATAGTGTTGTTGTTTTTTTTTTGAAACTTGGTAACTTTTACTATATAATAGTGTTGTTCTATTGCTTGATTAGAGTTTTGATCAAAATATAGATCGAATCCAGCCGGTTTTCCTAAAAGTAATTTGTGGAATATTTAAATGGTTGATTCCATCGGTTTTTTATTTTCTCGATCTTAGACACAAAAAAATTCCAATTGAATTTGATTGATTGACATCATATCGATTGAATTGATCAGTTTTTTGATCGATAAAAAATGGGTCACTTTTTAAAAAAAATCAACTTATTGTATTTTTATTTAATAGCATATAAGATGTGACGGGGTTACTGAAAAGTGTAAACACTCGTAATATTATTAATTGTTGCGAGGCATATAATAATGTTATGGTACTATATAATTATGTTGTTCCTTTAGGAATGAAAATTATATTTTTGATTTTCATTTGTAGTTTAAACTTTAAATGCCCTAAACGAAAAATACATTATTTATATTGAAATAAACAGTATTTAGATCAGTAATTGATTTTTCTTTTGTAACAAGTCATATATGAAACCTATAGTTAATTTACACATCATTTTGGTCAATAACTGGAAAATTTAAAACTAAATACAACTTTTATTTGCCAAAAATTTAATAATTATGTCTTTCAAAATTTGTTCAGAGGAATAGCCATACCGACTAGGCCACTAACAACATAATGTTCTTTTAAAAATAAAATAAATGAGGTTGTTAAGGTAAGAAAGTATCTTCTACGTACCTTTATAACGAGCTGTTCCCGTCGTTATAGAAAAGCTAACGGGGGAAAATTTGAGGTCGGAAAACTTTTTCGTAGTATTTGGATTTTCCCAACCCAGTCCAGATTTGGACGAAATCGGAGTCTTTGAGGTGTAGGAAAATCTGGTAACAATCGGGTGAATCATTTATGATTTTGATTGCTTGAGTAGTTAGATAACTCGTTAAGGAATCTGTACGACTTTACAGAATTGAATTCGGGTGAGTAGAATTCCCAAAATCGATCTTAGCGCTAAGGGTATTTTTCTGAGCGTCGTTGGTTGTAGGTGATGGTTGTGATTTCATAATTGTGTGATGTATGTTTGTTCTTGCTTCATTATGATACATATATGTATATGAATGTTACATTATTGATCACACTTGTTGTAAATGAGATAGAGGAATGATGATTACCATGCAATCATGACTTAATTATGATCTTGATGATATACTTGTGATTGTGATTGTGGTGTGTTGAATGGATCAGTTGCCACGTTCCGGCATAACTATGGGATCGGTTGCCACGTTCCGGCATAACTATGGGATAGGTTGCCACGTTCCAGCATAATTATGGGATCAGATACCACGTTCCAGTATGCTAACTGTTTGAGTTTGGGATCTATGAGAGGACCAATGATTTGATATAATTGCGTATCTTGAGAAATGTGAAGTTGTTAATTGTTCGTATATGTTAATGATATTATATGCATGTGATTTTGTTGTTGTGATGACTTATGTATGTTGCACTTAGTGGGATAGCCGCGTGATCCTATCAGTACACTATGGTTATGTACTGATACTGCACTTGCTCTTATTTTTGTTGAGTACATGGCATCTTCAAGCAGCTACTGACAGACCTCGCTTAGGAGATCAGTGATCGTTCAAATTCAAAGGTGAGCCAATTCTTCCGAGCTGCCATGGGTTCTCTTTCGTCTATGTCCACCATTTTCGGACTTAGACTATGTTATAGTTAGTTAATTAGTTCATTAAATTAGGGTTGCATCCTTTCTTGTTTAGACTTGTTGAACTTTAGATGTTTTGGTACATTGACTTTTAGGTTCTAGGTTATTTCTTCCACATTGTTTAGTTCTTGTTAAACTTTTGTTGGTGTTTATGGGAACTCCCTATTTATCTCCTTAGTATTTAACTTGCTTCCGTAACTTAATTGCCTTAGTTTTGGGTTAGTTGCTTGGTTTGGGTTGTAGTAGTGGTTCTTCCATTGGAGAGTTAGTGTGGGTGCCAATCACGACAGTCTGGATCGTGATAAAGTTGGTGTCAGAACCTAAATTCGTTGATCTCGATGTACCAAAACGAGTCTAATAGAGTCTTGCGGAATGGTACGGGGACGCCTTTACTTTTCTTCGAGAGGCTATAGAACTTTAGGAAATCTCTCTATTTTCTCTTGTCTCCTTTCGTGCTATGGCTTAATTCCAATTGGTATCTGGCGATTCAAATTGGTATCTAACCTCCTACACTCTTCTGTCCGCAGATGATTAATACTAAATTCAACGGCGTCAGGCTCGTAGCTCCTGCTAATGCTCCAGCGGAGAAATCTGCAGCGAGAGGTCGCGGTCAAGGCAGGGGTAGAGGAAGAGCTAGGGGTAGAGGTCTTGGAAGAGCAGCGTCTGCTGGAAATAGAGCTCCTGTTGAGAGTGCTCCTATTAATGAGAACCCTCCTGCACATCATGAAGAGGTTGAAGAGGAGAATATTGATGTTGAGGATGTGGGACAAGAGGAAGAGGTGCAGGCTGAGACTACCGATGTTTCCCCCATAGACCCAGTGTTAGCTCAATAGATCATGTCATTCTTGAAAGGGTTGGTTGGTCCTGGAGTGCTTCCTTCTGCTCAAACAACTCAGGCTCCTACTAATCCTCTTGTTGCTAGCACTGCGCCCAATGTGGGTGGGACTGGAGGTAATGATGCTTTCTTCCGTCCTTTGTTGGGTTATGTTATGATTGGTAATAAGCATGAAATATTGACTAAGTTTCTGAAGCTAAAACCTCATGTATTTCTTGCTTCTGAGAATGAGGATGCTTATGAGTTCATTCTGAATTGCTATGAGAGGCTTCATAAGTTGGGAATTGTCCATCAACATGGGGTTGAGTTGTGTCCTTCCAACTTCAAGGTGAGGCTAAGTAGTGGTGGAGAGCTTATATGGAGTGCAAATCTTCTACTCTACCTCCACTTACTTAGACCTAATTTCATGCTCTGTTTCTAGAGAAGTATGTGCCTAGGACTTTGAGAGATCGCAAGAAGGATGAGTTTGTGGCTTTAGAGCAATGTGGTATGATTGTGGCTGCTCATGAGGCCAAGTTCCATGCTTTGTCTAGATATGCTACTCAATTGGTGACTATTGAGGAAGAGAGAATCTAGTTATTTATTAGGGGATTAAATTTTGAGTTGCAAGTATTATCTGTTCATATGACTTCTGCAGGGAAGAGTTTTAATGAGGTAACAGACTATGTTAAGAAAATAGAGGGGGTGAGGCGAGACGATCAAGCTAAGGCATAGGCAAAAAGGGCCAAGAACTCGGGTAATTTTCAAGGTTCTTATTCCAAGGGGTCTAGAAGGCCAACGCTTGCAACTAAGCCATATTCAGTCCACTATACCCGCCTCTGCAGGTAGTTACTTGGAAACTCCATCTCATAATTTTTAGGATAGCCAGGGAGTCGCGCCTTCGACGGGCGGCAGACCATCTTTTGATCATACTTGTTACAGCTGTGGAGAACCTGGGCATATGAGGAGAGATTGTCCCCACCCGCATGTGTTACATTCCGCACAGCAGCAGTCTAGTGCAGTGGTACCCGCGGGGAATGGTAATAATGGTAGAGGACGTCCACAAGGTGGGCGAGAAGATAATTAGCGAAGCCGTGGAGGTAGAGAAAATGGTAATGCATGAAGAGGTAATATGCAACCAGGCAGGGAAGTGGTTCGTCAAGATGATAGGGCTCACTGTTATGCCTTTTCGGGCAAGAATAAGGCAGATGCGTCTGACGCGGTGATCACATATACTATTTTTGTTTGTGACCAGATGACTAATGTGTTATTTGATTCGGGTTCTACTTATTCTTATGTATCTGTGCTATTTTCCTCAGAGTTTGATATGTTTTGTGATATACTTGATGCCCCTATCCATGTTTCTATCCCAGTTTGAGAGTCAGTCATAGTTATCCATGTCTATCGTGCTTGTTCTATTTTGTTTATGGGTTTTCAGACTTGGGCTGATTTGGTGATTTTGGATATGACTGACTTTGACATAATCTTAGGTATGACTTGGTTGTCCCTCTATTATGCCGTACTTAATTGTAATACTAAGTCTGTAACTCTAGAAATTCTGAAAAGGAAAAAATTAGAGTGGGAGGGGTGTACAAGCCTAAGCGAACTAAGATCATATCCTCCATTCGGGCTAAGAAATTGATAGAGCAGGGTTATTTGTCTTATTTGGCTCATATTAGAGATGTTGAGATTGAGGCTCCATCCATTGAGTCTATTCCTGTGGTGTCGGAATTTATAAAAGTGTTTCATAATGATTTGCCTAGTATGCCTTTGGATAGATATATAGATTTTTGCATTGATTTAGAGCCTAGTACGCGTCCCATTTCTATCCCTCCATATCCCATGGCTCTGGCAGAATTAAGAGAGCTTAAGGCTCAAATTCAAGAGCTTCTTGATAAGGGATTTATTCGTCCGAGTGCTTCCCCATGGGGTGCTCCAGTTTTGTTTGTTAAGAAAAAGAATGGTAGTATGAGAATGTGTATAGATTATTAGCAATTGAATAGGGTCACTATTCGAAATAAGTACCCCTTGCCTCGAATAGATAATCTTTTTTACCAATTGCAAGGTGCATCAGTTTTCTCTAAGATTCGGTTACCATTAATTGAAAATTAGGCCTGAGGATGTGCCCAAGACGACGTTTAGGACTCGCTATGGGCACTATGAATTCCCAGTTATGTCGTTTGGTTTGGCCAATGCGCCTGCAACTTTCATGAGTTTGATGAATGGGGTGTTCAACCCGTTCCTTAATTCGTTTGTTATAGTGTTTATTGATGATATTTTTGATTTATTTTAAAAGTGAGAAAGAGCATGCTGACCATTTTTGTAGTGTTTTGGGTGTTCTTGGGCAGCAAAAGCTATATGCTAAATTTTCTAACTGTGAATTTTGGTTGAAATCGATTGCATTTTTGGGGCATGTAGTTTCAAAAGAAGGGGTAATGGTAGATCCCAAAAAGATTGAGGCAGTTAAGAATTGTGTTAGGCCTAGTTCTGTGAGTAAAGTTAGGGGTTTTATGGGGCTCGCTAGCTATTATCGTCGATTTGTGAAGAACTTTGCTTCTATCGCCATGCAGTTGACTAATTTGACCAAAGAGGAGATACTATTTGAATGGACTGAAAAATGTGAGGATAGCTTTCAAAAGCTCAAGACTCTTTTGACCACCGCACCTATCCTAGCATTATCGGGTGAAGGTAAGGATTTTATTGTTTATTGCGATGCTTCACATTCCTATTTGGTGTTGTGTTGATGCAGGAAAAGAATGTCATACCTTATGCATCGCGTCAATTGAAGGTGCATGAGAGGAATTATCTAACGCATGATTTAGAGTTGGCAGCGCTAGTGTTTGCTCTTGAGATTTGGCAGCATTACCTCTATGGTGTTAAATGTGAGTAGTTTACTGATCATTGTAGTTTGCAGCATGTGTTCACTTAAAAAGATTTGAATTTGAGACATTGAAGGTGGATGGAGTTGCTTAAAGATTATGATATCACAATTCAATACCATCCAGGTAAGGCTAATGTGGTGGCAAACGCTTAGAGTCGAAAAGCGATGAGTATGGGTAGTTTAGCTTGCTTGAGTTTATCCAAGCGACCTTTGGCTAAGGAAATTTAGACCTTAGAGTCTAAGTTCATGCAGTTGGGCATCTCAGAAAGAGGTGGGGTATTAACAAGCATTGAAGTGAGGGCCACATTCATTGAGGAGATTAAGACCAAGCAATTTGAGGATGAAAATTTGGAGGAGCTTAGTAAGAAGACTGCGAATGGTAAGGCACAAGAGACCACTCTCGATGAGGATGGTGTGCTCAATTTTAAAAGAAGAATTTGTGTTCCTAGAGTAGATGACTTGATTGAGAAGTTATTGTCGGAGTCTCATGGTTCACGATATTCTATTCATCCGGGTATGACCAAGATATAATGAGATTTGAAACGAATTTATTGGTGGTCAGGCATGAAGAAAGACATAGCGGAGTTTGTAGTGAAGTGTCAAAATTGTCAACAAGTGAAATATAAACATCAAAGGCCTGCAGATTTACTTCAAAGAATGCCAATTTTGGAATAGAAGTGGGAAAGGATAGCCATGAATTTTGTGGTTGATCTTCCCAAGACTTTGGAAAGTTTGATTCTATCTGGGTAGTGGTTGATAGATTGACTAAATCAGCCCATTTCATTCTGATAAGAACAGATTATAATGCTGGGCAATTGGCGAAAGTCTATGTGAAATAGATAGTGAGGTTGCATGGGGTGCCCCTCTATATTGTCTCAAACCGTGGTACCCAATTCACATCCAAGTTTTGGAGGAAATTGCATGATGAATTGGGCACACAACTCACTTTTAGTATAGCCTTCCATCCACAGACAGACGGACGGTCAGAGAAGACTATTCAAGTGTTAGAAGACATATTGAAGGCATGCGTGCTTGAATTTGGAGGGCATTGAGATAAATTCACACCTTTATGTGAGTTCTCCTATAATAATAATAATTATCACTCCAATATTGATATGGCACCATTTGAGGCATTATATGGGAGGGGATGTAGATCACCCATAGGATGGTTTGAGGCTGGAGATGTGAAACCTTTAGGGGGTTGATTTAGTGAAGGATGCTCAAGATAAGGTGCCATAATCTTTGAGTAATTCTAACCATCTCCTCTATATGAGATTAAGCTCTTTCTGACTAAACACATACTGAAGACTTGTGATTGGTGAACACAACCACATGAACACCATAAAGATAATGACGCCATATTTTCAAGGCAAATATTACGACAGCCAACTCTAAGTCATGGGTTGGGTAGTTATTATCATGAACTTTCAACTATCTAGAGGCATAAGCTATAACCTTGCCGTTTTGCATTAACACACAACTCAAACCAACTTTACATGCATCACAGTACACCATAAAACCTTGAGTACCTTCTGGTAAGGTTAAATCTGGGGCAGTACTTAACCTCTTTCTCAATTCCTGAAAACTTTTCTCACAAGCTTTAGACCATTGAAACTTCACTGTCTTTTGAGTCAACTTAGTCAAAGGAGACAAAATAGACAAGAACGCTTCGACGAACCTTCTAAAATAGTCAGTCAACCCCAAGAAACTTCTAATATCAGTTGGACATGTGGGTCTAGGCCAATTCTGCACTGCCTCTATGTTTTTAGTATCAACTCTAATTCCCTCTCCATACACAATGTGGCCTAGGAATGCCACAGATTCAAGCCAAAACTCACACTTATAGAACTTGGCATACAACTCTCTATCCTTTAAAGTCTGGAGAACTACTCTGAGATGACTAGCATGATCTTCTTCATTCCTTGAATAGATTAGTATGTCATCAATAAAGACGATAACAAACATATCTAAATAAGGTTTAAAAACTCTATTCATAAGGTCCATGAACTCTGCAGGTGCATTAGTCAAACCAAGGGACATTGCCAAAAACTCATAATGACCATATCTGATTCTGAAAGCTGTCTTTGGAATGTCACATTCCCTTACTCTTAATTGATGATAGCCTGATCGGAGGTCAATTTTCGAGAAATAAGAAGCACCCTGAAGCTGATCGAAAAGATTATCAATTCTTGAAAGAGGATACTTATTTTTTATAATAACCTTGTTCAACTGACGGTAGTCTATACACATTCTAAGGGAACCATCTTTCTTCCTCACAACAAGACCGGAGCGCCCCAAGGTGAGACACTTGGTCGAATAAAGCTCTTTCTCTAAAAGGTCTTTCAACTGCTCTTTAAGCTCTCTCAACTCTGCTGGTGCCATTCTATATGGCGGAAAAGATATCGGACAAGTATGTGGAAGAAGATCTATACTGAAGTCTATCTCTCTCTCAGGAAGGACTCTAGGAAGATCATCTGGAAAAACATGGTTAGAATTACTCAAAGATTATGACATGAGTATTCTTTATCACCAAGGTAAGGCTAATGTTGTTGTTGATGCCTTGATCAGGTTGGCTATGGGTAGTACAACCCATTTTGAGGAAGATAAGAAAGAGTTAGCAAAATAAGTGCATAGACTTGCACAACTAGGAGTTCGACAAATAAATTCCACAGAATGAGGAGTAGTGGTGATGAATGGGGCTAAATCATCATTAGTGTCAGAAGTAAAAAAGGAGTGAGACCAAGATCCTATTCTACTTGAATTAAAGGCAAGTGTTCATAAACAAAAAGTGATGGCTTTTGAACAAGGGGGAGATGGTGTTTTGAGGTATCAAGGTAGATTGTGTGATTGATTTCAAGGTAATTGAGATGATCACCTACCTCTTAGTGAGTTTGCCTACAACAATAGTTACCACTCTAACATCCAGATGGCACCTTATGAAGCTCTTTATGGGAGACAATGCAGATCTCCTATTGGATGGTTTGAAGTTGGTGAAGCAGGGTTGATAGGACTAGATCTAGTTCATCAAGCTATGGAGAAGGTGGAAGTGATTCAAGAGAGGGTTAAAACGGCGCAGAGTCTTCAGGAATCCTACACTAATGTTAGGAGAAGGGCGTTAGAGTTCGAAGTAGATGATTGGGTATATCTTAAAGCTTCACCCATGAAAGAGGATATGAGGTTTTGTAAGAAGGGGAAACTTAGTCCCCAATATTTTGGACTTTATAAAATAACCAAGAGGATTGGCAAAGTAGCTTATGAGTTGGAGCTACCACAAGGGTTAGCAGCGGTTCATCCAGTATTTCATGTCTCCGTGTTGAAGAAGTGCATGGGCGATCCTTCATTGATCATACCAACTGAAAATATTGAGATCAAGGATAGCTTATCTTATGAGGAGATTCCGATTCAAATTCTAGATCGCCAAGTTCACAAGTTGAGAACAAAGGAGGTTGCGTCAGTCAAAGTCCTTTGGAGGAACCAATTTGTTGAAGAAGCTACTTGGGAAGCTGAAGAGGATATGAAGAAGAGATATCCACATCTCTTTGAAACTGGAGAAAATGCATACGAAAGTACTAATTTTCTTCTTAGTACTATCTAAATTATGAGTGAGCATGTTCTTTGGTTGAGATTGCTTTTGGGATGTTTGAACTTGATGTTACCACCCTTAACTTAGTAAGAGTAAATCTCATTCGAGGACGAATGTTTCCAAGGGGGAGATATTGTAACATCTCGCAACTAGAAAGAACTAGAAGGAGGTTTAAAACCTGGAAATAGTCATTTTTTGGAAATAATTTAAAAATCTGGAAATTTGGTAAAGGTGTTAAAGTGAGTTTTTGGTCAACTTCAAACGGCCATAACTCCTAGCTCAGGATGAGTTAGGTGTACTTCCAGATATGGTTGGAAAGCTCGTGGAATAATCTTTTCAACGCCTCTAAGTTTGCATGATTCTGAGTTTGTATGAGTGAGTTATGCCCTTTGGAAGTTGGGCTGTTCGAATAAGAAAATGTCCAATTTGGATTTTTGAAGGGTAGTTTGGTCTTTTCCTTACCCAAATTAATTATATCCGTTTTAATAAAATAGTTGGGGTCAAAACTGAGTTAGTTCAGTTTACACTTTTGAGAAATAGAGTTAGGGATTTTGGAGAAAGAACGCAAGAGAAAGGAGAAGAGTAAAAGCAAGAATTGCCAAGAACGATCGATTTTGGTTGTGGATTCGCCAAGGAATTGAACCTACAAGGTATGTGAGTATCTCATAGCATTGGGTTCATTCACCCACACACCAAACATATTTAGTTCAGCGAAATTCGTCATAAAAGAGTTTGAAAGTTGATGTTCTTGACATGTATTCTTGAATTTGAATGTTGTTCTTGAATTGAGGAGTTTCTGAAATCTTTACGTTGAGTTTTAGGGTTGTATTGAGTTAGGTTCTTTAATACATATGTTGGGTATCGGGATCTAAAATGAATTTGAATTCTATAATCGATTTTAGGCGATTTGGGGCTGGAAAATGAAGAAGGAAAAGTCGAGTTGGTTCTGGCCCGCAGGTTCGCGTCACAGACTTGCTCCACCAGTGAAGAAAAATTGTCTCTGCGTCGCGGTTAGGACGCGGACTCCTCTGTCTCAAAAATTAATTTCACGAGCATTTATTTAGAAATGTCTCCGCGTCGCGGACTTGTTCCAAGACGGTGATTTCGAAACTTTTCTCAGGTTTAGCTATTCAAAGTCATTCCTAAACATCATGAGATCTTTCCAATCACAAATCTTAATTCTTAAATCCATAATTCAATTCAAGGATCAGTTAAGAGCCAAGTCAAAAGAAGTTAAGATCAAAGTCAAGAGACGTCAAGATTCAAGTTAAGATAAGTTCTTAAAGTTTTCAAAAAAAATCTTTCACAAACATTTTAACATTGTTTTAAGACTTAAGTTTTGAGTTCAATAAAGAGTAAAGTTGAAGTTCTTTTCTTCAAAGAAACATATGGGGACTAAGTATTTCCCAAAGAGAATTAAAATGTTTTGCACATTTAAATAAGAACGGAAACTGAGATTTCCAAAGGGCCTTCGGGCTAGTTTTCAAAAAAGAGTAATAGCTTTCTAAATGAAGCAAGCAGGGAAATTGAGATTTCCAAGATAGCCTTTGAGCTAAGTTTTTGAACACTAATCTCAAATCACAGAAGAAGTATGTTTTTAAACATTAGAGCTAATATTATATTTTTGGGAGTAGTATTGAGCATCGATATGGGAATGCGAGTTCACATTAACTCAAGTCTCCATAAACCATGTAGCCATCATGGGTAGAAAAGGGTCATACTTTTTAGATGAATCCTTTTCGCATAGATTAGTGGATCCACTTAGTAGTTCAGGTCCTATACCATGGCAATGTATAGGATGGCCCGGGCAGCATAGGGCTAATAATGTTGTATCATCACTATAGTTCTTAAGTGATGGTTGCCAGTTAGAGAAACTCCCACACCAGTAATTGCATGATTCCTCAATGGGTTCTGCTTAGTATGGATGGAGGTATGGGACTTCATTCATGCATTGCACAAGTAGACTTTGAGATGGATCATGATATGTCTTTTATGATTTTATGATTATGAGTTGACAACATGTTTTAAACAGTTTTCTTTTTCTTTATATTGCATTTGTTTTAAACTGCTTTATAATGAAATGAGTTTAGTTAAGTATTCATGAGTTGAAAAGAGCTAAGGTAAGTGTTTCTTTCAGATTCTTTTCAAGCTTATGTTATGTTTAGCATTCCAACTCGCATACTCATACATTCAATGTACTGATGCCAGTTGGCCTGCATCGTTTTATGATGCAGACGCAGGTAACGAGGATCAGCATTCCGGCGCATTGTTGATCCAGTGAGCAGTTCAGAGTTTGTTGGTGAGCCTCCTTGTATTCCGGAGGATCCATTTCATTGTTTTCTAGTTTAGTTCATTAGGATGTTATGGGGTTTCTCCCAACATCCATCTGAGTTGTTATTAGAGGCTTCATAATGAGTCAGATGTTAGTTCTTTAGTCTTTTCATTGTCATTATTCCATGTTGAGACTTGAGTTTGCCTTAATGGCCAGTTGAATGTTCCTTTATAATATTCCAGTTTATTACATGAACTTATCTTTGTTGAGTTTAAGTCTTCTGCTGAGTTAAGTAAGTCAGGCCAAGGGTTCGCTTGGGGCCAGCAATAGTCTTCGAGTGTCAGTCCCGCCCAGGGTGTAAGCTCGAGGCGTGACAGATTAAGTCCGTGAAGGTTCAATAGAAGCATCGTCCAGTTGAAGAAGATAATTGGGAAATCGAGAGGGAGATGCGAGACAAATATCCCCAATTGTTCGTCGATTCAGTACTACTTCATTCCTTCCTTAGCCTATTTTCCTAAGTTTTGTCACTCGGTGATGAGTGATAGGTAAATTGGTATATATTGTAACGACCTGTTCCCGTCGTTATAGAAAAGCCAATGGGGGGAAATTTGGGGCCGAAAAACTTTTCGTAGTATTTGAATTTTCCCAACCCAATTCAGATTTGGACGAAATCGAAGTCTTTGAGGTGTAGGAAAATCTGGTAACAATCGGGTGAATTATTTATGTTTTTGATTGTTTGAGTAGTTAGATAAATCATTAAGGAATCCGTTCGACTTTACGTAATTCAATTCGGGTGAGTAGAACTCCCGAAATCGATCTTAGCGCTAAGGGTATTTTTCTGAGCGTCGTTGGTTGTAGGTGATGGTTGTGATTCTATGATTGTGTGATGTATGTTTGTTATTGCTTCATTATGATACATGTATATATATGAATGTTGCATTATTGATCACACTTGTTGTAAATATGATAGATGAATGATGATTACCATGAAATCATGACTTAATTGTATGATCTTGATGATATACTTGTGATTGTGATTGTGGTATGTTGAATGGATCGGTTGTCACGTTCCGGCATATCTAACTTGGATTGGTTGCCACGTTCTGGCATAACTATGGGATCGGTTGCCACGTTTCGACATAATTATGGGATCGGATACCACGTTCCGGTATGCGATGTGTTTGGGTTTGGTTCCATGAGAGGACTAATGATTTGGTATAATTGTGTATCTTGAGAAATGTAAAGTTGTTCATTGTTCGTATATGTTGATGATATTGTATATATTCGTTATATGCATGTGATTATATTATTGTGATGACTTATGTATGTTGCACTTAGTAGGATAGCCACGTGATCCTACCAGTACACTGTAGTTATGTACTGATACTACACTTGCTCTTATTTTTGTTGAGTACAGGGCATCTTCAAGCGGCTATTGACAGACCTCACTTAGGAGATCAGTGATTGTTCGAAATCAAGGGTGAGCCAATTCTTTCGGGCTGCTATGGGTTCTCTTTCGTCTATGTCCACCATTTCCGGACTTAGACTATGTTCTAGTTAGTTGATTAGTTCATTAGATTGGGGTTGCATCCCTTCTTGTTTAGACTTGTTGAACTTTAGATGTTTTGGTACATTGACTTTCAAGTTCTAGGTTATTTCTTCCGCATTGTTTAGTTCTTGTTATACTTTTGTTGGAGTTTATGGGAACTCCCTATTTATTTTCTTAGTATTTAACTTGCTTCCGTAACTTAATTGCCTTAGTTTTGGTTTGGGTTGTAGTAGTGATTCTCCCACCAAAGAGTCAGTGTGGGTGCCAATCACGACGGTCTGAATCATGACAACCTTCGATTCTAAAATTAATAGGTTCAAATCACCAAGCAAAAATATAAAAGTTTTGAAAGAGGTTAAATAATATTATTTTTAAAAGAAAAGACAGTTGAGTTGGTGTATAAATATTTGCTTTTGGGCCACCATTTAAGCTATATACTCGAAGTTGAATTTTTTTTTTCTCCGAATATGCTTACTTTGCACCACTTCACATATATGGAATTGATATTATAAAAGTTTGTATTTGACTTGCCAAGTTTAACTATATAAGTTCCATATATCATAAAGAATACACCATTCGATTGTCAATTTGTTAAAACAATAACAAACTATTATGCAACAATGGTGATTTTCCATTTTTTTTCAACAACACTCATTTTGATTTAAAATTATTATTCATATTCAAAATTCAAGACAACTTCTTCAAAATATTATACTTTAATTGTGAAAAAATCGAAAAATGTTATTGTCCAACAACTAAGAAGGATCACCCGTCCTATACTCTAACATATTATATCTGATTGCAGGGATATAATCTGATATTTGGGGAACCTCTTGTGCAGTATAACTATCGTGAAGAGAATCAAGTGGCAGATATCTTAGCTACAGAGGGCACTAATTAAGTTAGAGATAACAAACTCCATTTTGTTATGGGTAGTTTCTCTTTTGTTTACCGTAGGGAGGTTGGAAGCAGACAAAGTCATAACTCCTTTTTACTAGGCATATATCGCCCAATAGGATTAGTAAACGTTGTAATTAGCCCCTACTCTCCTCACAGTATACTAATAACAGTCATGCTCTGCCACTCTCTTATACTGATACATACTAAGTCATAATATATATTATTATCATTTTGTAACCAAAAAAAAAGGAGGAAGATAAAAACAATATAGCAGAAACAATTTTCTCTGAAGTTATGTTGAACTACTTTTTTTTTAAAAAAAAAGTAGGTACATGTCAAGTAGGAGCGACCAAATAGAATATTCAATAAAGTTTTTTTTTCCTTCTAAAGTTACCTATAATTTGGATATCAGTTAAACTTTTTTGAAAAAAAACAGGTACATGATAAATAGAAGTGACCAAATAGAATATTCAAAATTTAAACATTGTGAGTTTGAGAAGAAAGAGTCGATTTATCATACATTATAGTACTTGTTTTTTTCTACATATATGCATATGGTAAGATCACTAATATTGAGTTCTATTAAACCTGACAACTAATCATCGGATCGCGATCGCACGGCTGGCCATTACATGAACTTAAACTATACATAAGATATATATGACATGATATATTATGATAAATAGTATATATGCTCTTTAATTTCACGTGCTGGTACACACTTAACCTTTTCACAAGAAGATGAATAAATTCTACTAGATAGCTTTAATTACCATAATATATATATATGTTAGATTGATGTCTCTTCATCATCAAAATGCTCAATCATTTTGTCATTCCAAAGAAGAAGAGTCACTGAGCACCTCCAAATGATATAAATCCTTGTTCTTTGTTCTTGAATGTACCTGCTACATCTTTGCCATGACCTAAACTTACATTTTCTTGGCAATAGTACTATGTCCCTTGCCATGATCATATAGAACTATTATTTACACGCTTCAATCCCAAACAAGTTGGATGGATCGGAGTTAGAACTAACAAAAAAACAAGTGAGAAAAAAGATACTTGAAAAAGTTTGAACTCTTTGGATATTCAAGAAATAAATGAAGAAATTAACAATGATTCTTTGATAGCCAAGATATATAGTGGGAACTTTTGAAAAGACAACAAAAATATATTTTTTTTAAAAATAAATAAATAAAATTGAGGTAACTAGTGACAGATGTCGTTTGCTAATTGGGTGTGTGTCAGTTTGTAAGGGTCCCACTGGTTTTGGGAGAAGATTAGGCAGAGTGAACAGCTTGTCTCCCTAGTTGTCTACTATTTCAATACTGCACAAGCCCATTTTGTCACTTACAAAATATATATATATATTGCAGTATACCAACAATAATAATAAATATGGTTATACCATGACCACACCAATAAATATAAATATTGTTAAAGATTTTAGGGACTTTTGTATGCATATCATGGCAACCCAATTAGTATCGCTAAATGTTCTTCTGGCGATAAATATTACTACTAACAAAAAAATTATTGCCACTAAATGCCTTTTTTATTGTGGTGTTGTGGAGATATTAATACAAATAGCTATAGTTCTTAGTTGGGGATGGATAATAATGAAAGATTCTTTAAATTATTCTAAAGATAATATTTATTCTGTTGGGAAAAGATGTGAAAAGACCCCAAATAATATCAGTATGCATGAACTTTAGTTTGATTTCTTGCATAATGATAAAAGTACAATGTTCCCTTAGCCATCATCTTGTCATAGTTGGTTGGAATAAGCATTCCAAAAGGTAGTAAATAGACTTGAAAACAAATTAATTAAGAAAAATGTGTGCTCTTTGTAACGATTTGATTTTATATGAGATATTTACACATACTCTTACATGGAATCTGAGCAAGCAAGAGATTGTAGTTTCGAATCATACTATTCATTATCGAAAAAAATATTGCTTGTTTGATTTATGTAAAAAGAATCAGATTCAGATGAGACAATTTGCTCACACAATTTAACAATTTCCCATAATAAGGAAATTCATGGAAGGGATATGGATTCTTTTGAGATATATAAATTCATTTTCCATTTGCCTCCTCCCTCCTTAGATATCATGCATTGTCCGCCTTTCATTTGATCAAATGTGGCCTCTTTGAAATCCCCTCCACCCCTTGATCACCATATTATTTTATAATTGGATGGTTTATCAATTTAATTTAATTTTTGATAATCAAAGATATAATTAAGTAAATAAAAATGTAACATCCTCAATAACAACATCCAAAATTATTGAGAAAATGCATGCATGCATATATTTAGACACTTTATCAATAGTACTTAATCCTAGCTAATTATGCCTACAATCATGCATTCTTTTGAATTTGTATCGCTTAGGGCTCCATTTGAGGAGAAAGTACTCACTTTGGATAATTTTTTTCATACTCAGGGCACAAACCCGAGACCTTTATTAAAAGAGGAATAACATCATCCACTGAACTATATATGTTGGTGGTACAATGATACAATTATGCATTCATGCTACACATAATACTTATCAATTAATTCTACAACACAATATTAGATCTTAATATTAATGATCCTACTGCTAAATGGATCGATATAGAAAAATGATGAAGATATATAATTATTATTTCATAACTAGAATTGTTGATTATGAACAATCTATTTAATATTAATAATACAAATAAGAGAAAACAAAAGGAAAATTATATTATAGAACACTCCAAGGAAACCTAAAAAAGGGTTAAGTAAAAAATGAAAAAGACAACAAAAAAGCCATTTACATAATGATGAAAAAAGCAAAAAGCAAAATTGAAAGCAAGAAATCTATGAATTAAATTGAACCATCATGATAAATGATTAATATAGATTCTAAGAGTAGTACTTGTCCCAACACAAAAGCATAGTTATACAAATCCTCATAATGTAGAGCTTCCCCTTTAATTGTTTCACCATTCTTTTTAACCTTGAAAATCTCAGCACCCTCATCATCATTTATATTTGATCTCTCTAACCAAACTTTCACTAATTAATTAATCAACATCCAAAGGAGCTAGCCTTCTATTTATACATGAAGATAAATAGTATAAGGTACAACAAAATATAGATAAATCCAACACGCAACAAGGCATAGTGCGACATATTTGGAGTATTGATATAGTGGACCTTATAACCCATCATTTTCCTTCTAACACTATAAGTTTATATATGTAAAGAACTCTAAAAATTATTTCATTTGTTCTATTTTATGTGAGATTGTGAAAATAAGAAGACTTTATGAGTCAAATATATCCAAATTATTATCAAGATAAATATTCTTTTAAATAGTACTCCCTCTATTTACGCATATTATTATTTTGCACTGAAAATGTTTGGTAACTAGTTCTATATATATTTTGATTGAATCGATAAGAAAAGAAAAAATAATATTTTTTCTAGTCCATACTAAGTGAATTGTTGGAGACATGACATACCCCTTAAGAAAAGTTATAATTTATTTTTCACTATTACCATTTTGATTAAGAATTCTGAACTCATGATATTTTCAAAGAATACAACTATTAAACTCATTAAACTTAAATTTGGCTACTTTGACATACATGCATACACACATTTTGAAATTCATTATGGTAGGGTCATAGTGCACCCTGAAATAACATTCATATCATGTGCCCTTTCTCCATTTCAAATATTAATTTGTGATTTTAGACATGGAGAGTAATATTAATTAGTATGTATAAATTATAATATAATGTTTGCCAGCCACTCATTATTGCCATCCGTGTACTGTTTTAAGTTAATTGAAAACAGCAAAACTTTATCTTCCCCATGTGGGATATTAGCCCCACTTTTATGTCGTTTAATGAACATACACCATACTTTATTACTACTACTTTACAAAAAAAAGGACATATATAGAACTCAAACACTAGCTAGTTTGATCAGAAAAAGCATCTGATTAATCATGTCCCCATCCATGCAACATTACTTTCACGTGACAACATCTACAATTCTACATGCATGCAGTGCAAATTTTAAAAAAATTGACGGTATCAAATTGCACTAAACATATTGTTGTTATTATGATATGTGTATACCGTAATACATGTATTTTTTTATTAAATTATGATGCAATTATGATATATGTATAATACATGTATTTTTTTATTAAATTATGATGAAGTGAAAGAAGGTTAGATGTGCCTTTGTATTATTCGAAATTGAGCAATTTTGATATAGTATTACCCTGTCATTGGGAAAAAGTCTTGTTCTATCCTTGACGATAACGAGGTTCAGTGTCAGGGTAATTTTAAATATGGAAAAAAGACTATGGATCCAAATATGTCTATGAACAAGTTGTTTGTTTTTGAAGCATCTCCTTCCTTTACACTCAGGGGTGGATCTATGGTTACCCGTGGGGGTGCCACGACACCCACTGATCTCGGAAAATACTTTGTATTTATACATGTATAAGAAATTCATATATATTTTCTTTGCCACACTCTAAATAGTATGTTGAGCAGTTCAATTGGCAAAGCAAACAGTTTGCCACACTGGCAGCGCAGGTTCGAACCTCACTGCAGCATATTATTGATTTTTGGAAGCATTTCTTTTTCTTTTTTTTTCATTTTTATTAATGGTGAGCAATTCAATTGGCAAAACAAACACTAGCTTTTTTGTCATTTGATCAGAAGGGCCGTGGGCAGGGGCACGCTATAGCCCTTCCTTTTTTAAAAAAAATTATTTATTTTCAGACTTAAGATTCTATAACATCAAGAAGATGAAAAGATTTTCAAATCAAATATAACAAATAATGGTGTTGTTTCAATAACACTAGCAAAAAATCTAGTGTGATTAACATGTATCTAGGATACTAGATATATGTATCTAGGATACTAGATATATGTATCTGGTGTGATGCATCGCATATACGCGAGTGAGATAAGAGAGTGACGAGTGAGATGGAAAGGAGGCGATGGCGCGAGGTTTGTATGTATCTTAGACACATATGAATTCACAGAGATAGAGTGTATCTAGAACAAATTAATCTAATTTTGAGTCCATGTATCTCAAGTTACATGTATTAGACATACCCAATTTGATTTTTGAGAAATCTTGTCAAAATATTTTTTAAAAACTTTTTATTTTATTTTATATGTTATATATAGTTATAATAAAGAAAAAAACTAATTTTATTAGGTACTAAAAGCTTATAAAATAACAAATAAAGCTATTAAAACTTAGTAAAAATTGAGCGCGTTGGGTTATGACCTGTTACTAACCCGTTTTGACCCAACCCATTTTGGTTTAGGTCTTGACCCGTTTATTGTCTTGGCCCATTTTGACCCGCCCAAATTTAATTCAATCCCCCCAATTGTCACCCCTAGTTTTGATAAACATTTGCTGACAGTTTAGGTAGAAAACTCGCACACTTACTAATTTAGGTATATATGAAACTAAAAAATAAAAATACTTTAGATGTATTTTTTGACCATTCACACAATTAATTATCTTATAATTCCTCAAGATCCTTTTCATCTCCCAAATAAATATTCGGAAGATATACAATAAATAAAACCACACTAAGCAATCAACCTTTTTGTTACTTTCTTTTATTTGCTAGTAGCATAAGAATTCTCAAAGAATGTACTGTACAAGATATAATATTGAGTTCCAATATAATTTATGTGTATTAACAACAAAGATGTCCTTATCTAAAGAGTGGCAGACAAGTGTCAACTCCTTATCTTGATAGCAAGAGAAATCAAAGATAAGATCTTTCAAAACATATCAATAACCCTAAGGTGGACCTATGAAAATGAAATACTTATCTCAAGCTAATGCATTTGCTTAAAAGTTGATTGATGGGACAAGAATTTTTTTTGGACATGCCCTAATGTAGTTTGTGATCAATAACTCAACTAAAGAAAAGGATACAACTTGTTTCAAATAGTGGAAATGTTGTGATTTTTATTGAACTCAAAGGAAAAAGATTGAGAGTGGTGACATCTAGCTAGGAAGTTTCCCATAACTAGTTTATGCCATCAATTAAGGTTATTATTTGAAAGTTTAAATAATGCATAGGGAAGTATTAATGCTTGATGTGACTAACTGAGATACAACACTCACAACATGCTCTTATCAAGCTAAAAGGCAAAACAATCTACACCACTTTTAAATGTGTATTAATAGGTTGGTCGTTGTTGGTGACTAACTAGACTGTTTATGCATAGTAGTCTATCATTATATATATACTTCCTCCGTCACAATTTATATGAGACTTTTTAATTTGTTTTTCTAGAATCAAATAGTTTAAGTTTGACGGGTAATGTGCGTGGAATCTTCAAATTTTTTGAAATAAAATTTATATATTTATAAACTACATAAAAAGTACTCTATAAGTCACAAGAATTGACAATGCAAAACAATTAAAAGACATATGGAAAAATTTACCATCAAATTTGATGTGACACCCTATGATTTGACTTGATATTTAAGAAAAGAAGAAAGACTTTTGAAATTTGTAGTTTGAAATAATTATTAGATATTTGTGTGGTTGTAAATCATTTCATTAAGGATATAAGGAAAATTTTGCAGTTAAATTATTTCTAATTATAGTAAGATGACATTGTTTTTAGACGACTAAAAGAAAAGAGTATCACCTATAATGGGACGACGGAAGAATATTTTTTTAATATCGGCCCGTACTCGAAATTCATTGAGCAAACTAATCTTGATTCGTGTGGGAAATGGTCAATAAGGAGATAAAGTACTTTCTTCTATAAGTTTTTTTATTGTGATTTTTACTTAAATAATATATTTTATTTGATTAATTATACTTTTAAGTGTTTATTTTTTATTATCATACATGATATAATTTTAGGTTTAATAATCATTTGATATAAATCTCTATTAGAACAGTATTAAATTATATTAAAGTTGTGTCAAAATTGTATTAAAGTGGTATCAAAATCATATTAAAATTGTATTAAAGTTGTATTAAAATTGTATAAGAGTTGTATCAAAATTGAATTAAAGTTGTATCAAAATTATATTAATGTCACGCCCCGAGCCTACACCCCAAACGTGGCTGGCACTCGAGAACCATTGCTGGCCCCAAGCGAACCCTGACTTACTTACTCAGTGGAAGACTATATGCATATTTATAATAATCAAAAGCACTATACTCACTTGAATAATATCATAACTTAGAAGGTTTAAAAGTCAACATTCAACTTGGCCAAAATGGCAACCTCAAGTGTCAAAAACATAAGTCAATAATAAAATAGTGACAAATGAATTTAACTAACTGACTGTCTATCTATGAAGCCTCTAAACAACTAAGATGAATGTCGGGACAGGCCCACGACATCCTAATGAACTAATAATAAAACTAAAAACAATAAAAGGAGTCCTCCGGAGTGCAAGAAGGCTCACCAACAGACTCTAAACTGCTCATTGGATCAACGATGCGCTGGATGCCAATCCTAGTTACCTGTGTCTGCATCATAATAAGATGCAGGCCAACTGGCATCAGTACATTAAATGTACGAGTATGCGAGTTGGAATGCTAAACACAACATAGGCTTGAAAGGAATCTGAAGAACTTACCTGGCTCAACTCAACTCAACATAACTGAACTCATTTCAATATAAAGTAGTTTAAAACAAGTGCAATATAAAGAAAAATTGTTTAAAACATGATGTCAACTCTATGTGTATGCAAAGATACACTATAACTTTGAAAATATATATAAAAATACAATAACCTGTGTATATAAGAATACAATTACTTCTGTGGGAGTTTCTCTAACCGACAACCATCACGTAAGAGCTATTGTGATGATACAACGTTTTACCTCACGCTGCCAGGGCCGTCCTATACCTTGCCAAGGGTATAGAACCTGAACTACTAAGTGGTTCCACTAGTCTATACTAAAAAGCACTAAATGAATCATCTAAAAAGTATGACCATTTTCTACCCATGATGGTTACATGGTTTATGGGGGCTGTGAGTTGTCTGAACTCTCCCCCATATTGGTGCTTAACACTACTCCCAAAAATAATATAATATTAGCTCTTATGTTTAAAAACATACTTCTTCTGTGATTTGAGATTAGTGCTAAAAAACTTAGCTCAAAGGCTATCTTGGAAATCAAAGTTTTCATTCTTGCTACATTTAGAAAGCGATTACTCTTTTCTGAAAACTAGCCCGAATGATCTTTGGAAATCGAGGTTTCCTGTCTTGTTTAAATGTGAAAACATTTTAAACCCTTTGGGAATACATAGTCCCCATATACTTTTGAAGAAATGAACTTCAAGCTATACCCTTTACTCTTTACTCAACTTGAACTTATAGTCTTAAAACAAAGTTAAAACATTTGAAAAAAAGAATTTTGGAAAACTCTAAGAACTTCTCTTGACTTTCACCTTAATTGTTCTTGACTTGACTCTTAACTGATCCTTGAATTTAATTATGGATTCAAGGATTGTGATTTGTGATTGGAAAGATCTCATGATGTTTAAGATTGATTTTAGATAGCTAAACATGAGAAAAAAATCAATAAATCACTTTTTAAGGGTGGGTCCACAACGCGGAGAAGCATTTAATTTTTGGTTTTGAAAACAACTTTTGAGGCAGAACTGTCCATGACCGCTCCGTGACGTGAAACGACTTTTCCCAAAACTGGGGACTAACTCCGCAACGCGGAGGCATTGCCAAATTTTGATCGACGAAATTTTTTCTTTGTTTTCTAGCTCTAAACCCTCTAAACTCCATGGGTTCTTTCCCCAAACACTTAGAATCGATTATATGCTCAAAGTACATCAGGTTCTTTCCCCAAACACTTAGAATCCATAGCGAGTTCTAAACGCCGTTTTGGGCACATCCTCAAGCCTAATTTTCAATTGATGGTAGCCAGACATTAGATCAATCTTAGAGAAAACTGATGCACCTTGCAATTGGTCAAAAAGATCATCTATTTGAGGCAAGGGATACTTATTTTGAATAGTGACCCTATTCAATTACTGATAATCTATACACATTCTCATAGTACCATCCTTTTTCTTAACAAACAAAACTAGAGCACCCCATGGGGAAGCACTAGGACGAATAAATCCCTTATCAAGAAGCTCTTGGATTTGAGCCTTAAGCTCTTTTAATTCTGCCGGAGTCATGCAATATGAAGGGATAGAAATGGGACGAGTACCAGGTTCTAAATCAATGCAGAAGTCTATATCTCTATCATGAGGCATACTAGACAAATCATTAGAAAATACTTCTATAAATTCCGACAACACAGGAATAGACCCAATAGATGGAGCCTCAATCTCAACATCCCTAATATGAGCCAAATAAGCCAAACAACCCTATCCTTTCAATTTATTAGCCCGAATGGAGGATATGATCTTAGTTTGCTTAGGCTTGTACACCCCTTCCCACTCTAATTTTTCTCTTCCCGAAATTTTAGAGTTACGGACTTAGTTTACAATTAAGTACGGCATAATAGGGGGACAACCAAGTCATACCTAAGATTATGTCAAAGTCAGTCATATCCAAAATCACCAAATCAGCTTAAGTCTGAAAACCCATAAATAAAATAGGACAAACACGATAGACATGGGTAACTATGACTGACTCTCCAACTAGGCTAGAAACATGGATATGGGCATCAAGTATATCACAAATCATATTAAACTCTAAGACAAATTGCACAGATACATAAGAATAAGTAGAACCTGGATCAAATAACATATTAGCCATTCGGTCACACACAAGAATAGTACATGTGATCACTGTTTCAGACGCCTTTGCCTCATTCTTGCCCGGAAAGGCATAACACTGAGCCCTATAATCTTGAAGAACCACTTCTCTGCCTGGTTGCACATTACCTCTGCCCGCATTACCATTTTCTCTAACTTCACGACCTCACTGATTACCTCTTCGCTCACCTTGTGGATGTCCTCTACCATTATTACCATTCCCCGTGGGTATCACTGCTCTATACTGCTGCTGCGCGGAATCTAACACACGTGGGTGGGGACAATCTCTCCTCATATGCCCAGGTTCTCCACAGTTGTAACAAGTACGATCAAAAGATGGTCTGCCGCCCGTCGAAGGCGCGACTCCCTGGCTATCCTGAAAATTATGAGATAGAGTTTCCGAGTAACTACTTGCAGAGGCGGACATAGCAGCCTGAATTGGCTTGGCTGCAAGCGTTGGCCTTCTGGACCCCTTGGAATAATAACCTTGAAAGTTACCTGAGTTCTTGACCCTTTTTGCCCATGCATTAGCTTGATCGCCTCACCTCACCCCCTTCACTTTCTTAACATAGTCTGTTACCTCATTGAAGCTCCTTCCTACATAAGTCAAATGAACAGATAATACTTGCAACTCAGAATTTAATCCCCTAATAAATAACCGGATCCTCTCTTCCTCAGTAGGCTCTAATTGAGTAGCATATTTAGACAAAGCATGGAACTTGGCCTCATAAATAACCACAGTCGTACCACCTTGCTCCAAAGCCATAAACTCATCCTTCTTGCGATCCCTCAAAGTCCTAGGCACATATTTCTCTAACAACAAAGCATGAAACTAGGTCCAAGTAAGTGGAGGTAAAGTAGAAGATCTACATTCCATATAAGCTCTCTACCACTGCTTAGCCTCACCTTGAAGTTGGAAAGACACAAACCCAACCCCATACTGATGAACAGTACCCAGTTTATGAAGCCTCTCATAGCAATCCAGAATGAACTCATAAGCATCCTCATTCTCAGAACCAAGAAACATAGGAGGCTTTAGCTTCAGAAACTTAGTCAACATTTCATGCTCATTACCAGTCATAACAGAACCCAACAAAGGACTGAAAAAAGCATCATTACCTCTAATCCCACCCACCTTTGGTGCAGTGCTAGCAACAGTAGGATTAGTAGGAGCTTGAGTTGCTTGAGCAGAAGGAAGCACTCCAGGACCAACCAATCCTTTTAAGAACAACATGATTTGTTGAGCAAACACTGGATCTAAAGGAGGAGCACCTGTAGTCTCAGCCTGCACCTCTCCCTCTAGTCCCAAATCAAGAACGCCAACAACATCATTCTCCTTTATCTCTTCATGATGCGCAGGAGGGTTTTTCATTCATAGGAGCATTCTCTATTTCCAACAGGTTCTATTCTTCCATGACCTCTACCCCTAGATCTTCTTCTACCCCTACCTCGACCCCGACCTCTTGCTGTAGATTCCTCAATCGGAGCATTGACGGAAGCTACGGACCTAACGTCGTTGAATCTAGTATTAACCATCTGCGAACCAAAGAGTGAAGGAGGTTAGATACCAATTTGAATCGCCAGATACCAATTGGATCAAGCCATAGCAAGAAAGGAGACAAGAGAAAAATAGAGATATCCTAAAGTCCTATAGCCTCTCGAAGAAAAGTAAAGGCATCCCCGTACCGTTCCGTGAGACTCTACTAGACTCGTTTTGGTACATCGAGATCAACAAACCTAGGCTCTGATACCAACTTTGTCACGATCCAGACCGTCGTGATTGGTACCCACACTAACACTCCAATTTCGTCCAAATTTGGACAAAGTTGAAAAAATCCAATTACTACAAAAAAGTTTTCCGGCTCCAAATTTTCTCCCGTTGACCTTTCTATAATGACGGAAACAGATCGTCACAATGTTTTAATTATATATTCACCACATGCAGTGAAATTATGAACAGAGAAAAAAAAAAGAAGGAGAGAGGTAGAAAGAGAAAAAAAGAGAGGGGAGGGGGTAAAAAATATTATAAATGGTAAAATACATTATATTACTAAAAATGGTAATTATGAGGGTAATATATATTACCTCCGTCCATATTTAATTGTCATAGTTTCCTCTTTTAGAGTCAAACGATAATAACTTTGACTAACATTTTATGATGTATTTTTTCATCATATTGATATGCAAAAAATTGAAATTTATAGTACTTTTCTTATAGTTTTTGAATATCTAAATCTTTTGCTTAATATATCGAATTAATGTAATCTAATATAACTTTGAAAATTAATCAAATTGACTTTCGAAAAGCGCAACGTGACAATTAAAAGTGGACAGAGGGAGTATTATTTATGTAAAATGGCCTTTTTTATTTCATGACTCGAACTTAAAATATCCGATTAAGAATAAAGAGAGATCTCAATCCACTTTGGTAGTAGACGGAAAATCTTAGATTTATTTTACTTTGTCAATTGATTGTTATTTTCTTTGTCCCAATTTATATGACAGACTTTTATTTCTGGTAAGTTTAAAAAAGAATGATATATTTCTTATTTGCGAATATTTAATGACAACATCAACATTTTTCTCATATTGAATTTCACTTATTTGACACTAAGTCCACAAAAATATACTCTTTTTAAGGATAATTTGGAAACACTACAAAATCTTCCATATTTCTTATATTTCTTATCCAATCACACTACATCACATAAATTTGGGACCCAAAAAGTATTTGAAAAGAAAAAAAAAATGCAGAATACACAGACAACAAATGCATTTTTTTCCCTTCGTGAAGGAAATATGAGGAGTGCTTGAGACATGACTAGCCAATATTTTATTGGTTTGTAACTATAAAAATGTTTTTATTAAAAAAATATGTTCAAGTTTATATGGAACTAGTGAACTTGTCCACACTTTGCACGGTTATAGAAAAATAATAAAATACTAATAATTTTATTAAATAATAGATGAAAGATATATTTTATAATATCATTGCAACAATCTTAATCGTTAAAACTCTTATAATGTCAGTATTTATAGGACTACAATATGAAATATAAAATAATATGATATAATTATTAATTATTTTAGAAGTTATAACAAAAAAAGTTGTTAAAGTAATGAAAATAAAAATTATTAAGACTTGATTTATATGTATCGGATAGTGTATATAATATTTTAACTCTTTTTTTTTTCTTTGTTAGAATATAACTTGATTACTTTCATAATTTTATTCTTGTAAAAAATATTTTAAAAGAAAAAAAAACAATGTAAAGAAAAGGTCTAAAAAAATTCTAGCTTTTATATTGTTATATTCGTTTATTTTTCTTAGAAAAAGGTATGACTATATTTCACTTATGATTCACACGTGATATATTTGTAAGCAATATATTGTTAATAGTAATTTGTAATTTTCTTATTAAAAAGCATAGTTTTTTTGAAGTTGAGAGTTTCCACCATTCGCATATTTCATATAATAAAGTTAATATTCTTATGCATGTGAGATATCAAAAATTATAATGAAATTTCCCTAAAACAATTAAATACTTGCACATTTACTAACATGCTATCTTCATGTTGTCAATATTTGCTACAAAATAATCATTATTCACATATTTCAGATAATAAATTTAAATAATATTCTTAAGTGAAATTAAAGAGTAAGATATAATTTTGGACAATAGCATAAAACAATGTCAAAATTTTGGAATTACTTTATGAAGATAAAATCTTTATATGTGTGAAGGAGTTTCATCTACATGGTAAATTCATGTTTTATTATTTATCAAGAATATGATATCGTTATTAACAACTTGTTATTTGCAGGCTGCAACAATTATTGAGATTGTTGATAATTTTTTCTTGCCTAAGATAAGGATGAAATACATATAAATATTTATCGATTTAACTTTTTTTTTCTTGTTACTTAAATGACTGTCATTGCATGACTTATATTATGTCATTAAAACATGTCATTTGAAAGCATAGTAATTATAGAAAGCTCAATTAGAACTACAACTGTCACGACCCAAAAATGGACGTGATGACACTCGTCTTATCTCACCAAGACAAGTTAGCCTAAAACTCAACAAATAAAAAAAATGCGGAAATTTATAATCAACTTAAAAATACCCCCAAAATCTGGTTGTCACGTGTACAAGTCTCTAAAGTATTACAATTGATTCAAAAGAAAAACACAAGTCTCAAATGACATTGTTTCTAGAATAAAACAATATCATAAATAAGAGTAAGAAGGTCCGCTGAAATGACAAACAGCTACCTCACAAACCTTCATAAGAAGCCTCAGACAAGGAGAACAGGAAATATCACAAAGGTCCGGGCTAGTAACCTACAAAAATGTAGAAGCAACGGGTCAGTACCAAACCACACGGTACTCAACAAGTAAACTTCTAAACACAAGCTAAGGGAATAGAATACAGGTACTCCTTACACCCCAACCGAACCTCCATAACTACAATCTACATACAACCAGTCCAACCTAACAGTTCACAGTTTACAAGCACATATCTCAACAACAACACTCTAACAATCACATATTCTCAACAACAAACTCAATATTCGTCAATCACAAGTTTCACAAAACAACCTGCATAAACTTAGTCCAACCTAACAGTTCACAGTTTACATAGCGCACAGCTCAACAACAACACTCTAACAATTACATATCCTCAACAACAAGTTCAATATTCGTCAATCACAAGTTCTACAGAAAGGCACTCACAAGATCAACAAAACACAAAATCAAGTTCACTAATGATAAAGATGTGCAATGCAATGGAATACAATGTCAAGTATAGTGATGCATGTCTGACCTAGTGATACACACCCGTTGTCTCTCAGTTCGGGAGCCATGGGGGACATATTTGTCCATGCATCCATCGCGGCGTGCGATACGACCCTCGATAATAGTAACCATCGCAAGGCGCGATACGTCCCTCGAAATATAGTATCCATTGCGGCGCGCGATACGTCCCTCAAAATGGCACATCCTTTTTAATTTCTTATTCTTTCTCAATTCACATAACACTTGTCACAACCATGTCTCAGAACAATGCAAATGACATGTTCACACAAATAATGAGGAGATGACCATTTTCATAACATTGCACAATTCATAACAACACAATCATGATACAACATCAACAATGATTCAACGGGCCTTTCAAACCATTCTCAACACATCACACACAAACAATTAATCAGGTTGCCTTTTATTACCCCTTTTCATCATTAGAATTAATCAATGTGGACAAATCAACCCATTACCAAGTCTCATTACCCCCCAAACACACATTACAAGGAAATACACGAATTTCATACACTTAACAAGGGTTTAGAAATCCACTTGCCTCAATTTTATCGAACAATCACTCTAGGACTTTAGCCTCCCCCTTTCGTTGGGCTTCCAAATCAATCCAATCTATTCAAATAAATAATCACAATAAGGTTTTGAAACTAACAACACACATATTATTACGTGTCTAGCCTTGACCCAAAAACTCGCTCAAATGTATAGTAAAATTCCTAAATCTTGATTCCAACCAATAGGTCAAATCCCATATTTCCTAAATTTCAAGTCTAGGATTAAGTCATAATTTCTCCAAACACTACAACCCTAATAGTTTTCATATAATATAATACACACAATATTTAATTACTCCTCTTAATATGTCAAAACCTTTATTTATAATATGATAACCAACAATAAAAATCCAAAATCAGAGACAGTTTACGCTAGTAATGTTGCCCGATAGATGCAGTTCGCTTAACTCACTAAAAAATTTAAATATTTCCTCCTAATGATTGAAACAATCATGGCCAATACTGCATATATACTAAATTGCATATTTAACTTGCAATTAAAATTCTCTCCTTTCTATTTCACAACATAATAATAATAATAATAATTTATTATATAGTGACATATACTCATAAGTTTACAGATTAGCGTTGTTTACTCTTACCTGGACGAGAATCAGGCGGTTCCCACGCCGGCGCCGCTCGCAGGTAGCTTTAGTGCAGGTAATTTCTTGTTTTCCGTTCTATCTTCTTTTCTAAATTAAGTAATATATTAAAAGTGACAAAATATTTTCTTGTTTTCCGTTCTATCTTCTTTTCTAAATTAATAATATATTAAAAGTGACAAAATCTATTAATTTATTTTTATTAAATAATGGGTCAAAAGGTATAGGGTTTTAAATAAATGATCACTTTAGCTCATTAACTGTTAATTATCTATAATTACCCATCAATTAATTAATTCAAGTTAAATGAATAATTCAAATTTTCAAAAATGACCTTTCGGGTCATTACAACAATATGCTATTTTATATATTTTTCGAATAGCGAAAGTCCGCACCATATTTGCCTTATTTTGAAAAATGAAATAAGATATCAAGTATTCCAAATTCTTGATTCATATTTAAAAAATATAATATAATACATGAAGTCTTCAAAAGGTTAAAGTCACAATAAATCAAGGAAAAGAAAAAAAATAAGAAGGCATAAACAATATAACAATGAAAAGAGGTTATAATACACTTTTAAATCTTGGCTTCCTTGAAAAATTTAGTACACCACTTTCCTTTATTTTTGTCACAAGAAAACTCGAACTCCCCCAACTCAAAAGGAACTACAACTTTCCACCAAAAAAAAGAAGAAAAGAAACTACAACATGCTATTTTTGGTTGTCACCATATATGCCTTATTTTCAAAAATGAAATTGAATACCTAATAATTTTTTTCAAGTATTCCATAATCTTGATTCATATTAAAATATTCTACATAAATACATAAAGTTTTCAAATGATTAGAATCACAATAAAGCAAAATAATAAAAACTAAGGTTACAAATAGCCCTTTGAACACTTTCCTTCAATTTTATTACAAGAAAATGAAGCTTCTACAACTCAAAATAAATTAAATGAGCAACTACAAAATTAAGGAACTACGTTCCAAAATCTTGATTCATATTAACATATTCTACTGCAATACGTGAAATCTTTAAAGGGTTAAAATCAAAATAAAGCAAAAAAAATAATAAAAAAACATAAATAATATAAAGAAACAAAAAAAAAAGGTTACGAATACCCCTTTGAACATTGGCTTCCTTGAAAAATGTAGCACACCACTTTCCTTTATTTTTATCACAAGGAAACTCAAGTTCCAACCATTCAAAAGAAAATAAATGAGGAACTACAAAATGAAGGAACAACATATTCCAAAATCTTGATTCATATTAAAATATTCTACTGAAATACATGAAGTCTTTGAAGGGTTAAAATCACAATAAAACAAAAATATAAAATGAAAAAGAATAAATAATATAATAACAAAAAAAGGTTAAGAATACACTTGAAGCATTGGCTTCCTTGAAAAATGTAGCACCTCACTTCCCTTCATTTTTATCACAAGAAACTCAAGCTCCTACAACTCAAAAGAAATTAAGTGAGGAACTACAATATTATGAGAATTTTATGGAAATGAATGGAAGGTTAAAAGGTTTGTAACCGATTTGCAATTATAATGACTAATAAGTATAACTCAATTAATAAAAAATAAAGGTGATTGAAATTTATCAAAATTTAAGAAGTGTTTTAATTTTTAATGAATGAAAGAAATATGTGAGAAGGAAGAGGAAAGGTTTCAGGAAAAATTAATTAATAGTATTAGTGATGAAATTATAATAAGAAGATTAATTTTCTGAAATTTTGTATGACAGTACATTAAATGAGATTGATTGAGATAAAATGGTAGTAGGAAAAACGTTTTTTTTTTTTTTTTATATAAAATTATTATAGACATAAAAGGTAAAATGAAGAATTTAAGGAAAAGCAATAAATTATAATAATAGTGATGAGAGATGAAAAAGTAATAAATTGTAGTGAATAATGATGAGGAGAAATAAATAAGTTATTTTAAATATTTTCTTTCCTTCTTTTAGCAGATTTTTCAGATTTAAAAAATTCAAAAAATTGACAAAAAAGATAAATGGCAATCCTAGCCAAAGAGAGGTGTCACGTCAGATTTTTATTTATCCAGCTTTATATAGATATATAGATTATTAGACTTCAATATTTTATTGGTTTGTTACTTTTTCTATTTAACGCTTAAATTTATTTATTTATTTAAAAAAAAAAACTTAAATTTAAATACTACAATTACATTAAAACATCATAACTATAGGTGGCAAATGGCAGGATGGGTTGAATTTTGGGAATTAAAATGGTTTGAATTGATAAATGAGCGTGTCAAAAGTTATTTGGGGAATTTGGGATGAAATAGATTAAAATTGAGTTATAATCTAACTCGCCTAGTTCTTATTATGTTTTGATTGTTTTATTTATTTTTTATAATTTAATACCTTATAAAATTATTATTTTCTTTATTATAATCATATATAACATATCAAATACAATAAAAAATAAAAATTGAAAATATCTAGATAAGTTTTCTCAATATTAATTTAAGTAAGATATCAGCTCAAACTATAATAGATTAAAATGAGTTGAGTTAAAATCAGTAGGTCAATAATCAATCTGAATTTGAACGGATTGAATATGTTATAATTTTATGGATTATTTCTGTCACCTTTAATCATAATAGTGCTTGTTGAAAAGGAAAAAAGAAAACTTAAAACATAATTAACATTTCAATTGCCAAAAAGGATAGAGAATTCAATAGAGGTAATAGACAAAAATTTAAACGTGAAAAATTATTAATACTCATTCACTTATGCTACATAATTGTCTTTTTCAATTGTTTCAAGTAAGCCAGGAGGTGAGTTATTATTAGAATGGTGTCGAGCGGATTGGGTAATCACATAATAGGTTAGGGTAAAGGAATAAATAAATGGGGTGGGGGATAACAATTTTTATTTTTTTTTACTAGAGTAACGTTTCTAAATTTTTCATGTTTGATTGATTTAAATATTTTTCAAATCAACTTATTTTCCTCAAATTTAAGGAAAATGACTTCCCTTAAAATTATAACAAAATCAAAAGATCCATTTTATGTAACGACCAATTTGGTGTGGTCACGTCGTTACCTTAATGTTTCTTCTCATTTTGTCTTTATTTATAATTTAATAACTATATTTCATCTTTGATCCTACTTTTTCATAGTAGCTTTACCCCATATCAGGGGCGGAGCTATGATGTCTCCAAGGTGTCCAACTTGTCACGTCCCGAACCTACATCCTAGATGTGACCGACTCTTGAGAATCATTTTTGGTCCCTAAGCGAACATGTGTCCTTGTTGACTACTAAGTGAAAGACTAACTCAAGCATACACAAGCATCAAAACTGAAGAGTTGATTAAAAATAGTTTACTAAATTTCAAAGCTATCTAAAAATACTGAGTATTTATAAATATTAAGTTTTACTTAATAATCTGAAACTGAATACCGTAAGACTAACCAAGATTATCTATCGATAAAGTCTCTATTGTAGATAGGTGTCGGGACAAGACCCACGACACCTTATAACGCTACTACTAACAAATCATAAAACTAGAGTCCTTCGAAAGCAAGAAGGTCTCACCAAAAGCTGACGAGCGGATAATCATGTGATCTCAACAGAACTCCAGCGGATGATCCTAAGTACCTGAATCTGCAACATGAAATGATGTAGGTCGAATGACACCAGTATATTGAATGTATAAGTATGTAATAGGGCTAAATAAAACAAAAAACTGAACGGGAAGACTAAAAGTAACTCAATTAAAATATAGCATAAATCATGATGAAAATTATTTAACGTCTTACTCTAAGAATGCAATAAAATTAAATACAAAACTGACACACACACATACACACACTTTATTTTACTTTACTGTGGATTTTCTCTAACCGACAAGCATCACTATAAGTCTCGTAATGATAAAGTGTCTCGCCTATTCTGCCAAAACTATCTTATACCTTGTGAGGGTATAGAACAAACTCAACTCATGGATCTACTATAAAGATCTTCTCTAAGGCAGTAAGGAGTCACTCGAAAGACCATGCGATCCTAACGCACGTTGGCTACGTGTTTTATGAGAAATGTAAGTTGTTTGAATTTTTTCTTATATCAGTGCTCAATAATATTCTCAAAATATATCACTCAATGCTCAAGTAAAAATACTCTCTCTGGATTGAGATAAGTTCTCAAAAAGGTCTCTTTCAGAGGTAATTGCTCTGTAATAATTATGTCTGAAAAACTCTTATACTTTTTCAAAAATAGTGTTCTCTTTCTCCATGTAAAAATGATACATTTTGGAATCATTTAATTTCCTTGAACTCTACTCAAAAATTATACTTTAAACTTTACTCTTGAACTCACTTTTAACTTCTCAAAATCAATTTAAGGAAAAATATTTGATCAAAATATTTTCAACAAAAACTTAGTGAATGGGGTTCATGTGGAAATAAAAACATGAACAACAACTCAAGGATATCAATGCATAATAGATAGCAACTCATAGTCAAGAATTTAAAACTCGAAATCAATAATATAACTCATCGCAGAAATTCTCGAAACTAAGGTTATAATCCTAAATTAAACTTTTACTGACTAAATTTAGATGTAGGGTGTGAGGACGAATTAAATCTATCATTGTGATTAGCCTTTAATACCTGATTATAAAGTTATTAGACCGAAAACTTTGATTGAGAATTGATTTTTCTTGAGCCCAAGTAAGAACACTACCTTTCTTGGATGAAATCTTTGGTCTTGAAATCTTGGTGCTTGATCTTGATAAAAGAAATTCTTTTATGAAGTTTCTAGAGTGGAAGAACTTGGGAAAATCTTGGGTGAAAGACTTCTCTTTGTATCTTGAATTTTTTACTTGAAGGTTTTAGGGTTCATGATGGAGAAGAGGAACCCTAGGTGAGTTTTGAGAGAATTTCTAGAAACTTGAATGTTTCGATTGATAATTTTGAAAGGAAAACTAGTTAGTCAAATGATATACTTAATTAAAACACCCAAAATCGACTTACAATAGGACTAAAAACTTGGAAAAGAGCCAAAATAACCCTTAAACTTGTGCAGAAAGTTTATGAAAAAATTCGCAGAAAGCCTTCACAGAAGGCTTTACGGTTCATGGAACATTCCACCATCCTTAATTCTGATTGTAGAGCATTGACTATCTGATAGAGCTTTACTAAAATAGGCATAACTTTTTACTCTGAACTCGAAATGAGGCAAACTTGGTGGAGTTGGAAAAATGACTCATAGACCTTTAATTTGGTAGGTCATGGACCATCTAATTCACTATAAACTAAGAGATATGATTCTTTGAAGTTGGCTTAAGTAGAATCTTATATCAAAATCAATCAATAAGGAAACTTTCAACTCAATTTTGTGATAAGTAGTTCTTGTGACCTTAATTAGGTGTAAAAACGTTGGGGTTTAGATTAAGAAAGAGTGGGAAAAGACTAAAATAAATCCCCTTAAAAATTGACAGAAGTCGTCTATGGAGGGCCATCTACTATCCGCACAAAAGTCTATGGGTCGTAAACCCTCTCGTAGGAACATGCTGAGTTTTCTAAATTTATGAAGTTAAGGATTACGGGCCCTTTCTACGGCCCGTAGAAATTTTGACGGGCTGTTCTACTCGCTAGTAGGAAGCTTACTAGCGTGTGCTTCAGGTTTTGATTTCCATGATGCCTTTTAACGGACCATGGGAACTTCTACGACCCGTTGTCGGGTCCGTGAAACTTAGACCCGAGAACCAACTTTTAAAGGTCTGGTTCTTGTCTATGGTTCATAGATACTTCTATGGGCCGTTAAAAGCGTGGCACTATACACCATAAATTTTCAAGGTCAGATTTTAGGTTAGGATTTTTGAAGTATTACATAACTAGACACTCTTAATTGGAAAATTATACTTTATATATATATATATATATATATATATAAAATCTGACTTTCTGTTGGTATATATAGTATTTTGGACATCCTTAAAAACTAAAGAATTCGTAGAGCAGTGGCTAAAGCTCTCACTAATCCATGCGGTGTTTGGGTTTGACTCTTGACATATGCCTTTTTTAAAAGACACTTCACATGTGCGTTTTTTATTAAAAAGTATTGTGGCCTGCTTGACAATAATAATTTAATAAAACATGCGTAATTTGACACAAATATCCGGTGCTTTGTGGGAAATGGTGTCAGATTTATGCAAATATCCTATAGATTTATGATAAATAGTGTCAAATTTGTGCCCATGCTTTTATGTGATTCCTTATTTTTTACTTTAAATTAAGTGTTAATTTTGTTTTTTAAAAATATTAATTAAAAATAGTATAAAATATCAATATTTGATGTTCATTCCTTTACGATAAGGTCCAATAAATAATAAATATAGTTCTCTTCCTCTACAATTAGCAGACTCATTTATCCAAATTATATTACAATCAGGGATGTAGCTACACGGTTGTCAGCAGGTTGTCCATTTGGATACCCTTTGCCGGAAAAATATATTGTATATACAAGTAAAATGATATACGAAATGATTAAATAACATATTTTAGGCACCCTTAATACAACAAATTGATATAACTTAGTGATTTCATATGCTTAGAATGCTGTAGTGCCCGTGTCTGCCACTGATTACAATATTATTGAGAATAAGAATTTCAATAATTCTCTCTATTTTTCTTCTCTTTATCTTATAAAAATAAATCTTGCATTATTAATAAATGCATAACTAATCAAAATTTTTTTAATTAATCGCTATTAACTTTCTTTCCACATATTAATATTTTAGGAAAAATTACTTAAATACACATCTTATTTTATCATAATCTCTAAAATTCCCTACAAAATTTTAAAAAAGATCAAAAATTCCCTCTCGGATACATCACTTTTTTGTCGCTGATACATCCCTATCTCCCTCTCGGATACATCACTCCCCTCTTTGATACATCCCTCCCTTCTCGGATACATCCCTCATCTATGTATCTATATGTCTTCTAATGTATCCGGATGTCCTATTCCCTCCCCTCTCTAATACATCTCTCCCCTCTCGGATATACGGAAGTCCAGTGATGTATCCGTATGTCCTATTTCCTCTTTGATACATCCCTCCCCTCTCTGATACATCACTCACCTATGCATCCGGATGTCTGTTAATGTATTCGAAAGTCCAGTGATGTATGTGGAAGTCCAGTAATGCATCCGAAATCCATAAATTTTAAAGAGATTTTTGTAATTTGATAAATAATTGGAAAATAATGTAATTATACTATTTTAATTAGAATAGATAAGCATGGATTAACTTTCTTTCCACATAATCCCATTTTAATTTTAATTATTAGAAAAGATAAGCATATGGTGAGATGAGATAAAAGTCCAATTCTTTTCTTGATTGCTCCGATCGCCGCCGATCAAGTTTTGCCAAAAAAAAATAATCTGAAGATTGAATGAATGTATTGAAATGTTAGCTTCTAAAGTCACGAAGAAAACATTAAGATGGAGATTCAGAACGAGAGCTTTAGCTTTTGAGGAGCAATTTGATTTGCTAGCAAGTGGATTTAGTCGTTCCTTTTCTGTTGCGAGGAGTTTCGGAGCAGACAACACTTCGTCTCTAATCAATTTGAGGTATTCATTGAAGAAATTTCTCATGTTAAGCTTTCTTCCATGTGTTTTAGTAATTTTGTTTCTCTTTTGGTTATGTTGTTCGCGGTAGTGTTTGATGAATTACTGATAACCTAACGGGGTGTTTGATCATGAAAATTTGGAGTATTTGAAGAATGTAGTTTTTGTTTTCCAAAGGGAAAAATTACATTTGAAAATTGAATTCAGTTGTTTTTGGCCACGAATATACATTGGAGTTGTTTTTGAATCTTTGTAAGTAATATGGAGATCGCTGTACCCTGAATTTGTTTCCTTGCATAATTTTAGATAATTGTTATTTTGAAATTTATCTCAACAACCAAGAGGATAAAGCAATATCATTCAAGTGCAATGTATGTAGTTTGTTAGTGTTGGAATCATAGTGACTGAGAGAAGCAATCATATTAAATTATGCCAACTAACTGTCAACACCATGGGAGAGATTTTCTATTTTTTTTTATGTATAATGATCAATAAGGAAAGAGCTGATCTTCACAATGAAGTCGTTTTCCAAAATAAATCTTGAGTAAGTGGTGTCAGTGGTCTTGCAAGGCTGCTTAAGCGTTTTATTTTGGTTATCAAAAAAAAGAAAAGAAAATAGTTGTTAGTGAATTACTGCAGTTTGATCAGTAGATTGGCAACAGAAAACTTTTTTTTACAGATCTTGGAAAGTTTCATGCTACTATTATTGTACACCTCTTTTAAATTGAGTCACTTTGGTAATGATTTCCACCAGTTACTTTAAATTTGGTGTTCTGGAGAAAAGTGAGTGTGTTCTTTAAAGCTACTGCGTGAGGTTTTAACTACGAGTTTTTTCTTGATTAGTTTTATTGACAGGCAATGACTTTTGACTAGCAAGTTTTCGTATTCCACCTTTTCTTGATAGTAAAATAACTATTTCCTTGCAGCAAGGATACTGAAGGAGGAACATTCCAATTTCGAAGACAAATGAGAAGAGATTCTTCATGTAATCCTTTATTTAATCAAGATCATAGGGTGGTTAGAACAAGCATTGGATCTTTTTCTGTGTCAAATCGTTATTATAGAAGCCATGGACATTTAAAAGACATCAAAGAAAAGGTATCTACTTTGCGTCAGTCTTTGTGGATCTTGCTGATATTTCATGTAGTGTGCTTTACTTTTTCTGATATTTAATATTGGTGACCTAACTTGTGTAAGGATTAAGACATATGCTAACTTCCTGAAGGCATCAGCTCTAATTCCTTTATTTTTCTCTTTATAATTCTGGCACCAACCCAAGGCGGGTTACGAATTCAGATTAGCTACTGCCAAAGAGGCCAGGAACGAGCTTCCGCTTTATCTAAAGAAAAAACCTCTTCCTTTCTCTCTTCCTGATCAGCGGATTCAGAGTGATCAGGTGAAGCCCCCCTTCTTGTTGGCACGGATGAATCAGTTACATCTTGTTCTTACTACTACCGAGTAGAGGACATTTCATTCACAGTCCTTGATCTTTAAGGTAAAATATAATTAATTGTGCAGTTCATAGGATCTGTCCCTGAAGTTGTCAAGATAGTAGAAGTTGGCCCAAGAGATGGACTGCAAAATGAGAAGACAATAATACCTACGGAAGTGAAGGTGGAGCTTATTAAATTACTTGTTTCTAGTGGACTACCAGTTGTTGAGGCTACTAGTTTTGTGTCTCCAAAGTGGGTACCACAGGTATATATTTTGCTTGTCGGGGATTTTATGCTTACGTGTCTTGCATTTGTCATCCTTATACTTGTCCTGCAAAATGTGCTTTGTATTGCTAATTTTTTTCTTTTCCAACTGTGTGAAACGAAAAGAATTTTCGTTTCAGTTCTTCTTTTAATGGTTAGTTTTTCATCTTAAAGCATGAGTATGAGTTTTTTCTTATTGTCATTAGTTACTCACCAGTTAGGACTCTTAGTAACTACTAAGGCCCTTAAAGATTGTTACTTTTGTATTTTGTATATTTTGCAAGATCAATTTGACCGTGAAAAACATTGTTTAATGCCCCTTGAATGCTTTGTTATTCATTTTGGATTTTTGAGGAGAAAACGTCTGGTTTCTCAAAGATCTGGTTCCCTCAGGTAGAGATGTACGGAAAAGTTTCCAGTTTCTAGGTTCCAGTGCTTGATTCTATCTAGCTTTTTTGCTTTACAATGATGATTTACAAAATGGCAAATGCTCAAATGAGTAGTGTATGTCTGGTAGCCGTGTATCAACTCATGCTTTGTGTTTTCATCAAGTTCATACTTCTATGTCATGGAAAAGATGTTCATTCTGCTCGACATCTGCAGGTCATGTCAACTTCATTAAAGAATTGCACACTGAGTGCAATCATAAGTAGTATGAACCCAACAATATGTTTCTTAGTACTGTGCTAACTACATCTGAAATGAATTAAGGAATTAACCATCCTGTCTACTTCTTGTTCATTCTCATTTTTACACCAATAAGTTAAGAGAGTTAAACATCAATGCTTTAGGTTAAAATATTTTCCTTTTTGCCTTCAAAGTATCTTCCATTTCTCTCCTTCTACAGAGTCTACCATGTAGACGTCGGTGTAGTGTTCCACAATATTTTGTCGCCTTTTGTCGTCCTCTTCCATTCCAACAAAGTAGCAGGTCTTTACGAGATTATGGTATGCACCGTTTAACTTCAAACAAATTCAAAGCATGTACTATATCTGGTTTGGTATTCTATTGTGGATGAATAAGCGCTTCACGTCTTCATAATCTTCTTCATTATTACGACCCTATAATCTTCAACTTCCGACTATATGCAAGTTATAGGAATTATAACCTCTTGTGTTAGTTTATTGGGATTTATGCCAAGACTTCTTGGTGAGTTAATGATGTGACAGGCGTGTTCATGATTATTCTAATTTACGTGCATGAATGTGCTTCTGCTTAGCCTGTGATGAACTATATTACTGCAGCATATCTCTGAAGTAATATCTATTGAATCAATAGGATTTAAACTACCAAAATGCCGTAGTTATTATTTATAGTGTTGGTGATATTGCTTATCTGCCAAAACTAAATTGCAGCTAGCTGATGGGAAGGATGTAATTGAAGCAGTTAGGAATCTTACAGGGGTGCGCTTACCTGTTTTGACACCAAATCTTAAAGTAAGCTGATAGAAATGCAAAGCGTGAGATTCTCCTTTATATGTCTTGTTAAATATGTATACATTTTCTTGCTCACACGGGAGCCTGGATAATTGGGATCGCTCATAGTTTTTCATTGGCTCTATTCCAGGGTTTTGAAGCAGCTGTTGCAGCTGGAGCCAAGGAAGTGGCAATCTTTGCTGCAGCATCCGAGTCCTTTTCTCGGTCTAACATAAATTGTAGCATTGAAGACAGTTTTTCTCGCTATCGTGATGTTGCTCTTGCAGCCAAAAACCATTCCATCCCCGTTCGCGGGTATGAATTCTAGCACATCTACATATTCTAGGAAGTCAGGTTTTACATTTCCAATTTTACCGGATTAATTATGTAAGGTCTTTAAGGAGAGTTAGTTTTAAAACCATGTGTAGTAGAGACTCAAGGCTTGTTTAATTCCATTAGTCTCTTTCAGAATCTTGCTGAACCCATATGGCTTAATAATTGTTACAATTCTTTCAGCAGAACAGAATGATTGCCTTTTTACGTCATATACTAGCTTAAAATTTTTCATACATTGGAGCAAGGTGGTTAAATTTTGCTATAACTTCACATCGCCTATGAATCTCCCCGTTCATAACCTTTAAGCATAAAGTATTTACTATCGACCACTTCTAGCTTTCCCTTTTGCCATGATACAATTTCCAAAGATGAGGTTTACTATTGTTCTAGATCTGAAGGCAACCTTTAGTGTTTCCGGTGGATTGCTAACTATTGGCCATGTTATATTGTGGACAGTTATCTCTTCTCTTCCTTCCAGGAATTAATGTGGAACTGAAAATTTTGGTAAAAAGTATATAAATATTGAACTTCATGAGTGGTTGTGTATTACTGTCTAAAGATAACTTTCTTTTGGATGAACTACAAAATGTTCCATTAGCATGTATTTCAATTTCTTGTGTAATCCAAGTACCAGCTTATTGACTATGGCCCTTGTACAAAGTATTCAGAGTATATTCATGTCTAGGGATGTCTATGTTCAAAGAAGAATCCAGGTGAACTGGCTTTCAAAGGATAGGGGCTGCATATTAGCTCACCAATTGCTCTACTAATCTCTTTGACTATATATGAGCTTTTCATGCTTTCTGTCATTCTAATTACTGCTATAGTTGATTGTTACAGAATTACCTTCCTGTTACATGTTTGTATTTAATGATGTCAAATCCCTCGTATTTTAAGCAGCTAGAAGTATTAAAATTTACTGAATGGAGGTTCATTTGTGGACATCCATTAAAATTGGAAGGGCAAAGGATTGAGAAAATACATTTTTTGGAATGATAATTCAACGATTAACATTTGTGTCAAAATTTGTGATTTTTGCTTTTCCTGATTATTTAAGCCCTACCTATGTGTATGAGCTCAAATGGTTCCTTCCTTAGTGGCTAGACTTTGACATACAAAAGGTTTTGGTTTCAGGTATTAGATATATCTTCAAATCAAGGTAGCTCTGTCATTTCTAGTACCAAACGAGCACTAATAGTAAATCTGTTATACCTGGTAGTAATGCTTAGAAATTTATTCTTTTGTTGTAGACATTTATTTGGAGAAGTAAGGTTGCATCTCTGGAACTGAAAAGTGGCTATCATTATTTTCTATCAGGTATGTATCATGTGTTGTTGGCTGTCCCATAGAAGGAGCAGTGTCTCCATCAAAAGTTGCATATGTGGCTAAAGAACTTGTAGATATGGGTTGCTTTGAAATTTCTCTTGGTGATACAATTGGAGTTGGTACTCCAGGTAATCCTAAGTCTTCTCTGGTTTCACCCTTCCCCATTTTGTACCTTTGGTCTGCTAGAAGAATCTGCATCTTTTTGCTCCTTCGGTAAAATACTAGCATGTGCCAGCAAATTACATTTCTTGTCATTAGTTCTGATTCTTAATTTAAGAAGAATTCTGTAGTTCACTCCTTTGAGAGACAAGCTTTTGCTGTATTACTTTCAAGCTACAGGCTACTGAGTCAACATAGACAGCTTAACAGCATATATTTTTTCTTTAGAGAAGTGCATTATTGCTATGTTATTAGTTAATCAGTACACATTTAGCTTGGTTTGTAGAATTGCTGGATTTTAGATTCAATTTCCAATGACGGACAGTGGTGACTGCTTACAATGTATTAAGTGAGGTTTCAATGTGGTTTTCTTCTGGCTTTAAGAGATGGAAAAATAAAATAAAAGAAGTCTCAGGATAGTGTCAAGTAGGTTTTTAGTGCGATGTTTTTTAGAGGAAAATAATTATCATAAAAAACAGAGAAAGAAAGTAGTGTATATAATCCTTTAAATAATTGAGACACAGTTGTCAAGTGTTAACTGTTAAATGATTGTATGGTCATGATAACATTGATAAAGGCATGATAGGAAAGACAATAATGTTCACCTTCTCTTTTTTCATTGTTATATTAGAAGATATAGGATATAACCTCAATGACTCAACTGTACACATATTTGCCCTGCTGATGAGCTTCCAGGATTGTATAGTCATGAGAACTTGATAAAGGCATGATAGGCAAGACAATAATGTTCACCTTCTCTTTTTTCATTGTTATATTAGAAGACATAGGATGTAACCTCGATGACTCAACTGTATACATGTTTGCCCTACTGATTAACTTCCAGGTGCATGTCTTCTACACCCCCTTAACTATATAGTTTTGAACTCGATAGCTTAATAAGGAGATACATGACTGTGAAGTCTACTCAGAATCAGTCTAGTGAAAGTATTGGCCATCTGTGAATCTGTTATTCAACTTTGTTGTATGCAAAATTACTAAAAAAGTGCAATGGATTTTCATCAATTGGTTTTCCTTTAAAATTGAAGAAAGACAGTTACTATATGTCAATTGTTTTTCTTGAGTTTTTATCTGAAATGGATTTGTTACATCTTCCCCATATTTTCTGTCTCTGCTCTCCATTTATTAGGTACTGTTATTCCAATGCTTGATGCTGTAACTCAAGTTGTCCCTGTAGAGAGGCTTGCTGTTCATTTCCATGACACTTACGGACAAGCTCTTTCTAACATTCTTGTGTCGTTGCAAGTAAGATCTCCTTTCTCTACTTGTAGTGAGAAGTTTTTTCACATGTTGGCATATTTTATCACATTATGAGAAATTTGTTCGTTGTATAGTTGGTGCTGTGTCCATCCAAATCTAAAAGGTGTAGCATGTCTTATTTTTCTTGTGCAAGTTGGCATGCAAAAAAAGTAATTAAAAAGAGGAAAAACGAAAAATAGCAGAGGTATCTACTATCGAGTACATCAGGGAAAGGTCAGGTAAGCTAGCAATCCATTGTAACATAGAGGTCCGTCAATGCCAAGTGAATGGCGTCAAAGTAAGGCCATGAGAGCATTAAGTATAAGGCCGCAAACGACATGGACTAACCAGTAGCTGAGTGTGTGATTCTCATGTGACGGCCTCCTTCCCAAGGAAAGGCGAACACAAAATTAATTGGATCTAATGCAGCAGATGAGATGGCTGCCATCTCATCTGCTGCATGAGACTCTGGTGTTTGTCTCTAAACTTTCAGCCTATCATTCACTTCACCACGCATCTTGTGAAAACACAATATCATCTGTGAATAACACACACCACAGCACCTTCCTTTGAATATGTCGTGTCAATTCGTCCATCATTAAGGCAAATAGGATCGGGCTAAGGGCTTATCCCTGGTGCAACCCCATCACGTGCGGAAAGTGTTCCAAGTCACCTCCTACTGTTCTAATCCGGGTCGTGGCTCCATTGTGCATGTCCTTAATTGCCCTATGTAATCCACAAGTACACCTCTAGCCTCCAAACATCTCTAGAGGACCTCCCGTAAGGACTTTTATCGGACACTGTTTCTAGGTCGATGAACATCATGTGTAAGTCCTTCTTCCTCTCCCTATACTACTCCAACGATCTCCTTACAAGATGGATAGTTTCCGTAGTTGATCGTCCCAACATGAATCTGATTGGTTTACGAGTATAGACACACCCCTCCTCATCCTTATTTCAACCACCCTCTTCCAAAACTTTCATAGTATGGCTTAGTAGTTTGATACCCTTATAGTTGTTCCAATGTTGAACATCACCCTTGTTCTTGTACAACAACACCATTGTCCTCCACCTCCATTCTTCTGCCATTTTTCATTGTCCTAAAAATGACATTAAGCAACCCAGTCAACCACTCCATACCTGGTCTGGCCCAGTGTTCTTCCCCTCCTCATCTTATGAACAGCCCCTTAACCTCTGCAACCTTTATGCACCTGCAATACCAAAAATCTCCACGACTTATGGAATGCTCTGGCTCCCCCAACATGATACCCTTGTCCCCTTCTTCATTCAAGAGCTTAGGGAAATACGTCTGCCATCTTCGTCTAATGTGTGCTTCTTCTACTAATCCATTCTCTTCCTAGATACACTTCACTTTGTCCAGGTCACGGACCCTCCTCTCTCGCCTTGGTGAGCCTATACAACTTCCTGTCCACGCCTTTGCCCTCGACACTTTATACAAGTGCTCAAAAGTTGTCGTTTTAGCCATCGCGACCGCTAGTTCGCTCCTTCTCCGTGGTCTTATACCTCTTCCTATTCCTCCTCTTATCCTCCTCGTCTAAGCTTTCCACTAACGCTGTGTAAGCAGTTTTCTTGGTTTCCACTTTTCCTTGGACCTCTCCATTCCACCACCAATCCTCTTTATTCCCACCTGGGTTACTCCTCGAGACTCCTAACGCCTCTCTAGTTACTTCTCTTATGCAATCAGCTGTTCTAGCTCACATACTATCTACATCCCTGCTACTCCCCAAAGCCCCAATAGCCACCATCTTCTCTAATCTTCTGACATTTGGTCTTGGTCAGGCCTCTCCATCTAATCATTGGCTGGTCATATGCAATAATGCAGCCCTCTTCTTCTTCTTCCTTTTGATATATAAATCCATAACCACGAGCTTATTTTGGGTCTATATGAGTCTTGGCCACCACACTGTGGTAGGGAGTGTAAAACTACATCAATTTGGCCCTTAAAGCTTACCTTAATGTTGGAGATGATCTTGGTTGAAAACCCTTGTTGGACTGTGTGCAAGCTTGGGAAAATGAAGAAAAGAAATTGAATCTCGATTTTGGACTTTTCATGGGTTGAAAAGTTGCGGGGATATGCGTGCAAGCATGCATCATGCATACAAGATTTCCTGCATGCAGAAAAAGCCCTTCTGTTATTGTGAGTAAGGATGCACTGGGCGCACAAGACTTCCTGCAAGCAAAAAAAATAAAATTTTCCTTCTGTTGTTGCGCGCTATGTGTGCAACCATGCACCATGCACCATGTGCACAAGGTCTTCCTGCAGACACCCTATTGTAAAATGATTATTATTTTTGTAGGAATGTACCCAAAAAAACAAAACATTACAGAGTTTTACAAAACAAAAACTTGATCTGATTAGGGTCCTTGGATGTGTATGTTGTTACTGTATCCAGGTCATTCGGCAAATCACTTAATTGATGGAAATGGCATGAACTTATTATGTATTCTTTGGCACTTTGAACCTTAATGCAAAAATAATGCTTTAAGTACCATAATGTTAATCTTGACAGATGGGGATCAGCATAGTGGATTCATCTGTAGCAGGACTTGGAGGTTGCCCATATGCCAAAGGTGCCTCGGGTAATGTGGCTACGGAGGATGTCGTTTACATGCTCAATGGACTAGGAGTGAAGACAAATGTGGATCTGAGAAAGCTTCTATTGGCTGGAGATTTCATCTGCAAACATTTGGGTCGCCCTTCTGGTTCTAAAGCTGCCATTGCCTTGAGCAGAACAACAGCTACTGCCTCAAAGCTTTAAGGGGCATCTGATGCCGCTGAAATTGTGTGCTGCGTCCACTCTGACGTGAAAGTCGCTTCAGACCAACTTCAACTGTATCATTACTGTCACTCATACCGTTCCATCGTTGTCTAATGTTAAACATATCCGTGTCAAATGTGTCCCCTAGTCTGTGGACAGTGGCATAGCTACATAGGCTGAAGGGTAGTCTGTTTAACACTCTTTGTCAGAATATTATTCCGTGTATATAGAAAATAATTGCAGGTCAATTATTTTCTCTTAGCCGTCGACACTCGACTTAGTGCCAGTGTTTTCTTGCCTTAGTGCAACTGGATTTAAACTACATATTTTCAATGTCTTCATAATCATCTGAAATACACTATTAGAGAGCAGAGAAAGCAGACAGAAAATGCTATTGCGCTGAATGTTTAAGAACTGCAGGTATTTATTGACTTCACACACAGTTACACTGAGGCCTGAGGGTACAAGTTGGGTGGGAATTCTGGCGGTATACTTTGCTGTAATTAACTATGTAAATACTTTGTTACTTCCTTGTTGCAATTTATGTGATATATTTTGCTTTGCTTGTCTTGTCTATTTGGAAATTATTTAAATTTTGTCATTTCCATACCTTTGATTTTTGATGTCATGATTTGCTAGTGAGAATAGTTTGTCTTTTTAAAAAATAAAATAAGATGTGTATCTTTTCTATAAAAAAAAAAAATTCATTTTTACACATAAAATATCTGAAAATGTCATTTTTGACAGGAAATTAGGGGTGTGCAGATGTAATGACCTGATTTCCGTCATTAGGAAAAAGCCAATGGGGAAAGAATTGGAGCCAGAAAACTTTTGAGAAGTAACTTGGGATTTCCTAGCCTAGTTTAGATTTGGACGAAATCGAAGTCAGTAAGGTCTAGGAAAATCTGGCAACGAATGAGACATCTAATTATGAGTTTGATTACATGAGTGGATCGCTAAGACGTTAAGGAACCTGTACGACTTTACGAAAATGAATTCGGGCAAGTAGAACTCTCGGAATTGATTTTAGCATGAACAGGTATTTTCGGAGTGTCATGAGATGAAGGTATGTTGTGAAATGGGGGTTTGGAATCCTTAAATTTGCTCATTGGTTCCGTGCAAGCTGCAGTGGTGGGTTGGGGGCCGCTGTAGCAAAACAATCGCGATTTAAATCGGAAATAAACCCCAAAAACGTTTTATTCTGCACTTTTTGACTTTGAGAGCTAAGGAACGACCCTAGGGTTTTTTTTGAAAGTTTTCCACCATTCTTAAGGCTAAAGGTAAGGTTTTCACTCCCCGAATCTGTATTTCGATCCGTAGAACATAGTTTCTTGGGTAATTAACGATGGGGGAGGGTTTTGATCTAGGAATTATGGTGGAAAAAAAACCTAATTTGGGATATTGGGATCATGGGTTTGGTCTTGGGTTATTGGGTTTGTTATAATCCGGATAATTAGACCTTTGATTGTTGATCCTTACGTATATTAATTGTTTGTAGACCTAGAGTAAGCGAAATAAATCCGGAAAGAGAAGATTCAAGTGCCTTAGGGTATTCAAGCTTGGATTCGAGGTAGGTGATAGTTGTGATTTCATGTTGGTGTGATATATGTTTGTAATTGCTCATTATAATGCATGTATATATGTGAATGTTGCATTATTGATCACCATAATCGTAAATGAGGATAATTGAATAATTGTATGCCATGAATCACCTCTTGTTGTATGATTGTGAAAATATACATTGTCATTGTGATTGTGGTTTGTTGAATGGATCGGGTGTTACGTTCTGACACACAAACTTGGATCGGTTGCCATGTTTCGACATAAATATGGGATCGGTTGCCATGTTCTGGCATAAACATTGGATCGGGTACCACGAACCGGTACATTAACAGTTTGGGTATGAGTTTCATGAGAGGACTATTGAATTGGGTTCCGTGAGAGGACCACTGAATTGTGTTGTGTATCTACTTGTGATGATTACGTTCATATCTAATGATGATTGATATTGAAAGACTGTTTGTTGCTCTAAAATGATAACCAATGTGTATTATTGAGAATGTGGAATGCTACATTGATCCTGAAAAAATGACTAATATTGTATATGTTTGGTATATGTTAGTTTTATAATGTTGTGGTTACTTACATATGTTTCACTTATTGGGATAGCCGCGTGATCCTAGGTTGTGTACTAATACTGCACTTGGTTGTGTACTAATACTGCACTTGCTTGCTGTTTGTGGACATCTTCAAGCGGCTATTGATAGACATCAGCTAGGTGACTATTGAGCGTGACCAGATTCAAGGATGAGCCAGTTCTTTCAGGTTGCCATGAATATCTCTTGTTTCAGTCCACTCTTTTCGGACTTAGACTATTTGTTTAAGGTGTTTGTTTAGTTTCGGGGTTGTACCCCTTGTTCTTAGACTTATCGTTAGTAGAGTTTTGGTACAATGACTTTTAGATTCTAGGGATTGTTCTTCCATATTAGTTTGACTAGTTTATTTAAACCTTTGGACTTTATGAAAACTCCGTATTTCTTTTTGTCATTTAAACCTGCTCACGTATCTTTAAATGCCTAGTTTTTTGTTAAAGTTATGTAGTTGGGTTGTAGTAGTGGTTCTCCCACCGGATGGGTAGTGTGGGTGTCAATCACGACAGTCTGGATCGTGACAGTAGAAAATAATTTAACCAAAAAATCGAACTGAAAAACACATTTATTGGTATTGGGTTAATGTTTCTTAAACAGTTTTGTAATAAAATATTATTGGGTAATCGGTTTGATTTCCGGAGTTATGATTTTGGTTAATGATTAAATCGATAATTCAATATGATTAAATTAAAATTACTATTTTACACATTATTATATAACAATGACTTTAATATTTTACTAGTTTTATTTTCTTAATTTTAGTATTACTTTCTATAGTAGACAATACAAACCGGTCTCTCTCCCTCTCTATTGCGATACTTTCTCTCTTTTCTACACAAACTAGTATTATCTTCTTTCTTCTCAGTTTTAGATTTGATTGTGACAAAGACAACCAATTAATGTTGTTTCCACAATTTATTGGATGAGTCTTTAGAAGAAATTTAAACAATTATGTCTTAAACAAAAGTGATTAATATAGAAATTTATCTTGAATTTCTATTCTTGCTACTTATTCTATTTTTGTGAACATTGTTATATATGATCATAGGAACAATTTCTTATCGGTTAAATCGAAAATCGAATTGTTAAGAACCAAAAATTGATAAATTGAAAATCAATAAATAAATATCTTATTGATTTAATTATTTTTTTAGCATATTCACAAACTGAAAATTAATAATTTGAATTTTTAATACATAAAGTCAAACCAAATCGATCCTATACATTTTTACAAGAAGTCTCTATCTTAATAGTGTTGCATATAAGTACCATTGGACAAAAATCTTTTCGTTTTAAAAAAATAAAAGAAAAATTAAAACTTCGTTAGTTATATAGTGAAATGTTTTTTGGGTTGGTTTCTAAAGAAAAGTTTAAGAAATTTGAAGAAGTGATTCATTTTCTTCCGAACATAACTTTTAAATTGGTTTTAAAGTGATATGTATGTACACCAACATAACTAACTTCTACATATCATTTTTAAATTTTCACTTCAAAAATTCTTATTTCTCAATCTATGTACAAAGTTTCTTTTTATAATACTTCGAATGTTGTTATTCGTCCTTTGTTAAAGATTTATAAGTTTAAATTTGATAGTCTTATTATAACATCTTTGAGCATTTGAGGACATTCGATTTAAATTTTAAAAATGATAAAAAAAAATTAGTTTCTTTCTAAAACACTTTAAATATTTATAAAAAAGATCATTCATTATGATATATTTGGCGTAGTTTTATTTTTATAAGAGTTTATAATCTATTAATGTTTTAACAGAAATAATAAGTCTATTTATGTCCAAAAAAATTATCCTTATATAAGGTAGAGTTTATTTAAACTATTTTTTATTAATTATTTTGTGGAAAAATCATCTTTGACGATTTATCCTATCATCGAAAAAATGATTGTTTACATCAAATTATTTAAGCATGAATCGAAGGTATGTGAAGACAATTTCTTTTCTTTTGGGACATAATTTCTTGAGTTTAAAGGTTTCAAATCTAGCGTGTTATTGATGAGTCAATTATAAACTAATGTTTAAATTATTGTTAGTATTATTCTTGTTTAAAATTCGTATTCAACGATGTCGGTTCCGTGTCAATTAAGTTGGGGAGTAAAAGGTTATATTGTATATATTATCGTAATTATTAAATTCTTTTGATGGTCGAATTGTTCCTGGTATTATGATTGTGGGGTATTTTGCACATTACTTGTGGTGTTGCTATTTCTCATATTCATTCCTTTCTTGTTTTATAAATATCATGGTAGTACATTGCGATTCTATGGCGTATATTTATTATACTTGCCTCTAGGCTATAGAAAAGGGTGTTCGCCTATACCACATATATTTTCATGCCTTTGAGGCTAGTGATCCGAATGTTCACCACAACCACATTCATTTCATGCCTTTAAACTACGCCGATGATCGATAATGAGTTTGTATTGTTTCTTAAATTCACCTTTGAGATGTCTTCTAACAGAAGTTGTTTTACTATCACTGCCATCATCCACCATTACAAACTTGAAGCTTAGATAATCTGCCATTTGTTGGTTTGATAGAGTCATACTGAAAAAGAAAATACAACAAATTAACTTTAATAGAGATAGCTACAACATTTTGTGTTATCAATTGTGAAGAAAATTGAATCGCCAAGGTAGGGTTTACATATCAACCAAATAGCTTTAGCTTGAAGCTATTTTGGACTTTTTAGCTTAAATTTTTCGCAATGATTTTTTTAATTAAGTCCTTATGGAATAAAAAGGAAACACTATTACGTAATATTGACAATTGAAATTGTAGAAATTCAGCAAAATTAACAAATGGAGTAAATCACAATACACTTACATTTTATCTTTCAAACAAATGCAGAAAATGTGAGGAGAAGAAGAAGAAGAAAAAGAATTTGGTGAACTTTTTTGTGAAGAAAAAGAATTCGCATAAATTAATATTAGAAAAGGAAATTACATATCAAATATGAAAAATAAATTTTGTCCAAAAAAATTATGAATAAATCATTTGATTAAATTCAAATTTGAATAACGCTAAACACGATGAGAGACTCTAGTATCAACTCTTTAAGACCTTTTCCTCACCAATGAAATTACATTTTTTCACCATTTTTCAATTCACATTTTACCTTATCTTTAAAGCTTATTCTTTAAAGAATAAACCCAACAATAATTTCGATACTTTTATGGTATTCAAGCCTAACTCGAAGACACAAAGTTCTACATTAATGTGATCATGCTAGTCTAACTTACAAGGTCCTACATCATTTTTTTCAACCTTCATTTTTGAATATTGATCAAATTTTAAGTTTTTTAAAATTCGACAAAGTCTATTTTACATCTAAAATAATCCCAATAAGAATATAAATTTTCCTTTTATCACAGTAATCAACCTACCTTGAACTCAAACAAAAAGTCACACAATACAATTGTCCATCCATTCATCTAACACAATATTCAATCCTATTTTCATTGCTCCTTGTTAGCTAAAATTATTCAAGAATCTTTAGTTTTCAAACTCCTACCACCATCCAAAACATACTTTTATAAGAAGAACATATTATCCTCTATACCAAATAGACCCACACCCTAAAGACTCATTTGAATGGAAACAAATTATTCTGAAATTAAATTATTTTTTTTCCTTTTTAGTTTGTCTAAAAAAGAACTAATATTAAATAATATTTTGATACATTTAATATAATTTTAATTTAAATTTATAAATTTAATTTTTTTTTTATTTCTTAAACTTCATACCTAATTGATTCTTTTTAAAATGGAAAAAATATTTGAGAATTGTTATCCACCCTCAACATGGATATATTTACTATATTTTGCTTTCTCATAATTATTGGACAATCATATACTTTCCCTCCTCATAATAAATTACTATTAAAAATGGAATGCTAACATACGCACTTTCCTCTTCCTCTTTTCCACCTGAAATACAAAACCACTATCCCCCACGCCCCCACCCCGCCTACCCATCAATTTTTCTCTAACATGCACCATTACCTCCTTTCTTCCTTCATCACCATGGCTCCTCCTTCTTCTTCTTCTTCTAAACCCATAAAGAAAACCTCAAACTCAAACCCTAATTCAAACCCCACAAATTCCCCAAATTGCCCTTCTTCCCACCATAACCTCTGTAATCACTCTCCTTCAGCTACCCTTGATCTTCTAATATTCATTCTTGTACTTTTCTCTGGTGCTTTCCTCATCATTTCATACTTCTCATACATCTTTAATTCAATTTCTCTCCTTTTCCCATACCCACCGTCACTTTTACTCAACACCCTTTTGACCCATCTCGAAGAAGTGGACGTTTGGACCCACTACATCTTTTACATATTCTTCGTTATTGTTTTCGTTGTCGTGGTGCTTTTGTTTGAGATCTGTTGTGGGTTTGGGTTTAGATCAAGGAAATGTGGGAAAAATGGGTGTAAAGGGTTGAGAAGGGCTATGGAATTTGACTTGCAATTGCAGGGTGAAGAGTGTTTGAGATCTGGGTGTGAGACGAAAGCTGTTAGAGAGATCAATCAGTTGCCTTGGAAAGGTGGGAGTGAGAATAATCCAGATTATGAATGTCTTCGTGCTGAGTTGAGAAAAATGGCACCACCCAATGGACGTGCTGTGTTGTTGTTTAGGTCTAAATGTGGGTGTCCTGTTGCTAAACTTGAAGGTTGGGGTGCTAAACGAGGGCGTCGGCACAAGAAGTGAGTTGTTTATCTTTTTTTACCTTTTTTTTTTTTGCATTTGGAATTATGGACTTTATGTTGATTGTGTTTAGGTTTTAGTTCTGTTTCTCAAGTTGATGATTATGCATTCTAAGAAGTAGTTCAGTTGTGCTGATAGAACAAGGAAACCAGTAATGGTTGCTGAAGTGAAATTTACATTTGAAGAAGGAACTGCTCTCATAATGATTAAATAAAAAGGTGCTACTCTGGTTTGGATTGATTTGAAGGATATGAGATTTATCTTGGAAATAAGATAGAGAAGATGATGTGTTGAGGTAGAAAGAGTTGTTTTAGAGATGAGAAACTTATGAATTGGGATGATGATGCTCACACTTTTTAGGGCTTCGTTGCGTCTGGCAGGTTACTATAGGTCAAATGACATCCAAGTATAGTCAGCACCGAAAGTAAATAATTATCTATGAGTTTGTTGAATTGATTCTATCCATTAACAAGTGATTATAATGTTACTAATTGACACAATATCTATGATTTGTCATAAAGACCAGTCAATAAACTAGGCCTCAAGTCAAACTAGTTGGAACTTACTTATGGATCTCTGAATCCATTTTGTAAAAGACGGGTTCTCTAAATCATACACTTATTCATATGCTGACGTTATACACTTCTAACTAGATTAAGAAGCGGTTGGTAGTCACTAGACCTAGACACGTGTGGCAACAAGGAATGGTTCCCCTATTCCAACTTATTTGTATCACCTAAAAGGACTCCTTTGGTTCTATTTTGTTTGGTTCTTAAGTAAGTCCGCAACGATTCCAGGATAGTTGGTAATTTGACAAGTTTTGTTCGTGTGATTTTTAGATCTATCTAGGTCCTTTTATATGTTGAACCTACAAAAAGTGCATATCAAGGTTTACCTAGGACGTTGCTAAACCATGTCATACAATCTTCTCTTGGGGTATCCTCCATTGGTTGCACCCTTTGTTGGATCTCTTCATATATATTTTTTTGATAAGTATGAAATACTCATGTACATTGTAGTATTATGTACAACAAAAAGAACTTTATTCTCCCTCTTAAAATGATAGAATGGACCAAATCTTTTACTTCTAATTTTGTCCATCATTTATGACTACATATCCATCTTATGCCCATATAATTCATCTTGCGGATATGATGGACCTTAAGAGACCCAACATTATATCTCGTATAACTTTGTTGTTGTCACAATTATTCTATTGAAGTCACCGACCAAATAATTATTCTATAGAACTTGTCTTTCACGTTGTTATATATCTTCCTATTACATAGCATTGTCGTAGTACTCCTCCATTTCCTCCACCCTATTTCAAATGTTTGTGTTACATCTTCATCTATGATTTCCCACTTTGTGGGACTAAATTGAGTATGTTGTTGTTGTTGTCTTCGTCTTTAACTTTTTAAAGAAAATATCATCTCTATCTATCATGTCAATTCTTAAAGGAGTCTAAATATCTCAATTGCTTGTATTCGAACACTACAGTTAATCTTAACCCACCTTCATTCTTCTTATTGGGACTACATCTGTAGAGTATATTTTGTCTTACTTTTATTTATTCTATAACTCATGTTCCTGAAAAATATTTATCCATAGTTTTATCATTTGGTTGATGCCTTCATTAGTTTTGTAATTATACATATTACCATCTGTATATATAACGTACACCATGAACTCTCATTTTGTATACTCCATCCGTCCCAATTTATGTGGCACGGTTTGACTTGGCACAAAGCCACAAAGTTTAAGAAATAAAGGAATACTTTTAAAATTTGTGGTCTAAAACAAACCTTAGACATTTGTGTTGACTATAGATCATTTCAACAAGGGTAAAGAAATAATACGCCACATAAATTGAACAAAGGGAGTATTATTGGCGAGTTCATCCATAACTAGGTTAAACAAGTATCCGCTCAAAGCAAGTTTGTAGTGTAAATTCATGTTTATAGCAAGTCTATTTGATCACTTTCCGTTGTTTTACACTTGTGACTGCTCCCTCATACATATATTTTATGTTATTATATGTTTGGTATGAATTCCTTATTCCCGAATGAATGGTGCGGTGGGGAAGCTTTGGGAAGAAACAGTTGTTATGATTGAGTATGTTGTCATCTTATGACCAATAACATGTTTTTATTACTCAGTTTGAAGTTTGGAGATTGACATTTTAGGAATAGGCAGTAAAATGTTTTATGTGCAAATGTGTTATCCAAAATTCCAAAATGTATGGGAAGTGAATGTAAGTTTTGTCGTAGCTACCAAGTATAACTTGTAAGTTATTGCTTTTCTATTTAAGTATAAAATAAGATATTGCCTTTCTGTATACAATCTAAGTGTAATGCTCATTCGGTGCTGAAGCAAAATATCTTCTAGCCTACTATCATGGGAGAAGATTCTATTTTTAAGGGCTTCAAAATGGTATGTCTTTTCAATGGTGGGTTTAGGAGTGAGGACTTGGGAGTGCCAAAATTGATAGTGTTGTAGGATAAATCACAGAAGTTCTTACGGACTCTGCCACTGCCTGAAAGGACTATGTCCAGGGACCGGATGGCAAGACTTCACCCATCCTTTAACTGTTGCAGAAGAGATCACCCCTGTTTCATCCTCATCCATTTTTCCCCTCAGAGGGTGAGTATTTGTTATTTTAAGATTCGTGCTTTTTGTGAGAGTACCCAGTTGTGTAGTGAATGAAATAGAAAGAAGGAAATGAGACGATTTTTTCTGCCTTACGCCCTTGATCAATTAGTGGGACATTCTAGAACTACGTTTTAGATTGGTGGGAAACAGCCTTCAGGTTGAATGTAGATTAGTGTTTCAGAAGTGAAGTCAATAACCTTGTGTTTCTTAATGTTGAACGATCAGGAATTTTAGATTATATCTAACATTATCACTCACCCATAACTAGGGCAAAACATGTACAGTTTCAATGTTTTGATCCCTGGTGTATCCACCATTATGGGTAACTCCTTTGTATCTCCTATTGCTGTTCTTACACTAGTGACGGCTACTTTATACATATCTGTTATGACATTTGCATATTTAATATGGATTCTTGTCTTCTTCAATGCCCACTGAAGAACTTCTCGTCATACTGTATCATATGCTTTATTTAGGTCAATGAACACCACATGTAGATCTTTTTTTCCTCTTGCAATAGATCTCCATCAATTTTCTTAGAAAAATAATAATTTCCGTGGTAGATTTGCTTAGGAGTTGAGACTTTGGCAGTTGGCTCTCTGTCAGTTTATGATTTCTCTCTTGGGGGTAATATGATGGATTTCCTAGAGATTGTGATTTGTGAGTTGTGGAATCATAGATTTTGCAATATGAACATTAGGTGATAGGCGCAAATCTTTTTTCTCAAGTGGTGGTAGCATAATATTGTTGTATACCGGGATCTGCATTTAGAGTTTTAGAATGCTAAGGAATTGTTTGCTGCAAGGATAAGGGATTATAAACTTTATCAAAAAAAGGATAAGGGTTTATAATCCCAAGTTTAAATACGGGATTATTGATAGAATTTTTAATCCCCGGATTTGCACTTTCGGATTTCTTATACCAGATTCCCGGGATAAAATGTGGAATTATTGGTAGAATTTTTAGTTACAGGGGTAGCAATCTCAGGATTTATGCACCACTCTACGTGGGATAATAATCCTGATATCCGGATAAAATAGCACAATGATACATTTACTCTGTACTCTGAAACTTTTCTCCCAAAGTCTTTTAAGAAAGTCAAGGTTAAAATTAGAAATAAAAGTTAAATACAATTTTATCTGGTTAAAACCAAATAGATGTTTTATATTCTACTCCAATGAACCAAACCCCTACAAATTAAAGTATATCTGCTGAATAATGTCGTCATTATTCAATCCTAGTATTATAGTCCGCGTTATAATCTCACTATAACTTGCCCCAAGTGTTTGGCTAAGATCTGAGGCTTGTGATCAGAAAATGTTGAGAATTATGTTATAATATTGTAGGCAGAGCATTCTTCAATACCTGAATCAGGTGATTTGATGATTTAGAAATATAGGACAAGATGCCAGATTCAATTGGAAAAGTGTTATTATATTTTATAAGGTTATGGTTACACAGTGCATTTGTTGAATGACTTTGGTTAGCATCAAGAAGCAATTAGAAGGATTTAGTCAATGCAACATATCCAATCTTCAGTTTTTTAAGTAGTTTGTCAGGCCCAGTGGAATATGTCTAATTACTTTTTTGATAAGTAGTTTGTCTGACTTCTTTGACGAGTGGATTGGTCATTTTAACCATTCCCGCTAGTATAACTTGATCTATCATTCAGATCTTCTTGCAAGCTGGCCTGGACACCACCATTATTCAAAATAAAAGAATCATTTGCATCTTCCTTAATTTTGGCAAGCTCTGAAGTCATTTTCAGTTCCTTGGAATTTCAGTCATTTGCTATTTGGTTGACTGCAGACTGCAGTTCACAAGTTCAAGTAAAGAGGCCCTATTGCTAGTCATGTATATTATAGTAGCGCCAGCTTTTCTGTTACCGCTAACCTGCCTTTTGCGCCAGAGAAGCTCTAAATAGATTCAGAAGACCTGCTAGACTTAACTATAGTATGCATATGAAGTTTCAAGAAGTTTATGTTTTGATGTGATGATATATTCTGGACTTCATATAAATTGGAACAAAATGACTATAAGCATCAAGTCTCTTCTGACCTAGTCTCTGGCTGGGACCTTGGTGGGAGAATGGTGGACCTCCTCTGACTTCCTAGAGCTTTACTCCCTCTATGGAGCAACAGCAGATCTATGTGGTTGGAATGAGATGATGTGAGTGAAAGAAGAAGAAAAGAAGTGAGAGAAAAGAGAAGACTTGAAACACTTATTAATACTAAGTTTATTTAATAGTGTCTTGGATTGTGTCCCCTATCCTATATGTCCTATTCCCCTATAGATTGGATGCTCTATTGGGGGAATTCTATGGAAGAAGGAACTTTCTATGAAAAAAAATTTCAAAAAAAAAAAATGGGCAGGTGATTGGGGGAATAAACAATTGAGGATAAGGGTGCTGGAGGTCTAGGGTGAGAAACTTGAAGACTCAAGAAAAAATGTCTCTCTATGAACTATGGCTCAATGAAACTCCTTTGTGGAAGGCTTTGTGGAGAAGGAAAATGATTCAGGCAAATATGAAATGAAGATCATTGGTCAAAACATTATGACCAACACACTTATGGAACTAGCCTGAAAGAACCATAAAAAAAAAACTCACAAAAAAAAAAAATCAAAAAAAAAAAATTGAAAATGGTGTGGGAAGAAGATCTGGGAACAAGAAGGCTGTTGGCTGGACTTTAAAACACTTTTTTTCATCCTTCTTCCCATCCCTAGGAGTACTGTGGCAGACTGTGGCAGAGAGGAAGTCAAACCAAGGGATGGATCTGAGCTTTAAGAAAGACCATTAAAGATTTGGAAATCCAGAAGTAAGAGAGTTCTGAACTCTGAAACAGAAATTCAGGGGGAAAAGACTTCCACTGACTGGAAGGATCACAAGCAAGGAAGATTCAGTGTCATTCAGGGGCAAACAAACAAAGTTCAACCCTTTTTCAAGCCAGATCAAGGGTGGGCCTGAAAATGGAATGGAAAAAAAAAAAAAAATTGTCTTGTTTTCTTTTTTACTTTACTTACTGCTAAGGCTGTTTTTTTCAGAAAATCTCATGAAGAGAGGTATCCAATTGAGCCCTAGATGTTTCTCCTATGTGGGAAAGGCAGAGACTGTGACTCACTTGTTTCTTCACTTCTTCAACCAACCAGCTGACAACCAGCTCTTCATCTCATCAATAAAAAAAAAGGACTGGAAGTGGTGAGGAGAGAAACTCAAACCCTGAAGATATGGAGATGCCATGCCCATCTCACAGGGGAGAGAGGAAAAAAAAAAATCATCAGCTTTGTATTTGTGGTCAAGCGTGAAAGAAAAGGAACCTTAGATGTCATCAGACAAGAGCAACAATCAGATGATGATGATGGATTCTCTTGTGATGTTTCATGTTTGGTAAGCAGGAGTATATGGAAGATCTAGAATCAGTTGTGAATGTCAATTTTTTCATAGGATGAAGATCTTCTCTGTTTTTCTCTTTTAATTCTGTATGTTACCTGTAAAATGTGTGTGCAGGTTTTTTTTTTTTTTAGAAAAAAAAAAAAATTACCTTAAAAAAAAAAAAAAAAAAAGAATTTGACCGCGCTGACATATATTCCGCACATTAATAAAATGAACTTGTATTTGATATGATCGTATTGACAAATACTCCATGCATCACATGCTATTTGGAACTTCGGAGGATCCTTTTTTTTTTGGTTTATAAATAGCAATGATCTGTTCATTTAGTCATCTTAAGATATTAGGTTCAATTCTATCATACTTTGACCAAAAAGGTATTGCTAGCTGATTTCCTGTTAGAATCCTTATGTTGAGCTGTTTTCTTCTGGAATCACATCTTTGAATTGCCGCATGATTTATGCACTCTATCAATTGCCTGTCTGATGAGAACTTTTTTTCATTAAGAAGTGTTCATGTTCTTTTATTCTTTTTGCCCCCTTTCCACGATGACTGACGCATAAATTTGTTGACTAAATGCAGGACTCTGGCAATTAATGGTAAGGCAGATCATCGCTGAATGTTGAATGATTGCATATGGGGGATCTAGTTTGTTGCCTTCTGAATATCAGAAGAATGGGAGATTGGTATTGTTGTTTAGAACCATTTTTTGTTGATCCCATTGACAGAGAGCTCATCAGCTCCGTGGAACTTACTTTAGAACAATGCTCAATGTGTACAAACTATAGACAGACCTTATTTTCTTTCCTCAAGAAGCACATATCATATAAACATGAATAAATTACATACATAATTAGCAGTTACTTTTTCAAATAAGGAATTGCTCATCTTTACCTGCCCAGTGTTGGAGTGGTTTTTCTTCCCCAATATTTTCAGTCAAAATGCCTAAATAACTTCACTTAGTTCTACGTAAAAGCTTTAGTCAAACTGTGAACTAGGGGTGTAAATGGATTGAGTTGGTTGGAATTTTTTGTCTTAGAGCTTGTTGGGATGTGTTTATAGTTTATGATTTATAAGTTAGGACTTTTAATTTTAATTTTTGATTTATTTTTACTTAAAAAGAAGTGTTTAAAAGTTTTTTTATTTCACCAGAACACTATAAACCTACTTAAAAACTATTTTTGACTTAAAAAATTATTTCAAATAGTCTCTTAGTCACATGGTTCAGACCTCATAATCAGCCACTCGCTTCAATTCCAAATTTATTAGGGCTACTTGATTGTATGACTTTTCGCTATAAAAAAAGTAGTGTATATATATTCTTGTCATTTAAAAATGATACATATATTTTTTCTTTGTTGAATAAATAATGCATATTAACCCTAAATATTACATGACTTTAAAAAGTTATCTTAATCTGATTAAAAATTATTTTATGACTAAATAGAAGAGGGATATGGAGTTTTTTCATTTAGATCGAGTGGGTAAAAAATAGATGAGACAATTATATTAAAGCCACACATTTTTCGAAGGGCATGAAAGGTTTTTTTAGTTCAATATAGGTTTGTTACCGAAAATGATAAGAAAGCGAGAGTACATATTTAACAAACGGAATAACAAAATTAAGAGGTATATTTGACCTTTCTCATTATTTTATAAATAAGATATCAAATTATATCTAAGACATTGCATTGTTAAATCACATATCTTTTTTAATAAATCACATATCTCTTTTTGCTAGCAATTACACATGTTTAAATATACATAATTTTATAAAGATCAACTAAATAATTAGTTATTCTTTTAATAAAATTTTTTTTTCATACGGTACAAAAAAATCTTTTCATGTCAAACATAAATTTTTTTCTTATATTTTAAAACTATGATTTACGTTCCAAAATTATTATTATTTCGGATTTCAAATCACATATCCAAATATTAATTTCATGTCGAATGTCTAAAACAAAGCATAATTGTCAAATGGTTTAGTGAAGGCAAGAAAGCTTCCCATGGTAGTGTGTAATGGTCATTGGAGTCAGATACAAGCCATCCTTTCACCTCCTTGCTCCATTTTTCTCACTCTCTTTTCCCTTTCCCAAATGGGTGTCTTCTTCATCTTCACATGCCCCCTTGGACCTTCAACTCTTCTTGGACAAGGACAAAAACACCAAGAAACAAAAACCCAATTGGGAATTCTCTCTTGTTTCAGCCTTCAAGTCTTGTTCAGCAAATTCATGTATCACACACGGCCAACAACTTCATTCCCTTGTCTTGAAATCTGGTCTTGAATCCAATATTTTTATACTAAATAGCTTGATCACTTTTTATGTAAAATGCGGATTAGTAAATCATGCTAAGATAATCTTTGATTCTTGTAATAAGTTAGATGCAGTTTCTTGTAACATAATGTTATGTGGGTATGTGAAATTTGGATTTTTGAATGAGGCCTATGAGTTGTTTGATAAAATGACTGAGAGAAATTGTGTGTCTTATACGACCATGATAATGGGTTTGATACAGAAGGGATTTTGGAGTGAGGGAATTTGGGTTTTTAGGGATATGAGGTATTTTGGTGTTGGTCCAAATGAGGTGACCATGGTGAATGTCATTTCAGCTTATTTGCATTGTGGGGGGATTAAGGTGGATAAAATGCTTCATGGGTTGGTGTTGAAAATTGGGGTTATGGATTTCGTTCATGTGTCCACCAATTTACTTCATTTGTATTGTCTTGGTGGGTGTTTGAAGGATGCAAGTAGGTTATTTAATGAGATGCCTGAAAAAAATGTGGTTTCTTGGAATGTGATGCTGAATGGGTATAGTAAGGCCGGGCTAGTCGATTTAGCTAAAAAAGTTTTTGAACAGATTGTTGATAAGGATGTGGTTTCTTGGGGTACAATTATTGATGGTTATTTGCAAGCAGCAAGGTTGAATGATGCTGTTAAAATATATCGTGATATGCTATATACTGGGCTGCGTCCTAATGACGTTATGATTGTGGACTTTCTATCGACGTGTGGACAAATGATGTCAAATTTTGAGGGTAGGCAGTTACATGGTGTAGCAGTAAAGATGGGTTTTGATCTCTTGGACTTTATTCAGGCAACAATAATTCACTTCTATGCAGCTTGTGGGGAAGTGGATCTTGCTCGTTTGCAGTTTGAAGTAGGAAACAAGGACCATGTTGCATGTTGGAATGCCCTTATTGCTGGACTTGTTAGAAACAGAAAAATTGATGAGGCTAGAAACTTATTTGATCAAATGCCTGCAAGAGATGTTTTCTCTTGGAGCTCTATGATTTCTGGTTACTCACAAAGTGAGCAGCCTGATTTGGCTCTTGAGCTTTTTCATGAGATGTTAGCTATTGGCATAAAACCAAACGAAATTACTATGGTCAGTGTCGTCTCTTCTATTGCCACTTTGGGGACCTTGAAAGAAGGTAGATGGGCTCATGATTACATTTGCAAAAACTCCATCCCTTTGAATGACAACTTGAGTGCAGCACTGATTGACATGTATGCTAAATGTGCCAGCGTCAATGATGCCTTAGAGGTGTTCAATCAAATCCGAGAGAAAGCTGTTGATGTCTCACCATGGAATGCCATTATCTGTGGCCTGGCAATGCACGGGCATGCACAATTATCTCTGCATATCTTCTCAGATATGCTGAGGCAAAACATCAAACCCAATTCGATCACTTTTATTGGAGTCTTAAGTGCATGTTGTCACGCTGGGTTGGTGGAGGCTGGTGAACAGCATTTCCAGAGCATGACTAAACTGTATAATGTAAAACCAAACATTAAGCACTATGGTTGTATGGTGGATCTTTTTGGTAGAGCAGGAAGGTTGAAAGAAGCTGAAGAGCTCATATGGAGCATGCCTATGGAGGCAGATATCATCATATGGGGCACATTGTTAGCTGCTTGTAGAACTCATGGTAACACAGAAATAGGTGAAAGGGCAGCAGAGAACTTGGCAAGAGTGGAGCCATCTCATGGTCCTAGTAGGGTCCTTCTCTCTAACATTTATGCAGATGCCGGAAAATGGGATGATGCATTTCTCACTAGGCAGGCTATGCAAAGTCAAGGATTGACAAGGAAAACTGCATATAGTGGTGTTGTATGATAAATTGATTCTGTTAGTTGCTGGTGCAGAAAAAACTCTTTATGCACTGCGCTTCCAAGGAGAAGAATTCACCTATTATAACTTTGAGTGTTCTAAATATTTCAAGCAAACTACTGATTTTTCGTCGATTCTTTTCCTTACAATGTCCATCTATCCTTGTGTTACTAATCCTAACAAGTTAGGAAACCATAAACATAAAGCACAAATAAAGAAAAGATTGAAATGAAGTATCTTATAAAATAAAATAAAATAAAAGCAGTATAAGATACTTGTTAATCACATTCAGATTATCATTAGTAGTTGAAACCTAAAAGATATATTCCATACCCAATGTACATGACTGACTTCCCTCCCATCAAGAAACAGCCTAAAAACACATAAAGTAGAGTTACACCTTCAAACTGTACATAAGGTTACTTGGGTGAACACTTAGTTTAACTACCAACAACAATCTATCTACAAAATTTCTTGTGGTAACTAACAGGAAATACTATGATGAAGCCTCCATGATCAATTCTGCAGCTGATCCCATTGTACCAACCCCTCCAATGCTAAGCAAAGCAAGAGCAAGGTCCTGCTCATGCCATTGTCTCAAGCCTTTACTGAGCCTCTTTAACAACTCTGCATCCACTTCATACACCCAAGTTGGTGTACAACCTACCATCAGACTCACAAACCCCGACACATAGGCGTGCCAAGTAGACGGATCACAACCTAGTGATATCTTGCCATCCAGGACACTGGCTATGAATTCAACATGACGCCCAATGATTTTTGGACGTCGCTTTGATGCCATGGACAACGAGTCCACACCACTCGCAAAAGCCCCACACAGTACTGCAAAGTATGCCAGTGCATACCCTTTGAGCATTGGAACTAGATCACCCTTGTCACCTTCTTGATTAGAGCTGTTAACAGATAAGAACCAAGAGGGAAGAGTCTCTTTTATTAATGACTGCACCAGCCCTGATCCACCAGATAACCATAATAAAGAAGCACCAAGCAAGGCAGCTACTTTCACCCTTGTCATTGTTGCAGCAAGTGACACATTTCCAAATTTCTTTCCATTTTTGGGTATCTTCAATTTGTTCAACCGTTGTCTTGGAAGCTCGCTGTGTGCTATATCACTTATAGATTGCATCAAAAGTGAAACTATCTCTTCTCTCAAGAACATGATATCTCTGATGGATCTGTAAACTCGTAGATACAGAATACCTGGGGCAACTGGAGAAATACCACCATAGAAATGTGATCCAAATCCGTGACCGAGAAGTGCACCAATTCCACCATTGCTTGATATGGAGGAAGAGTTCAAACCAAGGGTGGCATTGAAGCAACTTTTGAGAAGCTGAATGACTGCATGGTTGTTATTAAGAAAGACAGTTCGAGATGCAGAGAAAACGAGGAAGTCACTCCACCTTTTTGCCTTTTGGGTCCACAAAGAAGCCACAATTGGCATGCAGGGCCAAGGGCAGCCAGCTGCAAGTGACTCCAGAGCGGGGCCTGCCAGATTGAGAAAACGCTGGGAGGCTTTATCAAGTTTATATGTTATAGTAAGGCTGACAAATGCAGCCAATGGCAGTGGAAGAATTGCTGGAGAGCTGCCGCCTGGAAAACAAATTGGAATTCAATGATCAAGTACAAAAAGCTGAAGAAAAGATTCTGAGCCTAGACAATAGAGATGATTTCAGTTCTTACAGAATCAAATATAATTAAGCATAACTTTCGCAAGAAGGAAATGACACATATAGCTTTGTTATCTTAAAATGTTTTTCATGAATCTTCTGTCACTCTTGTTTTAGATATTCCCTTACTTCCAAAAAGAATGTTTGAGTTTGGTGTACCAGGAGTATCAGATTTAATTTTCAGCACAAATTCAGACATCAGTGTATTAATCTTTTTTGAAATAAAATATGCATAGTAAAAACTATTGAAAAAAATACAAGAAATAAAAACTTTTTTAGTTACAACAACTATAAAAATCCCCCAAGTGTATTCAAAGAAAATATTATGACTCCCAAAAATAGTAATTGTTTCATTCATCTTGGAATGGAGGAAGCTTTTAGCTTCAGACTTAAAGTCTGTGTGTGGTTCAGAAGAAGATGAAGCAACATATGTGGCTTTATTCAATAGAGAGAATAACATTCTTAATCACTGTAAGTAATGGGTAAAAACCTGCAGCAAGGCTTGGGACATCTACACCAGTGGCTGCTAAAATTTTCTTGATCTGTTCCTCAACATTGGAGAGATTTGCAGCAGGACTTGGCCAATCAGTGCCATTCATAAAAACTGGTTTCCAAACACCACGAGTGACCTCAGCAGAGAAGTAGCTTACAATGGTTGCTAGCGATGCAGGAAGAAAATCAGCCAAATCTTTAAGACCTGAAATTGTGAATGTGTAACTATTTGATAATGTAGAACCATGATTTTAGAGTCTGTATGAGAATTAAAGACATTGTCAAAGTGCCTGAAATTCCTAACCCTCGTCCCCCTTGAAGTTATGCTTTAACACATAAATTATATACATATTTACAGGGAAGCACGCAACTGTAATCAAATCCTAGAGATGTATGTTGTAAAAGTGCAAATAAGTTATAATTGCTAATTAGTTCAGTCTGAGATGTGCAAGTGGATGATCTTGGAGCTGCAGATTATAAGGTTGAAAGGATGTACTAAAAAGAGTCATCTATTACATGCATTGACTAACCTGTGCACAGTTCACGAGGAGAAAGTCTTCCATGGGCACATGCTGTTAGAGCAGCATCAACCACAAAAGGGACGGCTTCGAGGATGTCCCAAGCAGGTAATTTAGGCCTCAGAGAAGTATCCTCACTTCCAGTTCCAGAAGAGCTACTACTTCCAGATGTTATGGAGATCAAACTCTGACTCCCCCCGCTAATCTTTTTGAACATCATATTGAGTAAAACATCAACCGTTTGACAGACAAGAGTCCCATTCACAAGACCACACAAAGTTGAAGCTATACATGCCAAATGTTGCCTATACCAAACTCTCAATTTTGGAAATGAGTCTACAAATATTGGATTAGGAGATGAGGAACTTGCAACAGTTGCTAGTCTCCTTCTGTTGGGGTCCTTCAACATGTTTCCAGAAGACACAAGATGTGAATTCCTCACTAGTAGGAGGTATTCGGGAGTTAGTTGGCATCCCACAGGGGGCACATCTCCAACTCTATATTCAATAGGTGGATGGTTGAACCTCCATAATTTTAGAAGTAGAGCAAAGGCATTTGAAAACACAGCATGCACTGAGATGTCCTCTCCTGTTGTCAGTGTCCATGAGATATTGGGAGCACATGAACCAAATACCTCACATATTGTCATTGATGAAGCAGCAAGTTGTGGGACCTGAAAAAGTAGAAATCAATAGGTAGAAGTTTATAAGGCATGCAAAACTCAGAAATTACTCATGCCTCTTTTCTCATTCAAATAAAAAACAGAGAGAAAATGAGTTCTCCCATTTAACCGGAAGTATTTATGGACATCTAAGACGTGTTAATGATAGAGTAGGATGCTGTGAAAATGTCTTACCTTTCACATTTTCTTGAATACAACTTGACTGTAAGAAAATGATAAATGTTGTGACATATCCTCCCACAATCCAAAAAAACATCTAATAAATCTTTAAGTTCTTTCATTTCTTTTGTTAAGTAAGACTTCAGATTACCTAATTTGTACTTTGACTTCAAGAATCTGTTGAGAAGAGAAATCTAAAATGTTCTCTTCTGAAAACTTTGAAGTTTTCCAATTCCTCGTTAGAATTTTCTCAAACTTACCAATTTTTTACAGCATTTTGTGGAACACAAAGAAAGTGTTAGGATTACTATGTTTCACAGGTTAAAAAAGAACAAAGTAAAGGGTGTAGCTGACACCTGCTTTTAGGCCTCACATTATGTCATGCTATACAATGTCAGCATGATAATCTTTGAAAGTTCGGGCACGAAAACCTCGTTCAGAAGACTGTTATAGTCCAAGACTTTGAGAGAGAAAGTGTGCCATTGCTCTAATGCTCAATCTTATCTTAGAACTTTTGAAAGGAAAAAGTAACCAATCAAGCAAGTGATCTATCACAGAGAAAGAACTCAACTTGTTCATATAATGAGCTGAAAGCATGGACTACATTTCCCAGATGAAAATGATAAACTCTAATGGAGGCCCACAATTGAGATGAAGGCCCTTTGCTTAAGAAAACTTGGTTCTTTTGTTTCTCTTGTAACTCTTATATAACCAATAAATATTAAATGGTAAGTTAGGTCTGGATGTTAGTGAAACCTATCAATTAGTTAGTGGTGTAACCCACATCATCCTCAACAGCAGCATACCTAGTGTAGTCCCACAAAGTAGGGTCTGGAAAGGGTTCAGGTTAGAGTGTACGCAGACGTAGATAGACTGTTTCTGATAGACCCTCAGCTCAAGAAAAAACAGTCTAGAAAGAGTAGTAGTGTAACCATGCAAATGAATTAATCATTATTCATAGAAACTGTTTTCATCTTATATAAGGAACAATATCAAGCTTAACAAACATACCATGCCGTGAAGGGAGAAAATCTGAACACAGTCCACTGGTGCTATTCCAACAAGTAAGACATTTAACATTGGAGCATAGCCTATTAAATGGCTATCTTTACCAGAAAAGTCAGTAGGAACTGGAGGAGACAATAATCTGGTTATGAAATTGACGGTATGTTCCTGCATGATCATAACCAAAAGGAAGAATCACATTATTTCTTCGCAAGAACAATTTAATGATACTTTTAGTAATGGGTATCAGGATCATAATGCTTTAAATGGAAGAATTTCCTTTCTCTTATAGAGTTGACTCACAGAATTTCTGAAACAAATTATTTGCTTATTACCTGTATATTCCAACCACGAATTAGTGAGGCTCCACAAAGAATGGTAGCAGCAGCTATCTTCTCATCATCTGCTCCTTTGACCGCCATCTCGAAAATCTTCTCAAGCTCTGCTAAACTTCCATTAAATCCATGAGCTTAAATTAAGTTGCTTTACCCTTGGCAAAATCAATTAAAAAGAGCAACTGATATACCTGGCTTCAGGAAAGAAAAAAGCAACTGAAGACCAGGCTACCATCATGGAAAACTAGAATAGATTTTGACTACTATCTATCTTTCTGGAGTTAGGAGTCATTGCCTAGGATAAGAGGACAACTATGTATAACTCTACCATCAGCCCTTTCCACAAATACACACAGCCAATTGTTGTTTCAGTATTACATGCTCCAATTGTTACAGAGTTTTGACGCTCAGATAAGTTACAACATAAACTTGGTTTTTCTTGAATTTAGACAATTTAGGGAACAAAATTGTCAAAGTAAAGCTATCCTAAGCATACCTTGAAGCTGGAGCAGAAACCAAAGCATTAATCATTGTGGGAGTCAACGGAGCCCCCTTCATGAATGATGACCAACCAGGCACTTGAGTTGGCATACTGTGTGGTAACTGGGTCATGCGTCCATTCACGTAACCGGGCCAAAAATAAGCAGAAGTGTCCAGCAAATTTCTGGCAATGCATGCCTCAACTATCAAGTGATGCAGGTTACCAGCTGCAAGGCCAAAGTTCAACTTTGATTTAAGTGATCAGACAACAGCAGCATAATATAAATAAACAACAAATTCTGCAAGAAATGTTGGACCACCACAACATCCACTTCACTGGTGTCATTTTCACCAATTCTTGACCTCTAGCCACATACAATAATAACATCTTTCTACATTATATCACCACATTAAAATGAAGGTTTCAAGAAAGTGAGCATTGTTAGGCATCTTGTTCACTGATAGAGACAATGTCAGATGGTTAACTTTTCAGCAAAATGATCTATCAAATAATGTTTAAACAATTGCCAAAAATCTTAGAAAATGCCTATTCTTGTACATCTAACACAACCTTTATCTTGGATCAACAGATCGGAAAGTGTATAATCTTCTACCAAACCATCAATGACTTCACAACATTAGTAGAAAATAGTGTACATATGTACGCACATGATTATTGATATAGATGCCCCAATGAGGAGGTGTGCGAGGTTGGTATAGTGGATATAAGGAGAGGTAGAGGTAGGTTAAAGAAGTCTTGGGAAAGGTGATTAGACAGGACGTGGCACACCTGCAGCTTACCGAGGACATGACCCTAGACAAGAAGATATGGAGGTCGAGAATTAGGGTAAAAGGTTAGTAGATAGTTGAGCGTTGTCTAGTTCTCTTATCAACATTGTTATTATTAATTTCCTACTATTTTATTCTCCGATTTTAGTATTACATGTTGTTTCCTTGTCTTCAGTTAGCGTATTACTTGTTGTTGCTACGTATGTTGCTCGGACTCTTCAAATATAATGTTGCACCATGTTGGATCATCCAAGAACGCATTCTTTTGGAGGATCCGACACGCACCCGTTGGCATTTTTGAAGAGTACGAGTAATATAGGTTGCTTGTTCTCTTCTTAATTGTTTTTACCATGGTTATTTTCTTTGACATACTTGATTTTTAATATGCTTACTCGAGTCGAGGGTCTACCGGAAACAACTTCTCCACCTTCATAAGGTAGGGGTAAGGCAGTATACACACCACCCTCCCCAGACGGCCAGACCCCACTTGTGCGATTACACTGGGTATGTTGTTGTATATACACGCATGATTATAGGCTCAAGTAGTGGTACAAAAAACTGAATCTGCAATAAATTTCCATTACATGTAAAGCATACTATATACGCCCCACGTCAGGCAAGCTAGAATTGTGATCATTACAAGTCTACCACCATTTCTTGGTCACAGCTATACATACACAGCCTATATATTTTATATTATCATGCATAGGTCAAAGATTTCCAACAACATTTGTTCTCTATAATGATGTATATCATAATCTATCTTCTTGCCAATATTTGACTCTCCTCTTGCTTCCAATCTATACTAATGCAATTACTTTGAGTTATACCTCTTCATTAAAAAATTACTTTGAGTTATACCTAAATTTGAAAGCTTATTTTTCCTCACACTTTTGACATATACTATTCTCTAGATCCTAAAACATGCATAAAACTAGAAAAACCAAACCATTTCCCATGCTATAGTTAGAAACCCAGTAAACCCATCAATCCTGCCTCTCTGAATTTCTGTTACAGTTAACAGAGTAAAAGAAAAAAAGGGTAGAACACAGGGGTTTCATAGACTTTCAAGCTCCATTTAGTCACGTAAAAGAGATTGCTTACAACAGTTGGTTGGCATATCTTTCATGTTGATGCACTCAAAGTATGAAGTGTTGGCGCCTGATCTAAACATCATAGCTTTAGCAGCAGCCTGGTTGGCTGCAGTAGTGACTGCCTGAGGTGGAGTTAGCAAGCTTTGATAATCACCTAGATTCTGTAAACAAGAGACTGCATCTCCACGCCGTGTGCCTTCAACCTGCTTTTTCATATGCCTGCCTATGCTAGATTCAATTTCATCACATGCTTCACTTTCCTCTTCCTCAATAAGATCGGCAATGACAAGTGTTATGATAGAGAACAACATGCACAAGCGAGTATCTAGGCGAGGTACAGGGCCCTCAATTGGATCCCTCTCCTAAGACAATTGAAAACAACACTAATCAAAAACAAATAAAAAGTTTTTATACTACACATGAAATAAATCGTATAATCTTAGTATATTGAATGAAACGAATATTGTGCTCATGGTATGCAGTCATTTTCCCTCACTGCAAACTTGCTTACAGCAACTGTTTAGGCAGCACTTGACTCATCCACAAAAAACATGAAAATAATAATATTGCTTAGGTAACCCTTGAAAACATTGTCTTTCATTCTGGGGGAGTTCAACACCAAGAGAAAACGAATAAGACATATCTTATGTCCTAAGACAAGCTTTGGTAATCTAGCGCTTCTACAATCAGGTTCACACTTGCCTTCTTCAAAAGTTGGTGAAGAGCTTATAGTATAATAAATAAATAGACAATAAGTGAATTAGGATTTAAGAAAATTAAGAAAGATCTATCATTGATAAATGCCCAAAGAGAAATGTTCTGCAAATGACATTAGCTTCTCTGGAACTCCATAATCCATGTAAGGAACTCTATAGGAGCTATGCTACGGCATCAGATTCTCAAAAATTTGTAAAGATATGGCACTTGGGCCTAACTCAAGCCCAAAAGCTAGTGCTTTCATGTAAACCAACCCTCCATTTGACAGAGATAATAAAAACATAGCAGACCTATGTACTTTCTTCCTAAAATGATTGAAACTCTGCTATCAACCTCATTCTCTTTATCGCCTAAATTTAGTCTACAGCTCTCTCATCTTTCTCTACCAAATAGTTTATTCAGCTATGTTGCAGCACCATCATACAAAAAACTCTTTATTTTTCCAAGATAAAGATGAAAATATTTAAAGAATCTATGAAAAGTTCTAGATGAATTTGTCACAAGCATACATGACAAATAAGGACAATAATGCACCACTACTTTGAAGCACATAAAGTTTAGATTTGGAAATTAAGCTGGAGAAATGTAAATATGAGTACATTAAGCACAAACTAAATGCAAAAAAAATTTGCTAACCCTTTGAACAAGTCGTAGAGCTGCCATCCAAAGTCCTAAAAATGTCTCATGCCAAGTTGTAGCGTTGATTGCTTGTAGGGACTTGACTAAGTCTGCACAAGTAAAGCACCACCTTCTATTAGACACATCAATAATTAGTACAGTTATCTATAATTCTATATTGACACAGAAAATGTGACATAAAAAGTGATTGCACCAGTAATAATTTCAATGGCGCTTGTAGCATTAACTTGTGAACCATCCATTGCATCTTCTAGGAAGAGATCTAGAGGAAGCCAAAGCGAAGAACGGCTACTCCCAAAACAAAGACCAGCACAAGTAGCTAGAGATCGTGAAGTGCTTCTGACATAATGTTCTTGTAAGGAATTTTCTTTGCTTAAATTGTGAGCATCTGATGCCAGCTGAAGAAGTGCCTTGGGTGATATTATGCTTGAACTTTGCAATGCTGATGAATTTCCAGCTAGTAATTGTATACGCTGAACAAAATCTCCCCAATGCACAGGCCTGACAGGTTTTGGAACAATATTAGTTGGATATTTCAATAAGAGTGAAACCACAGAAAGTCAGGAATAGATATTTTGCAGTCTCAACATGAAGCTTGAGCAGTCAAGGTACATATGATTTGAAACTATCATTAAAGAGACACATAGGTTAAACATGTGGCAGTTTCATTAAGGTACTATTGATTTCATTATTTTCCATGTAAGTGCATCCAAGGGCACGTGAGATAATGCTAACTCACAAAACTTGTAACTTGACGTGCAAAGCTAAAGCTAAACTGTTAAGTCTTTTCAACATAGGCAAACATCAAATAACACTTGAAACGATGCGTAGAGTTCAGAAATAGATTGCGAAGAGAAAGTTCTGACATGTTTTGGCGAGCCAAGTAAAGAATCTTGGCAGTTACTTTGTTTTGTAAAAATTGCCCTATCAACTCAATTGCCAGAAGAGTATTCAAATTCTTCAACCGTTCTTTTTGTTCATTTCTCTCCATATCAGCTATGCAGCCATCTATCCCCATATCTTCAGGCTTAGTTGGCCATCTAGATTTCTTTTCTGGAGTAAATTGGAGCAACCCTTCATCGTCCAATGATGCATCAAGTAATTGCCAAACAAGTGAGAAGATAATCTCAACAACAAGAACACCAGGTTCATCAGCATGCACACCAAATATCTCAGTAAAATGGAGGATGCTATCCAAGAAATTCACAATCCTGCGTGTAGAATGTTATTTTGGAATCAGGTCAATTGAATGAATCAATTGTGGAATGCATTGTAATGATGGGAGAACACAATACAAAAGGCTTATGGAAGATTCTACCATAGAAGGTAAATTCAAAGTCACCCAAGACCTAAATCCTTGACACACCCAAGAATCAACATTGCCCAATATACATACCATCTAGTGTGTGAAATGTAAGCAAATACAATTGGTTTAATCCACAACTTCAAAAAAAAAAACAATCATTCTTTTCCATGCTCTTGAAATATTCTTAATCTCTACAATAAAAGTTGTCTAGTTTTAATGATCTATGAGAAGTCTCTGGTATCATCTGGCATGCCTTAAACTAACTAGCCTAGGCTTTCCTCTTAAGTAAACATTCTGAATCTTCCCAAGCCAAAAGATCCCAAAGTAGTGGATTAGCATATGGAGCGAAGGAGCCATAGGTTTTGGATGGCAAATACTAACATTAAAAAGAATGTGACACAAAGAGCCATTAACAGAACCAACTCACTTTTGATAACTTTCCATGTTTACATGGATTTTAAGAGTGAAAATATGTCTTCTCATGAGTTCCATGTAGAGCCTAAATGCCGCCGGCCTCAAGCGTCGATTTTGGATTACCCTGTAAAAATTAAAGGCAAGTGAATGTAAGAGTTAAGATACAAACACACACAAACAAAAAGAGAAAACAAGAAGCTGGATTATGATGAAGATATCAAAAGTGTCTTGACGGGAACTCTAGAGAGCCAACAAAACATCATAAACACATATTTAAGGCCAAAATTTGTTTCTAAGTTGCATGTAAAGACATACTAAAAGATGAAAGATTAAAACAAGATATTTGGAACAGAGGCACCTGGACAAGTAAAAGATAATGTTGGTTTTTTTTTTTTTTATTTATCAAAGGGAATTATTTTATTAATAATCCAGAGACTTGCATTTATAGATATAATTCCTAAAAAAAAATAGAAAAATAAGATACTAACTTATCAGTTTAATTCAAATAACAAATAAAAAGAACTAACTCCTAAATATAAGTCAAATAGGACTCTAATAACATAATTTAAAATTCCTAAAAATAGCTAACTGTTTTATTTCTGCAATATCCTGAGATATATTTTCAACACTCCTTCTTGGATCAGGAATTGTAGATTGTAGTCTCATCTGAAATTGACCTTGTGAACAAATCTGCTAATTCATCCTTTGTCTTGCAAGGCTTGTGTGCATCTTCTGTTGGATTAAATGAGACGCTCTTACCTCTCATTTCAACTTGTAAAATCTCTTGCTTAGTAGATTCAAAGATTCGACAATATTTGTCTCCAAATAATAATTTAAATCCTTTTTCTATTAACTGACCAACACTAAACAAACTTTTATCAATATCAGGCACACAAAGAACATCTGAAATTATTTTTGTACCTGAATTTGTTTTAATTGAAACAAACCCTTTTCCTTTTGCAAGAATACAATCACCATTCCCAATTCTGACTTTCTTATTTTCCATAGGAATGAACTCTTTAAAAAGATTTCTTTCATATGTCATGTGGTTTGTACAACTACTATCAATCATCCAAAAATCAGATTTTTTGGTTGAAAAACAAGTTGCCACAAATAAGTGGTCTTCTTCTTCTTCTTCAGTAGTGACTTGGGCAACTGTTTCATCCTTTTGAAATTTGCTTTTGCAAATCACAGCTTTATGACCAAGTTGTTTGCAGTTCTTACACTGTGCATCTGGTCTTTTCCAACATTTATACGGAGGATGTCCATTTTTTCCACAGTGCTGACAAGGTGGGTAATTTTTCAAAAATTTACCCTTGCTTTGAGTTTTGTGGCTGGCTACTAATGCTCCTTCAACCATGCCATCTTGCCTCATAAGTCTCCTTTGTTCCCGAGCTGCAAAGAATTTAACAATTCCGCCAAGGTAATTTTGGACAGATCTTGTGTGTTTTCCAAGGTAGTTATACATGCTTCATATCTTTCAGGCACTGTAACAAGAACTTTTTCAACAATTCTTGTATCTTTAAATTCAGTGCCTAGTAATCTTACCTTGTTGACAATACCAAGCAATCTGTCAGAATATTCCTTAACTGTTTCTGACTCTTTCATTCTCTGCAATTCGAATTCCCTCATTAAATTCAATACCTTCATTCCTTGTATTCTTTCATCTCCAGCATATTCTTTCTTCAGATAATTCCAAATATCTTTTGGTGATGTGAGAGTCATGATTTTCGTGAAAACAGTTGTCGAAACAGCAGCAAACAAAGTTGCTTTTGCCTTTGACTTAATGGTTTTCTTTTCCTTGTGACTCTTGATCTGGGCAACGATGGGATTATTTGGCAACGGATTAATTTCATAATCCTCTTCCAAGGCTTCCCAAAGATCAAGAGCCTCCAAATAAGTTTCCATTCTCACAGCCCATAGTTGATAATTCTCACCATCAAAAATAGGTGGAGCCATTCGTGAAAAACTATTTTCAGAATCCATTTTTCTACTCACAGGTCCCTCAAGAAGAAGGCTCTGATACCAATTGTTGGTTTTTTTTTTTTATTATTATCAAAGGGAATTATTTTATTAATAATCCAGAGACTTGCATTTATGGATATAATTCCTAACTAAAAATAGAAAAATAAGATACTAACTTATCAGTTTAATTCAAATATCAAATAAAAAGAACAAACTCCTAAATATAAGTCAAATAGGACTCTAATAACATAATTTAAAAATCCTAAAAATAGCTAACTGTTTTATTTCTGCAATACCCTGAGACATATTTTCAACAGATAAATACTGTAAAATGTCCATTAAAATCCCCATAAGTATTCATTTCATTTCATCGTGATCCACAGCAGAGAGGTGGTTTGCAAGCTTGCACATAGTTTAAAACAACAACATAAAGGAAGCTGTAAACCAATTGCAAGCTCGTTATTGTTAATACTACACTCTGGAAAAGCTCAAAACATGGTTAAGTTACTTTCAGAACATAAAGATCCAGACCAAAATAGTCAACAAGATTATGCCAAAGACCTAGGAAAATGATTTTTTCTTCAGCAGAAAGAGAGAACAGATAGCAATTTTGATACAAACTGACAAATAGTACATTACAATAATGAAGGCACACGTCTAAATCCACATCAACTAAAGATTGCATTTTCCCCATTTTGTCATACATTAAATACACCTATGAATAACAAGAAGCAACACACAACACAAGTAGACAGACACAAGTTTACATTAACAACAGCAGGGCAAGAGGATTCAGGTAGGGACAAGGGGTTCATCAGAACCTTCCTTAGGGGGAAATTACACTGTTTTAACATAGTTTAAATTATTTTTTAGGTACATATTGTAGATGTTGAAACACCTTTGGCTTCTTCGTGTTTACTTTTCATATTTTGAGCCCCTTAATGAAAATCCTCGCTCCGACAACAGGACTCATCATCTAACAAAGCTTCTCAAAAACCTATATTGACCTTGCTACATTTGTTAAAACAGTGCATTTCTTCAAATAAACAACCCAAGAAAGCTAAAGATTCAATCTTTATAGAAATGCTCTCAAGAATCAACAAATTGGGAACTAAAAGACAATAAAAACAACAAACCTGCTGGAAAGCAGAGGAAAAACAATGATGGGTGAGACAATCTTGAGAACCAATGCCTTTTCCAAGAACTTCCATGCTATAGGCAAATTGTTTTCCCAACAAATGTGAGATACCAAGAAATTGGCAAACTCAAAAGAGGGCAAAGACACCCCTGATGAACTAAGACATGAAGAAACTTGAATTGCCCATACCAATGGATCACCACCCTTTTCTTGGGCTACCTTAGTTATCTCCAAAACACTGTCCCAAAGGTTGTTGCACTCCGCAGATACCTCCATTATGACATCACTCTTTGCTCTTCAACAAATTAAAAGGTTTTTTGAGATTTTCTTGAGATTCTACTTTGTAAGATAAGAGGCAGGTTTTGGCATGGCTATAGATAGGGGTTTTTGTTCTTCTTCTTTTTTTCCTTTTTTTTTGGCTCTATTTTTGGTTAATAGACAAGTGGATAGAGTTAAAATATGTAGGTGAGATGTGGTTGGTTAGAAAATGTGAATGTCAAACTCAATGATGTTGTTAAAATATGAAGAATATTAGTTCAACCTCCTCTCTTTTAATTGTATATTGTTTTGTGTCAGTGTTACTCTCCCTTTTTTTTTTTAGTTGTCATAATAAAGGTTGGTATAATTTCTAAGAAAAAAATTAAAAAAGAGTATTGTTTGACCAATATATTCCTTGTTAAGGACAAAGTTGGAAAAAGATAATTAATTCTCTTGATTGTTTAAATTGACAATTCTTTTGAAACAAGTATTTTTAATATACATGACAACTAAAAAGGAACGGAGCGAGTATTAAGTGAATCTCAACCAATATATTTCCTTGGAAAAAAAAAGAAAAAAAAATTAATTCTAATGAATTGTTTATTAATTGACAATTTTTGAACAAGTATTTTTTAATATACAATGTATTAAAAGAGCGGGCGAGTATTAAGTGAATCTCAATGTATGATATTTATCAAATTATCAAGAAGTTAATTATTTGATAAATGATTTAAGCTCCCGTTTAGCGATAGATTTTGAAAGTAGATTCTTTTTTTTAAAAAAAAAAATAGTTTGTAATGGAATATGGCCGACTTTGAAAAATTATTTTCAAATTTAAAAAGAATAGTCTGAAATTTAATTTTCACTCACGAATTTTTTTTTTTTTAAGTAAAATACATGTTCGAACACAACTTCAAATTCTAAAAACTATTTTTCAAGAAAACTTCAAAAACACTTTTTTTAAAATATCAACTAAATCTACAATTATATATTATTTAACTGTATAAATATATTTTACGCTACGTCAATGCATAAAACTTAAATTTTTGTATGGATTTTTGAAGGTGAAAGTGACCTAATGTCATTTTAGTTGTTTTTAGTGTGTATAAAATTGGCATCATATATGGGCATTGTCAATCTTATCTCAGTGTCTGATTCAATGTACATTTTAGGATCTAGATTAAGATGTGAAAGAGCCTTTTCAACTATCACAAAATACAAATTAGTAATTGTAATAGAAGTGTTTTAGTTATATTTATTACCAGGTTCAAATTAAAAGACGTTTATATATGCTACTAAATTTGATGTTGATCCTTCTCAAGTTGTTTTCTTTAGTTAAAATGAAACATCCATCAATTGACATAATGGAAAAAAAAAAAAGACAAAATATTTGAGCAAGATGCTCTTATTGGTGCATGGTGTAAGAAGAGATATTGTTTTTAAATACTCCCAATTTTAGCATATATATATATATATATATATATATATATATATATATATATATATATATATATATATATATATATATATATATATATATATCAAAAAATTAAATCAAATCAATTAAATAAATTGATTTTTATTTGATTTACTTTTTTAACATTTTTAAAAATCGAGAAAGCGAAGAAAAATTAAATTGAACTGGATGGATAAATTATATACATACTTTTTATAATTATATATACATGATGTACTGTAAAATAATGCAACACTCTAATAAAAAAGAGCAAGATATGATGTGTCTTTCATTTGTGTGGCAATATAATAGCGATAGCTTATGCATTATTCAGTAAGTTCTTGTTGTTTAGTATATTGGATTAGCTAACAATATAAGCAAAAAGTTAAACATAATTGAAGTTCTAGTATAAGAAGTATAAAATCTAAAATGACATTTATTTTCCTTTTGAATAAATTTGTCTTTTTTCTTTCCTTTTTTTTTGAATGAATCATTTCTTCTATTTTCGGGTATAATTAATAATTATATAATTGAACCAAATCAAATCAAAATCGAAATCAATAACAATTAAACCAATAAATATATTATATTAGATTTAATTTGATTTTACTAATTTAAAAACTGAATAAATTAATTTCATATCCACCGTTCACAAAGAGCCTTTACTTGTCAATGGATCTAAATGCAACCTCCCCCATATGGATAAAAGAGTAATTAGTTAAGTTAAAACTAAAGAAGATTAATTTAAAGATCTATTACCAGCATCTTTTGGTTGCTAATCCAAACACATATGACTAGCCATAAATCAAACATATTGCAAATAAATATTTAAATTTGTCTTCTTTTTTCCTTTTGATTTATGACAAATTAAGAAGAAAAGAGCAAGAAATAGGAAAAAGTCATAGATTTGTGCACTACATATGTAGTGCACCAAATCCCATGGCCCACTCCACAGAAATCTGACAGAAAAGTATGTATGTATCAAACAATTAGTAGCTAGTAACTGATATGGATTGTGGTATATTGGTGAGTCTGTTTCACACTTAATCAGAAGTTTTAAGTTCAAGCCTAAAATATAAATATTTTATTGGAAGCGTTAGTTTCAAATGAATAGTATAATATGCTATTCAAATTTAATCAAAACTTCAAATATCAGGTAAGGAAAAAAAACAAAAATAATAGCTAGGAACTGTTTAACTTTAAATGGAATAAGTACTATTTAAACCATAATGATAACGAATCACTTGTTGACTAGTAATTTTAATATTCTTAGGTTAATAGTAAAAATTGTATCGATGTCACATTATTAAAACAGATAAATTATGCATAACAGACCTACCCGTTTTGGAATCTCCTATTATATAGCTAAAGCTTAATGTATCATGTCTTTTTAATTCTAATGTCTTATAGCTAGATATTCACGAGCGAAATTAGTAGCCTGTATTTAAATTTAGCTGAACTTAGTAAATTTTATTTGAATTGTATATTTTTATTAATAAATTCATTAAATAAATAAAAATATTAAAATTTAAAATTAATTAAAATCATCATTATAAAATTTAAAACTCATAAAATTAAAATCACGCGTGAACTATAATTAACTTTGTTTCTCACCAACTTTGCTCTCTCTTGCATTGATTCCTTACAAAAAAAAAAAAAAAAACATTTGGACATAAAAATAAATTATATAAATTTGGTAGTGGTTTGGAGTAGGTAGAGAAGATGACATGGTGACATCCCTATCAAAGTTTGGCCTGCTAGTGATCATGTTGCTTTAGGTATGAAAACCCTACTTTTCCATCCCCACTTTTTTTTCCTAATGAGGGCAAATATGGATATACTTTCTCTGTTTCAAAATAATTTTCGTATTTCACTTTTCCATAATTAATTTGACTAACTTATAAGTTTAATTTGATATTTTAAAATTTGAATCTAGATATTCAAAAATTAAATCGAAAGTACTATAAATTACAATTTCTTTATTATTGTTTGACTCTGTAAAAGACAATAATGACAAGTGAAAAGGAACGGAGGAAGTAATATAATGTATGCATGTAGCCTCATCCTTGGTGGGTAGAAACTATTTTAGAACATATTTGCCAAGTTCCAAAGCTTACTTCTTTCTTTCTCTTTTACTCTATTTCACTTTTCAAAAAACAAAAAAAAATGTTTGTTTTTTCCAAAAAAGTTAGTGTTCTTGGCAGTGTGTTGTTTAGTGTTTTTCTCAAAAATAGAAGCTATGTTTTGGCTTCTAAGTTGAAATTTAAGAAAAGGTTAAAAGTAAAAAAGACCATCAATTATGCAGTTAGATATTTTGTTTAGGAAGTCATTATAGTTTGCACATGCTAAGTGTTAGAGTAATAATAATCATAATCATAATATAAGCTTAGATGGAGATGCTTAACTTTAATATTCACAAATAATTGAGTTGGACTTCTCATGTGTTGTTAGATTTTTTTATTTATTTTTTTTGGGTTTGTTGGTAATTAATTGAATTTGTTAATTAGATGTTGGATTGACTTAATTTAATGTTTATGAAATAGGGTTTGTTTAGGACAGCTAACAACTGGATATGTCAGAAATATGGTGTTATGTCACCTAAAATATAAAGATAAAAAAGATAAACAAACAATAATCTGTTATTGTGTCTTTGTCTCAAAAGAGATAAGGAATTTATTTCAACAAATTAAAAAAATGGTGTCTTTATCTCTCTATGTCTGTACTTTAGTGTATAATTTTCTGGTTAAAAAGGAGGGTAGCTTCAAAGTTGAAACACTCCATGTGGGGCCATCTCTTGATCCCATACACCCCCCCTCCCCAAAATCCTTCTACCAAGATTATCATTTTTGGTCATATGAATAATGTAAATAATTTTCATACTTACTTTCTTTCTAGATTTACGTGACATATTTTTCTTTTTAGTCGATTTCAAAATAATATCATATTTATAATTTATTTTAGATCATAAATGTTTTCATTGTTTTCTTAAATTTCGTGTTAAATCAAACAACATTACATAAATTAATAAACAAAGAAAGTGTATGTCAAGATACTCTGACTAACTTATCGTCGAAAAATTACATTATGTAGCTAGAGTAAAAATATATTTTTTTGTATATATATTACACATTAACACTTTTTGACTTCTACACGAATTACTTCTTTATAATTTGACACCCCTTAATCAAAGTTCTGGCTCCGTCACTGCCCTACCCACACCACACCCACTCTCTATACATATTATATATATTTTGGGAAAATAATGGTTGGTGGGAGGGATGATTCTTGCATTATCTCAAATCACAACTCTTTCTTATTTTTGTTTTTAAAATTTTTGTAGCATGTGGAGTGTGCACAAGTGATGATTCAGACTGTTGACAAGTGGGATGAAGCATGGAACTATTTTCCTTTCTTTCTGAAATATATCTTCAGAAGATAATGATGGATCATGGATGTGCAAATATAGTGGCAAAGTTGTGGACCAGAATGGCATTTCTCATAGGATGTGGTCTTGTGGCAACCAAGTCTTTTTACATTTCTCTTAGAACTTGAAGATTTTAGCTACTGAAATGATTTATAGTGACACTCACACACAGTCTAAGAATAGATCTACATCACCTTTTTAAAACTCCATAACCAATCAAAGAGTGTCACACATGGAATAAAAAAAAAGTAGTGTTTATCTCGGCTAGGATTTGAATATTGATCTTTAAGATTTGTACTCACTTCATTGATTATTATGTCATGGACTCATGGTTGCCCTTGTGGTAGGTCACCTTAAAGCTTCAAAAAATCTAAACACATTGTTACAATGATGTGACATAAAACACCTTCCACTGTAAAAAATGTGAATACACAAAACAAATAGTACCACTGTACTAGCTTAAGTTACAAAAAATGGAAACCACACTGATGTGTGAATAGTCTATAGCACAATCAATCACACTAAGGTTAAAATGAAGGGAAAAAACAAAATTCCATGCAAAAGAAAGATTATGTCACTTCCCCTGACCCATATCTTGTCTGAAGGAAAGGAATATTTATGATGATATGCATAACAAGCAATAACTAAAAGTGGACATGAAGTGAAAACAAATGATGATTAAACCAATCCACCTAAAGATGATTTTCAATACCTTTACCCCTACTTGGCAACAAGTGTATGGCCAATTAGTTTCACATAGTTTTCAAAGTCTACTCAATACTTATTAACTACCAAAATCATCATGTTTGACAAATACACCTACTTTTTCTTCACATGAAGGCAATCAATTGCTCTTCTAAAAGTGATCAGAAAAAGGTATGGACCATTTAACAATATGATCTTTAATGAATAATACCACAAAAAAATGCCATCTTTCAGCATCAAGGTGATGCTAGAACAAAAAAACTCTAGAAGTCTTCATCCAGTTTGAACTCAAAATTCTTGCCATTGTCTTGCAAGCTTGACATCACAGAAGCCTTCTGATAATCACCAACTCTTCTCTCAAAGAAGTTGGCTTTGCCCCTGCACAGTCATAGTCCAAATTAGAAACTATAAACATGCTATCAAATTATATCATGAAGGAAATAGTAATAGCCCTTAAGGTTAAGTTCAAGTGGAAAACGTCGAGGGAGTTGGGACTTAGGTCACAGGTTCGAGACCTATGACATGTAAACTGAGTCTGGTATTTAAATGGAGAAAGGTAGAGGGACGGGCCCATTATCCCCGAGCTTTGAAGGCTGCTCTTGACGCTAAGGTTGGCCCCACTTGGATTTCTCGGTCATAAAGAAAGAAGAAAAAACTAGTCCATATGCCCGAGTAAAGAAGGTGGCGTCCAGATAATCATATTTAGTTAAAACATCGATTTGCTTAATCACTTCACGGATCCTATCTAAATTTTTCCAGCCACTACATGTATTGTATATTTCTAAAGATGATGTATAATTTCTGCAAAACAAAATCAGAACCAACTTTGTATGCAATGACACTTACTGAAGAGAAATAAGTTCCATCCAATCAAAAGGGTTTTCAACATTATACTTCTTGTCGTATCCTAAGGCAACCTGAAGTAAAGATTAACAAACTTGTTAGTTCACAGAAAGAGATTAATTACATCCATCCTCAAACAAAAAGTGCAAAGTGATTTAGTACCAGGAGGTGATCAGCAACAAACTTTATGTACTGACTCATTAGTTCTGCATTCATGCCAATCAATGCACAGGGAAGGGCATCACAGACAAATTCAGTTTCAATTTCAACAGCTTCATGCACAATTTGATGAACCTTTTGCCTAGTCAATTGATTTCGCATAATACTGGACAACAGAGATTAGTTAAATCACATCAGGTTATGTCCATCAAGCCATTCCCTCCCACTATTACTGAGAAGAGAGAAAGAAAAGAGAGAGGATTTGTGGGGGATGGGTAATGTGTATTAGTTGAAACACTTCTACCTAAGTAGATAATGACATCTTGACATATTCTACCTATATAGAAGGCAAGCAAAGTCACGGTGGAGACCCTCATCCCTAGAAATGAGCTCATTTGAGTAAGCCAATCCTGGCATCAACCCTCTCTTTTTCAGCCAAAAGATAGCACAAAAGCTGTGAACAAAATAAGTTACAGCATGTAATGTTAATCTTCAATACTACTAGTAAGCAACAGATATAATCAGTCTTAGTGGAATCGTGCAGACTAAATAATGAGTTAGCAGCATACCTTCCTGAAAAGAAAATTCCTTCAACACATGCAAAAGCTACGAGCCTCTCAGCAAATGAGCTGGAACTACACAAAGAAAGTAAAAGATGCACTGTTAGTAAGGTCGATGTTGGTCAGCATCATCAATTCTAGATTTCTAAAGACTGAAATGGCATATAGCAGTGTCATTTTTGCATAAGCATAGCTTCAGAAGCTGAAAGTCTAAATAATATAAATCTATCAAACAACCTCCCGACAAAATCAAGGAAAATAAAAAAGAAAGCAGCAAATGCGACTATTGGATCAGTAGAACTATTAACAAGAAGTATTTCAGTCATTAGTTCATATAAATTCTGCAAATGAAAGATGAGCATTGTTTGGGAATGAAGGAGAAACAATGGTACCATGTCCCAAATAGTTTTTTAACCTTTTGATAAGGTACTATGTCCCAGACAGTTAAGAAAAATTAGTTGTTTCTCATATTGCTAACTTATATTGAGGGTCTTTAAGTATTTTCATTAAGTGCAGCAATGTTACAACCATGCATAGCAAAAGATGAACCGTTACCTTTGTATCCAATTCAAAGCCCACTTGGCCTTTTTTGAGACACAAGGAATGCTGTCAATTGCATTAAAAAGTTTATTTTTCTGCCTTGAGTCCTTGATAAAAGCCTCCAGAAGCAAGCTGTACATCTCTATAAGTAAGTGGAGAAGCTCTAATCAGACATCAAAAGAGTACATACCACGAACCCCTTACTTATGTTAGAGGATAAAAAAGTTACTAAGACAAGGAAAAAACATGTTGACCACACACACATAGTTAGAAAGCTCTACCCGAGTGAATATTTTCCATTGCAATTTGAAAACCATAAAATGCGCGTGCCTGCAGAAAGAAGAATGATTTGTCTGTAAAATAGAACTATCTTACAGAAACTGTATAGGCAAAACACCTAAAATATTGCTTCCTACCCTCCAAACATTACCTATTATCAGACGATTTTTGAAAGATAGGTGCTCGAATGAGAAATGTTTCTTACAAATTCCATAATAAGGAATTCTAAATATTGGAGAAAATGCATCAATAGCTGTCTGACAATCAAAATCACTCAAATAAAACCATCTTACAGAAACTATGAAATGTTTCTTACAAATTCCATAATAAGGAATTCTAAATATTGGAGAAAATGCATCAATAGCTGTCTGACAATCAAAATCACTCGCATATTATGGGCAACTACTCGGATCAGCCAGTGATATTGATATGCATTAATCAAGGGACAAGAACAATAAGCAGATTAACACAAATACCCTCTTTCCCAATAACACCAAGTTTTCAGGTTTAACTGAATGTGATATCCCCTATAATTTTTTAGGCGCTGAAGGTCATCTTTATGTATGGTGCTTCAACTATCCTATTTCATTTCAGTTAGTGAGAAGTGGAAGAGCTAGCAGTGGAGAACCAACCAAAACATTTCTGAAGTGTTATTCCTACAATATTAGATCTTTATTCAAAAAACAACTGACTAATAATACCATGTGTTATTCATATAATTATTCGCGAGTACTAAACTGTAAAGTTCATGAAAAACAAGGACACTGAGATAAAGAAAACCTTTTGAAACAGACAATTATTCAACATGAAGGAGCATTACTCTGATCTTTTTTAATTTAAGAATAGAGATATGCAGAAGAGCTCAGCCAATTCACCTCTTGAATTTGCACATCATTCAGAAACCTAGCAGCCAAATTTTCCAAAACAATTCCATCTGATGCGGCAAAAAATGCCAAAACATGACTGAGGAAGTGCTTTTCAGATTCAGATAAGGCTTCCCAATGCTGAATATCCAGAGAGAGGTCAACCTCCTCAACTGTACCACATATATTGGAGAGAGAAGATGCAGATGTTAGATCAGTACATGGTACAGCTACAGAAGAAATGTACAAATATGCAGTAATAAGCAAACTATTTATCAGCAGAAGACACATTGATGATAGACCACACCACTGCCATCTAGTAATTAGCAAGCAGAAATACAAGCTTTAAAACTAATGCAAAGGATGAGATAACAATCCAGCGAAGTTCCGAAAAGCTACAGAAGTAACTTAAAGCAACATTTACCACTTCACAAGCAACAACATGAACTTCTAGCATGACTAGTTTCAAAATGAAAAAATAAATTAAAAAAACTAGGCAAAATTGATCTCCCTAAATATCAGAGCAAAATTCCCCTTGATTGATTCAATTGCCTACCGTCATTCCTAGTTTTATCCATTACGGATACATTTAATTTTGCCAACCAAGAAAATGCATGATCCGTCACCGGGGAGGCGGGCCAGAATTACCACTTTTGTGCTCATAACGAGTCAAATATCATTTAGTCTGGAAAGTTAAACCACTTCTTCAGCAGAACATGAGGTTCAGTTCTGGAAATTTCAAAGCAATCAATTCTGGACCTTCTGAAGAAAATAGAAATCCCTTCCACCCAAACTGAAAAGTCTTGCCACTTCTTCAGCTATACCCCCTCACAGCCTTCTTGAAGGACATTAATATATACATAAGCATGTGTACTTTTATTCTTGATATTAGGATGGTTCGGAGAGTCAGAGGTCTAGCTTTTCAACAAGACTATGGCAAGCTTTATTGGTCCAGGTCCCCCTTTTACATCAAACATAAAAAGTGGGAAACAGAGAGCTAATTCTTAACACATTCAACAACAAAAAAACAACAGAATTGAACAAACAGTGGATTGCTCAGGCCTTTGCAAAAGAATAAACATCAATTCCATTACAAGGTGGGGAATTTGATTTTCCCCATCGACCTATTTGAATTCAATTGTTCTTGTTTTTAAAAAAATCTATATTTCCTTTTTATTTACTGGAAAATATACATCTACAGGAATTAGCTTATCGACTCACTGAACAATACTATAAGACCATACATCCTGCCTATTCCCAAAGCAATAACATATTTTGGTTCAAGCATTTCTCTTATAATCTCAATAAATAGGGGTTCATCACACTTATAATTGCCTTGAGGGATGGTACTATTGAGGTGTTTATGTGACACATTTTCTACATCATGTTACCACTTAGCTGTATTTTAACAATAACTAGCTATTCCCCGGATTTTCTTAGCTTGCCAAACTTCTCTTCTTCACCTATTTCATTTGAACGTCTTATTTGATCCTATTTGTCTTCTTAATTCTTTAGAGAATCTGAACCACTTGCAAGGACATCATATTCGCTCGAACGAATGTCCTCAAGGATTTGGTTCAACCGGTAAGGAGGTACAATGTGGGATGTACGATAAGTGCATGTCACAAGTTCGAAGCCTACCAAAGAATAAGGCTCAGTAGTTAAGTGCAAGGAGGGTAGAGGGGCAGGACCATACTCCCCATAGTGAACCTTTGCGCCAACTGAGGCTGGACCACCTATATCGCAAGGGATTTCTAGGTTATCAAAAGCTCTCTCAAATGAATTCTACACTCTTTGCTTGCGAGCTACAGCTGGGTCATTCAGCAGTAGACTCTAGGTGTGTAACTAACTTCTAATAGTCAATGCTTTCACCAACTTCTAAATCAGGCATATAAATTTTCAAAAAAGCATCGACAATTAGGGTCTGGAGCAGACAGTCCCACCACAGAAAAGGTTGCCAACATCCTACATATTGTCCCGCTTCCCGCACCCAATTTATCAAAAATTACGCTTGAACATATAAATAGCTTTAAACCCTTAACACTGCCGAAAAAACAGATATAACAAAATCTTTCTTCCGGAAAGAGCAAGCACTCATGTAAAGCAGCAAACATTAGAAGAAAAATTCATCATAAGCAAATAAGTGACTTGAAGAAGTAAATAAACATAATTTGCTAATTAAATTCAAATGACAGACAATTAAAGGAAACTTTACAGGAAAAAAAAGAACTCTAAACTTCAAGAAACTCCTAAAAAAGAAGCAAACTTTAGGAAGGAAAAAAACCCCACCATAAACAAGTAAGTGTAATGAAACTCTAAATAAACACAATTTGCATAGCCAAATAAAAATATAAACGAATAATGTCAAATTTTAAAGAAAAACTCTGAACTATAGATTAAACTCATAAAAGCAGCAAACAGTAAAGATAAAACACATCATAAGAAAACAGCATAGATTAAAAGCAGCAGATTTCAGTGGAAAAAAAGCCTATCATTACTGAATAAGTGACACGAAGGTGTGTTTGGTATGGAGGAAAACATTTTCCAAAAAAATGTTTTCTAATTTTCCCATGTTGGAAAATATTTTCTCTAGGAAAACAAGTTCCTTAAAAATGAGGAAAATGACTTCGTAACAAAAGTAGGGAAAACAAGTTGCATAAGTGACATTCTAAATTTATAGTCTCCTCCTACCCACCCAATCTCCCCAACCCCCACCACCCTGGAACCCCCACTCCCCATATCATCTTGCCTCCATAGTGTTTTGCTAGATAACATATAAATGCCCTTGGGATAATATTTTCTTGCTTACTTACCAAACACTAGAAAATAAATAAGAAACCCACTTATTTTCCAAGAAAACATTTTCTAGTAAATCATTTTTCATGGAGAACATTCTCCTTCATACCAAACACATCCAAAAATTCAGAATTCACATGCCCAACTCAGAATATAGATGAATAATGCAACTAAATTTCAACACTGACAGTGAAAAACATGGGAAAACAAATAAAGGAACAATTTTTTTGAAAAAATATTGGAACTTCAAATATACACATTATCAGCAGAGGAACCATTTAAGCAGAGCAAACTTTACAGGAAAAAATCATCAACTCATCATAAACAAACAAATAGGTGTAAGTGACATGAATAACTAAACAAACACAAATTTGCATAATCAACTCAGTTAAATACAAATAATTCAACCAAATTCCCACATTAACAAACACGGGGGAAACAAACAACACAATACCAGCCAAGAAAACCATATAAAGCAACAAACTTTGCAGGAAAACAAAACACATGATGAACAAATAAGTAACACAATTTTGCATAACGAACTCATGAAAAAAGCAAGGACAAAAATTATAGGGATTACCGGCCCAGAAACTGGCTACTGCTTTCTTGTACATTTCCCAAAGTTGTGGGTATCTAATAGGAAAGGTGCAGTATTTTTGGGATTGTTCTTTCAAGATTGGTTCTTCTTCTTCTTCTTGCAACACACTTGCTGTTCCATTTTTCAAAGAACCCATTTTTTTTCCAACTTCCCCTCTTACTCTTATCCAAATTTCGTATCTTTACCACTCTTTTACGATAAACTAAACAAGTTTAAATGTGAAATTTAAAGGTTTTTTCTTGGCTTATGAAGAAAAAAAAACCCTACAAAACCCTCCCGCAATATTTTATAAATCGACAGGTTTTGGTAGTTACTTCAAATACTGTCAGACAGAAATTGAAATTTTATGAGATTTTATAACACGTGTTCAATTTTAGCAGGGACTTTATCACATATGCTCAATTCTAATTAGAATTTTAGGAGGCTAATACGTATATAATGAATATTATTAAAAAAACATTTCAAATATTTCACAAATTCATGAATATTTATCAAATTCAAATCATCTTAGTTTGATAAATACGATCGATAGTTCAAGCATATATTATAAATATTATTAAACTGAATATGTTCGAACCGGACCACATCTCGATTTGCACATGGATAATCTGTTGTATTACCCTAAAGATTCAGACTCATATCCACGGCGCTCTTTAGTCTTGTTTGTTCATCCTCGGGGAATTGAACTCCCTGGAAAAAAAGAATGAGGTAGTGGACCTAGCCACTATAGCGACCCCACCCCCAACTCTAGCTGAGAAGCACCCTCCACCCACTTCCATTTTTTCGTATGCCCAAAAGCCCGCCCGCCCGGTTTTTGAGACCCTTTCTGATTCCCTCACCCAATCTCATGAGAAGCAAGGCATTCTTGAATGAAGTCTATCCGAACCGAATTAGCACTTCTCAGATCAGGTTAGGCCTCTCCAGCTGAGTGGGGCGCCGGGGCCCTGGATGCACTAGCGATTTGCACATAAGGGAATGGTTGCCCGGGTTACATCTCAAATATTTTACAAATTCATGAATATTCATCAAATTCGAATATTTTTTTTTTTCTTTTTTTAACGACCATGGATAAATATGAGAGAAGAATCAAAGAGAATTGTACCCCGTATTGATTAATCAATAAAATATTCTTATTTCTTCATTTTTTTTTATGATTTCAATTTATTTTTTGTCACTTTAAACTTTGTTGTAAACAACTATGTTTTTTTCCGTAAATTCTTCCTTTTTATCATGTGGAATATCATGTTCTCTCGGTGTATCCATTCGTTATGCCATAAAATTGTTGTGTACGCCGTCGTTTGAAGAGTTCGAAATTTAAATGATGTGTGAAAAAAAAGATTGAAATAATTTGTAAAATTGAAGTTTAATTTAGAGCACTATTTCATCTGCTTAAAGGCTTCATTGCAACGTCCGTTAACAATTAGGAATTCTTAAAACTAGGGCATACCCCATTTTTGCCCTAGTTCATCTTGTTTTTTCTTAAATTTTCTCTCGTTTTTTATATTATACAAGAAGATAATTCATGTTTCAAGTGTTTGGAACGTCAATTTTTTTTTTATACCATATGATATTTGTTATTGTGTAGATCATCCTAGGATCAAGACATTAGGAACTCTTTGAAAGATTTTTCGATAAAGAGAAGCCCATTGTTGAAAAAGATATACTACTTTACACAATAAATAATGTGAGATTTGCTACGCATACTAACGTTAGGTCTACCTAGTTCCTTGTTAAGGGGCACTCTACGTGAGAAAGATGTTTTGAGAGAAAAATTAAATGAAATTAAGAATATATTTCCAGTTTAAGACTTATTTGTATTCTGTTGTCCTCGTTTTTATTTTGGAAATGTTACATAGTTGATTTGATTTATTGGATTTTATGTAATGTTTATTTTTTGTTTGTTGTAGTTGCTTTTTAAAAAAAAAATTATGTATTACTAGTTTTTATGTATTGTTTAATGCATTATGCAATTAATTTTTTGACTTTTAATGTAGTTTCTACGTAGTTTTAATAATAATATGGAATGTTATTTCTACTAATTACGTATATAATACTTGTCAATTCTAATATGTTTACACAATACAATCTAAGTCCACAATTTTTTTAGATTAATGAGATCATAATAAATTAAAAATATAAATATATTCATCAAAATATTTAATTAGCAACACTGATGTCCTCAATATCAGTTTTAGATAAATATGTTGTAGGTTTGTTAAGAAACATGGTTTTGATGTTAGTTCTCTATTCGTTATTTATGTCTTGCTTGCATTCAATAAGACGTTGTGATTTCACTTATTGATGTGTCCATTCGCGACATAAACCACAATAATATTCACTTAAATTCGAGAGCTTTACCTCGCAAAATATATATTATTTGTTTACTATTTATCGTAATTTTAAAAGATAATTATCCCAAATTATTTATTTTTATTTAAACTTTTAAAATAAAATAAAAAACATTTTGCCCATTTTACGTACAATTGTAGTAATTATTCATGAAATCTATATACTCTTTGAGATAACACATAAATATAGTAAATATTCAATCAAATAAATTATATCTTAAGGTAAAATAATTTTAAAAATCTCTCCTTTTTTTAAAAAAAATTAAAAAGTGTATAAAAATGTAAACCGTAAATAATTTGAGATAAAGAGAGACGAGAGTTATCATTTAGCCATCATTAACGTAAGTGGTTACGTAGTCCCCCACCACTAGAAATTAAACTAATGACTTTGAAAGTTCATATTTTTCATTCGGTGTCCGGTACTCACATTGAAGCTTGACTAAATTTAAATTTGTGCTAGAAACATTAACACACAGGGGCGGAGCCAGCCTTTTGTTAGGGGGTCATAACCCCTTCGGCGGAAACTATTACTATTTATACATGGTTAAAATTGTTTTTATGTATATATAGTAGATGTCGAACCCCATCGGTTAGTTCATGTGTTTAGTTCTTTAGATTTTGAACTCCCTTATTAAAAATTCTAGCTCCGCTACTGCTAAAAAAGGCGATTATGTACTCAAAGGTTCTGAATCTAAGACTTATGATTAAGAATGAAAGAGTAGTTACTACTGAACCACGACCCTTGGTGTTGATTAATGATATTAATATAGTATTGTCTTATTCCAATGCGTAATGTAACTTTGACATTTCCTCTAATCAGCAAAGAAACATATTTTTTGAGCAAAAATGTCAGGAGCAGAATGTATGAAGAATCCACCAACCCTCAACTCAGCTTCTGGAATTGGAAATTTACAAGAGATTGGAGGGCTTAACAGCTATGTTAGTGGATCTATTCATTCCAAACTTGCCATTCTTCTCATTTCTGATGTATTTGGTAAACATCAACTATATACTTAATAAGTTTGAAAGTCTTGATTGGCTTAAAACTAGTTGTAATTACATATTAAAGATGGTAACTTTAACTTCTTGGTTTATCAGCTAGTATTAATTCTTATTTATACTGTGTGATTGGTTTTTGCAGGATATGAAGCTCCACTTTTGAGGTAAGTACAGAGTTCCCTGTCTCAGATTTGATTCAAGCTTATTATGTCTACTATTTCTTTTTGGCAGAAGTTTTTTCAAAATTTGAATCGAGAGTGTCGGAACACTCTATTAGGATTGGAGGCGTTCAATTGAAACAAGGCTTAGTTTGAGTGTTTAAATGGAATATCCTGACACACTTTTAAGGGGCAGACCATGTATTAAGCCCTTTTTTACCTTCAAGATTTCCATGTGAAAGAACCTAAGCATCCAACCCAAGACCTTAAGGCCAGATCTTGAGGCAACGGGTGGTGTAACTCAGGAAATCGATGAGGGAGTACTAGTGTAGGATATTCTAACACTTCATTCTCTATCAATTAGTAAAAATCCTAATGATGAAAACATGTTTGACTTCCATTAAGCCTCATGACACTTCAATAGCCATCCTTGTTTAGATTTTGGTATTTTTGATTCGGAGTGATTGCCTCGATTAGAAAAGGACCGGAGAAACTTATGACTCGGGTATAGAACCAATGGGTGATGCACTGATGCTTGGTTACAATTTTGAATCCATTATTATGTGTTTGCTCTAGTTTTTTGTTGTTTTTGATGTTGAAATGGTTTTTCTTTATCCATGGACAATGAGTTTCGACATATTGGGAGTGCTTTGTTTGTGCAATTCAGGAAGCTAGCAGATAAAGTTGCAGCTTCAGGGTACTTGGTGGTTGTTCCTGATTTCTTCTATGGTGAACCTTTGGATCGCGAGAAACATGACTTACAGACATGGTTCAAAGCTCATGGCATTGTTAGTGCGTAAACTTCTTAATTTCAAAGAATATAAGGGACTGCAACACTTGAAACTATTAAGAGCACTATTAACTTCGCGGAAATGGGAATATTGATGAATTGAATAATAGAAATGCGGCTTCTTGTGTAACTTAAGTTTCTTTTTCAAGAGTATTAGACATTGAATTGGTTCTTAAATCTCTCTTAGGACAAAGGATGTGAAGATGCTAAAGTAGTGGTTGAATATTTGAAGAGTAAAGGTGTTTCCACGATAGGGGCAGCAGGCTTTTGCTGGGGAGGTGAAAATGAATTATGTATTTCACTTCTAAACTATAATACATTGTGTTGTTTTTTCATAATTCTTCGTCTATTTTGGTTCATCAGGAATGGTAGTTTCTCAATTGGCGAAATACGAGAGTACTATTGATGCTGCAGTTATCTTGCATCCTGGTCCTATTACAGTTGATGACATAAATGGTACATTCTTTGATTAATTTCTCATCTCGTCCTGCATAGTTCTTGTATGACTATGCGCTGATAATCTTGTATTTTTCAGAGGTAAAAGTTCCAACTGCAATATTAGCAGCTGAACACGACAATATTTTCCCACCTGACCAAGCAAAGCTACTAGGCAATGCTTTATCCGCCAAACCTGAGGTAAGTTGTAACTTTTAAGCATTTAGACATGTAGAAGAAGATTATCATATGCAAGTTTACTATTAGATTCATGTGCATAACTGATACTTAATTGTGCAGATTGAAAGCTTTGTGAAGATATTTCCAGGGGTAGAACATGGATGGACAGTTCGATACAACGTTGAGGATGAATCAGCTGTCAAAGCTGCAGAAGAGGCTCACTCAGATATGTTAAACTGGTTTACCAAGTTCATCAAGTGAAAAAAATTAAGGAAATTGTCATAATTCCTCAAGGGAAGAGAAAATATGTCACAATAAGTACTGTATTTGCTGTTATAAAGATGAAATCAAGATTATGGTTTTAGCTTATGATGCATATTTCTCTCAAACCCCCTTTTATATATGTGTAAAAATCTAAGGGCGTTCTGGTGAACATTATGCACTTGTAAGAAGAGGTAACATGCTACTTATCGTTGGTTCAATTGCATTATATCTTATCGTATCACCTTCTATTTTGCGATATTAGAGAATCAACATTCATGCAACAAATCTTTTTAAAGCTTTTCAAAAGAGCACGACTCTTTAAATTTAGTTGAACAGTATTTTTACTTGGAAGTCTCCTAGAATGTCGGTATAAAGATTCCAAGAGGCATTGGTGCAGCACAACAGGGGATCAGTAGATGTGAATCAATAAGTTTTAGGTTCAAATTTTAGTAGTGACAAAAAATATTAGGCGATTTCTTCTCATCTATCATATTTTAGGTTCAAATTTTAGTAGTGACAAAAACTATTAGGTGAATTCTTCTCATCTATCATAGTCTCTGTGACAGAGTTTTCTGATACCTGTTGATGCCTTGATGGTATAAGTTGGTATATATCTCGTGAATTAATCCAGGTGCACACAAGCTGACTCGCACACGATGATTATTTTTTAAAAAAATGTTTGCAATCAGATCATGATCTCCTAAGCCAGCAGACTTCATGCAACATACATATTTTTTACTTATTAGAGTTATAATTGATAAGTATGGTATTTAGGTATTAGTTAATATATCTACTAAGGGTTATTTATGTAATTGTATATGTATAAACTCTTGTATAAATACCTAAATATATGATCAAAGGTCACGTTGGGTTCTACTTTACATGGTATCAGAAGCCAAAAAAAAAAAAAAAACTAGGTATGCCAGGAACTTCAGCCGCTTCCATTGTGTCAGCTGCTTCAGCGACAATGCTGCCATCCCTATCGTTTAACCCTACGCATCAACTCTCAATCAAACTGACTTCAACGAACTTCTTATTTTGGCGAACTCAATTTCTGCCTATGATTCGTGGTTATGGATTAGAGCATCATCTTGATGGTTCTCAACCAATTCCAGAAAGATTTCTTGGTGAAAATCGATTGAATCCTTTGTATCAGAATTGGGTACGTCAAGATCAAATAGTTTTGAGTTGGATTGTGGCATCTGTGTTTCAGAGAGTGTGTTACCACAAATAGTAGTGTTGAACGACATCAAAGTCGAAAATTCGTGAATTGAAAAATCAGTTATACACTCTTCGTCGTGGTTCTGATTCGATTGAGATGTATATTCAGAAAGCTGAGAGTATAGCTGATCAACTTGTTGCTTTACAACATCCCATTAATGAGGACGATCTTGTTGAGTATGTTAAAGGTGGCTTAGGTGTGTCTTATCGCCCTGTTACACGGTCTATTGATGCGACACAGATTGATGTATCTTTTGATACACTAGATGGTCTCCTTTTGACGGAAGAGAGACAACTGAAGAATGAAGAATCTGCAATAATTGCGTCAACGCGTACTACTCACTATGGAATGGCTCAACCTCAGCGAAGGCGGGGTCGGGGCCGTGGCAATGGCAAGTTGGCAACCAAGGACGTGGCAGGGGTGGCTACTTTGCTTCTCCATCACCACTTGGTTGTGGGTTCTCTACTTCAGTACAAACTGCTGCCACAAACAACCAATTCTATAATCCGGTCAAGCAAGCAGCACCACTGGATAATTCTACCATCAGTTGTTATAATTGTGGAGGACTCGGACATGTGTCTCGTGTTTGCCCTTCACCGAGGACCGGGAATGCTAATCGTGGTGTTAATAAACCATCTTCTAATCTTGCTAGCACCTCTTCACAACCCTCCCAATCTTGGCTTATGGACAGTGACACCACACACCGTCTTACTGCTAATCTTGACAAGCTCGCTATTCACTCTGAATGGTTCTACATTACCTATCTCTCACATTGGTTCTTCTTCTTTGCATGTTCCAGGGGCTTCTTTCAATTTAAACAATATTTTGTGCATCCCTACCGCTAACCAAAATTTAATTTCTGTTAGTTCTTTTGTTGAGGCTAATAATGTTTCTTGTGAATTTTTTCCAATTTATTTTCTTGTGAAGGATTTGGCAACGAAGGCTCCGTTGTTCAAAGGCCCTAATGAAGATGGTCACTATACCATTCCAGCGTCTCCATTGCAGTCTCCTGTCCAGTCATACTCTGCAACATTGAGAGACTGGCATGCTCGGCTTGGCCATGCTTATCCTTCCGCAGTTTGTCATTTAGTTAATAATTTAGGTTCTGATAGCTCTATTAGTTCACGTAGTTCATTGTGTCAGGCTTGTGTAAAGAGCAAAATTCATAAGTTGCCTTTTTCAGTGTCTGAATATTCAGCTCGTGGTCCTTTAGATTTGATTTGTTCGGATGTTTGGGGTCCAGCCCCGGAAATCTCAAATGATAGTTTTCGTTATTATGTTATATTTTTTTTATCACTCCAGCAAATATTCTTGGATATATTTTATTAAGAACAATCTGATGTGTTTGATATTTTTCATCAATTTCGTTTATTGGTTGAGAAATTTTTCGGTTGTTCCATTAAACAATTTCAGGCAGATTGGGGAGGGGAGTTTCAAGCCTTGACTTCCTATTTGCACACACATGGGATAACACAACGTGTTTCTTGTCCATATACCCCTGAACAGAATGGGTGTGCCGAAAGGAAACATAGACATGTAACTGAAGTTGGTCGTGCACTTCTTTTTCACTCCCATGTCCCTTCTAAATTTTGGACAAACGCATTTGAAACGGTTGTCTTTGTTATCAATCGTCTGCCCACTCCTCGGTTAAATCATCAAACTCCATATGAAATTTTGTTTGGTGATGAGCTTGATTACAATCAATTACGTGTTTTTGGTTGCTTATGTTATCCTTGGCTTTGTTCTCATTCGCAAAATAAATTAAGTCCACGTTCAACTCCCTGCATCTTCCTTGGCTATAGTCGCACTCACAAAGGCTACAAGTGTTATATTCGTGTCCCTAACAAATTTTTTGTCTCACGTCATGTGTTGTTTGATGAACAAGTATTCCCTTTTCAAGAAATCGATGGTGTGTGTGTCGCGTCTACTAAGCCTGAAACAAGTCTATCTCTTGCTATTCCTACTCCTCATATTGTTCCAGCTGCACATATACATCCACCAATATCGCAACCTCTACCACCTGCCATCCAATAACCCACATCAACTCATTCGCCATCCTCTGTGCACTGTTCTCCTGCACAATCTCCATCACAGGCCTCTCTTGTTTCAATTGGTACTGGTCCAGATAATACACAAGGTCAAGGCCTTGATAATTTGATTGGTGGTGCTGTTATTGATTCTCCAGATGATTCTAATACTAGTGGTGCTATTTCATTGGATGTAGTCACACCTATTCGAAATCATCCAATGGTTACACGAGCACCAACAGAAAATCTTAAGCCCAAACGTATCCAGTCCTTCTCTACCTCATGTAGCCTTGCTCTTGATCCCACATGTTATACTCAGGCTATTAAAATTCCTGAATGGCGATCTGCTATGTCTACGGAATATAATGCGCTCATTGCAACTGGTACTTGGAGGTTGGTTCCACCTCATCAAGCTACGAATATCATTGGTTGTAAATGGGTTGTCAAGACAAAAAAAGACCAGATGGCTCCATTGAACGACATAACGCCAGATTAGTTGCCAAGGGTTTCCATCAACGCCCGGGAATTGACTTTGATGATACTTTCAGTCCTGTTGTCAAACCTACAACTATTCGACTATTGCTTTCTATTGCCGTGTCACAAGGATAGATTGTTAATCAAGTTGATATCTCTAACGCATTTTTGCATGGAAAGCTAGAGAAGGATGTATACATGGTTCAACCACCAGCTTTTGTTGATCCTCATCACCCTAATTACATATGCAAGCTAGAGAAGTCTATTTATGGTCTTAAACAGGCTCCTCGAGTATGGAATAAATGCTTGACGGATGCCTTGTGTGAGCTTAGTTTCCAAGGCTCTAAAACAGATTCTTCACTCTTTTTTAGAAGCATGGGCACTGAAAAACTATTTTGTTTGATCTGTGTTGATGACATTATAGTCTTGGGCGGGTCTATGCATCTTGTTTCTTCATTGCTTCAACAGTTAGAAATGCGATTCTCCTTGCGGACTTAGGCAAGCTTAATTACTTTTTGGGTATTGAAGCTACATGGCGATCTTATGGGTTGTTGTTACATCAGTCTAAATATATATATGATCTCTTAGAACGTAGTAACATGTTAACTTGCTGTGATATTTCTACTCACATGTGCCCGAGCAATAAACTGCACAACAGTGACAACACTCAATTCCTTGATGAAAGTCTTTATCGAAGTATTGTTGGTGGCTTACAATATCTCACTTTCACTAGACCTGATATTTCCTTCTCGGTGAATAAAGTTTGTCAATTCATGCATAGTCCAACAGAGAAACATTGGGCAGCAGTTAAGCGTATATTGCGATGTCTGAAATCCACTTCTTCTCATGGTATTCTCTTTTCAAAACAGAACTCTCAGCAATTACAAGGATATTGTGATGCCGATTTGGGAGGAAGTATAGATGATCGGAAGTCTACTACTGGTTTTGCAATTTTCTTAGGTTCGTCGCTTGTTTCTTGGTGTTCTCGCAAACAACGATTTGTCTCGCGCTCTACTACTGAGGCTGAATATCGCTCTCTTGCTGCTGCCACCAGTGAACTTCTATGGATTCGTCTATTGTCGAAAGAAATTGATCTTTCTTCTGGTTCCTTGCCTTCATTGTGTGATAATTTAAGTGCAACCTATCTTATAGTTAACCCGGTGTTTCACTCTCACACCAAACATATGGAGATCGATTTTCACTCTATTTGAGATCTTGTACAGAAAAAGGAACTTCGGGTTCAATATATTTCTTCTCATGATCAGCTTGCGGATATTCTTACCAAGCCTCTCTTGAAGGATCGGTTTTGTGATTTACGTGGCAAGTTGAACCTAATACCTGGTTCAACTTGAGGGGGAGTGATAAGTATGGTATTTAGGTATTAGTTAATGTATCTACTAAGGGTTATTTATGTAATTGTATATGTATAAATACCTAAATATATGATCAATGAAGGTCACGTTGGGTTCTACTTTACAATAATGACATTTTCAAGGCAATTATTAGACAACCCAAGCACTACGTATTACTACATCTCCTTTATTCAACCAAATTAACCGTTTGTTTTTGCTAGTCAAAGATAGTATAGTGTAAATACCGCTTTCATAGGAATTGATACAAATAATATTTTAAATAAAATCTATTTACTATTATTCAAGTAATTAAAAAGTGAATTTTTTGTGGTTATGAACCACGATTATCGACTAAAAATGTAAATAAAGATAATTGACAATGAACAAAGGTTACTACCTCTATGCGAAGTTACAGTAATAGACAAGACAAGTGCAAGATGATAATCAGGGGGTCGGAAGGGTGTTCATCTGAATCCCCTCGACAAAAAAATACACTAAATATATAAGATAAGTTTTTTGTTTTTTCGGTAGATGTGATTCAATAGTCCGACAAGAAATTTCAGAAGCTGATTAAAGGATTTTTTTTATGATATTACAATCATAAATATACTATATACCATAATATTTGTATGGGTATCGACTTGTGAAACTTGTAATCTAAATATATTATATAGTTACAATTAAGAACTTGCTGCTGAATGCAAAATGGGAAGTTTAACTAAAGTCAAATGGTTTCAAATATAAAAATGTACTCCCCGTCCAAAACAATTAATGTTTTAGCCTCTAAAAATTTGTCCAAAATACTAATGGATCATGAGTAATTGAGATGAATATGATTAAAAAAAATTAATTAATTTTTTAAAGCAAATAGGACAAGTAAATAGACCATTAAAAAAATGAAGCGTCGTGCATCATGCTTTTGAGAAATCAGTATATTGGCTATTATCGTAGTCCGTAGAGGTATAATAGCAAATATATATTAATAATATAAGAAAGAATATTCAGAAAGCACACTGAGTTATACTTTATACACCTTTCTCCTTGTCGTTTTTTATGAACCTGGCTAATTCAATTTAGCACAAAACCAAAATATTATAATCTTTTAATTAAAACGAACAAAATTAAAGAATATATAAATTATTTGGTGTCCCTTTGCATTTTAGAAAACGAATAAAGTAGGAGTTAAATAAATACAAGATCAATAAATAAATATAAAATTAGAGAAGAACCATATGCTTGCTGTCAAATATAAAACAAATAAGCAAAAAATCTGACGTGAGAGGTGACGGTAATTTAGTCTGGTATATAATATAAAGTATTGAGAGAGAGAGAGAGAAGTCTTCTTTTTCAAATCGGAAAAAAAAATTAGTAAGAAATATGCATGTCAATTAAATAGTAAATTTTTATAATAAAATTAATAATTTGATAAAAATAATAACTTAAAATAAAGTATTTGGCCCGAGAAGTCAAAGTACTACATTAGATGGTTAAATTTATGTAAAATTTACATAAATCTCGTAGTGTTAAGAGTAAATTATATTATCATTATTTATTTCTCAAATTATAAAAATTTCTTAAATTTATAGTATCTTGGATACATCAAAAAACTTGTAGATACATAGCTCATGAGTTGCGAATGGTATATTACTTAATGGAAGGGATGTATTCGAGAGGAGATAAAGGAGGTATCCGAGAGAGTATTTTTGTAATTTTTTAAATGGTGAAAAATTTTAGAGATTATGATAAAATAAGATGTGTATTTATATAATTTTTCCGAAATGATTTTTGAACTATACAAAATAGCTTATAGTTACCTTTAATTAATATTTTTGAGTTTCATTATTAACATAATGAATTAGCCTTTATTTACTTTGTATAATTGTCCGTTCAAATAATTAGTAAATATATATTTTTATACATTGACAAGTGACAATAATTACTTTTGGGCCAATGCCTAATTAGGTAAATAATCCTCTGAGGACACCACGTGGAAAAAAGAGGTTGAATTTTCAATATCTTTTCTTTTTGTACCCCAACACTAATATATATGTGAATTAAAATAATAAATTTGCCTCTGAATTGTGTGAATATTATATTTTGATCATTGAATTGGATGCTAATTATCTTTTGAAATATGAACAAAATTTAACTTATTTTAATCTGCAGGTATTGAAAAATTATGATGGATGTTCATGGGGTCATTCACTGTAGTTTACTTTGATGCCCAAGTAAATGAGGTCATGACAGACTTTGTGTCCAACACTTATAAATAGTCTTTCTCTGATCAATCGATACACATTTTCTTGTTATTTTAATTTTATAATAACATTGTTAATAATATTATGTCGGGTCCTGAGTGTTGTGAAAATCCACCAAATTACCTGAGCGGTGGAGGAGGGGGAGCTGGTCATGTCCAACAACTTGGAGGCTTCAACTGTTATCTTTCTGGTCCTGTTGATTCCACCCAAGCTGTAATCCTTGTTTCTGATGTTTTTGGTAATTTCTCCTTTTTGTGCTAATTTTAATATTTAGAATTTAAATGAGTATATTTTAAAAAATATGAAACTACCAAGTTCTTTTTTTTTTTGTTAATATGCAGGATATGAAGCTCCAAAGTTGAGGTAAGGATTGCATGAATAAACATGTCCTTTTAATTTGACCTCAGCTAATATCGATCTCTGCCAGCCAATTTTGAATGTACATAAGTAGATACTTAAACTGATATAAAGTTGAACAAATAAATACACAGCATCCTACCTGACGTCCTATGTTTATGAGTTGTGTTGTGACTTGGAGATAGCTATATTTGGATGTAATTAATAGATCATATTCTTCAAACTGATAGATATGGTTTGCTTTCAAAATTATAGAAAGCTTGCAGACAAAGTTGCAGAAGCTGGCTTCTATGTAGTAGTCCCTGATTTCCTTCGTGGAGATCCCCGTATACCTAATGATGAGAAGCCTTTAGAAGTATGGATAATAGATCATGGACCGGTGAGTTCCTATTTCTAATATTAATATATATTTAGCTCAGGTATCAGATTTCATGTTTGCACTTTTATCTGATGTATTCTTGTTGCTACAGGATCAAGGATTCGAAGATGCAAAACCAGTTATTGAAGCTTTAAAGAGCAAAGGTGTAACAAAAATCGGAGCAGCAGGCTTCTGTTGGGGAGGTGATTCTTCTTGCTCTGGTTACAACTTACAAGCTCTTTTTATCTTTGTTAAAGTAATTTGCTAAAGAATTACTTTGAATTCGTTCCAGCTAAGGTAGTCGTGGAACTAGCAAAATATGCTTATATCCAAGCTGCAGTGCTATTGCATCCTTCATTTGTTGCTGTAGATGATATGCACGGTATGATTTTGTTACTACATCTTCTATGTTTTCTTCTCATCTTTCTCTTGTTCATATGAGTATTCAGCATAAAGAGTTGGGTGATTTTATTGATACAAAACAAAGTTCAATGACTTTCTTACATAATTTCTCATAGTTCAATGACCTTTTAACTCTTAATTTAGAGCACGGTTTCATAATGTAATGCAGTATCAGGGCTAATTTTTCATAATTTAGCATTTTGATCTTTTCATTTCTGAAGTCATAATCCTCTATTGTTGTTGTGTTTCAGCTGTTAAGGTTCCAATCTCAATATTGGGAGCGGAGATTGACAGATATTCTCCACCTGAGCTTGTCAAGCAATTTCAGATTGCCTTAAATGCGAAGCCTGAGGTAGGAATTCAAGTTGTATCATAATAATTGACTAAGAGGTGTATTCAAGTACATAGTTTACCAACGATACAGGTTCAAACAGAGGTTTATAAGATACTTTGATTGCACTTCCCTAGTGTATTACTGCCAACGAGAATGGATTGAACGTTTATGGTGCTTTTTCGTGCAGATTGATGCATTTGTGAAGATTTTTCCTGGGGTTACACATGGCTGGGCTGTGAGGTACAATGATGAAGATGAAGTGGCTGTAAAATCTGCTGAAGAATCTCATCAAGACATGTTGGGATGGTTTGAGAAACATCTCAAGTAAAATTTGCTTTCATTGTAATGACATGTTTTCTTTGTATGTTTTTGGTAATAAGGTTAGGAGGGTTTTCTTTGTATGCAAAATGAGTGTTGTTTGTGTTTGGTTTATGAGATAAATTGTGACAGAACACTTGTTTGTCATTCCAAATTGACAGTGAGAATTTCACTTAATAATAAATGTGGACTCTGGTTATGTTTATAAAAAATACGGAAAAGGGCCACAAATACTTTTGAACTATTTGAAAAAGTCTAAAAATACCCCTCATTCATCTATTGGGCTAAAACTACCCCTCAATCCACCTTTTTTATCCATCTCTATCCTTAAAACTAACAGCCACTTTTTAAAAAATTATTATTATTTGTTACATGTCATTTTCTTATTGAATAAATTAAATCTCAACCCTTTAATTTTCTTCTACCACCCATTCTAGTGCCCATGACCCAAACCCAATTAGAAGACCCATTAAAAAATAAATTGATTGAATCTTTCTCCCCTAACCCCAAGCCTCTTTCTTCTTCCCTCTTTTCTTATTCAAAAATTTCAAGATTATTTTTAATCAAATAATACAATTTCCACTGCAATACTAACTTGAAGTTGAAGGATTCAAGAAGTACTGATTTTGGCAGTCTTCTTTCCATCGCGTAAAAAACCTACACCAGCAAAACTACACCAAACTCTACTAAAATTGCACCTAAACTATAAAAAAACAGAAGCAAACCTGCACCTATATTCTACCAAAAACTAAATCAAAACTGTTAAAAAAAAGAGGGGCAAAAAGGCAACGAAAGTGCACCATAATGAGATAAAAAAACTGGACCAAAATTTGATGATAAACAACACCAAAGCCGGTCCAAAAACGAAGAATAAAAGTGGTTCATATTTACTTTATTAACGATGGAATACATTACAATGAAACTTACGAATTATTCCAAGTCCTTAAACATAAGAACATTAACCAAACTAAACACAATTTCACTGTCATACCAACAATAATAACAATTACAATTAAGAACATTACACTAACTAGACACCATTAACAAATTTTCATATCATACACTTATCTAGATAAAAATTAACAAAAACAACAACTTCAAGACATCATCTTCAAAGCTACAAAAAAAAAAAATAAAAAAAAATAGGCCACAACCATAGTGTAATCTTCTTCTATCGCTTCACTTTGAACTCCAAGCTTGAAATTTTTCCCTCTAAGGTAGATGCATAATTCAAATCTGTCGATTTAGCCATGTCACTTATATTCTTCTTTAACATGTTCTGTTCTTGACGAGGGGCATCCAATGATTTCATTTTTTTTGATTGTAGATAAACATTGCCACATTAGGTGGAAATGACTTTTTATCTTGTCATTCCCAATAATGACAACCATTCATCTCATAGCGACAACATTTATAGAACCTACGACCACTATTTGTAGGTGTCAACTGCAAAAAAATAATTGGCGACCATTCCACAATGACATATGCCAGGCTCTCCTTCGTCACGACGAGAAGCAGAAGAAATTTCAAACATTTGAATGGAAAAAGACTTCCAAAATCAATACTCCTAGAATCCTTCAACTTCAAGTTAGTATTGCACTGGACATTGTATCATTTGATTAAAGTAGTCTTGAAAATTTTGAATAAAAAAAGAGGGACGAAAGAGGCTTAGGGTTAGGGGAGAAAGATTCAAACAATTTATTTTTAATGGGTCTTCTAATTGGGTTTGGGTCATGTTCACTAGAATGGGTGGGTAGGAGAAAATTTAATGGGTTGAGATTTAATTTATCCAATAAGAAAATGACATTTAAGTAATAATTTTTTAAAAAAGTGGTTGTTAGTTTTAAGAGTAGAAATTGACTAAAAAGGTGGATTGAGGGATATTTTTAGCCCAATAGATGAATGAGAGATATTTTTAAACTTTTTCAAATAGTCCAAGGGTATTTTTAGTCCTTTAAATAGGGTAAATTTGAAAAGAAAAAAAAAATAGAGGTGGAAGTGAAAATAGGATTGTGGGTGTTCTCTAAATGTCAAACACAATTTCAAGTTAATGGTCGGGAATCGTCTTCCTAAAAAGAAGAGTCTTCATTTGAAAAAATCAAGTTTTTAATTCCTTAGATAATCAAATTTCAATCCGGTCAAGCCAATCATTTCAAAGGAAGAAAATAAAGGTCGAAATCAAGATGAATGCCGACCCAATAAATCACCTAACTTTGTATAGCAGAAAGTTGTCAAATCGGTTGAAAGAATTGAAAGAAATGCTGGAAAATGAGCTTCAAAGCTTGAACTTCCACTTTCAATAGGCAGAAGAAGCGCGGATGACACTAGTCTTGATTGATTGTTTTGAAGTGAAGGCTTTTTCCTACTAATGAGTAGGATATGCGGCCTTATTATTGTATTATATAAAGAATAAGCAAGGGTACGTGCGAAGTCTTCAATGAATACAGAAGAACTGGCCAAGTATTACTTCACTTCCTCTTAGTTCAAGCTATTCCTTAGTGATTGTTCATCTTCCGCTGCCCGAGGTCTCTAGTAAGAAGGCATTCTTTTGCATTGCACTTCTTCATATCTTGGTTCATCGTCGTTCTGAATAAGTCAAATAGTTGATCGAGAAAGCACCGCCCAAAGGTGCTTATTGAGTATGTCCCCGGTGGCTAAAATCATCTCAAAGCTGAAGTGAAGAAAAAGACCAAGTTATTGCAAAACTGCGGAATTTCATTCTATAAGGAAGGGCTTTAGTTTTTCACTAGAAGATCAACCTAGAGTTGATCGACAGGTTAACCCCGAAATGAGTTGATCAACAGTTACCCTCAAAATGAGTTGATCGATCGGTTACCCCCCGTAATTGACCCCTAAGCTCGAAGAATCGGAAACTATTATATCTTTTCTAAAACGGCATTCTCCCTTGATTTCCACAATAATGTTTGCTTATGAAACCTTTTTTCACGTGGTTCTGGTCTCTTTTCGATTGCTTTACAAAGGGGAACAAAAAGAAAAACCTTAGAATAAGTCATCGAATTTCTTAGCCTAGAGAAAACTATTACAAAGCAAGCCAATGAGAGGGGGGGGGGGGGACTAGATTTGATAATGTCACTTGCTCAAACTTATTGGGTTCGAAAGAATCAGGGCATCATGCGGAAACTTATAATTACAAATTATGTTGGTGACAAATTAGATTACAAATAAAAATATACTAAAAGCATATTATTTATATGGTTTGGTCAAGTGACCTACATATTGAAAACTAATATAAAAAAACATAAACTCTATTGAGAGAATAATCTCCCCTTAAACAAAACTCTCTAAACGACTACATTGTGGATGTTCTTAGTATTAGAAGAGATATCTTCAATTTATAGAGTTTCAAACTTCTCTTCTAAGGAAAGAATAACCAAATATGGAAGAAAATTATATTTTTCTTTCCGCAAAAGTTAAATAAAACTCAAATAAGTAAGAAAATCAGGGCAAAACCTAACAAAACTTTATATCATGATTACCTTTCATTTTCACACACTTGTATCATAAAATCTCAAGAAATTTTTCAACTTATTGTAAGGGCACGTGAAGATTATCTCATTCACGCCGCTATTATCATAAAGTTGTGAATATTCTTCAAATAAGAGCAGATATCAAGTCTTGTGTGATATTGCTGGACCTTGAATGTGATGCATTAGTAATAAAAATATTTCAAATATTTTTCAGGAACATCAGGTAACTTAGCAAAAATTTTACTCCATAGTAGCAAGTTTCTTGTTTTTCCCTTCTTTCTTGATTGTTACCTAGAGTGTGATTTATTCTTGAAATAATAAAATTACACTCTATGTAACAGTCAGAAAAGAGAAAAAACTCAAAACACTTGTTATCAAAAGAAAAAAGTTTGCGAAGTTACCTGATGATTCTGAAAAACATTTGGAATATCTCTAAACTAACACTTCACATTCAAGGTCTACCAACATCACACTAGTTTTGACATATGCCATAGTTTCAAGGATATTTACAGAATTATGTTAATAGTGGCATGAATGAGATAACTCTTCAAATACCCTTCCAATAAGTTACAAAAATTACAAAGATTTTTCAATATTAGCATGTAAAAACAAAGATAATGAATTTAAAGTTTTAGCAAGTGGCATTAGCTAATCTATGAATATGTCTGTTGAAAAATATTGGAAATCTCGTAGCTTGAACCATGTCTATGGCATTGTCCTTGAGGATATTTCACTGACTAAAATGTATCCCCAGGTTTCTAGTATTAAAACTAGGAGCCAAAAACTAACAAAGGAGATATTTTACTTTAAGAAAATCCAACAAATAAAAAAATAATCCATGTTTTTATTTTCCACTTCCTAAGCTAACACACAAAAAAATCCTTGATAGAATGTCATTAAGGACAATATAATATGGGGCAATAATATACAATTAATTCTTTTGACAATCTTTAATGATAATATAAAGAATTTCAAAGATTATTCTTATATTTTTTTTAAGATAATAAAGATATTTGATCAACAATATCTAGGTGAAGAATAGTGACTAGAGCGCCAATTTTTGACTCATTTTTATCATTCTATTGAGTTTTATGCTTACTCCTATAGGGAACATTATTTGTATATGAACCATAGAGGTCAATCTAAAACAGAATTTTTATCTCAATTTATCGGTGCAAATTTTAGATTTCTTCTATTATCCAATTTTATATAACTTCTTATCGATAAGTATTTAAACATTTACAAGCATTGACGTAACATCTTCTAGCATGTCATAAATTAATTATTTAGCATTAGAAAGACAATAACCTGAAAAAGAGAGTGGAATTAATAGATACAAAATTGTATGTTCTATCCTAGCTAAGAAGAGATTGAGATGAAGGCAATTAGTTAACATTATGATGCGACGTTGAAGTGTTGATTTAATTATTCGATGTCAATAGTGCACAACAAGTGTTGAATCGGGTCTTCTTGTAGAAGCCCTCAAGTCAAGAAGTATGAATCTTGATGATTATGCTGAAATAATTGCCTCAATATGCAATGAAATGCCCAAGGGAACAAATGGTAAGTCCTACTCATAACCATCTCTATTGTTATTTGCTTTGTCTTAAGGTATTGAATGAAATGTTTTTAATATGATCATTTTTGCTAAATAGTGTAGCTTGAGTGTCATGCGTTTTTTAGTACTCACTAATTATCAAATATGGTATTGAATTACTTTTTTTTTTAGTGAAGATGTGACTGACGTTGTGTATTTTGTAAAAATTGGTCCAGTATTATATGTGCGACATTGCTAACACATGAGACAACTTTAAATAATATTAGCATAACAACTGTAGAAAAAAAATTATATCATCGCAATCAAATGAAACAACTAAAGAATATTAAATTTAGCGATGAGAGTCATGGGATTGTCGGCATAGGACTATGACGAAAGATAGCAAAGCAAATAAGCATACTCACCTAGAATAACTCCTAGGTGAGCTAGGAGTGTTGGTTCGAAAAGATAATATCTGCAATCTCAAGATGAGAGAAATGGTAATCACTTTTCTTTTTTACTTCTCTTTTTGTATTTGCGAATTTTACCTAAGATTAAACTATTCTATCTAGCAAACTTGTCAAGCCAAAGCGACGAAGAAAGATTGTTGTGTCAAAGGATGAGGTACTAATATAACATATTTTGAAGTTATATTAGTACTTCATCCTTTGACATGACAATCTTTCTTTGTCGCTTTGTCTTGACAAGTTTGCTGGAGAGATTTTAATCGCTACTAATAGCAATTTAAATCTCTTATAAAATTCATAAGCACAAAATGAAAGTAAAAAATAATTATCATTTCCCTTATCTTGAGATTGCATAAGATCATTTTTTAGAACCTACACTCTTAGGTGAGCATCCTTATTTGTTCTGCTATATTTCTTCTTAGCTCTATGTCAACAACTTCATGACAATCACTGTTAAAGCTAGTACTCTTTAATTATTCAATCTGACAATGATACTATAATTTTTTTCAAAAAGTGTCACGTCATTATTATTTGAAAATCACCATATCCTCTGATAATGTCTTACAAATAACAACCAAAAAATGGATCAACTTTTACAAGATAAACAACATCAATCACATTTCATTAATAAAAAAAAATAATCCAATAATTTATTTTACTTATAAGGAACACTTTAAGCAACTCAATGACATATTTTGAAAATTTGCGAGTAATAACAAAAACCATGATATTCAAGCTACATTTTATTTTAGAAAAAATGATTATACTAAAAAGTTTCATTCAACACCTCAAGACAAAGTTTAAAACAAAAAAAAAAACAAAAAACAAAAAACAATAAACATTTCATTGCATATTGAGATAGCTATTTAAGCAGAATCATCAAGATTCATACTTCTTTGACTTGAGAACTTCTACCAGACAAGATTCAACATATGATGTTCACTCTTGACACAAAAGCAACCAACACTTTATAGCGTCCCATCACATTTTTAAGTAATCGCTTTCATCTCAATCATGTATTAGCTTGGGTCAATCAAATAATTTTATATTTGTTTCACTTTATTCATGATATTGTTCTTTCAATACTAAATTATAATTAGTCTTCTTAAAATATTAGTAATATTTTTCTGAAGTAGAAATTTTAACATCACGTGGTATCTTTACACAAACATACAAAATCTTGAGATTTGAAGATGCAAAATCAGTTGTTGAAGCTTTAGAGAGAAAAGGTGTAACTAAAATTTGGGCAGCAGGCTTTTGTTGAAGAATTTCCCTTTTCATTTTAATTCCAAAAACATTACACTAAAACTACATTTGTCACTTTGAGGTGGTGTATGAGAATAATGTTAAATAAAGTGTATTAGTAATAGTCTCATTAGTAATGTTTGTATTAGTTTTGTTTGCATTAACTATGCAAAGATTATTTCGTATGCACTATTTGATTTGTGTATTAATATAGTATACATTGCATAATTTTTTTAAATAATATTTATTTAAAAAACCCTCCACAAATATGGTGAAATAGATGTAAAAAGAAGTTTTGAGGAACAATTGGATCTTTAACCATGCTAAGTGCATTCATTAAATCCCCGAACATTATTTATAATACTATGGATATCCATTTATTAGTAATATACTCTTTAATACTTCCTCTATCCAATTTATGTGACTTACTTTCCTTTTTAGTCAGTCCCAAAAAGAATGACACATTTCTATATTAAGTAATAACTTAAATAAAAATTGTATTAATTTCCCTCTCAAGAACCCAAAAATAAATAACACTCGAGATAAAAAAAAAATTCAAGCTCATGATACACAATAAATGTTGATAATATAACAGGTGGAGTTTGTGTTTGAAAGTTAAATTTGGGACAAAATTGAAAATTTGACGAACATACAAAATCACTTAAAATTGTAATCTCCGCAAGATTCGCTCACATTGATTGCGTTTTTTTCTAATTTTGATTTTGGAATTTATAACTTTTTAGGGTGCTTGTACCTTTCTCCTATAGTGTTGTTTAATCGATTATGCTATTGTCTAATCTTGTATGCTATTTTGAAATTGTTTAATCTTATATTTTATTTTATGTGGCTATGTAAAGTGCAGAACGATCAAATTTTATTTCAACCGCCTAGCAGTAATCTTTCTGATAAGCTTTCAGTTTTGATGATCCTCACAGTATGCTATACAGTTGAAAAGGTGTCCGGTCAGTGGTTGGTGAAGCCTTCAGCGTACTAAACCAATCAGAACGGACGAGGTCATTTGTCCAACGATCAATAACTCTTTTTGATTGATAAAATCAACATGACAAACAACAAAACATTCATTCATTCAAAGAGAGAAAAATCAAGTTTCATACAAAACAACAAGGGACCTGATCGACTGAAGAATTGCTTTCTGAACCTGCTGATGTTTTGTGTACTTGTATTTGTGCTTATCTTGTAGGATTCGTTTCACTCTTGTTAGAAACGTTTCAAAACCTTGTTTGAATCTTGTAAGAACATAGTTAGGTGTAACTTTGTGTCTTACGGTTAAAAGTCTATATTAATCAGTGAGGGTTAGTATAGTGGCCAATGAGAGCATTAACTTGGCTCGTTTAAGTAATAGGAATATTACTTAGTTTGAGATTAGGTGGTTAATCTCGTGGTTGTACACTGTGTTTCGCTTTTCCTTGAGAAGATTAGTGAAAACAGTTTGAAAAATCCTGTGAGACAGGTCGTGATTTTACTCCTCCCTTGAGCAAGGAGGTTTCCACGTAAAGTATCATGTGTTCTCTTTACTTTCAATATTTATTTTGTGCATCTTAACTGTCTAAAGGACCTGTTCCTGTCGTAGTTAGTGGAAACATACATTTCATCAGTTGGTATCAGAGCACTGACTTCTCTATCTGATTAACACCAAGAGAAGAAAGATCTTGAAGGAATGACAGGTCCACCGAGCCTAGAAGAAGGTCAGTCTACCACTCATCCACCTCGATTAAACGGACAATTTTATGGATGGTGGAAGACACAAATGCATAATTATATTAATGCGGAAGACACTGAGTTGTGGGATATGATACTAGATGGACCTTACGTTCCCACCAAAGATGTAAAAGAAGAACTTACGAAGGTGATTCCAAAGACCAGAAAAGAATATGATGAGAGTGACATAAAGAAAATAGAGAAGAACTACAAATCCAAGAAGCTATTGGTTTGTGGGATTGGTCCAGATGAGTACAACATGATCTCTGCATGTGAGACTGCAAAAAAAATTGGGACTAAAAACAGCTCACGAAGTAACCACTCAAGTCAAGGAGTCCAAAGTGGACATGTTAACTACTCAATATGAGAATTTTAGCATGAAGGAAGGTGAAACCATTCATGAGATGCATACAAGGTTTACTTCCATCACAAACGAATTAAGATGTCTTGATGAGTGAATACCCAAGCAAACAAGTTCGAAAAATTCTCTGAGTACTTCCCAAGTCATGGAAGAGCAAAGTAAATGACATCACTGAGGCCAGGGACTTAAAAGTTGTTACCATGGATGAGCTGATCATGAACGTGCAAACGTATGAGCTAAACAGGCAGTAAGGCTCATCTATGAAGGAAGGGAAAAAGGAGAAATTTGTTGCACTAAAAATGGTTCAAAGCGATGGATCTGAAGATGAGGACGAGATGGCCTATTTGACTAGGAGATTTTAGAAGATAGTCAAAAATCATGGAGGATTCCAGAAGAAAGGAACCACCAGCAGAACGGCTAATGCGAACAATCTCTGTCACAAATGTGGAACGTCTGGCAACTTCATGAGAGACTGTCATAGCCAAAAGCATGAAGTTCGGGACTTCAAACCACGACGAAGGGACCAGGTCCTTGACCATGCTAAAAGGAAGGCAAACACTGATCAAGTCGTGAAGAAAGCCTTTGCAGCATGGGGAAACGCCTCTAGCGACTCTAAGTAGGAAGAAAATCATAATGATATCTCCATGATGGTGGTAAATGATGATGAGACTGTCTTCAACTCCATAGAATGAGTTTGGGAATGCACAGTTAAATTTTGAAAGTTTGGTTCATTAAATGAACACTTCTATTTGACATCTAGTTATATATATCTATCCGAAAACAAGGGGCCTACAAATTCATGACCATCCATTATTGATTACTTTGATCAGCAGAAGAAAAGAATACAATATATCACATTGAATTGGACCCCTACCCCCTACAGACACACACAAACACCTATATGTACAGTCAAATATAATTAGATGGTGCAAGTAAGGGAAATTCTAAGAAGTGTTCTTATGATTTTTGTGTTCAAAGCTACATTAGAGATCTAATTTTTATAAAGTCATATGTAAATTCAAATATCACATACCCGGAGACAAAGACACCGACTATTATTGAAACTATATCATTTTGTGTAGCAGAAGGCTTTAAGAATTGCATAACAGAAACAAATTCACAACTAATGAAGAAAGTATTGGATGACACCTAAAAGATGTCATGGAAAATCAACAACATAATAGAGAATATTAAAGATTTCACGAGAAACAGAAGATCTCAAATCAAGCACACATAAAGGGAAGGAAATACAATGATAAACTACTTAACATATCTGATTTTAGAGAAATTAGTTAAATAACAATCCAAGTAGAACTCTGAGCCTTCTAAAAAAGCTGATCTCTAATTAATTTGGATAAGTCACAAGTACTAAACATTAGATTCAACACAAAATCAATCAAAACAGAGATGAAATTTTTACAAGTATGTGGTTCAAGATACACTATCGAGCACACAGAAAAAAATATCGATTCACATAACGTAGGGGAGGAACACAAGAAATGAGTCGAGCATCATAAGTTCACTTGAGAAGAAATCGATGCTGACTCAACAGAGGAGGAAGAATCGTCTTACCTGAAAAAATAGCTAGCCCGACATTCTCACATCCAATTTCGCACCTGAACAATCAGGACAAGCATTGCTCAAGTACCAATCAAGAAAGAATCATTTTGGAAAATAAATTTCAAAACAAGAAGAGAACGATGTACCTATAATGGAAGGCGGCAAAAAGACAACATCAAGGTACCAGGACACCTACATAAGAGCTAGAAAGCTAGGAGTACACAAACCCTAGAAAATTAGAGAAGAGGCAAAAAGTCTCCTAAGTAAGAAAATATAAATGTATTTCCATTAGAGCTGTCAAAGTGGGTTGGCCCAATCCAACTCAACCTAACCCTAACGGGCTAGAGAGTTAAATGGGTTAGGACGGGCTGGCCCTTTTAGTTAAGGGGTCCATAAAATAGCATCCCAACTCAGCCCTAAGTGGGCCATGGGTTGGGACGAGTTGGCCCTTCAACCAAACAATGAACAACATTGGTGTCTTAGAAAGATTATCTAAGAGTATCGAACATTGATGTCTGATGAACATGACATCAATACATACAAAAATTCATTTATGAATTACACACTTCAATGACTACTTACAAAAAATACATAATAGCCAAGATATAACATTGTAAGATTCATCCGAGCAAAAAATATTACATGATCACTTTTTTCATAAATAAGACAACAAAGGGGGAATGGGAAATTAGGCATAAAAATAAAAGTAAACTTGATTTTAGTGGGCAAATGGCCCTAAAATGTAAAAGATCTACAAAGGAGTTACACTTGATTTTATATTTTTAAATATTTATTGACAAAATATTTATAAATAAAACACTACTAAAATATATATATAATATATATTTTTAACATTCATAGTCCATGGGCTGGCCTCTCTAAGGCTCGCAGGTTGGGCTTACGAGGCTAGCGGGCCAAATGAGGCTGGGTTAAAAAGCTCGTTCCTAAATGGGCTAAAATAAATTAGGCCCAACCCCACTTAATTCAAGGGTTGGTTGGGTTGACTTAACGGGTCAAGCCCATTTTGACAGCTCCCCTATTAAGATGAATATAGGTTTAGAAAAATGGGTCAAATGTTTTGTCACGCTCCGAGCCTACACCCTGTACGCGACTGGCACTCGATAACCATTGCTGGCCCCAAGCGAACCCTTGGCCTGGCTTAACTCTTAGCGGAAGACTTACTTATAAATAAGATGAACTCAAAACCACAACTTTACTTAATGTCTCAAAGAAATACTCAGAATATTTTAGAAATAAAACATTCAACTAACCAAAGAGGCAACTCAAGTCTTTAAACATTAACAACTGAAAATGAAAAAAAAGACTCATGAACTACTGTTGTCTATCTATCTATGAATCCTCTAATACTATGAGAGGTGTCGGGACAAGACCCCTGATCATCCTAACAAAACTGAAATGATCGGGGGGAGCGGGTATAAAAATTTTGTCAACGTCCACTCCGTCCGTCCGTCACCAAACTAATATATATATATTATAATTATATTAAAATATAATTAAATAAAAAATTATTAAAACTACCTCGCTCAATGGATGGTTCAACTGGATATGGTAAGAGATTTCAATACAAAATTCGCGAGGTGATCTTTGCCCCAATTTTCACCAATTTATTTTTATTTTTAAAAACTACATTTTTCATAAAAAAAAAAAAAAAAATTATTGAAAGTTTTGTAGTAATGTAATTTTAATGTATTGCTCGCTTAGTTATTGTTATTATAAATTTTTTGATCTTATCTTTAAAGCAATGGTGCACCCGTTTTCTTGAAATCCTGGATTCGACTCTGTAAATGAGGGATCCTCCGAAAGTAAAGAGGCTCATCAAACAACTCTAGAACTGCAATTAGTATCAACGAATCGCCTATTGATGACCCTAATCTCCTGTATCTATAATGACGAAGGCCAAATGACATCAGTACATTGAATGTACGAGCATGTAAGGGGAAAACTGAACATAACATAAAGCTTGAACTTGGAAAGAATGAAACATACTCACCTTGACGTTGCTCAACTCAATGCAATATAAAAAAACAATAATAAAAATACAGTTTATATAAAACATTTAAAATAGTAGATAACAACTCAATGTATTTAAAAATACAATAATAACTCATTTTGTATATAAAAATACAAAATAACTCTATTTGGGAGATTATCTAACCAACAACCATCACTATAAGCTATGTGATTATACAACGTCTCGCCCATGCTGCCAAAACTGTCCTATACCTTGACGGGGTATAGAACTCCTCAACTAAGTGGATCCACTAAGGTATGCTTAAAAACAATAAGGAATCATCTAAAAAGTATGACCCTTTCTACCCACGTTGGCTACATAGTTTATGTGGCTGTGAGTTATATGAACTCTCTCCCATATCGGTGCTCAATACTACTCCCAAAATATAACTTAGCTCATATGTTTTAAACAAAACATTTCCTCATCCTCAAATTTGAGATTATTACTCAAAATATTTCTCTTAAAAGAGATTATACTCAAAAATTTCTCATGAACTCATTTGGAAATCGATGTTTTCTTTCTTCTTAAATGTAAAATCATTTACTCTTGGGAATACTTAGTTCCCATATGTAATTTTGAAAAAAATGAACTCTACTCTCCTCATCCTCAAACTCAAGTACTTAATTCTTAAAACAAGTTTTAAAATATTGTAAAAGACTTCTCAAAATGACTCGAAAGAACTCTCAAGGCTTAACTCTTAACTCTACCTTGAATTTGAATTATGAATTCAAAGGTTATTATTCACGTTATGAATGATTTCTCGATGTTTAGATGTAGTTTAGTGTAGTTAGAATCAATAGGGAGTAAAGGTACACTTTAAAAATACTTAGACAAAGCAAATAGCGAAAAAAATGTAGGGGCAGGAGACCCTAGCACACTGCTGGCGCGGGGCGCCAGCCCCTGAACTTCAGAGACACTAATTTGGCGCACTGCTGGGGCGCCACCCCAGCCCCTGTGGCGCATCTGGGTGCGCTGCCCCAGTTTTCCCCTAAAACTTTCCAATGAATTTTCTGACCCTAATTCGTCTAGAATCGATTTCTTTTCTCAAATTTTCTTTAGATTCAATTACCTAATACAAGTACAAGATAATCTACTCAAAAACAACTCTCAAACTCAATACAATTATCTCACGCACTCATCAAATCCATCCTAATTCAAGAACGAAAGTAATACTTCAAGAATACTCATCAAAACTTAAATCTGTCAATCTCTATGGATGAATTTGAATATGTAAACCATGATTGGCGTGTGGGTGAATGAACCCAACACTATGAAAACTTACATACCTCGATTTGGCGAAATCCCTTGACAAATCTCACGAATCTTGACGAACGCCTTGAACTTTTCCTCTTCTTGAGCTCTTCTCAAAACCCTAAGCGTATTTGGGATTATGAAAACTAACCCAAATCAGATTTGACCACAAAAATATTACTAAATTTGTTTTAAGCTGATGGGATAAGGAAAAGACCAAAATACCCCTCACATTTTCGAGTAACTTTCCTTAACTTGACAAGCTAACTTCAAACTGACATATCTCCCTCATCCGAACTCGAAATGTAGAAAACTCGGTGGCGTTGGAAAGAAAATTCCAAGACCTTTCATTTGATATTTTATAGGCCACCTAAATCATCATGTACTGAAAGTTATGGTTGTTTGAAGTTGACCCAAAACTCACAACTTAACCATAACTTGCAAAATTCTCAATTTAGCTATTTCCATTGAAGCGCTTTCTAAATTTAGCTCTTTCTAAAGCGGGATGTTACATGTTCGATAAGAAAAGGTTCTTTTGGGCCAAACTTTTTATTTTTATATTTTTTTTATTCTGATGTATTAAGACAGTACTCTTGATGAATTATTTATCTACACATCCTTATTTACCATATTTTCTATTATTCCCTACCATTTTAAAATATTACAAAAATTTCTCTTTTTCCTTCAAAACCCTACTCATTCGGATAAATAACTTCTCACATCAAGCACGTTTCTCTCTTCCTATTTTCATGCCTTCAATCTCTTTCTATTTTCACTCCCTTAATCTCAGTAGTTATTTCCTTCATTACAATTTTGAATATCAAATTTATTCTCTCTCCAGTCAATCAATTTCAACTTCCTCAATAGGTAATTTTTCTTCTTCTCCAACTTACAGTTCATCATTTTTGTTCTAATTTTTTTTCATCTTCAAAGCCCCGATACATATGGATGATGCTCATTCTTTAAGTATTGGGATTACCCAGTTAACCTCACCTAATATTGATCGTGTTTATGATTATGATGACGATGATTGGGCAGAAAACAGATCCAAACGATTACATGATTCATTATCAATGACGAATCAGAATGTTGAGAAGGCAAAGTAAATAAGGATGTACCTTTGTCTTCTAAAGTGACTGTGGAAAAAAACCCCTCAAAAAAGGGGTAGAAAAGTTGGACTTGTAATATCTTGCTCTACGCTATATTTTCCCCCCAATTTTTTGTTGTTCATTTTTTTCTGATACAAAAAAAAAAGGGGGTGGGTGGGGAGGGGGGAGTAGAACAAGCTGCTAAACACCCTTATCTATCCATGGTTTACATTTTTAATGTATCTAGTTGATATTGATTCATAAATTTATGTATAATGCATTTGTTTCAACTTTATGATACATTACAATTTTATTATGTACAATGTATCGTGTTCAAATATTAGTTTTGATACATAATCCTAATATATTGAAACATAAATTAATATGTATCGTGTTCATAGTTATGTATTTGGTACATAATTATTAGAAATTTCGTTATTTTTTACTATCAAATACATACACTCATACTTATTCAACTAGCAAGCTATGTATCTGTAGACATCATCAAATATTGTTTTTGATACCTAAACATTAATATTTTATAACAATATCAATTTGTATCATATTTATAGTTATGTATATGATACAGTTATGTATCACATGTTGTTATGTGTCTGCAACATTATTTTACAACTAAATCAGTGTGTATCATATTCATTATTTTTTTTGTATATGAGACATCACTATGTCAAATTGTCAAATTGACTATGTATTAGATGTTGTTATGTATCTGCAGTTCTCTGAGTAACATTTTAAGACATAGTTGCACTAATTGTTTAGTGCATGTATATCAAATTCAACAAATTTCAAACTTTATTGTATGTATCAGATATATATCAACTAACCACAGTTTTATATAGCAATCAGAAAAATGCTATTGAGAACAATTACATGTATAATATATCTTTTATAAATTATAATATTTTTTTCAATTAGAATAAGATACATACATAATAACGTAATACACAATTTTATGATCATGATACATAAATAGTAATATATAGTCAATCGAAATTTTTTTTTGAATTTGTTACGATTTGGAAGAGATTTGAAAAAATAAAATTTGAATTTAAAACTGTTTGAAGATGTTACGATTTAGTAGAGATTGACATCAACTTGATTTATGTTATTTGGAGAAATCACATTCAGTTTTACATTCCCTTTCCTTTTAAATTGTAACTGAATTTTTTTAATGTGTCAAATGTAATGTATACGGCTAGATTACTATGTATCCGGATGACACTAATTTTGAGAGATTTTTGTAAATTAAAAAAGAGTAGTGATAGGATGTAATTTTCTCATTACACTATGAGATTCCTAAATTTTTTACTTTATTTATTTATTCAATAAATGTAGCCCACAAGGACTACTTTTAATTTTTAAAATTATTCATCAAACAATCCATCAAGATAAAATAATCAATCTATCCTATACAAGATCAAAATACTAAAAATATTATTTACTAAATTAAATAATTATTTTTTTTATGTTTTTATATACTTATATCTCTGCACTGTGTTGTACGTATATGTCAAATCGGATAATATTTATTTTATAAATATAATATCAAAGTAGGAGTACTAATTATTGATCACTTGCAATGAATTCAATATAAATCTTTCCGCTATGCATCATGAAAGGAGAATTTCAATAGACAATCATTTCATAAAAAACTTCAAGGAATTTGTAAAATAATTTATCAGAGACAAAATGCACGGATATATACTTATATGAATTGGTCCAAATAAATTGAATTTCTTCTTTGATGATGCAAATTTAAAAGATACATATCAAATTCACTGCATAAAATTAAAAAAGAGACAAGAAAGGATATATATATATATATATATATCAAGTCTTAAAGATACTTGATGACTTGCTTCTTTTGAAACACTGAACTAATACATTTTGATAAAAGGACTAATATACGTTTGAACTATTCATTGAACAATCTATCAAGATAAAAGGATCAATATATCCTTAAAGAATTATTCAATGCAAGATAAAATGACTAAAATACAATTTAACTGAGTAATTACTCGTTACATATTGCATATGTTATTTCTTTTTACTATAATTTTTTCATTCTCATTTTCAAATCTTCAAAGTGAAATTGTACTACTACTCCAAAGATTCGCTTTCATTGATTGTGTTCTTCTTTAATTTTGGATTTGAAAACAATTATACTCTTGTACTATCATTGACTAATGAGTAATTTCTGAACAAGAAACTTTAATGATACCAATACAATATATATATATATACTCATTTAGTATCAGTTAAGCGAAATTATCAGCCTTAATAATACTAATACAGTATACGATACTGATTTCGTATCAGTTAAACGAAAATAATCAGCTTTAATGAATGAGGGTATGGACTGTAATTTTTTTTGAGAGAATGATATTTCTTGAATTATTTTGGATTGGATTATGAACATGTAATTATTTTGAGTTTTATGGTCAATTTATGTAGTTTTAAAAAAAAAAAAAACCGTTGATGTTGGAATATTTATTTTTGTGTACTCTTCTTCTTCACAATTAAATATTTGTGTACTTTGCTCTTGTTGAGTGGTTCACTGACACCATTGCTTATGTTACAGATCCTGATATGTATTTTTACAATCATTAATTTATGCTTATGTTATTAAGGAAAAATGATAAGATATAGTAATAATTTTCATTTTCCTTTACATTATTCGTGTTTGTTATTACGTAATTTTGTTTGTAAGATAATATAGTGTTTAGTTTTAATATCTAATAAGTTTTAAGTATTATTTTATAAATTTTGTGACATTAAATTCTCGCGCGCGAGTAATTTTATGAGTTACACATAAAATACAAATAGTAAAATTTAAATTTTCAAATCTTAATCAATAAATCTAATTTAATATTTTAAAAAATCCTAAAAAATATTTTCTAAGTGTGAGGAATAAAGTAAAATAAAATGGATTGAATAAGTGTAATTACAACACGAATTGTAGCCACTAGAGAGAAAATAAATCAAAATTTTGTTACAATTAGTTGATGTCATTTTCATTTCATGTTCAATTTCTCCATGTGAATCAAATATTGATGCAAAGAAATACATGAAAATGATGTATCACAAAATAATAATTTGTGGTGGTTATTGAATGGATTTTCTTCACCACTTAATATGCGTTAATGGTCCTTCCCCTAATCTCCACAAATAAAGTCATAAAGTTTAGAGAGGAGTAGTCATTAGATTAGCACGACACTAATTAATATCCTCTCTGTTGAGTCGCCTTTGTTAGAAAACATTTTATTTTTAATGTGAGATTTCTTGGCGAGAATTTCAAATCATGCTCCAATATAGATACTTAACATCGAATGAAAAACTCAAAAAAAAACTATTCTCTCCTTTCACTTTTATTTGTCCGTTATATCAGAAATATATTTTCACTTTTATCTATCACTTTAAGCTTATTAGAAGAAAAACATATACGCATTTTCATGTTTTACCTCATTATTAATTATGTATTTTCCAAGAATTAAAATCACAATATTCATATTAATTATTTTTAAAAAGTGTGCAAAGTTTAAAGTGGACGGAGGGAGTGTTAGATTGTGAAGTTTGGGAAGTAATGATTAGATTAACGTGAGAACAAGTATAAAGATTTAGAATTAATTATCAGAAAGAGCACGTCAACTCAAAAAGTGAGCATAATAATGTTTAAAAGACGTGGGATTAATTAACAACAAATTCTTTTTTTTTCCCTAATCCAAAAGGAAGAATATAATCTATTATCTCTCAAATAGTATGTGTGTGGTGTCAAATGAAGAAAAAAAACTCCTTTACCAAATTTAATAAAAAAAATTAAACAAAAGGAAATTCTTTTGTGAACTACCATTATCTAAATTTACGACACGCCATTTTTTTTTAATTGGGAGTGGAAAAGAGAAAATGAGAAAGGGATTATAATGTGGGGCATTGAATTTTCATCAATAAAGTGATAGTTAAGATAATCAATCAACTTAGTTACTAAAATTTTTGTACGATACATCACTTAATATTACTTGTACGTAATTTAATATATTGCATAACTAATTTAATACTTTTTAAATTATGTGTACTGAAACACTATTTATTTTCATTCATAATTAAAAAGATAAAATACAACGTACTTATTATGAAACTCAGAGAATACTATGTTATTAAATTTGTCTTCTTTTTTTTTGTCGAGGCTTCTTTCATATTTTGTTGTGTTTGTTGACTGTGATGCATAACATCACTTTTTTTTCATTTCTCGCCCCGAAATCTCTATTAGAATTTTGATTAAATTTAAAACGCACACATTTAATAATGGTGCTCCCAATAGAATTTTCTTCATATACGGAGCTTAAACTCGATAAGTAATCACACCACTTGCATAACATTATTTTTTTTTATTTCCCATCTGATGTCTGGAGCACATTGGAGCCCCCCAACTAAATCCAAATTGTGCACTGAAAAAGCCCGTTTGGGAGTAAATCTCTCAGCATGATTTTATTCATATCTAAAATTTAAACTCAAAATTTCTAATTAAGGATGAAACAATTCCGTCACCACACCATAACCTAACATCACTATTATGCCAGATCGGCTTGTTGGCCATAGATCTATCTGTAGATAGCTTAACATATGGACAGCTGTCACGTTGAAGAACATGCCACGTAAAGAGAAAGTCAACAAAACCGGTTCATGGGCAGCTTCATTATGTTGACCACAAAAATGAGTTATCCACAAAACAAATTACTCCGTGTTTATTACAGAAATAAATATATATGTTGTCCAAAACCCACTTGTTCCACATAATATTATATCACCCGCTCCACTATTTTTATTTTTAATAATAATAAAAAATTTAAAAAAGCACTATCAAGTTCAATTTTTGGTTACTTTTATTATTACTCCCTCTCCCTAATTATTTGTCCATTTTTAAATTAACATATCTATTAAAAAAATAATTAATGTCATAGTGAGTTTACCATTTTACCCCTATTAATTATGAAGTGGATGAAAAGTTCTACATTTTTCAAAATAATTAGTCATTTAATTGAGGGTATAATAGATAAAAAGAATTTGTCCTTTCTTGATTTGTCAAAATGGACAAGTAATTAGGGACAACTATAAAAGGAAAAATGGACAAGTAATTAAGGACAGAGGGAGTATTATATTATTATTGTATTTGTCTCTTTTTAAACTTTATAATGACAATTAATGTATTAGCTTTTGATCTCAAATTAGTTTAAGTTAATTGTATATAAATATTTTTTGTTAAAAGTTTTAGAGAGAAGTATTGAAAATATCTCTGAATTTGGTGCAAATTATTAGTTTCATTCCCAATTATTGACAGTCTTACTTGACTAACTTGAACTTAAATACACCTCTAATCTACATCGATATTTTTTAAGGCAGTCAATAACTCCAAATAAAACTAATAATTCATGTCAAATTTAGGAGTATTTTCATTACTTTTCTTAGACTATTTTGTTCAGTGTTTTGTTTCAGTATCAAATAATTTACCTTTTAACTTAGAAAATTATATCACCGTTTTTTCTTATATCATAGTTATATACTTATATTGAATGAACACAAAGTTTAAAGTGCTATATTAACTTCTCTACTGATCTGTATTAGCAATAAAAAAAGAGAAAATGATACGAATTAAAAATGTCTGGAAGAAATAAATAGACAATAATCAAATAACAAGATAGGATAATAATAACTACTAATAAGGATAGATCTAGAAAAAAAAATAGGGGAAGAGATTTAGATCAAGAAAGAAATGATAAACTAACAATTAAAAATGTTTAACTAATTGCTAATATAAATTAAGAAGAAAAAAAAGAAATGCAGCTTGAAAACTGGATATCAATTAAGGGAGATAGGTTCAAAGAATCACCGTAAAATGCTACGTAAGATGTGAATTGCGGCGTGGAATGTGTGTGTTTATTTATTTAAATTTATACAAATTTAAGTATTTACTTGTGCACATCTAAAGTTGGAGAGCATAAATATCAGTTGAGGCCAATGTAAAAGGTACATTTATATATTGTGTTAATTTAAAATCATATTAAATTAATTTGATTTCTTGACAATTGTATAAATTGCTTTGCATACCATTATGATCATTAGAATAGTATTAATTCATGGAATAAAGAGCATCCCATTTTCACTATTTTTTTATATTTATATTTTATTTTATTTTTTAAAAAAGGCCCAAAAGCTTCGATTCATGATTAGCCATTATCGTTTGAAAAGCTTGAAAGGTTCTTTAAGAAAAAAGATTTAAGACTTTATCAACTAAATATTTTCTATGAAATACCTTTTCGAGTAAATAGTTCTCTCAACAAGAATAGACAGAGGAAAAGATAAACCATAATATTTATTTCTCTTTGACTATTAATAATATTGTTTTATATTTATATCTTAATTAAAAAAGAAATGAAATTCAAAAGAATTTTTTGATGATGTTAACTAAAACCTAAATTTGTAGCCAAGTGTCAACTAAACTATATATGAGGTTTACAACATTTATTGCAAATAAATTACTCCCTCTGTTCACTTTTAATTGTCATGTTGCGTTTTTCAAAAGTCAATTTGACTATTTTTTAAAACTAAATTATATTACATTAATTCGATATTTAAAAAAGATATTAAAAAACTATATGGAAAATACAATAAATTATGATCAAAAAATATATCATAAAATATTAGTCAAAATTCTTATCGTTTGACTCTAAAAAATTCAATTAAAAGTAGACATCAAAGTTCTTATCGTTTGACTCTAAAAAAAATAATTAAAAATAGACGGAGAGAATAAACATAAATGAAACTAATTATTCTGGCCCACAAAAAAAATTAAAAGCACCTAATTATACATCAATATCTCTATGTATATGTTAGCTGATATTTCATAGAAGGTGTGCACCACTCTCTTGAAGGCAAGTGATGAGTGCATAAATTGGACACATGTTATTTTTTAATTTGTAACTTTATAATTAGTTAGTACACATATTTATTTTTAATAAAACTTATATTTATTTAATTATTTTTATTTCTTTCTTTGTAAAATATTTATTTTAATTTCTTTTCACTTTAATTTTTTAAAATTAATTTATTATCTTTTCAGTTCTAATTATTTTTAATAAATTATGTGTATTTTAAAAAAAAACAATTTAAAAGTGTCCTTTAATTTTAATGTTTTAATATTTTTATGTTTTATTTGATTTTCTTCACTTATTAAGATTTCCGTTCAAAATTAACTTATTTTAAATACAAGACATTTGAAATCAATCAAAACGAAAGACAAAGAAAATAAACTCAATAGAATAATAAAAGAGAAAAAACAATGAATGTAAGTAAAAAAAAGTTTCGATACAAGGTAAAAAAAAATGTGTATTAACTTAATTAAATACAAGATAAAAAAAATAAGAATATTTTTTTAAAAATAATTGAAAATTTAATTTCTTTTAAAAAAATTAAGAATTTTTTTTTTAAAAAAAATATTTACACACATGGCGGGTGAGTGTGTAAAATACAACCAACTTGGGTGGTTGAAGGTGTTACATCAGCACAAAAGGTGCACAAAAATAGGAAAAGAATGAGTTCATAAGGGTAATAGGATCTTAGTTTTAATTTTAGGTGTGTCTCTGGAATTTCGATTATAGTCTAGGGAATACTTATGCCTTATCCCTATATGTTATTTACTAGATACGAACCGAGTTTTGTAAATGAATTCAATTGAATTTATCATCTTTAGTATATACAGAATCGAAAATAACAACAGGAAAAATAAAGTTCAAGTCTTAATTTTTTTTTTTTTTGTATTTTCTTAAAGAATTTTAATTCTCTCACAATTGCCTAAGATTTAGAATAGTTCCTCCGATGATAGAGTGGAACACTATTCTGCAACATTGAAAAGTAAAATTGCATAACTTCAACGAACTCAACAAATAAAATGACTCTTCTTCTTTGTTTTCATTCTTTAAAAAAGTATTAAAAAATACTTCTATATAAGCACAAACGCCCTCTTCTTCATCATCAACAAAAAAGAAATAAATCTGCTTCAGTATTATTATTTTTTGCTCCATTTTAATTTTTTCTATTTTTCAATTCACATTACACCTTATCTTTTAAGCATCGACCTTTTAAAGAAACCCAAAATGTTTGTTTATTAAATCAAAAGATTCCACTTTTGCCTATAAAAAGGCATGTTAGGCACATGCAACCAACCAGATGTGTGATGCTTATTCAAGTCCATGCTTACACATCAATCAATTTCTTCTTTCTTTTTCATCATCTTCTTAAATAATTGATAATTTGGTACATATATATAATCAACACTCTTACAACTATTTTAATTTAATAAAATTTGGCCCTATTTGATATTTACCTTTGGTAATAACTGAAGTATACACTCCTTGACGAGTTAACTTGTGATCCTTATACATTTATTCACATTCTTACAATCTCATATGACATATAAAATTTTCTGAAATCAAAAGCGAAGTTAGAATCTTATCCTCTCCCATTTTAATTGAGTAGAAGGTTAACCAAAGAATCTTGAGAACTATTTTTGAATTTTCCTTATCCAAAATAATTGATTGATTTTGGTGATTTAATTTAGTAGATAGCTTATGACTATATTGATAGGTCCACATGACTTCAAGAAGGGCATTGTCCTATAAAGATCCACTTAGATAGTTGCTTTAACCAACTTCATGGTATCCTACCAATCAAGCATATGCACATGACATTTATTATAATATTATTATAATATTATAATAATTATATTAAACTCAACCTAAAAGGACAATGACATATGTACGATACAAAGATATTTATTGTTTCTTATTACTAAAATTAAGTATGTATTATTGAAAAGTTATACTAAAATTAATTCTTTAAAAATGAGAAAAATAATATCTAATTAAAAGAAGAGAAAACAAATTTTGTAGTTAGTATTTCACTTTTTAAAAATGAAAAAAATAATATTTCTATTAAAAGTAGAGAAAATAAACTTCGTAATTAATATTTTATTCTTTTTTATCATCCGACATATCCAATTCCATCCCAACTCATAATAACTCACACCCCTACTTCTACCTCACCTCCAATAGTATTTTCCTAAATCCTATATAAATATTTTGAAATAATAATTTCTACTCTTTACTAACTAAAAATCAAAAAATAATTAAGACATTTGTTTTCTTTTTCAAAGAAATAGTTTTGTGGACAAACATTCATTCGTACCAAACACACCCTTACTAGGATAAAATAAGAAATTTACCGTTTATTTATAACTAAAAATAAATATGCGTATTTTTTTAATTGCCTTTTAAAAAGGAAGATAATATCAAATTGACAAAGAGTGTAGTATACACATATACGTATTTTCAATTTTAAATTAATGTTTATTATCACAATGTATCAGTGAAGGAAATGATATTTAACATTGATAACCATTTTCTGTGTTATTTTTGGAACCTCAATCTCTATCGACATAAAAAAAATGAATTATTTTTTTATTCTTTTTAAAATCCATCGATAGAAGAATAAATAAATAATAAAAAATTGATAATTATTTATCTTTTATATCTCATCTTTATCATATTTACTTGTTTTTTCAGAGGTCGATCCAAATTTTAACCTCTTTCTCCCCCGCTTTTTAGTCTTTTAAATATTTAAAGGGAAACTAGAGAAGTTAAAAATCAAAAGAAAGAAGAAAATTAGGTTGTTTTTTTTAAGTAGAAATTAAAGAGGCTGGCTTAATTCTCTTATAATAGGTTCGATTATGTGAGTATCGAAAAACTATACATCGACTGGAATATAATCTGGATAGAGGAAAATATTTTTGTTTTAACCAACAATATTAAGCATTCCAAGAAACAAAATATTATTCATAATAATACTCCCTCCGTTCCAAATAAGTATCGGTTCAGTTCATTTTACTTGCAATAAGAAAAATAATAATATAAATTATAATTTATTAATTAATTATTCTTATTTATTAAAATGTTTCTTGAGAATTATACGCATTATTAAGAAGCGATAATTCTCTAATATAAGGATATAGTTGAAAATAAATATTACTATTTGTATTTTGAATTTCTAAAGCAACGCTTATTATGCTACAAATTTATTTTGTTAAAACGATAGATATTTTAGAACGGATTGAAAGAAGTAGTAATATACAATGAGTGTTTGCATAGGCCTAATCGAGGAATAACTTTGTATTTTCTTAGAGATTCACGGGGTACATACACCTACCAATAACCAATGTGATACATGTATGCAAATTCCAAGTCCCAAGCAGATAAATTTTAAGAATTTCCCATATATTTTTTTCCATATTTTTTAAAAAAAATAAAATAAAAACAAAGTTTTCCATTTAGCAATTAGCACCCCCAATGATTCTGAATTACTTATATGTATCCTATTTTGGATGATATTACTTTTGATAGTCATGCACTAGTGACAATATCATAATTTCTCCGTTTTATATTAGTTGTCCACATCATTAAAAATATTTATCATAAATTATTTGTCACGATCCAACGCATTGGGCCGTGTGGGCACCCACTCTAACACCTAAGTAGGAGAACCCTCATATCCCAAAAGTCAAAACGTGCAGAAAAATTAATGAAAAACGGAGATAATGAAATCATCGAGTCTTCACAAATAAAACTTTAAGCAATTTAGAGATAAAACTTGTAAAATAACTAACACCCCCAAGAATTTAGTCTAAACAGGTACAAGAACTACTACGAGTACAACTGGACATAATAAATTAAAAGACACAGCTCCCACCATGCAGAAGGAAAGATAGAAGCTGCTGGAGAATTTCTTCATCTTCACCTAATGGAACATCACCAACCTGCATCTAGTCTATATCAAAGACATAGCAAGAGTAGTATCAGTACAACCACACGTATTGGTAGGCATCATCAGTCAACCCGACGCCCACCACATAACATAAGAAACCAACTAGTAAAATCATGAAATAAAACCACTCGCTTCTCCACCATTACTCTCTCTCGAAATACCTCCAAATTACACTAGCAATCTTACTACTAACCATCTTTTCAGTCAACCTACTTACTAGGTACTTGGTCACAACCTAACCATTCTAACACATAGAAAGTCCCCATATACAACTACAAGCTTTCCAACTAACCGCTCACATCACATCCTTACTTTCTCTTCCTATTACCCAGCCCTGGCCACATAGTACATTACATCAAGCTTCCTAACCACTAAACACAAATCCCTTTTCCCCAAATGAAAATCCACCTAAGCATTTACATCACGTACACTACAAGTTCACCCAACACATAAAAGAACAATCAGATATAAGTCCTCATAACCACACGACCACTCCGAGGAATTACAATATCATTTATCATTACGAACCACATTCAATTTTACAATCCTCAAAGTACACAATTATGTCAAGTCATTGGTCCTCTCATGGAACCCAAACCCAAACTGTTAGCATACCAAAACGCGGTATTCGATCCAAAGATTATGCTGGAACGTGGCAACCGATCCCATATTTATGCCAAAACGTGGAAACCAATCCATGTTAGTGTGTCAGAATGCAACACCCGATCCACAATCACAATCACAATGTATATTATCACAATCATACAACAAGAGGTGATTCATAGCCTACAGTTCTTCGTTCATACTTGTTCGCATTAGGTGTGATCAACATGCTTCGTTCACATATATGCACGTATTACAATGAAGTAAGAACAAACCCACAACACACAATCACAGGATCACAACCATCACCAATGAACTACTCATCCACACATATCATGTAAGCATTAATTCAACCATACCTAGCCCTAGTTCAACATCTAATTAAGGCTTCTTCTTAGGACTTAACCCTATTTCGTTCGGTGCACGAGGGCCTATGCATAATTCTACCATTGATTTACATATATTACGCAGTGAACACAGATTTATAACTACTCAATTCATAAAACCTAGCCTACCTGGGTGCCAAGCAGCTGCACAGAATAATTGCAGATAATTTCCTAGTTTTTCGGACGACATGATGGTGAATTTGTCCAAGAATCCGCAAGATATTGCCATCCTCACACTAGAATTCTCCTCTTCCTTCCTTCCCAAGTTTAGAGCAGCTTTCTGAGGATTTCTAGGGTGTTTTACGACTAAATTAGGAATTTTAGGAAGAAGGAGAAAATAGGATTTCGCATTTTTTACATTCTGTCTCGCTTATCCCGCTCTGGCGCCAACTTACCCTGCCTGGCGCCGCCGCCCTAGCGGCATCTGGCCCGCCCTGGCGGAACAGTGGCCCAAAATTTTCCCGGATTTTTGTTTCTCCTAAATAACGACGGTTCGGGTTGTTAAAATACTTGTCATTGTACAAAATCAAAATAAAATTAATTGAAATTTTCCTTTACTTTAACAATTATTTTTTTTAAAAGTCTAAACAAGTCTCGTAAATTTCTAAAAAAGTATCTTAAAGGATAAATTAGTAAACTTACCCTTCTTATTTAAGATTTCTTAAAGAACATATAAAAAAATAAAAAAAATATGGACAATTAATACAGAAATGAGAGAATAGTATGCATAATATAAGAAAGTTAACTTGTTAAATATTCATATACATTCAAACAGTGTCATGCAAAATACGATAACGAATGTGCAATAGGAATTATTTGATTCATGGCTCATAAGGAGTAATTAAAGTGAAACTTTGTGAAAATTATAATTTAAGTTGGAGTAAAATATGAATCAACTAAACGGGGACTTACATGCATTGTTCCTGGACCTGATGGAATATTGTCTAGTAAATTTTGTCAAATTTGTTGGGATATTATTAAGAATGATTTGGTATTAATGATTTTTGATTTCTTTGTTGTACATTATTATCCAAATCATTTATAAGATTATGAATTATAAACTTTAATATCTTATCTATTAACTAAATAATATGTCCTTATCAAATTGATTTTATTGAAAAAAAAATCATCTGCTAACAATATTCTTTTTGATACATGAGATGATTTATGCATCGATCAAACTTATATAACGCATGAAATTATATATTGTTATGAAATTTGTCATGACAAAAGCATACGATAGAATCAATTGAGATATCTATAAATAAATCTAAGAAAAATAGGATTTTTAGAAATATAAGTAGATAAAGTAAATAGATCGTTATCAATAGGTGATGTTTTATCTATTTAAATGGTTAAGAGCTTATTCAAATCTACCAAAAGCATCAAATAGGGTGACCCTATGTTCCCTTCTTTGTTGGTGCAGAGTTCTTGTCAAGATTGATCAACAATATGTTAGATGAAAACTTCATTCCTTAATTTGTTAATATTAGAGGCCTATCTAGAGTGCAACAATATAATATTGCTCACTTCTTGCCAACTATAGAAATAATACAATATCAAGATAATAAGAGATAGAGAAATAGCCAAACAAGTTTAGGGGAGCGAGAGATTTTATTTCTCTTCAAATTGATGTAACATTGAAATGTCTTCTTATTTATAAATGAAACATAAATTGTGTTTGTAAGCTGCTTGCTTGATTGCAAGATTATCCAATTGCAAGCTTATCTAATCACCAATTTATCTTATTGCAAACTTACCCAATTATAAGTTTATCCAATTACAAATTTATTAATTAATTGTGTGTTTAAATAAATATCCACAATACAATGTATTTATAACATTTCCCTTTTTGTTGTTGTTTCTCACATTTTAGATGGCTTCAATATGAGGTGCAGTTTGTTTTAAAGCATAATTTATGTATATCTCTATTTCATAGTAATAGTTAATATTATTGTAAAGTAATTTACTAATTTAGTCGGATAACTTACTTTAGCACTTAAACTACACGAGTGTTTAAATATCCCCTTAATATTTTTGAAGTGAATTAAATGCAACCCTAAGGGATGATGTGGCAAAGAGAGTGAGTTCACTCACCTAATAGCGTGTGAAAGAGTTAAAAAAGGAAAAAAAAATATAAAATCATACACATGTCATTTTTTTATAGGTCAATATATAATTATATTTTAAATATTATTTTCTTAATATATTAACTTTTATTAAACTATATGAATTTTCCTATTGGCCCATAAAACTTTTAATTTTTTTCTCTTCATTTTATTATCTTCCCCAATAAGCTTCTTCTCCATTGAAGCATCCTTTTTTCCTCCATCTTCATCTTCAACTTTATCAACTACTTCAATTTCACCATCTCTTTAGTAATCTACAAAACCCAACACCAACATCTTATTATTGACGTCAATTTCACACCTTTAAATTTTGTCGATTTTCATCGGAGCTAAAAAAACTTATTGGTTCACCGAATAAAACGAAGAAAGGAAGAGAAACAGGAGGTGTGGTGGAGGTCATTGGAAAATATGAAGAGGAAAAAAATCAACAGTTAAGAGCTAGAAATGGTGAAGAAGAAGAAGAAAGAAGTGAAGGGGTGGGTGGGGGCTAGGTATGGGTATGGGGGGAAATAAAAAGGTGGTGCGTGGGGCTGGGTGTGGGGGAATAAAAATGGAGCCACATTTTAAATTTTAATTTTAGAAAATGCATTTGTAATTAATTTTAAGAAGTGTTAAAGAAAAATTTGTGAAAATAATTAATAAAAAAACAAATTAATGACGTGATGTTGACATGGCTATGTTGTGGCACTTACATGGCTATGATGTGGCAAGTGAGAGTGGTATAATAATCTCGGGGTGGTTTTTAATTCACTTCAAAAATGTTAAGGGGGGTATTTAAACACCATGTAGTTTAAGTACTAAAGTAAGTTATCTGACCAAGTTTAGAGGGGTTTTTATGTATTTTCTCTACTATTTTCGGTAACTCATATTTTAAGGTATTTTTTTCCCTTTAATCAATTAGAGAAGGTGAATTAGAAAAATTCAATGAAGAGGTGACAATAATGTCTAAGAAATAAATTACTTATTAATAATTTAATCCTAAAATTCTTTTGATATTTATTAAATTGATAAAATTCAGTTTTATATACATAATATGTGCCAAGCAATATTTTTAATTAATGATTCCAGATTCAAGCTTTTGAAAATGAAAAAAATCATGTTGAAAGTGTTACTTTTCAAAACCTAAACCTTAGAGTTAATCTAAATTTAATCGTGTATAACTACAAATACTGAATATTAGATGAAAAAAATTGTGCTAAGCAGAAGTTAGTCAAATAATCCTATGTTACAATATGAGTTTAGTCAATTCAAGAATTTTCCACAAATTACAAGCGTTAGGTACCTCAAGTCACTCTTTTTTAGTCCAAATTATGACCTCTTTAGACTTTTTATCAAGATTGCAAGATGCCCCAATTTAGCAACCGAAAGATTATATTTTATTAAAACAAGTGAAGTAACTATACTTTTCTTCAGGTGTTTTAGGAGAAAAAAATAAAATAAATCAACTACTTTACCAAATAAATATACTAAATTATTAGTCTTAATCCAAAATGCTCCCTAACTACTAGATGTTAGCAAAAAATCTTCTTAATATATGTGAATATATTCTAGTGGGCAAATGTGTCCTTTTCACCCCCAAAGGAAAGAAAATTATTAATATGGTCCCCAAAGTTTTATGGATAGAAATTTTCTAATCCAAATTTCCCTATTCTCTCTCTCTCTCTCTCTCACATACAAAACTTGAACATACATTAGTAGAGATATTCCATCTTCTTTACCTTTTCTCTCTTGTTGGGTGTTTCCAAGATCTGATTTTTACTCAATTTCTCTCTCTTAAAATTGTATCTTTAGCATAGTTATTAACAGTTTTCAATCTTGACATTGTTGTATTTGCATTTCTAGATCATTGACAACTGTTGTTTGTTTGTTGAGCTTTTTCTATTTAGTGGAGTACTTTTATTTACAGCTATATCCCAAATTTGTTGTCATATAGTGCCACCCACAAACTCTTTTTTTACTCATTTTGGATCTTGAAAGCTGTACAAGGTTTTCCCATTCTTTACCCTTTCTGCCTGTTCCTGAGATTTGGGGTTGTTTTTGGGGTTTTAACTGCAAGATTGTTGGTGGGTGTTGTTTGAATCTGATCATTTGTGTGATTACTTTTGGGTTCTAGGTAGTTTTTGATCCATAGGGTGGAAGTCAACTTGGTTGAGTTACTTTTTTTGGATAAGATTCTTGACCTTTTTGCTTATTGCTAGCTGTGTTTGTGGTTTTGATGCTTTCCACCTGAAGTATGCAGCCTGATCAGCGAAAAAAAGTAAGGGTCTTTTCGAATTTGTCAGCTTGGATACTAGTTGAAGCTATAAGTAGTATGGTAGAATCAGTTACAGTACTAACCTTGTTGTTACAACCATTTAGATTTGTTGTTCCTTTACTCAGTAGTAATGGTTTTTGATTGTGGGTTATTATTAGCTTTAGAAAATCAATTTAGTAACGCGATCGTCTGATTGACAACCAATTTAAATTTGGGCAATCAGTTATCTGGTAAGGTATGCGTATACTCTACCCTCCCCGACCCCCCTTGTGGGGTCCCACTGTGTATGTTGTTGTTGTTGTTATCTGGTTTGGGACATTTGGTTGGAGGATTGATATGTTGAGAGTTGTATGATTTAGGAACCTAGTTAAGCGGTGACTGGATCTTCTCTTCAGGCTTTGATATGTGGTGAGGTTTAAGGCTAATTGACATATTAGACCTAATAAATGCTGTACTGTGGTATTGTGCAAGTTTAATTCTATGATCCAATTCTATTGAGAAACAGTTGTGGGGTGAATCAAATATTTCGACTTATACATTTTTGATCAAAAAGAAATGATTGAATTCCTCATAGCTTGTGCAGGTTGGAATAGCATAGCTGCACACTTAAAAACATTCCTATTAAGAGATAATGTGTGTAGCAATTGAAGTATAGTAATAAGATCCATTTTTGACAGGTCTTATAACCCATCTTATGAATTATAATATGAATATGCAGGGGTCTGGTGATGTAGATTTCTTTACTGAATATGGTGAAGGGAGCCGATACAAGATAGAGGAAGTTATTGGCAAAGGTAGCTATGGTGTAGTATGCTCTGCGTATGATACCCATCTAAGGGAAAAAGTTGCAATCAAGAAGATAAATGACATCTTTGAACATGTCTCTGACGCCACACGTATCCTTCGTGAGATCAAGCTTCTTAGGCTTCTTCGGCATCCAGATATAGTGGAAATCAAGCATATATTGTTACCTCCTTCTCGGAGGGAATTCAAGGACATCTATGTTGTCTTTGAACTCATGGAATCTGATTTGCATCAAGTGATTAAAGCAAATGATGATCTGACGCCGGAACATTATCAATTTTTCCTTTATCAGCTTCTTCGAGGGCTAAAATATATACACACAGGTTGTATGCTCGCTACAAGATTGTGCTTTAATTACTATGAATTTCTTCCACAAAGACCATCTTTATGTTTTTCCAATTCTAACAATGCCTCTATGTTGGAATATTATGCAGCCAATGTCTTTCACCGTGACCTGAAACCCAAAAATATATTAGCAAATGCTGACTGCAAGCTTAAGATCTGTGACTTTGGTCTTGCAAGAGTGGCCTTCAATGATACTCCGACAGCTATATTTTGGACTGTATGCTTCTTAATGCTCTGCACAAAACGTTTAACTTCGAAAATAGTTCTATTAATGAGATTAGAGGAACATCTTAACATCACCTGATTATTTGTTCCTGTAGGATTATGTTGCCACAAGGTGGTATAGGGCTCCTGAATTGTGTGGATCATTTTTCTCTAAGGTGTGAATATACACTTTTCTGCTTTAGATAATTATTCTGATTTCTTGGTGAATTAGCTATAATTTTCTTCATTTTATTATGATAACAGCACATTCTAAGATCAGTTTATTGTGGTTTATCCTCAGTATACACCAGCAATTGATATATGGAGCATTGGATGCATATTTGCAGAGCTATTGACTGGGAAACCTCTCTTTCCGGGTAAAAATGTGGTTCACCAATTAGACTTGATGACCGATCTGTTGGGCACACCCTCCCCAGAATCCATCGCCAGGGTAAGTCCCTACTTTTTCCCTGGAACTCAAGGTGTTCTACTCTGATAATTTTGTGGCTAATATATTGTTGCTATGTGCCTATAGATAAGAAATGAAAAGGCTCGGAGGTATTTGAGCAGTATGCGTAAGAAAAAGCCTGTACCTTTCTCCCATAAGTTTCCACATGCAGATCCCCTTGCACTTTGTTTGCTAGAAAGGATGCTTGCTTTTGATCCTAAGGACCGTCCTAATGCAGAAGAGGTACAAATACACTATGTCTATCTGTTTCCACAAAGTTGTATTATTTGCGACTCCAGCTCCTAACTGGGCTTTTTTCCTTGTTCAAAATTCAGGCTCTCGCAGATCCATATTTCAGGAATCTAGCCAAAGTGGAAAGAGAACCTTCTGCTCAACCAGTTACAAAAATGGAGTTCGAATTTGAAAGGCGAAGGATAACAAAGGAGGATGTGAGGGAGCTGATATACAGAGAAATTCTTGAATACCACCCAAAAATGTTGAAGGAGTTCTTAGAGGGGCAAGAACCGACAGGTTTCATGTACCCAAGGTACATTTGTCTCAAACTGAGTTTTTTTCTCGTCTTTGAACCTGTGTATTGCATGGTTTTCTCTGCATTCATACCTCTTATTTGCATGTGCATGGCAATGTGTTCATAGCACATCTGTATAATATGTTTTAAGTTCCAGTGTGGCACCTTAGGTGGCATGGCCACAATTTCGTGTTTTTCCTTAGAAAGGTGGATAGAGTTGAAAAAGTTTCAATACTTCTATTTAAGCTCACGTCCTTCACATGAAGTCTTCTCCACTGTTCCCTTTTTTTCTGCTATTTCCTTAGTTAATTATAGTGCTGAACTCTTCCATTTGGTATGAATGGGAACCTCCATGTTTTTCCTTTGATTAAAAGTTAATTAATCAATGTAGTTCTGGGGTAAACTGCTTTACCGGTATTGTGAATCAGGGCAGACTTCTTGTTCAGTTCTCCTCCTTGAGGTAGTTCAGAGTTCAAAGGAACTCTTAACTTCATTTCCACGTCAGTCAAACTTTGAGAACTCTTTTAATGTAGGATTAATGGGAGTGATTCTGGTCTTGTTTTCTTTGACATAGAAATGGGTAAATCTAGATTTCTTGTACTCTAGGAAGGTCTTGGAATGAAACCAACCCTGTTCGATATGACGGTATGCTTATTATTTTATATTGAAGGTAGTCATCTGGATCTATAAACTTCCCATACTTGGATGTGGTAGTATCTTGGTCAACCCTCATTTTGCCGATCACATAAATTATGATTCATCTGCCTGATAAAGAAAATAACATGGTTCATCTGACATTGCTTGAGAAAGATGTAGCCAACTTTAGAAGCTTACAAACGAAGGGGAAATATGACACTTTGACTTAAGTTTTCTCATTAGCTCATGAAGTTAAACTTGATACTATCATAGGTATGTCCAAGAATGACTGGTGTACTGTGTACTTGGTTCTCTCCTTGGTCAGTCATGTCAAGCTTATTATTAAAAATATGTTCGATTATCAAGCCTCATTCAGACTGCTTTTAACCCACTAGAGAACCTTCCTCTAAGAGAAAACTATCATTTCTGGCTTAATTGTGTATGCATGCTTAGCTAGCTGCATACAAAATCTACGGAGATATGCAATGGGTGAATGAGAACATTTGGTGGCAACCATAATATTCTGCTATGGTACATATCAGCGATCACTTGGTCTTATATCAATAAGCTCATTATTACTTATAAAAATCTAATTATACAGTGCTATTTACTGTTGTTCCTTTTAAGAAACATAATTGGTTTCATCGCTTGACTGGAGCAAAAAGGATTACTTATAGTTTCTTGTGTCACTCCTCAGTGCCGTTGACAAATTCAAGAAGCAGTTTGCATATCTTGAAGAGCATTATGGCAAAGGAGGCGCTGCTGCTCCACCTGAGAGGCAGCACTCATCATCCCTACCTAGGTTAGTCCCTGGCAGTCATGCTGGTTGATCAAATCCTTTCTCCTTTGACCATTTTTTATTCTTCTCCTAGTTTTTCTAACAAAAGGAATGCCCTGCAAGTTTTGGCTATAAGACATTTCTCAATTATTGCACAACTTTAGCCACTGATAAATTTTAGATACAGGGCTTGTGTATTATATTCAGACAATTCAGTGCAAAATCCAGTTGAAGTTGCAAATGATCTTTCTAAGTGCTCTATCAAAGAAGATGAGAAACCACAAGCAGACCAGAGTTCAATGATCCCCATGACAAGGCTGCCTCTCCAAGTTCCTCAGAATGTTCAAGGTTTGATTTCACTAGTTTGTTAACACTTCTAGTAGGGTCCAACATTTGATCTCTTTTCATATTTTAAATGCTGGAAGCATGTTTTCTGATTGGAGTACTAATGTTTCTCCTTTAATTGTTGCCATCAATATTCAAATGGTTTTATTTTTCTGAGAGTAGTATTCAGTCTTTCTCTTTTAATAGTCGCCAGCTCTATTCAAATGAGTAGATTCCCTTTTTGTATTGATGATGGTGTATGCACTCGTGATTATTTTCTTCCATCTGCATTATGGGGTAAGACACATTGGGATACTGCCGTTCCTTGCGAATTTGTTAATGAATTAGCATATGCAATGATTTGTTGGATATCTACATGTGTAAACCCTGGAAAAGACATGTTAAAATCTCTGTCTTACCAAATTGTGAGCACAGAAGTAGTATTCCCCCATCTCAGGCGACAAGTTTTCCTTTTGGAATGATCCAAAATGTTGGCTATTCTAGTATTTATGAACCTTTCTCATGCTGTTTAACTGTGTACTTGTATATATTAATGTTTTCTCCTACTCCAAAAATGTACAATTGAATCACTTGGAGTAATCCTATTCGTTAGTTAACAATGTGTAATATTAGTAATTTCATGGAATTAATGTTGTTTCAAGGTCTGAATTGTATTAGTTGGATATAATTTTTATAGTGTTTGAAAAAGATAACTTTGAAGTATTAGATGTTGCTGAAGTGTGTAAAGTGTTAGCACATTATATTTAGGGGGGTTGTCAGATGTTTGAGGTGATTTAAGTGTAAGTTTCCTAGGCAAACTATTTAAAGACCTTTTGCCTTCTGCCAACTCATCTTTTATTTGTAATTGAAAATAAAGTCAGGGATGGTGGTGTCCGCAGACATTTTTATCATGAAAGACTTAGTTATTGGTTTATACATTTGCTTCTAAGTTTCTAGTCGGTGCATTTGCATGAGCACAAAATGTGAGTGTTAGTAGAGATTTCTAATCTGACAGCCTGATAATTAATGATCCGGGTGTGTTTGGTATGAAGGAAAATGATTTCCTTGAAAATACTCTCTTGGAAAATAGGTCTCTTTCTTATTTTCTAGTATTTGGTAAGTAAGCAAAAAAATATTATCCAAGAGCAATTATATGTTGTCGAGCAAAACGTTATGGAGGCGGGTAGGAATGGGGGTGGGGGTGGGGGTGGCGGAGGTGGGATGGTCAAGGGGTGAGGGTTGGGTGGGGAGGATCAATAAACTTGAACGTCACTTATGCAGCTTGTTCTCCCTACTTCCATTAAGGAAGTCATTTTCCTCATTTTTTAGGAGCTTGTTTTCCAAATATTTTGATCAACCAAACATAGGAAAATTCATTTTCCTCCATACCAAACACACCCAAAGTGTTGGTAAGTCCGCTGACCTTCTCTTTTGTGATGAGGAAAAGAGAATTTTGTGAAAAAATAGCAACAAGGAGTTGCAGAAACCGACCGCATCAGGATTTACAAAATGCATCAAGACACCTTGGGGGTGGGGGGAGAGAAAAAGAGAAGTGTCTCTTAAATATGATTAATAGAATACAGTCATTAAAAGAAAAAATGTCTCTTAAATATAAGGAGTCCATGACCCTTCGGGGTGGCCCAGTGGTTTGGGCTTGGGACTTCCATGTTGGAGGTCTCAAGCTCGAAACCCCTTGCCAGCGAAAGCAAGGGGTTTGCCTTCTGGGTTGAGCTCGTCGCACCGGGCTTGCCTAGTGTGGGTTACCTCTCCTATGTGGTTTGCGAGCTATTGCATAGGAGCGGGGGTTTTACCCTGTGCGCACCCAAAGGGTAGCGGCTGTGGGTTTCCCTTGTCATAAAAAAAAAAAAAAAAAAGGAGTCCATGATTTTAACAAGTCCCCCATCACACTGCTCATACTTTTTGAGGCATTCTTTCTTTTTTAAAGACCTTGTACTCTCTTTATTTATTTTGGTTTGTTCTATTATTTTTTTATCAGTAAATAAAGGAATTTTACTAAAATGATCAGCACTAAGTTGGTGATGTTTATGACTTTATGGACATCTAGAAAGCAAAAGTATAAACTAATACAGAGTATACAGTTTACAAAGCTCTGATATACTTGCATATTATACACCCCATAAGGTACTGTTACTGTCTAAGTGAATCCGACTCCGTGTATTGTCACCTGTATCAGTGCACCACTCTATTTGTAGCTCATTCTGAATTAACTCTTTGAAGTGTCACTAAGGATGAAGTCAGCAATGGTGAGAAATTCTAAGTCAAGTCCTGTTCTTCTCTGGCTCATTATTATTATTATTATTATTAATGAAAAACAGATATAGATAGAACTGATACATGATGGCCTAGTGTGCTCACACCCTATTTGTATAGGAGAGATACATTGCTTAAGCGATACTAGGCTGCTTTAGAACTTAATGCCTTTACTATGTTATTAAGAGGAGAATTTGTCAGCAGGTGGTGCTGCAAGACCTGGGAGGGTGGTCAGCTCAGTGTTGCGCTACAACAACTGTGGAGCAGCAGCGACAGCAGCAGAAGTCATTGAACAGCGAAGAATTGCAAGGAACTCTGGCGGTCCAACTCAATATCCCATTTCCAGCACTTCATACCCTAGAAGACATCCCAGCTGTAAAAATGAAAGGGGTGAAGATAGTACTGAAGTTTCAAATGGGGTGCAGCCAAAACCTGAACAGTACATAGCAAGAAAAGTAGCTGCAGCACCAGGTGGACCTGGTAATCAATGGTATTAAATTTGGAATCTCCGATCAGCCATGCTACACTAAGCTTTCCATTTTCCGAAGGATGGTTCTCATAAAACACACAATATGCAAGCTAATTTGACTGTCAGCCGTAATTTTCTCACACAATGCCAAGTTCAGGATTGCTTGGTAATTGACACGGGCACATGAACTTGAAGAATCCCAGTGTGATTTTGGTTGGTTGGTTCAGAATCTATGTACAACTCGTTATATTTGTCCTCTGAAGTTTAAAAGGTTCGGCATGGATTCTCCTCCATGGGCAACTCTTGTTGTGTGATCTCGATAGAAATGGAAGCAAGTGATAAAGATGGATGTTGGTAGCTGATGACGTGAACTACTACTGATATCAGTTTACCTCTACATGTTTGTTCTTTTCCCCGCTCCTTACATTCTTTGCAGAAAAACTGTAGAGACGCTTTATACTTTTGTTAATGACTAAGACATTGATGATCTTAACGTGTAACCTATGACATTCTTTATTAAATAAGAACCTCTATGTTTCTGATGTTCCTGCACTCTGTAAAGCAGAAGAGGGACATGAAATTTTTGATTGAAGCATCACCGATTCTGTTACCCATCTCTGGAACATGGCTTTTATTGTGAATCCCTCGTTTCGAGCCATTGTTAAGTTGGATCAATGCAACACTAGATACATGTTGCGATGTGGATCCCTCTTTTTTCGTTAACCAGAACTTTTGAATTTATGTTGTATGGGCTGATTTGAATCGTATCCAGAAGTGCAAGTGAAATCAGGACTAAAATTAGAGTAAAACACAATAAATGCTTGTAAATCAGTAGTAGTAGAAGCAGTAACAACGCAATATTGAGTATCAGACCCTTCAAACATAACATACATCACCATTTGCAAAATCTCAACTCCATTATTTCAGTCATGAACTGATAAACTTCACATATTCAATATTGACATGAAAGTCCACCCTTCTCTTGGCTTCCTTCTGCTCATCATCATCATCAGTACTATACTCTTATCGTCGTCATCTTCTTCTTCAGAATCAAGTTGTCGTTTGATTTTCCTTTCTTGTATCCGTTATCATCTTCAATATTGCAAAACTTTTTAGTAAGATTCATATCTGTCTACACACTTTTTCAATCTTCAGTGAAATAATGGCCAAAGCCCTACCAAACATTCACAGAAGATTACAACAATTTTAGCAAGGTGAGGGCTACCAAATGCTGAACCAACAGCCATCTAATATTTTATCCTAAAAAAAAAAAAAAAAAATAGCCTTTGGAAGTAAATATCCCACACTGGAGAATGAAGAGAGTTGTGGGGTTGGTGGCTTGAATAAATAATATAGGCTGTGGGCTTCTAAAAGACCATGATCCTTCAGGCAAGTTTTAATGGGATGTGATGAGTGGTCATTACTCGCAATAAAATATGTGAGAAGAGCGTTCCAGCCCAGCCTGGTTACGACAATTTGGGCGCTCTCATTTTTACCAATCTGATCCCTGTGCTTGTATTGCACCCCCCCTCCCTCCACCCCACCCCACTCCCCTCCCAAATTTTTTTTTTTTGTTTTAACTATCTGTTTTTGTATTCTTATTTTTTCTTTATTTTGTATTTTTTTTAATTTACTTTCTCTTATTATTTCCATTATAATCTTCTTCAATACTTGTCACCTCTGTTCACTTTTTTTTAATCATTTTCTAAAATAGAATTTCATTATATTAAGAAAAGACATTAATCTTTTTTCATGTTTTATCCTTAATATTAAATACTTAGTTTGAAAAATAAGTATTTAATGTTGAGCCTTGAGAATAAAACATGAAAAAAGTTTATTGTCTTTTGTTAATATGTCAAAAGTGACAATTAAAAATAAAAATCTATTTTAGAAATAAGTGACAAGTAAAAGTGAACGGAAGAAATATTTTTCAAATCATTTTTCAAGAATCATTTAATAGGGAATAGTTTGATAAAATACCTTATCAATAATTATTTTCTTAATAAACATCAAATCAAAAAGTGAACGGAGGAAGTATCATTTTAAGCCCACCTCTCTTATGTACACCGTAATTCTAGATATTTTACAGGCCTTTTTCTTTTCCTATGAATCAAGTGTGTGCTTAATTCCACATCAATGGCCCTCTACTACTCATTCCACTAAATTCAGGCAAATTTAATTCAGACCTACAATATTAACTGATTTTAATCAAATAAATTCATAAAGCTCATTGAATCATTTTCTTCTGTCTATTAATTTTAATAAACAGGGATAGCTGTATTGCAAACTTAACAAGTGTTTGTGATGTACAAGTAGTTACTCCCACAATCCCCTAAAAAAACTAGTTTCAACTTTTAAGAAACTCGAAGTAATAAAATTAGAAAAGAAGGGGAAAAGGTAACTTATAGGGTAGGATGATGAAATGGATAAATTTATGATTATCGGTTCGATTCAATCTATTTTAAATGGATTAATTATTCAATCATTTAACAACAAATTAAATATAAACCTCTAAAAAAATATATCTTTGGAAGGTGTATTTGGTATGAAGAAAAATGTTTCATTTTTTTCATGTTTGATTGACTTAAATGTTTTAGAAAATACTTTTTCGGATAGATTAGTTTTTCTTTAATTTTTTAAAAATGACCACATACATAAAAGTAGATTAGATCAAAATAATATATTTTTTTCCCATAAACCTCACCACCCGAAATTAGTCTAGCCTGAGCTGAGATCCAACCATGACTTTTGAACTCAAATTTTGATCTCTCAATCTCGACTCAGGGCCATTCATTTTCCAGCAAAATATTTTCTAGGAAAACATGAAATTATTTTCCTTTCATACTAAACACACTTTAACAGAAAAAAAAAGAATAAGAAAAAAATCTTAGTAATCTGACCACTTATTTCTTTACCTAATAAATAAAAAGCAACAAATAATACGGATAATGTGCATGCATATTATTCATTGGGTTTATCCATATCAAATGTGGTATAAGTTGGATATTTCATCCATTTTCACCTGACTCATTTTCGGTCCACCTGTTTGCCATGGGTATGTGAACAAAATGGAAACCAGAAATCATACATGAAAACCAGGACATAGTCGGACCAGTCAGCCGAATAGGCTTTAACTTGACAAGATTAAAATCTTCAGTATACAAAGGGAAAGAAAGAAATCACAATATAGCAGAATCAACAGGTGTTTGGACCAACCAAGCATGACTGTTGAGACACTGTCCTAAAAAGAGAATTGGTTGAGCACCTACTACACATATTGTAGGCACTCCTCATCCACCCTCTAAGATTAAAGATCATTTACTCAGAAACAGAACAATATGAGAGACCGACAATCCGATAGCATTTCTGAACTATATGCACCTTGGAAATAGAACTAGCAATACAATCAATTTACTTTACCAATTGGGACTGCTAAAGAATGATAGCAATTTCATTATAAATTGCTACGCAGCATCAAATATGTGGCTTGGACTCAATATATCCTTTGCTTCACTCTTCTTCCATTCACATCAGTGCCATCCAGAATGTGCCCACCATGTACATAAGAAATGATTGCATGTTCATTCATCCCAGCAACATACTTCAGCAATTCCGTGATGACAGAAGGACAACTCTCCTTCAAGTGATCAAATCCCTCCGATTGCATCACAGCTGATAACAAAAAATAAAAACTCATTTAACAGGCCATATCGAGTTCGACTGGTAGCATTAAAGCTTAAACAAATTGAAAACCAGTCAGATTATTTAACAGGACACAAAGCTGAAGTGCAAACAGATGCCGTCCAGTTGCAGAAAAATGAAAACGCCAATGCTGCAAGCTAAAATGGAACTACACTTTGAAGACTAAGAGGGTGTTTGGATTGGGCTTAAAAGTTGGTCAAACCTACTTTTAAATCAGTTTTTAACTTCCAAAAGTGTTTGGCAAATGTAAAAAATAACTTAAAATAAGTCAAAAATGACGTAAAATAAGTAAGGAAGTGTTTGACAAGGTAAACAATGACTTAAAATAAGTCAAAAACCAAAAGTAGGTCTCCCTACTTACTATTTTTTGACTTAAAAGTCATTTCAGTTTGAGTTTGACTTTTTGTTTGACATAAAAGCTACTTTTTTTAAGCCAATCCAAATGGGCTCTAAGAGTTACTATCCAGAAAAAGATCACCAATAGATGAGTACAATCTCCAGTAGAGGAAAATATTGGGAATGCTTTGCTTGGTGGCTTAGTTGACAAAGGACTTCTCATTGTGAATAAATGGTGGCTCAATAGTATAACTGATGAAAGAAAAGTTCTCCGATTAATAGGCGTCCAATACTTCACCTTTCAAATTTTCAGGCAATGCGATGAATTTAAGACACACAGATTTCAGTTGGACACAGTGATGCTGATCTGCCAAAGCTAAAGTTGTAGCAACAGTGTTGATTGTAACATCCTCGCAAAGTTTAGCCTCACAAAGTGCTCTCAATCTCTCAAGACCATACTGGTCAGCTGCAGCAAGCAGATGCTGAGCCATTAAAGCAACTGCCCATTTTGTATCGAGACCCACAAGCTCTTGTAAATCAGGGAGGGCATCCCAATAGATGAAGTGGAGCAACGCCTGAAAAGAGAACAAAAAACAAAAAGATAAGTTCTATCAGATGCCAAGATGCTTTTTAAAATTAAAAATCACAGATGCCAAGTTCACTATGTTCAAACTTGGGAAATATCCAGTGTAATAGAGTGTGAGAGCTATTTGATGACAAAATCTGCAGAGAGATCTGAATGCTAGTAAAATGAGGAAACAGTACAAAGTAAAGCCATAGCAAAGCATGAAAAGAGAGAAGTAATAAGCCTGATGGACTCTCAAGAGGAAAAACAATATGAAGACAGAAATCATATTGCAGGCCAACATAGAAATCACTAGGAAATATAACAGGAGAAACAACTTTAGAGTCAGCCCCCCTCCCCCCCAATTGGTCTCAAATGATATTAATCCTATAAAAAATAATAATATTTTTTGGTCTGTGAGCAATGAAGAGAGCTCGAGCCACTCGAGTGCGGGTCTCTTAATATGTATGCTCAAAATTGAGTTTGAGAATCCCATATAATAAATAACATGATGTTCCCCACCAGCTCTGACAATTTATGGTTCTAACCTTTCTGCTTCTAAAATGAAACAACAAAAGGGAACTTCTCTCTCCAGAACCGGCTCTAAAGCCTTGAGAAAAAGGCTAGTACCTTACGCCCACAAAACTGAAGGGGCCCCTTTTTTTTTAATAGCAATAATAGATTGTAGGTTTTCTTTACAAAAAAATAGAGTACTATTCTTAGAAAAATAAACTTCTCATATAAAAGTTAAGAATTATTAGAAGAAGTTTGACATATATCATTCTGGAGTACCGTCTCAAGAAAGATTAAATGGACTGGCCATATTATCAATTGAAAAAGAATTATAAGAAGAAATCGATTATATAAAGGTTATTGATAACTTTGCATCTTAAAGAGCTAGAAGAATAGACTGTTCTAGAAAAAGTTTAAGGCCTCCGTTCAATTCTGGCTGTAGGCCACTAGTGTGTTTGAGGTGCCCCCGTCTCTCTCTCTCACACACATTGTTTCGCTATTTACTGATTTTAGGGGGCTGGGCCACTACCTGCTTTACATGTAATTTCGTAAGAACAGAAAAAATAAAATATAAGAGTCAAACTCCAGTTCTTTCAGCCTAATGAAGCTAACTGTAGTAGTGGCGTCTAGGGCTCGCTTGATGCACACTTAAAAGTCTTGAAGTGCAATAAAACCAGGTTGTGTGCTTCGCCTCACTTAGTTGGCATTTTGGTATCGTCTCTAAGCAGTGTTGTCAAAGGCTCATTTAAGGTGGCAGGCTTAAGCCTTGAAGCTCCGGGGGATGCTTTGCCTTGCTTAAGTTGCGCTTCAGTGTAGGCAAGTCACTAAGGCATGCACCTCACTGCCCATGAGTTCTATCTTGAATCTAGCAGTACTAAACAACAAATATAATCGGCAAATAAGTGTATTAGTTAGTCGTAAAAGAAAATATTATGAGGTTTTTATATTTCCCTTGAATGACATATTTTTACTTCGTTTTTTCCTTCATCCCACCATTTTTTACTAAAGCCCACTTCAATTGCGCTAGGGGGCCAATTGACCTGGAACACTCTTTAGAGCTTTTCGCCTTTGACAACGCCAGTATTAAGGTACTAAGGCACGTAATGGCAGTACTAGATAATAGATGTAGTTGGAAAATTGATATGTTAATTATTGAGAAACTATTTATGAACGAATATTAGTGATTAAGAGTAAAGTCCAAATTTTAGTATTAGAAAACTAGCTCAAAAACATAATATTACAACATCTCACCTAAATCAGAAATTTAAACTGTTCCTAACTTGATGATTTTACTTCATTGATTTCGCTTAATTAAACGGATTTCAATTCTTTAGTCCTAATAGTTATTGTTGTGCTTGTATTTCCTTTTCTTTGCATTACATGTATTTGTTATTACTTCTTTAGCTTTGTTTAAAGGCCATATTTTTAAGTTTGCTTTGCATTTAAACCCGCAGAGGTTAGCGCTTCTTGTGCTTTCTGTTTCCGACTACTTATGGGTAACAATATACTAGTACTAATTTCAGAAAATTCAACCTGACTCGCATTACGTAAACCTGATTGATCATAAACAAGACTATAACGTCTATAAGACTCCTCATAGTCTTATTAAATTCGATTGAACATAAACAAGACTATAATGTCAATAAGACTCCTCGTAGTCTTATTAAATCCAATTGAACATAAACAAGACTATAATGTCTATAAGACTACTAATAGCGGTAGGATTCCAACTTATCTTAGTAAACAAGACTATAAGACTACTAATAGTCGTAGGATTCCAACTTATTTCCTCCCCTAAACCTACATATCCATGAAGCACAACCAATCAACTGCAACAAATTAGGTAGCTAGCATGATTCCATCCTGCACGTACAATATGACTTCTAGTTAGCCTGATAGGATGATACAACATCATCATTTTGTCCTTTGACTTGTGCAACTTCCCAAACAATTTCAAGAGTTATGATGGTAAAATCCTCCCTGAGGGGCCTTGCTAAAGTTAACTGCAAGGGTACAAAAACCTTCACCAGTACTTCTTAAGGAGTAGTAGACTGGCTCAGATCTAACATCCAATAACAATTATAACCTCAGAATGGTGGAAGCTAATAACATCATGTGTATGGTGGTTCTGGAAGATGTTTTGAAGATAGATCCAATTCCATCCACAAAGTTAAATGGAATTGTATAGTATCTCTACTTTTTTGGTGTAAACAGCTTTGTATAGATGATATAGATCAGATTATAGATTTGATAGGAAATCTGTATTTATCCCTTTCTGGAGGTAGCAAGCATACCCTTAATGCTGAAGAATTCAACCTTACTAGTTTTTAAAAAAAAAAAACTTTTATGGCCTCAGAATAATGCATGGCAAAGGCCATATACCCACTGTTGATAGCTTTTTCCTTTGGGAATAGCAGTATACAAACGACTTTAATGCCTTGTAGATACATTTTTCTGATGCCTAACTATTGTTAAGACAAAATCCAAGTTTCAGCACCAATATTAATCCCTCCATCCCATTTAATGTGAAGGTACTCCCTCAGTTCCAATTTATGTGACAGTTTGAGTCAGTAGAGTTGATGAAAGAAATGAAGACTTTTGAAACTTGTGGTCTTAGACATAAGCATTTGTGTGGTACTAGAAGTTTCTCATCAAGTGTAAAATGGAAAGTGTTAAGTTAATTGTTTTCACGTTCAGAAGTAATTTTAGAACGGACTAGAAAGAATAATGTCACTTAAACTGGAACAAAGAGTTCAAGACAGGAAAAAGACATCCGAAACTTGAGGTCTAAAACACAATTGGAAACGTTTCATGGACAAAGGGTAAAATGTAAAGGTAAAAATTTACAGTTTCTAATATAGTAAAGTGTCTTCTATTTCAGGCAGACTAAAAATGGAAGTGTCACACAAAATGAGATAGAAAGAGTAACATACAACACAAATCAAATGCTAATACATAGTTTCACTGAGGTAGGAGATTAAAAGGTTGTGAAAATGCAATCTCCAAAAATGATGCTGATAAAAAATATAACCCTACATATTGTAGATAGCAACAAATATCACTCAGGAATAGAGGGAAAACAATTAAGTACATGTGAATCTATCAGCACAAAAGACAATTGTAAACCAAAAAAAAAAAAAGGAAAAAGAAAACCATAATAGCTATTAGTTGTACTGCCATGTCATGTGTATTTACCAGCATTTTCTAGTTTTTAGATTTGAACACACAACACTTGGAATAACATAGAGCAATAATGGGCATTATACTCCCTTCATAAAGAATAATACAACAGAAGGGTCGACAGACATGCGAAATAAAGTGCAGATCTCAAACCTTGAATACTGGAGCCTGTATTTCTTCAACTCTAATACTTTGTACGTTCTCTTCCTTCAACGGACCAAAGAGTTGTGCCCGAAGCACAGGGGAGCGGGCAGCAAGAACCAACTTGTGTGCAGCAAAGACTTCACCTTCAACTTCAAACTTTATATCAGCTCCCTCTCCACTCTCTAGGAGCTGCCCAAAATGAAGCCCAATGTCTGACGGTGGCACAGGCAGGGAGAAAGTCTTCGGTGTTTCATTGTATGATCTGACAACACCAACAGTACATTGGATCAAGAGACAATCATCTTTAAGATAGTCTGATGTTTCTAGTAATGTTCTCCTGAAAAAGCGTTTATAGCCCCTGCAAAGGCAACATGAAACTGGAAAAGGTTAACAAATACACTGATGGAAAAAGAAATACAACAGTACATGTACTATAGATCTAAAATCCCCCTAAAAAGATTACCTAAAATGACAGTAAGCGAATAAAAGAAGTTCCCTAAATACTTCTTTCACACATTACTTTCAGTATTGTGTAGCAAATGTGTTATTTTATATCACAACCATCACCACCCAAAAAAAACTCCGCCCCAGAAACCAACAGTTGGTTTTCTCACTGCCCCTCTTGGTAACTCGATCCCAATCATGGTCGAAGTGTAGGATCTTTTCCACCACCACCCAATCACTCGTCACAATGAAGCAAATGCTGAGCACTATCCCTCAAACATGTCTTAAGACCTCAATGAATTCATGTGGATGGGCATCCCTCAACCAAGGAAAACCTTTGAAATAAAAGCTAAGAAGTAGTTGATCCATTTTTCTTCTATCAGATGAAATATCCATGTTGCAATAAGCTATATACAGGCGCATGCAGTAAGGACCACTTTCAATGAATAGTAATCCAAACAGAATGCATAATCCTATGAGTGCCACGCATTTTACTTTTTTCATAAGAGGCCAAAAACACATTAAGGGTGACTAGAGGACAATATGATTTTGAGGCTGGTCCTAATATTGCAGCCACAGAAGCTAGGAGGTCCAGTTTAGGAAGCCGTATGAGAAGGTGGCCTTAATTATGGATATACCCGAGGCAGCATGTTTCACTGGAAAAGGCGAGTATCTTTGGAAGGAAGAGAAGGAGCAAAAATATATACTGCATAGATGTTTGAATTGAGTTGCTTATTTTTCACTTTAATTGACTATCAAAAACCCCAAAAATTGAGTTGCTTATTTTTCACTTTAATGCACCCAACAATGTTCGAATTTGTAATGATAACCATGAGTATCACTCTCAATCAGTTTCTAAGCACCAAAAAATGGAAACCATTATACAAATTAAGGAGTTCTTGTTTTTCCTCTAAAATATTTCAAATTATATACAAAACTAGTAAAATTACCCGCGCCTCGCACGGGAACTTAATATCATGGAATTTATAAAATAATACTTAAAACATATCCGTCATTAAAACTAAAAAATTATATTATCTTATCTTACATACAAGATTACGTAGTAATGAACATTAATACTGTAAAGGAAAATTAAAATTATAACTTATCATTTATCCTTAATAACATAAGCATAAATTAATAACGGTAAAAATACATACCAGGATCCGTAACAATAGAATGAAACAGAAAGGAAAAAATCGAGCCCACTGAATGCATAGTGTCTCCCTTAAGAAAATTATTCCTCTCTAGTACCCGAGACTTAAAGGAATAGATCCTCTCGGGATAGAACGATTCTATTCACCAGTGTATTGATACAAAAACAATGGTATCAGTCAGTCACTCAATAGGAGCAAAGTACACGAATATTTAATTGTGCAAAAGAAGAAGTAGTTCAGAATTTTCGTTGTTTTAAAATGAGAGAAAATCCTTCTATTTATAGACAACAAAGGGTAGTGTGAACAAATGTTTGTTGTACCTTATTGGAAAGGTCACAACTATTTGAAAAAGTTGCAATCCTTAGGAAAGATCACAACCTTTCATAAAAGGTCACGACTTTTCATAAAAGTCGCAACTCTTCATTAAAGTCACAACTTTTCATAAAAGCCACAACTCTTCATTAAAGCCACAACTCTTCATAAAAGCCACAACTCTTCATTAAAATCACAATTTTTCATTAAAGGGGAAGGCAAACTTTCGAAATAAATAATTAAAAGGGAATCCTGGTTTGTGGTGGCGCCACGTAGGCGAGCCTAGGGTTCTCTTTTATATATATATATATATATATATATATATATATATATATATATATATATATATATATATATATATATATATATATATATATATATATATATGATATGATGGGCCTAAATAGGGTAAGATCTTAAAACATGGGCTCATTTTGGTTATAGGAAGCTTGGACAAAGTGAGGGTAAAATCTCAACAAAATAAAAAGGATAGCTTGAAACTATAAAGAACTAAAGTCATTGCATGTTAAAGCAAGAAGTAGACTAACTTAATGATAATCGAAGAAATTTCATAAATATCGCACTAAATATGACTTCATCACGCGACTCCAGATTAGACGGCCATAAAGTGGGCACCAGAAATCAGGTGGGAAACCCAAAACGACATCGCACCAAGTTCATCTTTGTGTGCCAGAGTAACGTTTACCTCTTAACTCCAAAAGATTCATCCAACTACAAAAACAAAATAGAAGATCCCCTTTGCACCAAAATTCTATGTAAAACAAAAGGAAGCTTATGATTCTCCACAGTGTTATAAAATTCGAACCTTCCATATTTTACAAACCACTTATCCTCAACATTCAACTTCAACTTATGCACCTTCGCACTCAATTCACATAATTCAAAAATGTTAACATACCAACACATCCATTAGAATACAAAAATATGATCAAGATCAAACAACTTGAGGACTAGACACAATCCATATTAATGAATAACTCAGCTATGCCTCAAAATCTCAAGTACTTGGGGCTTGAGCATCCTCTATATCCATTCTATTTTCATGGAACCACTTTGTTCCGGCACTATCGAATCATCATTAACATACAACTTACTTCCCGAAACATGAATCTAATGTAACTATATATCAAAGCAATATCAACAAAAACAAAAAACAACTTAACTACATGATTAATAAGAGATACAAATGTGCAAAAAAAATTACCACATGCTACCCCGGTATTTGAGTGTGTAGGGACCCGTCTCCAGCACCCTACCAAAGTGGGTATGAACCTTATGCCTCTCATTACCGCTCTGATCCATAAGAGACAGCTCAAACAAAGCTCTAACATCGGTAGCATCACTAGCAAGGGCGATGAAAAGAGAAACATAGGTACCATTATCCTCCGAGCTTTTTCCATCGGGATAAAAGTAAACAGCCCAAGAATGACCACCCACCGTGAAAATCTCGGAAGTTACATATTTCCCAATTCCCATACCTTTAGATAAGGCGTAACCATCAACCTTAAATTCATGGGACCCATTAATCGTATCGATCCGAGAGGTCGATGTGGTGGTTGTGGGTTGAGAAGATAATGAATTTTGGGGTTTTGAAGGTTCCGATGGAACCCTGAAGGTACCCATATGGTGAAAGACTGGATTTTTCTTTTTTGTAGAATTGAAAGAAAAGAAGATCTTTTAAGCTAACGGGTAGGCAAAAAAAAATGAGTGGAATTGAGGAAAAAGATTAAATCTAATCGGTGAAAATGGATGGAATTGAAGAAACGGATCGACCCCTTGGCTTAATGGGTCGGTAAAAATGGGTGGAATTGGAGAAAAAATGGAGAAGAAGAGGTTTACGAAAATGGAGGATTAGGGTTTTGCCGATATGGGAAAGAGGTGAGGTGAGTGATCAGAAAAGAAATCAGACACAGATTTTTAACAATGTATGCATATATTTCTATTATATAAAAATGCCATAACTAGGACGATAAGGGTAGTTTGAAAATTTTATTATATTCTAAGGGCATTTTGTTTTCCAATCCTTTCTTCTACACCCTTCGCTCTTCTTTGCTTACTCAACAAAGTACAAACTTTGACTTCATTCTTAACTAATATTTTGAAAGTCTGAAATTACAATAAGGAAATAAAAATAATTAGAAAATAGTTGAACTGATCCAAGCCTCCACTGAGATTGATTACCTAAAGCAGAGAAGAGGATTAGAATCAGAAGAAGAGGAAGGGAGGAAGAAGAAGAAGATGAGGAAAAAGGAGAAGAAGAAATGTGGTTACCGTAAGTTGCCTCCACTGTGCTTTGCCAATTCTGTTATAACTTCTTTCTTCTCTTTCAATCTCATCTATTGGCACTCATTAACTCAGGACTCAATCCCAACCCTACACGTGTTATAATTCTACTGGCTGCTCTTTTATTAACTCTACTCGACTCATTACATCTTCCTCTGCTGCGAAAAATCCTTGACCTCCAGGATTGGAGTCAAATCCTGAAAATTCGACTTTCAAAAAAGCATAGTCCTCCAATGTAGCATCCTCCGATGCAAGGTTAGACTATTGAACCAATATCTTAACAGCTGCAACCTCTCCTCGTTTGACCAATTGTCTTTGCAAAATAGCAACAGGCTGAACTAAAAACTGACCTTCTTGATTAGTGGATGGAAGCTCAGTTTGAACCATTGCTTTGGAGCCTATATTTTTCTTCAATAATGAGACATGAAACACATGGTGTATCTTGGAAGTAGCTGGAAGGGCTAGTTTATAGGTTACCTGACCAATTTTCGCCACTATAGTATAGGGACCATAATACTTACAACTCAGTTTAAGGCATTTTCGGAGAGCTAATGAGGATTGTCTGTAAGGCTGCAGTTTTAGGAAAACTTCATCACCAACACTAAATTGTCTTTCAGACTAGTGGAGATCAGCATAGTGTTTCATCCTATGCTGAGCTTGGAGTAGACTATCTTTGAGCAGTTGCTGGAATTGTTGCCTCTGCATGATTTTATTATATTCTAAGGGCATTTTGTTCTCCAATCCTTTCTTCTACACCCTTCTACGCTCTTCTTTGCTTACCATTAACAAAGTCGATGTTTTACTCAACAAAGTACAAACTTTGAATTCATTCTTAACTAGATATTTTAATTGCAGGTAATTTTTCTCTCAATTTTTGCTTTAATCCTCTTAAAATTCTTTTCAAATCCTCAACATAGAGAAAGGGCTAGAGTTTTAGAAAAAAATTAAGAACAAACAGATCACTGAATCTATTTTTGTATCTATTCCTGTAATGGATTAACTACTCAACAAAAGATATTAGAGAATTTTTTGGGACAATTTTCTGGTATTTTATATATCACTGAAAGTTTGGAATTACAATAAAGAAATGAAAACAATTAGAAAATAGCTGAACTGATTCAAGCCTCCACTGAGATTGATTACCTGAAGAAGAGAAGATGATTAGAATTAGAAAAGGAGGAAGGGAGGAAGAAGAAGAAGAGGAGGAGAAAGGAGGAGAAGATTGAGGAAGAAGAAAGGTGGTTACCGTAAGTTGCCTCCACTGTGCTTTGCCAATTCTATTATAACTTCTTTCTTCTCTTTCAATCTCATCCATTGGCACTCATTAACTCAAGACTCAATCCCAACCCTACACGTGTTATAATTCTACTGGCTGCTTTTTTATTAACTCTACTCGACTCATTACATCTTTCTCTACTGCAAAAAATCCTTGACCTCCAGGATTGGAGTCAAATCCTGGAAATTTGGCTTTCAAAAAAGCATAGTCCTCCAATGTAGCATCATCCGGTGCAAGGTTAGACCATTGAACCAATACCTTAACAGCTGCAACCTCTCATCGTTTGACCAATTGTCTTTGCAAAATAGCAACAAGCTAAACTAAAACTTAACCTTCTTGATTAGTGGATGGAAGCTCAGTTTGAACCATTGCTTTGGATCTTATATTTTTCTTCAATAATGAGACATGAAACACATGGTGTATCTTGGAAGTAGCTTGAGGGGCTAGTTTATAGGCTACCTGACCAATTTTTGCCACTATAGTATAGGGACCATAATACTTAGAACTCAGTTTGAGGCATTTTCGGAGAGCTAATGAGGATTGTCTATAAGGCTGCAGTTTTAGGAAAATTTCATCACCAACACTAAATTGTCTTTCAGACCTGTGGAGATCAACATAGTGTTTCATCCTATTCTGAGCTTGGAGTAGATTATCTTTGAGCAGTTGCTGGAATTGTTGCCTCTACATGACGAGGTCTTCAGCAGCTGGAACAACTGACTCAAACATTGGTCCCATAAATACGTGAGGGGGTGTATACCCGAACAAGGCTTCAAAGGGGCTGCAATTAAGGTTGTGGTAGTTAGTGTTATACCACCATTCAGACAAGGGTAACCACTGTTTCCACATAACAGGTTTGTGAGATGTCATACATTGCAAATATGATTCAATGCACTTGTTCACCCTCTCAGATTGTCCATCAGTCTGAGGGTGATAAACAATGCTAAACTTCAGTTGTGTGCCCACTAACTTAAAGAATTCCTGCGAGAAATGACTTAAATATTCTATCTCTATATGAGACAATGGAGTCGGGGAATCCATGTAAAGATTGAACTTTTTGCAAGAACTTCTAAGCAACCTTAAGAGCAGTTTATAGGTGTGAGAGGGGTATAAAATGGGAAAATTTAGTCATTCTATCCATGACTATAAGTATGACATCCTTACCCCTAGATTTATGAAGGCCTTCAATAAAGTCAAGACTTATATGTCTCCAAGCTTGATCCGGTATTGGAAGGGGTTGTAATAACCCTGGATAATGAACATTTTCACCCTTGCTTTTTTGGCACACCTCACAACTTGAAACATATTGATTGACATTGTCTTTCATTCTAGGCCAGTAAAAAAATCGAGAGTCTTTTGAGAGTACCTTGTTACCGGAGTGACCACCAACAGGAGAATCGTGAAATGTAACTAACAATTGTTGTCTCAAATCATCATGAGCCCCAATCACAACTTTACCCTTTCTCTTAAGAATCCCTGCAGAGTAATGGAACAGAATAGGACCTTGTCTATCAATTAATAGTTGAGTAATCTGATCAATAACCTCAGTATCGCCTTCATAATTGTTATGTATCTCTTGCATCCAAGTGGGAACAACCATTCTGATAGCTAGTAACTTAACTTGATCTACTATTCCCTTGTTGAGAGTGTCATCTTCATATTCTCTGGACGAGTCATCAGCCACCTTATTTTCAGTCCCTTTCTTGAACTGGATCTCATAATCCAGCCCCAACAATTCGGTCAACCCTTTTTGCTACATCGCGGTAGTAACCTTTTGTTCTAGCAGGTACTTCAAACTATGGTGATCAGTTCTAACAATGAAATGTTTGTACTGCAAATAGTGCCTCTATTTTGTCAATGGCATTCAATAAGGCCAAGTACTCTTTCTCATGGATGGATTTACACTAATGTCTAGGAGCTAAGACCTTGCTAAAATAAGCTATAGGTCTGTCAACTTGCATCAAGACAACACCAATTCATGTGTGGCTCGCATCAGTCTCTACAATGAATTCTTTAGTATAATCAGGAAGCGCAAGGACTAAAGTAGTTCTCATAGCTATCTTCAGTCGTTCAAAGGCTGCATCAGGTTCCTCATTCCAAGTGAATGCGTCTTTCTTGAGTAAGGCAGTTAATGGTTTGCAGATATGGCCATAGTTTGCCATATACTTTCTATAGTAGCCTGTGAGACCGAGAAACCCTCGATGTGCCTTATTGGTAGAACGTTTCGGCCAATCCACCATTGCTTGTACCTTGCTAGTATTTGTAGATACACCTTGAGAAGTAATAATATGTCCCCAGTACTCTACTTGAGGCAATCCAAAGGAACACTTAGACTTCTTGGCGAAGAGAGCATTACTTCTGAGAGTAACAAATATTATCTCGAGATGCTGTAGGTGTTCAGAATAAGAACTGTTGTAGATTAGAATGTCATAAAAAAATAACTAAAACAAACCTTCTCAAATAAGGCTGGAATATAGGATTCATCAAGGCTTAAAAGGTGGCAGGTGCATTTGTAAGGCCAAAGGGCATAACCTTGAACCTATAATGCCCAACATGGGTTCAAAAGGTAGTCTTGAACACATCATTAAGTTTCATCCTAATCTGATGATAATCGGCTCGTAAATCGATCTTGGAAAACACCACAGCTCCATGTAATTCATCAAGCAAGTCGTCCACAATGGGAATTGGATACTTGTCCTTGATAGTAACTTCATTCAGCCCCCTCTAGTCCACACAAAACCTCCAAGTACCATCCTTCTTCTTCACTAACAATGCAGGTGAAGAGAAGGGAGATTGACTATTTTGAATAATTCATGTGGCCATCATATCCTGAACTTGCTTCTCCATTTCTTCTTTCTGGTAATAGTTATAATTGTATGGTCTCAAGCTAACAGGAGTTGCACCTGGTTTAAGGGGAATGGTATGATCAAAGGCTTTTTCTGGTGGTAGTGTTGTAGGCTCAACAAACACGTCATCATATTTTTGTAGTACTTCTAGCAAAGCTAGTTCCATAGGCTGGAGTAGTAATGGTTACCATGAAGAGATGAGCCATGATACTGTGATCCTTCTTGAATAACTTTCCCATGGAGCTGCTTCTTAACAAACTTAACCTTCCTTCTTCAGAGTGCCCTTTGAGGACCACCTTATTTCCCTTCTTGCCTATAGTCACGGTATTCTTGTCATGATCAAACTTAACAAGATTATACTTTTTCATCCAATCATTGCCCAGAACTATATCACAACCGCCCATGTTAATGATGCCCAAATCTTCCTTGAATGTCTTGCCCTGCATATTCCAAGTGATGCCTTTGCAATGAGATGTGCAATACATGTAGTTACCATCCGCCACTGTCACTCTAATGGGGGGAGTGAATGTGGAAGAAAATCCAACTTCATGTACAGTATCAGCATCAATGAAACTATGTGTACTTCCTGAATCAATCAACACTATCAGAGTTCTATTTTTAATCTTCCCTTTGACTAGGATAGTATGCACACCCTTGTTATGACCATACAAAGTATTGAAACATATAGCTTCCTGTATTTCTGGTTCTATCTCACTCCTTTCTTCTAGTTCAGGCACATCCAACACATGTTCTTCTTGATCTCCAATCACTTCACCAGTCTCACCGATAATACAATTCAATTGTCTATACTTACACTGGTGACCGGGTTCATACTTCTCACCACACCTGTAACATAAATGGTTGGCTCGTCTATAATCATACACCTCTTTGCTGACCCTATAGGTAACATGCTTTGGTTGGGAGCTCCGAGGTAAAACTAAGGTAGTATTGGGCTTAGAAACGGATGTGGTACTCCAAGTGGAAGTGGACTTAGAGGTAGCCTTCCCTTTTTTCTCTACAACTTCTAATGCCCTCTCTTGCATCCTTGCCTTTTCGATAGCAGTCATTAAGGTTGGGGGTTTAAACAATTTGACTGTCGCTTTAATTTCATCATTTAAAAACCCAACGAAATTAGACAAAAAATGAGAATCATTAAGAGCTGGATTTCTAATAAGCATTTGAGTCTTTATGATCTCAAATTGCCTTTAGAATTCATCTACAGACCCCGTTTTTCGGAGGTTTTTAAAGCTTTCCACTACATCTTTCGATGGTTTCTCATTGAACCTATCGCACACTTCGTCTCTAAATGCCACCCAGTGTTCAAATCCACCATCTAGGTAGATAGACTGATACCACAATTCAGCTGTACCAATTAAATAAACTGCAGCAATTTTTATTCGTTGTTCCTCATTGATGTGGAACACTTCAAAGAATTTTGAACATCTCTGCACCCATTGCTTGGGGTCGGATCCATCAAATAAAGGAAATTCTAATTTAGGAATAGGGAATTGCCAACCTGTCTGTCTGTGGTTGCGCCCATCACCACCTGGGATATTGTCATCCTTTCGAGGTGGTCTATTGTTCCCCCAGCGACTACAGGTTCAGAAAGGAGTCCATTCCCTCAAGTCACCTGACGCTCTTCATGTTGGTGTTGTTCAATGCTATCCAAACGAGATGAGATTTGCTCGAGTGTGTGCATCACTCTGGCATTCTCACGGGCCATTATCACCTGAGAACCATCAATTCTCCAATTTTTCCTGCCAATTGATCCGTCAGTTCACCATGTTTGACCATCAGTTCTTCAGCCTTAGTAATCCTCTCATCAAGTACCTTCAGTCACAGTCATGATTAAGAAGTCGCAAGATAAATGCTCTGATACCACTTGTAATGAATTAACTACTCAACAAAAGATATTAGAGAATTTTTTGGGATAATTTTCTGATATTTTATATATCACTGAAAGTTTGAAATTACAATAAGAAAATAAAAACAATTAAAAAATAGCTGAACTGATCCAAGCCTCCACTGAGATTAATTACCTGAAGCAGAGAAGAGGAAAGGAGGAGGAGGAAGAAGAAGAAGAAGAAAAAGAAGAGAAAGGAGAAGAAGATTGAGGAAGAAGAAATGTGATTACCGTAAGTTGCCTCCATTGTGCTCTGCCAATTCTGTTATAACTTCTTTCTTCTCTTTCAATCTCATCCGTTGGCACTCATTAACTCAGGACTCAATCCTAGCCCTACATGTATTATAATTCTACTGGCTGCTATTTTATTAACTCTACTCGACTCATTATAGTTCCAGTGTATTCAAGAACCGAATCCTATATGGCTATATCTATAATTTTTATGGGATTATAATAACGATTAGGGAGGCATAGCTCAAGCTCCTTCTGTCAAACAACAATGGGGAATAAAAGCAACGGATTTGTGTTAAGCTCTGGGTCTTACCATTGTTGTCGATAGATTGACGTTGGGTATCCATCTATGAACCTCATTTGATACCAAAAATCAAATTCTTCTTTTTCCTCCTCAAGGTTCCTGTCTCAGGAGCTTATCAACAAAAAAAAATATCTTACAGCCACCACTTTCATAAACCCTGAAGGTACGTTGGTTGAAGCTTTTTTATTATAAGCTTTCCTGAACAAGTAAACTTGCTATTTTTGACATTATGTAGGCATGACTAAATGCTGATGAATCAAATGGTCGTGACTCATGAGTGATCCCGGCATTTTTCGGATTAAATGTACTTAAGATTCTTGTAATTGAAGTTCTAGAGCATTAGTTTAGTTTTGAGTTATTCCTGAAGATATTTTTTAAAGAGTTATTTTATCAGTTGATTCAATTCTGATGAGGATATCTTTTATTGTATAGTCATAGGCTGTTGTTGTGTGAATTGCTTATATACTATGATCGAATTTGATTGTCAATTAATTTTCTATACAATTAATAGATAAAATTGGTGTTTATATTTCTTTTAAGATTTCTTTCTTCCCTAAATATTTCTTGTGGAATATATATATATATATGACACTGATATTCAGCTTCCAATTATCTATATCCAAGTTCCATTTATTCCCGTTGATTTTCCTTTCAGTATCTCCACCATTTGCTCTTTGTTTGTTATAAGGTTCTTTTGTGTTATTTTTGGTTTTCTTCTATTTACTTTTTACATAATTTGAGTTTTGAGCAAAAAGCTATATCATAATGAGCTGTGTTTATTTAATTATTTGTTGTGGTCATAGTGAATCACTTTATCTGGCTCTTTTTGTGATCTAAAGGCCTGAAAATCACACTAAAGACCGATGACATCAAAAGAGAATTCATGAAGTTAAGAATTTAACATTAAAGGATAAAAATTTAGATGTGCTGTCATTTATTTTGTTTTTAGAATTTGTTGTATAATTTCCTTTCTTAAATTACCTGAATGGTTCTGCAAGTGAAGATTTTTATTTTTTTTTCTTTTATGGTAACAACTATAAAATATTACCATAACCACCCAAGAATGGATACAAATAAAGAGCACCTAATTCTGATAAAAGAGAACAGGCCTCCTACCAAACATAAAACCAATTACATAACAAATGTTGAATAAAGTGTCTACACTTTTTTGCTTTCTTTGAACTACTAAGTATAATCTTTCAATGATTTCCTTATTTATCTGTGTTACTGCCTCCTCCGTATGTACACGCTTGTCCTTAAACCTCCTCTATTTCCCGGCACGCCAAGTGTGGTATATGGTATCTCCATAGATAGCTGCCATGATCTACTTTTTAAATTGCTTCCAATGATTACCTTTTATATTTTTCAAGACCTTCATGATACCAATATTTTGCACTGGTATTTCAGTCCAATGGTGCATAGCTTACCACACAGCTGATGTCCGTTTGCATTTCTCGAATAGGTGAACATTAGTCTCCATTACTTTCTCATCACATAAACAACATTCAGTGTCATCAACCTGAATATGCAATCTCAACTTTCTCTCATGTGTAAGACTTCCATTTCACTAGAGTATTATATTACCAAAATAATTAATTATTGAACATAAATTTGCTTCATAGTTAAAGCACACCAGTAAAAAAGAGTTGGTATCAATAAAAAAAATTATGACATGAGAGATTAGTACACTTGACTTGAGCACAAGTTTCAAAATAAATCATGAAGAGAAAACAAATAAATAATTAGCCATTTTTACAATTCTATTCATAAAACGGAGATGAAAGTGTAGGTTAGAAAGACCACAGATTACAGAATTATGATCACCAATCATCTTTCCCTGTCTGTTGGATGACATTTTAGTTCACTTTTCTCCATTTTTTTTTACACACCTCATGTCAGAATCTCCCATCAAATTTAACTCAATGTGTGTGGCGTACCTAGAATCTAGCAACATCTTTTCACTACATATGTAACACCCCTAAAATACTAAACAAGAGTTGCATGTCTATTTACCGTTGCTTAATTACTACAATATATTTTATTCACATTTTGGGAACTTGAAATTTTGTGATAATTGCTGGTTTGCTTAACATAAATTATATCGTAATTTATGGTATTGTATTGGGGTATTTGTGTAATAGTACAATTAGAATTATGTGCCAGCTGTCCAAGTGATAAATATCACTTGTTTGACTATATATTTTCACTCATCTTTGAGATAATTTCAGTTCCTTGAAGACTTAGAACCTTAGAACCCTAGCTTACCAATTGTTCTTTAAAATCACAAGAGAAAAATTTGGTCTTTTGGCTGGAATTCGAGACACACACTGTTGTTTTGGTAAGTAGTCGATATCTATCTAGTAGTTAAATAGTGTGTATTACGTTCAGAATATCTCATTCTCTAGAACTCCATTTTGGGTGAATAAATATGATTTGGAAAGCTGATTCATATACTACAAGTCTTATGTTTATATGAAAGTCTAATTTAGCTGTTATGAATTTGAAATATGGGACGCAACACAGGACAAGTTCTGTCCAGATTTTGGATTTAGAAATCCTGTATGAACAACTGTTAGTGTATCAATGATATTTTTTTGTACAAAATGTATTTTTCGGTGATTCTTGTTACGTTTCAATCTTAAGAGATGTATCTACATCTTTCATGAAGGTTATAAAGTCTAGTTTTGCCCTTTTTCTGTTCAAATCTAAGTTACAACATGGGGTACTAGATTGGCCAGAATTACTGTTTTGGGAGCATAGTTGTATCTGTACAGACTAAGCTTACTCGTGATGATAATCTTGTTTTATTTCGACATTATTGAGATATTAGGAATTAAAGAAGTTATTTAATTGTATTTTTAAGGTTGTATATACTTGTGAACAAGTTGAGGACCTTGATACGTTGGTTAGTCTACGGTTTGAACTCGTGGAGTTGTGTTGGACTGTTCTACGTTAAAGCATTGAGGTTTGTGTATAAACTTGTACTTGCACTCTTTTAACTGCTGGTATCTCTGAAAGTTGATCTTGGTACCTTGGTTACCTCTTGTCACTTTGCATTGTCGTGTTGGTATTACGCTTGTGTAACTCGCCCACTTGTACGGATTGTTTGATCACTTGGCACTCTTGTTGGGACCTTGTCCTTCTTGTGGCTGTGACTTTGTCACTATTGGCATGCCTCTTGATTCGGATCATTTGCCATCTTGACTTTGGATTTTTAGTCCGTCTTAAGAATGGAAGTTGTCCATTTTAAGTACGAACTAGGAAGCCATTTTTAATATGGTTCATGGTTCTCTTGATTATTGGGCTGTGACCCTTCTTGATTCAGGGCGTTGACCCTTGTTGATACTTGCTTGTGCCGGGTGTGACGACATGAGGTATATATTGGGCGATCCTTGTTATTGAATCTCTTGGAAAATGGTGTTATGAGCGTTCTTGACATTTGTATCTTTGAATATCGAACTTGATACTCGTTATATATTGTTACTTGATTTATTTATTATGTTCAAGTATGCTGCTCATTGACTTGAAAAAGGTAGCTTGGTGAGTTTTGAGGACTCCGAACCTATAGTTTTTACACCACTAAGTTATATGCTTAGCGATAGTTGTTTCTATCGTAGGGAATGATCGAGAGGAGGCATGAAGCTAGCCATTGGAGATGGAAATTTTGAGAACTTTAAAGAAGATCACATTTGCATAGAGGCATCTATATTTTGTATAAACTTTGGGACTTATACATGACCTATGTGTTGTATATTTGCATGAAATTTTGAGGACTAATCGGACCATGTCACAATGGTTTGTAAAATAAGTATGGCTACTTGTTTGGTTCATTTGGGGTGTGTAAACCCAAATCATGTAATATATTAATTTTACTACTTGTTTTGAATGGTTGTATGAAGCTTGAGGCACTTGGTTGGGTACTCGGACTTTGATAATGATTGTTGTAAATCATGTTACTAGCGTGAGGACAATATATGCGTAAAAATATCGTAAGTTATTGGTTTATGTATTTCGGAAGGGTCGTTACAACATACCATCCTAAATTACCCCTGCATTTATACAGTGTGCTATTGGAAGTTACTCGCTTTAGGAAACATGAAGTTCTTATCTTTAATCTATCACTTACTTGGTTGTTTAAGTTATTTTTAGTTTATCGCACGGAGAGTTACTTCATTTGAAAAATGTTGTTCTAAGCTTTTAACAATTATTTACTTGGCGTTCACTTTGTGACTGCTCTCTTCATTGAAAAATGTGGAAAAAATATATTTGAAATAGCTGCTACGACAATCGTAGTAAGGCATCAAACAATGACAATGTAGTTTATCCGAATTACTCACCTAATCAATTAAGATCCTGACGCACTTTCTACAGATCTTTTAAGATCCTAGATGAAACATAAGTATCTTTTATTTTATAGCTCGCAAATTTCTATTTTTGCACTCAGTTTTAGAGTTCTTTAGTTGATGATTGTTGTTTACTTGGTTTTTGAAGGTATTTCAAAACGTCTCCCTGTTATGTGTTTCCAGGATAGCAAAGGTTGGCTACTAAGCTAGGTATTGCATCTCCAACACAATTGAAATGATAGATCAAGAAAGGCTTTGGATTTTCAAGCTCCCAAATGGAGTTATGTGTCATTATTATTCACTGTGAAGAAACTAGAAACTACTGCCTCACAAAGGGGTAGAACATAAATTAGCCGCCAAAGTTGGAAAGAGATTGTCAAGGAATGATAAGGTGCAAGAATTAGCTCTACAATATTTACTAAAACTGTAAGTTCTTGAAATCTTTGGATATCTTTCATCTTAAATATTTAAGGTTCTTCATTCCTCCAACTGGCAGGGGTTTAGTGTTCATGTGATTATACCTTGTTGTTATTGTTACAGTTCCTTACATATATGCTCCACATTATTTTGTTAAAAGCGTAGATAGGTAATGGAATTATTCTACATCACTGTAGCGTAGCTAACCAAAAGGGCACTATGTGTAATTGCATCAGGGGCGTAATAATAAGAATTTCTATTATTTCTATTGTATAGAAACATGAAGAGCTAGGACAACCAATGGCATCACTATAAATATACTCAATATTGAAGGGTAATAGGATCATTATACAATACTAATTTTTTAGCAATTAACTTGCGCCTCTTCTATTTTCCTTCTAGAACGTTCTCTCTTTTCCTTCCATGTTACAATTAAGAGATGACTCAATAAAAAGAATTGGCAAATTGATAGGATCTTTCCAACCTCCTCTCTCTAGACCTAATAAGTGATCTATCTATTTCATAGACCTCTCTTGTGATGCTACTAAAGCAGGAATGGATGGTGTAAATGGTTTAATTATCGGTATATATAATTGGTTTATACTTAAATATAATAGAAATTTGTAACATAGATAGCTTTATGAACTTTAAAATGATATCTAGAAGGATTGTAGCATGTCATATTTTACAATTCTGAAGAGTAAGCATGATGAATCTTTCTGATTGATGTAAAAATGGCCTCGAGAGGGATTGTAACATTCCATATTTTTACAATTGTGAAGAATAAGCATATGTTGGAATATGCATTTCATAAATTGTTGTTTCTTTCTGATGAATGTAGTATAATTGGTGCAGGTGATTGATGGTTTAGTTCCATTAACAGATATGTTCGATTGCGTTAGTAAAACTTGAAGGGGAATGACAAAGGAGCATGCATCGTACATTATGCAATTAGCCAAGTTTGATGTTGTTCCTCAACACATTCAAATCAGCAGTTTAGTCGGTATCCACGAACTTAAAAATAGGTATTCTTACTCAACGAAGGGACTGCTTTTTGACATCATCTTGTCTTTTGGTGTTGCAATTTCAGTTTGATCTTTTATCTTAATTTTAGCCATTATTTAAGATTCTCTTTAGATTTTCACTGCGATAAATTTCATAGAGGCAAGTCAAGATGCAATACTGATTTGTTGTGAGTTTCATCCTCTTACTTGTTCTCCTATGCAATTTGGTGGTTAATTTCTTTAATTTTTTTTTACTCAACAGTTAGTCTCCCGCGGTTTCCACTCCAGTCCCCCATCCAAAAATCCAACGCCAAACATCGTACATCGTAGAACTTGTGTGCACTTACTAAACACAAACTACCCTCGCCCTCAACCATTAGCTGTCACGCCTAATAACAAGTACATCATAAAAAATCTTAAAATTTTCACTTTGTTACACAGACACAGACATGGGATGGAGTAGTTATTTTTTTTTTTTCTTTTTAATAATTAAAAAATAAAAATAAAACTACAACACTGACTAATAGTATAGTGAGTTCTCTTTTCTTTTTTTCCATCATAAAGTTTTTTTTTTTTTTTTTGTAAATTAAAAATTAATTCTTTTATTAATAATTTTTTTTTTTTTTTAGGTGAACCAAAAAAAGAAAAATGTTGGATGCATAAAAGAAAAACAAGTTTTATTCCCAATGGTAAGAGTGACAATTTGTTAGGGATGGTTTTTTTCTTTTCATAAAGATTTTTCAGAATGTAGAAAATTATTTTTCTTGTTAATTCTGCTTATGTTGTGGGAATTTTCTGATATAACAAGTCTACAATCAGGCAGACGAAAACGCAAATCGAAATGATCAGGAAGTAGAGATATGCAATGTAGAAATATTTGAAGAATGATATAACTGATGTCTTAAAATCTTGATTGGATGTCAAACGCCTACGACAGGGTAATTTTCTTTTGTTGGAATTGATCTATCTATATATTCTGTTATTCTATCACTTAGTTTTATTTTATATGGCCTCTCTCTTTATATTGATTTGTTGCGAGTTTCAATCTCTTACGTGTTCTCCTCTTCTTTGGTGGTTAATTCCATTAGTTTTTTTGTATGTGCATGTTAGTTCGTGCACATCATATCTTTTCTTCTACTTAATTTTCCTAAAATCAAATACACGCTATCACTAAGAATAATGGTCTATTGAGTTCTCTTCCTCTCAATGCAACTGCATTGCTTTGGCTAATTTATATGAGCTTAAGGAAAAAGAAAATGTAGAGTGAGTTTTTTTTTCTTTCTTTATTTTCGGTGATTACTAATTGAGAATATGACTTGTGTCCGATTGAAAGGCTAATGATCTAAATTTATGCATTCTCTAAGTTGGTCTTTTTCATAAGCACAATGTCAAGTCAAACAGGGCTGCATAAAATAGGATAGATGGAGTATATTTTTTTTTAAAATGTACTTCCTATCATAAATAAATTCTTGATAAAAATATTACCCCCCTCCAAAATGAGGGTCTAAGGCATGTGCTTACTTTTTATAGCATAGAGTTTACCATGTGTTGCAATTCTCAAGCTTTCATTAGCTCTTGAAGAAGGTTAGCAACCACATATATCTTCCTTCTCAGTAATATTTATGCACAAATATACTTATATACGTGCATGATGTTTTAACAGTAAATATTGAAATATATGGCGAGACTCTTCTCATATGAGCCAGACATGTTTAAATATTCTATGTGCTAAGAGGCTTCTTCCATGATTGTGATTTAGAATTTTGCAATGTGAATGACAGTAATACTTTCATGAATATATTTCCTTAGGGCATTGAGTGAAGGATGTTCCTTTTAAATTCACATATAACTTGGTATATGTTAATTTTTTGTGGTTATCTTCATTATTTTATTTTAAATTGACATATAACTTGTAATATGCTGGTTCTTTGTGATTGTCTTCACTATTTTATTTTTACTTTTGCTTTAAGTGCTACTATTTTTATGAACAATTGTTGTTTCGGAACTTTTATTCCTTTTCTTGAGATATTAAAGTTGGGAGTATATAGTTCGTGCTGAGTGAAGGAAATTTTGCATCTTATCAAGACAATTGCAAACACTTGAGGCATCAATAGATTTATGAAACAAAATTTTATTACTCTACATGCAGCTCCATTTAAGGATACCAACTTCTATTCTTTTGAAATATACAGAGAGCATCTACTCAAATTTACTACTAATGATTCAAGGCATCAATAGATTTTTTAAAATGAATTTTGTCATATTCTATGATTAGCTCTATGTAAGGCTATCCACTTCTATTCTTATGATAAATATTGAAAAGTATTTGGAAGATAGTTTGTCTGCATTGTAAGTTTGTGGAATGGGAGAAATTAGTTGTATTATTGCACTTTGAAGTTCATGTGTATAACTTATGCAATGATCTACTAGCTTTTACAATATCTACTCTTTTTCGAGTTACTATGCAAAATATATACCACTTGAAAATGCTAAATGTTAGGCCGGTGCTTAGCACGGTCCATCTAGTTTATAATAAAATATGTCATACAACTATTTAATTATTTAATAAAAATAATAATTTATTAAATTGATATAATAATATGATAATAGTATGGATTACTCCATGTTCACACTATGAAGAAAAAGCTCTTCACCAACATGGATTGTAGTGCTGTGTGATTGTTTCCCTCTTAATCAGAGATCTTGGATTTGAATTCTGAGTATGGAGAAAATCCTGAATGAATCTTGCAGTATGCAATTCGAATTTAATCAAATTTCTAATCTGACCCCAGACACGAAGTGAAAAAATAAAAAAAAAATAAAAAACTTTCATTTGACAAACCCATCTCGACGATGAGCTTCTCAAGTTGATCTTTTTTTTTTTTTTTTTTGTGAATTTGTAGATCGACGTAATAAATTACTTATTTCTTTATATTAGGAAAGGGATCGGTTTGTTTAGAGGAGCTAAAATAAGGTCAACATTTTTGTTATATACAATAATTGATCATTATTTGCTTTAGCTCTACTAACTTTTTTTATTTTATTTTATTTTACTTTGAGGTGTTTATTATCTAAAATTATTCGCGGTAAGGAATTAGGATTGTCAATATAGTATACTAAATCACTAGCAGTTGTTGTACACTGTTGTAACATATGATATTTATATTTGGTATGTATATTATATATTGACATGATATCATAAAATATCATTTTATTTCTTAAAGGAACTCTTGTTATTCCTTGATGTTACTCCTATGATAAATATCATTTATTAAAAGGATATCGCAGATGACTAACAATTCATTCCTTCGAGAAAAAACATGCAATCTTCTATGATATCAATATAGTATACATCATATATTGATAGGGTATTATAGATAGATTCATTCGAGCACTACTTAGCCTTTTGTAATGCTCACATGGTATATATACACACTTGCAAAATATCACTGAGGACAAATTCATTTCTTCGAAAGAAATACTCCTAAGTCTTCTATGATACCCACATAATATGTGTCGTATACTGACAAGGTAGCATAAATGATTGACTCATTCTTTTAAAAATATCACAATTCAATCCTCTATAATACCACATGGTATATATCATATACTGAAAAGATATTACTAGTGATTGATCATATGATATATCATATACTAATGAGATACCATAGAGGAAAAAAGAGTTCAGTTCTTTATGATACATATATGATATATATCATATACTGAAAGAGTATCATAAAAAACAAATTTATTCCTTCAAGAAAAAAATTGTTCAGTCATCTATAAAATTCACATGTTATATATCATATATTAAAAAAATATCATAAAAGATTGATTAATTCCTCTAATAAAATATTTTTCAGTCATATAAACATGATATATATATCACATATTTACAGTGTGTCATAGAGGACAAATTCAATCGTAAAAAAAAGATGCACATGAAACAAAGAAAAGATGCATCGAATGAGAGTTTTTGAACCTACCAGACTACTTAATCTTTTATGTTATTTACAATATATATCATATATTAACAAGGTATAATAGAGAACTTGTTCATTCTTTCAAAAGAAAAAGCTACAATTAAAATCAAGTTTAAACTTAATTTTGATACTTTAATTTATATTATTATTAAAAAATTACTTGTGAAAAAAATAAAAAAAAGATATAGTCATATTTTAGATAAAATTTAGTTTTCATTTGTAGTTTTTTTAAAAAATAAAAATATATCTTTCTATTAATTTAAATTTTGACAAATAATTAAGCTGCTGACGTTAGTATTATTCTTAATTTTTATTTGTTATAGCTAAATTATTTAGTTTTTTTATATATATAGATTAGTTTAAAATAATTAGCTAATTTTTTTATATTTTATTTTAATCTTTGATAAATAAAAATAATTTAAAAAATACTAAAAAGAAACAAGAAGATAACTTAATACAAAATGGGAAGTCCTCAATGTTATATAATTATCGGCAACCAAGAAGATAGCTTAGTACTAAATAGGAAAGTCCTTTATGTTTATATAATAAATATATAATTACTTACCATCAAGAAGATAACTTAGCTAAATGATAATAATAATTTTTTTTCTATAATTGTTGGGAACCATTTATTCTCAAGCTTCGTTATAGGAAGAAGGCACATAGATAATGAATTACTAGTGAATGATTATCTAGTTTAGGCTTAAATGGATAGTTTCTATACGAGTAATTAATTAGGCTTAAATGGACAGTTTCTATAGTTTTCCAAAAAACAAAAAAAAAACAACCATCTCATTTCACTTTTCCGTAATTTTATTAATATTCTATGAATAAGATTTTTAAATTTGTCTCTCCCTCCACCTTTAGCAATATTTAAGAAAACGAAAAGAAAATATGATGATAATAATTGTTATCAATTATTCCTTCATCAAATATTATTAAAGCACATTATTATTATATTTAGCATCCCTAAATGTAAGGGTGTACAAAATCGAATCGAAGAGCGAACCAAAACGCAAATATAGTCAAATAAAAAAAAAGACTAATGATTTGATTTAATTTGGTTTGGTATTGAAAAAAAACTCAACTATATTTGGGTTGATTTGGTTTTAACTAAAAAAAGTCAACTCGAGATCAAACCAAACCGACATTATATGTATATATAATTTAAAAAATTATTTTATAAATAAAAATATTTACTTTGATGTAATTTCCTAATATTACTTGTACGTTTTCATAATTTTTATCTTGAGAAAAGGACAAATATACCCCAATCTTTCAAAAATGGCATACGAATACCCTTCTTTATACAATTGAGACATTAAAGCCCCTCTACCCGATATTTCATTAAATTAAACCCAAAAATAAAGAACCCACCCGGATTAATAAAAAAACCCGCCCAAAAATTCTAGACCCACCCACTCACTAATAATACACCCAAATCAAAATTCCCCAAATTCTGGATCAATCCTATGGCACCTCTGCCGCTAGTGACAGCGGCGGAATTCGTATGAAGAACTTCATCATCTAATCAATACTAAACTTCAGTATCCTCTTCTTCTTCCAAACAAAAAATTTTGATTTCTTCTAGTTTCCAACTTCAAATCCGCTTGGTCGGGTGCTTATTCAATTTATTACACACTCATCCTCTGCTTCTACAAATACACATTGTAAGCACGTACACAAACAATTCGAGAGTGGGGACGACAAAATCAAAAAGCCCACCTAAAACATCTATGACGTTCACCTCTACTTCTATTTAGTGATTTTAGGGCTTCCATCCTACCGTGGCTTCTGTAGTTCAGTAGCAATAATATGTGTAACATGCAGTGGAAGAGTTTGTGAAATTTGTAGGAAAGGGAAAGGGGATGAGTGTTTCAGAGAGCTTTCCGATGGCTTCTGGTCATTTCTCCCCTTCCCTTTTTTTCAGTTGTGTAATGGGTTTCTTAGTATGACAACTGATCTGAGCTCTAAATCTTATTGAAATTTTCTTATGTGCTGTAGTATTGATGTTTTAATTTTGATATGTGGTGATTGATTGATAAAAGAGTTTTTTGCAACATGTTTATGTGTAAAAGTTTTATATTTTCAACTTAAATAGTGTAAATTTGGAAATAAATTTGATAGATAGTGTAATGGGCGCTTCTCTAGGGAATGAATTTCCCACCATGGATGAGATCTTGATTATTGAGAATAGGAAAAGAGATGATGACGGGAATGAGGAATTTGCTTCAGAAATGCACTCTACAGGTGTTTTATATTGGGTCGGGATTTTTAATTCGGGTCAGGTAAATAGATAGTTGAGTAGGTTTTTAGTTTTGTAGGAGAAAGATAAAACAAATAAATTAGGGTAAATTTTTAAGATGTTGTCACATGTCTCTCCGTTTAGTGTAAGGATATACATGATCCAAAAATATGACGGTAAGAGTATATATAACCTCAAAGTATAACAGAGGGTATTTGTATACTATTTTTGAAAATTCGGCGATATATTTGTCCTATTCCACTTTAATCTTAAAACATATCTTTTCAAATTTTTTGAGACTTAGAATTTTAAATGGTCCAATAAATGTTATAATCAATGGATATTAGTAATTCTAATAAAGTTCAATTCAAAACTAAATCAATACTAATGTTAACAAGATAAATTAATTCAACACTAAGAGTCTGTTAGACATTGTTGCTAAAAATTATTTATTTTTAGAAACACTTTTTAAAATAGCTTTTCAAAAAAGTGTTTTTGAAAAAAAAAACAATTTGTGTCAGACTAATTCATTTGAAAAATACTTTTGATAAGCAAATTGTGTTTGACTAATATTTTCTAAAAAATGCTTTTGAGAGTCAAATTACGAAAAATGCAAGTATCAAGTCCTTTTAATATTAAAATTATTTTATAGAGAGAAACAATTTTGAATTTCTATTACAAAAGTTTTAATTAAATTAAAATGTACAAATTCAAACTTTCAATCAATATTATGCATAAATAAATAAATAAATAAATAAAATATTAATATAATATTAATATGATGATTTAAATATAATTAAAAATATCAAGAAAAATAAATTTAAAAACCATTTCACAAGTAAATCACTACATACGAAAAAATAATATTGTTTTCTTAAAAACCACTCTACATAAATTTTCTTTTTTTTACTCTTGCAAAATATTGTTGTTACCTTTATTTCTAATTCTGTAAAATAATACGTAAAATAATAATATATAAACATAAAATAAAATAAAAATTTATTATATAAAAAATAAAAAATTAAATTCTTGAAAGAAACTTAACCAAACTTATGAGATATGCTAATTAATCAATAAGGAATATATTGGTAAATACTTATATATGGAAGGGATATTTTAGTTTTCAAGAAAATAATTTTTTACTTCTGCTTCTGCTTTTTTCAAGAAGCAGAAATTTTTAGCTTCTTCATAACAATAGAAAAACTGCTTCTGCTTCCATTTAAAAGCAATTTTAAGGATTTGTCAAACTCTTCATTTTTTTTTTTAAAAAGTGTTTTTTTCTCAAAAAATAATAATAATTTTGACCTCCCAACAACAATGCCAAACAGGCTCTAATAATGACAATAATTTTGAATATTTGTTCTTTAGTTTTTGCTTTAGACATTTAAAATGATAACCCGATTTTAATTTTTCTTTAATGTTTAATCATGTAACTAATACTTATTAGACTTATTTTAGCATGATTTAGTACTTTTAAATTATGATCATTTTCATTATGACTTATCAATTAGCAATATTTTTTTTATACGATTTCATTATTATTTTTTATTGAATATTTTAGTGTCATCACTCATCTCATATTTTGCGTTATTTTCTTAAGAAAACACCTTAGATAGTTATAATTTGGTTGGACTAAATAAATATTTGGCGCACAAGTTAATTATATGTTTGTATGTATACTTTACCGGAAAAATCTAACAACTCGATCCGAGGTTTATTAGTTTGGTTTGATTTAAAAATTTGATAAAAATGATTTGGTTTGGTATTTAAAAAATTTGAACCAATCCGAGGTTGAAAAAAACCCAAAAAAAATCGAGTTTTATTAGTTTGGTTTGGTTTATAAATTTATAAATTTGACACAAATAATTTGGTTTGATATTTGAAAAATCAGAACCAACTCAGCCTGGTACACCTCTACCTAAACGAATCAATGTAACCGACTTAGATGTACATTTTTTTATTAAAACATTTATGAACTCAAATTACAACAGAAATCGTCTGATCAATTTAACTCAATAAATAACGTCTACTTCATAAGTACTAACGCAAAATATATATCACCGAAATAAAAGGTGATAGAAGAGTGTAGTCATTTGACTATGCCTGAGTAATAAATTGGAAACTCCACACACGATCGATTAAAATTAAAGTCACCCAAAAATATTTGTTCAAATCTAATTCGTGAAGACAGAGTAAATTCAATAGATCTAAGGAAGCAAGTCCTAGCTAGGCCTCGCTATCTATCAATTAAGAAGGTAAAGGAGAGAAAGTTTGATTGAAAATAGTATGTCTGCAGGAATCCATCATTAACGATTTGATCAAGACACATCTAATTGAAAGTCTGATAAGCTTAAACGTTATTGACATCATGAATTTAACATAATAATCTTTCAAGGAGACGTTATAAAAAACATACCTAATGCAACAAGCATTATCAGAGAAAAGAAAGAAGTGTTGGTCTCAAATTTGATTTTACCTCCTTGCCTTAATGTTATTGTCGTCAACGATGAAAAACGTGTAAAGAATACATGGTAACCTTAATGAGTGGAATAAGCACCAATATTTATATATATATAAAAAAGACTTAGACATCGTTTGAATTGGCTTAAAAAAGTAGCTTTTAAGTAAAAAAAAGACTTAGAGACCGTTTGAACTGGCTTTAAAAAGTAATTTTTAAGTCAAAAATAAAAATTGTAAAAGTAGCTTTTTATTTCTCCTCCTTCTTCTTCTGCTTGTCCTCATGCTTCTCCTCCTTCTTCTTCCTCTTCTTCTTCCTCCTCCTCTTCCTTCGTCGTCGTCGTTCTTCTTCATTATTATTATTTTCAAATTCAGCGTACCAAAAATGTGAATTTGTTTCATATATCAAACGACTCACAAAATCAAGAGGATTTTGTATCTAAATTTGGAACTATTTAGAGACAATTTTGAGTTGATCAAGATTGAATCGCTATTGAATACTTCATATATAATTAATGTATACTTCATGTATAGTTACTATATTAAAAACTTTTTGAGTGTATCATAATGTATAGTCAGTGTATAACTCATGGATAGGTAAACTATATTGTATAGTCAATGTATACTTTCTATGATGTTTGACAAGCTATATTGTATACTCGGTGTATATTTCTTATGATTTTTTGGGTATTTTTAAGTAAATAAAACATGACTATATTTGTTCTAAACTAATTACTTTATTGTATATATTTGAAACTAGCCCTTTATTTTAGGCAGAATGATTTGTGAGACTCTTGTACTTTACCCCGTTTGTAAGTTGAACTATAATACTTATGACTTTACCAACTGAACCCTTGAACTCACTAAAACACAATATTTTAAAACCTCTTTGACCATTCACCGAACATATATGACATTAATATTGTTGAATTGGAAAAATGTGTCACTACACGCGTTCTAAAGCAAACGAATTTAGAATATTTACATTAAAAAATATTTAAATTAAAAAAATGAAAAAGCTTTAAAAAAGGCGGAAAAAAAAAAAGAAGAGGAAAAGGCAATCTTCGACCCCTCATTCCCCCCCTCCGCCCCTCCGGCCACCCTCCAAATCTTTTATCCCTACCCGTAATTGTTTTTTTTCAAAATTCTCCTTTTTGCTGTAAAATTAATACCAATTCTTGCTATTTGTTCGCGCTGCCATATTTTCATTTCCATAATTTTAATTTCGTGAATATTTTTTAATCTTGTATGTAATAATGTAAAGAGTGATATTAGGTATTGAAACATTGAAAATATTCATTGATAAGCTTGAGGAAGTTTGAAGAATAATAAATGAGTTTTGTGAATTTTTGAAAATAATTTAAATTTGTGACTAAAATTTGTTGGTTTGTGTTTTTGAACTTGTAGTGTGAAATTCAAGTCAAATAGACAAAGAATTTTATCTACGTGACATGAATTTGACACTCAATTTGAGAGAAAATATGATGAACATATTATTTAACATTTATGGAATGTGCAAAGTATTTTTTTTTTTTTAAAAAAAGCAGTGAATATCTTATAGGTTACTAAAAATGACGTGGAATTACTAATGAGTGTATTATACACATACACATCCAATGAGAAAAATATTTAAAATATTGTGTTTGGATAAGTCTAAGGGTTCAGTGGGTAAAATCATGAGCATAAGGATTTAACTTACAAACAAAGTTAAATATAAGGGCTTCCCAAATCATTCCGCTTTTATTTTATCCTAATTTTCTTTTAAAATAATGAGTTTTTAATTTTATAAGAGAGAAAAGGCAAGGCCAGTATTTATGGCCTTCTTTTGTTTATTTCTATACTCTTTTTTCAACCTTTAAGGCCATTTCCATGACTTTTCTTTCTAACTTTATGATTTTCCTCATTAACTTTTCGTCCAAAAAATCAACGATACCTTTTTTAAGACTTCACTAGTTCCTGAATCTTGATATAGTATTCTTTCATGAACTGTTTGACGGGAACCCTTTTAGTCTGATTATTACAAAAAAATAATAAAATTTACAAAAGGGTGTTTGTTGAGGTTTTGATGATGGAGATTGATAGTCTGCACGACCTAGTAATTTACTAATTTAACTTTTCGCTTAAGTGTGAAACAGGTTGTCTAACATATTTCAACAAAGCGGTAAGAATAATAAGTAAAAAATAATATTTTTATGTGAAAAGCACCCGGCTCAAAAGGTGTAGAAAATCACGACATGTACCCCTACATGATTTAACTCCAACTTCACTAAATCAATGAGCCTCAATAGTTTAAGATTACAAATTTTGTAACCTAAGGAACTAATTCTAATTCCTAAACTTCAAGTTATGGATTTAGATTACAACTCTTGCAATCCTAGAAACTAACTCTGAATCCTAAACTTCAAGTTATGAATTCAGATTACAATTCTTGCAATTCTAGGAACTAACTCTAATTCCTAAATTTAACACAAACCTCTCAAGATATGTGTTCCCAACTCTTTAACCTAACTTGAAGACAACACTCTTAATTCAGTTTATAACTCACTGAACTAAGATTACATCAAGACTCAATCACAAAGAAGAACTCATAATACATAAACTCTGTAAGAGGAACATGTTTTTTAATGTGTTCTTCGATTCACTGGTAGCACTTGCAAAGTCAATTTTTCAATTGTTCTTTTTGCTATGTAAGTGCACAAGTATTCTGTATGGTTTTACCTCTAATTAAGCACAATTCTTTAAAGAGTTGCACTTCAAACTCCACATTGACTCGAACTCTCGACTTAAAGTTCTATTTCAAGTGAGACTCCTTTAATTCAAGCTCTTTGCTTCTTTAGACTCCTTCATATCAAATTTATTGATTCTTTTGTGTTGTAGTCGAACTCCAACTCTTCAATTCAACACTCACTTGAAGAATTCTACTTCAAGTGAGACTCCATCTTCAATTCAATCTCCTTGCCTCTTTAGACTCCTCCTTCAAATCAAACTCATTGATTATTTCTCTTCAATTCATCACTTGTTTGTTTCCTTGAGTTTTTTCACGAAATTAGCATTATCCATTTCTTAATTTATGTACTCTTGTCTTTATTCATTTTAAAAGTTATCCTGAATTCAACTGCTCGTGATAGTGTACCTTTGGACCATATTGACTGACGTTCTTTGTAAATCATCAAAACTGCATAAATCCTAACAAGAATTTTTCTGGAACCACTAAGGTTGACGATCAATAACAACATGAACTTCTTATGTGATTTCCTTTTATCCTATTTTTTAAAATTTTATTTAGGGGAATAAGGTAAAATAAAAGGGTCAATATCATATTTTTAGCGAATCACATCAAGTGGGTGAATTATTAAATGATTTAAAAGGATTTTTTTTAAAAAAAACTTTTGGTTGGAAATAAAAAATTTATGTCAGCAAAATTTAATTAAGAAAATCAATTAAATAGATTGAGTGACTTTGTAAGTTCAGTAATTTTTGAGTTAATAATCAAAATCGAATGATTTTTGAGAAAAATATCCATAATTGAGTGACCATATGACATATTATCTTCAAAAATTAATTATTAATTGAGTCTTTGACCGTCGATCAAAACCATTGGTAAAAGTGAGGATGGTCTCCATCAAGACCTAGCTGTCACGATCTTAGACTTCTACTAAGCACACCGTGCGGCACTTGACAATTCGCTCACGAATCTTTCACAATCTTGCAAGCTCATTACAGGACTGACTCAACAAGATTGGGGGCCTAAAGCCAAACCTTAAAATGGGCCTTAATATTTTTTTTAAATTTTTTTTCAAAAAAAAAAAATTAAACATGTATATATTTATTTAAAATCTATTTTTCTAACAATTTTAGATGTGAAGTCATTAATTACTGTTTTATAATCGAATTGTTTTATTAATTCCTTTTCAATTGATAATGTAGCTAATGATTCAATTTCACATTGTTGATCTTAGATAAGATTTATTAATTTTAGTTTCGAAAAACTTCTTTCGGCTGAGGCAACAGTTACAAGAATTGTTAACATTATTCTATAAGCAATATATGCATTAGGAAAAGAATCAAGTCTTTTTATTTGATTGAGTATTTCCATTAAATCATTATCTTCTACTTGTATTATTTCTATTAATAATAACTAAAACAAGAATATATATACTTATTAACTAAGAATATCAACAATAACAAAATTAATTCAAGAAAAATTATAAAATAAAGTTGGAATAATAAAACCTGGCTCACGAAATTGATAAGTTGATATAATAATATTGAAATAGTGTTGCGTTCCTTCAATATAATGATTTCTTGTTGCACTGCTTGAGGTTTTGAAGAAGACACTCAAAAGCAATTTTTGTTCTTTCTTAACTTGTAAGCAACCATAAATCAAAAGTTTTTGTAGGAGAGAGTTCAATATTGAGAATAAAAATAATAAAATAGAGAACAAAAAAGATGAGTATAAGATAAATAATAATATAAGGTCAAATTTTTAGGAGATGAATAAGGAAACACAATTTCCCACTGAAGGAAATTATTTTCAAAGAATGTTTCATTCCCTTAGAAAAGTGGGAAAACTAACGGTTATTTTTTTTATATACTTCTTACATGTTTTTTTTTTTTTAAATTTAAAAATAAATATAATTTTTTTATTAAATAATATGTATAAGTATTTTTAAAAAAAAAAATTGGGGCCCCCCAAAAATATGGGGCCCCAAACGATGGCTTTAGTAGCCTAGTGGTTAAGACAGCCCTGAGCTCAAATAAGACTTTTACTCAAAGACTTGGAAGATTTGGTTGATCCTTACTTGGTTGTATTACGGATGAATGTCCCTCTATTTATACTACACACATAAGGGCTAAGATGCAAATAATAATTGATATACAAGTCCCTACGTGTTTACTAATAAACACTCATTTCTAAAGTCTTTCAAGAATTCTTGCAAGTTATTCTAGAGTTTTTCCAAGAATCTTCACACTTAGGCTAGCATACTTATGCTTCCATATGAACAATTTTATAAATATTTGGTATGATTAAGTGGTGAGTCATGACATAGTGATCTAAAAGCTTTGAAAGAATTCAATTTCTACCATATTAGAAGAGACTAAAAATAAGGATAATTTAAATGTGTTTTTTTTTATCCTTAACTCCTTATTTAATCAAAAAATGAAAAACTTAGAATGCATATATTCGACTAATGCATATTCTTTTTAATAAGTACAAGCAATTAGATGAGATGAAAACATCTTCCAAATATTTACCCAATCTTATCTTATAAGAATTTCAAACAAATATTGTGTATTGTATTTTGTATTCCAAATATTAGTATCTTCATGGCTTGATCACTTTGGGTTGTATGAGTAAATTGGTGTTTTATATTGGCTTTTGCACTTTTATCTAACTAATTTGGTGTACATATATTGAACGAGTGTATCACAGCAAACAATAAATATATTAAAATTATTGAAAATAATAATTAACATTCAAATAAATGTAATGTTTGTGTAAATGATGGAACAAAATGATATTACACAATTTCTTAATACAAATATGATGAATTTCGTTAGTATATCTCACTATCATTAACCACTATTATCACAATCATCACTAATAATTACCGACAATCATCACCATCACCATCACCGTTGTCATTCACCACTACCACCTATCACTTTTATCCACCACAACTATTAGCCGCCAACACCAATTACTATCACCATCAACTACTATTGTCAACACAATGACTACTAACTACTATCATATTTCTTTTAATTAATTAGGAGACTATTCAATGGATAAACAACAATACATCGACACAATTGATGAATGATTGAGTTACATAGTAACGTCCAGATCATGTTTATTTCTTGCTTATATTTGAAAAATTCTAATTATTGGATGTTGTTAAAGCTGGAAAAGCAACCAATTTTAATGACCAAAACAGAAATAATACATTTGTTTATTAGACGACAAGTAATATGTACATATATATTATGGACACATAAACAAATGGAAACTGCAGCCATGAAGTAGAATAATTCACTTATCTTCCAAGTCTTTTTTTAGCATAACCATCTCCCCACGTCTATATATGTACGTAACAACAACAATAAAAATTACTGAAATTCGAACTCGTGACACTATGATTTTAAATTGTAGTATTTCAAATTTTCAATCATTACACGCTCCCTTGACAAATATAAATTTTTTAGTTATTTCTTTCGTTGGACATAAATAAAAAACAACTTTCGAATCTCTATTTTTATTTTTTTGCATGTATTTAAATACGTAATATAATTTGTTTATGATATACTAAAAAGTGACTCATTATAAGACTTTAATTTGACACATAAGCTATACTTCTTGTATAGTCCAGTCTTGCAAGCCAGAAGACCAGCTCATTTGCCTGTTTTGCACATTATGATCATATCTAAGTCATCTTCACTAATAATCACATAGTTAATTAGTCAAATTATGCTCAATTTATCATAGAAATAACCTAAAACAGTACCCAATTAAGTTAATTGTTTTTATGTCAAATTGGGTAAATGCATTAAGTGACATTAACGATAAATCTCTCTAGACATTGAACCACTAGCTTTGTATTTTAATCGACGTGGCCTAAAAGATGCACTTGTAAGTTGTTTATAATGTTGTTAATTAAACAAGATTAAATCGATTTTATTTAAGTGTAAAATAAATATACGATACATATTATTAATATTGATAAATTTTAAGTGATATTGATTAAATGATTTAAAATTTTTGCTCTAGAATAAATTATAACATATATTTGTGTGGTTGTAAATCATCTTTTTTTCGCAAATCTAATTAATGGGAAGAGGTCATTGGGATGTCCATAATTAAAGTATTTTTCTTCATGGATCGTTGATTTTTTACTCAAAGTAGTTTCAAAATTTACACAAATATTACCGACATCCAAAGTAATAAAACTATAACTAAATAATATAAATTTAAAACTAAAAGAAATAGCTAAAGCGGGTCTCATAGTTTCAAAAAAATTGTACACTAATTAAAGTAATGTAGAATAAAAAATATTTTTTTGCTTTTCACAATATCCTTGCTGAAACAAGTACGTCCATAGAGAGGTGTCTGCTTCAGTCTCAAACTCTAGAATATATATAATATAGTATAATAATAAGAGAATACTAACCAATTTGCGAATACACTGCAAATATCTTTGTCAATGTTTTAAATATTTATTTCACAAATATAATCAATGAATTTAAACGGTGAAATTAACTTTTTGTAAAATACATGATAAAATTGAGTATAATATAGGTAAAATAATTTGATCTTTCCTTTACCTAATAAAAACTTAATACACTGAACTATCGCAATATTAATACATACTTCAAAACAATGATGTATTGGATCATCAATGAATGGCTAACAAATTTAGTTCACATCTTACAATAACTTGTTCTCCAAGAAAGTTACACTTGTTACATCATCATGGGCAGGCTCAAGCTACTTTTTAATTGACTTAACTTCCTATATCCCGTTTAGAGCGCAACTTCCGGATGAGTCCTACAGTGTGCAATTCAAATTTAGTGAGAGCTTCAATGTGAGCTTTGGACACCGAATGAAAAACCAAGAAAAAAACTTCCTTAGTGTTGTTATTGAACTGTCATATCTGTAAAGTCTACTTTCCACAAGAAAAACCTTGTGATAAAGAAAAATCTGGTAAAAAAGGAGTAAGAATTTGTTATACTTTTACAGAGGGGAAACTACTTTAGCCAAAATTAGGGGGAAAGGTTGAAGGTTGCTTTCTGAATTTTATTTTTTAGCTACTCCTACTATTTTTGTCTTAGTCAATTATTCTTGTAATCCCTCGTTTCAATTTATTTATCTCATTTTGATTCGACACTAAATTTAAGAAATTAAGAACTTTTCAATTTTGTGGTCTTGAACTAAATATATGTACCTGTATCAAAATATCCTTTAATCTATGTGGTCTTATACATGACGTATGAAAAGTTAAAACTAAATAGTTGTAAACAAGAAAAAAAAAATATTTTCTGTTTTAAATGGACTAAAAATAAAAGCAAGACTAATAAATTAAAACGGATGAAGTATCTATTATTAGTAACCATTATTGGAATTTTAGAAACTTTCCCCTTATATATTGATTTTTGTGAGATATTAATTAGGTCGAAGAAGGAGCGAATGGAGTAGAAATAGCAATAGCGTCTTGGAGTTTCAAATTTCACAAGTAAAACTCAAAAATACTAACTCCTTTTCAAAATCGACTATTTGTGAATTTTTCTGGTGAAGGGGGAAGTGCCTATCTTGACCGACCAACTTCCAAAATATTCTTAATTGGGTCAGTCTATCAACAATAGCGAAGTCATAAATTTCCTTTGAGAGTTTTTAGAAGTATACAATATAAATTTTCGACGATAAGTGGAAAAGCATGTTGGCAAACTTAAAAGCAGGGCAGCCAAAACAAACTTAAGCAGCAAAAACTTATAAACTAACTTTCCTTGAAATAACAGCGGAAAGAAACACAACTTAACGTTTGTCTTTCCTCTTCATTTCCACAACTTAAGCGTGTACTCTAAGCTCACTTTCCCTTCTTTCCCTATATATATTTCTAACTATTTTTTTTAATGAACACAACAACACGATAAAAGAGATCGAAAAATGGATCGTAGATCATCGATAGAGAGTGAAGGAAGTGTTCATTTAGAGATAAATGGGATGTTAAGTTTGACAGAAAGTGGTGTTCCAACTATCTTTGAACCTCATAGTACAATTGAGACAAAGAATAGCAATACATCAAATTCTGTTTCTCCGAAAAGGGGAGTGGTTCGTGCACCGGAGAAAAAGATTACTCTTTTTGCTCTAAGGCTAGCAGTGTTGGAAAAGGCAGCAACTGGACTAGGCACACTTGGTTTCATATGGGCAACAGTTGTGCTTCTTGGTGGCTTTGCGATCACTTTAGACACAACAGACTTTTGGGTCATAACAACTATTCTGTTGATTGAAGGAACAAGAATCTTTAGTAGGAGTCATGAGCTTGAGTGGCAGCATCAAGCAACATGGTCAATTGCTGATGTGGGGATCAGCAGCTTTCGCGCGATTAAATCAAGTACAAGGAGCATTGTCAAGGCTGCAAAAGCAGTTTTCAAGCCTTTTTCTGATGTTACAAAGGCAAGCAGTAGGGAAATTGGAAGGAATTCACAACAGACAGCTCGTGGGAAATGGGATAAGCGGAGGGTGCCAACACGAATGTGGACTAGTTCAGAGGTTCCTCTGCTTCCATATGCGCGATGGATGTTCATAGCAAGAAATGTTAGTAAGATGTTGTACTGGCTTCAAATATTATCTGCAACAGCTTGTTTGGTGCTTTCGTTGATGAAGCTTGTTTTGAGGAACTTTGGTGAAGTGGCCAAAGGAGATACCGATAAGAGGAACAGGAAAAGTGCTCTACTTATATTCTACTCCCTCGCGTTCACAGAGGCATTGCTTTTTCTCTTGGAAAAAGCATATTGGGAATGGAAGATCAACTTTTGTAGACTGTTGGAGGAGGTGAACAAAGAATGTGAATTGGGGCCATCAGGTATGACTTCTGTAAGGAGGTTCTTTTATGATGCTTATTCAAGATGTGTTAATGGGAGCATATTTGATGGTCTTAAGATGGACATGGTTTCATTTGCTATGGAACTCCTAGCCTCTAGCTCACCAGATGAACAGCTTATTGGTGCTCAAATCCTAAGAAAATTTGCTACGAGTCCACAATATTGTTATGACACCCTTCAGAAGATTGGAACAGACATAATAGTAATGGAGAGGCTGGTTGAGATGTTGAATTGGAAAGACATCCAAGAAGAAGAGTTGAGGCTATCAGCAGCAGAGATCATATCGAAGATTACTGGTAAAAAGCAAAATTCTCTTCGTGTTGCGGGGATACCTGGTGCTATGGAGTCCATATCTTCACTTCTTCAAATCAGCAGGATGCCAACTGGAGCAAGTGATGAAATCTGTGAAAAGAGGATCATCTTTGACAATGAAAATTATGGATTTTGGACATTCAATCATTTGGGGCTGCTCATTCTGAAGAAACTTGCTCGCGACCACGATAACTGTGGGAAGATTGGCAATACTAGAGGTCTTCTGCCCAAAATCATAGAGTTCACACAAGCAGGAGAGAGAATGCTAAGAGAGGAATCGGCCACACCGACACAGATATTGACGTTAAAACGGTCTCTCCAGGTTGTGAAGATGCTTGCAAGCACAGCAGGCGCCACGGGTAAGGAGTTAAGAAAAGAAATTTCAGAAATAGTCTTCACCATTAGCAATATCAGAGACATATTAAGATATGGAGAGGGACATCCTACTTTGCAACAATTGGGAATAGAGATCTTGAAAAGTTTGGGATTGGAGGAAGATGCAACAGAGAGAATTGGAGGCACCGGTGGAGTCCTTAAGGAGTTGTGCAATATCTTCCTCAAGGAGGCCATGTCAAATCATCATGGTCATGTAAGAACTGCAGCAGGAGAAGCACTAGCTATGCTGGCACTTGAAAGCAAGAACAACTGCCATAGGATATTGAAACTGAAGGTGACTGGCAAGCTTGTCCAAGCATTGGAAGTTCCATTGCTTCGAATAAATGCAGCAAGAATCCTGAGAAACTTGTGTGTCTACAGTGGAGAAGGCTACTTTGAAGAATTGAGGGAACTTGCTTCTGCAGGACCAACTGTAAGTACCACAAAAACTTATTCATTCAGTTCCTACATAATCGAATTTCTCAAACCAGAAATAAACATAACTTTATAACCATTTCAGGTACTCAAAGCAATCATGACAGAGGAACACAAGTTACAAGAAGTAATGATGGGACTAGGCGCGCATATATTCAAGTTTATAACACCAGAGGAATCAATCATCATGTTCCAGAGCGCGAAAATTCAAGAATCTGAATTGGCTGCAAAACTTGTTGAGATTCTTAGGAAGCATCAACATCTATCTATAAAAGTTCCAAGAATTAGGAGGTTTGTCATAGAGTTGTCAATCTGGATGATGAGGGATAAAAGAACAAACATTCAAGTGTTGGGAAATCTGGGAATGGAGACGGAGCTCGAGTACATCATAGAAACAACATCAGAGCTAGAGAGCTTTAATGTTTTCTCAGGAACAGTTGGAATGAATCGACACAGCGTGACAATCCACTCACTGGTTGATACTGCAATGAAGTTGTTGGCTGGTGAAAAAGAATGATAGAAGCCTCAACAATGTATACCAATGGAAGGCAATAATGTTGTACATATTGAAGTATATGGTAGATCATTCTTTTTCTATAATTTAATATTTATGTATACAACTTGTAACATAAGACATTAAGAGATATTATTTCGTGATTTTACAACAATTTCACTGTTTTCCAATGTAATACTACTTTATTGCTTCAAGGAATACAAACTTCCATTAGATTGAACATACTTGATTGATTGATTGTGATGAGCCGCACTATGAGTTGATGTTTTAACTTTTGTCCCTATTTTTAAAAAATCAGCAAAGAAAGATATTAGTGACAACTCCTCCATTGCTTATTTATGATTGATTTGGATTGGTTTGCTTGAAGAAACTTTAAGAACACTAATGTTGAGCTTGATTGTGGAAACAAGACAAAATGGGTCCAACTGATTTTTTAAAAATTGAGTTGAATGTAACTGCAGAAATTGGTTTGGATTGATATTAGAAGGTTCGATATCAAATTTGAAATCATTTAGAGTTGATTTGGATCAATTTAAAGCAAATGTGCCTTGGTGAAATTTAGGTGCAAGTCTTGTGTGACTTATGAACAATTTGTTCCAAAGTTGCAACAAAATGTGTACCAGAGTCTCAGGGACTTTAAACATAGTTGTTTCTGAATTATGATAAGCATTGCTTACCTGCAAATTCCAAAAAAGACTTCACACAAATAAAATCATCATTGACAGGATTTCAGACACCTCAAAAAGTAAAAACAATGTTTCATGTTGAATGATTCAAAGTTGTTCCATTTGGCATACAATACACAAACACTTTAAAAAGGAATGAAGCAGAAAAACTTGACAGCGCTACCAATTCCAATTTTGTCCAGAAAAATTGTGCAAATCACCTGTACATATACAAAACACATTCTGCTCAGTCCATAATTTACAACAAACAATGGGCCTAATTACTTCACAGGGGAGTAAATACATAGCTGAATCCTTGTACACAAAGAAGGAAGACCTATGTAAACTAGTGACAAACGAACCCAACCCCCCTTCAATTTCCACAACCACTTGCCCCAACTTTCTCATCACTCCTGACAGAAAGAACAAATATTTACTCCCCCCAAAAATGTACATCCAGCAAACAGCAAATTTGTATAACCACTATAACTTTTTCTGCTACCCATAATCTGTTCCAAATGTATCTTTGTAAAAAGTCAATCTTTCAAACCGTTATTTGTTCTTGAAGAAGTTGAGATCCCAACGACGCCACAAACCATCCATGACATTACTTGTTGGGTTCTTTACAACAGTCACAGTAGCTTTAGTACCATCAACCGTGTCAACACTGGACGAAGTTTGATTGCTGACAGACTTCTCACGATGAGAAGCTCCATTGCATTCCACTTCTTTCACTGATGAAGTACTATTAGCTGGAGTTACTGATACTTTTTTAGTATCTGGAACTTGGACTTTGGCGTCTGAATCGTGCTCATTAAAAACTACGGCACTAGCACTAAATTCTTTTGAGGGGGTACATTGCTTTGCAGTAGACAACTCCTCTCTAGTGTCCTGCAGAGGTTGAGGAAGTTCTATGACAGCATCTGAGGACGCTTGTTCAACCGGAGGAGGTTTAACCTCCAGGTCCTTTAAAGACTCGAGTACTGCTTTCATTAACATCTGATTTTTTTCACCAGTCAAAATGTCAAAGCTGAGGAAGAATACTGAAGCCAATACTAAAGTGATGCAATTCTGTAAAATTCAACATACTTACCCTTTCTTCTTCATCTACATTACTTGGAAAATCTGCCATATTATCAAGTGGGTATTCCACATAGTCATCATCATCTATTGATGCAGGAACATTGGGACCAAATGGATCACCATTGGAAAGTTCAAAGCTGATCATTTTTGAAGATGATGGGGCAGAGTAGGTTCCAGTACCTTCTTCCTAAAGAAGAAAAAAAAGTATGAATTGGTTATACAACAACGCAATTTACTTTTGCCAAGCCATGCTAACATTTCAGACCCGGAAAAGTAACAAGGGCGTCTTTTATCAATTAGATTCTATTGGAGGCCAACTTGCCAAGAAACATGAAATTTCCATAAATTCTTAAAAGCAGACAAACTATTCAGGTTAGAGTGTGATATTTCAAGTGAATGATGAAATGGAAGAGCATTTGAGGAATATAACATTCTAAGAAAGTTTTCGCTGTCTAATTTCCATACTAAAATAAATCTGAAACTTGTGGGATTACCTGGTCTGCAGTCTGGTTATCCTGAGCAGATATATCAGAAGGGACCTGAACAGAATTAAATAAACAAGAACGAGACATCAAATATAGGATACACTATTACCAAAGAACTGATCTTTTGGCAAAGTTGTGCTCGCCAATGATTTCATTAACTTAACAGACTGCAAATATGCAACAGACTTACTAGAAGAATCATTTCGTAAGACCACGTGGACACACATAGAAGCCTAACCACTTGAATCCAACCAGATACATTAACTGGGGTTAGCACAGCTCACAGTTGAAAATATATAAATAATTTCTCTTTTATCCTCAACATCTCTCCTTTTTTTATCTCACCCCCCATGGCGGAGCTACCTTGCTTAAAGGGATTTCAATTAACACCCCTGGAAAATTACATAGTAGATAGGTAAAAAAAATTATGTATACTATATGTTGAATCCTCTTGGCTTTTTCGTGTGTATAGTCTTTATATTTTGACTCCCCTTAGTAAAAATCATGGCTCCGCCACTGCTTTCCCCATCCACTATCCCTTGGAATTCTCCCTGTAGATGCCTACCCCTTCCCTTCCCTTTCTGTCACTAGAAACTATCCCTTAAGTATTCTTGCCTCGGACCACTCCTTTTCCATCACGAAAACCCTCAGCATCATGGATCACTCTGCTAAATCTCTTCTTACAAAATAAAAGAAAACATCATATAACCTTCAACAGAATGTTCTCAACCTTGACTTCAGAAAAGCCAAGTAACGTTGGAAAGGTTCGACGAACATCGAGAAGAATTCGCTTGCACCCGTAGACAATAGGTATACATAAGGCCAAGGGTCTTCATGATGGCCTTCTGGGAGCTATGGTCTTTCCCAATGAGATATCATTCCATCGACATCAACATTTTACCGATAGTTATGAACCTCTTCGCAGAGCCGCAAAGACATTCCTTGGTGCATATGATTCTTGCCGAGGTATTTCAGTCGTTATCACAATGCACAAGAGGGCATAACTTCTTTGGAGGCTGCATCCTATTCTTACAGATCTGGGCAATAGAACAATTTTCTCCTGTCATCCGCAAATGTACTACTTCATAGATGCCCATAACAAGATCCAGAGCCACGAGAATCGCCTCAGACATTGGAATGTACCCACTGGAGAGGAAAAGTGGTGCGCGTTTTTGACTAGCCTTACTGGAGATTCCATCCGGTGGAAATATCCTTGGATGGGGGGATTGGCGTTTGTCAAGACTCGGCACTTGTACTTTATCAAGTTGACCAGGTTAGGAGGCATTCAACCATATGTGCCTCTTTGAGTTTTGCAACAATTTGGAATTGTCCAAGACATACTGCTATGGTTGACCATCGCATTACATGGAGATGGTTTTACCTCAATTCCAGCAGCGCGGGTAAGGAACTTGCAATCAGAATGTGATTACATGATTGCATTGAACATAGGAGAAGAAAGATGGTGCACGCCTGTGTATTACGCATGGTGAACCACTGTGAGCCATCTGACTCAACCAAAAGTGCAGAGGAGATCATAGGGTTTGCAAACAACCAATGGGTCGATAAGGTTAGAGAAGAAGTACTTCCTCTCATGGAACTCAGCACGCCTATGTACAATCAGAGAGTTCCTGTATTAATTTAATACAGGTAGTTGAGGAAGAAGAGGACCCAGAAGAAGATTCAGAAGAAGACCAGAAGAGGACCCAAAAGAAGATATAGAAGAGGATCCCAAGGACCCAGAAGAGATATGTAGAAGACCATAGGGAAGGTTCAGAAACGGGTTCCAACATCTACGATCCGAGAGATGGAGGAGTGATAGACACGGCACCCGAGTATAACCTCGATGAGTCTCCAAAGTACCACTCGGGGCCATACTATGATATATGAACGATTACGACAACAACAATGATGCTTCAACATGGCCTTAGATTATCTTTCCCCATTTATACTTTATCATATTTCCTCAAAGAGATGTATGATCTATCCCTTTTGTGTGCCTTGTGGCCACCCCTGTACTTCCATTTCTTAGGCCTACTTCATTTGTAAGATCCAAACTGCCTTTGATGAATGAAAGTTATGTTTTGTTCCAAATTCAAAATGCGTTTAAATGGATCATTTATCATCAAACGGATTGCAATGTAGGCCTACCTCTAGCAAAAAGAGACTCCATATTAGGACACATTTTGAATGTCGGCAACTTGGCGCATATACGTGTTACAAATTTGTTACATCTTTCAACATCTCCCAAACTAACATGGTTCCCTTTTCTTTCTTTTTGTTCATCATTATTCCCCAAAAGAACGTTGATTTGTATCGACTTGCAAACTGACTGACTCACAATACAACCTTCGATCCAATAGAAAGATGACTGACAAAGAAGAATTCAATGTTGTTGCAAACATAATGATACCTATAGAGAACCCCAGAGTTCTCAAAATATAGCAAATATCCAAAATGACAAGAAAATGGCTCACATGGCACAGGAGCTTGAGATCCTAAGGGAGGAATTACGTCAAGTGCGAGACTTGGCCAAACTTTTGGCTACCACTTCCCCAACTTTCAAGATGCCCATCTATTTCTCAAAAACTGACTTACCAAAACTGCCTAAACAAACTTAGCATGCTCCTACTCATGGTCAAGCCCCACCAGCTTCTCCATAAGCAGTCAGGACTTTCCTGACCTTTCAACTCAAGACCTGCCATACCTACCAACCCGGCAATTTGAGGCATACATCATCGCTCCCTACAAGCCACTTGTTCCACGTGTATATGCCATTGGAGCTCCCACCTTCACAACGCCAGTTGTGGTCAATGTCCTGCATGAGGTCAATCAATATGTAGAAATGGAGAAAGATGCTCGATTGAAAGAAGATACATCGACAAATGCCCAACTTCATGGTCTAAGAAAGGCGTTAAACAGTTTGCAAGTCACTAAGGGAACGGAGAGCCTTGATTGTGATGACTTGTGCATCCATCCAGACATTAATATGCCTATGGGGTACAAGCCACCAAAGTTTGACATATTTGATGGAAAGGGTGTCCCTCACACACATTTAAGGGCGGCTTTGTTTCAATTTTAAGAGCATGAACAACATTATTCCTAGGAGATAATGTAGGGAAAAACAATTTTTTTAAAAAAATTTACATGATTGTTGCCATGGATATTTTGAGGGATAGTGCAGTTGCATCTTTTTCATGGTGGGTGAATAATGCAGGTCTCTCCTTCAATTTTGTCGATCATACCAACACTTTTGGAGCCTTCAATGAGATCTTAGACCAATTTGGAATGAAGCCCCTACTTCTCATGAACTTAAGAGGTCCTTATCTATCTAACTAAAGTGGAAGAGAGAGAAAAAAATGTGCAGGATGATCGTGTAGAGTCGAACAAGTTCGGAAGTTCCATTGTGATGAGTAAGTGGACGGCAAGAACCGAAAAAAATGATCATCAATGTGACGGTGAATTCTCCAAAAGGAAGTGTATTTCTCGAATCTATTGATGCAAGCAATTCATCTACTGATTCTATCAAAATGTTCTCCTTGTTTCAAGAGAAAATGTTATTCAAGTTGTTGTAAATAATTCGAGAGAAAATGTTGAAGGGAGAGTTCTCGCACATTTATTGGACTCCATGTGCAGCTCATTATATACTTTGTCTTAGGTAGCAAAGGAACAACATCACCTCGTTTTATCTAGATCCACTACTGCCTTGTTGGACTTCTTGCCATGAGTTTTACCTTGGACAACACCATAATAATTTTTTCATCTTTATTTTTCCATTAACATGCACTTGGCATGTAGTTTCGACCACTTTAAGATTAAGTTCATCCAATGATGGTTCTTCAATACAAACTTTTCCATGAGTAAGAGAGTTAAAATAACTAGAAGAAGTAAGAGCTAGAATAAAAAATAACCTCACTCAAACTCACTTCTTTTTCTTTCTCAATCTCACAATCATCCCTCCCTTTTTTCTATCTTATGATCCTCCTCCTTTTTTACACTTGACATCACATTCTCTTCATACAACAGATACTCTCATTTTTTCACTCTTGGGATGTCAACATGCACTCCCTTACTCCTTTCATTCTTCTCTAAAAAAAAATCATTGTTTCCTCAAAACGTTTATGATCTTCATAAACTTGTGATGGAGTTAAAAGTGTAAGTGTATATTTTCTCCTATTTAGCTCAAGAGAAACTCTATTCTTTCCCCTATCATGAATTGCATTCCTATTAAATTATCATGGACGCCCAAGCATGATATGACAATCTTGCATTGGATTAACATCACAAAAAAACATTATCATAATATCTCACAATGGTGAAAGAAATGCATTGCTTAGTCAGCATAAGCTCATCAAAATCATTCAACCATTTTTTCTTTTAAGAAAGTGTGTTTGATGCATTGTAAGTTCCAACTTCTTCACCAAGTATGAACTCACCACAATAGCACCACTTGCACTAACAATAATCATAAAGCAAATTTTACCCTTTATCTCACACATTGTATGAAAAACATATTTCCTCCTTAATCAGCTATGGTGACATTAATATCATCCAAACGTGTGGCTATCATAAGGAGTGCTTCAACATGTTGGTCGCACTTTGGTCTGTTAACTGCCTCCCATATGAGTCCTATGTTCATCACCACGACTTGTTTGAGACATCTTTAAAAATAACAAAGATCTCTCCATTTGGCTATTTTTCCTCTATTGATCTCTCTTGTTTTTTCTTCCGCTCAAATTACTACCTTTGGTTGGTTCCTTTAGGATTTATACATAATCCCTACTAGTAACAAACCTTTCTCTTAGTTTTCAATACCAATAGTAGTAGCATAATTCTCTTAGTATTTTGTTCTTCGATTTCTATTATTATCTATTGTTCCTTGTACTAAGGTTATCATATTCTTTTGTTGTTACTACTGTCCCTTTTGCAAAATGTTGTCTTGCTTTCCTTATTTTTGCCATAGCTTCTTCACTTCCTTATTGTTCTCCATGCTTACTCATTATTTCTCATGCTTTCCAAACTGCTTTGAATTGTTGTCTTCGAGCAAAGAGTCTATCGGAAACAACCTTTCTTTATTTTGACCTGAGGGTCTATCCAACCTCTCTACCTCCATAAGGTAGGGCTAAGATATACCTACACACTACCCTCACCTTACCCAGTTGTGGATATTGTTGTTGTTGTTGTTATCTGTAATATCATTCATTGTCCATTACTTGATCAGAAACAAGAAAAATCAATCTTAAATTCTTAACCCTCAACTTTTCACTGTAACAGATGATACCTTTGATTTTGCATTACTCATAGAGATGCTAAAGTTCACCACAGCTCAATGATTCTGCACTTTGGTTTAGCTGCATAGCTAATTTGTATACTTCCCAACGGTTTTTGGATTTTCTCATCGCTCCCATGTTTTGGGATTAATCCTTTCTTTCCTTAATCAGCTAATTTGTTCAAATCCATATTATTATTATTATTTTCAAATTCCCAACTGAAATAATTTAGAAAAAATACGTACTAGGTACGACAATCTACATCTAGACATTGAGCTAACCTCTATCATCAGCCAGGTTAGTTGGACTTTCGTCCTTGGCCTCATACTCATGTAGATAAAGTTCACACAAATGAGACATATTCATGCTAGTAGTGGAAGAACAAGTAGAAAGGAGGGTAAAATGGGTTGGAGTGTTGAGGTGGTATACCACGTGGCGTCCAACTCATCAAAATGTAAGTGCCACATGGGATTGAGTGTCCTCCTTGTACAACCCTAATGGAGGAAGGGTATATTTGAACCATTTAGGTAACGGCAATGGTATTTTCTACAGATAGTACAACAAAGGGTAAAATTGATCCTTTTAGCATAGTAAAGGGACAAATTGATCCTTTTCCCTGTATTTAGTTGTCTCCAGCATTCGGTAACTACACATTTTCACCCATACTCCTTTTCAACTTGAACAAGGAATTCAAGCAAACATGGCACGCATATAAATTTCTTTTCCAATGCTTGAGTTTTGTCCTCTTAAAAATCCGGATCTTCCCATAATCTAATGGAGCTCATGCACTATATTTTACCAATAATCAAAGCAATAACTGAAAGGTTTTCTGTTACCTCTATCCGACTCATGGGTCTTTTGGAGCGAACCTGCTTTATTACATCTTCGGTGCTACTAGTTGGTGCAGCTGCAACTGATAACAAATTAAACATGTATCACACCCGATAGTTGTATGGCGTGAAACTTCAGAATAAACCCTGTTTTTCCTTTTCTAAGATGAAACTGAAGCAAAAGAAACACCTGCGGCAAATTAAAGAGAACAGAAGAGTAATACCATCATGGACATCATCCATATAGTCCAGTTCATGGACTGTACTCCAACTGCCCTGGAAATAATTTAGAATTCAAATCCAGTGAGTTTTATGAGACTAACTCAGCAGTTCCTCACACTTGAACCAACAATGACATGGATATTGGTAGAACTATACCTTGCCAAAATAATCTCGTGGCATGTCAAAGAATGCAGCACCAGCTTCATCCATTGGTGGTTGCAAAACATTGTTGAAGAAGATACTTATAGAATCAAAATAAAACTGTGGGCGTGGAGAGTTGTGATCACCCTCAAATTTTATAATATTCTTGTCTCCCTGCCAAAATTATAAGTACAATAAACAAAAAAAAAAGATGGGATATACTGGCATACGCTATGTGGGAACACAGCAATAAATACCACTTACAAGGATAAGTAATGTAAAAACAAAAGAGAACTGCTTGAAATCTTATGTCCAACAAATTGCAAATCAATTTCATACAGTACAAATGTTCAAGAGAGAACATATTGTCATATTGCTTTAGTGTATTCAACTTCACAGATAACAATGCAAGTGTATCGGATAGAATATACATAGGAACAGACAAAGGAACTAACGGTCCAAACCTATGCATCTACTTCAAGAAGAATAAGGAACATTAGAAATGCATTCAAACACAGAAGGTATGTAGAGAAAAGAACAGAGGAAAAAAATTATCCATTTCTTTCCTTTTACTCCTTTCTCCAGAGGGGGGGGGATAAATTAGACAATTACCATGTAAGCATCAAATACACGATCTGAATGATGGGGCTGTATAAAATCATCATCAACACCATGACCCAGTAAAACAGGAACAAAGCATGACTTCGCAACCTACATAAAAGTTAGCGTTAAGAAAAAATCAAAGTTGGTAAACAAAATTGTGCTAAAAATAAAATGAATTGTCACTTCTGAAAATGCACCCCCACGAAAACCTGAAACTGATTAGGAAAATTTCCTACAATATCTTCACTTAAACACTGTTCGTTTATCAATTGCTGAACGTTTCCAAACATAAAAAAGAAAAAGCTTATATCATCAAAACTCATACGTAAAAAAACTTCCCAAAGGAAATACCTTAATTGTGTTCAACTCAGCTATGTCAAACTTTGCCTTTTTTAAAACTGCTCTGCGCATATATTGGATTGCAAATTTCACCTAAAAATAACAGAAAAGGACAATGTTTAGAAAGAGTAATGAATTAGGAGAAAGAAGAAAAGGAGGCCACACTCCTTTAGTTGCAAAGAGAAAATTTGAGAATAACCCAAGAAAAGAACACAAAGTAAATTTCAATCTGCAACAGAGATTTCAACTATAAAACTTTACGGTGAACTTGGGCAGCCGTATTTTGTAAGTGTCTACAAGTTCCGTCATCAAATCAACCAAATCGGAGAAGGGACTGTCTAAAACCATTCCAGCAATGGATGGATCCTCAGCACCGTACATGAGGCTGCAAAATAGATATTTAAGTCAGTCACTTCAATACTGCTGTCACTGAAGCACAATGTTATAGGTATAGATAATACAGAAAACAAAGAGGTAGAGAGGTTGCATGCACATGCACTCGGATATCAAGACAAACTGATTACCCCATGTGTTAGCTATCCAGAAAAAGAAAACCTTTCTCCAAAGTAATATTAACACTTTCCAACTGAAGACAATCTTGCGCACAAAGCATCCCATCTTCTCTTGATATACCTAATCAAAAATAAAATTCTCATCTAATGAGAACTTTGCATATCAGGACTAATTTTGACTATTCACCTGTTATAGTTGACAACTACTACGTTTGGCCAACCAAACCTTTCTTGAGCTAAAGGCAACATGAATGGTGTGATAAATGGTTTTGTAATACAAATTTCTAATCCTAAAATATTGAATTTAAGTATGTTTTGCGACATGTTAAATGTTTTAGTAATACAAATTATGTGATCCTAAAACACATTAATTACATATGTTTTGGGAGATTTGACATGTTTCACGTCTGAACCATTAACTTGACTCACAATGCACCTATGACTAAGGTTGTGAATGCCTAAGACCCAGTGTTGTCAAAGGCGCGCTTAAGCCCTGAAGCGAGGCTCAAAACGTGTTGAGCGCTTTGCCTCGCTTTATGTGCACTTCAGTGTCGTCATCAAGGTTCTAAGACAAACTTTTCCTTGCCAATGAGCCTCTTATGAAGAAGTGACACTAAACAATTGATGTTTCACTTTATCATAATTTTTTTCTATTTCTTTGGTCATATATTTGTCATTCATGTTTATAATTATTAGTGTTGGACTAAACATATACATTTGTATTTTTTTCTCCCTTTGCGCCTTTTTTCATTAAAGCACACGCTTTATTTGCACTTAAAGCCCCCACGGACCTTAGAGCTCTTTTGCGCTTCTCGACTTTGATAACACTGCTAAGACCTATACGCACAGGCTTGGCTCCCTAAACCTGACCACATCATAGAACAAGACATTTTGAATTTAAATACATCTTACTAGGAGCACAAACTTCTGGTCAAAGTAATCATATACCAGAATGGCCTGTTATGGATGTCAAAGAACTACAACTAAACAATGTTCTCCCCTATTGTGGATTTGGTATGCCTTCAATTGTTCGATATCTATAAATGTGACACTTTCCTTCTGGGCCATCTGATACGCAACATCCAATACTACTACAACATAAAAAACTCCACCAGTGTCTCATATTAGTTCAAGAAATTAAAATTGAGGAAAGTAACTCCAAGCCTTATATTTCCCTGGTTGTTCAACAATTCGGATGACCAGCAGGTTATTCAATGAGTAAGGATCTAGATACCTTTCCACTAATCCTTAACTTCATAATTAAGATATTATGCTTGCCAGATCAAGATGCTAACTCCATGCTCACTGCTACAGCTCATTAAAAAAATTAAATACTCTCTTCAACTCAATCTGGCGAGTTTACCCCTTCACCTAGGGTCTGCTACAAGATACCAGTCCCTCTTTAAGATGCTATATGGCCACTTGACCATCTAAACAAAAGTTATTATGTCCACAACACAATGTTCTGTCATAATCCACTAAAAAGTAGCAACATTTTTCTGTAGTCCATTCAAAAAAAGCAAAAGAAAAGTGGCACATCAACTCCTGCCACTGGAGCACCAGTAACACACTGATGATCCACCTGTTGTAATCTATAGCCATCCCTGCTGCAAAGAATCTAAAAGCAAAGCAGTGCACATGAGGCAGCATGATCAACATAAAAGCAAGGATATTAGATTACCTAGTAACAGCACCCATTGAACGGCCCCACAAGCCAATCAAAGAAACATTGCCATCTGTCCGCAGATATTCAACCACAGCTCTGAGATCGTCCTTCTGAGAAACAGGCAAAAAATGTCAAAAAACCTTACTAGTAGAAGGAACAGCAGCAGGCAGTTGTTTGCAACAAGAAGTAACTCAACAAAGCATCCCAGTAGAAGTAAAAGATTCTGACACAAATCATGGCTCAGAATTAACATACCACCTCCCCCCCCCCCCCAAAAAAATCTCCTCCACAGTCATCCCACCCACCCAGCTTGGGGTGTGAAGAGAAAAGAAGAGCATGTAGGGAAAATATTCTTCATCTTCTTTTGCTTATAACAAGGAGTAGAAGGGGAAAAGAAGGAAAGTACTTGATAAAATAATAATAGTAACGACAAATATGGTCCTTTGTGTTTGGGATAGGTTCAAAATAGTCACTTAATTATACTCCTGGGCAGATTAAGTCCTTTCAATTTGCCAAAAGAGAGCGCTTTTGGTTTCCGTTAGATATAAAGGGAACTGGGGAAAAAAAAAGATTTAACCACCAGGATCACAACACAAAAACTGCACTAGGCACCAAAAATAGCAGAAGTTGCACCTCAGAAAACAGCACCGGACTCTAGAAAATAGACCAAAAATAGTAGAAATTTCACCTCACATGTGAGTTTTCTCATTTCACAGTTCACGTCAAATTTAAAAGAATTTGTTAAGCATTTGATGGAGACCAAAATGCTCACTTTTGGAAAACTTAAAAGGACCAAAAGTTCTTGGGAATATATTCAAGGAACTACATTGAACCTACACCCAAACATAAGGGACCATCTTTTTATTTTCTTGGAAAAAGAAGGTGAAGTTTATACAAGATAAGAATTCAACGCCATAGTCCTCACTTTATCACCACCATCCATTCAGTGAGCATTATTTGAAATAACATCCACCATAACAACATAGGTTCAGCTAAACCATCAAATTCTATGTTCTTTTTGCTTCAGAGATTTCCAACTCCACCATCCACAAACTAGGGCATGGAAGAACATTTACCAAAAACTCATACAATATATAATTAGAACAAATTATTAGTAACATGCATTATAATTTGGACAAATGATGAATAATCACTGAAAGAAAAGGACAACAAACTTCAATCCACTAACACGCAACAAACAAAAAAAGAAGGAAGACAAGTAGAAAATAAAGCAGAACTTTTTTTTGAGAAACAGAAAATAAAGCAGAACATATTTTAACCAACTAATCAAGCCTAATATTTTTTTGAAAAAAATAATATTCACTTCAATTATCCATTTATGTTGCCTCCAACCATATTTGTAAACATTGGAGAAAGAAAAGTGTGAAGAACCCTGACTTGTAATAAAAAGAAGGAAAAGAAATCCATAAACAACGCCAACAACGGTACCAAAACCTAAGGCATTATTTTTCACTTGAACTCAAATAGAATAATCATCTACTCACTTCATTCCACCCCAACGTAACGTGCTCTCCTCCAGAAAGTCCAGATCCAGAAAAGTCAAGAGTGAACACAGTGATGTTTGATGGCAATAATATAATAGCAGCTTCACTGGCATCTGCTCTACACCCGCTGCCAAAGAATCATCCAAAACAACTTAGTGAAAAAATAAAATCTTAAATGGAGTCATATTAAAATAATAAAACTTCTCCATATACTTGCTGCATGAGAGGAAACGTACAGTAATTTTCTAGCATCACAGTGGGAAGAGTGCTACTTAACCTTCACTAACCTGTTCCCATGACAGTATATCACACAAGGTAGCGGCTTTCCTTCTGGACGAATAAGAGGCATATAATGGCTACATTTAAGAACATCATCCCTACTATTTTTTACCTGCAAAAACAGCAAGGCCCTTAAATCTAAAATGACTAGATAAAAACTCGAAAGTCAAGCACTAGGTAAACTGTTCAAGAAGATTAGCAATGATCTGACGAGTATGTAATAAGTACGAAAAAATTCTGCATCATCTTAAACGCTCCGATATGGTAGTCACACAATTCATCATGATAGAGCCCCTATAAAGGTTATGAGCTCAAGTCTTACAGCAGTCCATTTCACGAGCTTGGTCCAGTAACAGTAGTAAAAGCATATTGCTTTTGTATTAGGTAACTACACAAATCGCCGGAGTCTACATAACAAATAAGTAGAGAGACTACAAAAATCATTTTAAGGAAAAAAGCTTTCACTTTTTTTTTATGAAGGTGGTATTCGAACTAGTTTTTGTGCACCTCGGCCAGTTCACTAGGTACCTAGCATAGGTACGGGTTACTCTGCTCACCAAAACTTAGGCAGATGGGAAAAAGTCACCTAATGTTCTTTGAGAAAAATAATTATTTCATTATGGCTATAGGGAAGTAGAAAAGTCTGATCTTGTCTAAAATAGGTCATAATAAATGTCAAACTTTCAACTGCCAAAAGAAAAAAACAGTTGAAGGAAAAAACCCTCTTAAACTTAACTTACGGTTGGCTGATTTTCTAAAAAACTCTACTTGTCATAAAAACCATGTACATATATACATTGAGGGCTCGCTTGACTTCAATATAAGAAAGAATCATAGAACTCTGTAGTACTAATACAATGTTAGGATTCTGGTACAGAACTTCATTAAGGTAACAAATTCATTCATAATGTTTTCCTTAACAATTAATAAGGTACTCAATTCAAGATAGAACTCACGTGCACTGAGGCACACACGTGAGTGCCTAGTGGCCCTAGCCTAAACTAAAGTATAGAAGCGACGCGAAGAGCCCTCCCTGAGCTTCAAGGTTTAAGTGTGCCTCAAATGAGCCTTTGACAAAACTGAGTTCTACATTAAAGTTCTTTCTAACTTCTACAAACTCCACCTAATCATCTATACAAGTAGTGGTGTTATACTCAAATAACGAAAATGGCAGTGCAGTTGTACAAAGTTGCAAGATCAACTTTGCCTTCTAAAGCTCTAGTGTTTTTTCCAATCTAAGGTATCCATCTAACACCTTGTGGAGTGACTTCTTAAGTTACAAGATAAGGTATTTTAGTGATTGAAAAGAAAAATCTTGCATATAAGATTTCCAAAAGGTGGAGAATCTTCATCCAAAGACATTTTTATGATAAAGGTAAATTTATAGAAAAAATGAACAACACTAAGATAATGCTTTAAAAGTTACAGATTGTGCAAATCTCTGTGATTGCTAACTGGAATCTACACCATTTACAAAGATCAGGTTGCATCAGAAAGGTAGAAAGACAATATTGTTGGAGTCCCTCATTGGTGAGATTGGTCCTTGTCTCCTTACATGGTCTTGGGCAATCCTCCCCCCTTGATCTAGCTTTCGGGGTTGAGTTGGGCCCAAGGTCCATTTCTTTAAATGCACTTATGAGTTATGACTCTCTATTTCCATATAGTCCTAGTGATCAGGAATGGAGCTATCTCCCACAGTTACATCCTGCTAATGTTCTCTGACAGTTTTTGCATTATTGGCCTCACCTATTCCACTCAAGACATGTTCCATATGGCACACCATAACCGATATGCTATGGAGCAATGGGGTAACAAATTATTTACTTCTTCTCATGGGTCATTATATGCATTAAGCACCAAATTATGCAGAGGATGTTTCTCTTTCTTATGTTCACTGCTCAGAATTGCTCCTCAAGCAATTATTCATGAAAAAGAGCAAACTTTTCAGGAAGTTTTGGAGATCTACAAAGATGAATAAGGGAAGTATCTTCATCCCTTCTCAACAGCCACAAGTAAATAAAATTTCACCTGTGAATTTTCCCCTAATTGGTTCAGTCTATGCCTACTATTTCTTTACATAGGGGAAATCTTTTGCTTGTATATAAGACTTGAACAGTTTATTAAGCTCCTCTATTTTTACAAAGAAAATTGAATTAAAGTTTTTTTTTTTTTTACATTAAAAATTGAACCAAAGTTCATTAAGCTCCTCTTTCTCCCTATTCTAGCAAATTCTTCAGAATCTAAGGTCTCATATTGTGCTTTCTCCGTGTGGCACGATATGCTGAAGATTATTAGGAGAGCGCCACATAAGGAAGTCATCAGACAATCTGTTTCCAAAAGTTAATTCTTGCTCCCTTACACACTTCACACTAGATGTTTCGGTAGAAGTCTCCCAATCCTTCATTAAGTGTTTCCATAAGACAGTTAAATTTGGCATCATGATTTGGTTGATCCTCCATTCCCCAGCTGCAAACAGCATTTCTCTGCTATGAATTTTCTCCATAACGCGTGTTCCTCAATGGGAATTACTTATAACAATTGTCTTGTTGCTTCTCAATACATCATACTAGCGGAGGCTAGAGAATTACATGCCTCTTATATGTTCAGTGTTTCTACACCCTAAATTATTATTATTTTGAACTGAAAGATAAGAAGTAAGTTTCTACACCCTAATTATAAAGAGCAAAGGGATTTAACACATTTCCTAAGATATTGATACTACAAAATAATCGTACGGATTTTTCTTTCAGTTGGTCAAATTAACAAAGTACAAGTGTCAGCTATTATTTTTGCTTGCATTTGTTGTCTTATGAACAAAACAGTTTATATTTGAATACACATTGGCCTGAGAATTGATTAGCCGACTATAATTCTTTCTTTTGCTACCATAGAATATTAGATGTCTCTACTTGGTTCATTTTCATTCACTCCCATAGAATACTAGATGTGTCTTCACGTGATACACTTTCAACCTACTTGATAAGTTGTAAATATACTTCTAGATCAGTTTCTGGTTGTCCAACATCAACTGTCTCATATTAGTTCTCCAATTCATTACTTGGTTGCTAACAAAGACTAAGTCAAATGAAGAACACACGTGAATAAGGGTAAAGAAACAGAGTCTATTTATGAGTACATAAAACATTGAAGTAATTCAGAGACTTAAATTTTATTGAAAACAATAGGCTATTAATTACCAATGTACTCACCTCCAGATCCTTCCTTTGGTACCATTTCCCTTTAAGCATGAATTCTTCATCAAGCAGATCATTTTTAGGGTCATACTCAGCCCTGCAATCCACAGGAAGTAGGGTCTTTAGTTTCAGATTTACATCTGTTATAGTTCAAGAGATTGGAAGAAGAATATAGGTATACATAAGTTGTCAAGACATATTATGTTATAAGGAAATCAAAAAAACTTTTTGCTTCTGACAGATAACTGATGGTAGTAACCTCAATTATCTTGCGTAGAAACAGATATCTCGCTGCTTCAAGCGCCTTTCTGACTCCCAGTGCATAACAAGCAAAAATCTCTCCAGATTATTTCTGGAAATATCCTTTCCAAAGTTAGTTTTATCGTGTACCACATGGATGAATCAGAACCCTAAGTCTAAGAAATATCTCCTCTTTTAGATTCTTAGGGCCAGAAGTCGTCCAGAATTAACAACAGAAAATTGGCAAGTGGAAGAGATACAAAATTTCAGAAAGAAATTTCGTATAACGAAAAGAGGATTCCCACTATATGAGATGGATATAATTTACTAAATATGTCCTCATCACCTACCCAACATGTTTGCATTTCATAAATAACACGAAATGTAGCTTTTTAAAGTTGATTCCCTCAAGAAAAGCAATATTAAGAGACACCTCCAAAGTCCAAACTACAGAAACATACCTTACACACACAGTCATTAGTTCCGATACGGGTTCCAATCAAAACATGCACTATCCAATGTAAGATAAAGAGGAAAGGCAAACATTTTGCAAATTTCCCTAAATTACTGCAGAATTTTCATTTCCTGGATCAGAACACTTTATTTTCAAACGTCAAAAGAATATCACACCCAAAAATAAAGACAAACTAATGACCTTGCCAGGACTTCCAAACTTTTAAAGGAAATCCACAACTCAATGATTTACACCTACCCATTTAGCACATGAAGTACAAAATAATAACTCCTAAGATCAACAAACCTAAACAAGTAGCACAATAAATAGAACCATAAAAAAGAAGAGCCCCACATCTGCAATTGCCATAAAAGAAAACCCCCCACATCAAATTCGAACTAACCCACATCAGAATTTGGGAAAAAGATTCAAACTTTACAAACAGAAAAACAAAAACAAACATATTTACATATCATAGCAATTGCAATTAGCAAAAAAATTGGTCAACTCGAAAAGGGTTTATCAATTCATACCTTGGGGGTCGAATAATGAAGTTGACAAGTTGTTCCATGAGAGATTTAGGTAAACCAAGATCTTCTTTCTCTCTCTCCCAAATAGAAAACCGTACAACTTTCTTTTTTTGTGATAAATTAGGTAAGAAATGCAAGCAGCGCTATTGCGGTGGGGAGGGGGCAGATGATGGCTTTTTCCCAGAAGAAAAGAAGGAAACGAGAAAAGAGGCGTATGACCCTTGGTTGTTTGCGTTGGACTCCATTCGCATTTGATTCTTTGCACACAAAAACAAAAAAAAGAAGTCGTCGACCCTCTAGTGTCATCCAACAATATCACGTGTTCCTTCGCGCTATTCTTAAAAGAAAAAAAAATCTTTTCCCAAGTTCATTCTCGAGAAAACTTGGACAGTATTAAAAATATCTCAAATTTAGTGTAAATTATTAATTTCATATTTAAACTGTTGACACTTATAAAAATACTTATTAATTTGACTAATTGAACTTAAATACACCTCTAATCTTGTAATATGAGTAAAATAAAATCTTAAATTCTCATCAAGTTTAAGGGTGTTTTCAACACTTCTTTCGACTTTTTATTAAAAACTTCATGTTCTTACAAGAGTTTTAAGATCACCGTCATGTGGCAAACCGGGGGTGTATTTGAGTTTAGTCAGTCAAGTAGATGATGTTTTTAAGGCTATCAATAGTTTGGAGATTAAAATTAATAATTTGTGTCAAGTTCATAAGTGTTTTCAATACTTCTCTCTAAAAGTTTATGATACAACAGTAACAAAATATGAATCTCACAAACACAATATGGGACAATATAGTACATGCACACTTTATCTAGCTCATGAGGGGGGAATTGCTCAAGTCTCTATAAGCATATTACCATACATCAGTCCATTTCTTAATCAATGTGAGACACTAACTTACTCTAACATCACACTCACTCTCAAGCCCAACCGGAGTGTGGATCAAGAGTCTAAACGATGATCGACCTTGCTCTGATTCCATATATAGATATGACACATGAATCTAACTCAACCTCAAAAGTTAATTACTCATAAGGGGAAAATTGCCAAAAGTGCATATAAATAGACCACCAATCTATTATCGTACCAATGTGGGACTATAACTCATTGTAACAAAAACAAGGAAATACGTCAATAAAGAAAATATGACAATTAATATGAAAAGCAATAGAAATAATACATAATGGAATAGTAACAACGTCATATGGTAACAAGTATGAATAAGGCTAATACTACAACATACTTTGTGCTCTAGACTACTATCAAGTCTAATCCCTCAAAAAGTGTGATAACACTCAACTACCTACCAACATTCTACCATAATTTGCTACATACATATCTTTATATCTAAGGTCATATCCTAAGAGTGTTGTATTTGTGTCATGTTTTGCTTAATCACTTTTCTCAATTCTTATTTGGCCTACATCTACCTTTCATAATTCACATCATATCCAACTCATCACACCTCCTCACTAGTCACTAGGTCATATACACATCTCCTCTTCAGATGCCCAATCATTTCAATCTCGCCTCCTTCATCTTGTCCACCATAGAGGTCACTTCCATATTATCTCGGATATCTTCATTTATAATCTTATCTCTCTGGGTATACCCACACTTCCATTTCAATATTCAACATCTGCTATATGCATATTTTAAATATAAAAGTTCTTGACTAGTCAACTCTTCGATCATACAACAAAGTCTATGTAACCATCACTATGTAAAACTGTAACAATTCCTTCTGATCATTATGGGTAGACCAATGGTGAAAGAATTAGGTAAGGAATACTTTTGGGTAGTGACTCGAAAAGTTTAGACTAAGTCAATCTTAGATGAAATCTGAGTAAGGTGGGGTCTAGGGCAATACGAGAAAGGATCGAGGTTAACGTCTAAGTATGGGTTGGATTTTTTTTTATTTAGAAAGTTAAAAGGTTCATAGGAATTTTCAGAAATGAATTCGGATGAATAGAACTCCCGATATCGAACTCAGCGTGAAAGAGTTATTTTCGAACGTCAAGATTAGAGGGTGTGTCACGAAATGGGGACTTTGGGAAAGATTTCTGAGTTTGTCTCCATGCAAGTCGCTATAACGGGTGGAATACCGTTATGGATGGGCCACTATAGCAGGTCGGTGGCCTGTATAATAGGTCTATCATGATGAATTAATATTATAAAAGTCCCAAAACCTCTCATTAATCTGCAACTTCATTCTTGGGAAAATAAAGGGCGACTTAGGGCAGTTTTCTTCAGTTTTCCACTAATTTTCTTAGATAAAGGTAAGTTAAATACTCTCTTAACTTGTAATTTGATTCTTAAGCCTTAAAATCTATGGTGATACACTTAGGGGAGGATTTTGATTTGAATTAATAGTGGGAAAGCTTTGATTTAAGTGGGATGATCATGGGAATGACTTGGGATTTTGAATTTGAGTATAATACAACTAATTTTAGGCCATTGTTCATTGATTGTCGTGTTTTGTTATTATTTTAGACTAAGAACAAGTCAAGGCATTACAATATGGCAAAACTCAAGTTTTTTAGAGTTTTCAAGGCTTGATTTAAGGTAGGTGATGATTGTTTCTTTTTCAAGTTATGTGACGTGTGCATGTTAACTATCATGTAGTATTACTTGTGCAATGCAAGTGGAGAAACACAAGGGATGAATATAAATGGCATTATGTTGATAAATCTCATGTAATGAACATGTTTAATTTACTTGTGGCTTCAAGTGTGACTATTCGTTGTGAGTGTGATTGTGTGTGTTGTTTGTATAAGGATTTCATGAGAGGACCGGATATGTATTGTTGTGATCATGTGGGTATGTTTCATGGGTTTGCTAAGTCCAAAGTTTTGTTTGGGAGTCTATGTCTGTTGTAACTCATTGATTTATGTGTTGGCTTGTATTATTGTATTTTGATTTCATATTTACATTCATATTTTTGGAACTGGTCAATGATCCTACCAGTACATTGTGATTCTGTACTGATACTACATTTGTTATTTCTTTCTTGAGTACAAAGCATATTCAGGCGGCTGTTACGAGACCACAATTGTGAGATCAACAATATCTAAGTTCAAGGGTAATTATTCTTTTGGACTGTCATGGATTCTTCTCTATCTCCTTGTCAATTTGTTCGGACTTAGATAATTTTAGATTAGTGGTTTCTAGTTCAGGGTTGCATCCCCTATTCTTGACTATTTTAGAGTTTTGGTACCTCAACTTTCAGATTCTAGTGTATTAATTTCCGCTTAGTATTTTGATAATGGATTTTGTTTATGGAACTAAATTCATTATTGCTTCAAACTATCATTTTAGATTGTTATATCTTTCTAATTGGGTTAGTACATGGTTCTCCCACTCGGTGGTTTAGTGTGGGTGCTAGTCATAGTGGTTTGAATCGTGATAAGAATTTAACTTTATGTTTTGATGGTATATTTTCATCACACAAGTTTCTAGATGCAAGTCTTCATGTCATCTACTCGTACCAATATGATAAGTGACATTATCATCGATCTCCAGATTTATTTGGATTAAAAAACCAAGATTCTTGAAATGTTCTTTTGGGGGATATCATGGTCATCAAATTTTGCCTCCACGCTTGACTCATGTGTTGCATCACTAAACTGCCACTCCAAATATTTTATTATTTGGTCTTACTCAACCTAAACCTTTTAAACACCAAGGTATGTCTCAAAACCTCTAACTTAGTGTTAACTTTGTCACAAGTCTCATCAATTAGTACTATGTCATCTACAAATAACATACACCATGACACATTACCTTAAATATGTCGCGTCAATTCATCAATCACCAAAGCAAATAAAATAGATAAAGAGATAATCCTTAGAGCAATAATATCACAACTAGGAAGTGTTTTTGAGTCTTTGTCATGCATGCCATTATATTCCCTAATGTAAGCCACAAAACATTTGTACCTTACAGGCATCTCTATAGGGCCTGTAGTAGGACTTTGTTGTAGGACTTTTCTAAATAAATGAATACCATATATAAGTTTCTTTTCATTTTCCTATATTTCACTAGTATCTTTACAAAAGGATGACTTTTGCAGTTGATCTTCTCAACATGCATTTGAACTAATTCACATAAATGGACACACCACACTTTATTCTCATTTTCAAAACTCTCTTTCAAACTTTTTGAGTGTGGCAGTGTAACAATTCTGAGTTTGGGTCATGTTGAACTAAGCAAAATGCATGTCACTTGATCCAAACTATGATAAATCGTATGTGTGAAGTTATTTATCTGTTATGGGAAATCAAACTTGGGTTTCAACACATCAAACCATTCATCCATCACAGTTTTGTACAAAAAGTTATGAGTATTTATGAAATTACATGCAAAAGTTAAAAAATCATCTAAGTGTGTGAAATTAGGGTGACCTCGTGATAAGAATCCAAATGGGGATGAATTCAAATGTGAAATTCAAACAACACAAAAATAAGATAGATGAGAATATGGGATGGGAAGTACTTGAAGAAAGAAGGGTTTAATTGAATCCACAATTAAATCAAGAAAGAAGATAAACTTGAATTTGAAAAGAAACAACTCAATTGAATCCACACAAATGAGCAGTTTCAAATAAAATCAAGGTTAAGAAGTTCTAAATCAACAATGAGAATCCACCATCACTAATATAGATTTAGCTACACTAAACTAAACTAACCTAAAGGGAATCCACCATTGAACTACACTCTTCAAAGAGTTTCTTCATTCAACATTCAAAATCTATCTTTTTAAGAAAAATGGCTAAGGCATCTATTTATAGGATGTCTCTTACAAGCGTAGCCTTTTTACACAAATAACCCAAAATTGGCTTATTCAAGCTATTTAAAATATAGCCATAAATGAATCTCGCCACTTTAGCCTTCCACGCTTCAAGATATCATCCACACAAGGAAGGCCTTCCATTGGTGTCTAATAAGATCCTCCCAATCTCCTCTTTATATCATCATGAATTGTGTAGCCTGGTGTATACATCTAACATGAATTGTGTTAACCTTGCTCGTATCATCTTACTCAATGAGGTTGAGATAATGGGTTGGCCTCACTATAGACCTTGCTCGGTGAGGCTCAAAGCGAGGAGGGTTCTTACCTTACACTCTAGCGAGTCCCTTTATCTCCCTTTGGTATTCACCCGACAAAGTGTCTCAATCCTAGTGAGACTTGATCTAGGCTCTATAAATAATTCTTTAACTTGATAATTTTGTTCCACTTTGTTTTTAGATTACTTTTTTTTAGAGAAAAACACCCTAAATTTTCTCTCAAACACCTAAGGTGAGTTTCTACTCAATTCATTCGATTTTATCACGAATTAACATGTGAATCATCATTCTAATACATAGTTTTTTTAAAGTTTGATTCTATATCATTGAAGTAAAACTTCATGAAATTTTAGAGAGCTATCGTTGATCAATTGTAAGCACACCTAGGGTGTTCATACCAATGATTTGAGGTGTGCCTAGTTTTCAACTCACTCTTGAAGTATATCTACTTTTCCAACTAAATCTTCTTGTGAAGTATGGAATTATTTATGTATGTCTCTTTTGAAAATGTTTTAACGATAAAGAGGTTTTCTAACAAGACTTTATGTGTGTGAAGTACTATCATTGTGCTATTATAATACCCCATGATACATTATTTTAGTATATTAGACACTCTTAGTCTTATCTCGAAGGTACATGTTAGTTTAAACCTTCCAAATGGGAGGGGTGCTACACGCCGGGGCGGATCTACGTGGACAGGTGGGGGTGCCACGACACCGAGTAATCTCGAAAAAAACGTTGTATATATATGTGTGTGTGTATATATATATATATATATAATAGTTAAATATATATTAACTTTGCCACCCAATAACTAAAATGTTGAACAATTCAATTGGTTAAGGAGGGTTTTAATTTTTTTTCTCCATTCATTCTTATTTATTTACTATTCTTTATTAATTCAAATTGACTCATTTTCACAATTAATTTTTTTTTTAACTTTCTCTTTCATTAATTATTAATCTATTGATATGAGTGTTACATGTTTATTCTTTATCAATTAATGACTATTGAATTATAAACATCAAATAAATATTATTAAGAATATATTTAAATGGTAGTTTTTAAAAAATATAAGTTTTAAAAATGATGAATATTATTATTAGATTTTTTTTTTTTAATTTAAAGGTTCTTTCAATATTCACTGATGTTCTTGCTAAGTAAGATGACTAGGCTGAAACTATAATTTTTATTTTTTCCCTACTATATATCTCCAACAACACATAAAGTCAATGGAATATGAATATATTAAGTTCATACTATTAGATAGTTTATACAAGCTCAAATTTTAATGTGAAAAATCTTTTTTTTTCCTCAAAATTTCAGCGAATAAGACATCTAATTCCAAAAAGTAAATAAAAATTAATTGTTTAGTTATCTTTAATCTCGGATTATCTAAAAAGAAATATTACTAAAATACATATTTGGTCGATTTGTTTATAAAAATTAAAAAAATTAATAACCCGAATCATAACCCAAAATTAAAGCAACCGATCCTTTTATCTTACTTGAACGATGTGGCACCCACGACCTCCAAATCCTAGATCCGCCTTTGGCTAAGTACACGCACCATTTCTTTAACTCCAAACCTTTGTTTAAGGGATTCTTTTGACCTAAATTTTATTTTAGTGCATTAATATTACTATCTATTGGCAATCTTATTCTCCCGACATGCTATACCAGATCATATACACCTCATATAACCATACCACGCTAGGCATATTATGCAAGAAAAAATCACGGAGTCTCACATTAGTCAGTTTGCAAGAATTCCTCATATCTCTACCAAATGTCTGTAGTTTGAGCTTAGATGTAAAAAAAAAACATTTCAGAAAAGGGGAGAATATTTTTTTGGTAGATGGAAAGCTCTCCAATGACTATCAATGGAGGTTATGAAAAGTAGGTTTACTTAATAAAGAAAAAAATTAAATTAGTAATATCACGTAACACTAAAACACTAGTTTTGGGGTGAACTTTTATTATTCACGTGCCCCTCAAATGTGACATAAGACATGCTCTAAAAATAGATCAAAAAAATATATTTATTGTGGTTGAAAATTATTTTATGGAATGATAGGAAACTTTAGGTATCTGCTTACAAAAAGAATATAAGTTGAAGGGGAATATTATGTATTTTCTCTTCTTCTACTATTTTTGCAACACATGATCATATATTCAAATGAGAAAGAAAATAGTAGCAAAAAATAGTAGAAGGAGAAGGAGGAGAAGAAGGAGAGGAAGAAGAAACACAGGCTAGCTAGATATATCATAATTTTACCTATAGACTTTTTTTTAAAAGAAAATTTGATTTCCACGATACTAAGAAGAAGAAACAACACATGTTAGATAGATCATAATTTTACTTATAGATTTAAAAAAGAAAAAAGAAAATTAGATTTCTACGATACTTAGAAATTATATATACAAAAATTATTTTAAATTAATACATTTTACAACTTAAAATATATTAAATATTTGGAAAAAAAAATATCTAAAGAAATACTTGTTTCACCTTCCAAATAATTAATAATAATATGACATAAAATATGTAGTATTTTGGAAGCATAATGTATATATTTTATATGTTTCAATTTATTTGTCCTATTTTTTTGAGTTCCCTTAAAAAAATGTCTTTTTCTTTTTTTTTGACAAATCTTTAATTTCAAATTTAAAAAATGTCTTTTTTGCTTTTTTGAGAACTCTTTAATTTTCAATTTAAAAATGTCTTTTTTTTCTTTTTTTTGAGAATTCTTTAATTTTAAAAGCACACAAATACTGATATATTTTCTGATAATAGAGTTAATGGGATTGATGGAAAGAGAGAGATGAAAGCGGATGGAGATGGTGGATGAAGATTGAAAAGGGCAGGTGAGAGAAGTGTATGAGAGATTGACGGCGGCGACAGAGGAAGAATCGTCGGGATCATGTTCAGACCAAATAGAAAATACCCCATCTGAATCAGAGAGAGTTTCAGTCTTTGACAATACAATACATCTTGATTTTGAGCAAAAATCAAAGCCAAAGTACACAAAAAGAATATTAACCACCAGAAAAAAAAAATGGAAGAAATTTTACTTAGCCATTGATTTGATAGTTTCTTTGATTTTCCGATTTTAGTTTTGATTGAGTTATAGTAAATGGTTGAGATGATAGTGGTGGTTGCGTTATAGGATTGCCGGCGGCGATGAAGAGTAGCAAAAAGGCTAGGGTTACGCAGTGCAACATAAATGAATAATTGAAGAAGAAAGAAAATAGATTTTTTTGTAGATTAAGAAATACTCCATATATGAAAATAAATATCAAAAATTAAAAATAATTGGCACGTAAGTAATAATTGGTGCGTGTATGTCCTTTCTTTCTTATACTTGGGGTTGACAAATAAATGTGATATTTTTACCACTTTTAAATTTTTTAAAGGCTACTAGGATCTTTATAAAGTTTTGGTGTCTGTTTAAAAAAGTGTTATAGTTGAATGGGGTAATGATGCATTTTTTCTTAATGGGGGTAATTATATCATCTTAAAAAATAATCATGCACACATCGTCTTAAAATTTCAGATTCTCTTATGTGGAGCTTCCACTCTTTTTGCTCTCGACATCTCCAATCATATTCTCTATTTTAAACTCTATATTTGGAGACAATCAACTCCAACCAAATTTTCTATTTACTCTCTAAAAAATAAATCTTTTTCTTTATCCTCAATATTATACTATTAATTCTATTTCATTTTTATTTTCTCATTTCATAATTTAAATCTTTTCTTTTTTCCCCCAAATAATCACCGATATAATTTTCATGTAATATAAATTTTATTTCAAATTCTTTATTTAATATAAAATTGTATTTGATTCTAAATTTCTATATAACATAAATTGCAAGCAAATATTATTTATTATACTCACTTCATTTCAAAATAATTGAATTGTTGAGACATTTTAACTGTTCAATATTCAAGACTACTTAGAATATTCTTCCATTTTTACCCTTCATTTAGATTTTCTATGTAATGAGTTCAGGAAACGTTAATTGCTTTGAATTATTTTCTATGTTATGAGTTCGAGACATTTTTGAATTATTTAGTATTGAAATTAGTTATTATGATTAATGTTTAATTATTCTAAAGGTTAATTTGATAATAATTAATAAGGGTAAAAATGAAAAGTAACGTCTAATTTATGTTCTAATCTTCTTTTCTTAAAGGGTGTGAAACACCCCAACAATTCAATCCGTTTGAATATAGAAGGAGTACATATTAATGTAGAGTTCAAATAAAAGTGAAATCATTAATGAAATACAATTATATAAATGCTCATCTTTCAAGATTATTAAGTTGCTCTCATAAATGCTCTATTAATACATTACGAAGTTCAAAATGAGTGGTTTGTCGTTAATATTTTTATGTCTATTAATACACTATTTTTTTTTCCGAATATTTGTGATTCCTACCGGACTACTAAATTATTTTTGTGATTTTCAAAATTATTATGTTATGTATTATATTGTTATCTTGTATTTAAATTATTGTGTTGTGTATTGTATTTTTAAATTATCAATTTTCATCTTATCATTTTAATTTTGTACATTCTTCATAGTGAATAATAATAATAATTTTATATTATATCACTTAAAGTGACGATTTTTTTTAAAATTGAAACATTATTAATTTGGGATGAAAGTAGTATATATTAAATAATATATTTTTTAAAAATGTTAAATTACATTAAAAAGGAATTACGATCATTATAGATTTAATTAATGGTCTAATATGAGTTATGATATGTTAATTACAAATATTATATAATAGAAATAATAATAAAGTAATCAAAAAGTGAAATAGATAGTATGAATTCGGAGAACTATTATTCACCCCTCTATAAACGGAGAATAGAGAGTGAAATAGATATTGGTTGGAGAGACCATTTTCTATTTTACTCTCTAATTATAGAGAATAGAGAGTAAAATAAAAATGGATTGGAGATAGTCTTAGTGATTCGATCCCACAACCTCAGAATTAAAAGTATAGGATGCATATTATTCAAGCGACCCATCTTGTCCCATGAAAAGTTATCTCTGATAAAAATAATTGAAAAACACACAATAATGTTATGATCCATGATTCGTACTATAGTTTGTTGCTCATTAAAATTCTATCTATAGTACACATTTGCAATATTTGTCCATTGTGATATTTGGAATTCTATAATCATGAGATGTACATCCCTCAGAGATATATCTTTATGGTTTATTATTCTCTCTGTATTATATGAACCACAATTTGCTGCCTTTCTTATCTGTGACACTCCACTTTGCTATGGTCCCTAAAGGAAAGGGCACAAAGAAGTCAACATCCATCTTTAACAAACAATCCTCAACCATTCATTTTACAATTATTATAAGCATGTGTTTCTATGGTGTATTTCTATCAAGTTACTATGCATTCAATAATGTAACATATTGTCAGTTTATGTGACCTTTTTTCAATGATAATAATGTAACTTTATTATTTTATGAGGTTAAAACCAAGGGATGAAATAATTACTTAGTATATATTTTTATTTTTCTCCAAAGTAACAGATTTTCGAGCTAACTCAGTTTTAAAAGTTATATAGCTTAAAATGTGAGAATTGATCACGTCATATTAAAGAGAAGAGGGGAAAATTACATAAGGTAAATATGTCTTATATATATATTATACATAATTATACATAATTATACATAATTATAGTTTAAAAAAATTACACTACATAGCAATATTTGGGATTTTATAGCAATACTACATAGAAATTGATTTTGATCTTGATTCTCTGAGTTGGAAGCATAAATTGAACTCTATCACACTAATGGTTGTTGATGCAACCTATATTGCACATGAATACAAGTGATGCACTCAAATACATTAGTATAGATTGAATTAATATATAAGGAATAAATACAGTTGATAAAATTGTATTTGTTGAAAGTTGAGACAATTGATAGAAATGTAAATTTGTTGATACAAAGTGAATACACAAGCAACATATACACTTGATATTCGTCGTCACAAATTGTATTTGTTGATACAATATGATACACCTGATATAATTGTATTCGTTGATATTTGTTACACTTGGTACAATTGTATTTGTTGATACAAATCAATTGTATTCGTGATACAATAAATTGCAATTACCTGATACAATGAACACACCATATATTCATTCTTTCTCTCCTCTCTCCTCCTTATAATATATAGCTATGAATCGTAATCAAGCAAACTATAACTATTAATATCTAATGAAGTTCAAATTGTAGTCATTTTTAAAGTTATTCATTACAGAGACCCCACATTCCTTAAAGGGCCGATACGAGTCTCTTCACCCCTTTCAGACCCAATTCACCCCTTTCAGATCCAAAACTAGATAACTGATGCATGGACATTTGTAGGCCTGTAACGATCAATCTAATATAAGGATCAAACATTGGAATAAGAATGGTGATGGAGACCATCCCACATTAACAGAGAAAATAGTCAATCTAAATTCAGCCCCAAGAGCTAACTGAATTAAGAATTATTCGAACAATATAAAAAATACCACGTATCCCTTAAAGATCTGAGGGATATCCAACTTTCCACATTTGACCCTCAAAGGAAAATCCAACAAGAAAAAAAGTTTTGAGCTTTTATGCCAAGATTTGAATTAGAAATTGTAGAAAAATAGAATCTAGAGTTGTTATTTAAATAGAGGCGACTATAAAGATTAATTCCTTCATCATATAAATGTAGAGTCAATGAATTTAATATCTCAATTATTCTCTTTTGTACTAATTATTATTATTACTTCATTGTTACAGTATACTAATTATACTGACGCTGGATGTTGATACCAATAATTGCAAACATGGCACATATTTTTATCGCTAAATTATTAATTGATTAATATGATGATATCATCTTAATTTATAACTTGACCAGAACAAATTAATATTCTTAAAATATAAATATCATATACAAATAAGATTTTACAAGTAATATTCATTACCATTCACAAGTCCATCTAAAAAATTAAAAGGAAGAGCCCGCATAAAGTTTTTAATAATCAAGATGAATAAATATGTCCTTAATAAATCTGTAAATTCTTGAAAGTGGAGATTAAAAAAGGAAAGTTTAAAAATATACAACCTAACAAAAATTTTTACGATACGTAACTTAATATACAATATTATATCTGAAAAAAACATTATACCTAATGTGTAGACTTATATAAAGTATATCATAATATATAAAAGATACGCTTATACACAAATATAGACTAAATTCGATATAATATTTTACAGTGAACTAAATATTTTCTTGAATGTAAGCATAATTTTCCTATTATTAATTGAAAAATCGATTAGGGAAAACAACTTCTGACTTTTTCACAAGATTTTTGAACTATCATAAATGTTTGACCAAAATTAAACAAAAAGACAGATAATGATACAAGCAATAGTGTTAAATAATTAATGACTGATTAAGCTACTAATACAAAATAATAAAATAATTGATTAATTTATTCAAACTCTTGTCCTTATTTGACTTTGAAGAATATCAAATGTTCATGATTGAAGGGGAGAATTGATTTTTAATATAGAACCAGGGATGTAAATGATTTTTATTCATAATTAAATAAACACATAAATAAAAAATTTCAAGTATTTAACCTTTTTTTGCCTTTTGTAACCATGTAACATTGGGGGATATCCCAAATTCTAAAGTGTTTGAGTAAAAAATAACTGTCAATTTTTTACTTGACACACCTATTAAGAAAATAATAATTAACATAGTAATTTTACCATTTTACCTCTATTAATTGATAGAATTCCAAAATTAATTTACTCATTAAAGAGGATCTACCTTTTCAAAAATATTATCAACTCTCTAAATAAATTAATGATATAATAAGCAAAAAAATTTTTTTTTTTTAATTTGTCAAAAATAATAAATAAAAACAGACAAATAAACAAATCAAAATCAAACAAATAAAAAGGTAACATGGGAGTACCTAAAGTAACTCCCCAAATACCCCAAAAAGGAAAATAAAGCAATGAGATTTTTTCCCAAGTTTTGAAATTGTAAGAAAAAGGAACTAGATTTGTACCATATCTCTTAATCACAAGATTTTAGGATCCGTGGGTAACATGGACCCGATATATGTTTTTTTTTCTTTTTTCCCCACCTATATGACACATAGAATTCGGATAGTCAATTAAATTTTTTATATAATTTTTAAATATTTTAAATTGTTATTATTGTAAATTATAATACTTGTTACATAATTTTTAAATGATATATACTACTCTTTTTGTCCCAATTTACTTGGTAATGGTAAATTTTTAATATAATTTTCAAATATATGACAAATTAAAAAGAAAAGCAAGATAAATAAATTGAAATTGAGAGAATACTAAAGTGGGGCCCACATTTTAAATATCAGAAGTTGATAATTATAATATATAACATATTATTTTAAATTTTTAATTATTATAGTGTATAGTACTTTTAATATAATTTTTAAATATATATATATATTTTTAAAAAATAAAATAAAAAAATTAAAAATGAGAGAATATTAAAGTGGCCCCCACACATTTCCAGAAAATCACCTTGGCCAAGACTTGACTTGAAATCTCTTATAATATATAGTTAGTAGCTCAGATAAAATGTGAAACGAATAGCAGTAGCTAGTTGGACCTTATTAAGAAAAATAATTTGAAAATCAAATAGACCAAATAAATAAAAAGGACCTCCTACACAATAATTGAAGCTTTAACCACAAGGCAAAGAAATAGCTTTGGCATAAACTATCAAAATAAAAATCATGAAACAAATAGGTGAAGCAATATAATCACTGGTTCTAGGAGAATATCAAATTAAGAAAAAAGAAATATATGGTGTTTCGAAAAACTGATGTGTATATGCAAATCTTATTACTATCTTGTGAAGATAATAATGTTGACCCTCAACTTAAGTAAAATGTTTCAAGGTATTAAAAAGGAAATACAGTAATAACGAACCCATGATAAATAGATCAAAGATTAGTAGCAACAATAAATAATAAAATAATAAATAATAAGTAATAAAAATTAAAGAATTAAATAATAGAAGAGTCAATAATACTTAATAGAAAATTAGATAATATTCGATTAGTTACTAACCTTGTATCCCCATTCTTCACTTTCATACCATTATATATATGGTCGTGTACTAAATAAGTTATTATGCCTGAGAAATACTTGTAAGTTTTTACCCCTTTTTATTGTATTATGAGAAAATGGTCTAAAACCCTCTTAATCTATACCCGAAATTCCAACTACACACTTATTCATTACGAAAGTCCTATTACCCCTTACACTATTTTAAAGTAGAATTATTTGCTCCCTGAATGATGAGGTGACAAAGAAAGTTTAGTTCACTCTCTTTGAGAGAGTGAGAGGAAAAAATAATAATTAAAACTTTAATTTTAAAAGTATTTCTTAGAATTTATATTATTATTTCAAAAATCTTTATGTTTCTTTTAAAAAAAAATATTTTTATCGTCTTTCTTCTTCTCTTCACCAAAGCTACGTTGGCCTACGGCTCTGCTCCACCACTGATCGACGCCCTCACCAACCTTTCATCAATAAGTTAACTTTCATTCTCAAATCACAAAATTCTCACAGTAAATTCACTTCTCATCCGTGTGACAAATTGACAATAACTCAAAATCAACATCGAAAGTCATCAGCGGCAGCTCTGCTCCATCACCAGGTCGCCGCCTTCACCGAGCTCTAATCATTAAGTTCACTTACATTCTCAAATCACAAATTTCTCACAGTAAATTCACTTCTCATCAGTGTGAAAAATTGACAAGAACTCAAAACTGAAATCAAAAGTCAAGAAGAGCGAACTTTAGAGTCATTAATGGAGAAAAATTCATTAAGTAATAGATCCATCAATGGAGAAGAATTCATCAATGAAATCATTACGTAACAAACCCATTAATGGAAAAGACCCAATAATCAAAATAAGTTGCTCAACATTGTTAAATTCTAGCTTCAATAGAGAGCATCAAAATTTGGCTAGTGTTCATAACTCCGGTGAAGTTCGAAGAAGATGGTGACAGTCATAGAATGTATCCCCAAATCTGGAAAATCAATTGTCAAAATCAAAGAGAAAGAGGAATGGAAAAAAAAAGTAAATCAAAGAAAAGAGGAATGGAAAAAGGAAAGTAAAAGAGAAAGATGGAAATATAGATGAAAAATAATTGCAAAATAAATATTTTTTTTTTAAAAAGGTAATATTACGTGGTGGGGCGTGTGCATTCACAATTTTATATAAATCTGATTGTGTATTTTTAAGAAGGTATATATTATACTTTTAAAATGTTCAGGAGGATAATAGAACTCCCATAATAAATAAGTATGTAGTTGAAATTTCGGGTATAAATTAAAGGAGTTTTAGACCATTTTCTCTTTTATTATTATTATTCTCATTTCTTTAAGTCCTCTTGAATCTAAGAAATAAAAAGGAAGAACTTCCAAAAAGTTTTTAATAGGAGTAATAAAGAATAGATAATTAATTAATTAAGAAGCCGATCAGGAAAACAACTTTTCACCTTTTCCTAAAACTTTTGAACTAGATCATCATCATGTCTGACCAAAGTTAAACAAAGACAAATAATGACAAAAGCCAGATTATTAATAATTAAATATACTGATTAATCTACTAAAAATATTAATTTACTCAAAATCTTGTTTTTATTTGACCTATCAAGACATCAGAATATAATATAGTAGATGAGACTGTTCATTTTTTAATAGACAGTTTTAGTTTTAAGTCTTGAGTATAAAACATCTTTAGTGACAATGTTCTATTGAATCAATCATATGACCTATACAACGAATATGAATTAGTCGAACTCGCCGGAACCAAAAAAATGATTAGAGAAGAAAAAGCCTTATCTTAAATGATAGGAGAAACATAGAAGTCACTGAATCTGGTAGCGGCTGACCTTATTCAAACTAAAAAACTATTTTCCACCACTCAACAGACACCCCTATCTAGTATGGAAAAGCCAAGAAACTTTCCATATCCACTCAATTTTGCTACCTTTAAAATTAGACCTCCTCAAAATAATTTTTTGTTACTCACCCACCTTCATCTTCTTCTCTCACTTCTCTCAACAACATCTTTTCTGCATTGTCCACTTAGGTATGTAACTCATTTTCTACTAACAAGGTCTGTTTTTTTTCTAAGCATTGATGACTGAAATGTGTGATTTCATGCAGAATAACGCTGTTTGTAATTTTGGGTTTGTGGGGTTTTTAGTTTCTTGAGTATGGATTGCTGATAACAAAATGTGTGGATCAGTGTGGGGTTTTATTCACTGTTATTTCAAGATTTCATCTTTAAGACCTAAATTGAATCTCAAGTTACTATCTTTTTTTTGTTCTTTCTGGTGTTGTGACCTTTGCATTATATGGATAAACTGCTACTAATGTTAGAGTCATCATGTTAGTAGTCTTTGTTGTTTCTTTGTTATCTGCTCTGTGAGATTTAAGGTCTGCCTACACGTAAACCCCACTTGTGGGATTACAGTGGGAATGTTGTTGTTATGGTACAATGGAGAATAACTCTAGTGGGAGGGTATTTGAGTTATGGTAGAAATGACATTTTCTTCCTTGAATGTATCACTCGACTGCATCCTTAACTTAGATTTAGATTGCAGTTTGATCATCGTTCTGTTACATACTATTTCTTGATTCTAGAAGAGATCTTGGTTCGATAGAGGGCAGAGTGGTATGGTTCATTACTCATTTCTTAGTTGAAGTTTAACAGTTAATCCATTTCTCATTATTCTCCTAGTTCCTTGTCCTTCGTTTCCTGTTATTTACCTGTTGTTTCTGGGGCTTTAGTTATCGCATTATTTGGCTGTTATTACTCTTACTTTTCTCTGTATGATATTGAATGTTTTCCCTATTATGTGCTATGTCCTCTTTGATTCGATATTTTTCTTGTCTAATTGTTTTGATATGCATTACTTGACCCGAGGGTCTTTTGGAAACATCCTCTCTACCTCCACAAGGTAAGGGTAAGGTCTGCGTGCACTCTACCCTCCCCAAACTCTACCTGTGGGATTACACTAGTATGTTGTTGTTAACCATTAATGGCATGAAAATAGGATGACTTAAAAGTGAAGTGTAAAATCCTGATAATTAGTATATCTGATGAGCACCTTAATCTGATGGGATTTTAAACTCTTAATTTGGTGATAAAGTTCCTTGTTTTGTTATTCAAACTTTTACAGTTGGTTAGGAGGTGAACATGGCTCAGATTCTGGCTCCATCTGCACAATGGCAGATGAGAATGACAAAGAGCTCAACAGATGCTAGTCCCTTGACTTCAAAGATGTGGAGCTCTGTGGTGCTGAAGCAGAACAAAAGACTTGCTGTTAAAAGCTCTGCCAAATTTAGAGTTTTTGCCCTCCAGTCTGACAATGGCACCGTGAACAGAATGGAACAGCTGCTAAACTTGGACGTAACTCCATACACTGATAAGATCATTGCTGAATATATTTGGTATATTATTCTTTGCTATACGCATCTCATACTGTTTTCTCAACATTGTCACTTGAAGATTTGTAGATCGTGTCTGTCATTTCTTCACTTTCACTACCTTTGCTGCATGCCTACATCTAGTTCTTTATGGATAGACTAACCTTATTACATTTCCTTCAAAACAGGATCGGGGGGACTGGAATTGACATGCGCAGTAAATCAAGGGTACATAATGCTGCTTCTCTAATTAACCAACAAAAGTTTAGGAAACTGAATTTGGATTATCTCATGTATTTTCTCTTAATTGCTTCCCTTTGAATTTTCAGACTATTTCAAAACCAGTCAAGGATGCTTCTGAGCTCCCAAAGTGGAACTACGATGGATCAAGTACTGGACAAGCACCTGGAGAAGACAGTGAAGTCATTCTATAGTAAGATCAGCAACTGAATTTTTTTCTTTTCTTTTTCGAAAATTTTTCCTTTGTTTCTTTTATTCCTTATTTTATTTTTAAAAAGTTCTTCCTTTCATTTTTCCCCGTTCTAAAGCTAACCTTGATCATTTAACCTCAGTCCTCAGGCAATATTCAAAGACCCTTTCCGTGGTGGTAACAACATCTTGGTGAGTTGTTTAGTAAACAATACTGATTCATGATGTTTTACTGAATCTTTAATCTCATTGGTTTTAAGTTTGGCACTATTGTTTGTCTAAATTGAAATAGGTTATCTGTGATGCCTACACACCAGCTGGAGAGCCAATTCCTACAAACAAACGCCATAAAGCTGCTCAAATTTTTAGCAACCCAAAAGTTGCATCTCAAGTTCCATGGTAACTTTAAATTCGTCTGCCTCACTTTTCTAGTTTTATGTACTGTGTGTCTATTCTTCGGCATTATTTTGTTGAGGTCTCTAAAACCAAGAGAACACCAACTGTTCCCTTTGAATAATCCAAAATAAAATAAAATATGCTTATAGTTCATTTATTATGTAAAACCTCATCAACAAACTTCCAGGAAAATGAATTTAGTAAGACATTGTGTTTCCTCGCAAATTAATGCTAAGCTGTAAAGCCTGCTTCTTATACTCTTTAACAACAACAACAACAACAATATACCTGGTGTAATTCCAAAAGTGCGGTTTGGGAAGGGTAGTGTATTACATAGACCTTACCCCTACAAGGTAGGGAAGTTGTTTCGGATAGACCCTCGGCAACATTTAAAACCTGCTTCTTATACTCTTTTAACTGTTCCGGTAAAAGAACTCTCTTTTTGCTTGTTGGATGATAACATGGTGAAACAATCATTTCTTGATGTTAGCAAGATCCTTTTTTCTCTCTCGGAAAATGGGATAGTATATGTTGTTATTTGGTGTCATTTTGCTTCCTAGTTTTTGAATTTTAATATCATATTGCTAATGTTGTCTAGCACTTGGTGTTGACTAGGTTTGGAATAGAACAAGAGTACACCTTACTCCAGCCAAATGTAAACTGGCCCTTAGGTTGGCCTGTTGGAGGCTACCCCGGACCTCAGGTAATTGTTTTACACAAAAGAATGGTACACAGCTCAAAAATCATCCAGCACAAATGCAATCTTAATGATGCTGTAAAATCTGTTCAATTTTAATTAACTGTTGGACATCTATTTATCTTTGTGGAAACTTTAGGGTCCTTACTACTGTGGTGCTGGAGCGGAAAAGTCATTTGGCCGAGATATATCAGATGCTCACTACAAGGCTTGCCTGTATGCTGGAATTAACATTAGTGGTACTAACGGAGAGGTTATGCCAGGACAGGTGCCATTTCCATCACTTCTCTTTCTAGTATGATAAAATCACTGTCACTTATAGTACTCTAATTGGAGATCAACTTAATTGTTTGTTTCAGTGGGAATTTCAAGTAGGTCCTAGTGTTGGAATTGAAGGTGGAGATCATATCTGGTGTGCTAGATACCTCCTCGAGGTAATTTATCTTCCCAAATCTGCATAAATGTCCTTTGCAGGTAAGGGCATCTGCCAAGCATATCATCCTAATTCAACTAACAATACTTGAATACCTAATTAACTCTGCTCCAGGTCCCGGCTGTGAGAATTAAGGAAATATTTTTCTAGTGGCATGAAATGAGCGACTTATTACCTAAATTAGTTCCTTTGACTGTTGCTGTGGTTTATGTCCTTCTGTATTTGAAGTGGTTGCTGAACTAAGAAATCAGGTTACTCATTCTTCTTTTTCTTTTTTTTTTTTCATTCCCTGACCTAACAGAGAATTACTGAACAAGCAGGAGTTGTCCTCTCACTCGATCCAAAACCAATTGAGGTGATCTAAAATTCTTTATGATTTTTTTGTTATTCAAATTAAGTACAATTATGAAACTCCATTTTTTCTTCTCTGGTCCTGGTATTCACAGGGTGACTGGAACGGTGCAGGATGCCACACTAACTACAGGTAGCTCCTTTTTTTCAAGAGAGAAACTAGGAATCTTAAAGATAAAATATTGGATATGAATCTGTTAAGACCGAAATCACTTGCTCAATATGTGGTAGTTGCTACAGCTACGAATTAGTTGCAAGTGACTTTTACGATTCATCATTTTGTTTCATGGTTTTTCTTTCCTCAAGTTCTTGTTTCTCTGTTTAACCGTCCCCCCTCTCCGATTTTCATTTTTCCAATTTAGCAATTTTGTCTTCTGAAAACCAATGTATGGTTTCCATAGTAAAACTCCTTTGAAGGATTCACTTACTAGGTATTCATGGTTTGTTGTTTGCAGTACACTGAGTATGAGAGAAGAGGGAGGCTTTGAAGTGATAAAGAAAGCAATTCTTAATCTATCCCTTCGCCACAAGGAACATATAAGTGCTTATGGAGAAGGAAATGAGAGAAGGTTGACCGGAAAGCATGAAACTGCTAGTATTGACCAATTTTCATGGGTATGTCTGCTGCTGATCTTTCCTTCATTTGGACATAAATAGTGTGTACCAATTATCCTCATTCCTGCTTTATTTTCTAAATATGCAGGGAGTTGCTAACCGTGGTTGCTCAATCCGTGTGGGGCGTGACACTGAGAAGGAAGGCAAGGGTAAGTTTCTGCTTCATTAGTGGAGTAACATTAGTATCCTTTAGTTTTCTGTGCAATGATGAAAAATGTAGCATATTTTGCGGATCACTTTTATCAACACACATTTAGCATACAAAGAAAGTTAAAATACTGGATCTCAAAATAAAAAGAGATGAATTAACTCTTTTCTTAACAGTTATCCATGATCCATGTATCACTGTTTCTCATGGCCTTTTAAAGAATTTGCAACTATTTAGCTAAACACTTTGGCCTTGGCATTGATGGTCCTTCTGATGCTGTTATTTCTCCTTTTTTGTTTCTGGGGTTGGTGGATGCAGGTTATTTGGAAGACCGCCGCCCAGCTTCAAACATGGACCCCTATGTTGTGACCGCATTACTTGCCGAAACTACTATACTGTGGGAGCCAACTCTTGAGGCTGAAGCTCTTGCTGCCCAAAAGATCTCATTGAAGGTTTAGAGTATTTGAGGGGAAATTGTTTTCATAATAATCCTCTTAGAATTTATGAGATAAGTGCTGAAGCTTGTACCTTGTTGAGGTTCCCTTATTTGGGAAATTCTTGTAAAGGAATCAAAATTTACCAGTTCATCCTAGAAAGAGGTTCCTTAAGACACGAGACTACTTTGGAGTTGAGGTGTAATTGTTGGACTACTTTGAACATCTTTACCTTTCTTTTCTCCAGATGAATCCATTTCTCTGAAATTCCAATTGGTGTGATTTTTTCCGAATTAAATCTTTGAACACATAATCAGTCATGTAAACTTCAGTTTCAAACTAGCTAGTTAAGTTACTTATGATATTATCTTCTGTATGCTATGTTCAAGCTCAGGTTCTTTAGATAATTCATCATAATAGTTTATTGCATGTTGGCCATCATCAATCTGCCGTGACTCTCGTACTTTATCTGGATTTAAACTCGGTTGCTTGTCAACAGAGACATTTATGTTACATGGACTTGAATATGTGTATCCAGCATGCCATTTTCCAGAACTTTGTACTTGATGTGCAAAGTAAATGAAGACTCCAAGTGAATAAAAGATGCATAATCTCATGTACAAGCTTGCCTTTCTTTTCCTTAGAATATTTATTAAATACCTTTTACATCTGTGTGAAGCCAAAGTGATTCTTTTCCCCTATCAGAATGCTACTGATAAATTAGTCCAAGAGATTCTTTTCATTTCTTTGGAGAAAAAGCTACAAGCTGTCAATGTTGTCTGGATAAAGAATGGAACAATCATGGCTTTATATACATATATGCATTCAGTATTGAAATCACAAAAGGGATTTGATTCAATAAAATTTCCCTCCTTTGCTTTTTGTCAAAGCTAAACTTGTCAGGCCATGGCTTCAGGGGCAGGCAAATCAGCAGCCTTTATGCTTTTGGTTCTTAATGTTTTCCTTTACTTCATTGTTGCTGTAATTTCTGGCTGGGCTGTCAATCATGCCATAGAGAGATCCGAAGCAACAGGTAATTTCATCGATCCTTTCTCTTCTTCTTTTTGTCATTCAGAGCACCGTCCTGTCAAGGTAGAAGTTGTTTCCACAACATGTTTTACATGAAAAAGGCGTCGCGTTGATGACTTTTAATGTGATGAAAAATATTTGCAGCATCAAGTCTGTCAATCCCAGCTCATATCTTTCCTATATACTTTCCTTTTGGGAATATGGCAACTGGTTTTCTCATCATATTTTCACTTATTGCTGGAGTTGTGGGCTTCATTTCCTCACTCACTGGAATTCACAATGTGATACAATGGAATGCACCAAATTTACATGCAGCTGCTTTCTCTTCTCTCACCACTTGGCTACTCACTTTACTTGCTATGGGGTAAATAATACTCCCTTCGTTCCTTTTTACCTGTCACAGTTCCCTTCACAGTTCCCTTTTTGAGAGAAACAACATGAACTTTGACTAATATTTTAAGATGTATTTTTTCATTATATTGACATGAAAAGAAATTGTAATTTGTAGTACTTTTCGTAGACTTTCACTAGTGTCGAAAGTTAAGTGAAATTGACTCTCGAAAAGCCTAACGTAACAACTAAAGCGGAGAGGGAGTACCACTTTCATATGTCATTTATATTTTATTTTTTTCTGATTTGATAATTATACATGACATAAAAATTTCAGAGTAAGAAAAAACAGAAAGAAATGGGATTCTTTTTAATTTTATATTTGTGATTGCAGGTTGGCTTGTAAGGAGATTAATAAGGGGTGGAGTGACTCAAACTTGGTAAGTTTTTCATATATTTTTTTTTAGTCAGAAGAAAGTAAACAAGAGGCGGAGTCAACATTTGAGTCACTGATTCTAAATTCGGGTGAATCGAAAAATTTAGTTGCAATTTAATTATTTTTTACAATGTTTTGTAGAGGACCTTGGAGACCATGTTGATAATATTAGGTGGGACACAAATGTTTTGCACTGTTGCAATTCATGCTGGAATTGAAGATGTTATTACACGAGAGGTTTAAGAAGAGGAAGAATTTGAGAATTTTCTCAATTTATTAATGTACCATAAATAATTTTTATTTCTCCCTATCATTTTACTAAGTTTTAATGTGTGTATGCAATATATATTAAGTTCTTTTTTTTTTGGTCGTCTTTTTCTTGATGGACTTTGTAAAGATGTGATATGTGGTGTTCTTGGATTTTAATTGATTTGTACAGAACTCTGTTATTTGCTAGTTTTCTACTATTTTTCAGTGAAATATTACCAGGGGTAGCCCCAAGTCCTAGCTCGAGTGGCAAAACGTAGAGAATTTGTGACTTAGGTCGCAGGTTCAAGCCCCACACCATGCAAAGCGAAGCTTGATAGCGGGTCCATTATCCACTGAATTTAGAAGACTGTGATTGATCCAAAAGACGGCGGGTTACGAACACATTTCTCGATTATCAACAGGGGTGTTCTATTTGGAATGATGTTAGAATAATTGCGAAGCAAGAACAAAGAATTATACATTTTAATAAGAATTGTTGAACTTGCCACTAAAAGAATCACCTCAAATCGAATTTTGAATTTCTCATAAACAAAGTACTTCTTTTGTCCTTATTTACTTGTCCATTTTTTACTTAACACATTTATTAAGAAAATAATAATTAATATAGTGAGTTTACTATTTTATCTTTATTAATTGATAGAATTTCAAAATCAATTTACCCATTAAAGAGGTTCTTCCTTCTTTAAAAACATTAACTTTTTAAATAAATTGAGAATATAATAGATAAAAAATATGATCTTTTCTTGATTTGTTAAAAGTAATAAATAAAATTGAAAAAATAAAAAATTAAAATTGGACAAATAATAAGTATCAAAATGAATATTTTTCAATCAATTCAATATTTATAAAAAAAAAAAACATCAATTTAATATTCTAGGTATGCGTGTCAAATCTTTTTCGTATTGTGGAAATTTGTCAAGAGAAGAGCCATTGAAATTATGTACACTTAAATCCTAATTTATCTTTAATATTAATTATAGTTACTTATTTATTATATTTTTCAAAATATGATATTAATTATATTCTTTTGATAATATAGTATAATTATCTTTCTATATATAATTTCTAAAAAAGTGTGTAAAGTAATAATAGACAAATTGATATTCATGTCCTTTAATATTGAGTGTGTTACAAATATACACTTAAATTTAGATAAAATTGAACCTGTAGATACACATCTTTTATGTGACATAAAACACCTAAGGCACTACGTTGGACACAAATTGTCACGTAGGATGCCATATATGATAATCTATTTATTCAATTTTATATAAGTTTGAATGTTTAGTTGTGCACATTCAAATATAAAAGACATGTATATAAGCTATAGCAAGTTAAAAGTCACATTTATATATTATACCTTCATTTAATTTCATATAGAATATTTTCCCCCTTTTTAAATTTATAATCTCTAAGATTGAGGAACAAAGTAGCAACTAATTCCACAAGAAAAAAGAACCCATAAAACAAAAAAATACAATTTCCTTTCATTCACATCCCTGTAATCTCTTCCTACTCATCACATCACCCATGTATGCTAATTTCCTCCACAACTACCCAACTCTAACACCAACACTTTCTTCAATCCATGCCTTCACATCTAAGAATCACTTCACTCCAAACCTAAGAACAGAGCCCCTTTTTCTGCATCTTCAACCAAAAAAATCAAGAATCATTATCAACTGTGCAGCAAATAGTGATGGTGTTAAGGGTGCAGTGAACTGGGCAGAAATTCTTGAAAAATGGTCTCCAAAAAACTTTCTTGGAGCTGATAAACTATTTAGAGCTATATCTGGAGCAACTTCTAGCCCCATTGCACAGTACATACCTGCTCCATTCACTTTTGTGCACTCTGTTGATCCAAGAATCAAATTGGTATGAAAATTTGTCTTTTTTGAGGTTTTCAGTGTGATAAGTGTTGAACTTGTTGAATTTGATTATTGGGAGTTTTCAGTTTTTATGGGTTGTTTGTGAAGTGTACAATATACTTCAGTAATTGGGTTTTCTTGTTTAGCTGTGTGTGTCCATGGGTTGTTTCTGATTGTATTGTGTGGTTGAATAATTGGGTTTGTTTGTTTAACTGTGCTAAAGATTTAAATACCATAAAAGGAAAATGTTTAATTTTAGTTCATCAGAGCAGGTTGTGAATACTGTTATACATGTTTTTTTCACTATGCTAAGTGGATTAATAGAGCTGGATTTTGTGAACTATGCTGTTCGTAGAGATAGGGGCGAGGAAAAGAGCTCATTCTTCCATTTTGAGATCTTGCTTTGATGTCTTTAAAATGCGTTTCTCGGTATTAGCAATTGAATTTATATAATCTCATTGTCCGTTCTTTGTTGGTATAGTTGAAAGTGAACCCTGATCATGGGAATCCTAATATCAGCTTTTTTTTAATAAGTTATCAAAGGTTTTTAGCCGACCCCAACTTGTTTGAGAGTGAGACACACTTGTGGTTGTAATGAAAAATTCTATAAATACTTGCACTAATTTCAGATTTTTTTTATTGTTATTTGCTTAACATAGTTTCAGAATCAAGGGGGTGTAATATAAAAGGGCTTAACATTCTACTGAGGAAGTTAACTAAGAAATGTGATGGAGATAGGTTGGTGGTCAAGGGGTTAATATAATTGCTTGATAGACATTGGGGTCATCTTTTGCTGCAGGAAGTGGATGGAGTATATCCCTTCTGAAGCTGCATGTCTTGCCCATAGCATAATGGAATATTTATAATCAGCACTGATTAAGTATTGTGGCATCTGTTTTCCACGAGTTCTTCAAGCATTATGCTTGGCATTTATTGCTTTCTTCTTCGCTAAGAGAGGTCATGTTAGGTGTTAAAAGAAAGGTTGTTTTATTCTGTTCCTTTCATTCCTGATATCATCTGTTCTGTAGTTAAATACTGATTTTACTTTGGATCCCCATTTCTTGGTTATGCAGGCATGGCTCTTTACTCTGGTTATTTTACCGGCAAAATCAAATCTAGTCATGCGTTTGTCATTGGTTGCGTACTTAGCTATACTATCTATTTTGGTCCAGCCTGCACAAGTGTGGAAGGTAAGTTTGGCCGTGAATCTTAATGAGTTTCATGCTTCAAGTTGTTTTTCTTCTATTTCTGATGACTTATGGGGCATTTGCCTTGTTTGTTTCACTACAAATTTTCCAATGCTTGAGAGTTCCCTTGACGATTGTTTAATATGGTTACAGGATCAACTCGGGAGAGTCACACTGCTGTCCGGGATCTTATTTATAATGCTGGGCCTAAGTACTGACAGTGCACCTTCCCTTATCTCTTCAAGAGCTCCCCCACATTCAATGATGGGATTACCATCTTTTCCTGCATCTTTGGAAGGTTATAAATATGTAGTCTTGAAGCTGGGGCCATTACAACTCACCAGAAAAGGCTTATCAACCGCTACCACATCTGCATGTTTAACCTTCACTGTGAGTAGTGACTTGCCATTTGTTGTTGAGTTGACATAGCAAACTAGTTCTGTATTCCTTCTAGCAGCATCAAGGTACACTTTTCAAATGAAAACAAATAGTTGTTTTCTTAATCATCTAAATAAGTGGCTGTTTTTCATCTAGTTAATGTGAACTAGTTTCAGTCAGTTAATGTTTAAGGTCAAACTTGAAGATCTTCAACCTTTAATCTAACATTCTTTAATGCAGCTTTAGTAAGAAAAATACAGTCTGGCTATTCTGTTTAAGTCAACTTGTCTAAAATTCAGAATTTGTTGAATCTTTTGAATTGCTTGGTGAAGTCATTGGGAATCTTAAAAGTAATATAAACCTATGGACTGAACTATTTGAGAGGTGAATTTTCTGGATTTGAGAAAGCTGTACAAGGAATTGACAATGAAAGAGATTCATTCCTGAGTATCGCATTATCCCCTCTGGACTCCAATATTCTGTTCTCTCCTGAACTTAAGGAAACAATCAACGTCAAGTGCCTGCAGGCATGTTTGAATTTAAATCTTTGTAACACTCTGATTCTAAATAAGTTATTGTTTGATTAAAGATCTTCCAAAGTGCAAGTGTATTCCTATCAACCACAACACCGGAGCAGATAGCTTTTGCCTTGCGGTGGTTTATATCCCCTTTGGCCAACCTTGGTGTCCCTGTTGCTGAAGTTATCCTTACTCTCCTGCTCTCCTTGAGATTTATCAATCTTGTGTTTGATGAGGTGAGTAACCGTTATTCTTTGTATTAAATTCAATAGAGGTGGAGTTATCAATATGTAGAATGCACTGATTATAGTCCGCAATAGTTTGAAAATTCTTCACAAGAAAAAGAAAAAAGGGAACAGTTTTAAAATTCTGATTCTTTTTGGTAATAATTCTGGCAGGTCCGAAATGTTGCCCTTGGTATTGTATCTCGTAGGATTAATTGGCAGCAGATGACAATGTTGGAGACGATAGATGGTTAGTGTATTTCATTGCATTTTAAAATTGTGTGATTCACTGATAACACTTCTCTTCAAAGTTCTTCTGTTTGTGAAGAGTCTTCTTTAGTGCACTCCAATTGAGTTAGTCTCGGTTACTATGTTAATACTATACACAGAAGATAACAGGATCTCCTAATAGTTCAACTCTTTTCCCTAACTATATAAATTGCCTTGCAAATGATGAATTACATATGATGCTGTTCCAGTGTTGTTACCGTTTCTCAACTACAGAAAAATGTCTGCTTCATGCTGACCAAATGTTGTTCCATTCTTAATTTTGTGAAACCCTCATCTTTTGCCCTACTGTGATTTTATCCTAAAGTTATTGCTTTCTGCTCTCTAAGATACTGAATTTGATCTCTTGCAGTTTTCTTCACATATATTCGTCGGATATTCAGAAATATTTTTGTTCATGCAGAGCAGATATCTCAGGTGTGATTTATAACATGATGTCTTATTTTAGCATTTATCTAGCTGATCCTGTGTGTTTTGGGTTTTTGTTTGGCATCAAGTAGGTGTTTTTCTCTCTCTGTCTCTCTCTCTGTATTCTACAAGAGATCAGTCATTGTTAAATGTTTCATTCTGCACTGTACAAATATGAAAGACCCTTCTGGGTGGCCCAATTGTTTGGATTTGGGACTTCCATGTTGGAGGTCTCAAGTTCGAAACCCCTTGCTAGCGAAACCAAGGTTTGCCTTCTGGGTCAAGCTCGTCGCACCGGGCTTGCCTAGTGCGGGTTACCTCTCCTATGTGGTTTGCGAGCTATTGCATAGGAGCGGGGTTTCACCCTGTGCACACCCAAAGGGTAGCGGCTGCGGGTTTGCCTTGTCATAACAAAATAAAAATAAAAATAAATAAATATGAAAGTATTGTTACAAAAATAAAACAAACAAATATCAGTATGTGGAATGGGACATACTTCATAGCGAAATGTGAAGCAACAACATTATGAGTTGAATTGTGGACATTTTATGGTGGTCGGACCATCAATACCAGCAACAATTTATTGAAACTGAATTATGAGTGCTTAAGCTGCTTAAAGTCCTAGAAACAGGTTTGCCCTCTAGTCATTATTAAGAGGCTAGAACAAAATAGTGTGATATCAATACCCTTCGGGGTGGCCCAATGGTTTGGGCTTGGGACTTTCATGTTGGAGGTCTCAAGTTCAAAACCCCTTGCTAGCGAAAGCAAGGGGTTTGCCTTCCGGGTCGAGCTAGTTGCACCTGGATTGCCTAGTGCGGGTTACCTCTTATGTGGTTTGCGAGCTATTGCATAGGAGCAGGGTAAAACCCTATGCGCACCCAAAGGGTAGCGGCGGGTTTCCCTTATCATTAAAAAAAAACATAAAAATGTGATTCCAATTCATATACTTTTCAAGCCCCACAAAATCAGATCTTTTTAATGTCTAATGGATATGAATTAACCGGGGACGTGTAGATCTAATATAGGATAAAAACCATAAGCCATGGAGTTTGCACTTAACTGAGTTGATTTAACGCTGATGGATGTAGAACATTAGTTCACTGCATTATATTAGTAATTTGATTGTAGCATCTTGTGGTTGTGTTTGTTATTTCCTGAGAACAGAATAAATCTTTTTTGTCTATTAAGTTGTAGTTTTTCTTTCTTTAGGTTGTATTAGATTTTACCATTATGCACTACTCTAAATCTTTGTGTTTCTTGTAGGCAATGATTGTTAGAGGTTTTCGAGGGGACAGCACCACTCACAAAATATTCTTGTCAGCAGACTCATCTAGTGGAGTTGCAGATTATATTTCCATATCATGCCTTTTTGGTCTAATTGCCTTAGTCACTTTGCCTAAGTACCTTATACAATAAAAAACATGACTAATCATCTGAAAAAGATCCATCGCTTGACCTTTTAACCTTCAACTATCTTAACCTCCAAAACAGCGATTAATGCTTCTCTTCAAACTTTTCTCTCTTCTTCTTCCTCCACATTTGTACTCTTTTTCTAGAAAAAAGTTGGATTCTTTCCTAGCAGATGTTCATGAAGAAGAAAATTGGTCAAATCAATTTCCTTTATCAATTGAAAGTGTTGAACCAATAACTATCCTAATCTCGGAAGTGGGCTGCTTGCTCTCTCCCTTTATCTGTGATGAGCGTTGAAGTAGTTACTGACATGGCAGCTGCATGAAATGGCTATGGAAGTGTTTGGACCTGCTTTCACATTACGCAAAGGTGATCGAAACTTACATTTCTGGATGAACAAGTTACTTCTCCTGGAATCTCAATGTAATGTTCCGGATTTTCTCTGTATCAGGAGATTTGATTCTTAAACATGTTCTGCTCAAGAGAAGCTAACTGGTAATTACAAACTTACAAACAGTAGTCCTTTAAGAAAATCATCAGATCCTTGTGTAATCAGTGGTAACTGCAATCATTCTAGCTCTCGCCACGAAGATTTAGGTGTTGCAAAATTATGAGCTTCTGGCTGGGATGACGAAAACTTTCAAGTGTTGTTAGAAACTGCAACGTGATTCAGTTGACATTTTTTATGTAAAGGCACTATTGAAGTGTTGTCTGTATACAGTATAATCTATACCTGAAATGCAGGAAACTTTTGGTGCCTGAAATAAGGAAAGGAACCAGATTGGTATTCTTCTTTTGCCTAATGAATACAAAAAAGATTCAATTTTGATTGAAGTTCTTTTAGCTAGAAATTTTGACGTTTAGATAGGAAGGTATGGAGGTCGGATTAGAGTAGAAGGGTAGTAAGTAGTTTAGTGTTATCTCGTTTTGTGGTATGATCAGGTTTGGTGGTAGTGAGGAGCACCGTGTAAGTCGTAGACCTTTATTTGTGTATTTTTTTTGGTTTTGATATATGTTACCTTCTATCGTTTAAAACTTAATCGATTAGTTCATATTTTGCAAGAATATTCATAATTTTAATTTTTGTAAAAATAAATAAAATAATCATACTCTTGAAGTGATTGTTGGTAAAAATACTTGTTTTTTAGTTTCATACCTAAACTATCACTTGTGTAATACGCTCTCTTTTATTTGCAAAAACCTTGCAACATGATATTCCACATGGATAAAATTAAGGGGAAACTAAGCAAATACCACATAAAAGCTAAATAATTACAAACATATACCTCTATACATTCATATCCCACTAAATAATTACACTATATACCCCAACTAATTTCTCTTAATTGATTAATATACTGTATTTACCTTAAAGTAAAACTACAACTCTAATTTGTTTGATCCACAGGCCTTCAAAATACGCCTAAAACCGTAAGAAGGCTCTGTATTTATAAGCATTGCAATCACATAGGAATAAAAATCAAGAAGACGGCATATATCTCTTTTCCACTGACCCAGGGGCTCCACTTCCCACCCATGTTGTGCAATCTCGCAAAAATGTGAATATCTCTCTATTATGAAGTCATATATTTGGATAGATTGTGTACCTTCAAACTCTAAATGTATTAGTATAAAAGCTTTGAGATATCTGATCCAAATTATTGAAAGTTTATAAAAGTAACTTTGCAATAGTTTAAGTAACTTTGCAATAGTTTTTGTCTTTTTTTTTTAATTTTATTTTCAACTTGCTTGACTTCAAAACATAAAATATAGGGCAATTCAACATGTCATAACACATGCTTCTTAGTATGATAAGTACTCTTAATTTCCCCCGGAAAGTAAAAATTAATTTAAACATCATGAAAGGACAACGTATTATACCTAAAATATTATGATACCTTGTTGATAAATTATGATTTGCTCATTTAAAAAGACAGTATAAGTGATGATTAAATTTTGATAGTTTTCCTAAATTGTTAGAGTTCTCAAGTTTATGAGAAAATATAAGTTTTGACATGTAAATTGCCTCAAAAATTTTGGGCCCCAAAATTTTCAATTTCATAATAAATTTAATTATTCTATTTTATTTTGACAATACTGGAGTTTGTTACAGAAATAAATAATAATTACCTACTTTGTAGAATATTTTAGAAGTTTAAATTAAACTAGTCATATCTTTATATTAGTAAATAAATTTTTATATAATAATATCCAAAACATTGTATTACAAATTTGAATCAATTCTTTCTAATATAAATAATAACAATAATATTACTATGTTAACTTAAATAAATTATTTTTAAGTATTGTATAACACACATTCTCACATACATGTATACAAACACAAAGCAACATGAGCTTCTTATCAAAATTTTAGATCAATAATTTTATCAAGTTCATGTCCAATTGTCAAAAAAAAGTACACATAGGCTTTGATATATTTTTCCACTTAATTTAAACTAGTCAGTTTAAAATTATGGTTGTGTCAAAAGATCCAATTTAAATATGTCTTTTGAGAATAGCTTACACTATATTATGAATAATGAAATATATAATCTTAATCATTATCTATTTATCTCATATAGATATTAGGGTCGTTGAAAGATAACTCTTGATGGTTGAGAAATTTTGAATGACGATTTTATGTTGCCGACTTTGAAATATTGGCACCAAATCTCCTCTTCTCAGTTTATTATGTATTATTGATTATAGAAAATGGATATGATGATATTGAATTATATTTAATTGTTAAAAATTATTGGGGTATTGATAGAGTATGTGGTGGTTAATTATTTGAAGTTTGCCTTAATCTGTTTCATCATATTTTTCACTCGGCATAGTTAGATGTAGGAGTGGCAAACGAGCGAGTCAAGTCGAATATGAGTCGATCGAAAATGAGTCAAATAAAAATTGATAAAGTACTCGACTCAACTCACATTTTAAATGGATAAAACGAGTTACTCAATGAATAATATAGATACCTATATAATAATAAAAAACTTATTAAAAGCTTTAAAACAAAATCTTTTAAAAGTTTTTTATCACTCCCCCATCAGCCCCTACCCCTATAACAAAAAATGTAAAAAAAATAATAATTTAGTTTGTTCTTTTATAAATTTTTTTTATCACCCAACCCCCCAACCAGCCCCCATCCCCCTATTAGCGCCCCACCCTCCCTCCCTCCCTCAATTCCAAAAAAAGATTTAAAATTTTCTTTTACCCCCACCCCTACTCTCAATGCCACCTGCCCCCTACACCCCTCATCCACAAAAAAAATGTAAAAAAAATAAAATTAAAGAATTCTTTTCTACTACCCGCACCCCCTCAATATTTATTATGTTGTATAATTTTCACAATTAAACATCAGATCTCAAAAAATTTGCCGAAGAGGTTGTGTAAAGGCCCAATCATCAAGAAAAGTAGGCCCGACAGAAGATAGGCTTTGTTTGTCTCAATAGGTACGCAATTATTACTCCTCTGTCAATGCCAAGTGAAATAGTCGTCTTCTTCCTCTGTTCCTCATATTTGTAGCTTCACTCTTCAGCAAAATTGTCACAGTACCATCTTCTATTCTCACCAATCAGCAAGATTCGCCATTTTTTTGTTTTTTTTTTCTAAGGCTTAAAGCATTCTTCCTTCAAAGTTCCAGTATAGGGATTTGTCCTGCCTTGGCAATACTTTGGGTCTGAGACAGTCAGAATGGGTCTTGAAGGATCAAGAAACTAGATTTCGTGCTTATAAGGCTAAAAAGGTAAGATTTTTTCTTAATTGGAAGTGTATTCGAGCTGATTTTTTTGGCATTTATGATACCCATTTGAAATTTATTCAAGATTGTAGATTTTGAAATTCTTTGCTGTATGGTTCTATGTGTTTGTAAATTCATTTATTTAACTGAAATTTTGTTGGAATTTTTGGACACCCATTTGTATTTTACTGAGGAATCTGCAGATTTGAGATTATTTCTGCTGTTCATTTATGAATAAATGTTTACATGACAAGGCATTTCGTGTAAATTCATGTGTTTGAATTTGTTGTTTTGAAATTCTTTTTTGCATTTATATCTATATTGCTATTTGTAGATTCTTAAATGTGTGTGGATATGAAGAGGCATTCCATGTAAATTCATGTATTTTAGCGATATTTGATTGGCATTTCTGGATAGTGGATACCCATTTGAATTTGATTAAACAATCTGCAGATTTGAATGGCTAGACCTCCATTTTTTGTCACAAGCTTGTGCACTCGCCAAAACGTTAATTCCCCAATCCGTAACCTAAGTATTGCTCGAACTAATGGCGGGGTTGAAGGTGAAGTCGCTGCACAAAACGCAGATCGAACAAGTTCAGTAAATCATCAAAGTGAGCAACAGAGCTTTGCTGAGATAGCTAAAGATGTTTGCAAAGTCATCCGGACACGACCCAGATGGGAACAAATATTGTTATCTGATTTCCCCACTGTTAATTTTACTGATCCAAGATTCTATACTGAGGTTCTGAAGGCACAAAAAAATGTTATGTTGTCTCTTAGGTTTCATTTTTGGCTTAGTTCTCAAAATGGTTTTTCGAGGGGTCAGTTCTCTGATGAAGTAATATTTAGTGGGCTTGTACAAGCCAAGGCCGCCAGTGCAGCCAAATGTTTTCGGCAAAATATGAACTTTGTGCCTCAACCTAGTTGTTTGGAGGCCTATATTCAGTGTCTTTGTGAAAATGGATTGATTGAGGATGCCCTCGACGTGTTTACTGAATTGAGAGGTGTTGGCCACTGCCCATCATTGAAAATTTGGAATTTAGCCCTTTCAGATTCTATCCGAGCTGGAAGAACTGACATTGTCTGGAAATTGTATGAGGATATGACAGAATCTGGTGTTGTAGCAGATGTAGATACAATTGGGCACTTGATTCAAGCATTTTGTATGGAGAGCAATTTTCCAGAAGGTCATCAACTTCTTCGACAGGCTTTGGAAGCTGGCAATGCCCCTAGTAGTGTTGCTTTTAATAAGTTGATTTATGAATCATGTAAGAACAGAGATTACTTTAGACTGTCATCTCTTCTCCATTCAATGATTGCAACTAATTGTTCTGTCGATATATTCACTTATCAGCATGTTATTCAGGGACTATGTGAAACAAGAAAGATGCGTGAAGCTTTTAGGATATTTAATGATCTAAAGAATAGAGGCTATGCTCTGGATATGGTTATGTATACAACAATGATTAATGGTCTCTGTAAAATGAAATTGGTTGGAGATGCCCGAAAATTATGGTTTGAGATGATTCAAAAGGGATTCAATCCCAATGAATACACGTATAACACACTCATCCATGGGTATTTAACAACTAACCATCTAAATGAAGCTGAAAGTCTTTATAAGAAAATGTGTGATAAAGGATATGGAGAGACCACAGTGACATATAATACCATGATTCATGGGCTGTGTCTTTATGGAAGAGTAGGGGAAGCTCACAACTTGTTCAATAAAATGGCTGAGAATGGTGTTGCCCATGATGTGGTCACATACACTTCTCTTATTCAGGGTTTCTGCAAGAATGGGAAGATAGCTGAAGGTCTTCAGTTTTTATATGGACTGTTAAAGCAGGGGTTGCAACCATCACCTGCTTCTTATACAGTGTTAATTGAGAAACTTTGTGAGATCGGCCATGTTTCGGAAGCAAAATCATTGTGGAACGATATGCAAGATAGAGGTGTCAAACCAGCAACGTCGACTTATGATTCTATCGTACTTGGATTAATCAAGCAAGGATATGTAATAGAGGGGCTAGATTGGTTGAGCGGTATGATGAAGAGTAGGCTCAGACCAAGGAGAAAAACTTTTGAGGAACTGATTTATCATCTTTCTCAAGGAGATAAGTTGGATGAGTCTTTATCCATTTTAGTTTACATGCTTAGGCTAGGTCATGTTGTCAGAGAAAAAATTTTCCGTTCTCTAGTAAATAAACTTTGCAAAGATAATTCCCACCATATTGAGATGCAAATGGGATATATTGTCTGAGCAATTCAAGATGGTTGAAGTCTGATAAAGGTTTCCTTTATCTTGTCTAAGGCCAAATCGGAAGAGAAGATTTGTTTGCTTTATACACCTTGATCATGCAATTTCACATTTTTTGTTATAACTTAATGTTGTATTTTGTTAGTCTTATTGATATGTGATAGGGATCAAAGTTGTAGCATGTGCTACTACACATCCCACACTGTATTTCTGTTACCGCTTATAGTAGATTTGATGATGGATGCACTGACATTCTTGAAGTGCAGTCATTCCTTAGAGAATCTGTGGTTTCTGCTAGGAGAGAGAGACACCAATCACTTCTTCTGAATAACTTTTGTCAAATGGACTGTTTTGGTGTGTGTTTCCAGTGTGGTCAGAATTTGAGTTCTACTTTCTTGCAGTATTCAACTTTCATGGTCAGTGGTACTTCATTAGAGGAAATATCTACTTTAGATCAAAATGTATGACTGATTTTTGTGTTTACTTCACTTTGTTTGGTTTGTATCCTAATTTAGAACTAAACTTTCTTTCCTTAAAAGAAAGAGACAGAAAAGCCGATGGGGACAATTCTGGAGTGATCTAAAATTCTAGTTATTACTTTTTGCAGTAGGATTCTAAAATACAATTTTAACACTCCAAGTTAGGAAAATTATGTCGAATCAATTTATTAACCTTGAAGGAAAGTACATTACATTTTTTTTTGTTCAGTCAAAAACATTGGTGGCCCAATGCTTTTGAAGCTAAAATCTTCCATTGCTGCATTGAACATGTACATCATGATTATGCCTACTGTAACAGACAGAGAAAGTTCATTGTGCTTTCTACATTTTACGTCAAAATCTTAAAAGGGAAATTCATCTATTTTTAACCTTAAGATGTTACCAGATTTTCTTTCAAAAACTCTCTGGTTCCTTTCTTTCCACAATCCAGCATATGAAGGAAGGATTTGTGTCCGAGATCTTCTTTCTCTCGTTGTTTAGGACCTTGTATTACCAGCATTGCATTAGTTCTTTTGCTGTTCTTGGCATTACCCTCTTATCATTGAATATAGTCGGGAATAATTGCCTAGATGTGCTATTACGGGACAATGTACGAAGAGATGATTTGTAATCTCTGCACTCAGACAAATGACATCTGTTACATATAGTCATTCCTCTTCTCTGTAAATTATCCTGGGTAAGGGGCAGCTTCAGAGTCCAAAATCAAGTGAAAAAATGCCACTGTCTGGTGCTTTGTTTCTCCATATTTTTCTCCATGGCTATGTTCCTTTTTAGCAATATAAGAGATCAAACTCTTGCAGTAAGAGTTAACAGTGAAAGATTCAGTTCTTTGTAGCTCCCATGCGAAACAGTTGACTCAGTTCCCCAACTTTCAATCATTTTGCACCTTTTCTTAATTTTGATGTGCCACTATCGACCTGTTGTAACTGAGTGGCACTTTCAATTGCAGCAGTTTCCGTTGCATCATCCTTACTTCTCTTTGCTGGGTATGTAGGAAACTGCATTTACTAGTCTTTTAATAGTGATAAGATTAATTTTCATTTGACACACTTACACATGCGTCCTAATTGAATTTGAGCTTGTAAGGTGGAAAGTAAAGTTGTGGTAATTACACAATTAGTAAGGATCTGAGAGGAAGGCTATCCCAGAATCCATCATGAAAACCCTCTCTAAGGCCTATATCGCGATATGCTAGGTGGAGCTGATTCAATTCCTTGCCGTCATTTGAGTCCACAGGTGCTCTTCTTGGCTATCCTTTTTCCTTAAAATTTGTCTTATCTGATTGCACATATTCTGTTGGTCTTTAAGATGCCCTTGGCTCCAACATATTCAGGTGCCTGTGATCCTGGAAGAATGATTCAAGTGAGACATATTGATGAAGGCTAAAAAAGGAATGAGGTCCTTTGTTCACCTCCTAATGTGCTTCCTCAAATAGAAGTCAGATTTTCTGCTACATCCAAAAGGTAATATGATTAATTACTTCTTATTGATAATGCTGACAAATAATGGCAAGTTGATGAAAACCAGTTCTGGGATAAGAGAGATACTGTTATGCTGCAGAGGTTTGCTCGGGTTGAACTCCATAAGTCAACCTACGATGATGATATCTTGGTTATATATGGTTTTCAATATGGATATTGGCATTGCCAACCAAAATCACAACGTTGAGAGTTGTCTAATAAATGTACTTCATAGGTAGTAGCAATACCAAGTTGATGGATCTCAAGCTAGGTTATGATTTCAGCTAATAGCAGTATTAGTAGAGTTCTAATAAAGTCATCCCTTCTCTGTAAACTATCCTGGCTAAGGGCCACTTCATGGACCAAAATCCAGCGGAATAAAGCCCTTTTGTGTGGAGCTTTTCCCCTCCAGATTTGTCTCTGTGGGCATGTTCCTACTTCAGCAGCAGAACAGATCAAACTCTTGTCATAAGAGTTAATAGCAAAAGATCCAGTTCTTTGCAGCTTCCATACCAGTGAGTCTTGTTTTTTCTTCTATAGCCTGTGCTGTTTCCACAGTTTCAGTTGCTGCAATTTCTATTGCATCATCGTTCCTTCTCTTTTCTGCTCGTGTTACAGTCAGCTAACAACACTTTTTGGTTGTATTCTTACCTTTGGTGCTTTTCCGAGGTGCGCAAAAGCTGGCCCAGACAGATCATAAAAAAAGGGTTCTTAAGCATAGGAGTACTTTAAATAGCCAACTACAACAAAACATATGCTTAATCCAAAATTCAAGAACTTAAAATATCTCAACAAACTAAAACAACCACATAAAAGTTTAAAATTCAAATCACCCTAAACTTAAGCAACTTAAGTATTAGGCGACTAAGAAAATTACTGCAGTAACTTAAAAAACAATTTTCAACAAAAACAATGTTCTCACTGTGCTTGAACAGTCTGAAGCAATGAACTACTCATAGATCAACTATCCCTGGTTGTCCTTAGTTTGTCCACATTGGTTGCAGATTCGGACAATCCTTCCCTCCTGAGCTATCTTTTTAGGTTGAGTTAGGCTCTCAAGTGCCATATCTTTACCAACATCATCATTTTCCCCTTTACTTTCCTTCAACTCTTCCTCTTGACTTGCAACCAGCTTTTGCAATCTATCAGCCTAGCCTTCAATGTTTGTGTGTATATCATCATCACGGTCTTGAGAGGGATCATCGGAATCAGAACAAGAATTGTTGAATGCTGCTTCTATCCTTAAGTGCATGCGTCGTACACGACTTTCATCGTCCCTCCAGCTCTTCTGTTCAGCATTTCTCCTTTGCATCTCCATTTCCTCTTCTTCTGATGAATCGGAATGCTGGTTAAGCATGTCTTTCCAGTGTTCCTGAGTGAATTCACTTGAAGCAGAAGTTCCAGCTAAATCATACTTGCGTTTCTTATGAGTCTTCATCTCCATGTCCTCTTTGAGTGCATCTGAAATTGATAAAAGGACATTGTATGAATGTTTATAGTTTGGATTAATCAATCAACCAGAGAAGTTGCTACTAGATATCTTAAGCATTGGTATCAAATAAGGTTTGGAGCTAATTGCTGGAATTAAACTTAAACACTTTTCAAAGACTTATTGTTTATAGATAAAAGTAGTCCTATTGGAAAATTGTGCACAAATATCAAGGTGAAAAAGCACTTGCATAAATATGTTCTTGAGAGAGATTCACTTGAACACAAAAACTTTAAAATATCATTTTCTTTCATTCAATTCGCAAGTGGTCAATGCTTTAATGGTCGTAAGTGATTATTTCCACTATAATATTGTTCTTCAAACTAATATTTTCCTCCATTTTCATGACAAGCATGGTAGTATATCCTCATTGTATATTACAACAACAACATGCACAGTGAAATTTCATAAGTGGGGTTTGGGAAGGGTAGAGTTTACGACGATCATACCGCTGCCTCGTGGAGGTGAAGAGGTTGTTCTCGAAGGATCCTCAGCTCGTGTACAACATATCAAAATAGGTATGAAAAAAAGGAAAAACAACAGGGGAGAAACAAAACAACTAATAAGAGAATAATAATAACCACAAAATAGTGCGATAACTTAAACTATATCTTCATTGTATTTTCTTTTATATAAATTATTGTGTAAATATCCCTTCTTCTTTTTTCAAGAAAAAAAATCATTTTCACTGCTATCATTGTTTATTTTATTTTACAAGTTCAACATGTAGCCTTCTCGGTCGAGCTGGTCGCACCGGGCTTGCCTAGTGCGGGTTACCTCTCCTATGTGGTTTGCGAGCTATTGTATAGGAGCAGGGGTTTTACCCTGTGCGCACTTTAAAGGGTAGTGGCAGTGGATTTTCCTTGTCATAAAAAAAAAAAAAAAAAAAACTTGTGGTGTAAAAAATTAAAGATGTTGGAATTGTATAGACCTAGGGATCTTGAAGCTTTCGTCATGAAATGAATAGATACAAAGATTTGTTTCGACCTTCTTACCTAAAGTATAAAATATTTTATAATGAATCGATACTAATTTTTTGGTTCGTGAAGATGTATAAAATTTGAGACATAAATCTTAAAATTTAAGGTTAATATCATCAAAGGATGTGTGGTTGATGGAGCTATTCCTTAACCAAACTGTCTTATCAAACATAATAAATATATTATCACTATTTAAGAGTTTATATCATATATTGAAGAAGATATACACATCTTTAAAAATAGTCAAAATTAGTTATCTACGCAATTAAATCATCTACAATTCAATATGGAGAAATCATTTGTCTTTATTTGGATGAAAAATGTTGAAAATACTTTATTTAATTTTATTGTATCATAAAACAAAATTCGACGCGAAACTCGATTTTCCAATCGGGATCTGACTCTGACACTCGATCCAGGACTCAATTTTCATATTGGGGCCCTACCTCAACTCGAGATCCGACTTCCAAACTACCCAACCCCGACATGGGACTCGATACTCGAACTGAGATTCAATCTTGACACCCGACTCAAGACTCGACATTTAAATTGAGATTCAACCCTGACGCTGATACTTGAATCGAGATCCAACCCCAACACTCAATCCAAAACTTGACTTTCAAATTGGGATTCGACCTCGATAGCTGAATTGGATCCGATCTTAATCCCAAAACACAACTCCAATGACTGATTCAAACTCAATTCTGACATCTGATTGGAGACTTGAGCCCGATTCGGCGCTAGGGTTTAGTGATCAATAATATAAGTTAATCACGAGACAAGAATATTCAATGATTTCTTACCATTTGTTCTAGCCTTGATTTCCAAAATAAAAACTTCTTCTACATTAAATTTGATTCATACAAAATTCAACTTTTTTTGACCTCATATCAATTAAAGATCAAACGAAAAAATTGTAAACATACACACATGACACAAAAAAGTACTTTAATTTATTTAGTTTTACTGTATCATAAAACAAAATCCGACACAGGACTCGATTTTCAAATCGAGATCCAGGCTTTGACACTCGATCCAGGACTCGATTTTTATATTGGGACCCGACCCCAACTCGAAACCCAACTTCTGAATTGACACATTCGACTAGAAATTCGACACTCGAATTGAGATTCAATTCTGACACCTAACTCAAGACCCGACATCCAAATTGAGATTCGACCCTGATACCGATACCTGAATCGAGATCCAACCCTAACACTTGATCCAAAACCCGTTTTCCGAATTGGGATTCGACCTTGACAACTAAATTGGATCCGATCTTGATCCCAAAACTCAACTCCGATGATGGATTCAGAACTCGTTCCGACACCTAATTAGTGACTTGAGCCCAATTTGACGCTAGGGTTTAGCGATCAATGACAAGTTAAACACGAGACAAGAATATTCATTGATTTCTTACCATCTGTTCTAGCCGTGATTTCTAGAATAGAAACTTCTTCTACACTAAATTTAATTCATAGAGAATTTAACTTCTTTTGACCTCATATCAATTACAGATCAAACCAAAAAAAATGTAAACATATATACACATGACACAAAAAAGTACTTTAATTTATTAGTCATACACATACACATAATCAAAACACACGATATATACCTTCACGTTGTTGTTCTGCAAATGCCACCAGAAATTCATCCAAACCCTCCTTCAAAAGGTCTCGATCGCAAAGGAGCAATTCGATATCAGCAGTGATTTTATTAGCAGCAGCAGAACTTTTTGCATCAATCTGGCTACGTTTCGCTTCAAGTTCCATAACTTTATTCTCGATATGTTTGATGATTTTGCGAATTTCGCGTTCAGACCATGTCATTCCATGAGCATTATCCTCATCACTGTTTGATTCAAATGGTGAAATTCCGTCGATTGTAGTCTCATCATCACTGAGATCCTTATCGAAGCTTTCTTCGATAACAGTTTCATTCTCATTCATTTTTCTGATGAACAAAAAAATATATTCAAGTTAACATAGTTATATACGTGAATTTTTGTAGTTTTAATTTTAGTCAAATAGTAAAATTTTCATAATCTCGACTAATTTGTAACTGAGATTAATGACATGTGTATGAGAAGACTTTTTAAAAAATAATATATATGGCACATTTATGTTTATACCAAACTATTTTCATATTGGGAATAATTAATTAATGAACTACTGTAATTAATTGAAAAATTAAAATGCTGTTTTTTTAGAATTGAAATGGGATGTGCTCAAATTTAAATGCATTTGCAATATCTAGATTTATTTATATGTTCGAGATTGTTTTTTATTATAAATATGGGTGATATTTGCATGACATAATTATGACGTCTTGCTTATTAGGCATTAATACTTTTTATGTTTGAGTTGTGGTATTTAACATTTTAAATCTAAGTGTCATGAGAAAATTTAGCAAAAAAAAGATGACTTCCAAAATTTAACTGCCACAAGGCCTATTTAATTCCCCCCCCCCCCCCCCGCCCCCCCTTTTATTTTACCATTTTAGGGTTTTAAAATATAAGAAAAGGTGGAGTCAGGATATTTTTTTAATAATTTTAAACAGTTTGGGTAAAATCTTAAGTCTAATAATATATATATATATATATATATATATATATATATATATAACTTCACTAAACTAATATAGGTGGATCATGAAATATTATTATTTTATATATGTATTATTTAATCGATAAATTAATAGTTATTACTTTAAAGAGTGTTTTGAGATTCAATGAAGGTTAATTTTGATTTCATCAAAATCATTATATCTTACTAATTTATGTATCATTTTACGGTTTTAAAATATAAGAAAAGGTGGAGTCAGGATATTTTTTTAATAATTTTAAACAGTTTGGGTAAAATCTTAAGTCTAATTTTATATATATATATATATATATAGGTGGATCATGAAATATTATTATTTTATATATGTATTATTTAATTGATAAATTAATATTTATTACTTTAAAGAGTGTTTTGAGATTCAATGAAGGTTAATTTTGACTTCATCAAAATCATTATATCTTACTAATTTATGTATCATATTTATTGAATTCACTTAAAAACTAAATTTATTATACATAAAGTACATTGAATATATCAAAATCAGTCTATCTTACTAAATTATGTATCATATTTATTGAATTTATATAAAAAATAAATTCATTATACATAAAGTTCAATGTATGTGTATGATTCATTGTAATATATTTTTTTGTTAAATGATTCATTGTATAAAAAATTCAATGAGTTCGTGTAAAATACATAATGTTCATTATTTCTTAATAATTAAATATTATCATTATATCTTTACTAAAAATATTCAATATATGATGGTGAGAGAATAAACTATATAAGCAACATAGGAAATTTCTTGAAATCATATCTAAATATGATTTCTCATTTAAAATGTATCACAAAATCAACAATGACAGATCAAATACGTATAGCATTATGTGAGTACAAAAAAGGTCATTCCACATCCACTCGAAAAGATTTACAATCATGACAACACCGAAATTTTTTGATGCAATAAGAAAAATTAAAGATGGACGTCAACTAGATTTGAATTTAAAAAAAGACAAAATAGAATAGAATCATATTTCAATAATAAATTGTCTTAGATATATTTGTACTTTTAAAAAATTATTAATTTATAATATTAATGAAACCATATATTTATATATAGAGGTCTTTTGAAAATATATTATCTTATTATTTTATTAAAATGAGTGACTTTTACAGCTCATATCCTCATTCTTTTTTTCTCATTTATTATTTTTATTTTCTCTTTTATTCTTTTCTCATTTATTATTTTTATTTTCTCTTTTATTTTTAATATATTTTTTTTATTTTATTCTTTATTAGAAATACCGTTTGGTACTAATTTTATTATTTCTACTTTTTTTAGGTTAGTTTATCTTCTTTTTATTTTTTTCTCTCTTTCTATATTTTCACCTTTTTAAGAAAATAAAAGAAATTATTTTGTTCTTTCTCATTAATTATTTTTATTTTCTCTTTTATTCCTTTCTCATTTTATTTTTTTTCATATCTATCTATATATATAATAGGACAGGTGATAGCGCCTACGTGTCAACGCCACAATTAATCTCTAATTTTTAACTTTTCAATTATCGATTAATTCAATATAATTAATTTGCTTTTTTAATAAAGAAAAGAAGTTACTATTTTCGAAGATAAGTTAGAGTTTTCACTTAGTAAAATTTGTTTTTTTTTTATAAAAAAAACGTGTTATTCTTGAATTTTGAGTTTTAAAAATAATAATTAAATTGATTAACAAAAAGTATCTATTTAATAAATAGCAATAATAATAATAATAATAATAATAATAATAATAATAGTATAAATTTTTAAAAAAACATCCACCTAAATAGTGTATTTTATAATAATAATCTGAATTTATAATTAAATTAACTAAATTAATTTAAATCCGAAAATAAAAACAAAAATGAAAAATTACAAACGAAAAAGGAAAAAAATTGAAAACACGGTTTTGTGTTTTTTTTTTTTTTTAAAAAATGTCTAACTTCCCACGTTTTCTAAAAATAAAAAAAATACATATTATGGACAAAATCCAATTTTTACGACTTCTCAATTTTAAAGAATTAAATTTAAATTTATAATTAAATTAACTAAATTAATTAAAAATCTGAAAAAAAAATTACAAACATAAAAGGAAAAAAACGGAAAACACGTGTAATGACACTTATTTAGTATAAAAGGGCAGTAGTGATTCCTAAAATAAAGGTAACTTATTAAAATTAGATAATTAATTTTAAAATAATTAACAGTTATGTGGTTTGAAATTTTAAAAATTCCACTAAATCTATGACAGTTTTAATAGTGATTTATAACAGTTTTATTTTTAATTTTAAATGATTATAAAACCAAAAAGACAGAGCAGCGTTGGAAACCACCACTGCTCCTACTTCCCCATTCCCTTCTATCACCGACATTTTTTTCTCACTGATTATTTTTTTTTTTTTTGCTTTTTATTGTGATTGGTTGAATTTTAATGTAATTATCATCCAAATAATTGTTCATATAGTATAATTGATCATTATTTCTTATTGAATTATTATTTGTAGATAGTGTTATTTCTATGTGAAAATAAAATTTCAATCCTTATTTTTATTCAGTAATTTAATTTGTATTTTATTTTATTGTTAAGTTCAAGAATTTGTGAATACTGATTAGTTTTGCATCAATTTTATCTAATATCTCTGAAGGGATAATTTAGTTTTGCATCAGTATTGATCATTTAAATTTTGAATTATTGTTTCCACATAAAAAAGACAAGAATGAATGGTTAATCTCAAAATCAAATGCTTAGCCGATAATTCTTGAGAATGATGAAGATCTTCTCAATTCCATCATTGACTTTCTTTTCGATTGTGATGGTAAGTGCAAATTCATTTCGTATTTACTCATTTTCATTTATTAGGTAAAAAGTGATCATGTGCAAATTTCTTTATTAAATAGGTATTGGACTTTCTTATTCTTTTTTCATTTTCACTCATTATTTTTTGTAGTTATCTATCAATTTTCTCATGATGAATATATAACAATAAGAGTTAATATATATATATATATATATATATATATATATATATATATATATATATATATATATATATATATATATATATTTTAAAATCTGAAATTAAAAATTAAAAATATTTTAAATCTTAAAATCTTTTTAAGGAGAAGAATACTTATCCACGATGGAGTCTTTTTTAAAACATAATTCATATTGAATTATTTTTTATTTAAGAAATTAAAAATATATTTTAAATCTGAGAATTTATTTAAATCTAAAAATATTTTAATTTTAAACAGAGAAAATAAAAATATAATTGTACCATTTTTAAAAAATATATATATTCTCACGTAAAAAAAAAATACATATATAACTACCCCAATAATGCACTGCTAAAATTTAGGAATAACAAATTTATGTTTACATTTACATAAATTTAGGATAAACCTGACAATAAAATAACTAATTTCAATTCAAATTTTTGTTATATTGTGTATGTTTCTAGGTTAATCTTATTCAGTTTTTTAGTTTTTAATTTATTTTTTAAAAATATTAATATACTTCTAAATTCCATTTATTAAGTTATTTTCATTTTTTTTATGTTTGCATTTTCTTTTTTCAGATTTAAAAATAATTTTGTTAATTCAAATATAAATTAATTTTAAAATCATCATCCATTGTGGATATTTTTTATTATTTTCAAATAAATCAATTTGTGTTTTTTATAAATTATTTTTAAAATAATTCCAAATTGACAGTATTTTGAATTATTAAAAATCTGTTTTTTATGTTATTTTTTGTTTAAGGTTTTGAAAAACATTTGAAAGACTCCAATTTTATGTTTTTTTACAATGTTTCAATTTTTTAATTAGACAATTTTATACATTAAAATACTAAGCAATGATACTTTATTTTTAGAAAATAATTAAGTACATCTTCAATTTTTGTAATCATGCACCTCAATAGGATATAATTATTACTTGTAAAAACAAATCAACATATAATTAAATAATAGGATTTTTGAATTCACATTCCCTCATTATTTGTTTATTGTTTAACAATGTTAACAAAGAAGGCATGAATAATCAACCCAAACCATGATTTATGCGTCTAAATATAAATAATGGCATGAAACATTGTTACATTCCTAAATCATAATCCAATTTCAACCCTAAATATTCAAAATAGAAATGCTGTGCACAAATCAAATGAATATTTGTAAAATATGCTATTATTAAATTAATATTATATAGTTCATTAAATTCGATAGAATTTTTTTGTCAATAAAACAATTTTTTGTCAATAAATATGATAAGAAGTTGACAAACATTATTATTTAAATAAATTCATAACTTAATAAAGCGATTGCACAATCTTGTTAAGTAGCTATCTTGAACTCAAACTTATTAAATTAAGCCCACACTTAAAATTGTATTTCATTATCTTGCAATACCCTCATATTAAAAAATAACTAATTGAAAAAAAAAATTAGAAGCGATAATATAAATTTAAAAATAATGAAGAATACTTATAAAGTTGAGTATTAGATATGGCATTAGAACATATGGGATTCTAAAGCTCAAATTTTATGTGCAATAAGTATAATGACTATCTAGCATACATACAACCTCCCTAATCAACTATCTTACACTTCTTCTGTTGTTGAATTCAGGCTGTCGTCCTCAAATTTTATTGACTGTTCAGAAATAAATTCACCTGAAAGCAAACTTTTAATCTCATTATAAAAGTTATTTGTTGGTCTAAGCAACCTAGCACAATAAAAAATGAAGAAGGGAAATTAGTGTCCTATATATATATATATATATATATATATATATATATATATATATATATATATATATATATATATATTTGCAAGTGTTGCCTCAATGAATAATGTAAAATCAACAAATGAAACTGAAGAATTAAAGAATAGGTATAAAAGAATTTAGAGAATAAAATAAAAAATTTGATGGAAAATTAGTTTATATAAGAAAAAATAGATTGAATTTTGGCTTTATTTAGTATAGAGTTAGTTTTCGATTCAAATTTAAAAAAATCAATGGTAACTTCCCATTCAAAGTAAAAATTCAAAAAATTAATTATATTTAGTAAAAATTATCTATATATTAAAACTAATTTTAATAAATTTTATCTTTCAATTTTTTTTTATATATTTTTAAATTTAGAGAATAAAATAAAAACTTTGATGGAAAATTAGTTTATATAGTAAAAAAATAGATTGAAATTTCGCTTTATAGAGCTAGTTTTCGATTCAAATTTTAAAAGATCAATGGTAACTTCCCATTCAAATTCAAAATTCAAAAAATTAATCTAGTAAAATTTATCTTTATGATAAATCAGAAAAGTTATAACTATATCCACAATTGCAAATTTTGATCCTTTATCTTTTATTTTAATTAACAAATTTTGGCGTGCCAAAATTTTGAGCAAAAGTGCACAAACAAATGAAGAGTTAAATTACCTTGTGCTTCATCAACATGATCCAATTGATGTTCAGTACGAATTCTAATCATTTGCGCATGAGCATCTGCACGCAAATCATAATTGAAAAAATATTTTTAGTTGGAGCAATGGTAAGTGTCAATGGCTTGAAGCTCTCATATAAATAATGCAAGAGAAAATTGCTAGGCCACAATAGTGAATATGGAAATGGCCTGATATTTACCGTCATTTTTTTTTCTTGTAGTCTACACCTACAATCCAGCATCAGATAAGATAATATAATTTTTATAGTAAAAAACTTTCTCCATCACTATACACTTTAAGGAATAATAATAACACAACATTTCTAAACAATTTTTTTAAAAAAAATTATTTAGAATAATAAATACCATCTGCCTATCCATATTATCTTCTTGTTAGAATAATAAAGATATAAAAAAATTTTTAATAGTTAGAGTAAAACAAAATATAACTAAGAAAAGCCCTATCATAATGCTAAGCATACAACAAAAAAATTATAATCACTTGCATATCATTATTACCAAACAAATGCTAAAATTTAAATATGTGTAGTTATAACTTTATCAATAATTTTATAAGATATCATTATTATCAAACAAATGCTACATTTTAAATATGTGTAGTAATAACAACTTTAACAATATCTAAAAATTTAAAATTAAAATCCAGCGAATTCATACACAAAGCCTGCAAAAACAAACAAACAAACTTAAAATCATTAATTTTTTTTTTTTAAAAAAAATCAACACAAACTAACAGTTTACTATATTTATTAATCAATATATATTTAATGCATACACAATCACGTAGTTAACTACTATTAGCAAATCAAGTTATTTCATTAGTTAAAATTCTCAATAACCTAAATTCAAAAGTTAATCACTAAATTCATAAAAAGTCTTGCTTCTGATCATCCCTACATATATGTTTTTTTTTTATAAATATTAAAAATAACATTGATATATTTATCTCGACATTTAATATGTTCATATATGAGTTTTTTTGTTCATCCTTATAAAAGGACCGAGTAAGTGACTTTTTGAATGGACTTATTTTAAGTGGATTCGCAGACAAACAGAGGACCTATAATCATACTAATACTATTATGAGAAAAGCTCATCTATAACTGTAATCTTTAGAAACTTTTGCATGCAATGAAAACAATAGATTTGACACTCATGTGAATTCAGAGTCATCTTCATGTTCATTATCACCATCCATGTTTTTTTCCCTCATAATTGCAATTAGAAGAGTTTCAAATGCAAAATGTTGATCTAATTTACCCAATAAAGGTCATAAACTCCCAACCTCTTACAACCCTTTTATTTTATTGGATCTCCTTCTTCATAGTTTTATAGCCACTTTAAAAAATCCAACAAATTCCCTGTATAATTGTAATATGTGTTATTCAGATTGATGTATATATTGAAAAACTTTGGCAATAGGATAAACTAATTTTTTGGCTTTTTCATTGAAATTTTGTTGATGAAGTTACTAAAAAAATGGCATTAGTAGTTTTTTCAATTTGAAATTCGTTTACTGAAGCGTTGACAAAAAGTATCTATCCGGATGAACCAAAAAGTTGTTCATGCTTTTATTATTTTATAGATAGATAGATGTTTGCGGTTACTAACTTTACCATCCAGTAACTTTTAGTTATAGAATTTTTAAATAATTAAATTTATCTCAACCAATAAGAATAAACTCAAATCCAACTTTCAAATTTGTTTTTTTTTTTAAAAAAAAAAAAGAGCCAGCCAATAAACACGTTAAAACACAACTTTTTTTTAGTGATTGCAATTTTTATTTTTATTTTAGATTATTTTTATTTTAAAATTAATAATTTAATAATTCATAAATTCTAATTGTAATGCTTATTTTGTTTTAGCCGAATTTAAAATGTATCATGGGTTTTTTTTTTTTTTTTTTTTTTGCAAAACACAATTTCATAATATTTAATTTTAAAAAATAATTAGTTTAACAAAAACATTAAATGATTAATTGGTTTATCCTTTGTTTAGTTCACGTAAAAAGTTTTGTAACCGCTTTAAAATTTTCATTTTAGAAATTCCATCCATTTAAATGATTTAATTAAATGATTTTTTGATTAAAAATTGAAGAATAATTATGGGGTTGACACGTAGGCATTATCACCTCTCCTAATATATATATATATATATATATGCTATTTTCCCAAAGAACGTGGGTAGTTTTTTTTTTTTTTTTTTTCTATTGTCAGTTTTTTTTCTTATTATTAATATTAATATTATTTAAATTAAAAATGAGTTAACTTTCCACAAAAAAAAGGGAATCACACACACGTTACATCACCATATTTAAAATTATTTTTAAAAAATATATTAGTAATTTATTATTAATCATTTTACATTTAATTAATTTTAATTATTTTAAAAATTTTGTTTTTTGTGGTGCTGACACGTAAGCGCTTTCACCTTTCCTATTATATATAGATAGATTTTTTTAATCAATTTGTAAAAAGTGTAAATCTTTTCACTAAAAAATATATTATAAATCTATATTTCACAAATATCATGCAAAAAAAGATAATTGAGTATCCAACAATAAATTCCCTTTATCGATTTTTCTAACAATACATTTATTGTTATTCACTTAAAAAAAGAGTTTTAAAACTTTCACCTACACTCTCTATTTTAAATAAATTGTAAAGTTTTTTATTTATTGATTATTCTTTTTTAAGAAAAACAACAATAAATTAGAGGCATTGTATATTTTTATTAGAAAATGCTATACATTTCCTTTATCAATTTTTCATAAGAAATATATAAAGTATAGATTAAATAATAAAATAAACATCTTGATTATTAGGCATTAATACTTTTTATGTTTTTTTTATTATAAATATGGGTGATATTTGCATGACATAATTATGACGTCTTGATTATTAGGCATTAATACTTTTTATGTTTGAGTTGTGGTATTTAACATTTTAAATCTAAGTGTCATGAGAAAATTTAGCAAAAAAGGCCACTTTCAAAATTTAATTGCCAAAATGCCTATTTAATTCCCCCCCCCCCCCCCGCCCGCCCCCCTTTATTTTACCATTTTAGGGTTTTAAAATATAAGAAAAGGTGGAGTTAGGATATTTTTTTAATAATTTTAAACAGTTTGGGTAAAATCTTAAGTCTAATAATATATATATATATATAGATATATATATAAAACTTCACTAAATTAATATAGGTGGACCATGAAATATTATTATTTATATATGTATTATTTAATCGATAAAATAATATTTATTACTTTAAAGAGTGTTTTGAGATTCAATGAAGGTTAATTTTAATTTCATCAAAATCATTATATCTTACTAACTTATGTATCATATTTATTGAATTCACATAAAAAAAACTAAATTTATTATACATGAAGTACATTGAATATATCAAAATCAGTTTATCTTACTAAATTATCTTTTATTAGAGATACGATTTGACAATATTTTTATTATTTATTTGTTTGTTCTTCTTTTTTATTTTCTTTTTATTATTTCTTTTTTATACTTTTTCCCTTTATCTTTTATTAGAGATACCATTTGACAATATTTTTATTATTTATTTCTTTGTTCTTCTTTTTTATTTTCTTTTTTCCTTTATTAGAGATACCATTTGGTAATATATACTCTTACAATATCATTTACCTCTGTGTGTGCGCGCGCAATTATACAAACTATAACTATAGCATACAAATATGATTTTTATGTTTGCTAAATCTAAAATTTACTCAAAAAAAAAAAATCGTAAGTTTAAATTTCAAGAGATGTCCTAAAAAAAAAAAAGCTAAGGCAGATAGTATTATATTTGATATTGTATCAATAAAGGGAACAAATATTTGAAGAATAATTATATGTGATCCCAATTATTCTTTTTTAAAGCTTGTAAATATTTCTTATGCGAGCAAGTTATGAAGAATTTATATTTCATGACTCACTATAAATATTATTTTAATTATGTAATATATCTTTTTAATAAAATGTCAATAGAAAACAATATATTTATACAAAATGTAAATTGTACTATGCAAATTCTATGTGATAGGGTTGTTTCGGAAAATATTTAAAATAAACCAATCCCAAATTATTATTATGAATAACCACTTTTAAATCAACTGAGTCATACCAAAACACCCTCAAAGAGTTTAGCTTGGTTTGTAAATTAGCAGAAAGAAAAATATTGGGATATTTTTATATTTTTAGTGGAGAGAGAATTTCAAGTAACATCACAGAAACTTCTACATATATATTTATTATTAATAAATTAGACTACTTATTATTTTCTTAATTGGAATCATCCAAAAAATTGAGGAATAATACTCTTTCTTCTCTATTCCACCGCAACAAACCTTATTCATTGCAGTTGCAGAGAGAGAAGAGAGAGAGAGAGAGAGAGAAGATGTACGGATTCACGAGTTTGAGCACGGAGAGTGATGGAGGAATCAAAGGTGATATAGAGGAAGGAACCTTGTATCCAGGTCTTGGATATGGAGAGAATCAATTGCGTTGGGGTTTTATTCGTAAAGTTTATGGGATTCTCGCTGCTCAGATCCTTCTCACCACCCTTGTATCCGCTGTTACTGTACTTTATACGCCGATCAACGATCTCCTTCGTGGAAGTCCTGGCCTTCTACTCTTCCTCGTTTTCCTTCCTTTCGTTCGTAAGTAAACCTAGATCTGTTCATTTTTCGGTAATTTATCTTTTTTTATTTATTTATGCTTTTGTGTATTGCCTGTATTTATTGGTCGCCGATCTGATTTCTGAATAGTTGACTTCTTAGACGTATAATGACCTGAAATTTGATGATTTTTTCCGTGATTTGGTATTGTGGATATTCATCTTTGTTTGTTAATGCTTTGAATTGAGCGTATATAGTTTATCTATGCTACAACTAGAGCGGATTTTGAGATCTATCGTTTCACGTTAGAATTATTTCTTTTGTGTATGTATTTTGATTAATGGGAATTGTGCAATCTATTAGGAGGTTATCTTAGCTTCGCTCTATGTTCTATATACGGACAAGGTATAGGTATTTTCAACTATTAGATTAAGTTGACCTGGGCAGGTATGGAGCCAGGTAGGGTCGAAGGGTACCCCTCGAACATGGTTAAAATTATTTTATAAACATATAGTAAACGTTGAACCCAGGTAGAGTTATGATCTTTCTGGTTTTTGTTCTCTTGTGCATTAACAGTTGATATCTGTATTCTGAATTGTTGAACTTGTAGGTTACTCTTCACGAGGTGTTTAGTCAACGATACAACCTCAAATTTTGAGATTTTTGTGTTTTGTATTGTAGTTGCGGCCAGCGTAATTTCAGTTTTTCTAGTAAATCTGCCACTGCATTGATCAGCTCTAATGATTGTGTTTGCACAGATGGTGCAGCAATATTTTTCTCCTTTATGAATTGTATATAATACAATTTTCTAATTAGCTGAGACAAGGGAGGAAACTTGAGGTTACTATGGTGATTGGTTTGGTGTTTAATAGTGTTTACAGATCTGTTTGGAACTGCAGTACAAATTTGTAGTTAATGCATGGATTTGATGCTTTTGGATTTGCTCTTATCAAATTGTCCAAAAGTTTATCGACCTGTTTGCACTTTCCTTTCCCTTTGTAGAAGCTAGACCAGTAATATTTTGTTTGTGTGCAGTGTTGTGGCCCTTGCACATATATCAGCAGAAGCATCCATTGAATTTCATTTTCCTTGGCCTCTTCACTGCTTCTTTGAGTCTCACAGTGGGTGTGACCTGTGCTAATACTGATGGTGAGTAGCTTCTCTGCTTTATGAAGCTTTCTATTTTTGGTGTTTGTTGAATATCTTTATACTTCAACAGCTCTGATGATTCACTCATACTCATGCGCTTCAAAATTACAGGAAGAATTGTGCTTGAAGCCTTGCTCTTGACATCAGCTGTAGTTTCAGCTCTGACCGGTTACACATTCTGGGCTTCTAAGAAGGGCAAGGACTTCAGCTTCCTGGGTCCAATACTCTTTACTAGCCTCTTTGTACTTATCCTGACTGGATTTATGCAGGTTGGTGTAACCTATCTTTCTGCTCATCACCCTGTCCGAATTCGAGAAAATAGAAATTTGGTATGACCTATTTTGTAGCTCTAACTTATGAGGCTTTGTCCATTTGCAGATGTTCTTCCCTCTCGGATCTACAACTAGTGCTGTTTACAGTGCAATGAGTGCTATAATTTTCTGCGGATACATTATATATGACACAGACAACCTGATTAAGAGGTTTACATATGATGAATACATCTGGGCATCTGTCACTCTGTACCTGGATGTTCTGAACCTGTTCTTGACCATCCTGCGCATTCTGAGGCAGGGAGACAATTAAGTGTGAGGGCAATGTCACCTGATGTGCGTGTGATTGGAATATTTTTAAGATTTTTGCTTTGTTTGTCCATTAGTATGGCAGAAACATGGTTCTATAGATAGATATCTGGCTATCTCCCTACTGGTATATTACTTGTAAGTAGCGCTTAAGTTCCAGTGTTTTGATAATGTGAAGGCTAATTACCTGGAAATTCCATAATAAGTGTCATTGATGTTTACTGTAATCGACTCTGAGAAATGGGACAGCATTTACTGGCCTGACAGAGAGCTCAAACATAGCAATATATTCTTTAGCTTTGAATGCGTTGTGTACCCTCTAATAGCACTCACTTTGGTTATCCCCTTATTCTCGTCTCCAACTTGTTTGCCACCTATGATTTTTGGCTAAGAGTGTTCACATTCACCTTAGGTAAAGAATATGTTTCTCAAATGAAGGATAATTTATAACTCGTCCTGTAACTAAAGCTACTCTAAGCAAGAGACCCTCAAACCATGGAGCTGAGTTTATCCCACACTTCCAAACCTCAAGAAGTAAACTTTTTCCACACTTAAAGCGGAGTGGCATGATCAATGAGAACTCATAAGCGGATCCCAACTTGCTTCTTGGGATAGAGACGTAAATGTTCTATACAGGTTTTCATCCACAATGACAATTGACTAGGTATGATCATTTCGCATAAAAGTAAATCTAAGGAGTAGGTAGGTAGCACATCTTGAGACAAAGTTGACATATGAAGGGGACTCAGGACCATGTAAGCAACTAAATATCAAACAAACAATTCGAATTAATTGGTACTGATCAAAAATAAGATTCCTAGAGCGAAGGTACAGTTCAGGAATTGCCCAAGGGTCATTAAATACATAGATTCCTAGAGGAAAGGTACTGATAAAAAATAAGATGGACATAATTGCAGGAGAATATATTTTGTTTTGAGCACCAAGCGAATTTTGAGATTCAAAAGCGCCAAACACATGTGGAAGGTTCACATTTGAAATTCGGTGTACGATGCAGATCTCAGATCACAATACAAATTTAGTGTCAACGTCGAAAATAGACCAAAGTAGCAGTTGGATACAGTTCTCTTAAATTCCAAAAATTAAAAATGATATATACATTATTCTAATAAAGTGCCATCAAATAAAATCCAGACTGCTGCATCTGTATCGAATACTTGGAAAATAAAACTATAATAGCAAGTAAACAACTTTAGAAGCACAATGAGCATACTATCATGATTTGGCAGCTTCTTCATCATCATCCTCACTATCCCATGATAACTCTTCCTCGTGCGCGTCCTCCGCAGCACTCAAACGTTTCCTCAAATCAACTTTGTTCGAGCTCATTCTCTCGGGCACCTTGATCTCATCACCACTTGCAATATCTTCAATCTCATCCCACCCAAGATCATCTCCCTCGTGCGAAGACACTTGGCTGGAAACAACTGAAAAATCACTGTTATCATTCTTACCTTCTGAACTCCCCTTATCACCCCTTGATTCAGCATCATCTACTCTTCCTGCCAAAATTCCTTTCTCATCCCCGCCATCACTTGTTGTCTCCAAAGCTGTTTCTTTCTCGTCTTCTCTACTTACCAAACTCCTAGCCCTGTCATCAACCTGTAAACTATCCATTTTCTTCTCAACTTCTTCTTTTGCTACATTTTCACTTGCAACACCGTTGCTCCCTTCCGTATCCTCATTATCTTCATCGTCAACATCCCAACTCAATTCCTCTTCTTCCTCACCCGAGATCGCCCTCTTCACAAGCCTTGCCCTTGCTTCATCAGCTTTCCTTATTCTATAAACCTTGTAAAAATACCTACTCCAGAAAGTCTCTTGATCTACCATACTCGGAACCACCTCGCTATAAATCTCATTTATTACACCATTTTCCTTAATCAAACCCTCCATTTCCCCATTCATCTCCTCTAATACAAATCCCAATTTCCACTCATTATAATCAATCATATCCTCGGGTTCATCGCAATACGTTTTCGCATCACACTGGATCGCTCGAATTGTTGCATCAATTCTACTATAAGGTTTGGCATTCAAGTTCAAATTTTGCTCCAAACTACTACTTCTCCCTAAACTCCTACTGCTATTTTCAGATAATTCACTGTCAGAATCATTATCAAGGATCGACTCCTTACCATGAGCAATAATCTCCGATACAGTGGAGCCGATATTATCAATAGCTTGTCCAACCGATTCTAGCGATTCCTGTGCAACGGCGGCGCCTGATTCAAACCTAGCCGGCAAATACTTAACGGCTCGGCTAGCTACTTCACGGATTGTAGCGGTTTCAATTTTCAACCCGGAGCTGAATTCCTCGAAATCGCGGCGGTAGTTTTGAACAACGGATTCCGATTTCGATGCTATCGTTCTGAACAAAGTTGAACCGAAAGTCCATGCGTTCGTTATGGCTGGAACATCATGGTTAGGGTTAGGGTTTGGAGATTCTGGTTGAGATTGAGAATATGATGGAGAAGTAGGGGCATCATCGGTATCGGAAAATTCTGGAACGTCGGCGAATACGGATTTGAAGAAATCCATGAGGAGAGAAATGGAAAAAGTTGAGTGCGATTTGATTTTATATTGCTGATGGATAAACGCTGTAGGGCCTATTCCTTCGCCGGAAAATTCTCAATGGCGGCGGAGACGTACAGGAGATAATCTCCGGTGGATTTATTTTTATTAAATAGACGGAAGATACAATTAAATCATTTCTAAAAATATAATAAGGAAATACTCCACCGACAAATTTAAACATTTATTTTTTGGTTTGTAGTTTGAAAAAATCTAGAGTCAATTGATATATATAGCATGCATAATTAGTTTAAAATTTTAGTGAATTAGTAAAATAGTAAATGAGTTAGGTATATATAGTATGCATAATTAGTTTATAATTATAGCGAATAGTAAAATAGTAAATCCGATTGATAATGGCATGAGCAAAACCAATATTATACGGAATAAAAGAGGGGAGAATGTCTATCGTTTTAAATTGAAAAAAAAATGTTTGCTTTTCTAAAGGTTTAAGAAGAAAAATAATTTCCATCAATTTTTTCAATTGTACTAATTGAGTGTACTTGTTTTGCACAAGTATAGCGCATTAATTAACAATAATATATATATAAATAATAAATTGTTATGTGTAAGATATTAAGTACAAAATTTTAAAAGAGTAACGTAAAAATTTTTAAATAAAAAATGTATTTAAAGAGGAACATGATAATTAATCATCACTCGCGAAATAACTACATTATAGTATATGAATAACAATAATATAAGACAACTACTTATAACAAATTAACAATAACATAAGAGATTATGATAAAGCATAACATCATATGTAATATATTATTTTTTTATGACGAGGAAAACCTGCAGCTACTACTCTTTATATATTACTATTATTTCACTGATTTTTTGGTATCTTGTATATCTAATACCTTATATATATAAATTGATATACTTACCTTATATTTAACTCTTTTGTCTAACCTGACTTTCGTAAATAATAGTGTCACATAAAAAGTATTGATGAAAAATAACGTTTTTAAACAATTGGAAAATAAAAATAATAGAATATAAAGAAATATATTACTATTATTTCACTGATTTTTTGGTATCTTGTATATCTAATACCTTATCATATATTTAGGAGTTCTTAATTTTTAAGATATATTTTCTCTTACTATATATATTTTAGGACTCTTTAATTTGAATACTATAAAAACAATTAAATAATAATTTGAGAAAAATAGTAAAGAACGATTTTATCTATTATAGAATCATTAATTAAGAGTAAAAGTGCAACCAACATTTTTAAGCACCTTCATGCTTTTAAAATAACTAGTTAAGTGTATGTATTTTTCACGTATTTATTGTGTTATTTAGTAATAAATGTATATAAAAGATAAATTATTGTGTTTATGTTATATTATTAAGTACAAAACTTTTTAAAAAAATAACATTAAAATTTTAAGATAAAAAATGTACATAAAGTGAAACATGATAACTCACCATCACAAAACAATTAAGGAGCAAAATTAAATATAGTGAACAAATTTTCGTCGTTGATATCAAAAGTCAAAATTATATTGGTATTGATATATGAAATCACACTCAAAATATAATGCAAAGAAAAAATGAACTATAATATATATGAGCATGATAACAAAATTAACAATAACATGAAGAATTGTTGTAAAACAAAAAAATGTCAACTTGAAAGTTTACCTATTGGAAAAAAACAAATATTGAGAAAAAAAAAAAAAGACATATTGAGAGAATAATATCTCCCAAAATAGAATTTTTTAACTATTACATTGAGGTATTATTTTATTATTTGTTGAAATAAAAATATTCAATTTATAGAAATTCAAAAAATTTCCTCTTAAAAATGATTAACTAAATATGGAAGAGACTATTTTCTTCAAGAAAATTTTTCCAGCAAAATAAAATAATCTAATTATTTTTTTTTTAAAAAAAAAACTCCTAAACTTGAAAAAAAAGAGAGTCAAGAACTCCTAAACCAAAATTTTATAATACAAAAGTTCAATAATTGCATCGACAAAAGTAAATCTTTTTTTTTTGTTGGTGTGATATATCTTCAAAGTGAACTTTATTTTGAGGCCTCACTTATCATTTCATAGTGGATATGGTCACAACTTTACTTTATGATTAAATGCTATTTTATAAAGAGAAAATAGCCAATGTATCATTACTTTGTTGGTGGATGGCCAAAAAAATGCCACAATGAACCAACTAAAACAATGGTAAAGAGGAAATGTATACTAACATAGATCCCATCAATTATCTTTAAGAAGATTTTTAGTTTTGTATTAGTTGCAAATGGACAAATAGGTATTTGTCCCTCTTTCTTCTCTATATTTATGAGACTTTTCTCATTTCAACCTCTTTATCACCTCTACTTCTAGGGGTGGGGTTATAAGGGCTTAGCTCTATGGGTCACTGAAACGATAGCAGGAGTACCCTTTTTTTATTAATAGAGGGAGCAAAAAACAGGCGAGGTCTTGGTACTTTTTTTTATTAAGGGAAGATCCCTGTTGCTATACCTCTCGGTCACGGAAACTGTCTTTAGGCCAGCTGCTGGAAAGAAAGAAAGTGAGGATACTGGATACCACTAGGACAAAGAAGAAGATTGATAAACAGCAGAAATGTAACACTAGTCTCAGTCCATGAACATTTGATAATATTTTCATCTATAAAGGTTGATTTTTTCTCACAAGTCAAAGACTGCACAAAAATTTTCCACTCAATAGCTTATATTTAAGAAAATAGGTTTGATCAGAAGATAAGTAAGTACATGACATTTCTTTCTAGACTAGGGAGATGATGTTATAGCAAGCAGCACCCTCACAGAGGCATTTCCTTTAACTTCAAAGAATGAGAATGAATCACAAAAAAGCAAAAAAAGCTAATATACTTAAGATTCCAAGTTGGCCAACCGAGACACCTTTTCTATTTCCTTCATAATCAGCTCCTTTTCTTCTTCAAATTGATCGTCTTCACCACCTGTGACAACGGAATAATTCAGAGAACTGATAAGCATACTGATACTAAATATCAAGAGCAATTGTACCCTATGTGCTTATATGTATTACCTTTTCCAAGGTTGTTTAGCAATGCCAATAACCCTTCATTGTTCTTTGCCAATATGAGTTTTATTTCTCGAGGCTTGTTTGGATTTGCAACAAACACCTGCAAGAGAATTGTATAGGCATGAGGACCGCATATACCTTAAATCTGTATGTGCAAACAGGACATAAAAGGGCAGCCAGCCAGGTGCATTAAGCTTTTGCTATATGCGAGTTAAAGAGAAGGCCGGACCAGAGACATATGGATGCTTAATTACTGATAGGAGAGAAAGATCATGAGCACTTCGGATAGCTTATTATAGCATGAACATTAATGGAATCAAATTCAATGAGGATCGACACTGCCATTAAATCCTCGAGAATTTGCAACCTCCCCATTGGATTTCTGAAACGTGTGTCCCAAATAGCACATTCTTGAATTTGACCGTCTTTCATTGCTGTTGACGTTTGATTGAAAGTTGAAACAAGTAAGAAGGATTGTATTTGAAGCATTCTTCTACACATGATGAAATATTGATGAGTCTGCTTATGTAACATGTAAGAGACAATAGAATTTCTGCATAGCAGGTGTGCCATAATCATGGCTAAAAGAAATACTATGAAAACATCTGAGGGAAAAAGGACTTTAGTGTTCTAGGTTATGAGAGTAATGCACCTATTAATCATCCGATTCCATTTCGAGGTATTTAGGGATCTACACAACTATGAGCTAAGTAATCTGCTTAGATCTTTCGCTACAAGTGGCACATGCTACATGATATATTACTATGCAGATTTCTGTTGATTCCATAGGCAGAAAAAAGTGCACAGTTCCCAGAAAGTTAGCAAAATGATACCTTCCTCCCCTTTCCCCTCTTATCAGAAAGCAGGATATTTAAAGGTAAGAGAATATTATCACCTTGAAAATATGGAAAGCAGAGATTTGGATGTTTTTGCTCGAGTCCTGCATGTGTAGAAAAATAAAGTTTATCATTTTTATATTGAACGAGAAAAAGAGAAATAAAACTATAAATCTCCACCCAAGTCCAACTAAAGCAAGTATAATGCATGAGGAAGTCCTGAGATGCAATCTGAGACCACTCTTAACACTCCAAAAAAATCATATTGTCCCCTGAATCTTTTTCAGATAAGTACAGAACTGAGAATGAACTATGGAGTCACCTAGTGTTCCTTCATCGAGTACTATCAACTACATACTTCTGCTGAAAGAGTCTGAGCATCCTACCCTTCTGGATGTCTTTCTATACCAAATAGGAGATAATGCATAACCAACACCATCCTACACGTATAACTCAATTTGCAGTACATAAACTAATACCACTTACATTTGAGAATGGACCTCTCAAAGGTTGTTGATACAACCACGGATCATCACACCCCAAAAGCCAGCTACCGAGGTGGGAGAGCCCAATGCTATATAAGCCCCACATCAGCTACTCATTAAACCAATGTGGGACTCAAGTCCCATACCTTGTAATAGGATCATAACAAATCACCACGCTCCGTATCTATAGTCCTTGACGGTTGTGCGCTAGACCATTTCTAGCCTCAGGACAACACTGCAGTACGGTGCTACCATCCAAGGCACGACATGCACAAAGGGCGTTGGGTAGCTCTGATACCATTGGTATGACCCATGGAGAACCACACCCCAAAAGCTAGTTAAGGGACTTGAGTCCCACATTGGTTTAATGGGAGCTAATGTGGGTCTTATGTAGCCTTGGGATCTCCCACCTCAATAGCTAGCTTTTATGGTGTGGTTCTCCCTGGATTGTATCAGTTGCTATGGTCCATGTGAAGAATTTGAGCAGTCAATTCAAAACCTTAAGACGCAAGGTGGAGGTCTAGATCTTTACAAACCCTTTAGATGCCATTTTATACCGATGTGGCACACTATGTAACTCAATAGTTTCTACACTCACATACCAGTTATCCTCACCAATGAAACATTACTATGATAGAGCAAGCAAGAGACAACATGGAATACCTTCAGTAGATTCATCATAACTTTCAAATGGCTGACTTCTGCTATATAGCGCTTCATAATAAGGGAGTTGGGAGGCTCCAGTAGAAATTCTGAGAGAAGCTAAACTTCATGAAACATTTATCAGCAGCGGAAGAGCCATAAGAACAATCAAAAGAAAGGACTATTAACAAGGGAACTAACCTTCAGAGATTGCCTTCTTGTCACGTAATTAGGAGAAGTTAAGAGTTTTTCATATTGCTCGAAGAACTGGAAGTAAAAGTCAACAGGTATCAAGAACAAAATTATCGTAAGACTGATCAGAGGATAAATAATGGTGATAATTAAGATGTAACAAACCTCACTATAGTTATTAGTCAGGTATTGAGACACAGCAGATTCATGTTTGGTGAGTAAATCCTGCAGAATTTCAAGATATGTTAAAAGCAGCATTCACAGAGAACTGTGCATAGCAAGCACAATCTTGAACTTCAAAAAATATGACCTTAAAGGTAGAAAATGCATCAGAAGCAACATCGAAGTTCGGCAACTCCACGAACTTGAAGAACAATCCAAAGCTGGGAGACTCCAAGATGTATCTAAAATAAGGTACATAAAACTCATAAGAAAAAAATAATTGTGGATGGGCTTGGGGTGTAAAATACCAGATTCTTCAAGAGGTTGAGTAAATTTTGAGAATCTGGACCTAAAAGGTGAATCCATTCCAAGAAATAAAGTAACAATGTAAGACCTTGGCTAAACAATGGCAAAAATGAAAGAAGTTTCAAAAATCTGAAGAATCTGATAGTGACAGAGAAGCTTTAAACACAATCAGGGTTAGGGAAGTGTGAATATCTTACTTTGCAAGGCTTGGCAATTTTATGCATTCCCTAAGCATACCTCCGCAATGCATAGCAATTTCCTTGTTGTCATAGCTGCTCGTGAAATCAGTCAGAATGTCTTAGTACCATGAGCGTAAATACTATTCAGTGACAATATTTCACAACAAACTGTAGCTTATGTTTATTATATAAATTAGAAGGTTATCAAGAGTTACCTAACAAATAGAAGTTAAAAGGTTACTGGGAGCAGAACAGGAGGAACAGAGATGCTGGAGAGAGTTCTTTTTCAAGAACAGATCATAGGGTGTTCACGTGTAAGCCAAATAAGGAACTTCTGACAGTGGAAGAATGTTATCCAAATCTAACTTGCCTGGATTCTATAAATACCAGTTGTTCAGGAATATTTTCAGTCTATATTTGGTCATTATAGTTTGAGATCTTAACTATACTTACCTTACCTTTCAATAGAACCCAACTCTTAAAGGATAAGGGTTGATAATTCTTTTAATGAATCCTATTTGCTCAACTTTCATCTTCTTTGAAGACCTTCCTAGTACCATGGTATTTTATCTTTGTTTACAGGTGATTAATCTGAATTGATAATTTTCTTGTTCTTCACAGAGACTCCCTAGTTTAGCTGCTAAGAAAGCTAAAGATGCCACCAGAACACGTCAAAGGGAGATTTCGTAAAACAACGAAGAAAACCGAGAAGGAAGAAATGTTATTGCTAGAGGAAAAGAACCTCTAATATCACATGTCATATTTATCGTCAAAACCAGATAGATATGGTAAGGCCTTGTTGTAAAGGATTCATAATACAAGTGTCGGTGGGCCAGCAGCTTAGTGTTGATATATCATATATGACAATTAAAACCTTTAAATTTCAAATACTAAATGATCATATGAATGAGATGTAACAAACTAATTGAAAGGAAATGAACAAAGAGATATTAAATGGAATGACCTTTTTATCCCACTGAAAGAAAATAGATTGTTTTCTGGTACGCTAATTCAGAAGTAGGAGCGTGAAAAAGAAAATTTTAAGAGAGAGTTTTTCACTCTAAGAATATATATTACGTGTGGAGCCAACGAAGCATTATATGTTTGAAATGACTTTCCCCATTTGCATATGGAAAAACAATTACTTCCCCTAATCCTATATAATCACATAATTCAATCAGTCAGGATGGACTAACAATACTATCATCTGTTAAAGGAAACAGTGGTGCTAAGTTTTTACAGGTCTCCAGCACTTTCACCACCACCAGCCAGCGGGTTACCAAAATGGAAACACATACTACGGAGTCATCTTTACCACTAGAGGAATTGTTCTAAAAATAATTTCAATTATCTTCAAATCATGGTGGTTCTACCCTCTTCAGATGTGCATGCACAAAAAATTAGACTTGCTTACCAAACAACTAGGAAGTCCAGCAATTCCAAATGATTTTCCATGTATTGCACGCAACAATATGTGGAGTCAACTTTTTGCTTCAACATAATAGACCAACAATGGACCAAATTTTTTCTAGCCTAAGCAAAAGACATAATAATTAGTCATAGAATCTCAAACTAAATACAGTGCATTAAGTCTGATGAAAGATTGAATATTCTTTCAGATAAGATATAGAAACATACTTCCCATCCCAATATAAGTAATTTATGAATGAATAGCGCAATAACATCTTCATTACAAACTTCAAGTGTTAGTTGTGCAACTTGATCTGCATTCGGCTCAACTTCTCCATCTCCAGCGAGCATAACTTTCATTGCCACAATATTTTTCTCAACTTCTTCCATAGCCTGTAAGAAAGGGATATTTTAAAAAAACATTGTCATCCTTTGGAACAGATTCTAATGAACAAAAGAACAAGCAAGCAAGGAAAGATAGTTACCCTGTTAAGCCTTATTCTTAGTTTCTGTACAGATATGGCACATGGGCCTAACTCACCCCAAAAGCTAGCTCATAAGTGGAGGTTTGTCCAAGTCCATATAAGGAAACCATTTCCCATCCCTCTACCGATGTGGGACTTCTTAACACTCCCCACACGCCCATACCTCAAATGGAGCGTGAACACTTATAAATGGGGCCTCAACATTGGTGCACAACAAATTGGAATGAGTCCGACTTTAATTCCATGTAAAATATGGCACCTGCGACTAACTCGACCCAAAAAGCTAGCTCATGTGGGGAGATTTGTCCAAGTCCATATAAGGAGACCAATTTCCCACCCCTCTACCCATCCGGACTTCTTAACAGGTTCCAATGTTTAGTGACTGGAATGATTTTTTTCAACTTAGACAACGCTGATTAAAAAAAGAATATAAAAAGAAACAAACATATATGAAAGCTATAATTGTAAATCATGATCGAATCAATGGAAGCATCGGCTTATGCATTCCTCTTTAGTCTCGACTTTGGGGATAATTTTTTTCGCTCATCTTTTTTAGAGAACCGCCTAAAGTTTAAACTAAAAAGAACTAAAAAGGTGAAATAATTTTTCATTGTCTCGGTTACTGTACTTGCTCTCTTAACCAACTTATTCATGGAAGAAAAACTGCTCCCTTTGTCCAAATTTTTGCTATTAGTTCTATTTTATGATGAAAGATAGTAGTGTTTAGCAGTGCAGTGAACTTTACTTAACACTTATCTAGTAATCTACATTAAATCCTCCGGTTCCTCCACTCTCCTTTAGTTCATATCACAGTTTCCAACTATCCAAATCATTGGTTTAACTAAGCTGAGCCTTGCTTGAACAAGTGGAAAGCATCTAATTAAGTTTTTATAATAGAAATTCTTATAATCCAACCATAACAGTTACCAAAAACATTTCCTTCTTAGCACCCAGGGGTGGAGGCAGCATATCTTTGGCGAAAAATATTACTATTTATGCATGATTAAAATTATTTTTTAGGTATGTATAATTGATGTTAAACCCCCTTTACTTCTTAGATTTTGAACCCCCTTATTAAAAATTCTGGCTCCGCCACTGTTAGCACCCAAATCCATAACAAATTAGCAATTTCAGTTCAGTCCCAAAACCATCGATAAATTGTAATGCTCATTTCCTTCTGAAGCAATTAGAAATTTAAACCAGCATTAACTAGTTCTCCACTCAATCACTTCTACTTATTTCACACCTATGAATAATCACTAAACTACATAACCACACGCTCACAAGGAGAAAAGTAGAACTCCTCATTCCTGCTATTCAGAAATGAATTAAAGATCAAACCATAGGCTCATTTCCATTTTCTTGATCCTTAAGCAGGTTGGTAGTGCTTATATCAGCTGATCAATCTTACTAATAATCTAGTCGATACCCTTCTTCTTTTCGACAAATTCAATACAGCTTGTATCTTTTCCCAAAAGAAACACTAACCCACAAGAACCAGTTCCCTAAACAATATGCCAAATCAGGTAAAACAAGAAAAAAATACGGTTGGTAGGTTTTCTTTCTTAGAAAAGAAAAAACAAAACAAACCCAGAAAACTCGGTTCCGTAAAGAATATGAAAAATCATAAAATAGAGGTAAAGTATCAAATGGGTCCAAGAAAAGAACCTTCTCGAGGGCTTTAACTTCAGCCACAGTTATGGAATCAAGGGCATTAAAACTATCTTTGACAGTTTTAGCGAGTTCTGACGGAGTTTTAGGCCTTGAAGCCTTGAAGAAAGAGAAAGACATTGTCAACCAATTTCGATCAAACAACAATGCCCACTTTGGATTTGATCAAAAACCACAACCAAAACCCCTCTCTCTCTCTCTCTCTCTCTCTGGATTTTATATATACCTACTCAGGGTTGGTTATGTTGTTTAAACATGATTAATAATGGAAAGATTGTAATGTGGTGATTAATAATGAGGGTATGAAAAGGGGAAATTTAAAAAATTATAGATTTTTATTCTAAAATACAATATGATATTCTAATATTATAATAATATACAAAAGCTTTTCATATATTTTTTTATAAAAGTATCTATAAACTTGAGATATAATATTATATACCTAATATAAAATGTTATATAAATTATAATAGATATTTATACATTCATATACAATAATATATAATATTATATACTTCTTTTGGTAATAATATAATAATATGTACTATTATACAATTCTTTTTTGAATCCAAAGTCAGATTTATTCAAAAACTACGTCAAATCATTCAAAATTTCATATTTAGAGTTTTTTAATACGTAATCATTGTATTATAATAATACATATTCAAAACGAAACTTATTTGCGAAAATCAATTTTCAGACTTTGAAGGTTTAAGTTTCAACAATGGTTGTTTATGACCATGAAATGTCAATAGTATTTCATAATAGCTCCAATAACGGAGATAAAGCAATAACTTAATATGTAAATTTCTTCAAAATCATGAATCATTATCAATCACCAGCTATATATACATACGTCTGGGACTACTCATTTCAATTATTGGATCAGCAAAAAAGTTGGTAATATTCGAATGCAATTGATGTCTTTGTAAGATGACTCGTAGAGACTCCACAACATTGTATTTCCATTATTATTTCCACCATGAAATTGACATAAAAAATTGATTGTTGTTGGTGTTTATAGTTTCAAAATCTAATCTAATTTGTTTTAAAAAAAAAAATCTTTATAAAACAAAGAAATAATAGTTGGATATATTCGAAGTTTCTAGTAAAAGGTTGGAAAAATAAAGTGTCTTTTATGTGGAGAATCTATTGTTATCAATGGTGGAGTTTCATTAAAGAAAGGCATGCAAATTGACTAACTTAGATGAGCATTGAAAATCTTGGCAAAATTATGCAATGTAACTTTATGAACTACACTAAAATGTAATTATCTCTATAAATAATATTTTGTCTTAAATAATTTAATTTTTCATATTGTTAATAACGCATATTTTTATTTATATCTCATTTGGTATGAAATAATATTCAAATCCTCGCATATCTTATTACAATATTTATTTAATGTCGATGAAATATTGCATTAGTTATTTTGGTGGATTTTTTATGTTGTCAATCAAATATTGTGTGTGTCACGCTCCAAACTCAAGGAGCGCAACTTATAACTAATGTCAAAACTTAGGTCTGAGTCTACTCTGCTGAACTATTTGCTAACGACGCACAACAATCATATACAAACCAAGAAAATAAACAAATATATTTTGGCTTTAAATAGGCACTCAATCGGCAAGCCCCCTATTAAAAATTCTATTAAAAAAAAAAGATACTCCCAACAGTTCATATAAAACAATAGTCAGCTAGCACATAAGTCATGTTTGGGACGTCGACGCTACCATGATATCTAGAAAAACGTAAACGCTATATAGGTCGTCAAAGTCATCATGATCTTTATACAAAAGCTGAAAATAGCTATGTGTCAAAACAAAACATCGAACAATCATAAAACTTTAACCAACCAACAAACAAAGCCAACAACGTGTGACTATACAATCTCACACTAGTCTGCAAACCTCTAAGAGTAGTAAATCTTGATCAGAATTATCCCCGGGCTACAAAAAAACTATATACAGCGAAATTCAACATACTTTACTCCGACAATTTCAAAAGAAATGGACTAGCCGACCTGATAGAAGTCAATTGTGTTGTTGAGGTCGTCTGTCGGGACCTGCAGGCATGTGCTGCCCCTAAGTAATGGGGCATCAATACGAACAATGTACCGAGTATGAAAGGTAATAGACCAATTGAGCATGTATCATAATATACCAAAACTAATTAGGTAATGAAGTTAAAATAAGATAAGCATACTGACATGCTCCTGAATATAAGCATGCAAAAATAATCAAATAACAACCTAACCATGCCCCAATAAGCTTGGCAGGTACAAACAACAAACGAAACCACCTATCTTAGCCTTCACAAGCCTGAAAGGTGTCAACTCAGTCTGAATATCCTTATCGATAGTCCTCTAGCCTTGTAGGCAATCAAATAGTCGGTATTAATATATCCTCATAGGTAACACATAGTCCTCTTAGGCATTCATATAGCCTCGTAGGTAGAACATGCCCTTTTATGTATCAATGTAGCCTTATAGAAAGCGCATAGCTCTTAGACAACAATATAGCCCCACAGGCAATACGTAGTACTCTCACATTCATGCAACTAACCACAATATCCCTAAGGGCAACAACAACAATTCAATAGGTCGAAAGTGAGCAATCTAGCTATAAACAATCTATATAAATAGTTTATAAATTGTTCCCAACATAGGTCACTACTAACATAACAAGAATCCAGACAAGGGAGAATTTTAATAACTCGAACAACCAATAACTAACAATCATAGCTATGAGTTATCAACAATAACAACAACATACTTGTATTGCTCTTAATAAGCTTTAAGAAAACATGTCGAAAGAAGGAAATAGTTTTGATATATCTCTTTTCGATGAATTCAAACGTCCTTAAGTCTTCTGTCGCCCCTCTCTCCTAATACTACAACATGTCAGGGTCTCAATCAATACACAAAAATATAAGGTCTCATGACAATCCAATAGAAGGCATGCATTTTCACCAAAAAATACTATGTGAGGTCTAAAATATCTATAAATCGATAAAATAGTGTTCTTACCTTGTTATACACCCTCATAATGATACCCATAACACTCTATATGTATAGTACCTCGTTGCCACAATGCTTTTGCAAATATACCATGAAATTGACGAAATAAACTATGCCAAAGTGACAAGTTCACGATGTAGAGCAACTTTCCTGAAGCTTGCAAGATGATATCACTAAGATCTAAGGACTATTTTATGGATTTTATCTGGAATGTGAAAATGAAGAAGAAAATGAAGGTGACGGATTAAATAAAGTTTCCATTGAACTTAGCTCACCTCACATGCATGCTTGCATCATCTCGAAAAAATGTGAATAGTTCTCTATTTTGAAATCGTAATTCGTATGGATGAGTGATTTAATGCGTTGGAAACTAGACTCATAGACCTTCTATTTAATAAATTGTGAGACTTGTAATTCTTCATAGATTGGGAGAAAATTCTGAGATATTTTAACCAAATTTCAGAGAAATTTTTAAAACGAAACTTGCGTTAAACTTTTATTTTTGACTTGTTTGACTCCAAAACTTAAAATACGGTCATTATACAATTCAAATAAGTCATACCACATCCTTATTAATTTATTAATCACTCTTCATTTTGCTACAAAGGTATAGATTAATTTAGACATTCTGAAAGATCGAGATGCTACAGTGTGTTGACTTATTTAAAAATTTATCCTAAAATTAATTTATTTCAATTCCTCCGCCAAATCTCCCTTAATTCTGTTTAAAATTTATAACAATTCATTAAGCTGAGGCGAGAGCTATACCTTTTGGAACCGGAGCAATAACTGCTATAAAGTAAGGAGATGCGCAGGAACGATCCCTAAAGCAAATCAGTTTCTTTAATTGAAAAATAACATTTTTCATGAATTTGAAATTTCAAAATAAATTTTACTTGTGGAATTTAAAATTACGGCATGTATTATTCGGAGTTCGGACTAATTAAAAAATCAAATTGATCAAAAAAAAATTTGTCATCTAATATTTTTTCCTTTGATTTGATTTAGTTTGATGAAAGATTTAGAATTTATGATTTCTTGTTTTGATTTAAGTTTTAATAATTAAAAATTCCAAACGAAAATAACATTTGTACTCGATTAATTATTCATTTTTTTAATTTTTGTGTTATATGACTTACAACTTTGAACATTCAATTAGGTATTGTAAGTGATTTTGATTATTTAACTAACAAATTTTAAAATAATTAAAGGATAATTGTGGTATTTGAATTTGTAGTTTGTTTGTATTTGATTAATTCTTTATTTATCAATAGAGATAAGTAATTGTATAGTATTTCGAGAGGAGAATCAAGTGTCAAACGCATTAGCTAAAAAGGGGGCTAAAATTGAGGAAGACAACTTTTGTAGATATTTTGAAGTTCCGTCATTGTTTCTTTCAAAGATAGTAGAGCAGACAAAGTAGGAACTCTTTTTGTACGGCTTACAAGCCTATCACCTACTATGGACGTTGTAATAGAATTATTTTTAGTCTACCCTTGAAAAATTACTGACCGCGTTGCCACTACCTTATAATGATGCATATTAATTATTAATATATTATCCTTGTTTATAAAATTAAAAAAAATTGTATAGTAGCTTCTAAACATGCTCAATAATTTTTCCAGTTAAGTCTTTTTTCAGCATTCATTAGTTATGATTAATTACATTATACATTCGTATAACTAATTTAATTTTGCTTAAACCTTTTATATTTTAAAATCAAGTACTTACATTTTTTATATTATGAAAATTCTACACTTACATCTCCTAGTCTCTTATAATACTAGATATAAGGATTACTCTCCCTGTCCCAATTTATGTGGTACAAATATAATTTGGAATCAACAAAATTTTGATATGTTTTTGAAATATTTTAAATTGAAAATTATTGCGATTAATAGTACTTTTTACCTTATTTTTTAAAAATATTATATGTTACTATTTCTATCCCAATTTATGTGGCACTAATGAAATTTCAAGAGCCAATCAAATGTTTTAATTTTTTTAGATATGTAAGTTTTTGGTGGGTCGTGAATTGCCCATGTGTACTGACATGATCCGATCTGATCTTACCCGATTCGATTCGTTTTATTTAATTTCATAAGAAAAAATTAAATAAATGGATAAGATTATTTTTTAAAAAGAAGAGGGAACAATAAGAAGTTCTAATTGTTCAAACCTGTCCTTTTAAAAGGAGACCTCTTCTTTTCAGAATAGAACAACGATAGAACATGAAGAAAAAGAGGAAAGAACGTGTATAACATAAAAATGTGAAAAATAGAGAAAATTAAAATGATATTTTTTTGCCAATATTCAAACGACACACTCACAACCACTTAGTTTATGAACAAGAACAATCTCTGTTTTCTAGTGATTCAAAGAGAAATTTGGAACAACTCATTTTGATAGTGAAATCAACAAAACAACTTTTGCTGCAAGTATTAATGTAAACATCATCTTCTTGTTGTTTTGCTCTTAAATTATTTCATTATATTTCAATTATCAATTAGTGTAATTTATAATATATTTTATATAATATATGTTACTCCCTCTGTCTCAATTTATTTGGCACAAATAAAATTTTGAGATTGAATCAATTCATTTTTTAAAGATATTTTTAGCAATAAAGTAATATATTAGCATTTCTAAAACTTTTGGTAAATCTATTGGAGTTTAATCAACAAACTATTTTAATTTGAAGTTTGAGAAAAGATTTATTCAAAAGGAAAGAAGAAGAGAGGATCAGAGAAGCATTTGGGATAATTTATATTTTAGTCCCAAACAATGAATATTGAGCTGTGAGGAATAATCTACATGATAAACTGGCAATGGAAGTAAATGAAGATGAAATAAACAAAGGACACTTTACTCTTTAACAATAAAAAATTTATACAATAATTGCATAAGATTCATTAAGACCCGATCATATTGTTTCATTTTGATAAAATGATTGAAATGCCCCCCAAAAGTAAGCACGCATGTTGACCTGTTGTGTGCTTACTCTCTCTTATAAAATAGTATAATATATTGGTAAATAAGTATATTTAAATAGATAAAATTATGAATGCAAATATTTTATGTGTTTATCTTTTTTATTCAGGCATTTGATTATTTATTATTATTATTATTATTAAATGTGTATTAATGAAATTTCTAAATAGGAATGAACACAAATAACTTAATAAGATGACTCAATTTTTAATGTATTAGAAAAAAATAAATTTACCTTTGAAAATACTTATATTTTTTGTTATCTCCATTTTATTAAAAGAAAACTTAAATTTTATACAAAGAAAATCATACACAGATGACCAACAAAGGATGTGGTGCGTCTCCCTTAATCAATGGTCTTGAATTTGAGCCATGAATATAAAAAATTTTTTGGCATGGAGTACTTTTACTCGAATGGGGCCCTACACGACGCGAATCCAAATTAGTCGAATTTCAATGCGGGTCTCAAACATAATATGAAATATTAAAAAAAATCATACACAACTGATACTTCATCTAATAAGTGCAAAAAACTTATTACTAATAGTTAATTTACCTTATTAAACAATTTGTATTAATTTCAAATTATGGATTTCTAAAGATAGATATTTAAAATAAAATAAAAATTTCTTGATTGAATAAATTCTTAAATAAATATTTATTTAGACGAGTGGTATTAGAGCTACTTTGTATTTTTCACTCGATATTTGGAGTCTCAATTAAACTCGAATTGCGCACTACAAGGCTCATTTAAGGGTGAAAAAAACTTGTGATTCTTCATATCCAAAATCCGAACCCAAAACCTTTGATTAAGGGTGAAACAGTTTCACAACTGTACCACAACTCATGTTGGTGGTATTAGAGCTTCTGTTAAGACATTCAAATAACTTTTACCTGATCATCTGTAATGATGTTCTCTCAGAAAGAATATTACTATTATATATTGGTTTATAGTTATACCTCGAAATCTTCAAATCTTGTTGGCCCATTGCCATATATTCATCTTCCATAAATGTTTTTGAGTCATTTTTACTCTAAGATATTATTTGAACTTTTTTTTTCCAGTAATCATCAAACTAGAATCATCAACTCTTTTTGGATCTTTTCTCTTTTTCTTTAGAGGCTTTAACCCCGTTTTGAGTAGGTTAACAAGTCACTAAATGTATATATTTCTTAACCCACAGTGTGTCAAATAATAGTATAGAAAGATGTCGAACCCACAGAGATTGATTTGTCTCGTTTCTTGTTTTAATTACTATATAAGAAAATCAAGAATAGTTGAATGGTGAATTAATTAATTAATAATACAAAAAATAGATAAAATACTTTAGTCTTCACAATATATTAAAAGGTGTTGGGGATCTTGACTTCACTCAATATTTTTATATAAACTAAATTATTTATTCCTAAATATATATTTCTCATAAAAGTATAAATATCTCTCACGATTATATTTAGGGAAAAAAGTCTGAAATATATCTGTACTTTGGCCGAAATTGTTGTTATAATACCGAACTTTGAAAATGACCTTTTACCCCCTGCACTATTTAATAGTGTATTTTAAAGGTATATATGTGTCCATGTGGACATCATAAATATTGCATAATTATAAATAGTAACGTATTCACATGGGTACATATATACCTTTAAAATACACTATTAAATAGTGTAGGGCGTAAAAGGTCTTCCATAAAATTTAGTATCTTAACAACAATTTCGGCCAAAGTTAAAGTATTTTTCAGACCTTTTTCCCTTATATTTATATATTATTACTGAAATTGAACAATTAAATGCACTCCTCTCGGTTCTACAATTTAATTGCCAAAATAGTAAGTAATATTTAAGAACAAGAAATGTGTACTTGAACTATAACATATTCTTCTAAGTAAGTCTCTTTCGATTACCTTACTTGTTATAGCTAATTATTACACTATTCGCCTCTTTCGATTACAAATAAGTGTAGATTTAATTATAACATAAAATAGATAGATGTCACTAAAATATTAACAATATATCAATACTCCAATTAACGGTATTACTTCTTCCGTCTCTCTCGATTACAAAACTAGTAATATGTTAATACGTAGTAAACAATAGATATATATTAATAAATTTAAAAACATCTAACTATAAAATAAATAAAAATGAAATCTATAGCTTAAGCTCACACACGTAAAATTTAGAAATAATATTACTATTATATAGAAATATCAAAATCTGTCATTTCCCCAACAAAAAAGAAAATTACTCCATAATAATATAGTACTATTAAAGAAAATATTATTTTCCATTAAATAAGAAAATAGAAGAAATATTCAAGAAGAATAATTTCATTATTTAATTAAAAGCGGGAACTAGAATAATTTTCCACACCAAATGACTAAAAAAAATAGTACAAAAACTTACAGAAATATATGAATTGTTTTGTTTTTGCCCCTCTCTACTGCATTAACAACTTATTCCTCATGTTATTTATCTTCATTCTCTGAAGATGGAAATCATCATTTTCTCTTAATTTTTTTCACTTGGTAGTTGATATTTCTGACAAAATTAAAATGGTAGGTCAAATGTATACCAACATTTGACAAAGTTTTTCCATCTAACCTGTCTTTTACTTTGTTTTCCACGTTGGTGGCTATCATGCTACTACATTTTTCAACCTTTATTTTTCATATTTGTTGCATCTTTCTTTCGTTTATTTCTTATTTATTTGTTCTTCTTTCCATTTTTTGCTTGTGGGTTCTACACAAAGAAAAATATGTCCAACTCATTTTCAGATTTGCTCAACTTCCCGTTCCTCTTTTTCATAATTCTTTAATATTTCCATTTGTGTTCGATAATATCTAGTAAATCAACACTTCTGTTTCTTTTGCCACATATCTACTTAGTTGATGTTTTCTTATTGTATTGCAACATTTTCTACAAAGAAAGATTAAAAATATTAGAATTAAAATTAAATAACAACTTAGTATATATATGATATTTTTTTCTTATCAGGGGTCATTGAGACACTAGATCTAATCTCGTTATTTACTATGTCTGTTCAATAGTTTTAGATTTAACAATAGAACCTGCAATTTTTTCAAAGGCTTGAGTTAAACCCAAAAAAAAAGAATGAATTTCTAATCAATTTTATTGAATGCAAATGTATACCTTTAGTGATTCTCTTTCATGGAGATTGTTCCTCCATGATTACAATAATTGTGATTTCTATTCAGGTTGATTGGAGATTTTAGTTGAACAACTGCGAAAAAATTGAGGAGAATGAAAAAATTATACAAATTTAAAAAATTAAAAACGGATGAAAGACTAAAAAAACAAAAAAAAAACATAATGCCTGAAATTTAAACGAGGGTTAATTTCAACTTTTCAAATTTTGAATTTGATTTGGTTGAGAGATTTGTGGGGATTGAGGGGTTTATGGTTGTCAAATAAATAATTATGTGGGAGTGGATGAAAGAGGTTGTGTGCAAGTTTGTATAAAAGACAAATTAAGATTCTCATGTTCTATACAAATAAACGTGAGACCCACTATATCCATTTTTCTAAACAATAACCCTTTTATATAATTAATTGAAATTATAGTCGTATAACATATTTAAGTAACAAATGTTAGCTTAGTTGTATAATTATCCCTAAAAAAATCATATACAAATGATATTTCATCTAATAAGTGCAAAAAAATTTGTTACTAATAGTTAATTTATCTTATTAAACAATTTGTATTAATTTCATATTATGAATTTCTAAAGAAAGATATTTAAAATAAAATAAAAATTACTTGATTGAATAAATTTTTAAAATAAATGTTTCTTTGAAACATGGTATCAGAAATTTTTTTGGAGTCCGCATTGGAGCCCAGCTATATTCGGATTGCGAACTGCAAGACTCATTTGAGAGTGGAGAAAACTTATGGTTCTCTATACTCAAGACCTGAACGCGAGACCTTTGATTATGGGTGAAACAATCTCATCATTGTACCACAACTCATGTTGGTGGTATCAGAGCTTCTGCTAAGACATTTAAATGACTTTTACCTCATCACCCGTGACGATTTTCTCTCAGAAAGAATATAACTACTATATATTGGGCCCGTACTAGCATGGACTTTCGTAACTAGTTATTATTACTATACTACAAGAGGGAGTTTCAAACTGTTCAAGCAAGCAGCAGATCATCATGATTGTTTGAGCACTTCGAGGATATTTTTTGTAATTTTTTGATGATTCTTTTGTTTTAATTTGTTTGTTTTTTTTTTATATATCTAAAAATTGCGTAAAAAAACACTAATCATGATAACTGACAACATAAAATATTTTTAAAAAACATACAAAAAATTTGACTAATTCTTGAAATTAATCTATTGATGTCACATAAAATGGGACAAAAAAAAGTAACATGTATTATTTAATTTGAAAACTACATAAAAAGTATGGTACATCTCAATAATTAACAATATTTGATTGAATCTTAAAATTTTATATGTGCTATATATATTAGGACGAAAAAGGTAACATATATTATCTAAAACTTACTTTCTCCGTTTAAAAAAGAATGACCCAATTTCTATTTTAGTCTATATAAAAAAGAATGACCCCTTTTCTATTTTGGCAACATTTTGACTTCAACTTTCCACGTGTCATGTTTAAAGGTACAAGATTAAATGACATTTTGATACATTTGATATAACTTTAATTTAGAACCACAAGATTAAGAAATCTTCTTTCTTTTCTTAAACTTCGTTCCAAGTCAAACTAGACAATTCTTTTTTAAACGAAGGGAGTACGTAAAAAGTACTATGAAATACAATAATCAATAACTTAAAATAATTAAAAATTATATTAAAATTTAATTGATATATTTCTATTTCTTTTTAGGGAAAAGGGTCAAATATGCCCCCATACTATTCGAAAAGGTCTAAATATACCCTCCGTTTAAAGTTTGGCTCACTCATGCCCTTATTGTCCAACTTTTCGCATAGATATGCCCTTATGGGCATTGGTTGGTATGCTGGACATATCCAGCACATTTTTCATTTCTTTAAATGCCACATGGAATTGACATGTCATTTTGACCTTACCACATGACGTTTATATGAAAATGAAAAGGGATCAATTATGACCCTAAAAAATTCAGACCCATAAACACCTAATCCGACCCATAAATCAAACCCACTTTTAAATAAACTATCCGATCCGTTTTCAACAATTTTGTTTAATTTTTATATTTTTTCGGTAAATCCTGAAAATGAGTAATTACTTAATAAAAAATATGAAAAAAAATATAAAATTAATGCCAAAAATTTATAAATAAATATAGTAACCTTAAATTCAACAATTTCAATAATTTTTTAATTTTTTTTTTTGGTAAATCCCAAAAATGAGAAATTGATTAATAAAAAATATTAAAAGTATGAAAAAAAATATATAAAATTAACGCCAAAAATTCAAAATTAATATAGTAACCTTAAATTCAACAATTTCAAAATTTTTTTATAATTTTTATTTTTTTCGGCAAATACCAAAAATGAGTAATTTATTAATTAAAAAAAGGAAAAATATGAAAACAGATATAAAATTTATGCCAAAAATTCTTAAATAAATATATTAACCTTAAATTTAACAATTTCAATAATTTTTTTAATTTTTATTTTTTTGATAAATTTCAAAAATGGGTAATTGATTAATAAAAAATAGTTAAAATATGAAAAAAAATAAAAAATTAATGAAAACAATTCAAAAATAAATATAGTAACATTAAATGCAACAATTTTTTTAATTTTATATTTTTTTTTCACAATTTTACTATTTTTTATTAATAAATTACTCATTTTTGTGATTTACCAAGAAAAAATAAAAATTTTAAAAAATTGTTGAAATTGTTGAATTTAAGGTTAGTCTATTTATTTGTGAATATTTGGCCTAAATTTTATATTTTTTCATATTTTTCCTATTTTTTATTAATAAATTACTCATTTTCGGGATTTACCAAAAAAAATAAAAATTAAAAAAATTGTTGAATTGTTGAATTTATGGTTACTATAATTATTTGTGATTTTTTGGTGTTAATTTTATATATATTTTTTTCATATTTTTTTATTAATCAGTTACTTATTTTTGGGATTTACCGAAAAAAATAAAAATTTTAAAAAATTGTTGAAATTGTTGAATTTAAGGTTACAATTTTTATTTGTGATTTTTTGGCATTAGTTTTATATTTTTTTTTCATAATTTTCCTATTTTTACTCATTTTCGGGATTTATCGAAAAAAGTAAAAATTTAAACAAAATTGTTGAAAATGGGTCGGGTTGTTTATTTAAAAGGGGGGGTTGATTTATGGGTTAGATTAGGTGTTTATGGGTCCAAATTTTTTAGGGATATAATTGACCCCTTTCCATTTTCATATAAATGTCATGTGGTAAGGTCAAAATGACATGATAATTCCATGTGGAATTTAAAGAAATGGAAAACTAATGCCCATAAGGGCATATCTATGCGAAAAGTTGGACGGAGAGGGCATGAGTGAGCCAAACTTTAAACGGAGGATATATCTAGACCTTTTCAAATAGTTTAGGGGCATATTTTATCCTTTTCCCTTTTATTCATGAGTTTTTCTTTTGGTTCGTTTCCCCCACTACTAGTGCCTCTCGGCTCTGTTAAACAAAAAAAGTATTGAAGTTTTCTGAATTTTCCCATAAGTTGTTGCTCATCAGATAATTCCTCAAATCGACAGCGGTGTACGGACCAACGCTGTAAAAGTGCAGTAAACGCCACAAAAACAGCGGTGAAATTAGTCGAACTCAGAGTAATGAGTAAATCACCGTAGAGTTCGTCTCCGGTGTGGAAATGCTTAGTTCATGTAGTATTAGAGCTTTTTGGATCCTCACCAATCAAAGACACCGTTGTTTTCTCCCGGTAGCTACCCTCTCCCTCTCCCTCTCCCTCTCCCTCTCCCTCTCCCTCTCCCTCTCCCTCTGTGTGCGTGTGTGAGTGTTTTGTTAATTTTAATCATGGTGATGAAATTGCAGGAGATTTTCGGTGGTGGAGAAGCAGTGGCGGGTGGCATGTGAGAGAGATAAGAGTCGTATGAAGGATGATTTGAAATATAATGTGGTGCCTTTTCTTCCTACTCATCCAGAGATTGCTGATGCTTTCGTTGACCGCAAAAAAAGGTTTTTTTTTTCTTTTTAATTTCCCTTTTTGAATCAAGTTTGAAACTTGGGATGATATGTTTGAGTTTAAGTGATACACAATGACATTAGTATACACAATACCATTTATTTTAGGTGTTATTAAATAAAGTTACATGCAATTACCTTTAAAGTAACATGATTGTGTTGATACTTTTTACTCTGTCAAGGCATACAATTTCAACTGTATCGGTTTTAGTATATATTCTTGAAGAGAACATAAAAGTACTATCCTCATGTCCCTAAGGAAGTGATTTAGCAGTTGAAGAATTGGAGTGACAACATTGGGATCCAAGATTAAAATCTGTGCAGATACTAGGCAATTCTTTCTATCTATTTAAGTTTTGGAGTTTTGATGAATAGAGTTACCTTGTACCTGTTTTAGTGCGAGATAGCATGTATCCGGTGGATTAGTTAAGGTGTACTACATTAGCTCAAAGAACACATTTATAGAAAACATAGTTTTCCTTCTTTTTGGGTAATTGAGAAATTTGATGTTTTTTAGTCACAAAACTAGGTGTAACCTTTCTCAAAAGAAAATTTTTTTCTCCACTTTCGGCTTTTCGAGTTTAGTGTGCTTAGTGTTTTGGATGGCGAGAAGCGACAAAAGGCGACAAGGGCCTGCCTCGCCACGCGGCGAGGCGCTCGCCTTTTTGAATCGAGGCGTCAATTAATACCAAAAATTAAAAATATTTAATTACATATATAAATATCCAAAATCTCAATAGCAATAAGTCAATAACATATATTAGCAAATATTTCAATTCAAAAACTAAAAGTAGATACTAAAAGTCTAGAACTTTAAAGACCCAATAATTCAACAGACAATACTAGAACTCTAAAAGTCTGTTCTTCTTCAAAACTATCTAACTCTTGAAGATCAACATCCTCTACATCATTATATTGCTCCTCATCTTCTTCCTCCTCGTAGTCTTCATCAATTAGTGTCCGAGTCTTACTTGAAGTTGAACTTGTAGATCTAGTTTCTACTCATTTGCCCTTGTCAAGTGCACTTGATCTTGAAGAAAGTCTCCTAAGAGGATAGATACTCTCATCAGCTCCAATTGCCGTAGCAACACTACCCCAAGTAAGATCATCATCCTCATATACTAGTTCATCTTCTTGATCTTCGGGGCATCCAACTAACCATTCATTTGAATCATCAATGTTATTCAAGCGAATTGGATCAATGAGATCACGAGCATCATAACAACGTTTCAATGTTCTATTGTACTTAATGTACACTAGATCATTGAGACGCGATAGTGCAAGCCTATTCCTCTTTTTGGAATGAATCTGCGCATAAGTTATAGATATTAACTAATAGATATTGATAATAATATAATATGAAAATTAGGATATAATTTTTTTACTTACATGTTCAAGCACACTCCAATTTTGCTCACATTCGGATGAGCTACAAGTTAGGCTTAATACTTTCATGGCAAACTTTTGCAAGTTTGGTGTTTCACTACCAAATAGTGACCACCATTCAACTATAATAAAATAAATTTAAAGGTTAATGAGTATAAATAAGTCAAGTAATTTAAGTAAGAGCTAAATCAACTCACTTACCCGGTGACCTTGTGTCTCTAGCTCTTTTAGCCGGACCACAACCAAATAGTCCATCCGCCATTTTGTACCTAGGAAGCTCAGCGACTAGTAAATCTTGTATTGTTGTATCGGGGATCATTTTCTCAACACGTGCATAATATTCAGTCCACAGACTCTGTAGTAAAGTTCCCTCTTCTTGAGCTTTATAATACAATCCTGGGATCAAAACATGGCCTGAAGCATGCAAAGACCGATGGAGTTGGTCTGACCACCTTGCATAAATAATTTCATACACTTTCTCATATTGCTTCTTAACTCCACGAAAATCCCATGCAATAGTTTCTTTGGCTCTGTCCATTGCTTCATAAATATAGCCCATTGGTGGTCTTTTCTCCTCATCCACCAAACGAAGCACTTTTGTCAAAGGACCACAAACTGTAAGTGCTCGAACAACATCATTCCAAAAGTGGGTAGAAATAATAAGATTGGCAACTTCTTTCCCCAAAGTTTCCTTTGCAAATTTACTTGAAGTCCATTCGGTTGAGAGGACTAAAGTTCTCAAGTTTTTTCTTTGTATGTACATAGCTCTCAAAGTCAAGAAGGCCGTTGCAAATTTTGTCTTGCCCGGTTTCACCAAATTTCTTTCCTTGGTGAATTTTCTCATCAAGTTTAACAACAATGGCCTTTGACTAATGTAAGAATGGATTCTGATGGCCTTCTTAAAAACTGTTAAAGTAAGATTATATTAATTAGTAGCTAATGAGTATTAAAATTGACTAGAAAGAAAGTTAGAGGATAGGAGAATGATATTACCGGAAGCATATGGCTTAACCTTGAATATGTCACCAAACATCAAGTTGATGCAATGAGAGGCACATGGAGTCCAATAAATGTGTGGGTACGTACCCATCATCATGCTTCCCGCTTTAATATTCTCACTAGCATTATCGATGACAATTTGTACAATATTTTCCAGTCCAATTCTTTCAATAGTGCTTTCAAACAACTTGTACAATTTGGTGGAATCGGTAGATTCATTGCTAGCATCAACAGAACCAAGAAATACAGTACCGATTGGAGAATTCACCAAAATATTGATGATCATTTTACCATTTCGTGCTGTCCATTTGTCCATCATAATGGAACATCCAAACTTTGTCCATTGCACTTTTTGCTCATCAACAATTTTTTTCACTTTCTCCACCTCTTTTTTTAGGCGAGTAACTCTAACTTCATGGAATGTAGGAGACTTCATTCCGGGGCCATGTTGTCCTAATGTCTCAATAAATTTATCAAATGATTTGTGATTGACACAATTAAAAGAAAGCCCCGCATCATATATCTATATTGCAAAAGCACTTATCGCACGCTCTCTTAGAATTTTCTTTGTTTCATCAATTCCTCCTCCTTTTTCAAAGCCTCCTTTTTGTGTTGATTTCTACTGAAAATAGAGATTCATAGGGCCTTTCGTCACACTCCGCGCGGTGGATGCTGCATCTCCACTAGAAGATATCTTTGGAGTTTTGGAGAGAGGCATCATTTCTGCATATTCATCCATATCATCAAGATCATCAATATCAATATACTCTTCCGGCTGCCTCACTTAAAATTTGGGATTATTAGCGATTTTATTTTGCATATAAGCCCTTACTTCTTCTCTAATCGCCGACGGACAAGCTGTACATTATTTAACATTCTTGAAACCACCCATTAAATGTTTCTTGTGTCGAGTTATTCCACCATTAAAAGTACTCCCACAAAAGTTACAATTAACTGAATCTTTCGTTGCTCCTTGAGTACCATAATTCCATCCAATATCCCTCTTTTTGCTAGCATCCGCCATTGAATTCAATTCATTGTTATGGACAAATGAATAAATAATTATAGAAGAATTAATTTTTAAAAATTATAAGCGATGTGATGTGAAAAAACAGAGTAGTAAAGGCAACATCGGTGCTTTGCTTATAATTTTTTAAATTATAAGTAAGTGCATCGCGAAGTGATGTGAGAGGAAAAAGAGAACACAAGAAGAAGAAGAAACGAAAAAAGAAGAGAAGAAGAAATCTGAAAAAGAAGAGAAACTCAAGAAGAAGAAGAAGAAGAACTGAAAAGAAGAAGAAGAAAAAAAAAGAGGTATACCTGGCAGCAACTCGTGCGATGAAAGAGGAGAAGAGATGCGAGGGGAAGAAGAGCAGCAACTCGAGCGACTTTGGCTGGAGAAGAGATCGCAAGGAGAAAGCGACTGAAAGTTTGAAAATACAAAAAAAAACCCTAATTTTATTATTAAGTCAAATCTTTTTAAAAATTAAAAAACCAAAATGGCGCCGCCATTTACGTCGCCTTCTGGTCGCCTTAGGTCGCCTTTTTGATATTGCCGCGCCTTAGTGTAGAATGGCGAGAATGGCTTGCCTCACCTCGCCATATCGCCTTTGGCGAATGACGCTCGCCATTCATAACACTGAGTGTGCTTAGCAGTTAGCTCCTTTTGTTTTAAGCAAGTTAACTCATTTGGTTTGGATAATCTACTGAATGCTTATTACGCGTGGCGGATATAGGTCTTCTAAGGATACAAAATTATGGGTTCATTAATAATCTTAGAGATGAGGGGGTGGGGGGTGGGGTGGGGTAATAATCTAGTCTAAAGAACTAGTCTAAATGGTAAAGTGGAGCATCAATTTTCTTGATTTTATTCACGAGTCTAGCATTACGAAATTTTGGTCTCTTAACTGAAAGCTGGATACAATTTACGCCCAGTAAATCACGTGGGTTTTGCAATTCAGTTCACAAAGTGGCATATCAGCAAAATTTTGAAAAAATTATCATTTTTATTTGTTAAACTTTACTTCAATTTTGCCCCCAAGGCCTAGCTCAAGTGGCAAAAGGTGGAAGTTTTGTGGCTTAGGTTGCATGTTCAAGCCCCACACCATGCAAAACGAAGCCTGGTATTTAAGTGGAGAAGGGTAGAGAGGCGGACCCATTATCCACTGAGTTTAGAAGGCTGTGATTGGTCCAAAGGATGGGTCACAGATGGATTTCTCGATTATCAAAAAAAAAAACTTCACTTCAATTTTTTTTGGTATCCAATATCCAATGACAATAGGGAGACCCTTTCTCAACTGTCGTCCCTATATATTATTCTTGTATTGCAATCAGTGGGGATAGGTTCATGTTCAAAAGGTTAGTTTGACAAAGAAGTGACACTTGCAAGTTGAGAATTGGTAACATTTTGAAATCACCTGGATAATCTAAATTCAGTTTGTTTCTATTATCTCCTTTTTTTTTTTTTTGGTTGCATGGATCCACATTGGTGTTTTTCCTGTATGGTACATATCCCTTCAAATTCTGTCAAATTTGTGACTTTCTTGGCTATTAAAGAAGGGGAAAATCTAAATATGTTATCGAGCTTCCCAAGCCAAACTTGCAAAGACTGTTTCAGACCATAGAGTGACTCTACTAAATTCCCCTGAGCAATAAAGTGCTCAAAATCTAGTATAAAATATATGAGTTGTGTTGGAATCAATAGATGAGTCGATATTAAACAAGAAAGTCATCGAAAAACTGGCCGGAGTAATAGATTTGATGGCTAAAAATGGTCACAATCTAAGAAATAAAATTATATGGGTAGGGTCATAATGATGTCACAACCCAACTAGAAAATAGAAATTATATAGGATAGTTCGAATTGATGAAATAACCCGATTGAAAAAAGAGAAATAATATGGGTAAGAGTCAAAATGATGGCACGACCCTACTGAAAAAGAAATTTATACGGGTAGGGTTGGAATGATGGCACAACCCTACACAAATCAGATTTGAGGAGTCACCGAAAAGACGAATGGAACTATGTAAATCAAATCTGAGGAGTCACTGAAAACACATGATGCTATGCAACTTAGATATGAGAAAATAGTTCGGAAAAATCTACGGTACTACACAAATTAACTATGAAAAGTAGTCCAGAGAGATGCACGGTGCTATGCAAATCAGATATGCAAAAAAAGGTAGTCACCGAAAGGATGACATGGTGCTACACAAATTATATATGAAAAAGTAGTCACTGGAATGATGGCACAGTTGTCATGTCCCGCCACTTCAAAGATAAATTTGGCGTCCGGATAGGGGCGGAAGATTCTAGAGTTGAGAAGAGGCTTGCGGAGAACTCTAGAATCCTTTAGACTTTTCAAGAAGGCTTTGGAGAATTCTAGAATGTGTAGAGAATTCTAGAGATAGGACTAAAGTGTAAATAACTTAAGGACTTGTAAGTAAATATTATTTACACTTAGGCCCTTAAGAGTTAGTATAAATAGACATTCATTTGCAAGGCATCAACCAACCAAGCAAGCAAGTGTAAAGCATTCTCCAAGCAATACAAAAAGCCTTCTTCCAAATCTTTCTAAGTCTTTCTTTTCATTCTCTTAGCGATCTTAGGTTAAAAGGCTTACTTGAGCTTACAAGATCTTGAAAGAATAGTGAGTAAGTTGTCAAGTGCCGCACGAAGCTTTAGCAATCACTCTAAGTCTGTGATAAAGTGGTATCAGAGCGAAAGTTTGATACTAAGGAAATGGCTAACGAAGAAGACGTGAACGCCGCTAGCACCACCAACGTCCGTCCGGAGGGAGGAAAGAAGAACCGCAAGGGAAGAAAGCACGTTAAGAGTAGCGAGGAAATGTTGCTCGACCCTAAACCAAGCGAGGCGCTAACATCTCACTCACATTCGACCACTTAATCAAGTGACGATGACCGTGGCGAGGAGCCCATTGACGTCACACCCAGAGATGAGTGGATCGCAAGGGTTGAAAAGGCGAGGCAGGCCATGGAGATCTTAGGCAGACGCTTAAACAAGGTCGATGGCAAGTTCAAGGCTCTGGAGGACTTCACCCTTGAGGAGATCGAAACCATCCGTAAGGAGTTGGAGCGACGTCAGCGGGCCGAGTTCGAGATGAAGGAGGCTATCACTTCTTTGGAGTGTCGGCTCATTGAGGCGTTAAGCATGATTGAGACCATGAAGACCGAGATGAAAGCACTCAAGGAGGGTGTGGAAGTTGGAGGATCGTCGTCGCCTGATCGGGATAGGGAGGCCAAGGTCGAGGCTCCCAAGCCACCTATGTTCAAAGGCGTCCGTGACGCACAAGAGGTGGAGAACTTCTTATGGCATTTGGAGAACTACTTCAAGTGCAACAGCGGTGGCACGAAGTAAGATCAACACCGCTGTGTTGTATCTTTCGGAGATGACCATGCTATGGTGGAGGCGCAAGGAGGCCGAGATAGGGAAGGGGACGTGCACCATCAACACCTGGGAGCAATTCTGGGAGGAGTTCAAGAAGGCTTTCTTCCCTAGCAACGTCATCTATAAGACAAAGCGCAAGTTTAGGGAGCTAAAGCAAACGGGTAGTATACGCGCATATGTGCGGGAGTTCACCACCCTCACGCTTCAAATTCCTAACCTTACGGATGATGATATGTTGTTCCACTTCATGGATGTGCTGCAAAATTGGGCCAGGACAGAGTTGGAACGTCGGCAAGTCAGGACCATAGATGAAGCCATCACGCAGGCCGAAGCTTTGATAGACTTCAGGCATGAAAAGCCTGACAGAGCCAGAGGAGAAGAGGTGAGAGGTAGCCATGACCATGGTGGGGGAGATCGTGGCAAAGTCAAGGAGTAAGGGCCACATCTCAACAAGCATGATGCCTCTAGGTCCGATGGCAAGAAGTCTGGACGTCATGGCGACACGAAGAGGAAGACAGAGACTGCCAAAAGAGGTGGTTGCTATATATGTGGTGGGCTGCATGGCTATGCAAAGTGCCCCGTACTGAAGAGCCTTGGTGCTATCCTGCGAGAACGAAAAGAGAAGGACGCACAGGAGCAAAGACAAGGCGTACAGACGACGTAGTTGGGCTTGATAGGACTACGCAGAGCTATCACTAAGCAGCCAGGGAAGCCAAAAAGATACGGTGCGCAGTATGTCGACCTCATGATTAATGGAAGGCCTGCTTGTGCTATGGTCGACATGGGTGCAGAGGTCAATATCATAACCAAGGTGGCAGCGACAAGGTTGGGGCTGAGTTACAGTCCAAGTAATTCCCAACTCAGGACGGTCAATGCACCACCGACTCCCGTGTGTGGAGTCGCCCATGGAGTAAGCATCACGCTAGACGAGTGGCAAGGTAAGACCAACTTTATTGTCACTCCTTTAAACCTCTTCGATATCATTCTTGGGCAAGAGTTCTTCCAGCAGTACCACACAGTGATCGATCCTTACCTCCAACAACTCTTGGTCCTGGAGCAAGGAGGATCATGCATGGTTCCCCTGGTTAAAATACCAAGGCGGAAGGACAAGTTCGACTAATGGCCATGCAGCTCGAGAAAAACCCTAAGAAGAAGGAGTCGACATTTAGAGCTACCATTGCAAGTTCGAAAAAAGACAATGGTGCAAAAAGGTCCTTGCCACCATACACGAAGAAGGAGAACAATATCGTGATGCCAAAAAAGCCGCCGAGGCGTGTGCCTCCTAGGAAGGAGGTAGATCATAAGGCCGAGCTGAAAGACATCGAAAAGCAACTGAGGGCGTTGCGCGAGTTCCTTGATCGAGTCAATGGATTATTGGCCACGCGTACTAGAAGACAAGACCCGGTTGGCGACATAGCGACGATGCGACGCAGTCGTCGCATCAATAGGTGGGGGAAAGTGTCATCTCCCGCCACTTCAAAGTTAAATTTGGCGTCCGGATAGGGGCGGAAGATTCTAAAGTTGAGGAGAGGCTTGCGGAGAACTCTAGAATCCTTTAGACTTTTCAAGAAGGCTTTGGAGAATTCTAGAATATGTAGAGAATTCTAGAGATAGGACTAAAGTGTAAATAACTTAAGGACTTGTAAGTAAATATTATTTACACTTAGGCCCTTAGGAGTTAGTATAAATAGAGGTGCCATTCATTTGCAAGGCATCAACCAACCAACCAAGCAAGTGTAAAGCATTCTCCAAGCAATACTAAAAGCCTTCTTCCAAATCTTTCTAAGTCTTTCTTTTCATTCTCTTAGCGATCTTAGGTTAAAAGGCTTACTTGAGCTTACAAGATGTTGAAAGAATAATGAGTAAGTTGTCAAGTGCCGTACGGAGCTTTAGCCATCACTCTAAGTCCGTGACACAGTGCTACACAAATTAAATATGAAAAAGTAGTCACCAAAAAGATGGCACGATACTACAAGAATTAGATATAAGAAAGTAGTCACCGGAATGATGGCACAGTGTTACACAAATTAGATTTGAGAAAATAGTCACACGAAAGATCCATGGTGACCTAACTTTTGCTAACATAATCATTGGCCAGATGGCTTGCATATATGAGTAATGGCCGCTCGCCGGCAGCAAAAGCTCTTTGATTTTCTACTAAGATTGTACTCTGATACCATGTGAGAAATATAGGAAAAGAATATTATTGAATTGTTGTTATTGTCTACATTATTACATTGAAATCCTATTTATAGACACTAGAATACAATCCTTTACCAAGTAGAACACTATTTACTATTCCTATTCATATTTGTATTCCTATTCCTATTCTAAATAGGATTGTATAAATCTATTCCTATTCTAATATGATTGTGTAAACCTATTCCTATTCTAATAGGATTGTATAAACCTATTCCTATTCCTATTCTAACAGTTTTCATGGAAGGCCATTAAATTTCGTTGAGGCTTTAGATTTCTCGCTTCTTTTGCCAAAAAAGGGGCACATCTGAAAATAGGGGTAAACCTTCATCATCTCTCCTCTTTTTCATCTTCAATGTTAAGCTTTGTCTTCTCTGTAGATAAAAAACTTTTTAAATTTGAATCTTTTTTACCCATAATGAGATGATTTATAGTCAGACAAATGTCTATGACTTGTGTTAGACCACAAGTTTCAAAAGTTTCTCTTTCTTTTCTTTACTCCATGCCTAGTCAAACACCATCACATAAAATGGGATGGAGGGATTATCTGGTAACTATTTTTCATTTAGGGGTATCAGTACTGTTGCAACAATATTTGGCTTTGTAATTTTGTATGGTCCATAAGTTGTATTATAGGTTGACTGACATTGATTTTTACACCGTCACGTAGCCTGTGAGTCTCTAGCACAGAATGGGACGGCTCATCAAATGCTAAAAAATGTGATCGAGACCTCATTTTACTGTTATGTGAATAACAATTTTATATTTCTCTCTCCTTTCTTTTAGAAGGGTCATCTTCCCCATTCTATACAAACCTCTATTGCTATTTCTTCAGCATCCTCTTTCCTATTTTCTTAGCGACCTCTATTTCCTAATTAGTTTAAAGTTATCCAGAAAAATCTATTTTATTTCCAGTGATGTGTATTTCTGCAATATAGCACACAAGTTAATACATTTGTCTAACACAATTCCACCATTTTATAGCACCTCAAAGACATCCTACTTTCTACTGCAAACAAGTCATACATACTTTAAAAGAAAAGAAGAAAAGAGATAGTAGTATAGTACCACTCACATCTAGAGAGTTTCACTAAAGAGATTTTTGAGGAGTGCAGGGAAAAAACAAGAGAGAAATGCTGATTGGAGAGTTTTTTGAGAACAAATACTGGGCGGTGGTGTGTGAATTGAAGACTGAAGTTGAAGGGTGCTTCCATGGCCATGGGGTAGATATACATACGTTGGACACTGTATGGAGTATAGTTCTGATGATTTTCTTGTTTTTCTCTTATGTTTGAGATAAGTCAAGCACACCCCCTACTTTACAATGGTCTAACACAGTGCAAGAGGGTCTCAGATCTACTTTTTACAAGATGGCGTATCTAAAGATGCACTTGCAAAGTCAAGATGTGCAAGGAGGATTTTCCAACAAGTTCGGGAGAGGCAAGGATATGTTTAAGGTTAATAATAATAATGAGAATGATGGCAGTTTGCTTGTGGTGTGGATTCTGAGACGGTTCGGGATGCAATAGGTGATGCCAAGCACAGTGAAGGAGGCGCCTCCTGCTTGAAATTCAGAAGGAAGAGGAGTCGAAAAACTTAGAAACCATTGTCCCACTAGCACTCATATGGGTCTTGTGTAAGTAAAGAAATAAGAGAACTTAGATGGAATACCATGTACATTTGAGGAATAGCCTCTCATTTCTAGCTCTTCTTGGTGCACCCATGAGGTTCCGGTGCATATAACAGATTGAAAGTTGTTGGTAGAGAATCATATCATCAAAAGAGAATTATAATAATGATATGTTGAAAATTTGCGGAAATTGATCATAAGCAGTTGTATGGTAATTGCCCACCCAAAATATCCTAGAGTTCTTATTCAAGATACTGTACTAAAGATTTTTGAGACTGTTTTCTGCCACATAATTGAGATAACTACGATAGAGGTAGTTTAACTACATTTTTCTGTAACTTGGGAAACGTTCCCTGTCTTCTTTTCTCTCTAACCTGGTGAGGGGTGGTTTGTATTTATTGAAAGGCACATAAGATTTTTGAGTAGCATCAAAATAGATGAGGAAAACGTCTGTTGGGTATGCATTGCTCTCAAGCAGGCATCCTAAAGGGCAGGGAATTATGACAGATGTGGGGGTGGAAATCACAAGCATACATCTACAGAGTTTTTCTAGATTATAATTGCTATGGTCGCTTCATTCGTATTGAAGCTTGGCTGGGGGATAGGAAGTTCACAATGATCACTCTAGAAACAGATTACAACTTGGATGGGGAGACATAACTGATAAAATTCTTCATTTTCTGGGGAAGTAAACCACAAACAGATTCGGGCATGCCAATATACACCAGATGAGTTCATATGTTGACACGACAAAGATCACTCAATGGTCAAGATCGATGACCGCTTCATCCGTATTGAAACATGATGTGGGGATAGGAAGTTCACAGTGATCATTCTAGAAGCAGATTACAACTTGAACGGGGAGCTAAAGCTGAAAAAATTATACATAACTAAGAAGGTTTTGAATTGGAGGATTAAAACTACAGAGCCTGGTATCATGTGCAAACTGGAGAGAATGTGTTCGATCAATTAAATTGGTTCTACCGCTAATATCCATTTTGAGAAATGTGGGATTTGGTGACAAATGGATAAAGTGGATTAAATACAACATCTCTATGGTCAAAGACTCAGTATTAATCAATAGAAGTTAGTGGTTTTTTTCTCCCCTCATAAAGGGATCAAACAAGGTGAGCCATGAAAGGCTTAAATAAGATGTTAGGAAAAGGCTAGAAATATGCTATGGATTTAGAGATTTAGAGTAGGCACAGATACTGGGACCACGTTCACTATTTTCCATCTACTGTATGCAGATGATACATTGATCTTATGTGAGGCAGAAAAAACACAAATCCTATACTTGAATCTCACACTCCTACTATACGAATCTCTGTCAGGGTTACACATCATGCTAAAAATAGTTTCTATCCCATCAATAATGTGCTCAATATTGAGGTGCTGGCAGGAATCATGGGTTGCAACATTGGGACACTACCTACCACCTACGTAGGTCTCCCACTAGGAGCCAAATTCATAAACTGTGAAATCTGAAATGGTGTTGTTGAAAAATTAGAAAGAGTTTGGCTTCTTAGCAGTTGCCATTCTTATTTATGGGGGAAAACCAACTCTTACCAGCAGTGTGCTTGACAACATACCTACCTATTACATGTCTGTGTTCCTTATTCCTAAAAATGTGCTAAAGCAGTGGACAAAGTCAGAAAGGATTTCCTTTAGGAGAGGAATAGTAGCTCTAGAAATTCCATCTGATAAAACGGGATAAAGTCACACAGACAAAATGCAATGGACATTTGGGGATTAGAGATTTAGCCATCTACGACAAATGTTTGCAAATGAAGTGACTATGGAGGGATGGTATACGAGAACCAAGTCACTGGAAGGAAGTGATCATTGCTAAACATGGGAAAAGAGACAACTGGAGCACCAAAATTGGCAATACACACCTTATGGATTTGATCCTTGGAAGTATATCAGCAAGCTGGGGAATGGATTTTTGCAGAAAAGCCACTTCAAACCAGGTAGTGGAGTGTACGTAAGGTTTTGGAATGACAAATGTCTGAATAACACTGCACTCATGGATGATTATCCTAATCTATTCCACATTGCCTTGGACATGAACTCTTCAATTTCTCAGAATAGGAGTAACAATAACTGGTACGTACATTTGACAAGGTTTGCCCAAACCTGGGAAATAGAAAGCTTGATGGAAATGTTAGCTGAAGTGGAAGGTTACAACATTGACTAAGATCACTTAGACATTATGTATTGTGGCAGCAAGGTATTTTCATAGTCAACGAATGTTATAAACAGGCCTGCACTCAGAATCAAATCCTTGATTCATGACCTTAAAAAACTGATATGGAGGGACCAAATTACTTGTTATTAAGGTTATATTATATGCTTCAACTGGATTGCCCTAAATGAAGCTTGCCTAACACGAGGTTTTCAGCTGGTCAGTTGATGTTATCTATGCATGAGGAATTAGTAAACTGTCAACCATTTGTTCCTGCACTGCCAAATTATTTGAGATAGGCACACGTAAGTTGGAGTTTATGGAAAGTTGATAAGGCCATCAAAATGATCTGGTTGATTATTCCTGTAATTATTTTTTTGGTGTCAATGGACTGAGAGGAATAGAAGATGTATTGATGGCATCTCAACTCCAAGTCACTCACTTAAAGCTAAATGCTTGCTTAATCTTTTTTGATGAACTAAGTTATCCCTAATAATTAGTACTGGACCTTTTTTGGACATTGTTAGTGTTCTTGTTCTAGGGTGACACACTGTATAGAGGCTGACAACTCTCTTTTGTCTTTTTGTTTCATGTAGTCATACTTATACTTTCTTGTAACTTTGCATCTTCTTGATAACTTTTTCAATGAAACACCTTACTTCATATAAAAAAAGAAGACTGTCATTGTCATCTACTATTCCTTGCTGTGTGTGGAGGAATTAGTTTCCTTTTTGGGGTTGGGGGTGGGGTAGGAGTTTGATTAGTTTATTTGTGTTAAGTGGTAAACTCATTAGAGTTGCATATTCAGTTTTCTCTCTTGTATTAAAACATATACTTGTACATGACCTCTATGGCTCGAAGTAATCTTTGAAGCTGGGGTTTAGCTTGGCATAATGTGAATTGTGGTAAGTTTTGCTTGTGGTAAATGTAAGTTGGTTTAGATCTTGCATAATTAGATCTCTCCAGCTTCACTTGTTAATAAAATTGCAATACATTCCAAGTACAGGGCATTTATGGTGGGTCACATGATAGGAGACATCATAACAGGTGATGTGACAGAACCTGAAATAGTCATAAGTGCATCTCCATCAGTGGGTGGGTTGTTGGATTCTCTCACTGGAAGTATTGGTATTTCAGCAAGAGCAAAACCTGTAGCTGCTCCAGTTGCAAGATCAACAGCTTCTGGAGCTGCTACAAGCGGAGCAATGGCATCTGATGCTCCAAAGATTGGTTTGAGGTCTCTGGATAGAGATGCGATTCGCTCTTTCATAAGCAGTGCAATGCCTTTTGGTTGGTAATCTTTTTATGGTACTCTCATCAAAAAAATTTCATAAGGCATTTATGAATTAAGTAAAGGGTTCAATCTTTGCTGAAAACCCATCTACCTTAAATGTAGGCACCCCTCTGGATCTTAACTACACCAACATTTCAGCAGTTGAGATAAATGGATTTTCTTCAGCAGATATCCCTCCTGCAGATCAGAAGCAGCAAGCATGGAAACCTTATCTTTATAGAGGGAAGCAGAGAATTCTGTTTACAATTCACGAGACAGTCCATGCTGCCATGTATGATCGCGATGAAATTCCAGATAGCAAAAAGATTTCAGGTCAAGTTAACTGTCGAGCGGAATTAGAAGGGTTGCCTGATGTGATGTTTCCACTAATAGGTTTGGACACTGCTCGTGTTTAACTGTTATCCTTCCACCCCTGTGCTCAAGTTCCAGAGCATGGTAATGAGAAGCAATCACTTATGTTCTCACCACCATTAGGAAATTTTGTATTGATGCGTTATCAGGCATTTTGTGGTATGGGACCTCCAATTAAGGGTTTTTATCAGCTTTCAATGGTTTCTGAAAATGAAGGTGCATTGTTGTTTAAGTTACGGCTCATGGAAGGTTATAGAGCTCCTCTGTCAATGGATTTCTGTACTGTGACAATGCCCTTCCCTAGGAGAAGGGTACTTTCTTTTGATGGCACACCTTCTATTGGAACAGTTTCAGTTGCTGAACACTTGGTTGAATGGAAAATTATAACGACTGGTCGAGGAATTTCAGGAAAAAATGTTGAGGCAACATTTCCAGGAACAGTGAAGTTTGCTCCATGGCAACCTCAAAGATTGCCTACCTCAGGGGCAGTACTTGGGAATATGGAAGATGAAGAGAGTGATGCCGAAACAGAGTCAACAAATAATATGGCAAATGTGGAAGATCTCTTGATGGAAAAAATGAATAAGGATCTTCAAGCAGTTGATTTGGAGGAGCCATTTTGCTGGCAAGCATATGATTATGCTAAAGTAAGTATTTCCGATAGCAACTTTAGTTGTGATGTTTCCTCTTTTGGATTATTTTCATATGCACAGTCCCGAATGTCTTGATTCATTACAAGAAGATAATTAGATTAAATTGCTTTGTGAAAAAACATTTTGTTTCAACTCATGTGACTGCAGGTATCTTTCAAGATGATGGGAGGATCATTATCAGGAATGTCTATTGATCCAAAATCTGTAAGTCCTCTATTATATCATCTTTTGGCAGGTTGATTCTTTCTTTTAGAATGGAATATTCTCATTGACATAATATTGTGATTGTGCATAGTTCGACCTCCGCTATCCTTGTTTATTATCCCAGTAGTACTGTAGTAGTATGAGACCAAAAATTTATGGATATCATCATCTGTTAAATCTTTCCCCTTCCAGTTTGCATTTGGCAGAAGGATCGCATGTGACTTTCTTTCCTCTTTCTTTTTTTTGAGCAATGTGTACGATGTCAAGCTTTACTAATTTTTATCTAGGTTTGTTTTTTAAAACAATCAAGTTAGTCAATTAATGTACTTGATTTCAATCCTAAATTATTAGGGTAAGCTTTATGCATCCTTTATGTTTGTTCCGGTCTATTTGGGCTCATTACGCTCTTATACTAGATAACTTATCTTTTGACGTAAGTTAAGAGTTTTCTAAAACCTGGGGCTGTCAGCGTCACATTTATCTCTGGACTGACAACCAAGTGTCTCACCAAACTAAAAAAGATTCCTTGTAAACACTGAACCTTGTCCAAGTGTAACAACACCTGCTTAGTCTTAACCAAACTACTCCTTCTAGTCCAAAATAAATGAAATTTTGGGGTTTGTCGCACCCCTTAAGGAAGTTAATGACATTAATTAAAGGATGATCTGTCAATATCACCCCTTTACCACTTCCCAAATTTTTCTTAAAACTAGAGATAGTTGAAAACCCTCTAAAGAGAAGGATATTTTGAAAAAAACTAATTAATACATATTTGTACATTGAAAAATTCGTACATTTTGGACTATAAAAAATGCCAAAATTCATTTATTTTTGACCAGAGATGGTAGTTTATAGCACTTATAGGAATTGTTTTTGCTTCCATTATATTCTCAGTTAATTAGGCATTTTCTGAGATTTTGTAGGTTTTTTGAGACACTTTTCCTCTATGTGATTTTAGGTCTAGCTTATCTCCTCATAGCACCTTCAAGTGCACTTGAACTCTAGGTCAGACATGGCCTAACTATAGGGATGGCAATGGAGCGGGGCGGAGTGGTTTTTAGGCTATGCGGGGCGGGGCGGGGCGGGGCGGGATGGGACAGGATGGGTTGAAATAAATTTTCTTAAAATTGATGCGGGTTGGGTAGTGGTTTAATGTGGGTTTAAGCAAAATGAAAGTAATTAAAAATCAGTTCATTATTTTATTTTTCAGTGAAATTGAAAATGTGAATTTGCATTAACCCATGCTTTTATTTGCTGAATTTCATGTTTGTACTCATAAAACTATACTTTATAAAAAAAGTTCTTGATTTTTTTTTGTGAAAACTAAAAAACTAAGTTCACACACTCAATTTTTCAAAATTAATGCGTCACTGGCTCACTGCTTAAAAAAACTGATTACCATTTAAATCTGTTGGCTTTTGGAAAGATGTGAAATATGATTTTGAACATATAATACTTCTTAAAATAAAAAAATATAATCCTTAATTACATAATCTATCTAAATTTGTTGGCTTTTGAAAGATGCAAAAATAATTTAGTAGTATTAAATTTTGATTTAGCTTTTCTGATTTTTATTTTTTTTTTAACTGTTGCGGGGCGGGGTGGGTCTGAAACACAAAAAAAATGCTATGCGGGGCGGAGCAGGTGGGTTAATATTTGCAGGTCAAGGTTTAACCCCCCCCCCCCTTCCCTGCCCCGTTGTCATCCCTAGGCCTAACCATCTTTGGGGTCCCTTATTTTGTCCATTATGTAGGATCTGATAATTTCTAAATGCTTTTTACTTCCATCTTACATCATCTAGTTCTCTACCTACACTCATCTAATCCGATCGATATAACATTGTTGGGCCTCTAAGCATGAAATGGTAATGGGTAAAAAAAAATGTAGTGGTAATTACTAAAAGAGGATAATGTTCATAGAGCACAAGGATGTTTGTCTGCAACAATGTGAGGAAGTCAGATTATGGTATGAAGAATTACCTGCTTAAAAATGAATTATCAGGAAAACAAACGGTAAAAAATTTATTAACGACATTAGAAAATGCAATAAAATTTGACTTTCTATGACATGATTTAGATGGTGAAGATAAATGACAAGATAAAATGAAAAAATGATGCTATAAAAAAATTTAATCAGCAATCGATATGTGATGTGTGCTATTTTGAAATTATCACATGTGTTATTTGCATGTTATTTTCTTTCTTATTCCTGTTTTGACAATCATTAGCATAGTGTTATTTGCTATTTATTTTCTTTCTTATTCCTGTTTGGGCACTCATTAGCTTAGTGTCCTTCTTGATGGCAAGCATGACATCTACATCTCTTTTTTCAACATGGGGTTCTATATTTCTTCCTTTTCCAATATTATCTAGCTCTTGTCGTATGCCTCCTTGAAAAATTTTTCTAGTTAAATATTCGATACATTTTCATGCCTTTCAGGAATAAGACACCATATGCCCCTACTACATTTTCTTGACAGCTAATTCTTCTTTTAGCATGTTTATCTATCTTCAAATTCTCTGAATTTTACACCAAACATATATTTTATTTGTAGCAAATTCCATTCTTTCCGTAATGTTACCCTATTATCTGGTACACTTAATTGTTCATAGTTGCCAATTAGTCTTGGTCCGTATGGTGGTTGTAGTTCTACAAAATATAAATATTCCTTTCATGTTGCATAGTACTCTTATATCACTCCTTTTTTGTCAACAAACTCTGGTACCACTTTATTGTTAGTAATCCAAATTTTATTATTTGTATTACATCTTCATTGGTCATGTCATTCTCTTGAAAACTGCATTTATGTATCTAAATTATCTGTATTTGGGCACCACAATCACGTTTAATTTCATTCACCTTGGTTATAAGGGGGGCTAAATTTTGTCTTCTGTTTATTTTAATGCCTTTATTCTCTTGAATGTTTCTCCAATGTTTCAACTTCTTCATTATTTTTATCATATCATTAACACTATATCACTCGCAAATAGCATGCACCAAGAAGTGTTATCTTGTATAATGATGTATGGCTCATTCATACTTAGACAAATAAAGACGGGCTCAAGGTTTAAGATAAATACTTCAACTTCTAATTATCAGCCTTAGGTTTGTGCTGTGGCCTGTGAGAAGTTGCTCAGTCATAGAGATTCTTATGCACTTCATATTTTCTGTTATTATACTCATATACACTCACTGTTATTCTTAATGCGATGAGCCTTTGCAGGTAAGCATTTTCCCTGCTGTTAAAGCACCCGTGGAATTTTCAACTCAGGTATTTTCATTATTACTTAAATAGCATATTCCTGGCCACATTTCTGTAGCTTTGATTAGGTTTGATTGTTACAGCAGCTGTTCAACATCTGCAATCAAGCGTATCTTTTGAGTTACTATAATATTACAATTGTCCTGACCTTGCTATGATTATCACAGGTGACTTCTGGGGATTATATTTTGTGGAACACATTAGGAAAATGTCCGGTTGCTGCCACACCCAAAGCATAGAGTTGCAAAATATATTGTTGGCGTATCTGATTAGGAGCAACGACAGACGGTTAACTTGTCAGATGGCTGCTGAGTTTGAGAGGTGGGCATCAAAGAAGCTGTATGCAAAAGAGATGTATTGTGGGACAGTTCTGTGACAAGTTCCTGATGCAGTTACATTGCACAACTGGGAAGTGGATGTCTCTTGTTTCTTGGCATTTGGTATATGTGGGACAAGATCACTTGAGACGTGTGTACAACAACTTCGTGGATACTCAGGTCATACATGATTAGTTAGCTGTATAGGTTATGAGAACTAACTGCATACATGCTTGTGTTGTCTTGGTGTTTCTACTAGGTGAAAGATACTCTTTTGTTGCTAAAGAGACAGAGTCTCGTGCCTTCTGCTATTACACATGCTCTTGCAAGAAACTTGATCAGCAGCTTTCCCTTGTTTCATTCAACTTCTATAAAACTAGAAAGATGCTGAGATTTCTAGCTCTTGCTGAATTGCTTTCTAATTTGTGTAGACCCTGGAGTTCATTGAGTTGGAGCCTTTTTGACTGAAAGACTTCCGTCTGTTGTAAGATAAATCGGTAGAAGTCTATTTCTGTTGTGAACGTACCTACGGATTCATGAAGGGAACACTCAAAATTAACACTTAACCTTTACAATCAAGAATGATGAATGTACAAATTCTAATAAGGGGAGAACAATTAAGTTCATTCCACATTTTCCTTTCTTAGCTACTGATGTCTAATATACCCTGGAGACTCCTTTAGCTTCAATCTTCAGATTTACAAGGCCTAAGGATTCTACATCTCAAGCCTGAGAACTATTAGATGTAATCTTAATTATTCTTCCTTGACAATGTCTTACTATGCAATTATATTGCATCAATGTTGGTACTTGTTGCACCATTTCATTTTCAATTGCAGCAATTTCTTTCTATCAATCTATCTCTAGTTCTATTCACCTCTTACTCTTCTAACGCAATTCTGGATGAACGATACAGATCATACGGAGCCCACAGGTAATCAATGGTACAGGGCTTTCTGGCATCCAACCTCAACCATGGCTTACCCTTGCCACTCCAATGCAATAGGCTTATGGGTCCAGGGTGAAGTCCCCTACATTTACCTTCAAGGTTGTCACCACCTAAACCATGTTGATTCCATCTATGATCAACTGCCTTGATGTTTCCAGCAAACACAAGCAAAATCGGAGGCAACGACCCCAATTGGTAAATTCTTCTTTGCTTTTGTATTAACATCCATTCTTCAATTTTTTGGGCATACCCTCCTTTCCTCCATTCATCAAGATCCATCACCATTACACCTGTGTTGAAGTAACATGGACGCCTTCCTTCAAATGTTTTTGCCAAATTCACGTCCGACCAAAATGTGTCTGTAAAATAGTTCGTAAAGTTTGCATGGCAATATTCAGGTGCTGCCAGGACTTTATCTCCCAAATCCACCCCCCATAACTTGGCAATATCATCCACAACAATGATATCCGAGTCTAGATAGATAACACGGTGCACGCCCTCAGGGAGAATATCTGAGAGGTAAATTCGTGCGTAGTTTAGAGGTTGATCCAAGGCTTGTCTAATAGACTTGGATATCTTTCCCCTTACGCGATTAGGATGAAAATGATAGATTTTGTAGCTAAGGTAAGGGAAAGAAGAGTTGATGAGGGAAATGATCTCAGGTTCAAGATGGATAGAAAGAAAATGAAAGGAAGTGTTTTCTGGACATGTTGAATGTTGCAAAATAGACAACACCGCAGCCATGGTGCCCCTAATATAATTGGCATCAACAGGCATTACTATTTGGATCTTATCTACGTCACGCGAGCTACATGAGTTGCCATTGCGAAAAGCAGGTGCCTCCCGGAAGGAAGGAATGTCATCGTAGGTAGGTTTTTGGATGGCAACAACGCGAATGGCGTTAGCAAAGGAGGTAGTTGTGGTGGTGGTAGTAGGATGCAAGAGGATGAGGGAAAGTAGGCCTAGAATTGGAAAACATTTAGAAGATGATGAAGAAGAAGAATTGGGGACATTTTTGTTCCAAAAGGCCATCTTTAATTTCTTAAGCTACATTTCTTGTTTTTCTTTTCTTTTCTTGGGTTAATAATGTGGATGTCAAAAGGGGCAGGAGAGTCTTAATCCGTGTTCAATGCGTGCTTGACTTAAACTCGAAAGAAAGTAACTTTTAGAGAGAAAAAATGTCCATTAGACATAAAAAAAAGTTATTAATGGAGTTATTTTTAGTAATTATTCTATATTAGTGGTTCTAAAGATTAGTGTAACACAACAAACGGTTAGAATTTTGATCATGAAATGTAGGGAGAACCGATATTTTTTCAACTACATTGATTTATTTTCTATGTCCTAAATTATTGCCAATGCAAAATTTTTTGCAATTATTTGGCATTTATTTATTTTTAAATGTAGGAAGAACCGATAACTTTGTGTGTGCAGTCATTTATTTTCAATGACCTAAATTATTTCCGGTTATTTAAATATAGTTGTTTGTAAATTCTTGTCAATTTTAAAAACCAAGAGAGAAATCATTATTTTTTCCAACTTTGCCTTTAGCATTAATTATTATAGAATAAAGAGTATGTAAATAAATAAATAAAGATTAAAAGAATATTGTGAAATTGCGCATGTTATCTTAAATACATATTGTGGCTCGATTAAAAGAAATACGACTCTTATGCAAGTTGGAGTGCTTCCTACTTCTTAGGGACCCAATAGAAGTAGAAGTAGGTAAGTATCAATTCATACTAACCCACAACATTAGTATGAAAGATATTTCCACATCCCCTTCCTTGCTACTGAGTTGTTCATCAGTTTTGTTAGGAGTTCACAAGTTAATATATATATATATATATATATATATATATATATAATTTTCTAATACAAATGCAAGGTCTACGAAAAAGAAAGCTAGTTGATTCGTCCGAACCCCCATCCAACTCCGCCTCGTCATGCCTATCTTTTACCCCATACAATCATACCTTACTAATCTTAATAAATTTTGGATTGTATTGCTAAGAGCACTATGATAAATTAACGTGGTGGATATGCATAAAAAAGTGGTACATGTACGTACAAATGTACTGTTTTAGTCATACATTATACTCATAATGAGGTACATTTGTGTCCAAATTATAACTAATTGTTCCTTAATTAGAATAACAATGTTATGATGATTGTCCCCATTTGTGATTTCCAAGTTTCAGAGACCTTAATCATTCATTTTCTTTCACTGAGTAATTGCATCCACCAAAAAATATTCATGAAAAAATAAATTAGTGTAATGTAGTCAATTTGCTAAGAATAATTATGACCCTGTCCATTTATATTTAACAAAATAATAATGATTTTTAATTTCATTATTCGAGTTGAAACTCTTTCCTATAAGTTTACCTACAACAAATAAATAATTTTACAATAATTATTTAATAATAATAATATAATTATCGCTATATTATATTGAGCGAGAATATAAATATAAAGAAACATGACTAAATACTCAAATGAGAGAGGTGGCTTAACTTTTTCCTATTTATCATTTGAAACTTTAGATTAATTAGTCTATGTTAATCCAAATAGTAATAAATGGTTGAACAGATTAAAATTCAATTATTCATAATGCAGTACATATTGGTCAAAAAGGAGAATTTTACCAATCAAATTTATTGAGTAAAATCTTTTTAAAAAGTTAGGCCAAATTATCAGTGCAAGAAAATGATATAATTGTGGGTTCATGAGGGGACATATATATCCCCTTGAAACTCACAAACCTTGATTTGTTTAAGTAAATGGTAATCATGATTAGCTCTGTAATTAGAATCTAATCTCTTACAATAAGCATGTTTAAGAGTTCCAACATGTCGGAAGCAAGTTTAGTCAATCAATATTCTAGCATGGGACGTTCTTAAATTAAGTGAACCATTTTTCTTTTTTCTTTTACTTTCCAAAATCATGTCATTCTCCCTCTCCACCCCAAATCTTAAGTATCTCGATTTTACAAGTTTCATACCTGAATTATTAGGTGTGTGAGTTTCTACATTAACTATTTATCAAAACACACCTTAACTATCAAGTGCGTGAGTTTCTGTTTAAAAGAAGAAAAAAAAGGTTGAATACATCAACAGCCCCTTGAATTCGATAATACATTTCATTTAATCACTTGAACGGCGATATGTTTTAATTGAGTAGCTAAAATATATGATAATGCTCCTATTAGACACACATGACTCATTTTGTAAAAAGTTTTTGCGCACATAGATAACTTATGTCATCTCCTTTAGTTATACACATTAACATTAAACGGAAGAAGTCAAAGATTTTAGAATTTATTAAAGCTACTACATATTCTTAAAAAGACATATTTGTATGATTAATTTATGGAAAAAAACACATAAATACACATCTTATTTTACCATAATTTCTAAAATTCCCTACCATTTTAAAAAATTACAAAAATCCCTTCTCGGATACATCCCTATCCTCTCTCTCCGAGATATCTCTATCCCTCTCGAATACACCTATCCCCTCTCAGATACATCTCTCCCATTAAGTAATGTATCATTCACAATCCGTGAGCTATATATCCATATGTTTATTAATGTATCCAAGATATTATAAATTTAAGGAATTTTTGTAATTTAAAAAAAAATGTAATTAGCTCTAACACCATAAAATTTATATAATTTTTACTTAATTTATCTATAATGGACACTTGAAAACACAAGCGGAACCTTCCCATAAAATTTGAGTCACAAAGTAAAAAAGTTTGGGAATGTTATACGAGGGGGGCCCTAGGGGTAACTTTTAGGAAGGACAAAGGGTTTGGGGGAAAGGAGATATAATGGCCTCCATGTTTATAAATCCATGCTTCACACTACTCCTCACATTGTCAAAAAGACAAAGAAGCCAATGGTAGCTCTTATAAATCTCTCTTGGAAATTCCAATAAATCTCTCTTGGAAATTCCAAACTCCTCTAATCCTTTTTGATACTTAATCTATCAAATCCAGCCTTTTCTTCTAATTGGCCCAAACATATATATATATATATATATATATATCATGGCGAGGTGTTTGATTATAAAAAAAATCATTTTTTTTAGTAGAATTCTGAAAAATATGTAGGACAATTTCAAATACTATCAATTTTTACTTTAATAAAATACAAACTATTTATTTTTAAATGTGACAATTAAATATGACCAAACACCTTAGTTTGCCCTTGGCATGCACAATTTATAACACCAGTAATGACGCCATATTTATGTCAGCAAAAAGTGCATCATATTGATTATTATAAATGGTATGCATATATCCTCCGTCATATTTTTGGGATATAGGTGCCCCTGCTATCCAAAAACTAGAGCATATATGCCCTTCACTCTAATGGAAAACTAAATAGAAACACGTGACGCAATCTTATCCATCGATCCAATATTTAATAAAGGGAGAAAGGACAAATATACCCCCGAATTTTGATAAATGGTACGTCTATGCCCTCCGTTATACTTTCGGGTTGTGTATACAGTCAATATTTAAAGAACGTATATACTATAATTTAAGCGGAGGACGCGTGTCATGATCTTAATTATATCTATGAGGATGGTACACGTGTCATGATCTTAATGGTCTAATTTAAATTTGGATAGACCATTAAGATCATGACACGTGTCTCATAGACCATTAAGATCATGACACGTGTCCTCCGCTTAAATTAAGGGTATATACGCAAAAATATTGATGCATACACAACCGAAACGGAGGGCAAGCATCATTTATCAAAATTTGGGGGTATATTTGTCCTTTTTCCGTTTAATAAATGTCGAGTTGGTTGATAAGATTATGACACGTGTATGTCCATTAGTATAGAGGGTATATATGCTCTAGTTTTTGGACGGCAAGGGCACCAATGTCCCAAAAGTATGACGGAGGACGTCTGCATATCATATAAGATAGTTCAGGGTATATTTGTTTTTTTTCCCAAGAAAAAAAGGATTACTTCCTCCGCTTTTCAATTTATGTGATATTGTTTGATTTGATAGGAAGTTTTGAAAAAATACTTTTGAAACTTATAGTATAACATGAATAATAAATATTTATGTGACTATAACCTGATTAAAAATAAAATTAACATTTTAAAGTATGTCATTTTTTTAAAAAAATGGACTAAAATGAAAGTGAGTTGTATAAATTCGAAAAGAGGAGGTGAGGGGTGTTAAATTTATAGAGTATATCTTTTCTTAAACAAAATAATAATGAATAAATATTAAAGGCACTTGAAAGTTCTAACAATTCTTTTGTTTGGTTCAAGTAAATCTTCCACCTTCTAACAATCATATGTATTGTCATTAAAAAATATGTTTTTGTCATTAAAGTAAGGTCTCTTTTTGATAATCTTCAAAGTTCAAATCCTAAAAATTTGCATTTGGTTCCCTATTATTGTCTAGCATGGCATGCATGTTCATTTATTTAATTAAAAATTTCTCCAAGACACTACCTAATTAATGTATTTTTTAAAGCTTTAAATCTATATGACTAGGAATCTAGCTAGTGATATATATTCTAGTATTGCATCAAATTAGTTAATTTCTTTTATGTAATCTTCGAAGTATAGTATCTTTCCCTTTTTTTCCAAAGTTACAACTTACAACTAGGTGAAGTAAAATGTAATAACAATAACTAATATTATCAAGTAACCAAATAATTAACGCATGCAAAATTGTTGAGTAATATATCTTACATAAGGTCAAAATTGATACAGAATTTCTTATGCTTTCTCCATCAGTGAAGTTTGCATATACACCAGAAATTATATTATTATATATAAACGAGTTTCCTTATGCGTGGACTTTGAAAAATGATAATCTAAATCTATAGACCTCATAATCATGGTCGGAGCTAGTAAGGGTTCATGGGGATTCATCCAAAACTCTCTTCAATGAAAAATTACATTGTTATCATATACAATAATTAAAAATATTTTTCGTGTATCACTACAACTAAAAAGGCTTATTAAAGACTAAAATATAGTGACGAGTTATAAATATGGTCCCTAAAATATACTTATAAGGATGATATTATTTACTAGTGTCTATTTGACTATATTATTTTGTAATAACAAATAAAGTCCCTAACGGAAATTTTCAGCAGGAACTAAACGGCTCTAAAAAAAATTTCTCTCCATCCGATCTGGATGCATAGTCCCGCGGGATCGCCTTAGTAATAACCTAAAACCCCCAAATCGATTGATAAAGGTATTTGATTTTTCTTTCTCTCTCTAGCAATATGCCAAAATCGCTGAAGCTGAAGTAACTTTAATTTTTTTTCTCTCGCCAAAATCGCTCGGAATTGATCTGAAGTCTCCTTACTCTTGAATCTTGAAGGCATTATTGGCAGAAAAATCTTCTAAATCTTGAAGCTTGAAGGCATTATTGGAAGAAAAACGTTTCACCTACAACTTGTATCTACATCTAAAGTAAGTTTATTCCTCCTGATTCATCTTCCCCTTCTTCTTTTTCTGTAAATCTGCCATTTTCCTTTCTGCTGGTCGAATTTTATGTGATTGGGCTCTTATAGATACTCATTGTTATTGTGTAAGGACTGAAAATGATAGTTTTATAGGTAAAGCTTGGGGTTGAGGTTCAAAGAGGAGATATTTGAGAGTTTATTTAAGATTTTCTCTGTTAGAGTTGTATAATTGCTAGGGCTGCCAAGAAATTTTGGTAAGGCTGGCATTGCAAAAAAATTTTTCTATCAGGTTATGAATATGTAGAATATTTTTACCATTAGTGTCTTTAATTCAGTTCCCAGTTTATGTGCTTTGAATTTGAATGATTTTTTTTATTGTATTCAATTTTTAAGTATAATGTGACACTAAAAAGTTTAGACGAGAAAGAAACGAAATTGTGAATGAGCATTGATAAAGCATTTGATTGTAGTTTCCTTTTTTTGGTGTTTCAACTGTTGTTTTAATTGTTATTTTCTACTACAACTGGTGCTGCATATTGGTTTCTAAAGTTACTACTTGTGGTGCATTTTTGAAATCTTAAGCTACATGGAAATTTGTGGTTGTTTGTCATTGTTGTTTTGGTGGTTGTTGTTTTCAATTAGATGCTATATGTTTTATTAAAATTGTTTGGATCCTCGTGTAGTTTGATAAAAAAAATTGTTGGAGAAGTTGTTGATAAGTTTAGCTTTGTGAAACATGAAAAAGGTCATTAGTTCACGTGGATGAAAAATTAAACTTTAGATCCGTTAAGTTTAACTCGCAGTGTGTAGTGTTCTGAACTATTGTTATTGAGTTGGAATGTTTTTCATAACTCTTTGTAGCCTTGAAACATAAATTTATGAATAACATTTAAGCATATTGTCATAAATAGATCTAATATGAAGGAATTTAATAAATCAACAAATCAATATTGTCTTGTTGTTGCTTTTCTTGATAAATCTAGACTATTTAGTCGTCTTTATTTGAAGTTCACTAGTAGGTTTAGGATGTCGCATCTGTTAAGACCTTTTAGTTTTATTATATATAGCAACACATATTCAATTAAAAGAAAAGATGTTATAAATCCATTTTAGATATTTATTTTTTAATTATTTGGATGATTTGACTAGTTTAATAGAAAATAATGTTCATCTTAGTAAATTTGTTATCCTAAAGTATGATTGATCTAACTCTTATATACAATCCATGGTTATGGCACCAAGTAAGCAATGGATGCAACTTGTTGATGATCGACTTAATGAGGCCTACTTTATCGGGGTGGAAATTTTTTTGAATTATGCTTTTCAAAGGACAGGAGAAATGTATGAAATACGATGTCCGTGTGTTAAATGTTGTAATACCACATTAGGAACGCGTGAGACAGTCAGAACACATTTGAAAGTATATGGAATAATTAAAAATTATACCTTTTGGTATCTTCATGGGGAAGTCTTAGGTGAGCCAGAATCACAATGTGAAGATGGAGATGATAATGAAGTAGAAAATTGTGAGAATGAGGATGAAATAAGAGAAATTTTGAGAGATTTCTATCCTAATCATTATGGACACACTTTAGATGTTGATTGTGATGATTCACTTGAAGAGGAACCAAATGTTGAAGCCAAAAAGTTATATAGCCTATTGGGAGACTTTGAGAAGCCACTGTATCAAGGTTCAAAAATTTCAAAACTTTCAACTTTGATTAAGTTGCTTCACATAAAAAGTATGGGTTGTTGGAGTAATGAGTCATTTACAATGTTGTTAAAAATGTTAAAAGAGGAGTTGTTGCCAGATGAAGCCGATTTGCCAAATACATATTATGAGGCAAAGAAGGTAATTCGAAATCTTGGGCTTTCTTACAAAAGAATTGATGCTTGTAGAAATGATTGCATGTTATATTGGAAGGAGGATAACTTACTTGATTCTTGTAACGTTTGTGGTGAATCTAGATGGAAAGTCGATAAACGTAACGGGGAAGCAAAGAACAAAAAGGGTAAAAAGGTTGCATCAAAGATTTTACGCTATTTTCCATTAAAACCTAGGCTTCAAAGGTTATTTATGTCTTCAAAGACATCTTCTCTAATGACATGGCATCATGACGAAAGAGTTGATGATGGAATAATGAGGCACCCAGTCGATTCAATGGCATGGAAATCATTTGATGAACTTCATCCTTCATTTGCAGCCGAGCCTCGTAATGTTCGACTTGGACTTGCGAGTGATGGTTTTCAACCATTTCGGAATGCAAAAACCTCATATAGCATTTGGCCGGTGGTACTTATTCCTTATAACTTACCACCTTGGTTGTGTATGAAACAAGAAAACTTTATCATGTCCACGCTTATTCCTAGTCCAAATAGTCCAGGTGATGCAATTGACACATAGCATCAACCTTTAATAGAAGAATTGAAGGAGCTATGAGATATTGGTATTGAGACCTTTGATGTATCAACCAAACAAAATTTTAAGCTACATGCTTCTTTGTTATGGACCATCAATGACTTTCCAGCATATGGAAATTTATCTGGATGGAGTACCAAAGGAAAATTGGCATGCCCATGTTGCAACAAAGATACTTCCTCAATCAGATTGGCCAATTGTAAGAAACAAAGTTTTATGGGTCATCGTCGTTATCTTCCTCCTAATCACAAATAGAGGAATGATAAGAAGTCCTTTGATGGTACAGAAGAGAAGAGGCTCCCACCGAAAAAACGTTCTGGTATTGAGATTCTTCATCAAGTTCAAGATCTTGAAGGGCTGCAGTTAACAAAGGAACCAAAGAAAAGAATCAAAATATCACATGATAGTCGAAAAGATAATTGGAACAAGAAGAGTATCTTTTTTGAACTTCCATATCGGGAGTCTTTTTTGTTGCAACATAATTTGGATGTTATGCATATTGATAAAAATATATGTGATAATATTTTGGGGACAATTATGAATGCCAAAGGAAAGATCAAGGACACTATTAATACTCGGCTAGATTTGAAAGAAATGAATATAAAGCCGGAGTTGCACCCTATAAGGTGAAAAATATGAAGTTCCAACTGCATGTTACACCTTATCTCCACAAGAAAAGCACAATTTCTGCATGTTTTTGAAGAATTTAAAGGTTCCAGATGGATTTTCATCCAATATTTCTAGTGTGTTAACTTGAAAGATCACAAAATTTCTGGTTTAAAGAGTCATGATTGCCATGTTCTTCTCCAACATTTACTCCCTCTTGCACTACTTGGTATGTTGTCCAAAGAAGTGTGTGAACCACTAATTGAATTGTCTTTATTTTTTAATATGATTGGAGCTAAGTTATTAAGGATTGATGACTTGGAGCAGGTTGAGGCTCAAATTCCTATAACTCTTTGCAACTTAGAAAAGGTTTTTCCGCCTTCATTTTTTGATGTCATGGTGCACTTGCCTATTCACTTAGCTAATGAAGCTATGCTTGGTGGACCTGTCCAGTATCGATGGATGTATCCCATAGAACGATGGTTATATTTTTTGAAATCTCTCATTGGTAATAGGGTTGGCTAGAAGGTTGTATTGCAGAGGGTTACATTACAAATGAATGTATGAATTTATGTTCAAGATATCTGCATACAATTGACACAAAATTTAATAGGCCAGAACGAAACTATGATAGTGGTTTGAAAAAATCTGATGGAGGATTATCTCTATGTTGTCAATTTGGAAAAACATTGGGGGCTCCAAAACAGCGTGATCTTGAAGCAAATGAATTAGAGCAAGCACATATATACATACTGAAGAATTGCGATGAAGTTCTACCATTTCTAGGGGAGTTGATTTATGGGTCGGATTAGGTGTTTATGGGTCCGAAATTTTAGGGACATAATTGATCCCTTTCTATTTTTCATATAAATGCCATGTGGTAAGGTCAAAATGACATGACAATTTCATGTGGAATTTAAAGAAATGGAAAATGAGGTGGATATGTCTAGCAGACCAACTAACGCCCATAAGATCATATCTATGCGAAAAGTTGGACGGCGAGAGCATGAGTGAGTCAAAATTTAAACGAAGGATATATCTAGACCTTTTTAAATAGTTTAGGGGCATATTTGATCGTTTTCCCTTTTATTCATGAGTCTTTTTTTTGGGCTCGTTTCCCCCACTAATAGTGCCTCTGGGCTCTGTTAAACAAAAAAAGTATTGAAGTTTTCTGAATTTTTCCAAAAGTTGTTGCTCATCAGATAATTCCTCAAATCGACAGCGGCGTACGGACCAACGCTGTAGAAATGCAGTGAACGCCACAAAAACGGCGGTGAAATTAGTCGAACTTGGAGAAACGAGTAAATCACCATAGAGTTCGTCTCCGGTGTGGAAATGCCGAGTTCGTGTAGTATCAGAGCTCTCTGGATCCTCACCAATCAAGACACCGTTGTTTTCTCCCGGTAGTTCCCCTCTCCCTCTCCCTCTCACTTTGTGTGTGTGTGTACGTGTTTTGTTAATTTTAATCATGGTGATGAAATTGCAGGAGATTTCCAGTGGTGGAGAAGCGGTGGTGGGCGGCATGTGAGAGAGATAAGAGTCGTATGGAGGATGATTTGAAATATAATGTGGTGCCTTCTCTTCCTACTGATTCAGAGATTGCTAATGCTTTCGTTGACCACAAGAAAAGGTTTTTTCTTCTTCTTTTTAATTTCCTTTTTTGAATCAAGTTTGAAACTTGGGATGATATGTTTGAGTTTAAGTGATACACAATGACATTAGTATACACAATACCATTTATTTTAGGTGTTATTAAATAAAGTTACATGCAATTACCTTTAAAGTAACATGATTGTGTTAATACTTTTTACTCAGTCAAGGCATACAATTTCAACTGTATCTATTTTAGTATATACTCTTGAAGAGAACATAAAAGTACTATCCTTATGTCCCTAAGGAAGTGATTTAGTGGTTGAAGAATTGGAGTGACAACATTGGGAGCCAAGATTTAGATCTGTGCAGATACTAGGCGATTCTTTCTATCTGTTTAAGTTTTGGAGTTTTGATGAGTAGAGTTACCTTGTACCTGTTTTAGTGCGAGATAGCATGTATCCGGTGGATTAGTTGAGGTGTACTATATTAGCTCGAAGAACACATTTATAGAAAACATAGTATCTTTTTTTTCTTCTTTTTGGGTAATTGAGAAATTTGATGTTTTTTAGTCGCAAAACTAGGTGTAACCTTTCTCAAAAGAAAAAAGTTTTCTCCATTTTCGGCTCTTCGAGTTTAGTGTGCTTAGCAGTTAGCTCCTTTTATTTTAAGCAAGGTAACTCATTTGGTTTGGATAATCTACTGAATGCTTATTACGCGTAGAGGATATAGGTCTTCTAAGAATACAAAATTGTGGGTTCATTAGTAATCTTAGAGATGGGGTGGGGTAATAATCTAGTCTAAAGAACTAGTCGAAATGGTAAAGTGGAGCTTCAATTTTCTTTATTTTATTCACGAGCCTAGCATTATGAAATTTTGGTTTCTTAACTGAAAGCTGGATGCAATTTACACCCAGTGAATCACGTGAGTTTTGCAATTCAGTTCAAAAAGTGGCATATCAGCAAAATTTTGAAAAAATTATCATTTTTATTTGTTAAACTTCACTTCAATTTTGCCCCCAAGGCCTCAAGTGCAAAAGGTGGAGGATTTGTGGTTTAGGTCGTAGGTTCAAGCCCCACACCATGCAAAGCGAAGCCTGGTATTTAAGTGGAGAAGGGTAGAGGGGTGGGCTCATTATCCACCGAGTTTAGAAGGCTGTGATTGGTGCAAAGGGCGGGTCACAAACGGATTTCTCGGTTATAAAGAAAAAAAAAAAACTTCACTTCAATTTTTTCTGGTATCCAATTTCCAGTCTTTGATCAGTACTACATGGAAATAAATGACAACAGGGAGACCCTTTCTCAACTGTCGTCCCTATCTATTATTCTTGTATTGCAATCAGTGGGGATAGGTTCATGTTCAAAAGGCTAGTTTGACAAAGAAGTGACACTTGCAAGTTGAGAATTGGTAACGTATTGAAATCACCTGGATAATCTAAATTCAGTTTGTTTCTATTATCTCCTTTTTTTTTGGTTGCATGGATCCACATTGGTGTTTTTCCTTTATGGTACATATCCCTTCAAATTCTGTCAAATTTGTGACTTTCTTGGCTATTAAAGAAGGGAAAAATCTCAAATATGTTATCGAGCTTAATAAAATGACCTATCTATGCTACTCGTCAATAGTTGGACATAAACATGTCGTTGACATTGCCATTGTGGGCCATATATGCCATTACCCGTCAACACAACCCTACTATTACCTGATTTTGCCACGTGGCATTATCTAAACCCTTCGTTATTTATCAACCCCTTCCCCTCTCACCCCTTTTTGCTATTGGCATATGCGAGCCATTTTGTTATGTTCAGGGACATATATTAGCCTTTTCCCAATCCCTTATAATACACGACTCTCTTGGATAACAAAACTAACTTATGTTATTTTTTTTTGTTTATCATTTGATGCATGACATTCAACATTTTAGAATCATATTTCTATATATACCTCTCCATCTTTTCTAATTTTACGTAATAAGCTTACAATTTTATGTAACAAACTTTTAGGGACAAGTCTTAAAAGATTTTAAGGAACACATAAAATTTGTTTAAGGAAAAAAGAGATGGGCTTAAAAGAGAGCTAGGTATAGAAAGTACATATGAGTGTGTGGTAGTATGTATGTGTTTTCATTGTGGAATTTGGGGTATTATAGTGGTTGGTACGTGGTGGTGACTCGGGAAAGGACATTAAATTTGTTTTAAAAGAAGAAAAGACGGGCCTAAGAGAGAATATACTAATGAGGTATAGCTGAGTATGGAAAGTACATATGCGCATGTGGATTAAGAGTATGTATTTGTTTTCATGGTAGAATTTGGGGTGTTGCAGTTGTTGGGACATGGTAGTGGCTTTGGAAAAAGGACATAAAATTTGTTTTAAGAAAAAAAAGAGACGGGTTTAAAAGTAAGTAGTCTGATGAGGTGTAGCTTGGTGTGGAAGTACATATGAGTATGCACATTAAGAGTATGTATGTCTTTTCGTGGTAAAATCTTGCCTGTTATAGTGGTTGGGATTTGGTAGTGGCTTGGGAAAGAAGGCTAAAATATGCCACTACATTGAAGAAATGGTTTGCATATGCCACTCGTAAAAGGGGGTGGGGTGGGGACCGGTAAGTAATGAAGGATTTAGATAATGCTACGTGGCAAAATCAGGTAGCAGTAGGGTTCTGTATGTCATATAGGGCCGAGATGGTAACGTCGGTCGCATGGTTATATCCAGCTATTAACGAGTGGCATAGATCGGTCATTTTGTAAAGTTCGATGACATATTTGAGGCTTTTCACATTTAATAATAAAGATTAAAGGTCAGGAAACCTCTAGTAATTTTCCTACTAAGTTCCTTCAAACAGATCTCTAGTGTTATTAGCTATGACTATTGATGAAGTTGTCATGAAGAGTGAAATGGCATGCACTTGCTCACTATCTATCTTTATTATGTAAGATCTCGTTATCTTATTCATTGTCGATTTAGCTTCCGTTCTCTTTATTTTTCTTCAGTTTCATGTCTTTACTTTGTAGCCAACTTTTACTAACCATGAATTACCCTGTCTAACCTTTTCTATAGGGAGGGATCTGCTCGTGGATTTGGCATTAGGATAAATCAGTCAGTTGAAGGTTCAGATTCATGGGTTGATGATCCGATTACGCGCCACATAATAAGTTTGTGCACTAAAAATGAAGAGGAAAAGAATCTTGTTTTGTGGCCACTTGTTTTGCACATAAAGGGACACTACTGTATCCTTGTACTGCCTTTAGTGGAACCAGATCATCTAAAAACATATACAAGGATGTGTAAAAGATCTGACTGTGGAAATGCTGTTGGAGCTGATAAAAGTTTATCCCCCCTCCTGCTTAATCTTCCGTCAATCACAGGGTAAGCTCCATTTTTACCTGTTTCTAACTTTCAAGTTGATAGGTAAAATTGACATTTGATGTCTGTCTCTTGGCCCCTTAAGTTGATCCAGAGCATCTATAAGTTTAATCTTTCACTTCTTCTTCACTTCCATTGGTCAATCATCGACTTTACTCTCAATTAATGCTATTAAGAGTCTGTGTGGGCTAGCTGATTAAAACTAGCTCATAAGAATTAAGTGCTCCAACTTTTTTTTTAAATAAGTAGTTGCGTGTTTGGATAAGAGTATTGAAACCGATAATAAGCGGTTGGTGTGTTTAGTAAAAATGTGTCAATAAGCACTTTTTAGGTAATATGACTGACATACCCTTATTTTTTTTTAAATGTAAGTTTAGTAGGAGTATTTTCACATGAAAAAGATGAATGACGAAAATCGATGGAGAAGAAATTAAGAATTTTCTTTTTCTTTGAAACTGGAAGTTTAGAATTTTCTTTTAGGAAGTGTATTTCAGGGATTACAAAAGATTTAGGGATAATATAGCACTAAAAGATTTGGTCAAACCAAAAGTGCTTATATAAACTGAGAAGCCATCTAAGCACTTTGGTACTAACCAAACACATAGATGAGCAACAAAAGTGCTTATAGCCTGATTTAACCAACTTATAAGCCGATAGTCCAACACATTTGTGAATCACTTGTGGGAGAAGTTATTTGGCAATTGAGATTTTAGGAGAAGTTATTTGGCAATTGAGATTTTAGGAGAAACCTTTAGGACTGAGAGTTGGGTGCATTTCATAGTCTGGTGGAGCTACTTTATGAGCAGAATTTACCAGTAAAAGCACCCAACATTTGGAAATGGCAACAAAAAAGGGATGGTTTGCTCACTGTTCTTATCATCCGAGATTGCTAGGGAGAGAGGAACCTACATTTCCACACCTCTCTATTTGGATTCCAGAATGTTCAGGAAGGTCTGTTTCTTTGCATTAACTGTGAGCGGAGTGATATGGACAGCAGAGAATCTGAGAAAGAGTAGGATCACAGATCACTTATGTTGATTGGTGCTTCATGTATTGATGTTTGAGTTATGATGTTGATAGTCTCCTATTGCATTGTCAGGTGGCTACACAACTGTAATTGATAGTCCTTTACTGGTTTGGAATGGAATGAGTGGTGTGGGGCACATGAAGGAGGCGTTGCATAGTTGGACCTTCTGGAAGGGGGAAGTGAATTCTAAGGGGATGTTGCTCCATTAGCCATCATCTGGGTTATATGGGGAGACTCCAAATTTCATAAAATTGTGAAGTAGTCTTTTGTTTCTAGTTTCTTTGTGGTGTACCCTTGAGGTCCCCATTTGTATAGATGATTGGGTTTCTTTTGTGGTGAACCATATATTGATGTAGGTTCTCTTTTTGTTTTTTGGTATATGGCTTGTATAGAGGTTTTCCTTCATTAATAAAATTATTTACCTTATCAACTAATATGCTTTACCCAAACACCCTCTAATTCTCTTGCATAAAATAAATAAATAATTCTCTTGCTTTTGATTAGATTTTCCACGGATGTTATGAATACTGTCTTCTTTCATACGGCACATTAGTTCCCTACAATTTTCTATCTTAAGTGAAACAGCCATTATTTATAAGTATTTAATGTCTCAAGTGGAGCTTCCAATGTCTAAATTATATCCTCAACGATCTACTTTGGTTTTGAGTGCGTGCTGCTAACTGCTTCCATTTAAAGGTCTCTTTTACTGACGAAACATCTCCACATGGTTTGCGTTTCATCAGATTTTTTGCCATACGATTCTCAGAATGCAGAATAAAATTGCCGAGTTTGGTAATGGGATTCCAAAATATGCAATACAATTGAAAATTTTGTCTGGACTTTTATTCATCATATGACAGTTATTGGTTCTGGTTTTAGGGTCTGGTCTGCTCTTGTGAAGTTGTTTCAGGTTACCTGATGTGTTATTTCCATCTTGGTTTCTCTCCCTTGTTCTTGCGTGAAATATTCATGTTGTTTTTGTGAGAAATATAGGAAAAGAATATTATTGAATTGTTGTTATTGTCATTGAGATCCTATTTATAGACACTAGAATACAGTCCTTTACCAAGTAGAACACTATTTACTATTCCTATTCATATTTGTATTCTTATTCCTATTCTAAATAGGATTGTATAAACCTATTCCTATTCTAATAGGATTGTATAGACCTATTCCTATTCTAACACTCCCCCTCAAAGACATCCTACTTTCTACTGCAAACAGTGAAAATAAAGTCATACATACTTTAAAAGAAAAGAAGAAAAGAGATAGTAGTATAGTACCACTCACATCTAGAGAGTTTCACTAAAGAGATTTTTGAGGAGTGCAGGGAAAAAACAAGAGAGAGATGCTGATTGGAGAGTTTTTTGAGAACAAATACTGGGCGGTGGTGTGTGAATTGAAGACTGAAGTTGAAGGGTGTTTCCATGGCCATGGGGTAGATATACATACGTTGGACACTGTATGGAGTATAGTTCTGATGATTTTCTTGTTTTTCTCTTATGTTTGAGATAAGTCAAGCACGTGAATTCACCCCCTACTTTACAATGGTCTAACACAGTGCAAGAGGGTCTCAGATCTACTTTTTACAAGATGGCGTATCTAAAGATGCACCTGCAAAGTCAAGATGTGCAAGGAGGATTTTCCAACAAGTTCGGGAGAGGCAAGGATATGTTTAAGGTTAATAATAATAATGAGAATGATGGCAGTTTGCTTGTGGTGTGGATTCTGAGACGGTTCGGGATGCAATAGGTGATGCCAAGCACAGTGAAGGAGGCGCCTCCTGCTTGAAATTCAGAAGGAAGAGGAGTCGAAGAACTTAGAAACCATTGTCCCACTAGCACTCATATGGGTCTTGTGTAAGTAAAGAAATAAGAGAACTTAGATGGAATAGAGAACTACCATGTACATTTGAGGAATAGCCTCTCATTTCTAGCTCTTCTTGGTGCACCCATGAGGTTCCGGTGTGTATAACAGATTGAAAGTTGTTGGTAGAGAATCATATCATCAAAAGAGAATTATAATAATGATATGTTGAAAATTTGCGGAAATTGATCATAAGCAGTTGTATGGTAATTGCCCACCCAAAATATCCTAGAGTTCTTATTCAAGATACTGTACTAAAGATTTTTGAGACTGTTTTCTGCCACATAATTGAGATAACTACGATAGAGGTAGTTTAACTACATTTTTCTGTAACTTGGGAAACGTTCCCTGTCTTCTTTTCTCTCTAACCTGGTGAGGGGTGGTTTGTATTTATTGAAAGGCACATAAGATTTTTGAGTAGCATCAAAATAGATGAGGAAAACCTCTGTTGGGTATGCATTGCTCTCAAGCAGGCATCCTAAAGGGCAGGGAATTATGACAGATGTGGGGGTGGAAATCACAAGCATACATCTACAGAGTTTTTCTAGATTATAACTGCTATGGTCGCTTCATTCGTATTGAAGCTTGGCTGGGGGATAGGAAGTTCACAATGATCACTCTAGAAACAGATTACAACTTGGATGGGGAGACGTAACTGATAAAATTCTTCATTTTCTGGGGAAGTAAACCACAAACAGATTCAGGCATGCCAATATACACCAGATGAGTTCATATTTTGACACGACAAAGATCACTCAGTGGTCAAGATCTATGACCGCTTCATCCGTATTGAAACATGGTGTGGGGATAGGAAGTTCACAGTGATCATTCTAGAAGCAGATTACAACTTGAACGGGGAGCTAAAGCTGAAAAAATTCTACATAACTAAGAAGGTTTTGAATTGGAGGATTAAAACTAGAGAGCCTGGTATCATGTGCAAACTGGAGAGAATGTTTTCGATCAATTAAATTGGTTCTACCGCTAATATCCATTTTGAGAATTATGGGATTTGGTGACAAATGGATAAAGTGGATTAAATACAACATCTCTATGGTCAAAGACTCAGTATTAATCAATAGAAGTTATTCGTTTTTTTCTCCCCTCAGAAAGGGATCAAACAAGGTGACCCGCACTCCCCCTCGTTTTTCATATTAGCCATGAAAGGCTTAAATAAGATGTTAGGAAAAGGCTAGAAATATGCTATGTATTTAGAGATCTAGAGTAGGCACAGATACTGGGACCACGTTCACTATTTTCCATCTACTGTATGCAGATGATACATTGATCTTATGTGAGGCAGAAAAAACACAAATCCTATACTTGAATCTCACACTCCTACTATTCGAAGCTCTGTCAGGGTTACACGTCATGCTAAAAAAATTTTCTATCCCAACAATAATGTGCTCAATATTGAGGTGCTGGCAGGAATCATGGGTTGCAACATTGGGACACTACCTACCACCTACGTAGGTCTCCCACTAGGAGCCAAATTCATAAACTGTGAAATCTGAAATGGTGTTGTTGAAAAATTAGAAAGAGTTTGGCTTCTTAGCAGTTGCCATTCTTATTTATGGGGGAAAACCAACTCTTATCAGCAGTGTGCTTGACAACATACCTACCTATTACATGTCTTTGTTCCTTATTCCTAAAAATGTGCTAAAGCAGTGGACAAAGTCAGAAAGGATTTCCTTTAGGAGAGGAATAGTAGCTCTAGAAATTCCATCTGATAAAACGGGATAAAGTCACACAGACAAAATGCAATGGACATTTGGGGATTAGAGATTTAGCCATCTACGACAAATGTTTGCAAATGAAGTGACTATGGAGGGATGGTATACGAGAACCAAGTCACTGGAAGGAAGTGATCATTGCTAAACATGGGAAAAGAGACAACTGGAGCACCAAAATTGACAATGCACACCTTATGGATTTGATCCTTGGAAGTATATCAGCAAGCTGGGGAATGGATTTTTGCAGAAAAGCCACTTCAAACCAGGTAGTGGAGTGTACATAAGGTTTTGGAATGACAAATGTCTCAATAACACTGCACTCATGGATGATTATCCTAATCTATTCCACATTGCCTTGGACATGAACTCTTCAATTTCTCAGAATAGGAGTAACAATAACTGGTACGTACATTTGACAAGGTTTGCCCAAACCTGGGAAATAGAAAGCTTGATGGAAATGTTAGCTGAAGTGGAAGGTTACAACATTGACTAAGATCACTTAGACATTATGTATTGTGGCAGCAAGGTATTTTCATAGTCAAAGAATGTTATAAACAGGCCTGCACTCAGAATCAAGTCCTTGATTCATGGCCTTAAAAACTGATATGGAGGGACCAAATTACTTGTTATTAAGGTTATATTATATGCTTCAACTGGATTGCCCTAAATGAAGCTTGCCTAACACGAGGTTTTCAGCTGGTCAGTTGATGTTATCTATGCATGAGGAATTAGTAAACTGTCAACCATTTGTTCCTGCACTGCCAAATTATTTGAGATAGGCACACGTAAGTTGGAGTTTATGGAAAGTTGATAAGGCCATCAAAATGATCTGGTTGATTATTCCTGTAATTATTTTTTTGGTGTCAATGGACTGAGAGGAATAGAAGATGTATTGATGGCATCTCAACTCCAAGTCACTCACTTAAAGCTAAATGCTTGCTTAATCTATTTTGATGAACTAAGTTATCCCTAATAATTAGTACTGGACCTTTTGTTCTAGGGTGACACACTGTATACAGGCTGACAACTCTCTTTTGTCTTTTTGTTTCATGTAGTCATCTTGTAACTTTGCATCTTCTTGATAACTTTTTCAATGAAACACCTTACTTCATATAAAAAAAGAACACTGTCATTGTCATCTACTATTCCTTGCTGTGTGTGGAGGAATTAGTTTCCTTTTTGGGGTTGGGGGTGGGGTAGGAGTTTGATTAGTTTATTTGTGTTAAGTTGTCAACTCATTAGAGTTGCATATTCAGTTTTCTCTCTTGTATTAAATCATATACTTGTACATGACCTCTATGACTCGAAGTAATCTTTGAAGCTGGGGTTTAGCTTGGCATAATGTGAATTGTGGTAAGTTTTGCTTGTGGTAAATGTAAGTTGGTTTAGATCTTGCATAATTAGATCTCTCCAGCTTCACTTGTTAATAAAATTGCAATACATTCCAAGTACAGGGCATTTATGGTGGGTCACATGATAGGAGACATCATAACAGGCGATGTGACAGAACCTGAAATAGTCATAAGTGCATCTCCATCAGTGGGTGGGTTGTTGGATTCTCTCACTGGAAGTATTGGTATTTCAGCAAGAGCAAAACCTGTAGCTGCTCCAGTTGCAGGATCAACAGCTTCTGGAGCTGCTACAAGCGGAGCAATGGCATCTGATGCTCCAAAGATTGGTTTGAGGTCTCTGGATAGAGATGCGATTCGCTCTTTCATAAGCAGTGCAATGCCTTTTGGTTGGTAATCTTTTTATGGTACTCTCATCAAAAAAATTTCATAAGGCATTTATGAATTAAGTAAAGGGTTCAATCTTTGCTGAAAACCCATCTACCTTAAATGTAGGCACCCCTCTGGATCTTAACTACACCAACATTTCAGCAGTTGAGATAAATGGATTTTCTTCAGCAGATATCCCTCCTGCAGATCAGAAGCAGCCAGCATGGAAACCTTATCTTTATAGAGGGAAGCAGAGAATTCTGTTTACAATTCACGAGACAGTCCATGCTGCCATGTATGATCGCGATGAAATTCCAGATAGCAAAAAGATTTCAGGTCAAGTTAACTGTCGAGCGGAATTAGAAGGGTTGCCTGATGTGATGTTTCCACTAATAGGTTTGGACACTGCTCGTGTTGAGCTGTTATCCTTCCACCCCTGTGCTCAAGTTCCAGAGCATGGTAATGAGAAGCAATCACTTATGTTCTCACCACCATTAGGAAATTTTGTATTGATGCGTTATCAGGCATTTTGTGGTATGGGACCTCCAATTAAGGGTTTTTATCAGCTTTCAATGGTTTCTGAAAATGAAGGTGCATTTTTGTTTAAGTTACGGCTCATGGAAGGTTATAGAGCTCCTCTGTCAATGGATTTCTGTACTGTGACAATGCCCTTCCCTAGGAGAAGGGTACTTTCTTTTGATGGCACACCTTCTATTGGAACAGTTTCAGTTGCTGAACACTTGGTTGAATGGAAAATTATAACGACTGGTCGAGGAATTTCAGGAAAAAGTGTTGAGGCAACATTTCCAGGAACAGTGAAGTTTGCTCCATGGCAACCTCAAAGATTGCCTACCTCAGGGGCAGTACTTGGGAATATGGAAGATGAAGAGAGTGATGCCGAAACAGAGTCAACAAATAATATGGCAAATGTGGAAGATCTCTTGATGGAAAAAATGAATAAGGATCTTCAAGCAGTTGATTTGGAGGAGCCATTTTGCTGGCAAGCATATGATTATGCTAAAGTAAGTATTTCCGATAGCAACTTTAGTTGTGATGTTTCCTCTTTTGGATTATTTTCATATGCACAGTCCCGAATGCCTTGATTTCATTACAAGAAGATAATTAGAGAGGAGAGTGTATTCAAAATAAAAGCAGAAAAAAGAAACTACGGAGTAACAAGGACAGTCAGGCGAGTCCGACAAGTACAACTCGACTCTAGAAATGTGTTTGTTTTTATAATCAAAAGTTCTATTTCAATCTCACAAACATGCTAATTCTTTTCGAACAATATGACAATTAGCCGATGCGGATATGAACATTTCTGTGTATTAGATTAAATTGCTTTGTGAAAAAACATTTTGTTTCAACTCATGTGACTGCAGGTATCTTTCAAGATAATGGGAGGATCATTATCAGGAATGTCTATTGATCCAAAATCTGTAAGTCCTCTATTATATCATCTTTTGGCAGGTTGATTCTTTCTTTTAGAATGGAATATTCTCATTGACATAATATTGTGATTGTGCATAGTTCGACCTCCACTATCCTTGTTTATTATCCAGTAGTACTGTAGTAGTATGAGACCAAATATTTCTGGATATGATCATCTGTTAAATCTTTCCCCTTTCAGTTTGCATTTGGCAGAAGGATCGCATGTGACTGTCTTTCCTCTTTCTTTTTTTTGATCAATGTGTATGATGTCAAGCATTACTAATTTTTATCTAGGTTTGTTTTTTAAAACAATCAAGTTAGTCAATTAATGTACTTGATTTCAATCCTAAATTATTAGGGTAAGCTTTATGCATCCTTTATGTCTGTTCCGGTCTATTTGGGCTCATTACGTTCTTATACTAGATAACTTATCTTTTGATGTAAGTTAAGAGTTTTCTAAAACCTGGTGCTTTCAGCGTCACATTTATCTCTGGACTGACAACCAAGTGTCTCAGCAAACTAAAAAAGATTCCTTGTAAACACTGAACCTTGTCCAAGTGTAACAACACCCACTTAGTCTTAACCAAACTACTCCTTCTAGTCCAAAATAAATGAAATTTTGGGGTTTGTCGCACCCCTTAAGAAAGTTAATGACATTAATTAAAGGATGATTTGTCAATATTACCCCTTTGCCACTTCCCAAATTTTTCTTAAAACTAGAGATAGTTGAAAACCCTCTAAAGAGAAGGATATTTTGAAAAAAATTAATTAATACATATTTGTACCTTGAAAAATTCGTACATTTTGGACCATAAAAAATGCCAAAATTCATTTATTTTTTACCAGAGACGTAGTTTATAGTATTTATAGGAATTGTTTTTGCTTCCATTATATTCTCAGTTAATTAGGCATTTTCTGAGATTTTGTAGGTTTTTTGAGACACTTTTCCTCTATGTGATTTTAGGTCTAGCTCATCTCCTCATAGCACCTTCAAGTGCACTTGAACTCTAGGTCAGACATGGCCTAACTATAGGGATAGCAATGGAGCGGGGCGGAGTGGTTTTTAGGCTATGCGGGTTAAAAACTATGTGGGGCGGGGCGCGACGGGACGGGATGGGTTGAAATAAATTTTCTTAAAATCGATGCGGGTTGGGTAGTGGTTTTATGTGGGTTTAAGCAAAATGAAAGTAATTAAAAATCAGTTCATTATTTTATTTTTCAGTGAAATTGAAAATGTGAATTTGCATTAACCCATGCTTTTATTTGCTGAATTTCATGTTTGTACTCATAAAACTATACTTTATAAAAAAAGTTTTTGATTTTTTTTTTGTGAAAACTAAAAAACTAAGTTCACACACTCAATTTTTCAAAATTAATGCATCACTGGCTCACTGCTTAAAAAAACTGATTACCATTTAAATCTGTTGGCTTTTGGAAAGATGTGAAATATGATTTTGAACATATAATACTTCTTAAAATAAAAAAATATAATCCTTAATTACATAATCTATCTAAATTTGTTGGCTTTTGAAAGATGCAAAAATAATTTAGTAGTATTAAATTTTGATTTAGCTTTTCTGATTTTTATTTTTTTTTAACTGTTGCGGGGCGGGGTGGGTCTGAAACACAAAAAAATGCTATGCGGGGCGGAGTGGGTGGGTTAATATTTGCAGGTCAAGGTTTAACCCTCCCCTCCCTGCCCCATTGCCATCCCTAGGCCTAACCATCTTTGGGGTCCCTTATTTTGTCCATTATGTAGGATCTGATAATTTCTAATCTTGGCTAATAGCCGCTTTTACTTCCATCTTAACATCTGTAGTTCTCCTACACTCATCTAATCATTCCGATATAACATTGTTGGGCCTCTAAGCATGAAATGGTAACCCAATGGGTAAAATGTAGTATCTCGGTAATTACTAATAAAGGATAATGTTCATAGAGCACAAGGATGTTTTTCCGCAACAATGTGAGGAAGTCGGATTATGGTATGAAGAATTACCTGCTAAAAGATGAATTATCAGGAAAACAAACGGTAAAAAATTTATTAACGACATTAGAAAATGCAATAAGATTTGACTTTCTATGACATGATTTAGATGGTGAAGATAAATGACAAGATAAAATGAAAAAAGGATGCTATAAAAAAATTTAATCAGTAATGGATATGTGATGTGTGCTATTTTGAAATTATCACATGTGTTATTTGCATGTTATTTTCTTTCTTATTCCTGTTTTGACAATCATTAGCATAGTGTTATTTGCTATTTATTTTCTTTCTTATTCCTGTTTGGGCACTCATTAGCTTAGTGTCCTTCTTGATGGCAAGCATGACATCTACATCTCTTTTTTCAACATGGGGTTCTATATTTCTTCCTTTTCCAATATTATCTAGTTTTTGTCGTATGCCTCCTTGAAAAATTTTTCTAGTTAAATATTCGATACATTTTCATGACTTTTAGGAATAAGACACCATATGCCCCTACTACATTTTCTTGACAGCTAATTCTTCTTTTAGCATGTTTATCTATCTTCAAATTCTCTGAATTTTACACCAAACATATATTTTATTTGTAGCAAATTCCATTCTTTCCGTAATGTTACCCTATTATCTGGTACACTTAATTGTTCATAGTTGCCAATTAGTCTTGGTCCGTATGGTGGTTGTAGTTCTACAAAATATAAATATTCCTTTCATGCGGTCAGGTATATCCATGTTGCATAGTACTCTCATATCACTCCTTTTTTGTCAACAAACTCTGGTACCACTTTATTGTTAGTAATCCAAATTTTATTATTTGTATTACATCTTCATTGGTCATGTCATTCTCTTGAAAACTGCGTTTATGTATCTAAATTATCTGTATTTGGGCACCACAATCACGTTTAATTTCATTCACCTTGGTTATAAGGGGGGCTAAATTTTGTCTTCTGTTTATTTTAAAGCCTTTATTCTCTTGAGTGTTTCTCCAATGTTTCAACTTCTTCATTATTTTTATCATATCATTAACACTATATCACTTGCAAATAGCATGCACCAAGAAGTGTTATCTTGTATAATGATGTATGGCTCATTCATACTTAGACAAATAAAGACGGGCTCAAGGTTTAAGATAAATACTTCAACTTCTAATTATCAGCCTTAGGTTTGTGCTGTGGCCTGTGAGAAGTTGCTCAGTCATAGAGATTCTTATGCACTTCATATTTTCTGTTTTTATACTCATATACACTCACTGTTATTCTTAATGCTATGAGCCTTTGCAGGTAAGCATTTTCCCTGCTGTTAAAGCACCCGTGGAATTTTCAACTCAGGTATTTTCATTATTAGTTAAATAGCATATTCCTGGCCACATTTCTGTAGCTTTGATTAGGTTTGATTGTTACAGCAGCTGTTCGACATCTGCAATCAAGCGTATCTTTTGAGTTACTATAATATTACAATTGTCCTGACCTTGCTATGATTATCACAGGTGACTTCTGGGGATTATATTTTGTGGAACACATTAGGAAAATGTCCGGTTGCTGCCATACCCAAAGCATAGAGTTGCAAAAGATATTGTTGGCGTATCTGATTAGGAGCAACGACAGACAGTTAACTTGTCAGATGGCTGCTGAGTTTGAGAGGTGGGCATCAAAGAAGCTGTATGCAAAAGAGATGTATTGTGGGACAGTTCTGTGACAAGTTCCCGATGCAGTTACATTGCACAACTGGGAAGTGGATGCCTCTTGTTTCTTGGCATTTGGTATATGTGGGACAAGATTACTTGAGACGTGTGTACAACAACTTCGTGGATACTCAGGTCATACATGATTAGTTAGCTGTATAGGTTATGAGAACTAACTGCATACATGCTTGTGTTGTCTTGGTGTTTCTACTAGGTGAAAGTTACTCTTCTGTTGCTAAAGAGTCACAGTCTCGTGCCTTCAGCTATTACACATGCTCTTGCAAGAAACTTGATCAGCAGCTTTCCCTTGCTTCATTCAACTTCTATAAAACTAGAAAGATGCTGAGATTTCTAGCTCTTGTTGAATTGCTTTCTAATTTGTGTAGACCCTGGAGTTCATTGAGTTGGAGCCTTTTTGACTGAAAGACTTCCGTCTTTTGTAAGATAAATCGGTAGAAGTCTATTTCTGTTGTGAACGTACCTACGGATTCATGAAGGGAACACTCAAAATTAACACTTAACCTTTACAATCAAGAATGATGAATGTACAAATTCTAATAAGGGGAGAACAATTAAGTTCATTCCACATTTTCCTTTCTTAGCTATTGATGTCTAATATTCCCTGGAGACTCCTTTAGCTTCAATCTTCAGATTTACAAGGCCTAAGGATTCTACATCTCAAGCCTGAGAACTATTAGCTGTAATCTTAATTATTCTTCCTTGACAATGTCTTACTATGCAATTATATTGCATCAATGTTGGTACTTGTTGCACCATTTCATTTTCAATTGCAGCAATTTCTTTCTATCAATCTATCTCTAGTTCTATTCACCTCTTACTCTTCTAACGCAATTCTGGATGAACGATACAGATCATACGGAGCCCACAGGTAATCAATGGTACAGGGCTTTCTGGCATCCAACCTCAACCATGGCTTACCCTTGCCACTCCAATGCAATAGGCTTATGGGTCCAGGGTGAAGTCCCCTACATTTACCTTCAAGGTTGTCACCACCTAAACCATGTTGATTCCATCTATGATCAACTGCCTTGATGTTTCCAGCAAACACAAGCAAAATCGGAGGCAACGACCCCAATTGGTAAATTATTCTTTGCTTTTGTATTAACATCCATTCTTCAATTTTTTGGGCATACCCTCCTTTCCTCCATTCATCAAGATCCATCACCATTACACCTGTGTTGAAGTAACATGGACGCCTTCCTTCAAATGTTTTTACCAAATTCACGTCCGACCAAAATGTGTCTGTAAAATAGTTCGTAAAGTTTGCATGGCAATATTCAGGTGCTGCCAGGACTTTATCTCCCAAATCCACCCCCCATAACTTGGCAATATCATCCACAACAATGATATCCGAGTCTAGATAGATAACACGGTGCACACCCTCAGGGAGAATATCTGAGAGGTAAATTCGTGCGTAGTTTAGAGGTTGATCCAAGGCTTGTCTAATAGACTTGGATATCTTTCCCCTTACGCGATTAGGATGAAAATGATAGATTTTGTAGCTAAGGTAAGGGAAAGTAGAGTTGATGAGGGAAATGATCTCAGGTTCAAGATGGATAGAAAGAAAATGAATGGAAGTGTTTTCTGGACATGTTGAATGTTGCAAAATAGACAACACTGCAGCCATGGTGCCCCTAATATAATTGGCATCAACAGGCATTACTATTTGGATCTTATCTACGTCACGCGAGCTACATGAGTTGCCATTGCGAAAAGCAGGTGCCTCCCGGAAGGAAGGAATGTCATCGTAGGTAGGTTTTTGGATGGCATTAGCAAAAGAGGTAGTTGTGGTGGTGGTAGTAGGATGCAAGAGGATGAGGGAAAGTAGGCCTAGAATTGGAAAACATTTAGAAGATGATGATGAAGAAGAATTGGGGACATTTTTGTTCCAAAAGGCCATCTTTAATTTCTTAAGCTACATTTCTTGTTTTTTTTCTTTCTTTTCTTGGGTTAATAATGTGGATGTCAAAAGGGGCGGGAGAGTCTTAATCCGTGTTCAATGCGTGCTTGACTTAAACTCGAAAGAAAGTAACTTTTTAGAGAGAAAAAATGTCCATTAGACATAAAAAAAAGTTATTAATGGAGTTATTTTTAGTAATTATTCTATATTAGTGGTTCTAAAGATTAGTGTAACACAACAAACAGTTAGAATTTTGATCATGAAATGTAGGGAGAACCGATATTTTTTCAATTACATTGATTTATTTTCTATGTCCTAAATTATTGCAAATGCAAAATTTTTTGCAATTATTTGGCATTTATTTATTTTTAAATGTAGGAAGAACCGATATCTTTGTGTGTGCAGTCATTTATTTTCAATGACCTAAATTATTTCCGGTTATTTAAATATAGTTGTTCGTAAATTCTTGTCAATTTTAAAAACCAAGAGAGAAATCATTATTTTTTTCCAACTTTGCCTTTAGCATTAATTATTATAGAATAAAGAGTACGTAAATAAATAAATAAAGATTAAAAGAATATTGTGAAATTGCACATGTTATCTTAAATACATATTGTGGCTCGATTAAAAGAAATACGACTTTTATGCAAGTTGGAGTGCTTTCCTACTTCTTAGGGGACCCAATAGAAGTAGAAGTAGGTAAGTATCAATTCATACTAACCCACAACATTAGTATGAAAGATATTTCCACAGCCCCTTCCTTACCACTGAGTTTGAACAGTTTTGTTAGGAGGTTCACAAGTTAATATACATATATATTTATTTAATTTTCTAATACAAATACAGAATCTACGAAAAAGAAAGCTAGTGGATTCGTCCAAACCCCATCCAACTCTGCCTCTGTGTGTCATGCCTATCTTTTACCCCATACAATCATACCTTACTAATCTTAATAAATTTTGGATTGTGTTGCTAAGAGCACTATGATATATTAACGTGGTGGATGTGCATAAAAAAGTGGTACATGTACGTACAAATGTACTGTTTTAGTCATACATTATACTCATAATGAGGTACATTTGTGTCCAAATTATAACTAATTGCTCCTTAATTAGAATAACAATGTTACGATGATTGTCCCCATTTGTGATTTCCAAGTTTCAGAGACCTTAATCATTCATTTTCTTTCACTGAGTAATTGCATCCACCAAAAAATATTTATGAAAAAATAAATTAGTGTAATGTAGTTAATTTGCTAAGAATAATTATGACTCTGTCCATTTATATTAACAAAATAATAATGATTTTAATGTCATTATTCGAGCTGAAACTCTTTCTTATAAGTTTACCTACAACAAATAAATAATTTTACAATAATTATTTAATAATAATAATATAATTATCGCTATATTATATTGAGCGAGAATATAAATATGAGGAAACATGACTAAATACTCAAATGAGAGAGGTGGCATAACTTTTTCCCATTTATCATTTGAAACTTTAGATTAATTAGTCCATGTTAATCCAAATAGTAATAAATGGTTGAACAGATTAAAATTCAATTATTCATAATGCAGTACATATTGGTCAAAAAGGAGAATTTTACCAATCAAATTTATTGAGTAAAATCTTTTTAAAAAGTTAGGCCAAATTATCAGTGCAAGAAAATGATATAATTGTGGGTTCATGAGGGGACATATATATCCCCTTGAAACTCACAAACCTTGATTTGTTTAAGTAAATGGTAATCATGATTAGCTCTGTAATTAGAATCTAATCTCTTACCATAAGCATGTTTAAGAGTTTCAACATGTCGGAAGCAAGTTTAGTCAATCAATATTCTAGCATGGGACGTTCTTAAATTAAGTGAACCATTTTTCTTTTTTCTTTTACTTTCCAAAATCATGTCATTCTCCCTCTCCACCCCAAATCTTAAGTATCTCGATTTTACAAATTTCATACCTGAACTATTAGGTGTGTGAGTTTCTACATTAACTATTTATCAAAACACACCTTAACTATCAAGTGCGTGAGTTTCTGTTTAAAAGAAAAGAAAAGGTTGAATACATCAACAGTCCCTTGAATTCGATAATACATTTCATTTAAGCACTTGAACTGCAATATGTTTTAATTGAGTAGCTAAAATATATGATAATGCTCCTATTAGACACAAATGACTCATTTTGTGAAAAGTATTTTGCGCACATAGATAACTTATGTCATCTCCTTTAGTTATACACATTAACATTAAACGGAAGAAGTCAAAGATTTTAGAATTTATTAAAGCTACTACATATTCTTAAAAAGACATATTTATATGATTAATTTATGGAAAAAAACACATAAATACACATCTTATTTTACCATAATTGCTAAAATTCCCTACCATTTTAAAAAATTACAAAAATTCCTTCTCGGATGCATCCCTATCCTCTCTCTCCGAGATATCTCTATCCCTCTCGAATACACCTATCCCCTCTCAGATACATCTCTCCCATTAAGTAATGTATCATTCGCAATCCGTGAGCTATATATCCACAGGTTTATTAATGTATCCAAGATATTATAAATTTAAGGAATTTTTGTAATTTGAAAAAAAAATGTAATTAGCTCTAACACCATAAAATTTATATAATGTTTACTTAATTTATTTATAATGGACACTTGAAAACACACAAGCGGAGCCTTCCCATAAATTTGAGTCACAAAGTAAAAAAGTTTGGGAATGTTATACGAGGGGGGCCCTATGGGTAACTTTTAGGAAGGACAAAGGGTTTGGGGGAAAGGAGACATAATGGCCTCCATGTTTATAAATCCATGCTTCACACTACTCCTCACATTGTCAAAAAGACAAAGAAGCCAATGGTAGCTCTTATAAATCTCTCTTGGAAATTCCAAACTCCTCTAATCCTTTTTGATACTTAATCTATCAAATCCAGCCTTTTCTTCTAATTGGCCCAAACATATATATATATATATATATATATATATATATATATATATATATATATATATATATCATGGCGAGGTGTTTGATTATAAAAAAAATCATTTTTTTTAGTAGAATTCTGAAAAATATGTAGGACAATTTCAAATACTATCAATTTTTACTTTAATAAAATACAAACTATTTATTTTTAAATGTGACAATTAAATATGACCAAACACCTTAGTTTGCCCTTGGCATGCACCATTTATAACACCAGTAATGACGCCATATTTATGTCAGCAAAAAGTGCATCATATTGATTATTAGGTTGGTATTTTTATTTAAGATTTATGTTATTGGTGTGTTAGATTAAACAACTTTTAGATTATAGATATACTTTAGTAGACTATAATGTGTTCTTTATAGTCTTTTTTGGGCTACCAAACAGGAACGGCTCTAAGGTAAGGCAAGTAAAGTCCGTGTCTTATGCCCTCACTTAAATACCATGTTTTCGTGTGCGGGAATACCACGGTCCGTAACGTGCATCTAACTCACAAATCACGTATTATCTTCATCATTAGATCCAAAGTCATGTGAGCTTCTTTTGCAACTAAAAATTGTATGAATTTTATGATACTTTCTCTACTTCATATTATGTGAATTTGTTAGGCAATGCACATCTATTAAGGAAAAAAACTTTCTATTTTTACCTTTTTAGTTATTGTCAATAACATTTAAAGAACTAAAATTCTATATCATTTAAAACGCTAATATTCTGAACTTATAAACTCTAAATCTCGACTTCTTCTCTGTCTCCAATTATATCTATGAGGATGGTACACTTTACAAGTGGAAGAGTGGGAATCAAACTCACATGTGATGCTAAATTTGGGTAGAAATGTAAACAAAACAAGACAAAACAGAATAGGAAATGAAAAAATGGTGCCCTATTGGCCAAGCAAATGTATATGACACAAATTCAGAAACTCAAGAATACATAAATAATGATTGACAGATTTTCCTATCAGAATTCAGATATTTTCTTTAAGGTTTTTATTTATTTTTACTAAGTTAAAATAAAAATAGAAAATATGAAAAAGAAAAAAAATTAAAAATAGAGGCACGAGATAATGATTTGGCGTGTAAGTATATAGCAAACATCGAGAGATTTGGTTCAACTTGTGGCAGGGCTCGAGGAGAATATACATTCATGAATAGTCATGTGATTCTACATTATAAAAAAAGATAAATATATCCCTAAATTATCGTAAATGATATGCATATACCCTCCGTCATATTTTTGGGACATAGGTGCCCCTGCTATCCAAAAACTAGAGCATATATGCCCTTCACTCTAATGGAAGACTAAATAGGAACACGTAGCGCAATCTTATCCGTCAATCCAATATTTAATAAATGTCGAGTCGGTGGATAAGATTATGACACATGTATGTCCGTTAGTATAAATGGTATATATACTCTAGTTTTTGGACGGTAAGGGCACCAATGTCCCAAAAGTATGACGGAGGACGTCTGCATATCATTTAAGATAGTTCAGGGTATATTTGTTTTTTTTCCAAAAAAAAAAAGGATTACTTCCTCCGCTTTTCAATTTATGTGATATTGTTTGATTTGATAGGAAGTTTTGAAAAAATACTTTTGAAACTTATAGTATAACATAAATAACAAATATTTATGTGACTATAACTTGATTAAAAATAAAATTACCATTTTAAAGTATGTCATTTTTTTTTAAAAATGGACTAAAATGAAAGTGAGTTGTATAAATATGAAAAGAGGAGGTGAGGGGTGTTTAATTTATAGAGTATATCTTTTCTTAAACAAAATAATAATGAATAAATATTAAAGGCACTTGAAAGTTCTAACACGTCTTTTGTTTGCTTCAAGTAAATCTTCCACCTTCTAACAATCATATGTATTGTCATTAAAAAATATGTTTTTGTCATTAAAGTAAGGTCTCTTTTTGATAATCTTCAAAGTTCAAATCCTAAAAAATTGCATTTGGTTCCCTATTATTGTCTAGCATGGCATGCATGTTCATTTATTTAATTAAAAATTTCTCCAAGACACTACCTAATTAATGTATTTTTTTAAGCTTTAAATCTATATGACTAGGAATCTAGCTAGTGATATATATTCTAGTATTGCATCAAATTAGTTAATTTCTTTTATGTAATCTTCGTACGTATAGTATCTTTCCCTTTTTTTTCCAAAGTTGAATATTTTGGTAACAACTAACAACTAGGTGAAGTAAAATGTAATAACAATAACTAATATTATCAAGTAACCAAAATATAATTAACGCATGCAAAATTGTGAGTAATATATCTTACATAAGGTCAAAATTGATACAGAATTTCTTATGCTTTCTCCATCAGTGAAGTTTGCATACATACCAGAAATTATATTATTATATATAAATGAGTTTCCTTATGCGTGGACTTTGGAAAATGATAATCTAAATCTATAGACCTCATAACCATGGTCGGAGCTAGTAAGGGTTCATGGGGATTCATCCAAAACTCTCTTTAGTGAAAAATTACATTGTTATCATATACAGTAATTTAAAATATTTTCGTGTATATAATAGATGTTGAATCTTTTTTAACTTCTTTGAGTATTTATTTCCTCATATTTTGAATTCTTTTGGTGAAAATTCTGACTCTCTCACTGCTTATAACATGTTGATAGATAGTGGTCTTTCACAAAATAAATGTCAAAACTATATGCTTGCATAACATTAATAAGAATATAAACTGTAACTTGGAAAGGACTAATTAGATTCTTTGATCAAACATGCGAGAAGAGAAAAAATATAATTAAACATAAGTCTGCTAATCTTAAAAGTTGTTATATTATGACCTTAATTAGTTGGTTGGTGTTATTAAAAGTTTGAAGATTAGGGGTTGGACTTTGAAGATTAAGATTGAAAGTGATCTATGAACTAATCTTCTTTGGTCGTGCCTAATCCAAATTCCTACCCTTCAACCAAAATTAAAGAAGTGGTGGGCACCACTCATGCACAAAAATTATGCGCATGAAATAGCTGCACTCACTAAATGCTTCTCCTAGTGCTCAAATAACTTTTGTTACGGGTAATGTTCGGGTCAACTTGTGTGTGCTTCGATTTTACAGTACTTTAATAGTCTCTTGTCATTGTATTGTATTTTATTATTAGTTTAAATACAACGATTTTGTTACTTAAATTTTATTGTACTGTAATAGCTTAAATTCATTGTTAGATTACGACGAAAAGTTTCATTTTGTGTAACGATCGATTTGGTGCGATCACGTCATTATCTTAGTATTTTCTTTTCATTTTATCTTTATGTCTTACTCCTATATAATAATCATATTTTATCCTTTATCCCTATCTTTTCATAGTAGCTCAACTTCGTATCCTACTTTTCTAAGTAGGTTTATCATTCAAATTGTTGATATGTGACATTATGTAATGATGGAGAATGATGCAATCTATCTAAACAATATATTTGTTAAAACAATACAGTACAATATAATACAATATATTATGAAATAATACGTAACAACGATTGGAACATAAACATAGAAGTGTATATGTACAAATGCTAGGCCGGCAGTCTACTTAGGTGAACATTTTAACATGGAAATGGAAACTTTGCGCGTGCAAGCATGACTGGCGGCTAAAGTCACATGTAACTCATGTAATTGTCTCCCTATCTATTAACCCTATGGTCCCTAGTGGGGACTCTCATGTTTCCCATTTTACACAAAGTTTGGAGAGTTTATAGATACTTACCTTTAAGTAGGGTCTTTTGGTGTCTTGGAGGTATGACAAGTGCTTAGATTATGTAAGTTCATGTGGGGTATGCTATGTAACAACACAATCCCTTAGAGTAGGTCCTAATCGTGGCTTTGGTAGATATCATTTTTAGTGAAAAAGGGGATCACTAAAAGGATACAAACTCAAATATTTGGGTCCATTAAAAGAGAGGTTTTGGTGTCTTTCTATGCTAGCTCTCTTTTGTAGCTTATTGGTTTTTGTAGTACAAATTCAAACCCCCACCTTTGAACTCAATCCCTCTATCCTCAAGGGGGGGACTTTGGTTGACTTGTACTTGTCATTAAAGAGTTATAATAAATGGGGTTTCTTAAAACTTGGTTTTTGAGACTTTTCAAGAAAGATTGAGATTTGGTTCAGTTTACGAAGTCCACCTTTCCCTTTCTTCATGATTTGAGTTGGAAGAACTTTAATTATATTTTTTATTGCTTCAAGCATTTGATGTTCGAAACTCACTAATTAATTCAACTAGTCTGAATTTGCGTAAGAGTTTTAGTTCTTTCTATCAAAGAAAACTCCATTATACGTATGTTCAATTATCTATACAAGTATAAAGTAAGACGTTAGTAATATCATAACTATGCGATCGATTTTGCACATTAATTACCAATGCACATATCTTAAAATTTGAACAATTTGGTTAAGATCAAAATCAAATTTTGTAGGAGTAAAATGATCATACATGAAATTTCAATTTTTTTTTTTTTTTAGGATTATAATGTGGGGAATCAAACCCTCACCAACAAGATGGAAGTTACTAAGATTTCCTATGAAATTTCAACTTGCCTTATGTATAAAACAAAAAATCTACTTATCAATTGAAAAGATTTACATACTATATGTGTATGGGTGATAGGTATACATCTATTAGAGGAAGCTAAGGGGGTTGGGTTGGTGGTTGGCGTGCAGCACAAAGAGGAAGAGATATGTGGTCATAATTTGAGTGTGCCGTCCACCATAATAATATTGTTGATGAAGCATACACTTCTCAAAATCATTTCTATCTATCCTCTCTTAAAACCTTCAATAATATACCTTTCTTGATTTATGTAAAACTCACCATTGACCATCATTATCTTCTCTACTCCAATCCTTCCCCATAACTCTTCTTTCTTTTATATATATTTTCACTTTAGCTAGCTCATACACATACATTAATATTTAAATATATTACTACGTACTTACTCTTTACTATGATTGAGGTATAAGTCTTGTAAGGTGAAATAAACACCTAAAGTAACTTAAAAGCAAAGGGGAGAATAGAATTATTTTTTGCTATTTATGATGAGTAGATACTACATTACCTTCCTAAAGATGTGTAATAATCTTCACAATCTTACTCGAATTAGAACAAATTATTAACTAAGTTTCACCTTCTTTAGAAGCACAGACAACTTCTATACTTGATGTTATCATGCAAATGCATTGTCTATCTAACTAATTCTCATATTCTTGACAAGTTTTTTTTTGTTAAAAAAGTGCTTTATTCTTCTTTTTATTCAATGTATGGTTAAAGTGAGACTGATCAAAACAGAACTTGAAACCTCTTCCTAATTGTTGTTTATTGAAAAAGAGTAGACAGAGAATAATTGAGAGAGATTAAGCAAAGCCAAACCTATTAGAGTGTATTTGGTAGGACAGGAGAATGTTTACCGAGAAAATGTTTTCTTCGAAAACAAGTTGGTTTCTAACTTATTTTCTCACGTTTGGTTGGTGATTGGAAAATATTTTCTATTGTTTGGTTAGTGAATGAAACATATTTTCTAGAAAATATCTTTTATTCTTGACTAGAGAGTAGAAAATACTTTCTAGGAAAATAATTTATGATCCGGAAACCAACCCCAACAATCAATCCGAGACCCGACCCCGTCAACCAAATTGGGACACAACCCCGATGACTGATCCAGAATCCGACCCAGGATTTAACCCAGACTCCCGACCCACAACCCGACATTCGAACTGGGACTAGACCCCGTCATTCGAATCGAGACACGACCCGACAATCAATCTGGTATCCGATCCTGAGACCCGACCCTAGGGCTGGGCATAAAATATCGAAAATTAAATTACCGAACCGAACCAAAAGTTTTGGTAATTTGGTATTTGATAATTGGTATTTGGTATGAAATTCAGGACTAAAATTTTAGAATTATGGTATTTGGGTTTGGATTTGGTATGAGACATTAGTACCATTTGGTATTCGGTATTTTCCGAATACCAAATTATTTACTTAATGAAGGTCATATATCAACATATCCATTACTCATTAGTACAAGTCTAAAGAGAAAGTTATAGAATAAGCATGAACAATCCAAAAACATGTCTTTTACTTGTATCAATTTGCTTTTCTTGATGTCTTCTTAGTTGTAGATCTTCTATTATATCGTGCCTCAACATGAAAGAATAGAAATAATTGGAGAAATAATATTAACTTTGTAATACAATCGACTATAGCTTCAATATGGTATTAACGAATACCGTACCAAACCGAAGTTTAATTTACCGTTTTCCGAATTACCAAATCAAAATTTAAAATTTTAGTATTTGGTTTCTACTTGAAACTACCAATTACCGAATTATCAAACCCGAAATTTACGAAACCTGAACCGAATACAGAATGTCCACCCCTATCCGACCCAACACCCGAACCTTGATACGATCTCGACGACCGATTTAGGATTCAACCTTAACACCCGACTTGGGACCTGACTTCGACTCCCGCGAAACTCGACATTTGACCTAAACCAAACCCTAACCGCGACACAGACATCCAACCCCGATGAATGATTCAGAACCCGATACTTGAACCAAGACCCGACACCCAACTAGCTAGGATCTAACACCCAACTACAATTTGACTTTCGAACAGAACTTGATCTCGAAACTCGACGCAGGACCTGAGTTCCAATTTAAGACCCAATTCGGGATCCAACCTTGACTCTCGATCCAGATACTCGACTTCCAAACCGAGACCTAACTCAATTTCGGATCAAGGACCTGACTTTCAAACCACGATACGACTTTCAAATTGCGATCCGTCTTCGACACTCGATCTTGACAACTGATTCAGGACCCAAAATCGACACGTGATCTTGACGATCGATTCAAGACCCAAACTCGACACGTGATCTTGATGATCAATTCAGGACCCAAACTTGACATGTGATTTGGGACTTGATCTCAACTTTCAATTCAAACCTCGACTCCGACATCCAGTTTAGAACCCCCACCCCAACACTTGATTCGAGATTTGACCTCGACAATTGACTCGGAAATCGACCTTGAATTCTGACATGAGACTCGAAATCCAAATTGAGATTCGACCCCAATCTGACCCGAAAGGTGGGTCTCGAATTGAGGTCGAGAATCCTGTCCCAAATAAAAAATTAGAAGTTTGATTCCGAATTAGTATCGGAAATTCGTACCCAAGACTTGAGTTAGGGTGAAAGTTGAGGTGTGAGGTTGAAACGGAGTTTTGAAAAATGTTTTCCTAATTTTTTTTGAGGTAAGTCATTTTCCTTAAATTTAAAAAAAATAAGTTGATTTAGAAAACATTTTCAAAACGTTTAGGCTAACCAAACATGAGGCTTGAAAACATTTTCCCCAAAAATATTTTCATTCATGCCAAAGACACTCGAGGCAACAAATTTTCCTGATTGTTGTTCTTCAAAAATATTGAAAAGGGTGTCCCTGAGTTAACGGGAAAATTAGAGTTTGTGATTCAGGTCACATGTTTATGCCCTAAGCCATGCAAATTACATTTGAAATTCAAATGAAAAGGGTGTGGAAGGACAAATCCATTATCGCTAATTACATTTCAGAGGTTGCGTTTGTCCTAAAGAATGGTCCATATAGATATTTTTATCATCAAATGAAACATCTACTATTTGGAACCACACCCCCCCCCCACCCACCCACACACACCCATCACCACCACCACACACACCAATAGCAAATTACTTAACATATATTTTATGAAATATTCGGATAGCCTGAATGGGTAAAAGTTTGTTCATATTCAATATTTACATTGCATTGATAAATACATTATATGTGTTTGGACATAAGTATATAATATTTAATATTTAATCATGGATAATTAATATACATCCTCACCATATTAAATTAGTTAATTGTACTAACTTTATATTATTTGATATAAATATGTGAAGGTGATAAACAATTACCGAGTGTATTCTATGAGTAATACTTAAATAAAAAGAAAAAAGAAATGATGATAATACATTGAATTGCCTTGTATTTTTATCTACGGACCCCATCTTAATGCATTGAATATTATAATTATATTTAGTTGCCACGCTTGATACTTACTGCTTTAATATATGCATATTGGAAATACACAATTGATTATATTTTGGCACGTCTATTAAACTTTATTTTTAAAAGATAATGGTGTCCTTTTCAAAACCATTTGAATTTAGTCTCATGCCCCTCCAATTTCCCCTTAAACCATTTTTGCCAAAATAGACTAGTGCCTTATTAGGACTTATACAAAAAAAAAAAAAAAAAATCAAACATAAAATATATTTCCCAAAAAAATGAAAGCAATTATTCATTTCCGTAATAAGATATTTTGTAAATTCATGTGCAATTTAAAAGCAAGTATTAACAATAAGATCTCTCATTAATCCTGCTAGAAAATGGATGCGCTAAAACACAAATTCACCAATTTGTCTAAAAAAAAAAAACTATAAAAATAAAAATAGGAGAGTTTTTGGATTTAGGTGGACTAATATATAAAAATTGATTTTTAAAATAAAAAAGTATTTTGGCTTTTTGTGTGTCCACTTGAGAATTATGTATATAAGGGAAGAGATATATAATATAGATTATTAGAGAAAGCTTGCATGCCTCCTCGTAGCAAACTCTAATAATTGATGTCATGCATTCAAGCATCTTGTTTATAATTGTGTCTCTATTTTCCTAAGCTGCCATGTGATTTACTAGGGTACCTTTGGTCTCTCATATTTTCAACCTATATATACATATACACTTATTACTAACATATATCATATACATATGTACCCAAAAAATTTCCTAGTCATGGAACTAGGAATGGTAATAGGACAGTACGAGTGCAGGGCGGTCCTCTATAAGGGAGAAACTCAAAATTAAAGGGCATAAGAATGCTTTCAAGAAAAAAATAATACTATCAAAACGGTACGAGTGCAGGGGGTGAGAAACTCAAAAAGGCACAAGAATTTTTTCAAGAAAAAAAATAATATTACTTGTAAATTCAAAGTTCAAATTTCCCAATACTAAGACTATTTAATCGCGATATGTTTGTCCCCTATAAAGTCATTTTGCTTGATATACGTTAAATTATTTGATTTTGGGTAAACACTAGTATTTGATTATTGTCATAATGAATCAAAAGCTCTTTAGTTTGAAAGTAAAATTAATACCTCAAATAAATCATCTCTATTGTTACATAATTTGACTCTTAAGGAGCACAAAATGAGAAGATTGTTAAAAAAATAAAGAAATCAGGGGAACACCAATTACAATGCTTTAATTTTTAACATAATAGTGGTTAATAAGAAAGAATGACATTCTTAACTGATTAGCAGTGGTCAAAAGATTGAATTAGAATCTGTAATATAACATTTCTGATTGTGATCTCTTGACTCTTGACCATTTAGCTAACTTAATCATCATATCAACAAATGCAAGATTATGTTTTATGACTATTTATTTTAAATTTATTTTTACTTTAATATCAAGTGCCAATAAGCATATACCCTGGACTGAGCTAGTGTAGAGCTTGCAAATCCGTCGAAAATTCTAAACCTTATATTTATGTATAAAAAAAAAAATTAGACAATTTTGATGTATTCTTGCGTTAATATCAAGTGCCAATAAGCATTTACCCTGGACTAAGTTAGTGTAGAGCATGTAGATTCACCGAATCCAATATAACTTTAGTCCAAACTCTAAACCTTATATTTCTTTTTAGAAAAAAACAACTATTAAACATGCATAAACTATTTAGTTTAGAACCCAATAATTAAAAGAACTAGAATCCTGAACTCCAACGTAGCTACATTGACCTAAAGGTCGAGGGTGGTGAGTACAATACCCTTAGTCGAAAAAATACATTGTGTATATAAGTCAAAAATAACTTTTTTTAGAGATATACGAAAGTTTTGAACACCTTGACCAAAACTCCAAGCTTTGCCACTGCTTAAACTCTGTATAAAGTCAAAATCAAACAAACTCAGGGAGTAGGTTGTTTAGAAGGTATGGGAAATAGAGTGAATAGTACTCAAATAATATAGACAAGTAAACAAAAAAACAAGAATTGCGCGTGGAAATGAATTTGGATTCATGTTGTTTGTCTCTCACACAAACAAAAAAACTTGATACATCATCTTGTATTCATTATGCTTACAATTATTACTATTATTCACTCACCCACCTCGCATGCCCCCCTCCCCTTTTTCTCACTTGTTATTTTCTCCTATATATACTCACTTCCCTGTTCCTAACTCTTCCCACCTCCTCCTCCACCTATCTCTCTTTCTCATTTCATCAAACACTGTTTTTTCTTCATCCATGGCTGTTTCTGGTTTCGAAGGATTCGAAAAGAGACTTGAACTACACTTCTCTGGCGATGATCCAATCATCCGAATGGGTGGTCTCCGTCAACTGGATTTCGAATCAATTGAAGAAATACTAAATGCTGTGCAATGTACTGTAGTATCAGCTGTTGGGAATCAATACTTTGATTCTTACGTACTATCGGAATCGAGCCTCTTTGTTTACTCAACTAAAATTATCATTAAAACATGTGGAACTACTCAGCTATTGAAATCAATTCTCCCATTGATTCAATTTACATCCGAATTGGGATTCATTATGAGTGAATGTAGGTATACTAGAGGGAATTTCATTTTCCCTAAAGCTCAACCTTACCCACACACAAATTTCAACGATGAGATTTTCTATTTACAGGAGCAATTACCGATTCATCTTTGTTATAGAAAAGCCTCTGTTATGCCATCAAAATTCATTTCTCATTCGTGGCATGTATTCACTGCTTGTAACGAAGAACCTAACAACGATCTCTTCACTATTGAAGTTTGTATGACGGAGCTTGATCGGGTACTTGCTAGGAAGTTTTTTAAGCATCCAAATATGGCTTCAAATGAAATGACGGAAGTTACTGGAATTTCCGAAATTAACCCAAATGCTTTGATTTGTGATTTTGTTTTTGATCCTTGTGGATATTCCATGAATGGGATTGATGGAGATCGTTATTCTACCATTCATGTTACCCCTGAAGATGGATTTAGTTATGCAAGTTATGAATGTGTTGGATCAATTTACGATGATCCCAATGATATTATTAACATTTTGAAGAAAGTGGTGCAAGTTTTCCGCCCAGGGACTATGTCGATTTCGACTACGTCGACGAGCAATGAGGTTTGGACCAGAATTGCTAAAGCTGTTGAGCCACTAGGGATGAAATGCCGGAGCTGCACAATGGATGATTTTCCGTCAACCGGAAGTGTGGTGTTTCAGACTTTTACGTCTTGCCGGAAGTAGGTGGCGGATCTGCGGCGGCGGTGGTGGTGGTGGCAGGATTGTAGGAATGTGGCAATATGGTGGTACTAGCACCTTCTGTGATGGTAGATATGTGGTTTTGAGAAGTAAAGGGAGGAAGTAGGGGACCTTTTTTTTTTTTTTTTTTAATTCTTGTTTTTTGTATTTTCTTTTTTATCTTATTTTAATTTTGTTAGTTTTTTTAGTTGAAAATTTTTTAATTAAAAAGAAGTAGAAAAATATTGATGCATGAGTTGGATTGGATGGTAGATGATCTTGATGATCATCAATGTAAGCTTTGACTTGTGTAGAGTGATGCAAGTAAATTTTCACCATAAGTTATCCTAAGAGTTTCTATTAAGAAAATATTCATTAATGGTACTTTGATTAGAAAAAATGTGGTGCCGGTTTATCTCTCGACCAATTCAGATGAGAGGGAGGTTAATCTCGATATCTATGTACGTAGTGAAAACTATTTATCTTGACTTTCAATTCATAAGGTTAATAATAGATTTGTATAAAGATTTGGAAGGGGGAGAAGGGAAGATAGTGGGCTTAGGTTAATATATCATGATAATGCACCCCACTTTATGTTTGTCACGCCTAGAGAAATTTGTTTGAGGTTGCATGTTTATGTGTTGTTAGTAGTGGGGGATGTTAAAAGGTGGATGAATCTTTTTGTTGCTAAGTTTTCATTTTGTCTTCCTTCTCATCTATTTGTCTCCAATGAGAACTTGCATGGGCTTGTCATGGTTTTTTCTCCATGATTAAGCATGCATATTAATTAGTTATATATATACTTTTATGGTTATTATGAGTGGCTTAAAATTATATGGTTATGTAAGGTATCAACACAACAAGGTGCAAAAAAAATAAATGAAAGCATAATTATAAGTAAATAGGACAATCTCTCTCTCTAGTTTTCTTCCTTCTATGAGTTTTTTATGTCGTTTTGCTAAATAACAATAATATATCATGATGCTAGATGTTTTTTATTGTTTACCATTTCTCTCATATATACATTCTTGATATACAAATATATAGGTTTTTTTCTTACATTAATAATAACAAACTCAATGTAATCCACATGTGAGGTTTGGGAGGGTATAGAGTCCGCAGACCTTACTTCCACTTAAAAAGATAGAGAAATTGTTGGCTCATGAATATGTTCTCTTTACATTGCTAACATGAAAAGTGCTACCTAATTAGACAACAATAACTAAGAGATGATTAAATCAAACTCGTGAAATTGTGAACTAAATTATGTTATTTTGGTCATTAAACTGTCCAGAACAAACTTTAGCACTTTTCACAAAGTGTGTATTCACCCATAATGAGGGATTTATATGCACCGTTATGATCTTCTTTTAGGCCACTCTTTAAATTATGTTTCCTTTAGTTAATTGGATTAAATTTCACCTTTAAAGTAGTAGGACAATTATTTATTTATTTATTTTGGAAATAAAGTCCACCCCACCCCCAGATCATGAGGATAAAATTTAAATAATGGCCTCAAGAAAGAAAATTTGTGCAAATTCCCAATAATAAAGGGCTAAAATGTATAGGCTACTATTTTCAAGGCCCATAATAGATCAAAGCTTGAGTGGGCTCTAAATCTGCAAAAGAAATAGAATAACCAAATATGCATTATGGGCCTTACACATAGGAGCCGATTCATGTGTTTGGATACTATGATAATAATAAGAGAAACTTACATAAATCTCACTAGTTTAGAAGTTAAATACTTAGATATACTCTAGTTTGTAATATTACAAGTCTTACCTGATAATGGTACGTTCAGATACATGTATCTCGGGATACATGGGATTAAAATTAGGTGTAATTTGTTCTAAATACATTGTTCTAGATAACAAATCTCGCTCACCTCCTTCCATCTCACTCACCACTCTCCTATGTATTTGGGATATATCTCACTCATCTCTCTTCCTATTTTAGTGTATCTGGTAGCAAAAATGCATGTATCTAGGTGTATCTTTCTGAATATATGATAGAAAACTCTTAATTAATGACAAGATACATAATTATTTTAAAAATATTGATAGAACTGGTATATATGATATGGATGTATGTCTAATAAGGTAGTTTCTCCTAATGAGAATCTTTAAAGTTGCTATTCAATATAAATTTGTATCTTTCATCATTCTATTGTATCTTTGAAATGACGGTATTTTTCTTTTTCTCAATTTTAGAATCACCTTTAACACTTTTCGCAGCAACGTTCTTGTTCGATTGTCATGATGAATCATATTTTTTAAAATTTTCGTAGAGCTCATGTTGTATATTTTTGTACTTGTTTTGTATGTATTTATACATGATAGCACCTTTATCGCATTTTTGCTTCCGTTTTATTTCATGTTAGCTTTTACTTTCAATATTGGTTTTAGGTTTTTTACTTAACTACTACAGGGCTATAATAGATGTCATCACGGCTCAATTTCGAATTGTGGCTAGGAAAAGTCATATAATACCAAAGTAACGAACTTACATCAAATTCTAGTGATTATACATGAGTCTATGTTAGATTTAACACCTAGAATCTAAATAATCATGAATTTAAAGGTAGAAATTGTTGAATTTTTTTTTGTAAGGATAAAAGAGGGTAAATTGAGAATATGAGGTCTGATTTAAAATCTAATTATTAATTTGGACTCATAGGATTATGGTAACCCAAAACATAGTAATTTATCACAAACATATGGCTATATCCTGTGATTGCATTCATATTTTTAAAAATTCTAGACTTTTGTACAAACGACAATAAGAATAAAAAAAAATGTAAGGACTCCTTGCAAATTTTTAGTATTATATTCATTATTTCTCACACTTTCACTTTTGACATGTCTATATGGATATTTACAATATCACGAGTTTGAATAGTAATAATTTCTTTCTTCTAATTCCCTCTTAATTTTTATGTAAAATAAAAATAAAAAATATAGCACACCAACCATACTACCAACACGAAAAAATCAACATAATATAAAGGAAGCATCTCTAATCTAGCTGTCTTTTTTTTCACTTTACGGTCAGATCTTTCTATAACAATCATTTTTTATAATAACATTTCATTATAAAAGACATATTTTTTTTAGTGAAACCAATCTTTCATTTTATGTTATATTATATATTTTTTTCCAATTACATCATTTCACTATAGCAATCGAAAAATTTTGAGACAAACTATATTATTATAAAGAATTGTGATCGTATAAACGTAGCGCTAAATAAAAAAGAAAAGTAGGGAACAATAAACTTACATATGGAACAAAAATGAAGAGCTGGTTGTCTACTCTGCATTCAATTCCTCAATTACCAAAACAAAGAAAGTACTTAAGTTTATGAAGTCACTTCATTAGTTTTAAATTAAACATAACAATTGACATATTAATCAAAGAATTTTTTAACTGTGGGTGAGGGAACATATAATTGGTCAAAATAATAGTACTAATCTGAAATTAACGTGTGGCAATTGTTACAAATGATAGTGGGAATGAAACTACCTTTTAATAACATGAATGATTAAACATGATTTTTTTATAGTTCAATTAAGTGATTAGTTATTGGTTCACACGTATTAGTCTTCTATTGAAAGAGCTTTGGCATGCGTTTAAGCACAAAAGAAGGTTTGTAAATGTCACCTTTTTTTAAAAAGAAATACTTTTTACATTAAACGGAAAAGGACCAAGAATAGCCCTAATTTATTGAAAATGTCTTAAAAATATTCTCCTTCAACTTTTTGATCTAAAAATATATTATGTCTTTGTTTTTGGTTTAAAGATACCCTTCTTTAACTTTTGATCTAAAAATATCCCCAACCCAAATTTAATTAAATTGAATTCGCTTGCTAATTAGTTAATTCCTTATTTGTTCTAAAAGATAATTTTCTATTATTCAAATTCTTAATATTAGCTCATCCCAAAATATTTATGTTTAGTTTTATTTGAAATGAAAAATAATTTTTTGTGTTGTCTAACATTTTTAGTAATAGAGAGTAAAGAAAAAGGACAAAGTTTGATTGATTAATATATTTATAGACTAAACGATTTATCCTCAATACTAAAATAAAAACTTATTTACTGGTTCAAATTTCCAGTAGAAAATTTTCTAATAAAATATCTATTTGTTCTGATAAAAAAATATTGCATTGGAGGTTCTTTATGCCAAGACAACAATTACTTCATTGTCATAAGGATAACCAGCTTTCTAAAAATAATAAATAATACTAAATAAAAAGAGACATAAACACAATTCAAGATTTTACTAACATATATAATGACATTTGATGCATCAATATTGATCTCTTATTTTTTGCTTCTGATAACGTTAATGATATGTCCTTGTATTGATAAATTTTTAATAATAAAGAAATAGAAAAAATAATAAACTTTAGTAAAATAATTAGAATGTGAGTTGTGCTGAAATCAGGTGATGTTATAAGAGCTAGGAAATATTAACTAAATTTAAGAGAACATATGTCAATCTGTCTACTAATATTCTTTGCATGATCATCATTAATTAAAGATTTCGCACAAACAATTTAAAGAAAAAAAGAATTAAAATTTTATTTAGTTCAAATAATAAAATTATGAATTGTTATTGAATAAAAATGCAATCAATATTAAAATCCTAAATATTAGATAGATAGATAACAAAGGTTAAAAATATTTTCAAACATAAAGATGGAAAGAGAGATATCTTTGAATCAAAGACAAAATAAAGGATATATCTTAATCAAAATAAAAAAAAGGAATATTTTAAAGTCATTTTCAATAAGTTATGAATATTATTGGTCCTTTACCGTATATTAAAAGATTGGTAGGGGTATTGCATTTGCCTTTGTCTTTTCAGACTTGTATATGATGATGATGATGATTGTATTTCAATTTTTTAAGTATATATGTATAGTTCTACTCATTTGATTCCAAACACAGTTCCTAAGTCATGTTGTAATGATTCACGACATTTTGCTTTCTTCTTTTTGTTATATTTTAAAGATTATTGTGTGGGGGAATGGTACATGTGTCAAGATGAACCGAAGTACTTTTTTGGGCAGTCCTTCTCCCTTCTCATGTTGTCACGGAATGAATTTGGTAACTAATGATGTTAGAGAGGCTGAGATGAGTATCGCATCGTATCCTATCATCGTTGACAACTTATTTTTGCTTTGTATAGTCACGACTCGTATTTTTTCTAAATAGTTTCTAAGTATTTCTTAATTTAGATTTCTACAGACTACTTGCAACTCTTATTACTGCTTTGGCCTTTGAGTTATTGCTCGTATTGTTCTTTTTAGTTTCAGTGAAATGTTTATAGGGTTTTACTTTTGATTTAGCTCTGGCTCCTCCCACTGCTTGTAGCTTACATTATCATGTCATTTTTCATTTTTGGGGATTCTTTACCTTCATATGTGAAAGTTGCTCTAATTTATAAGGAATTCCACGTTCCTCATGTTGATCGGGTCAGAGTCTAAGCTAGTGATGATTTCGGCTACTGATGGAATGTCACCATATATAGCCCTCCAAAAATTAATTTTAATTTTATGCCCTTTTTTTTTAAAAAAAAAATAATACGTGTAAGAGAATTGAAAAGACTATTTTCTTCCTTCAATGTATAAGTGATCATTTTCTCATATTAAGTTAGTTCTCCTCAGAGAGTCCAGACCTAAACGAGGGAAAAAAAAGTTCAAATGTAACGAAAAAGGTGAAAAATAAACCCAATCTACCTATATCACATAAAATACAGGGAAAAACAACCTAATTATACAAAATATCCTTACCATATCTACTAAATCCCTCTATATTTTAGAAATAATTACATCTCTCTACCTCCCCTCCTCTTTCTCTTGTTGGCTCTCTTCCTCTATCCTCTTTCTCTCTCTCTACCCCCTCCCCCTGGCTCTCTCTCCTCTTTCTGCTCGGTGATGGTGTGTATCATTGCTAATATGATATACATGTATTTTTAATACCATATACATGTGTCTATCCATGAATACACTAGTAAATGTATCGATGCATATTTTGATTCTAGATACATGTATCTTTGACACCAACTACATATAATTATGCACGGATATATTAAATATTTGATACTAAATATACTTATGAAATAGATATCGGACACATAGGATGAAATTGATATCAGATACACAGGTATACATGAAATTGATACAAGATATGCAGATACATAACATTTATGAAATTTAGATACATTATGAAATACATAAACATAAGGAGAGAAGTAAGCGAGAGAGAGAAAGGTGAGTGAGAGAGAGAGACAAGCGATAGAGTCAGCGTAATCCAAATACTAGTGAATCACGCTTGGATAAAGTGTATCTAGAATAAATTATACCTATTTTGACATGCATATACTTGAGACACATCTATCTATTCCGTGAGATACATGTATATATCTAGAACAATATTTTTGTCTCTTTATACAAAATGGAGGGTGTAAACAAAGGATTATATTATGGGATACAAACAAGTCACTAGAATACATTTGTTGGCTGGGAACACCAAAATATTGGCCACACACCATAAACCTAAATACACCAAAATATTGGCCACACACCATAAACCTAAATTCTATTATTTCATATTACAGCTACTTGGTTAAGTTTGGGACTTTCTTGTAACCATCAAATAATTATCTAATTTGTACAGCCTTATTAATAATTGTTATTCTACTTTTTCTAGTTTGTGGAAATTCCTTGTTCCAAATAACAACTCAATTATGAGCCTGGCCATGACACTGACGTAACAACACAGACTTTTTGAAGAAAAAAAACAAAATAGCTGTGGATTTATGAAAAAAGCTATGATGAATATTGGTGCACTAGGAATATAATATTATTTGCAAAATGGAATATTGCCTGCATAAGAATCTTGTTTTCTTATGATTAGATTATTTCGTGATTAATTATTTTAGAATTATTATTTCGTTTTTAATGTGAGATAAGAATATAATTACAATTTAGAAATAATTATAATTGAGATAAGTTATCATGCAAATTTATCCCAACTAAATATGAAATAAATTTATCTTAAAATTAATTTCGAAATTAATTATTTTTTATTCTTCTACAACACTTTGTTTGGTTCAGTTTATGTATAACTAATGCAAAATTAAACACTCTATTTGATATCATGTTATGTATAACTAATATCAATATTATGTGTATCGACATTATTAACATACTCTATTCAACATTATTCTCATATATCTTATCAAACGACCCCTACCAAATTTCTAATTTTTCTAACACATTATTAATTATCAAAGTATTAATTGCCTAATGAGCTGAACTGACATGTAAAAATGACAAACATGCACCATGTCTCAATCAAAGTTTAATTATAAGTTTATGACACTACTAAATCGAAAAATGAGGATCGTTATAATAATACATTTTTTATAATTTTTATTCATTTATTTTCGACGTTTTTATACTTAATATTATACATGACTCTCACGCTTTTCATATTCAAGTATAATTCTTTAAATATTTAATGTATAAGTTATGACACTACCTTATGGTGTTTAAGTATAGGGTGTAAATTATCTGGCATAAGAAATTACTCCTTCTGTCCAATAATACATGTCCTCTATTGACTTGGCACACTCCTTAAGAAACAATAAATAATAAGGGTAATACTATTATTTTATCCTTTGATTTTTTTAAATTAAATGCTTTGAGAAATGTGTTAGATGTTAAATATTCCCTCCGTTCTTTTTTATATGTCATCCCTTTTTATAAATAGTTGGACCATAATACTTGTCATTTCATAAAATCAATGCATAAATTATCATATTCTTCCTATTATACCCTTGATAGATTAGTTAATTAGTCTTGAAAATATATACTTTGACCGACCTAGAAAAATTAATTAGTAATTAATATTTATTGGAGTACTTCATATATTGATTAACTCTCCATTCACGATTCTATAAATTCTGATTTTGAAAATAAACTCAAAATTTTAAATAGTCATCCAAATGCATTTTAATTTTTGAAATCTAGCATATTCATCATTCATTGAAAAGTTGACTTAAGAAAACATTAAATAATGGTAGAAGGGTAAAGTTACTTAATTTCTTAATGCAAGTGCAATCTAAAATAGTGACATATAAAAAGGAACGGAGGGAGTAGTATTTAATAACAAGGTAAAATAGACACATAAAGTAGATTATCTCTTGATTTTCTAAACTGGACAAGTATTGTTGGACAACTATTTTTAGTATAGTGGACAATTATTATTGGACGGAGGGAGTAACTTATTTTTTTAAGTCAAATTTTTTATTGGAAGTGAAAAATCTAATTAGAATGACTTTGTGAGAGAGAAAAAAAAGTGACTTATTCGATAATAACTGTTAGCCAAAATGCAGGGATTCTCAAAGGAATCCGAGGTTTTAGCAGTTGGACAGGAGTTTAGTGGAGAAGCTCGAGTTATTCAGCTATGGTGGATGAAAAGATAGAAGATGAAGAATAGAATTCTATTGGAAAGTGTACTTGTATATTCAATTGATGATTCAATGTGTAATGATACAATGCCTTGTATAGAAATGAGAAAGAATCTTATCTTGTTAACTCCTTCTAACTAATCCAACATCAATCATAACTAACTACTCATAAGGCAAAACTAACTAACTTGACCAGCTGATTCATTTATTGTGTAACAGTACTCCGTGTTGCAAAGAGATCCTTGACCTCAAGGATCTAAATGAGGAAACAATCAATGCATTAAGAATTCTCAAGTAGCATGATCTGCTGACTTCTACTTTGACTGCCATCAGCAATTGATTCACAATGTTGTTCAAACTTCAGATGATCCTTAACTGTAATTCTCTTAGACATTTTCCCACCTTGTGTACCAAGGTTAAATTCATTTCTACAACATTCATATGTCTGTTCATAGCTATTGATGACTGCAAAAGGTCGTTCATTCTTTCCAGACACTTCAACTATTGGATTTGTATTCCTGAATAAAGGGCCAGGAGAGTGGAAAAACAGAAACAACTGATTGCCTCCATTCTCCATATTCTGCCCAAAAGATGTCGAACTCATCTTTCCAAGTGAAGACGTAGAAAACTGTAAAGGTAGAAACTGAGTGCATCCCTTTCCCTTGAGATCACCTTTGTTCCCAAGAATGAAATATGAATTTGAGATTTGACAATTGATGACTTCTAAATGTGTAACACTGTGACCGTTCACAAGGTACGTCATATGGTCATACATTCTCATCCTCAACATTATCGCTTTCTTGCTCCCGATCACATACCAAGTTGACAATGATAGAAAACCATCAATCCACACTTTTACTCTTGCCTCTGCACTTAGAAAGAGCGATTTCTCAATCTCTTCATGTTAGCAGGTCTTCTTATTACTCTCCAAGTTTAACCATAAATCGCAGGAAGCCAAGATCTTGAAAAGAATTGTATCAAAATGAGCTTGCCATGAGAGTACTTTTTTCTAATCACTATCCAAAGATTTTGTACCCATATGACTGTTATCATTCAAGAAAAGCCAACCAAGATGCATATTTTTAAAAGTCTCGATATCACTCTCATTATCTATAAAGAATGCATCACAAAACAAGTCTTCCAAAACTTCAGTTTTATTATTTCTTTCAATGGTGCCACTAAACAGAGAATCTATATCTAAATCTCTTTTAGGCATATCATTGAGAACCTTGGAAGTATATGATGTCTTCTTGATAGAAGTTTCTTGTGGGTAGAAATGAGAAAGATTAGAGAATTCAAAACAAATCAGCTTCTTTGGGGAATCTGCCCCAAGTCTTTCCACTAACGCTACCACATATTCATTCCAACTTCGTGGTTGAATGTACTGCCTATATTTCATAAAGGAGAAGTGCCACCGAACAGCTTCACCTTCTAACTGTAGAGCATCAATGTTAATCTTATCTTCCATGGGAATGTTCTCCATATTGAAAAATTGATCGATTCTAAACAACTAAGATCTGAGATCTTCTCTAGAAAACTTCAAAAACTCTAGTGTCGACCCTCGAGGGTAATGTGAATGATGATTACTGAAGCTACTGTGTGATTGTTGTTTTGACTGCCATCCACCCACAAGTATTTTGTCTTCTCCTGTGGGTAGGGGTGTACATGACCGGGTTGGTTCGGATTTTTCAAATATCAAACCAAACCATTTGTGTCGGATTTTTAAATCTATAAACCAAACCAAATCAATAAAATTTGGGTTTTTCAACTTCGGGTTTTTTCGGATTTTCTAGTTTTTTTCGGAAAAGTATTCATACAAACATATAATTTACTTGTACTTCAAATATTTATTTAGTCCTACCAAAATACAACTATCTAAAGTGTTTCTTAAGAAAATAACACAAAATACTATATGAGTAATGATACTAAAATATCCAACAAAAAATAATAATAATGAAATCGTGTAAAACAAATATTGCAAATTAACAAGTCATAATGAAAATGATCATAATTTAAAGGGCAAATTACATAAATCACATACATTTAAGGCAAAATACAATCTATCCCTTAAAAGTTTATAATTACAGAAATCCCTCAAATTGATACAATAATATAAGCGTTGATACATTAATCTGATGTGCGAGATACATTAATCGTTAAGTAAGATACATTACATTTTATACATGATACAATAATCTGATGTGCGAGATACACTTATCTGATACGCGAAAATGAGAGATTTTGGAGATTTGTAAAACTTATAGGGGATAATGGTAATAAGTAAACTAAAAGGTGGGATTTCTGTAATTTTTCCTAATTTAAAAGTACTAAATCATGCTAAAATAAGTTTAATAAGTATTAGTTACATGACTAAATATTAAAGGAAATTAAAATTAGATTATGTATTTGAATAAAATAATGTAAAACCATAGAACAAATATTCAATATTATTGTCATTCTTAGTGTTAAATTGATTATTTTTTTTCCTTTAGTATTAATTTAATTTTGATTAAAGCTTTATCATAATTACCAATATCTGTGGACTATAATCTTTATTGAACCATTTAGAATTCTAAGTTTCAAACTTGAAATAATAATATATTAAAAGATAAAAACTATGGAAAAGTATAAGATTTTGTGCCATGGTTTATAACCACTTATTTACCTTGATTTATCAACGTTCTTGAACAATTGTATAAAGATGGAAATGGTAATATTATCAAGGTTGTTTATCCACCACAGTCATCCTTTGTTTTACCTAATAATACATGTATTATATTTACTGCCTTTCAAAAATTTGTTGAAGAAGATGTTGCGGCAGTCAGCATCAACGAAATTAATAATTTGATTTCTCAAAATAATTATTTGGGACTTTATGTTAAAGTTTTGGGTGAACATATCGGTTCTCTTGATAAAAAGTTAGATGAACTAACTGCTTTAATAATACAAATAAAAAATGATTTAAATACTTTTAATAAAGCTTCTACTTCTAAAAATAATAAGGAAACTCTTATTATGTCTACTCCTGTGCAGAGACTTCCTGAGATTTCAGAATTTAAATTTAAAACGACTTATGAATTAGAAGAACTTCTTAGTAAAAAGTTTTCAGAATTTAAAGCAAGTCATATGGATTTGTCTGAAAGTTTTGCGGATGAAATGGAAAACACTTTTGATTTTAAAAATCATGTTAACTTAGAATTTAATAAACTTAAGGGTATCCCAAAAAGAATAATGATAATACTAAATTTTCTAATAAACCAACCATGCAAACTTATTATTATCCCAGGTCTACTCCTCAAGATGTGCTTGTAAAAGAACGAGACTGGAATCAGACTAATATCTCTTATAGCGGTTCTGAAATTATGAATGGAATCTTGATGGCTTAACTGATAGACAGCTTACTATTCTTGTGCATAGAATGCTAATGTATGCAACTATCTGTAAAAATGTTAAAAACACAGATAGAAATATTTGCAAAATGATTATTGCAGGTTTTACGGGCCAACTTCAAGGTTGGTGGGATAATTATATGACCGTCGAGCAAAAAGCTACAGTGATTAATGTTGTTTCTACTAATGAAGGTGTTGATAACCTTGGCATGACTCTTGTTGCTAATAGAGAAGACGCGGTTTATACCTTAGTCTTAACCATTTTAGAACATTTTAATGGTAGATTTACCAATCAGTTCGAAATGGTTCGTACCCTGTTAAACGGCTTACGATGTAGAACCTTGGGAGAATTCAGATGGTATAAAGATACTTATATGAGTAGGGTGATAGAACTACCAGAAAATAAGTATGAGCATTGGAAAGCTAAGTTCATAGATAGCCTTCCCCCATTATTTGCACTAAGGGTTAAAAAGATCCTTAGAAATGAGTAGGGAGATATTCCTTATGGTGATTATACCTACGGTAGGTTGATAGGAGTTTGCACTCAAGAAGGGATAAACTTGTGTAATGAATTAAAACTTTCTAGACAGCTCAAGATAGATAAGCTTAAGAAAAGATCCTAGCTAGGAGATTTTTGTTCTCAGTTTGGTTTACCTAATACTTCAGCTAATACTAAGAAGACAACCAAACATAGAGATTCTAGAGGTTCTAATCCAGATGACTATTATAGAAAAAGAAGGTCTAGGCATAGACGTAGATCCAAAGAAGAAAGAAATGAGCGAAAAGCTTATCGTAAATCTAATAGATATACCAAAAATAGGTCTAAGAGGGAACTCGCAAAAACTAAGTGTTATAGGTGTGGCAATTTCGGACATATAGCACCCAATTGCAAGCTTGAAAAGCTGAAAACCCTAGAACTTGATGAAGAAATTCATGATAAGATTTATAGTTTCCTTTATACTTCCGAATCGGAGTCCGATTATGAGTCCGGTTCAAGTTCTGAAGAAAATATTGATTTGCCTGAATTATCTGATAATAATCAGCATGTTAATAATAATGCTTGTGATACTTGCAAACTTGGTCACGGGGATATTTGTTCCTGTGAAAATGATGAATTTTATAAATTGCAATCTCAATTTGAAGATTTAAATCTTAACACTATTATTTCTGATAATGCGATAGAACTTTTAAAATAAGTTACTGATAATAATCTTCGTGAAAAAATTATTCAATTAGCAGTTAATAACAAGGCTAGTTCATCAAAAAATTCGGAAAAAATTGATTTTGAATATGAATATTTTGCTCCATATTCTCTATCTGAAGTTCAAAACAAACTGAATAAACAAACTATTTCTAAAATTCCTCTTTTGATGATTTAAAGGGAGAAATTGAAAAGTTTTAAAAATGAGATTAAATCTCTCAAACAAAATCAAATGATTTGTGATCACCGTATTACTCAGATAGAAACTGCTAATAGCAAGGGGAAAAATATTGCTAAAGAAAATACTCCTGAAAAATTTGTTCATTTTGATCCTAGACCAAGTATGTTTCTAGGAATGATACAAATTGTAACTGCGCATAAATGGTATGTTAAATGTACTATATTGATTAATAATAGTTTTTCTATAATTAATGTTGCCATGATTGATAGAGGAGCTGATATGAGTTACATTCAAGAAGGTCTTGTACCTACCAAATACTTTGAAAAGACAACTCATATGGTTAAATCTGCATCAGAACATGCTTTAGATATAAAGTATAAATTATTCAATACTTGTATTTGCCAAAATAAAGCTTGCATTCCGCATTTCTTTTTCTTGGTTAAAAATCAGTTATACCTTCCGATTATACTTGGAACCCCTTTTATAAATGCTATTTACCCATTTACTAGCATAAATGCTAAAGGTTTTTCGGCCATATATAATAATCAGAATATAAGTTATACTTTTGTCACTGAACCAATTTCTCGTGATATTAATAGTTTAATTGATATGAAACAGAAGCACGTTAATTCTTTACAACTTGAATTATTTAGTATGAACATATTTGATACTTTGAAAAGTACTAAAGTACAGGAAAAAATTAAATTAATTTCTGAACAAATGGCCATTGATATTTGTGCTGATCATCCTAGTGCTTTTTGGAATCGAAAAAAACATATTGTTACTCTTTCATATGAAGAAAATTTCTCTGAGGATAATATTCCAACTAAGTCTCGTCCTTGCCAGATGAACGCCGAATTGGTGGAATTTTGTAAAAAAGAAATTGATAGTTTGTTACAAAAGGGTTTGATTAAACCATCTAAATCACCTTGGTCTTGTACTGCATTTTATGTTAATAATGCTGCTGAAAAGGAACGAGGAATCCCCAGGTTGGTAATAAATTATAAACCATTGAATAAATATTTAAAATGGATTCGGTATCCGATTCCGAATAAAAAAGATTTATTGTCCAGATTATACGATGTCAATATATTCTCAAAATTTGATTTAAAATCAGGTTATTGGCAAATTCAAATTTTTAAAGAACATTCTTATAGAACGACTTTTAATGTCCCATTTGGACAATATGAATGGAATGTTATGCCATTTGGTTTGAAAAACGCCCCTTTTGAATTTCATAAAATAATGAATGATATTTTCAACCCATATTTAGATTTCATTATTGTTTATATTGATGATATTTTGGTTTATTCAAAGACTCTTGAAATGCATATTAAACATTTAGATATTTTCAAGAAAATTTTCATACAAAATGGTTTGGTAATTTCTAAACCAAAAATGAGTTTATTTCAAACTAATGTTAGATTTCTCGGACATCTTATTTGTCAGGGGAAGGTAACCCTTATTCAACGTTCAATTAACTTTGCCTCTAAGTTTCCTGACGTTATTACAGATCGGACACAATTACAAAGATTTTTGGGAAGTTTAAATTATATATCTCCCTTTTATAAAAATTTATCTAGAGATTTGGCCCCTTTATATGACAGGTTAAAAAAGGACCATAAATCGCCTTGGACTGATAGTCATACCACTTTGGTAAAGAATATCAAACTTCGTGTTCAATCTTTACCTTGCTTAACTCTTGCTAACCCGGCTTGGCAAAAAATTGTTGAAACAGATGCATCTAATATTGGTTATGGGGGGATTTTAAAACAGATTAATCCTCACGATAAAACTGAATATTTGATTAGATTTCATTCAGGAAAATGGAGCGATGCTCAGAAAAAATACGCTACGGTAGCTCATGAAATGCTAACCATTGTTAAATGTGTATTGAAATTTCAGGATGACTTATACAATCAAAAGTTTTTGATAAAAACTGATGCTCAATCCGTGAAATATATGTTTAATAAAGATTTCAAACATGATGCTTCTAAATTAATGTTTGCTAGGTGGCAGGCCCAGTTAGCTCCTTTTGATTTTGATATTCATTATAAAAAGGGGAGTGATAACTCTCTTCCGGATTTCTTATCCAGAGAATACCTATCGTCTTAATGGGATTTTTATCTCCTTTACTTTCAGATAAAATGTTGATTACTATCATAAAGGTTGTACCTCTTAATAGAGATGTACAAGAAATAATTATATACAAAATTATAGATGCCATGATGAGAGACATCATTTCAGAAATTTGTTTTTGTGAAGAACTTATTGATTTTTATAGTAATTATTATGATATCGACATCGAATAAAACTAAATGTTTTGTTTGTAGGATGGATCCTCCTTGGGTGACCAAGGTCAGAGGAAAAGGCGGTTATACCAGAGGAAAAGGAAGATCATCCTCAGTCTCATCAGGATCGTCATATGGATCCTCGTCATCTAATCCTCCAATTATACAAAGAGGAGGAATGAGTTTGGTAAATTTAAAAAATTCCCAAAAAGAAGCTTCTTCTATACATCTGGAAGATATTCCAGAAATTAATCCATTATATGCACAATTGCAGGAGTATCTCTCTCAAAAGAAAGGTGAAACATTTGCTTTCATCGCTAAAGATGATATTGATAATATTAAGTCATACGAAAAGGTAGAAAAGAAAGAAATGATATTTCTTTTGGAAAACTCTGAGATTCAGAGAAAAGAGGAACCTTGGAAGATATTCCAACGATATTTAATTAATTGATTATATTTCCCGGGTGAGTCATACAAAACCCGTTCATATTATAAGACTATTCTAATGAACACTGGTAGTATGGATTTTCAGCACTTCTCAGGGTGCAATACCAGCGAGAATGTTTATAACTTCTCCAAGATGATTATCAAACAGATTATATCTATCGAAGATTGGGGTATTTCCTCAATGAAAGAAAGGCAGATAAGCCTGAACAAGATCCCTACAAATTTTACTTATTGGGATTATATCAATGCTTTTAGTAAAGTCCTCTACTACAATAATGAGAGGCATAAACATGTTTGGTTTATTAAGATTTGTGCAAAGATATTTGCAGGACCAATTCCTAATTGGTGGTCATACCACGGTCCAACGGTAAAGATTTTACCCGAACCATTTTTGAATTATACAAAGAATGGGTTAAGGTTTCGCCAGACCTTAATAATTTATATCACGCAGATCATATCTGCTATATGAAGAAAATTGAACAAATTTATTTCTTCATAAAATTCTCTATTCCATGGATTCACAAGTGGACTCCGAAAGTATGTTTTACCGAAGAACAGATTTCATGCTTATATCTCACATATTATAACAATTTTTGGGACAAATTGATGAAGAAAGATCCCAAAACAAAGTCATTATATGGACAAGAGCTTCTGGACCTTATTTCAGGAAAAATCCAGGAATATAGTGCTTCTCCGCACAAAGAAATAATAGTTGATAGTTCTGTAAAACTCATGGCTAAGAGAATCTTCAATCAAGATGGAGATCAAAAGGAAATGATTAATAAGTATTTAGAAGATGTTAAGAAAATTCTACTTCTAAATATCACAAATTATGCAAAATTCGACACTTCTATGAGGAGTGAAACAAGTGAGGATATTCGGGATGATATTCAGGAAGCTCAACCATTCGAGGAAGAAAATCCAACGGCGAAAGATGTTTTGACAGAGGCGGAAGATTTCCTCCGACAACTGAAGAAGAAAGACAAAATATAAAATTTTTCAGAATTATCAAAGAATAAAGCAATAGTAGAAACACTGTTCATCTACAGTATAAACACTGTTCATCCACAGTAAATATACTGTTACTAGGGCCAATTGATAAGGACCCTTTATTGTAGATAGATGTCTTTCTTTTTTTATAAATAGGTTTCATTTGTAGTCTTTAAGGGGCAGATTTTAGAAAACCCTCTCTACTCTTTCTTGTAAAGCGCTCTCTTTCTCTCTCTCCTGTCTTTTGTAAGTTGTGAGTTTGCCGGAATACTTGCCGGACTTTGTGAATAAAGTTTAAAGTTATTATAGGCCCTGGTGTTGGCCCTTAGTTTCAGGTACTATTTTCTTTCTTTTACTTTTTATATCTCCGATCTAGAGTCTTGACTATGTCCGGCTAAAAGAATCATATCTATGTCGCATATCTAACTTCACTTTTATATCTATCATGAAAGATCTAGACTTTATCTAAATATAAATAAATTTCTATATGGTTTCTTGACTTGGTTCCGAGATGGTGGTACAGTCAGATTTGATGCAATACGTTATTGACTTTGTCTAGCCAGTCGTGGTTCTAAGCCCGATAATGAGTTGAGAAAAAGGGCGCCCTATACCCGGTTAGAACTGCTAGATACATGGGCTTAATAACAATACGTATTCAGATCTTGACAGACCCTTTGCTTGGGTAAAAGGACTTAGTCCTTCCATACAGTCATAAAACGATATAAAAATTTGTATGTATTTCGATTCATATTTCTTTCCTTGAATTTGGATGTTGACAAGCTAGATTGAAGATGACCGCGCGGACTACCGCCCGTCGTCTGAGATCCTGGTTTCGTTGGAATTTTGATTTAAGCTTTATTATAATTACCAATATCTGTGGACTATAATCTTTATTGAACCATTTAGAATTCTAAGTTTCAAACTTGAAATAATAATATATTAAAAGATAAAAACTATGAAAAAGTATACGAAATATTTAAAAATTATATCAAAGTAAATATTTTTATGTATAAAATAAAATTTTAAAATTATATATATAATGTCGGGTTGGTTTGGTCTCGGGTTGATTTTTTTAGTTAAAACCAAACCAACCCAAATATAGTTGGGTTTTTTTTTTCCAATACCAAACCAAGTCAAACCAACCACTAGTTGGGTTTTTTTCTCGGTTTGTGGTTTAGTTCAATTTTCGGTTCGATTTTGTACACCCCTACCTGTGGGTAGTTTATCTCTCTGATTCGCTCCATTACTTGTCATTAATTCCTTAATTTCAAGCACCACTTGATCCAATTTTTGAAGATTTGAAACTTTCTTTGCAAGAGTATCAATTTCCAATATCATTTTTTGCATCATTTCACGCAATTTCCTTACCTCACTAGAAAAAATCTCTTTGCTATTGCTGATTTTGTCATTGTTGCCAAGGATTCGTATGGCTCTAATACCAATGTTAGCCAAAATGCAGGAATTCTCAAAGGAATCCGAGGTTAGCAGCTGGACAGGAGCTTAGTGGAAAGCTCAAGTTATTCAGCTATGGTGGATGAAAAGATAGAAGATGAAGAATAGAATTTCATAGGAAAGTGTACTTGTATATTCAATTGATGATTCAATCTGTAATAATACAATGCCTTATATAGAAATGAGAAAGAATCTTATCTTGTTAACTGCTTCTAACTAAACCAACAACATAACTAACTACTCATAAGACAAAACCAACTAACTTGACCAGCTGATTCATTTATTGTGTAACAATAACACAATTAAGTAACTTTACTAAATAATTCTATATAATTGAGAAAAACATAATTAAGTTTGCAATTTCATCAATTTATTGAATTGACTTTTATATAGATCTAGGAGGGTCGTCGGTCAACCCTCAGCTTTTTTCTTCGAAATTCTCAAAAATAACATGTATCAATATGAAAATTTTATCCATTTTAATTTTTTTTAAAAAAAAATTAATTTGACCACATAAACGTGAATAAATTCACTGAAGAATATTATAATACCATATTTAGGATTGGATTTTTTTAATATTATGCATCCCTTTAAAAGGTTCAAATTACAATTTACACTAATCAAAAGGGTCATTTGTTGTGATTTACACTTTATTCTATTATTTTTAATGTAAATTATTAAAAATTATACGATAAGATGTAAGTCACAAAATAGTGCATATATTAGGGGTGCAAATCATAAATTACTCGACAATATTATTTGTTTGTTTTTTTCCCGAACGTTTTTAAGAAGTAGAAATAGTTAATGCATTGAGATTTAAAAAAAGTAAAAATTGCATAAATCTCAGTATTAAGAGTTAACTACATTCTATCTCTATTTTTTCCCAAATTATAGAAATTCCTTAAATTTATAGGACTCGGATACATCAGGAAACTTGCAGATACACAACTCACGAATTGTGAATGATACATTACTTAATAGGAGGAATGTATTCGAGATGGGATAGAGATGTATTCGAGAGGGGAGAAATGTATCCGAGAGGGGAGGAATGTATCCGAGAGGGGATAAGGATGTATCTGAGAGGGGATAGAAATTTATCCTAGAGGGGATAGAAATGTATTCGAAAGGGGATAGTCGGATAGAGATGTATCCAAGAGAGGTAGTCGGATAGAGATGTATCCAAGAGAGGATATGGATGTACCCAAGAGGGGATTTTGTAGTTTTTTAAATAGTAGGGAATTTTAAAGATTGTAGTAAAATAAGATGTGTATTTATGTAATTTTTTCTTAAAAGATTTATTAGAGAGAAGAGTAACTTTGAAAGTGTTCACATTTGTTTGTAAAATTCTCAAGAAGTTTTTTAAATGATGAATTAGTAAAATTATCTTCTTATTTATGATTTCTTAATATGCGTGTATAAATTAAAATGATCAACTGGTTTTGAAAATTCATTTATTTTAGATAAAAAGAAAATGCTAAATTCACTTATTTGAATGGAAGAGAATAATATCTAACTTTTATTACTCTCACGTGCAAGTTATTCCCGTCCCTCTCTTAATGATGAAGTATAATTGCCTTTTGACAGAATTTGACATAGTTTTCCCAAGCTTATATATTTCTATCTATAAGAGTACAAGTAAATTATTAGAAATATTAATTTTACAGTTAAAAATTAGGAAAAATTATATGGTTAAGCAAACATATACTAGTTAATTAGTTATTATAGTATAGTTTTAGTTAATTACCACTCGCGACCAACATTCAGTGATAATTACGTGGGCTGAAATTTGAGTTTGTATAATTCGCACGTTTGTATAATTCGAAATATGTTTAATATGATTTTTATAATTTTTGTATAATATAATTTGTATAACTATTTAAAGTTCAAATGTTTGTGTTTGTATAAACTCGTTATTTTGAGTTTATATAAAAATAGCTCAGTTATACAAACGCGAATTATCCAGACTCACCCGCAAATTATACAAACCCGTGAATGATACAAACGAGACAGCTTAAACGATAACTACAACTCATAAATTAGAAAACTATAGCTATGGAGCATAATTAAATTTATTATAGCAGTTATTTGCGAACATTCCCCTACATTTTGTTCTCTGTATTTGTATTACTGAATTATAATAATTTGTTGCTGAATGATAAATTAAAATTGGAATATATATTAATTAGTTATGATTTAATAACAATAGTTATATCATACAAATATTAGATTGATGTAAATAATAGATGTGATGTGAGATTGTGAGTGGATTTTTTCTTACCTTATTCCAACAAGATTAGGAGTACTAAATCATTGCTCATAAAAGCTTAGGTATAAAATATTTTTTGGGCCAAGTTTAGATTCAAACTTATGTATTTCCCCTAAACAAGTATCTACACTATGGACCTTCGAATATTTACAAAGGTTAGGTATGGAAATTGAGGATAGGTAAAATTTTAGTAGCTCAATTAATTGGTTATCTGGTTTTTTACTTTACTAATGAGGATCAATTCAATTCTTTACTTTGTAATCACTTTTATATATTTGAGTATGTAGTCGATTTACTCTTGTTCTATAGGGGAGATATAATCTTAATTAAGTACATGTATGATCAGTTTCAATGTTTTTTTAAGTCTCTGATCTAATTACAAATCAAGCTAATAAAATCTCACTCAGGGGTCGTTTTGTTTATTGAATACAATTTCTCATAAGATAGGAATAAGGTTGTGTACACACCACTCTTTTCAAATCTCACTCAAGGGACGTTTAGTAGAGTGTATAAAATTGATTGCTAAATATGATATATTAATAATGTTGGTATTTGTTATACTTGTATTAGTTATGCTGAAATTATTTCTTATGTAGTGTTTGATTATTTACAAAAATACCCTCAACAAATATGACGCAAAAGGATGCAAAAAGGTTTTGAGGGATAGTTATATCTTTAATCATGCTAAAACATGCATTAAAATGATTTACATTACTAATACAATCAATTATATACACACATTAATATCAAATGAAGGAGTCGTTTGGTAGACTGTATAAGAATAATGTTAAATATGGTGGATTAGTAATGCTTGTATTAATTATGTTTTTTTTTATATTAATTATGTTTGTATTAATACACATTAATTATTTTATGCATTGTTTGATTTGGTGCATTAAAAATAGCATGTATTACATTAAAAAATTTATTTACAAAGATACCCTCCACAATTATGGTGGAAAAGATATTTTAAAAAAAAGATTTTGAGGGGCAATTAAGTCTTTAACCATGCTAATGCATGCATTAAACCTATTGCATTACGTTCTAATATATAGAAATCAATGATATTAGTAATACACATCTTAATACACAATAAAGTGTATAATGTATAAGCATTAGTTATACATAGATTGAAAAAGAGCACCGAACAAGATACTAGTAATACCCATTATCTTTTCTAATACACTCTACCAAACGACCTCGAAGTGTATAACTAATGCAAGATTGGAAAACTGTATCAAACAAAACATATAATACACAAAACTAATACATGCTTTATTTTTTCAAATACACTTTACCAATCTACCCTTGTAGAATTACACGGGGTAATTTTTTTTTTTAAAGAAACATATTTAGAAATATGAAGAAAAAAAATGAAAAAGGAAAGTGGTATTATTATAGTCGGATTTGGTGACATATGTATCTTGGTTTGTCTCAATCTGGTGTCGCATGCTCGCATTTCAGTGTTTTGCATGTCATTTCTTGAAAGGTAAAAAGAGAGACATAATGCACAACCCCACATCTCTATTTTAATCAACCATTTTTATTCTCACATTTTTTTCTGGGTTATCTTCATTTTCATTTGATTATTCCCCCAAATTACATCTTTTTCTATCAAGAACTGTTCTTTTCTTGGAATTATGTTTGATTTTTCTTCTTCACAGACCCCACAAACACAAACAACACACCTTCTTAATCTTTCTTTTACATAAAAAGTCATTCTTTGATCACCCCTTAAAGTTTTATTTTCTTTTGCTTCTTCTTTGGGGGTTCCCTTCTTGCATTGCAATCTTTCTTTTGATCTTTTCTTCTTCATTGGGTTTTGGGGTTGTTCCAATCTTTGTTTCTTTATAAGTTTTTTAATCATTTTTTTCTGACACCCCCCAAATTCTATTCCTAGACCAAAATCCTTGTTTGGGTGTCTTGGTATTAGGGTTTGTTTTTTCTTGTTGGCTTTTATGTCTCACGGGTTTGAATTAAAAAAACCCATTTTGGGAAAAACAATGCTGTAAATGGGTTATGCAGATTTGATTTTATTAAGTTTTTAGACCTGGTTGAGTAATTTTTACAAATAATTGGTGTGCAACTTTGTTTGGATTGAGATATGGGGTGTGTTCATGGGAAGTGTTGTTGTAGATATCCAAGATCTTCAGATGGCGATAATAGGGAAGATTTGGGTAGATATGCTCAGGTTCAAACACATATTCTTGCTGGAAGGTCTGTTGAAAGTGCTCAAGTTCCTTCCCATAACTTCAGGTTAGAGTATTCGGTGCTTACGCAACGCGGGTTTTATCCTGAATCACCTGAGAAAGAAAATCAGGATAGCTATTGTATCAGAACACAGCTTCAGGGTAATCCAAATGTTCATTTCTTTGGGGTGTTTGATGGGCATGGACAATTTGGTACTGAATGTTCTGTGTTTGTTAGGGATAGGCTTGTTGAAATTTTATCAAATGATTCTACATTGTTGGATGACCCTATTAAGGCTTACAATTCTGCATTTTCAATAACAAATGAAGAACTTCATGATAGTGATATTGATGATTCCATGAGTGGGACAACTGCTATAACTGCTCTTCTTGTTGGAGACATGTTGTATGTGGCTAATGTAGGTGATTCAAGAGCAGTGATGGCTGTTAAAGAAGGGAATAGAGTTGTTGCCAAAGATTTGTCTTCTGATCAGACACCATTTAGGAAAGATGAATGTGAGAGAGTGAAAAGCTGTGGGGCAAGAGTTCTTAGTGTTGATCAAGTGGAAGGTCTAAAGGATCCTGATATTCAATCATGGGGGGATGAGGAAACAGAAGGAGGTGATCCACCTAGATTGTGGGTTCAAAATGGGATGTATCCAGGGACTGCTTTTACGCGGAGTGTTGGAGATAGTACAGCTGAAAGCATTGGTGTAGTTGCTGTCCCAGAGGTGACAACAGTACGTCTTACAGCTCATCATCCTTTCTTTGTAGTTGCAAGCGATGGCGTGTTTGAGTTCCTCTCCAGCCAAACTGTGGTGGACATGGTAAGGGTTACTTTATTTGATGCTAAAATCTATATAAATTTATTTATTCTTGTTTTTGTTCATCTTCATTGCTTTTTGCTTAGCACATCTGCATTATTAGGAATCGGCATAATACATAAATGTGTCCTTTAACTTCGCTTCATTTCACATTTATGTCCTCCAACTTTGGATGTGCACAAGTAGACACTTAAACTTGTATAAAGTTGAACAAGTAAACTAACGAGTCCTACGTGCGTAATACACGTAGGACACCACATATGATGCAAATTGCCATGTAGGATGCCACATAGGACGTGTATGTCTATTTGTTTAATTTTATACAAGTTTAAGTGTCTATTTGTGCTCACCCAAAGTTGGAGAGCATGAATGTGAGCTGAGACCAAGTTAAAAGACATATTTATGTATTATGCCAAATGTCACTGGTGGTGTGCGTCTCTCTGCAGTTTTGATATCAGAATTTATGTATAACATGCTCTGTTACAGCAAGATATTGGACATTATTCATGTCAATCCATTATGCTATGTTGTCTATTTCTATTTATCTGTTACTGTGTCAGTATATGTGTATGTATTAAATATTGAAGTAAATCTTGATGATATCTTCCCTATTGGAGACTGCTACATTAAGCCAAGATTCTTCTAAATTCTTTGCCTTTGAGGGGTCCCAAATAAGATGCTTGGCATAAAATTGCATTGAGTCTGGATAATGGATCCAATGGAAAAGAAATGTAATTAGAAAACAAGGAAGAATATGTCAAAGAGATGAATGTCATACTTCAGGTTGCCATTAAAAGTCAAAGTGGAAGGATAACACATTATTCTGAGCTTTGCCTCTGATAAATCATTTTGGTGACACTATGGAGTTTTTTTTGGGACATGAAGTTAGTGATTCCTTAGTATTGCTATCTAAACTAAGTCTCCGAACATTATCTAAGAATATTATAGCTTATAAGCTAAAAGCCATAAGTTGGTCATACCCAACTTTTGGCTTTTAGCTTATTATTGTACTTTTTTGGCCTAAAAGTATGTGCTTAAAATCACTTTTGTCTTTCCCAAACACCTCCAAAATTTTTAAAAAAAGAGCTTAAAAGCCAAAAGCTACTTGAAATAAGCAAATCCTAACACCCTCTTGTTCTGTAATTGGAATTAGTATACTTTTTCTGGCATATCTTCTTTGTTTGGATCGACTGTCAAGGAATGGCCTTTGTATCATGGCCTTTTTATGCTCTCAACTCTGATGATACTAAAGTGAATTCAGCATATGGGTTTACTGTTGGAATGTTAAGTAGCATTTTCTTGACTAGTTGAGGGCGAACTTGGCGCATTGATAGAGTTGCTCCTTTGGTTACTTATAGGTCACAAATTCATGATTAAAAAATAATAAGTTTTAGGTCACAGGTTCAAGGTGTTAAAGCAGCCTCTTTGTGAAAATGTGAGGATTAGGCTGCATACTGTATGCACATTCTCCCATTACCCCACTAATCGGGGAGCATTTTGTGTACGGGGTAAGCCCATTATAATTTATTGAGTTGTTGGTAACTCCATTTAGTTAAGCTGAAGTCAAAAGACAAGTTAAAGTTAGTATCTAATGAGAAAACATAGAAACTACTATTACTGCACCTCAACCTTAAACTAGTTGGCCCAAGTGATATGAATCCTCATCCATCCCATTATAATTTGACCCAGTTTTATGCAAATATTTGATAGTTTGTCCTTTAAGACATTAATTACGGTACAAAGAAGCAGGAGATTATTTACATCTTGCACTTATCCCTACATTGAGATACAAATCTGAAAACACTATATTCCTGGCAAAAGACGGGATCTCGACTAAGTTTTGATCTCAACCAGTTGGTATGGCCTCCATGGACTTTTTACTTCCATTTGGTTTTATTCCTTGTTAACTTCGGTTGAATTCAAGGGGTTATCAGTCTTCTGAAATAAAATTTTCATGTGATTTTAGGCCTACACCTTGAATCATTGTTATGTTGCACCTATAAACTGGGTGTAATTGGAGGTCTATGTAGCATGGTCAAACAATCTTAGGCGGTCTCCTCGCATTTTATCCTCTATGGCTGCTATTTGTATCTTCTATCTGATTTTTAATTTTTAATTTTGTTGTACACCTAATTAATATCTGCATATGAACACTTTTTGTGGATATCTCCACTATAACATTAATGGTCTCATTTATTCAATTGTTCTTTGACTTTAATAGGTATCTTCCTATCACATAGCACACCTGTATGTGTTCCATTTTCATCTATTATTTAATTAACCTCTTTGAACAATGAAGCCTAGATATATCAATTGTCTGTCTTAACTGGCAAAGCAAACCACATCAGATGAATTGTCTGCATTTAAACATGTAGTTTTGTTTAAATATCATTTCAATGCGGAGCCTGTTATCTAATCATAAACAGGACTTTTTTTTTGGTTTAACCATCCGGTATTCAGTACTGAATGGCCGATGCCTCGTAGGGCCCATTAGGAATTTCTCCATTTCTAGAGGTCGAACTTGAGGCCTTTGGTTAAGGGTGGAGGCATCCCATACTTTCCATTGTATCCCTTGGTGGTAGGAGGAAGTTCTTGAATAGATAACTACATATGAATATTTGCCCTTCTTTTCCTTCCTCTTCTTTCTGTCTTTTTTATCTTCTTACTCTGTAGATATTTTATATGTTCTTTTCCTGGGGGATCATCTCGTCCTTTTTCTAACTAATGTGGCATTTAGTGTTTTTAAAGGCTCGCTTGAGGTGCATTGCAAGCTGTTTTTTTTTTCTCTGGTTCATGCAATAATCTAATGCAAGCATAAAGGTGATATGACGTGTGCAACTTCCTCATAGGCACTGCTTCTAAAGAGCAGAACTAAATAACATTCTGAGTGAATATGTTAATAATTAAAGTTAGGTAATAAAAAATCAGTAATAAGAAAACTATCTAAATCTCTTGATTAAAAAACAGTGAAAGCTAAAATTAAAAACTAAAATTGTACTATTTACATATGAATGTGTAAAATATAAAATGGTTTCTGTACTTGATCGACACAATTTTGACTTCATATATTTCAATTTATTGACAATTTTTCTGTCTGTGTAGTTTGTCTGAATAGGTACTTTTCGTACATTATGTGTGTCAGTGTTGCTGCATGTCTGTATATAATATGCATTCATCATTTGTTCCTTAGCTAAAGTTTCTAAAGTTCATGCATTAATTGTGCTATGGGCTTAAAGCCACTGCAGACCCTTGATCCTTTTTTTCAACACACTCAATGCTTTGACAGCACTGGTGGGACTTCGTATATTGGTGATTAGTGGTAGTTATGCCAATAAATTATTCGAACAATGCCGAAAAAGAAGTTAAATAGAAAAGCTGGATCATGTTTTTGTGACATTAGTTAAAATCAATGTGATCTATCTTCAAGTAAATGAGCAAATTCTTTTTACTTGATCTCTGCCACCATTTGTTTCAGTCATTGTTAACATTTTCTGCCTTGTTTCCTATTTTCTTCTTGTGTAGGTAAATATATCCGCAGATCCTAGGGATGCAAGTTCAGCCATTGCTGGAGAATCTTACAAACTGTGGCTAGATCATGAAAATCGGACAGATGATATAACAATCATCATTGTACATATTAAAGCCTTATCCAATGTATGAACCATTTGATTCTTATTTGTTGATTTTGTTGTTTCTTTTCTAATTCTCTGGATATATATAAATTCACATATTTCTACTTTGCTTTCGTTGTGTAAATGATTATTGTTCGTATGGTTAGAAATAAGTAGTAACAATTTGATTGATGGACTCTAGGAGCATCTGTTGCTAATATTACTGGACTAAGTTCTTTCTTCATTATGGATTTTGTCTATCGACTTTTTTAAAATAGGATCAAAACAACATAGTTACCAAATTCATGCCTGCAATTTCTTGCCTTTGGTATTCCACGATTCAAGATTACTTCATGTTTCTGTTTACTTTTGGATTAGCTAATATACTCTGAAGTTGGGATAGTCAGGTGGTGGTGCCACAGCCAAAAGAAATGGAGGAAGAACAACGAACACAGAGAAAGAAACATCGGAGATATATTTCACTCCATCTGCTTCGGAAGGTTATCGGTCAGTAAGGAGTGAGTTGTCTGAAGTGAGCTGTTGTCAAACTGTTTCGTCATCAGACCAGAGCTCCAGAGTAGTAGTTTCATCTAGCTTGTGAGTTTCACTCTTTCCCAATTTTACTCTTTTTTCTTTATCTGTATATTGTTCTACAAGTGACTGCTTGCTCCTACTTCTCTTGAAGGGATTGAACAAAGAAAAGACTTCCAAGGGTTTCCACGTATTTCCACATATTTTAGATGTGCCTGAAACGGTAACTTCCTTCATTCCTTGGTCATTGATGATTATAAACGTGTATAACAAGCGATGCATAAGTAGATGCACGAACTGATAGCGGTTTATTATACCCTTCTACACATTGAATATGACAGATAGCAGGACCTGAGCAGCATTCACTTAGCAGGTGAACCTATGCCCTTTCCTTGTAAAAGAATCTAGCAGTTTGTGGATCTATTGCCCTCTTGACTTCAACTGGTTACACTACTCACTTCAGTTACTTCAACTTTACGTTCTCGTGCATAGCACATCAATCAAGTTTACCTGAGTTGTTCTGGAGACTTCTTTGCTGGGGCGTTGCTTCTGTCAAAAAGCTTAACACTGATGCACATGTACATGGGCTAGTCAATAGTTGCATCTTCTTGCAACAAAAAAGAGCAAACTTTGTACTGTATTCCATCTAAGCTTGTCAGTTTTAGAATGACAATATTTCTATCACATCATTTCAACTTGGCTGCGGAAGAACTTATTGTTGTATGAAGTATCAAACAAGTATACCACGCATGAAAGTTGGTTAAATTTGTATATAGAATGATCGCGGTGTAATGATCGTCGTACTAGGGATTAGGCAGATCACTTGAGTGGACTTGCTACCTTTTTAATATGAGTCCTTATGCTGTGTTCTAGGAAAAACAAGATTCCTTATTGCCTTTTTGCAGGTAAACAATTTCGTGACGACTTCTAAGTCCTTTTTTAAGCTAGGAACTAGGACATGGATTTGTCATGACGAGAATAGATTTATCTGTAACGTAATCCAAATGTGATAGAATAAGTACTAGAGTATGTATAGTTCACCTCCCTTTTCGACCAGACAAAGGAGATATGAATTTCATTTAGGTGAATTGGGCTTGGCTTGACCTTTTTTCTCTTGGGTTGAAGGCGAGAACTTGAAAGTAAATCATTAAAGCCCCACACCCTATATTCTCATTGGTTAGAGGCGAGAACTTGAAAGTGAGTCATTTAGTGGAATTGGGGAGTGGGGAAGGTGTTTATAGAATAGAAGGCCCGTCTAAGGAGTGGTAGATTTAAATTTTTTTCTTAGAGAACCATAGTGATTTTAGCATCACTAGTTAACTCGATCGTGCTTTGCATAGTAATGAAACACGTCACTGAATTTTAAAAGTAGGAGTAATCAATAAAATATTTCACAAGAATAAAAAAACTTGAATATTCTTTTTTATTTAGGTGAAATGAAGAAAAGAATCGGGAAAATTTGATCTTCTTGTGTGCATGCGTTATTTGTTATTTACATTGTACATTCGATATCTGTACATACCTATAAAGTTTTCCTATTGTTAGAGAACTATATTTTAAGGGTGTGTTCGGTACGAAGGAGAAAGTTTTCTAGAAAAAAAGTGGGTTTTTTACTCTTTTTTCTTCTGTTCGATATGTAAGTAAAATATATTATCTTAAAAGTATTTGTATATGATCAGATAAAAATGATGGAAGGTGGTAGGGGTGGGGTGGTAGGCAGTGGTGGAGCCAGAAATTTCATGAAGGGTGTCCAAGTGTTAAAGTGAACCCGCTCTTCTTAAAAAGTGAAAAAAAAATGTTACACACAAACACTTTAAGTTTGTGTGCCTTTATGGTTTCAAGGCGCCTGAAACAACTAGATTTCATTATATTGTTGTGTCAAGGGTATCCAAAATATGTTATTTAACCACTTTATTTATTATTTTACTTGTATATACGATATAATTTTCGGTTTGGACACCCCGACACTGGTGGTAGGCATGAGGTGATGAGGATTATAGAGGCGAGAGTGAAAATGAGGTGTGATAGAGGGAGGACAAGGATAAATATATCAAAAATAAGTTTAAAAAAATGCAAATATAACATATTTTTAAGAGCAAATGGGCAGATCTGATCATTTTCCAAATAAATAATTTCACTTTATGACCCAAATGTTTGATGACTCAATAATTTTATCGGGTTTACCATCCATTTGAAGAAATTTTATAACTTCAATACAAAATTGTGAAAAGAGGTTAAAGGCAAGCAGGTTATATTTTTAAAAAAAAAAAAAAAAAAGAAATTCACGTTCATGTTTAGAGTGAAGAGATTGTTTGTACAACGTCAAATACTATTATTTATAAGTAGATTTTAATAAAATTATGTGAAATTTTATTATAAAACATGGTGATATTCAATTTATCAATGCGTGACAATGCTTTGCTCATTTGGTAAGGTTATATAAAATTGAAAAAAAATTAAAACAGTACTTATAACTTCTATGATTTTCATGTTTACTTAAAAAAATTCAAATCACACATCCAAACAAAACTTTAGTTTCGAATTAATCTGATTTCAAATCTGACAAGTTCATAAATGACATTCCGAATCTCAATAGATTTCGAGCAAATCAATATTCCTTAAGTCTATTTTTTCGTCCAGATTCATTGTTTCAATAAATTATATAATTAGGCACATAATAGGAGTTCCACATATTTGTGTTTTGAGTTAACAATGGCAGTTGAGAAATCTGAGGAAGAATGGCGTGCTGTTCTATCTCCTGAGCAGTTTCGAATCCTCCGTCAGAAAGGAACTGAGTAATTTCTTTTTTCTCTTATCTTTCTTTTTTCGGGGATTTGATAAGTAAGCAAAAAAATATTTGATTGATGTATTATTATATGAAACTTTGCTGACAAATTAGTATTTTACAGGCTGAAGGGAACTGGTGAATATGACAAGTTTTTTGATGAAGGGATCTACAATTGTGCTGGTTGTGGAACTCCATTGTATAAATCCTCAACCAAATTTGACTCTGGCTGTGGTTGGCCTGCTTTCTTTGAGGGTCTTCCGGGGACAATAAATCGCTCTGTAAGTATAAAGATTAAACTCTTTCGTCAAATGTATTTATATATATGGTGAAAATTCTGACTCCGCTATTGTTTGTACTTACAGCCAGATCCAGATGGAAGGAGGACGGAGATTACATGTGCTGCCTGTGGTGGACATCTTGGTCATGTTTTCAAAGGAGAAGGTCACAAAACACCCACAGATGAACGCCACTGTGTGAACAGCGTTTCTGTCAAGTTCATCCCTGCGAATACCTCTGTTTTACTCTGAAACTCCTTTATTTATATTGTAATGATCTCATTTTCACCTACCTTAAGACTGGCAAATGATTTCAATTTCAATAGCCATTATGTTGTAAGGAAGCCACGAATATTTTTGGCATCGTAAGCAACACAAATTAAATGCTGAAGCAAATCTTTGTGAACATGTTTATGTTTGTTCAAATTTGGTCCTGAATGAATAATAGAGATTCATATAACTGATTTCAATACTGAAGTATTGTTGATTTATTGATATGTATGTGGTTATTCAAAGTCTATAAACACAACCTATATCTGCCTTATTCCTAAATGCATCTCTGCGGTGTCAATAGGACAGTATAGGCCCATCAGTCTCTGTAATACGGTATACAAAACCATCACAAGGATTTTGGTAAACCGTATTAAGCCCCTTCTACCTACCCTCATACTCTCATAGTCCCCACACAATCTAGCTTTTCGACCCATACAAGGGCTGTGTTGATAATGCTTCAGTGGTCCAGGAACTGCTTCATTTTTTCAAAAGAACGAAGGGTAGGAAGAATTTCATGATGCTCAAGATCGATCTGGAGAAGGCTTTTGACCGGCTGGAATGGTCTTTCATTCATGACACGCTCCTCTATTTTAACGACTTGTTCTGTTTCAATCCTGATCAATGGCAATCCTACACCTTATTTTCAACCTTCCAGGGGTATCCGTCAAGGGGATCCTCTATCACCATATATTTTCATCCTTTGCATGGAAAGGTTGTCCCAAAGAATTGACTGGGCATTGGACTCTATCTTCTTTTGTCCCTTGGCAACATGTCCCCAAATTTCTCATCTCCTGTTTGCAGATGACAGCATCCTCAAACAGGAGATGAGGATGATGTCAATATTTTATCTCACTTTAGCTCTATCTCAGGACAGCGGATCAATCATTCCAAGTCAAAAAAAAATTTCTCCTCAAATACTGCCAACTCCTAATAAATTGCTTGCTCTTTTCCTTTTTCAATATGAAAGACGGAAGAAGTTTTGGGAAATATTTAGGATACCCTATCTATATTAATAAGTTGGAACGGAATGACCTTCAATTCTTACTTGAGAACTTCAAGTGCCGTTTGGCGGGCTGGAAAGTTAACTTGCTTTCTGCTGCGGGAAGAGCAACTCTTATCCGATCTACTCTTAATAGTCTTCCCAACCACGTAATGTAGCTTATCAAAGTCTCAGATCATATCATTGATAAGATGGAACGTTGTGAGCGTAGCTTTTACTGGGGAACTACCCCAACTCATAAAAAGCTTCATCTTCTTAAATGGTCTCGTATTACTCAACCAAAAGATAGTGGTGGACTAGGTATTCAAGATTTGTGCACTAAAAGTAAAACTTCTTGTGTCACCTGCCTGGAGACTTTTCCAATCACCAGACTCCCTTTGGGTAAAGGTACTCTGCAACAAATATTTAGCCCGCTCTACTAGGCTTACTACTGCTTCTCGTACCTGGAAAACGCTAAAGCTTGGTTAGGCCTACTGTAGACATGGGTTGCTATGACGACCCTCTAGAGGAGATATCAACCTCTTTCATGATCCTTGATTTATCCCAGGTGTCAGTCTGCGGATGCTCATTGAGGGACCTCTCACGGATCGAGAAACCACCTTGACAGTAGCTAACATACGACAAGTTCGCAATTGGTCTCTTAATTATCTATCCTTTGAACTACCCCATAACATCATGGCATCAATGGACTCTGTTTATTTTCCCCAATTTACACATTCAGTTGATCACATTTCTTGGGGATTGATGGAGACAGGCACCTTCTCAGTTAAGTCTTGCTTCGCAGCACTTACGAAGTTAACTAACTTAGAGTTGCGAATGACAATATCAACTTTTCTTGGATCTGGAAAATGCACCTCCCTTCTAAGCTAAAGCAGTTTTTATGGCTTCTCAATCATAGAAGGTTGTCGACCTCTAGCTTTCTCCATAGCATCAATATTCTCCAATCCCTTCTTTGTATGCTTTGTGATTTACGAGAAGAGGAGACATGTGTTCACCTGTTCCTCTTATGTCGTAAATTAGCGCCATTATGGTCCGAGTTAGGAATCACTCAACAAATTTCTTCTTTGGGTACTTCTTCTCAGTTGGAAACTGTCTAGCTTTGTAAAACTTTTGGGTGGTAGATTTATTCACCGCATCAACTTTCTTTCCTTTTTGTCTTTGGGCTATTTGGTTGGCACGAAATAAATATATCTTCGAGGGACACCCTTTCTTAGTAACACATAGGTCCATTGCGAATGTGGCAAGTGAGTACTGGTTCATGGCGGGGAATCCAAAACCCAAATGTGTTTTTTGTGCACATGTATGTCACGAGGAACCCGCCTGCTAATTCTGACATTATGCTTATTACATATAGTGGTTGCGATTCAGTTTCAGGCTTATCTACCGTAGGAGGTGTTTTTGTCGGAGATCGGATACTTGGATTTACAGGGACTTGTCCTACTTCTCAGCCTCTTGAGATGGAAATGCGAGCTCTGTTGCTAGGACTCACTTTAGCTCTGCAATATGGGATGATGCATCTGGAAATCACTAAGTTGGTGCACCTACTAAACTCACCACTATTTCATGACTCTCCTTTGTTAATTGATTGCAGGTACCTCCTCCACAGGATGGGTGATCCACGAGTTAGTCACGTTTACAGGGAACAAAACAAACTAGCGGATGTTTTAGCTGCTGTCACCATAACTACTACTTTCGTGGATACTAACACTATGCTGTTTTGGAACTCTCCAGCATCCTTGACGGATATTTTGCGGGCTAACAAGAATGGGGAATTGTATAGTAGAAGAGTGTAGGCTACGTCCCACTCCAGTAGGTCTATGTTTAATACTAGTTCAGCTACGCAAGTTGTACATACACCATCTGCTAGTTTGGTTGTTTCTGTAGTGGCGCAATCACAACTTATGACCCTGTTAACTTTTTGTTATACATGCTATTTACATCTTCCTGACCAAAAAAAAAAATTGATTATTGAGAAGCTAAAGAAGAAGCTTCTTGGATAGCAAGAGAACAAGGGAAAAACACAAAGGACGAAGTCAATGGTTGATTTTATCCAGAAAAAAAAAAACAGCGTAATAATCATAGAGATAGAATACACAAAGAAAATAGCCATGTTGTAGTCCTAACTCATCTCAGTTTATTAATTCCAGCAACAGTTAATAGTCAGTCATCATTGTGTATCTCTCTTAGATACATTGGGGGGAAAATCAGCAGAAAAAGTTAACTGTAAGTCCAACTTGGAAAAACTGCCTCAGCGACAAACACCAAATCGCTTCTCAACTCCTCTTGTCTTTCTGTCTTCTATCATTACACGCCTTGAGAGCCTGAACTTCTGCAACCAGCAAGTCGTTTTTGGAATAAACTAGAAAGCAGTAAACAATTGAGCACTAGTGTGGTATGCATTCTTTTTTATTCCCTCTGTGTTAATACAACTGATATTTGAAATAAGAGAATCTCAGTACGCACGCATGACGCATCTGAACATGGAAGCGTGCAGTTCTACCCCTTTTCTCATGCTGCATCACATGCCGGCTGAAAACTTGCACATGTAATTCTTACTAAAGATCCCCCGGTATACTATGTTTCTACCTGTCAGCTATATGTTTTCTCAAATCTCCGTTCTGCTTCGTTTGGAATACTATACTAAAATATAGTTTCATACAACAATAATTCCTACTATACTTCAATATCAAGCAAGTTGGATCGGCTGTACCACTAATCTTCATTGTTCATCTCGCTTCATTATTCAAACAAAAAATATCATAATGACTTATTTTCATATTGATTATGCTCTTGATATCTAGTCAGCTAATCGTGCTCAGTTGATCGCACTATATAATTCCTAAAGTAGAGGGGCCTGTATAGGGCAAATAAATGCAAATAACTAATTTAGATTTCCAATTGGAATGAATACTAAATTCATATTCCTTAAAGAAATGCCCATTTGGCAATAATTCTTAATGAAAATAACAAAATCTGAAGCAAAATAAGAAAAATAGAAGATACCCTTTTGACAAGATTTCCAATTCCGGTCAGAATTGATCAGACAATCCTGCATATATAAACTTGTGATCAGTTCCAATTTGGGGTTTAGGGTTTAAGAATTTAATAAGATACCTGTAATGATAAGTAGACAGAAGAGCACTCGTTGAGCTGCTTCACAGAGTCGTCTTCTTCGTCTGCGTCATCCTGATGTACCGTTGGCCGCATCGGCGGCGGAAGAAGTGGCGCGTTCGGAGTTTGTTGACGGTCCATATATGTTGACCGAGTCTGAGTCTGAACTCTTCTATGGATATCTTTTGCCCAATGGAATATAGTACAAATCTTCCATTTTTGTCCTCTTAATATTTGGGTAAAGTATTAGTAGTACCAAATAGATCCAAATTGAAAATAATTTTCCGATCTTTATCTGTTATATAAATTAATTGAGATAAAAGGACTAAGTTCATTTAATGATCTTATTTCGTCTTAATCTTAATCACTCAGATTTAATATATTAATTAATTTATTTTTCTTTCAAAAAAGTCTATTAGTAATAGATTTGAAAAGAATTTTATGTTGTAATTCTCAGTTCATTTTTCAGAAAAGTCTATTAAGTAGTAATAGATTTGAAAAGTATTCTTATTGCTATTGTGTAATTTTTAGCCCCCAAGTTATTCTATATTGTGATTTTTATCTCTGTGTTATTCCATCAAGTACATTTAATCTTTAATTATGCTTAATTAATCCCTGAATCTAACTGCTATCAACTTCCCCGTGTACCATATGTTTCTGCATTTTCTTGTGACATAATTTCCTATTAATTTCTCTTACCAAAACAAAATTGAGAAGAAGAAACGTCACAGAAAATTTTAACTTTTTAGTTGTCAAGAAAATATAATATTTTTTTACCCTCTATTTATGTAGATAGTTAATGCTTTTGAAAAAGATAGAACATTTAATGAGTAAATTGATTTTAAAATTCTATCAATTAATAGGAGTAAAAGAGTAAATTTACTATGTTAATTATTATTTCCTTAATATATATGTCAAGTTAAAAATAAACAAGTAAATAAAGATAGAGGGAGGAGTAGAATTATAGAACATGGTTTCTTTGTCACCATTATTATTCCCCCAACCAAATTAATCGTTATCATCATCTCCAACTTCTATTAATTAATTATTATCCCACATTTTCTAGTTCATCCCTTTTATATTGACGAATTTATGTATTGCTATTTTTTTAAGCTCTTTCTTGAAGGTGCTAGAAAGGAAAGTACTAAAGTAGTCAAATAATAGAAAAATAAAATTACAATATAGCGATAATTTGGGTACTAAAACTACTATTTTCCCTATTGTTTTATCTTAATATTTTTTCTTTGGAGTTTATTGATGTTTGTTAAGAATTTTGTTGCAATAATATTTTTAGGTGTATTGATGTTTATTAAGAACTCAAGGTTTCTCAATAAAAACATGCTGGTACAACAACTATGCATATACTTGAGGTTTTTTTTTTATTAAAAGTTTATTTTATGTCACCAATTTTATTAAGTCTCTTTGATTATCAAACCCGCTTATATGATCAAATTCACTTGTAAGATTATAACAATAAATGTCTCTAGATCTGAACAATACTGAATGATTAAGATTGTTTGTTTTAATATTTGAATGTGCATATGAAATTAAACATTATATTAATAAAACATTAAAAAAATTCATTTCAACAAAAAAATATTACTTTTTGATAGAAAATAATATTTTAATATTTAAATTTGATTAAAATAATTAATTATATAACATGCAAATTAAATTATATATCAGCATATATACTTGAGGTCTCTTATTAAATCTTTGTTTTGATGTTGTTGGACAATTTTTTTATTAAATATGTTTGTTGAATTCTTAAAAAAATAATAATATGAATATAGATAGTTCAACAATAATACAATCTAGTGTAATCTTACCGGCGAATTTGATCATAGAAATAAGTTTGATGATCAAAAAGTCTCAATAAAATTAGTAGTCTAAAACAAAAGTTTAATAAGAGACCTTAAGTATATACATAATTATTGTTTTGATCCTGGCTAGTTTTTTTTTTTTAAGCTAAAACCTTTGTGTTCTTGATAAACATCATCAACACACCCAAAAATATTATTACAATAACAGTTTTTGACAAATATCAGTACACTCCAAAAAAAATGTTAGCATAAAAAAAATACTAAACAAAATATTTGAAAAAATGGTGAAAACTTACTAGTTCAAGATAAAAATTGATGTTTGATTGAGATAATAGAGGGAAAAAGTCAATAGTGAAAGAGGCAAAGTTGTGCAAAGAGAGAGGTGGACAACGTGATTATTTTGTGACTTATAAAATAAATCTGAATGTTATTAAAACTCTCTTATATAACTGTTTATTCAGATCATTCCAGATATCGATTCATTAAGAGATTTTTTTTTTTTTAAGAAAACAAATAGATTGAATTCGAATAATTAAGATTCAAACCTAAAAATTAAACACACGTACTAGGATGAATCTAAATATTTACTATTTAGACCTTTATTAAAGGTTAAAAAACGTTAGTAGGATTTTTTTTTAAATCATAATCCGAATGACCCCATAAGACTAACAATAAAACAGGAGAAATCTTTGAATGGTATTCAATGTATTGAGTATCAAAGGCAAAGTCAACATTTTGCTAAAAAAAATATCTATTTGTTACAAATCCACTTAATTGTGTGGATGTTTCTCTTAATCTATCCTAACATAATGTATCTATTTATTATATTAATTAAATATTATAGTAACGTATTGTCAAATGTTGTAAAAGGATGGTTTAAACATCCTATAAAAGGGCAGTCTTCACCCACACTTGAAGAGATTTATACTTTCCATCACCATTTGTCTCCCTATATTGTTTAGTATTATTATATTTTGCTCTTATTTTACAACACGTTATCAGCACGAGTATCTAACCAATTGAGACCTACTTAATTCAGGATTAACTTTTTTTCCTAAAAGTTCATCAATTTTCATTTAGAGTCAGGTATATATTTATATGTTTATAACATCTCTAATAGGACTTGCATAACTATTTGATCTATAATTTAATTACTGCATATATAACTCGATTTACGTATTATTGTGATACTTGACTAGGCATAATAATCAATATGTTTTAGGTTTATATTGTTATGTTATTTATATGCTACTAACTTATAACTCTAAATTATTACTAAGTAATATGATAACATGCTAGTTAGAATACTCATAAGTATTTTATTGTCATAAATTTATGATTAATATTGGTGTGTCATAAAGAAAATATTATTGTATTAAATATGACTTGAAACTCTTTTTAAAAAATGACGTTTAATATCTATTGAAACTATAATAAATATAGTAGAACTATTAAAACTACATATTAAATTTACTGTTTCAATACTTCATGAATTTACATGTTTTTAAGACATTCCATATGCACGCATATAATATAATTTATAATCATATTATACCTTATTATTTGAACATTAATTAACCATTCATTATAAAGAAACCAACATCATAATATTAACTCAATTATTTTATGATAGTTTTCATCAATCGAATTTGTGGCACTTGATATTTCTATAAATAATTATTTGTCATGGGTACTTGATGCTGAAATTCACCTTACCGCTAAGGATCTTGGTGATAGTATAATTGAAGGAAATACGACATCAAGACAGGATAAAGCGAAAGCTATGATTTTCCTTCGTCATCATCTTGATGAAAGCCTGAAGGTTGAATACTTAACAGTGAAAGATCCACTTGAATTGTGGATATGTTTGAAAGGGAGGTATGACCCCTTCAAGGCAACGGTATTGCCAAGGGTTCGTTATGAGTGGATGCACTTACGATTTCAAGATTACAAAACCGTAATTGAGTATAACTCTATTGTATTTAGAACCACTTCCCAATTAAAATTATGTGGGGAAGTTATAAAAGATGATGACATGTTGGAAAAGACACTAACTACTTTCCATGCCTCCAATATGATATTACATCAGCAATACCGTGAAAAGGGTTTTAAAAAAAACTCTGAATTAATCTCATGTCTTCTGGTGGCTGAGCAACATAATGACCTTTTAATGAAAAATCATGAAGCTTGTCCTGCTGGAAGTGCTCTATTACCGAAGGCACACGGGGCAGAAGCACACGACCAATCTGAAATAAGACAAAATAATTGAGGTCAAGATAATGTGAGTAGGCGTGGCAAGGTCAAAAGACGATATAATAACTGTTGAGGTGGTGGTCATAACAAAAGGGAGAACAATATGGGTTCTCAAAACAATCATTCTAAAGGAAAGGGCGATCACTGTCATCGTTGTGGCCTTAAAGGTTACTAGAAAAATAAATGTCGGGCACCTGAGTATTTTGTCAAGCTATATCAAAATTCCTTCAAAAGGAAAGGAAATAAAGGCGGTGCCTCCTCTTCTAATGCCCGGATGAAGTCACGTTTGACTCTCAAAGATGATGTTCAGGCAGGATCTTCTCAAAAATATGATGAGATGTTGAGGCAAACTTAGCATTGAAAGATGATGTTTTGGATGGCTTGATGATATTACTCATGTAGAAGCTGAGGACTTTATTGGGGATTGCAACTGAGATTGATAATTGAGCTGAGAAATGAATAATGTTTTTATGTATTTTTAATGTCTTAATTAAAGTATATGTACTTAAGATTTCTTTTGTTAAGTTTCATACTTCTTATTATGTATTTTTATTTTTATGAAGATAAATAAAATTTTTCAGTCTTCAATTGGATCCAAGATGAGTAATGGAGATATGTGCCTTCTGGACAGTGCCACAACTCATACAATACTAAGAGAAAAGAAATATTTCTCTCATTTGGTAATGAGAAAGGCATATGTTAATACAATATTCGATAGTACAAAATTGATTGAGGGCTCTGAAAGAGCGGCCTTATTACTACCTGGAGGAACATTATTGGTAATTGATAATGCATTGTATTGTAGTAAGTCTCAAAGAAACTTGTTAAGTTTCAAGGTTATTCGCCAAAATGGCTATCATGTTGAGACTGCAAATAAAGGAAAGGTTGAATACCTTTATATTACTACAATAAATGCAGAGAGGAAAACTGTGCATGAAAAATTGTCTGCACTTTCTTCAGGATTGTACCATACAAATATTGGTACAGTTGAATCACATGCCGTGGTAAACAAAAGGTTTACTGGTTCTAATGATTTTATCATTTGGCATGACCGGTTAGGCCATCTCGATTATAATATGATGCACAAAATAATTGAGGATTCACACATGCATACTTTGAATATTTGAAGAATCAAAATGTTCTTCAATCAAAGAAATTCTCTTGTGCTGCTTGTTCATAAGAAAAGTTGGTTTTCAAACCATCAGTGGCTAAGGTTGGGGTGGAATCCCCTGTATTTCTGGAACGGATACAGGGTGATATATGTGGACCTATTCACCCTACATGTGCACCATTTAAATATTATATGGTCTTGATTGATGCATCTACAAGATGGTCTCATGTGTGCTTATTATCAACTCATAATATGGCTTTTGCGAGGTTGTTGGCTTAAATAATAAGGTTAAAAGCACAATTTTTAGATTATGCAATAAAAATCATTCGTCTTGATAATACTGGTGAGTTTACATCTCAGGCATTTAATGATTATTGTTTATCCACTAGAATAACAATTGAACATCCCATCGCACATGTTTATACTTCATTGACTAAACATCTTCAATTAATAGTTAAACCATTGTTAATGAGGACAAAGTTGCATGTTTCGATTTGGGGGCATGTTATTTTGCATGCAGTGGCACTTGTGCACATAAGACCAACCAGTTATCATGACATCTCCCAATTTTCAACTGATTTTTGGTCAGGAGCCAAACATTTCCCATCTTAGAATCTTTGGTTGTGCGGTATATATTCCTATTGCTCCACCACAACGCACGGGTCCCCAAAGAAGGTTGGGGATATATGTTAGGTATGAATCTCGTTCTATTATAAAATACTTGAAACCTAGAACTGGAGATTTATTTATGGCAAGATTTGCTGATTGTCATTTTGATGAATCAGTATACCTAACATTAGGGGGAGAAAAAAAGCAGTTGGGAAATGAGATAGATTGAAATTCACTTTTTCATTTAGATCCTCGAACAAATCAATGTGAGCAAGAGATTCAAAAGATGATTTATTTGTAGAATATTGTAAATCAACTACCGGATGCATTTACTAACCTTCCCCGGGTTACTAAATCATATATCCCAGCTGCTAATGCTCAAGTTCGAGTTGATATCCTGATAGAATAAAATGTTAAGGCAAACGAGTCTGGACCACGCTTAAAACGTGGTAGACCAATTGGTTCCAAGGATAAAAATTCTCGAAAAAGGAAAGGAATAAATGATCAAGATGATCATAATATGGAGGCAATTGCTCATGAAGAGCTCCGAGACATAATAAATGATGACATCACTAAGGAGGTCTATGCACCTGAAAATAATGAGAATGAGTAAATCTCAAAAAACCATATCTCGACAAGAAAAATGTGGAATCGAAACAATATTGTGGTGGATAGTATTTTTGCCTATAATGTTACAGTTGAAATAATGCAACAAGATGAGGATTTAAAACCAAGATCTGTCAATGAATGTAGACAGAGAAATGATTGATCAAAATGGAAGGAAGCAATTCAAACATAATTGGCTTCACTTGAAAAATGTGAAGTTTTTGGACCAATAGTTCGAACGCCTGAAGGTGTCAAGACAATTAGGTACAAGTGGATTTTTGTGCGAAAACGCAATGAAAATGGTAAAGTCGTAAGATATAAAGCATGACTTGTGGCACAAGGATTTTCACAAAGGCTTGGCATTGATTATGAGGAGACATATTCTCTTGCGGTAGATGCAATTACGTTCAGACATCGAATAAATATGACAGTTCATGAAAAGATTGAAATGCATCTAATGGATGTTGCCACAACCTATTTATATGGCTCACTAAACCACAATATTTTATGAAAATCCTTGAAGCACTCAAAGTGACTGAAACATATAAAATTTCAAAAGAAAGTTGTTCGATAAAGCTTCAGAAATCCTTATATGGATTGAAACAATCATGGGCGAATGTGGTATAATCGTCTTAGCGAAAATTTTGCTAAAGGAAGGGTATAAGAATGACCCTATTTGTCCTTGTATTTTTATACGAAAGTCAAAATCTAAATTTGTAATAATATCTATTTATGTTGATGATTTGAACATCATTGGAACTCCAAAAGAGCTTCAAAAGTCATTGAGTGTTTGAAGAAAGAACTTGAAATGAAATTTCTTGGTAAGACAAAATTTTGTCTTGGCCTTCAGATTAAACATTTGACAAATGAAATATTTATCCATCAATCAATATATACTGAAAAGGTTTTGAAGCGATTTTACATGGATAAATCACACCCATTAAGTATTCCGATGGCTGTGAGATCCCTTGATATAAATAAAGATTCATTCCGACCTCAAGAAAAGGATGAAGAGATTCTTGGTGATGAAACATCATATCTCAGTGCTATTGGGGCACTAATGTACCTTGCCAACAATACTCGGCCAGATATATGTTTCGCAGTAAGTTTATTGGTGAGATTCAGCTCATGTCCAACAAGAAGACATTGGAATTGTGTTAAGCATATATTCAGATATCTTGAAGGAACAATTGATATGAGATTGTTGTATTCTAATGCATTCAAGTCAGAATTGATTGGTTATGCAGATGCGGGATATTTGTCTGACCCACATAAAGCTAGATCTCAGACAGACTATTTATTCACATATGGAGGTACAACTATATCACGTCGTTCGATGAAGCAAACAATAGTTGCTACTTCTTCAAATCATGCATAGATAATAGCTATTCATGAAGCTAGTCAAGAGTGTGTATGGTTGAGATCAATGACTCAACACATTTTGCAATTATGCGGTCTTTTTGTGCAAACAAAGATTCCAATAATATTGTATGAAGATAATGTTGCTTGCATAGCTCAATTAAATGGAGGATATATCAAAGGAGACTGAACAAAACATATTTCACCTAAGTTCTTTCACACATGATCTTCTACAAAATGGTGAGATAAATGTTCAACAGATTCGTTCGAGTGATAATTTGCAGATTTATTTACTAAGGCATTGTCAAGTCAACATTTGAGAAGCTAAGATATAAGATTGGAATGTGTCGTCTCCAAGATATCAAATAAATTTTTCATCAGGGGGAGTAAAATACTCGTTGTACTCTTTTTCCCTTAGCCAAAGTTTTGTCCCATTGGATTTTCCTAGTAAGATTTTTGATAAGGCAACACTCAAGGCGTATTAGAAGATGTGTGTACTCTTTTTCCTTCACTAGGTTTTTTCCCACTGGGTTTTTCCTTATAAGGTTTTAACGAGGCACATTATCTATAAACATCCAAGGGGGAGTGTTAAAAATCCACTTAATTGTGTGGATGTTTCTCTTAATCTATCCTAACGTAATGTATCCATTTATTATATTAATTAAATATTATAGTAACGTATTATCAAATGTTGTAAAATAATGATTTAAACATCCTATGAAAGGATAGTCTTCACCCTTAGGAAATACACACTTGAAGAGATTTATACTTTCCATCACCATTTATCTCCCTATATTGATTAGTATTATTATATTTTGCTCTTATTTTACCACACTATTCATATATCATAAGGGACATTTAATTCTATATTTTTTTGCCAACCACAGGCAAGTTCTTTTATTTTTCCTCTATAATTACTATTTTATTTACAAGTAAAATACACTATTTGTGATAAAATAAGATTCCTCAATTAGTTATTTAGCTATCCAGTATTGAGTAAACTTCCGTGGCAAAATTTGCAATATTACTCTTATAAAACTATATAAGAATAAGAATAATAAAATAGTAGGGAGGAAAATCGAAAATATTGAGTTCGTCCCTTATTTTTTTCAAAAAAACCTACATAATAGACATTTGTGTTAGGGTTCGAAAGAATTAGGGCGTTATGCAGAAGCTTATAATCGCAAATCATGACGGTGATCAATTAAATGACAAAAAATACTATAAAAAAACTTTATAAAATCGGTTCAGTCAATTGACCTACATATGATAATACTATTATGAAAGAAAAATATATTAAAACTGCACAGAGAATAAATCTCTCCATAAACAAAACTCTTTAATGACTAATGCTATATGTTCTGGTATGAGAACAGGGGTCTTCAATTTATAGAGTTTCAAATTTTTCCTATAAGGAAGGATTAACCCAAATATGGAAGAAAAATATATTTTTCCTTTCAGTAATAGTAGGACATTTATGATAATACTTTGACTTTTCTTCAAAATAAAAATAGAACTTTAATAAAATAACAAAATCATGGCAAAACTCTAACAAATCTCTCCTTTCGGCTTGAGTTTTCATACAAAATAATCTTGATCCTCTTTCTTCACACAATCTTCATGTATCACTATTGTTTACCATGATTTAAAATTAATATGGGTTTAAAATTGAAGCTCTGTGCGTTAAAGTATAAGCACGAGTTGATAATATTGGAGTCATGTGTTAAATGTTATGAATGGAGTTGAAAGTGGAACTCATGTGTTAAAGGTAATATGCATGAGTTGAAAAGTGAAATCCAAGCCTTAAAAGTTAGCCGAAGTTGAAAGTTCGAGCTCATGCATAAAAGTAAGTATGAGTTGAAAATTGATTTTTATTTTTAAAGATGAAGCAACATAGTTGAAAGTATGGTTTAAATTTCTTCTCCATGTGTAGTTGGACAAAAATCTTTATTATCATCAAATTTATTGCAAATTGCTTTGAAACCTCCTTGAACATGCGTTCAACTTCATTCCATTGGATCATTGAACCATGTGCTCTAATATCACTTGTTGAGTTCGAAAAAATCAGGATATCATGCGGAAATTTACAATTGCAAATCATGATGTCGATAAATCAAACAGCACATAAAACTATACTATAATAAACACAATATTATTATATGATTTGGCCATTGACCTACATATTTAAAAACTAATGAAAAACATAAAAATTATAGAGAGAAATTCTTTCCATAAACAAAATTCTTAAATGTCAAAATTGTGGATGCTATTATGTTCTAGTATGAGAAGAGTGACTCTTCAATTTATAGAGTTCCAAACTTTTTTCCGAAGGAAGGAATAATCCAAATATAAAAGAAAATTATATTTTTTCTTTTAGGAATAGTTAAAGCATTTATGGACTATAGTAATACTTTGATTTCATTCAAAAGAAAAATAGGACTCAAATAAAGTAAAAAATTCAGACAAAACCCTAACAATTCACTATAATACAAATATGTTTACAACACTCTCCTTGAATGTCTATTTGATAGATTATGTGTCTCATTAAAACCTTATTTGAAAAAAAAAATAGTGAATTTTTTTAATAAAAAAAAAAAAACATATCTAACAATACACATTTTGAAATTAATTATCTAGTATATGAGATTATAAAAACTATATCTAATCTTGAACAACCTCTGTTGTAAAACTAGCAGCATGCAAATTCAAATTTGCATCACAACTATTACCCACTTTAGAGCAATAATGGCACCCATAAAATTCTAAAAGAAATTATACTACATGTCATGTTTGTATCATATAATTGTGGTGGGCTCTTAATTTTTCTTAATTATTCTCAATTTTCTATTAAAATTGGACTAATCTCCATTCTCAAGAGGTTGCACATATAGTTTAGTATTACTTGTGTTTTTTTTTCCTTTCACTTGGTGTTTCGGAGCCCGCATTAAAGCTAGCTTCGACTAAATTTGGATCGCGCACTACATGGCTTTTCTAGGGGTTGGCGCTCCCAAACAAGATTTTTTTTAATATTCAGAACTCGAATTTGAGACCTTTGATTAAGGATTGAACAGTTTCATCACTACACCACAACTCATGTACATAATAATCCGTATTTTGAAATAAATTTTTATTTATTTTAGGTGGATATCATATTATACAGAATATCTTCACAATAGTTGCATACAATTTTATGGAACATGTAAGGCAGGATTGTTGTAACGTGTATGGTTACTGAAAAAATCCAACATTTTGATTAATAGTAAAAATTATGAAATGAGGTTAAAGATAAGTGAGTTAAGGTTGATCACGTTCATTTTCTTTTGGTCAAACCTCCAAAGGAGAAAGCGACTACAAGAATATAAATTGCTCAAAGGAATAGATAAGTACAAGAAAGGGGAAGAACAAGTGCCTTCTCCTATTGAAGCTCTACGAAAAAGAAGATAAACGGGTTGTCAAGAAAATTCTTGATGCCTTCTCGATTAGTCTTTTAAAGGCCAAAAAGTCAATTCGTCGCTCAAGTGTGAAATGACTATACGTTAGCTCTAAAATGCTAATTTGCAGCATTTGCCCAAGCTCTAATTTTTGGCTCAAGACTGATTGGGGACAGATTAGCGCTAGGCTCGAGACTGACTATTGATCTGTCCAAGTGTCAGTATAAGGTAGATACAACAATAAAGTGGTTCATTTTCGGGGAGGAGTCCTAGAACTTTAATTTGATTCTTTAGTCACCTCCATATATCAATCTCATGATATGATCAACCAATTTAAATTTTTAGACAACTCCTCACTAGACATGGTAAAGCGGAAAAATTGACGCATATGTCTTTAGCTTAATGGGTTAGTCATTTTAAAATATATGGCGTGTTACATTTAAGATTGCGCAACGATGTATACGGTTGATCATATGCCTAAGATTCATCATGAGGGAGATACAATTGGGAGGAGTCATACTAGCTACTCATTACGAAGAAGCCTTTTTTGTGTTGCGGTGATACCGTCATACCAGTCCAAGTCACGCGAAGGAAGATCTACCCAAAAATATTTCAAGCCAAAATAGAAGCAACGTCCCTCCGATCTTGACTCAATCATGTATCATAATATGATTCATTATTTTAGTAATTGTGATTGTTCTCAAATATAGTGTATGTGTCGAATAAACCAAATACTATTGACTTTTGTTTTGGGAAATAAGACAAATACATTTTTCATGACACGAAGCTCATACATAGTTTGTAGTACCTGAGAAATCTCCTCCGATATGAAAAGTTCTCAAGTTAATAGGAGTCGAACCATATTTCTCATCACACAATAGACATGTATAGATGTCTTTTTTTTGGTTTCCCATCATTGATACCTGCATTGGAGTCCAACTGTTTCAGATTCGCACCGTGTAGGATTAGAGGCGAATTCAAGATTTGAAGACTTCGGATGCACCAATATTATCTTAGGGCTCAAATAGGAGCTATAAAATAAACGTGTATGATTACTGAAAAACCCAATGTTTTCATTAATTGTAAAAATTATGAAATGAGGTTAAAGACATGTGAGTTAAGGTCGATCACAGTCATTTTCTTTCGGTCAATCTTGCAAAGGAGAAAGAGAATACAAGAATCTAAATTTCTCAAAGGAATAGATAAGTACAAGAAAGGGGAAGGACAAGGACCTTCTCCTATTGAAGCTTTACGGAAAAAAAAAATGATAAACGGATTCTTAAGAAAATACTTGATATCTTCTCTTCTTACAAGATGAATCTTTTAAAGGTCAAAAAGTCAACTATTGGCTCAAGTGTGAAATGACTATATGTTAGCTCTAAAAATGTTATTTAGTAGCACTCAAGATTGATTGGGGATAGATTAGTGGTAGGCTTGAGACTGACTATTTTGTCCGAGTGTTCATATAAGATAGATACAACTATAAAGTGGTGTGTTTTTGGGGAGGAGTCCTAAAGCTTTAATTTGATTCTTTAGTCTCCTCCATATAACCATTTCATGATATGATCAACCATTTGAAATTTTTTGACAACTCTTCACTAGACAACGTAAAGCAAAAAAATTGACACATATGTCTTTAGCTTAATGGGTTAGTCATGTTAATATATATACAGGTTTACATTTATGGATGCGCAAACAATATAGGAAGATAAAAAGGACATTCGCGTACAGCCCTAGTGATACATGAAGTTACCTTCTCTTCTTTTGAGAGGGTTCTTTTATAAGCCAAAAATTCAATTCTTAGCTTAAGGGTGAAATGACTACACGCTAGCTCTGTAAAGTCTACTTAGTAGCATGTACATGAACTCTAACATTGGGCTTAAGGCTAATTAAAGGCAGGTTGACTCTTAGCTCGAGACTGACTGTTGATATGCCTAAGACATCATGAGGGAGACACAATTGTAAAGTGATTCGTCATCGGGAGTGAGCCATACTAGCTACTCCATTACGAAGCAACCTTTTTTGTGTTGCGGTGATACCGTCATATCAGTCCAAGTCACACGAAGGAAGAGCTACCCAAAGTTTTTCAAGCCAAAATAGAAGCAACATCCCTCTAGTCTTGACTCAATCATGTATCTGATTCACTCTTTTAGTAAATGTGATTGTTCTCGCATATGTGTATGTATCGAATAAACCAAGTCGTTATTGAGTTTTGTTTTGGGAAATAAGACAAATTTATTTTTCATGACACGAATCTCACACATACTTCGTAGTAACTAAGAAATCTCCTACAATATGTAAAGTTCTTAAGTTCATAGGAGTCGAACCATAAATTCCATCACACAATAAACATGTGTAGATATTTTTTGTGGTTTCCCACCTGTGGTATCAATATTGAAGCCCAACTATTTCGGATTCACATCGTGTAGGACCCCATTCGTCAGGAAGTACTCCCTACCAAGGATTTTTTCATATCTAGAGCTCGAACCCTAGATCCTGATAAATAAAGGAGCAGTCCCATTCACTGCATTACATCCGTTGATGGTGATATGTGTAGAATTTTCATTTTCGCACTTTTCCTTTTTCTTCTTCCTTCTCAATCTCTCTATGTAATAACCATTTTAAAAAAAATAAAAGAGAGAAAATTTAAAAAAACCTATCCACGTGGGGGTGGGGGTAGCTTGAGTCTTGTTGTTTGGTTTGGTACAATGTTAACCATAGCTAAGCCAAAAAAAAAAGCCCTATGATGACTCCTCCTAACCATATCTGGTTTGATTACATGTGTACACCTTTGGTTAAGTTAACCTAAATACAAAAATAGAAAATAGGAAACAGAAAAAATAGAAACAAAAAAAAATTTAAAAAAAAATGTAATTTCACCCCCTCAAAATTTAGAGAAGAGACAGAAAGAGAGAAAGAGAGAGGCTTTCAATGTATTAAAGCTAGAAAATAAAAATTAAAAAAAAAAAGAGAGAAACAAAAACTAAAAAAGGATCTTCTCTACTCTTTCTCTAATCTCCATGCTCTTAGATTTATCCTACCTTTGATTTGCTCAAAACTTTTTAGCTCTAAATCTGGTATGTAATTCATCGGAATAATCTTTAAATATAAAAAATTCTCACTCTCTTGTACCGATCTTATCTAAAAATGGAATCTTTTTTCTTTAATTTCTGGAATTTTCTGAATTTTTTTTGCTGTTTTTGTGTTTTGGTCTGATTTTGATCGATGATTTGAATTGGGTTTGATCGGAACTTAAATGGGTGTGATTTAAATCCGTTCAGTATTGAGAGTTTGTATCTGGGTAATTGATGTTTCATCATTTAACCTTCTTGTTCTTGATGTAACTTTTACTTGTTTAATTCATATGGGTTCTGTTAATTTTGTGAAATTTGATTAGATTATAAGATTTTAGACTTACCCAGAAATAGATGATCATGTTTTGATATGTTTTTTGTTAAATGCACTTTCATTTGGAACAGCTGATGTTTTCTCTGATGTTATGTGACACTATAAGAACTTAGTTTGAGTGTTTTTGTTATAGCTATGTGCATTGGTATGAGGTCAACAGGTTATTTTTTGTTTGTAATTTGTAAAGTTTGTTATGTGGATTGAATGTTTCTAAAGGGAAAAAATGTGTTTGGCAGCTGAGTAATGGCATCAATGGTTGCAAAGGCATGTGCTACGCCATCGGCTCAATATACACCAGCTGTGACAGTCTTGGAAAAAGGAAGTAGGAATAAGAGGAAATTCAGAGCGGATCCACCTCTAGTTGATCCGAATAAAATGATTCCTTCACCTCAGTTTGAATGCACGAGTTTTGAATTTTCAGCGGATAAATTTGGAATGATCCCTACTCATGAGTTGTCGAATGGTTGTGATATGTGTAGCCTGAAGCAAGACAGCTCAGAAAGTTTGAAACTTGACCTCGGATTGTCTTGCAGTGTAGGATCGTCTGAAGTAGGTCCAAGTGAGCCGAGAGAGGTAGTTGAAACAACTGAACAGTTCCATGATGCTGATTGGAGTGATTTTACAGAAGCCCAGCTAGAAGAGCTTGTCTTGAGCAACTTGGACACAATTTTCAGAAGTGCAATTAAGAGAATAATGGCCTTTGGTTACAGTGAAGAGATTGCCACAAAGGCTGTTTTAAGGTCTGGTATTTGCTATGGTTGTAAGGACATTGTATCAAACATAGTGGAGAATACATTGGTTTTTCTTCGTAGCGGCCATGACATTGACTCATCCGGGGAGCCTTATTTTGAGGATTTGCTGCAAATGGAAAAGTATGTGTTGGCGGAATTGGTCTGTGTTCTGCGGGAAGTTAGGCCTTTCTTTAGCACTGGTGATGCAATGTGGTGCTTGCTAATATGTGATATTAATGTATCTCATGCTTGTGCAATGGAAAGTGATCCTTTGAGTAGTTTGGTTGGTGACGGGAGTGAAAATTCCTCTGCTTCTGTGCAGCCTCATTTGCAATCCGAGGCCAAAAGTTCTGAGTCCATCACTAGAATTCCCTGTAAGCCAAATCCTTCAGTTGCTTGTGCACATTGTTCGTCTGAGACTTCCAATGTCGCTTCTGCTATTTCTGGGCATAGCTTTCAGTTGGAGGCATCCAATATGCCAGGAGTCCATGAAATCAAACCTAAACCTTCATTTGCTCTGACTGGAATTATCCCAGAGAAAGATTCTTCAAGTTCTCTGTTTGACACTGTTGATAAAACCTTTACGGCCACAGGAGCACCCAATCCTCCAACCGTTGAGGAGGAGTTTGTGGGTACTAGAAAGGCATCTGGCATCACCAAAAGGGAGTATATACTTAGGCAAAAGTCCCTACATCTGGAGAAACATTACCGCACTTACGGTTCAAAAGGGGTCAGTAGGAAATTCAATGGTTTTAGTGGTTTAGTATTAGATAATAAACTTAAGTCCATGGCAGACTCTACTGGCATGAATATAAAGAACGCTTCATTGAAGGTCAATAAGATCTCTGTTGCTGGGAGAAAAGATAATGTACACCATAGTATCTCAACAAATAATGGATTTTCTTCAACATCAGTTTTTGGGTCCAATAATGGCAATGGGCCTGTTCCATTACCTAATACATATATCCCTTCTTCATCACCGCAAGTCAGTACTTCACCTGCATTGCCTGCTACTGATACTGAGCTATCGCTCTCATTCCCTGCCAGCAACATGACCCCTATGCCTCTTAGTTATAACGCTGGGGCCGGTGTTTGTGCTTTTAATATGATTCCTAATGAAAAATCTATTGCTCAATGGGTTCCTCAAGACAAGAAAGATGAAATGATTCTAAAGTTAGTTCCAAGGGTTCGCGAATTGCAAGGTCAGCTCCAAGAGTGGACAGAATGGGCCAATCAGAAGGTTATGCAAGCCGCTCGTAGACTGAGTAAAGACAAAGCTGAGCTTAAAACACTTCGGCAAGAAAAAGAAGAAGTGGAGAGGCTGAAGAAAGAGAAGCAGAGTTTGGAGGAAAATACCATGAAAAAGCTAGCTGAGATGGAGAATGCCTTGTTTAAGGCTAAGGGACAATTTGAACGAGCCAATGCTGCTGTTCGTAGGCTTGAGATCGAGAAGGATTTACTAAAGAGGGATATGGAAGCTGCCAAATTGCGTGCAGCAGAGTTAGCTGCAAGCTGTCAGGAAGTTTCAAAGAGGGAAAAGAAGACACTCATGAAGTTCCAGTCATGGGAGAAGCAGAAAGCTATATTACAGGATGAACTGGCAGCTGAAAGACGAAAGCTGGTGGAACTGCGACAACAACTGGAGCAAGCTAAAGATGTTCTGAACCAACTCGAGGTATGTTTACTGGGAGAATAAGATCATAACTTCTTCACAAGATGCTTCTTGTCAAAGAAAACTTAGGCTTCAACCAAGTTAAAAAGGATAAAATTAAACAGAAGAACTGCAGAACTTAGGTAAGAAGATACTATTTTACAAGCTTTATGCTAGTAAATATGTTGAAGGTTATACAAGACTCTTGATAAAAAATTGTGAATAACTGGTATGGTGGTTCTCTGGCTCTCCACTGACGTACCTCCGCATCAGTCATTGACAAGCCGACATCTCTATGATAAAAGCTTCATGCAATCTGAACTTCTGTGATGGGGACTTGCGACCTTTTTACTATTTGAGAGATAAATCTAAGATAATGAATATGAATGAACCTTTTGTATGTGTTTGCTTTAAAAAAAGACTTGACGTGGTTTTTGAACGTCACTCTCTCTCTCTCCCTCTCCAAATCCATTCTCCCAAGAGAAGGTTGTGGTGACTGGTAAATGCAATTATTTTATTTTATGTGTTCTTCCAGATACAATCACCTGATGTCTATAATATGCATATTAGGAATATATCTTCCAACTTATGCTGTTTGAGAATTTGAAAAATGAACATGAGAACTTTTGTCTGCTGGATTCTTTATCTGAGAATGACTCGACTCTTGTCCGCAAAATTTTTCTAGGTATAAGCAAGAGTATGGATTAGAATCTAAATGATGCAAGGATTTTCCCGTCTTCTTTTTGCATTGTTCTGTTAGTACGGGTGCATAGCATATTTGTTCAGTGCAATTTTCCTCACTTTGTTATAGCGTTTTTGAAGTGGATAGCTTGTTGTTCAAAGTCAAATAGATGTCCTGACAATGGGAATGAGGTATATCCACCTTCCATAGTGTCTTGTTGCCTTTTATTTTTCTTATAAGAGAATGTCTTGTTGCATTTAATCTAGTGAATTCAATATGCTTTGATATTGATGTCTGATATACATAATTTTGCAGAACACATCTCTTGGTATATGTTGAAGGGGTCTTTGGTAGGGTGTATAAGAATAATGTTGAATAGGGTTTGTATTAGTAATGCTGGTAGTAGTTATCCTGAGATTATTCCTTATGCATTGTTTGGTTTGGTGTATTAAAAATAACAAGCATTGCATAATTGCTAAATAGATTGTGTTGTTGCAAGGTCTGCTTACACTTTACCATCCTCAGACCACACTTAGTAGGATTTCACTGGGTTGTTGTTGTTGTTGTTTACAAAAATACCCTCCTAAAATACGGTGGAAGGATGTGGAAAAGTTTTTGAGCGACTATTGTGTCTTTTAACTATGCTAATGCATGCATTAAAATCCTTGGATTGTTATACCCTTGTTTGCCATGTATTAGTTATATATAACATAATACCAAATAGAGTGTATTAGTTATACATAGATTAAAAAAGTGTATCAAACATGGTATTAGTAATACACAAAGTTAATGCATGCATTATTTTTTCTAATGCATCCTATCAAACGACCCCGAAGTGATTAACGTTGAAGAAATTTCTCGAATGGATCTCAAGCCGAAATGGTAATATGTAGAATTATAGGAGTAGGTTGTTGGCACTGGCCTCTTAAATGCATCACTGCGGTTGAGAGCTCTGAAAATGACTTCAGATTGTAGATTCAAAGAAGCTTGAACAGATAGGTTTTTATATCTTGCTTCACTTGAGACTACATTTTCCTTCATCGTAAACTCTTAACATGACATTCGAGTTTGTTTTACCCTTACCTAAGTATTGGTAAAAATTGTACAACATCAGAAAGAATACTTTCTCAATGAAGCATATTTGTCAAGTTTGACGACGGAGGGATAGTCTAGTGGAAAGGACCCTCTTCCTTCAACCATGAGTCCAGTAGGAGAGGGAGTTGTTACCATCATCAATGATTCTCATCAGACACTTTTCCTTTTTGCCTTTTTAGTATTTGAAATTGCTAAAATGCAAACATATCAAGGGGAGTGGTTATTAGGTTGCAGGTCTCTTTCATAACACAAAGACCTATGTACTTGGAACCAATGTTTTTATGCTAATGTATGTTCTCCCGATGAGACAAGTGAATGATCTTACCGACAAGCCAATGTCTTGCAGGGTAGATGGAAACAGGAAAAGAAGGCCACAGAAGATTTACTTAGGCAGGCTAGTTCACTAAGGAAAGAGAGAGAACAGATTGAAACTTCAGCAAAATCCAAGGAGGATATGACCAAATTAAAAGCTGAAAGTAGTTTACAAAAGTATAAAGATGATATTGAAAGGCTAGAAAAGGAAATATCCCAGCTCAGACTAAAGACCGACTCTTCAAAGATAGCCGCTCTTAAAAGAGGCTTAGATGGAAGCTATGCAAGCAAACTGACCGACTTTAGAAATGCTCCATTACCAAAGGACACTCAAATACCTTATATCTCCACATTGGTGACAGATTTTGAGGAATATTCTCAGGATGGAGGGGTGAAACGAGAACGTGAGTGTGTCATGTGCTTGTCAGAGGAGATGTCTGTGATTTTTCTGCCATGTGCTCATCAAGTGGTATGCACAACATGCAACGAGCTTCATGAGAAGCAGGGAATGAAAGAATGTCCTTCTTGTAGGAGCCTGATCCAGCAGCGGATTTGTGCGCGTTATGATCATACTTAGAGTTGCTTCAGAGAATGAGTGAAGCTGTCAAAATACTGATTCATGAAACTTTATAATGAATAATGCATTTGTGTTGCCCTTTTCAAATGTATGGACAATTATGCTTGCAATATGTGACTCTTTTCAAGAATGAAAAGTAACAGAAAAAAGAAATGAAAAATAAGAACAAAAAAAGAAAAAGAGTGTTTAGCGTGGCCTTTGTAAATCATCTGTCTCTTTTAAATAAACTTGAGCTTTCCTTTGTGTTCTATGTATCTTTATCGACCATATGTGTTAACTAAACATGGTCATTATTTTGTTGGCTATTTATAAGAATAGATACTACACTGGATCTTTAGCCAAAATGCCGCGAAAAGCATCCAGATAATGTACTGACTATTCCTTTAATCTTCTCTGATTTTGTGCATATGGAGGTTCTCTCATCTTGGTGTATTATAGCATACTTGACACTTCAATTTCTAATGACATAAAATGCTTTTCTTGGCCTTTGAATACCTACTTTTGATAGACAGAGTTATCAATCAAGGTGATAGGTAATCGTTGGAATAGTTCAAGTGCGAAAAAAGAAGAAGAAATAAACACCCAAGACACTAATACAACTGAAAATGCCTTCTCCTTTCACCCTTGTGACAACAAAGATCAAAGTCACAATGAGCAACCTACCCTTGCAACAATTGTAGAACTCTGAAATAATCATCACTCAGTGTGTAATAAATTCTTGCAGTATATAATGATTATTTACAGTCACATAACTATGTATTATTTAATAGAAAAATCACGAAAATTTCACCCTTTTAATAATAAAAAAATTATGCCTTTTGTGTTAGTTGGGTGAAATTTTTGTAATATTCTATTAGAAAATACAGTTTCCTGTAAAAATAAAATCTGATGCGATACACAATATCCCTATGAGAGTCAGCTTTGTTAGGCGAATGTGTGAGCTATAAAGTAGTCGATCCTGAAGAAGCTGAGCCATATTCTCCACTTCCCAATCAGTACAATTTCTTCTAAATTTTACTAACCAACCTTGATTGCTTCCACATTGACTGTTGCCCTTCTGTTTTCTGCAAAACTGAAGAGGTCGGGAACCTGTCTCGTAGAGGAGTACTCCCTCCCCACCCAATCGTCATACCAGAAAAGTATTCTTTTCCCATCTTCTAGCTTCAACTGTATGATGGGACCTTACAGTGTTTAGGACACAAAGAAATAAGCATTCGAGCAACATAGTTGGCAAGCTCCTATATTGCATTCCAAGCACTTGCCAAATATGTGACTAATGATGATTAATCACATGGGGATTATACTAGGAAGAATGGCCTGACAGGACACCATGTGTTTTGTATCTGGTACACTTCCAGATTGGATAAGCTACTACCTCCACATACCAGCTTTCATGGGGCGCGTAACAACATCATCTTCCAGACAAATGCTGAATAAATTGAAATAATAATGACTAAGCAACAGAGCACATTTTAAATGGACTTGAATGACAGTATCATGTCGACCCACAAGGCATGACCAGTTCATGCTGACATTACATAAGCCAAGACCACTAGAAAGAGATCGAGACACGCACCAATAAGTTTCTTTTTATTTGTCAAGCTGAATTATATCCCTTAGATAAAGAAGATTCCAATACTGCAGTACATAGTAGATATTTATCTTACTTTTTGCATGTAACAGCTAAGTTTTGAAAAAGCCCATTAGTCTAACAATAACGGTGGCTAAAACATTTAGAGTTTGCTATAAAATAACCATAATTTTCTATATTCCTTAAGTCAGTGAAAGGTTTCTCCTATGGAGAGATCTACTTCAGACTACTTTACTTCAGACTCCAAGTAGTGATAATCACACAAAAGGCAACTTGGTATGTTCCACCAGCAACAATTCACAGAGACCAACCTCACAGACTGACAGTCCAAGCTTTACAGGAGTAACAGACAAAATCATTCAGTTAGGTGAATTCAGTACCTCCATCTTGCTCATAGCCTCCAGTTGTGGGAGCAACAAGAACAGTCTGCCGAGCCCCAGGGTTCACGAGATCTTTTTCAACACCATTTCACAAATCACACAAGCAAAGGATTACAGTATCACTCAGCATTTAGCAAACCAACCTGCATGAGAGAGTGAGTTAATCGAAATCTTTCAAATCAAGTTTTACAGAGGCAACAGTATACATACCACATCTCATGGATTCCTTTTGCTGTATTATCACTTCAGGCACACTTCCATGGTTCAATATCCTCCTCCTACACAACATTAAAGGATAGGTGTCATTCCTATACTACAGACCAAGAGCATCTATAGCTCAAAATATAGTCTATTCTTTAAGGCATTAACCAAGAGTCTATAAGAAGAATCAGCCTGGTAATATAAATCCAGCTTACAAAAAATGTAAATACTTTACAAGAGATCTCCAAATTACTGGTGTGGTTATCAAAATCGTGAGCATCAACATGTAGCTTCCAGATTCCAAGTGATAGTATCAGGGCCGAAGAATTTTATATCTCCAGTGCTTTCACCAGATATCTATCAGTGCAACTCATGTCACCAGTAAATTTTACAGTTGAGAATAACAGTAAACAGACAGTCAGATGGAGACTCCTAAATCCGAGAATCACTTCAGGATATCAGAAAATTTACTCAATCACCAGACACTAACTTTTTTAACACCAATGCATAACAAGAAAGCATTACTAAAATGAAGTTTCAAATTTTTTACGTATTGACCTTTTTCAATGTAGTAATGACACTGCATACAGATTACAGACCAAACAGCGACAAACTTCTAGTCCAAAGTCTTGACAAACTTCTAAGCTCATGAATGATTTCATCCTTATACCAACACCAATGACTAAAAAATTTGCTCATAAGTAATCTATAGAAAAAAAAATCAACAGCATTAGTGCGACAACATAGTTATCGTGAGTTCAAAGTTCTACGAGTCTCTATTGACAATTTTTTTGATCTTGGCTTGTAAGCTCCCTTTAAAGTGCACTTGTTTACTTATACAGAACATAATCCCCCCAACCCCCCCCCCCCCACAATTCTATAAACAGTGACCACTCATTTAGGACAAAATCAGCAGACCCCAAAAAGGGGGAAAAGGAAAAAACATTGTAAAGAAAACAAATGGCTAAAACAAGTTGCATGATAGAAGAGCAGTCTATTTGAAAATGTTTGTTAGTTATTTGGAGTTTGGATGGTACCTTTAGGGAATCAATTCACTCTTAAGATCATATGATCATCTTAGGGTTTCCGAGCGAGAGTAAGGTCAGATTCTTGATGAACTCAACTACAGAACTTTGCCATAGACAGAATAAGCTGTCAAGTCAAATCATCTCAACCAACTGAAACAGCCACCTCTTGGATTTCATCTGAGCTGGATGCGCCAAAATCAACGCTAGTAGACCTGTCTGTGTACACATTGCTGATGTTTACCTGATGAACTAGCTCATCGATCAATTCTGCATATGCTTCCCTTGGAAGGATTCCGGAAGTTGAAACATCAGTCAATAGAGTAAAGAGTGAAGCAGAATGGCGGGATCTATACAGGAGATTTTTCATAAACCTCAGAGTTAAATGGTCAACTTCAACATTAGCATTAACCATTTCAAGTAAGATCTCTTCAACCATGCTAACATCACTTCTTTTACAGAAACCCGAGAGAATCAGATTATAGGTCTGTTTACTTGGGGCTAGACCAACCTCCTTCATTTGGCGGAACAAGGCATAAGCTTCTCCAACTTCACCACCAGTAAGAAGTCCACTAATGGCAATAGTGTAAGAAACATCATCGAGTTGGGGCTTCCCTGAAGCGGCTTTCCTGATTAAGCTAATAGCTTTGTGAAATTTACCAGATTTTATTAGCCCATTTATTATCACAGTAATTATGTGAGAATCAAGCCCAACGTGACTTCTAACAAGTCCACGGTACACCTTGACTGCCTCTCCTATCCTACCTGACCTGCATAATCCAGTCAATAATCCAGCAAAGGTATACTTATCTGCTATGAAACCTCTATCTATCATGTCATTGTAAAATTCAATGGCACCAGCAGGATAACCAGCTTTGCAGAAATAGCTAAGGAAAGAGTTGCAAGCAACTAAATCAGGTTGGATCTTGAATCCAGTTATGAGCAGAGGTAGTTCAATGAATTGCTTAGAGAGACAAACGGTTTTAATCAAAGAACAAAGAGTATAAGAATCGGGTATTAGTCTTTGCTCCCGCAAAAGGAAGAAAGCATTAATTGCATCTTCATACCTCCCCATTTTAGAGAGGCAGTCTATTAACACGTTACAAAGAACCAAATCAGGGGAGCATCCTTTTGATTCCATGGTATCCAAGATCCCAAATGCCTTGCTTGGCATCTGGGACTCAAAAAATCCCTTGATCAATGATGTGCAAGTTACAACATTTGGTGAATACCCACTCTCTATCATCTTCTTAAGTAAATGACTCGCAGCATCCATGTTCCCAGCTTTACAGTGAACATCAATTAATATACTCCAAATTCTCTCACATATAGGAACACCCAAAACTATCATCACACCCAATATCTGTTTTGCCTCTGCTATGCAACCTCCTTTACAATAACAATTCAAAATCACAACAAATGTCTCCTCATTAGGATAATACCTTTTCCTCAACATTATTGTAAGTACATCCTGAAGATTAACCAAATCATTGAGCTTACACAAGTTACACACAGCAATGCTATACGACAAAAAATTTGGAACCTCGGTTTCTTTCAAAACTCTAAGTGCCACTTCAACACGCTCAATCTTGAACAATACATCCATTACAATATTCCTAGAAAAAGTATTTGGTGTATAACCATATCTAAGTATTCCCTCAAATGCCTCGAAAACTCTATCATACATTCCACCAAACCAGTAAATTCTCAATAAAAACAACAAAGTTTGTGGCTTTATTACACAACCAACCTCCTCTAATCCCTTAACAATCCCTTTCACTGTTCTAAACCTCTGCGTCAACCGAGACACAATACTAACTATAAGGGTCAATATCCCCCTATCATGAAAGTAATTAGGTTGCCTTGCACACCACAAGAAAAAAGAAAAAGCAAGAATGTCAGAACGGCAATTTGATAAAGTAGTATGTACAATTCTAGGGGTTAATATGATTCTGGGATTTTCAGGAAACTTCTGGTAATATTTAGAGGAAAAAGAACCTTGTGGGGTATCAGCAAAACATTGAATTTGTGAGCATAGACTTCGAAATGAGGCCAAAGATTCCATTTTGAGCATTCGATGTGAAGCTATTCTTCCAATGGAGAACCATTTCCATAACATTTCCAGTATATAATACCAAGAAACCTAAAATACAGAATAAAGAGAATAAGAGAGAGATTCAGGCAGACACTTTTTGTCTACATTGATGAGTTTTTTTTGAAGATGGAGCTAGGTAGTTGGTCATGTGCTGGTAAAACCCTGCAGACCAACTAAACCCTAGAAGACGATTGACCCGACTGAATCCAAGACCCGACTCCGACTTGAAAATGTTATTTTTGTGCTTCGAATCTTTTTGGGGAGAAGTACACAAAATAGGCCAATTTATGAGTTAATAGCACATTTTTTTTACTTTTATACACATATTAGTCTTATTTGTCTTATAAAAATAGTTAAATCATATATTTATATAAAAGATAATCTTAGGTCCGCCTACGTGACCACAAGCAAGACAAGCAAGAATTTTCTTTTAAATTTATTTATTTCGAAAAATATCCTTCCCCTTTCACGAAAATATGTGACTTTTATGAAAAGTTGTAACTTTAATGAACAGTTGCGACTTTTATGAAAAATAATGATTTTTATGAAAGGTTGTGACCTTTCTGAAGGGTTGTAACTTTTCCAAAGAGTTATGACATTTCCAATAAAGCACAATAAGTATTTGTTCACACTACCCTTTTTGTCTATAAATAGAGAGATTTTCTCTCATTTTCAAACAACGAAAATTCTAAACTTATTATTCTTCTTTTTCACAATTAAATATCCGTGCATTTGCTCCTGTTGAGTGGTTCACTGACACCATTGTTTTTGTATCAATATACTTGTGAATACAATCGTTCCATCCTGAGAGGATCTATTCCTTTAAACCTTGGATACTAGAGGGGAATAATTTCCTTAAGGAAAAATTGTGCATTTAGTGGACTCATTTTTTTCCTTTATGTTTCATTCAATTGTTATAGATCCCGGTATATTTTTTACAGTCATTAATTTATGCTTATGATATTAATTGTTGTTGTTGAGTACATATATTTCTATAAACTTATTGTTATAAATATTTGTTAGTACATATAAAGATTATTGATTTATTAAAATATTTAATATCTCATGTTGATGTTCATCTAATTTTCCAAAAATATCAAATAGTAACACTTTCTAGAGGCAAAAGGATAAATTATAAAATCAAATTAAAGATGATTAATTGAAGGATAAATGATAGGATGCTATAATTATCATTTTCCTTTATATTATTAATGTTTGTTGCTACGTAATCTTGTATGTAAGACAACATAGTGGTTTAGTTTTAATAACCGATAGGTTTTAAGTATTATTTTATAAATTTTGTGATATCAAATTTCCTCGCGAAGCGCAGATAATTTTACTAGTACATATATAATATATTTTTTATATAGTTTTAATATAATAGCACATAAATTAATTTAAATATTTTTTAAATGTTTTAAAAATATTCAGGTATAATATAATTTTAACATTGTTAATAAGATTAAAAAAAAGTAAACGACAATAACCATACATTTTGAATTTAATAAATTATATATATTATGGGTATGTTTCAATGAACTAATGAATACATAACTAATACATTTTAAATGTATTATAAGTATTATATGTGAATTTCACACATTCAAGTATTATTTAAATTGCATCAGGCGTGAAGTTGTTTTTATAATTCTAATCTAACAATGTTAACTTTAGGTGTCTTCTTAGCATTATATTTCAACTTGATGAGACACTCATAATTGTCAACATAATTCGTTTATTGGAGAATAAAAAAGAAAGATCTTACAACGAAAAATAAATTTAGAGACAGATGGAGAGTTTGGATAAAAACAATACATCTATTAAAAGATAGCACAAATATCATATATGAAATCAAAAGAACTAAATATGAAAGAATAAAATTAAGGAAAGACAAGAAAGAGAGAAGAATTTACTGGTGATACAAGAGATGAGAGGAGAGAAAACTTAGTCAAAGGTGAATTGAAGAATGAGATAGTGTTATTTATTTGTGTCAAAAGAACTACTTCTAGAGATATCATAAAACAAATGAGTTATAACTTGAGAAAATATAGTCATAGATACATCGATATTTTAAGCTAGCCGGCTTTTTTTATTTTGCAGAATAAGGGTTGATTCAAAATTTGAATTTTGATTTAGTTGAGAAATTTATGAGGATTGAGAGATTTAAGAAGCAAATTAAGTGGGTGTGGTTGTAGAGGTAGTGTGTATGTTTGTATAAAAGGAGAAAAAGTTATTATACACAATATAATACAAAAAGATGAGACTCAGCTTAACTATTTTATTAAACAATAATCATTTTACATAGTTAATTAAAACTATAATCATGCAACATAAGCATAACTAACTATTCAATGTTATCCTAGTTATATAATTTTTTCCCTTTAAAAAATATAGTCACATTTACATAGATATTTTAAACTTTATAGAATTTTAAATAACTTTTCTATAATAATAAAAATATAATATATAATATATAATTAATACAAGAATTAGTACATTAAAGTTATCATTCATTCTTTTTCAATATTTTTTTTTAGTTTCTTCGACGTCATAATAGTGGTGTCAGAGCTTCCATTGATCTCAATGAATTTATAAATTTACTGAATAAAATTTTTAATTATTGTAAAATGGATGTCCACATACATATATTTTGTGGTAATGTATATGTACACACAATACATTGTGTGTAAGATGGATACACACAACATACTATGTATTATAACTTAAGGAGAAAATACATAATAACCCTTCTGAACTTGGATGAATAACTCACTTTAGCACTTATATTATATGGGCGTTCAAATACCCCCTTTAACATCTTTGAAGTGAATTAAATGCGACTCTAAGAGATGACCTGACAAAGAGAGTAAATTCACTCACCTAATAGCGTGTGAAGGAGTTAAAAAAGGAAAAAAAATTATAAAATCATACAGGTCATTTTTTTATAAGTCAATATATAATTAATGTTTTAAATATTATTTTCTTAATATATCAACTTTTATTAAACTATATGAATTTTTTTATTGGCCCACAAAACTTTTAATTTTTTTCTCTTCATTTTATAGTCTTCCACAATAAGCTTCTTCTCCATTGAAGCATATTTTTTCCCTCCATCTTCATCTTCAACTCTATCAACTACTTCAATTTCACCATCTCTTTAGTAATCCACAAAACCCAACACCAACATCTTATTATTGACATCAATGTTACACATATAAATTTTGTTGATTTTCATCGGAGCTAAAAAAACTTGTTGGTTCACCGAGTAAGACAAAGAAAGGAAGAGAAATGGGAGATATGGTGAAGCTCATTGGAAAATATGAAGAGGAAAAAAATGAACAGTCAAGAGTTAGAAATGAGGAAGAAGAAGGAGAAGTTTTGGCCAAACTAAGCCATTATTTAAAGCAATTTACCAAAAAGGATTTTTTAAAATTCAAATTTGTGTGTACCGTTAAAGTTAAGTTAAACGTTAGTAAGAGTACGCTTTAATAAAAGCGTTCATCGTGACGCGCTTTATAATATGTTACTTTGTCACGCTTTACTCCTAAAAATGTTAGTACACAAACTTCTCTTAGAATCAATCATCCCATCCCATCATATCCTCGCAAAGCCTAGATTTGATTGAAGTAAACTTGATTGAAGCAAGTGCCAAGGAGATAATACAAAATATTTCTTGTGATAAAATAGATGCAACATATCTAGTAAGAGTAGAATAATAGTAATGATATCAAAAAAAAAATGCAACAAACAACTCATCAATTGAAAAATTTATAGGCATATTATGTGTGGGCTCCAAACATACCATCACATTTTAGGCTTAATTTAAGGAAGAAGAAAGAAGCGAAGGGGGTGCGTGGGGGATGGGTATGGGGGGAATAAAAAATGGATCCACATTTTAAATTTTAATTTTAGAAAATACATTTGTAATTAATTACTTAGTGTAAATTAATTTTAAGAAGTGTTAAAGAAAAATTTGTGAAAATAATTAATAAAAAAATTAATTAATGACGTGGTACTGACATGGCTATGTTGTGGCACTTACATGGCTATGATGTGGCAAGTGAAAGTGCTATAATAATCACTAGGTGGTTTTTAATTTACTTCAAAGATTTTATGGGGGGTATTTAAACGCCCATATAGTTTAAGTACTTAGTAAGTTATCCGAAGTTTGGAAGGGGGGGGGGGGAGGGTTGTGTGTTTTCATCCCTATAATATACTTAGTGCCAAAGTATTTACATGGCAAATAAATATCCATGTATTATACTTGGTGTCCAAGTATATACATGTATATATAACCCTCTTCTTGTAGCATAACATAAGATAATAGTAAGTGAAAAGTAAAACATTCAATAATAAAGAAAAACTACTACTACTACTTTGTGTCTCTCTCTCTCTCATTTTCTTCTTGTCAGTCTGTTTTACTATGCATGATTCATTTTATAACAGGTTATCTGCACGAGTCTCTAATTTATATCAAAGATATACATGAGATGAGTAACAAAATTGGGGAGATCTTCCGGTAAGTATCTAGGTACGTATTTTATCTAACATTTATTTATGAATTTTTTTATGCTGCAATATCTCCTTTCTGGATTTCTTTTGAATCTAACATTCATTTAGTAACAAGAGTTTTTAAAAGGTTGTTTGAATCTTATTAGTACTATGCTTAAGATGTTTATGTTTGCATTATTATTGATGTAGTTTTTATATCTTAGTATATGTATTTTGTGAATTTTGATTATGACAAATTTTCAAATAAGTTATAGAATGAAATAAGCTTTTCAATTTGTAATAATCATGGCTTATTCAATTTTGAATTTGTGATTTTTCTTCCACTCTCTTTTAAGGTGTATTTCCTCTTTATGCTATATTTTGATTTAACTTTAAAATTAAAAAAATAAAAGTTGTTTGATCAGTTGAGCTTTGGATCTTCACTTTAATCCACAGAAGGATAAAGCAAAATTGCTAATACATTATGATAAACAAATATATATGATTTTCCAACATAGAGTCTTCTTACATATATTTGAAATTTTATTTCTAACATTAAGACATAATTTTCTGGTGCAAAAATAGTAAATCAACACTCTGAAACTAACAACTCTTCCTTGCATAGCATGATTGTGTTTGTCACCATGTTTCACAAAGGATTGAAATATTGAGTTGTCGATTTCTTTATTAGAAATATGCATCTAAATAATTTTGTTCTTATGAATTATTTTGTCAGTAACCTTTAAAATTATGAAAAATAGTTTTATTTCAATATGTGCTCAAATTTATAATTATAGTTATATGTGATTTAACACATGTTATGTGGTTTATATTAATGTTTATAAACTTCTACCCACTTAATGAATTCTAGTTTACAAACTGTTGATAGACAGTGTTCATGCATTTAAAAAAAATTAAGACTGCATCCTGAATTTGTTTTGTTATAATTCTTATCTAACAATGATAAACCTCGGGTGTCTATTTAGCATTATATTTTAATTTGATGGCACACTCATAATTGCCAACACAATGCGCTTATTTGAAAATAAAATTTTAAAAAAAGTCTTACAACGAAAAATAAATTTAAAAACAAGTGGAGAGCTTTAATAAGACGATACATCTATTAAAAGATTGCACAAATATCATTAAGATTTGAATATAAAAGAAAAAAAAAAGAAATAGAGAAAGAGAAAAATAAAAGGAAAAAGGAGAAGAATTTATTGGTGGTACAAGGGATGAGAGGAAAGAAAATTTATAACTTGAGAAAATATAACCACAACTACATTGCTATTTTGGTTCATTCACCTTTTAAATTTCGCACGATTATGACGGTTGATTCAAATTTTTCAAAATTTAAATTTTAATTCGGTTGAGAGATTTAAGGGGCAAATTAAGGGTGTGGTAGATAGAAGTAGTGTGTAGATTTGTATAAAAGGAGAAAAAAAATTCTACACGATCTAATACAAAAAGATGAGACTCAGTTTAACCATTTTTTATAATTAATTAAAGTTATAGTGATGCAATATAACTAACTATTCAATGTTAGCTAGTTATATAATTTTCCCTTTAAAAAACATAGTCAAATATACATATATATATTAAACTTTATATTTTAAACTGAAATAACTTTTCTATAATAATAGAAATATAATATATAATATCTAATTAATACAAGAAGTTATCATTCATTCTTTTTCAATTTTCTTTAGCTTCTTCGATGTCATAATAGTGGTATCAAAGCTTTCCATTGATCTCAATGAATCTGTAAATTTATTGAAAAAAAACTTTTAATCACCTTTTACCTCATGTATATTTTCAATCAGCGACGAATCTAGATTATAACGACTGTTGACATCAAATTTTGGTTTCATAATTTTCAAAAAAATATTTTAAGTATTTTATCTGTTAAATAGTTCAAAATAAATATTTTGTAATTTTAATGTATTTATCGATAATTTATTTTAGATTAAAAATATTGAAATGTTTATTAGTTAATTTTGATCATGGGCGAATTTATGTAATAAACTTGGGTCGCTGGAATCCGTGGTTATTTGACTAAATTCGATATATTACTTGTATAATTACTAAAGAATATATTAAATATTGGTTGGTGAAACCCATTCTCAAAATGGGTAGCTGAATCACTAGTCCGAGTATTTTTTTTCAACACTAAGGTCTCCGGTTCGATCCCAGGCCCCAACCATCACAGTTTCGCTTTGATTTTTTTTACATTCTTAAAGCTCTAAAGTCAAAAGACTCAATGCCCATTTGGATGGACTTTTAAGTTGGTCAAATTGACTTAAAAGTCAATTTTTGACTTGTGAGAGTGTTTGACAATTATAAGAACAACTTAAAATAAGTTAAAAGTGACTTAAAATAAGTCAAAAGTTAAAAGTAGGGTGACCCTTATTTTTTTTTATTTATTTTTTTAACTTAAAAGTCATTCTACTTTGATCAAGTATATTACTTTTTTACCCTTGATTCTTTTAAACTATTCCCAAACTCTTTCATGTCTATTCAAATTATATATTTTCGAAATTTAAAATAAGTTGCACATTTAAATTAACTTAAATATTAAGTTATTGAAATTGAATTAAAATATAAATTAATTTTGTTTTAATTTTCTTAGAAATAAAAACCTTAGATTAATCAACTTTTTCCTATGTTAATAGTTTTAAGGGTTTTTAAGACATTTTGATAAAAAAATGTTTAACAATACTTATTTGCCAAACACATCAACAACTTTTTTTCAACTCAACACTTTTATCCAAACACATAACTACTTATTTTTAAAATAACTTTCAGCACTTTAAAAAGTTACTTTTTTTTAAGTCAATCCAAACGGGCTCTCAAAAGATTTTCTTTCCACACACTTTTCAAATTTCAACAATATTTTTTCTTCTCACTTCAATTTTTTCCTTTTTTTTTTCCACACAAAGAAGCTCTAATCTCTGACTTCAAGTCATTAATAATCTAGAAAATTATCATAGTCAAGGTTTAAGATTTAAAAAAATTAGTTCATGATTTCTCTTTTTAATAAACAAACTAACTAAATCAAAAAAAAAATCTAAATACATGACTTTAATTTTAGAGTTTTCATAAAAAAAATTGAATGGTTATTTAGTTTATTAGATATTTAAAAATATAAGTAATGATCCTACTATATAGATAGTTTTCAAAATGTGAAATCTGTCCTAATACAATTGTAAACTGATGATATTTTTTGTGGTAATGTAACTTTTTTTTTTTTTAATCTTTTGCTTGTTGAGTTATTGTTATTACAAATTCTAGATCTTATCTTTAAAGCAACAGTGCACTCATTTTCTTAAAATCCTGAATTCGCCTCTGATTTTGATTAAATTGTTTTGAACACCGTATATTGTGTATAAACAAAATATTGTTTCAGCTTCTTTAAATCATCATATTTTTAAAATTACATTTTTACATGCCGTTGGCTATATTTGTTATATTTACTCATATTCATTTAAGTATTTTTATCAATCTAGGAATGCTTTTAAGATGCAAATGGGAAGAGAATGTATGGAGTTTCAAATGTTATTTTAAAGAAGAGAAAAGATATTAAATCATCATTAAAGTTGTCCCTTATTTTCCAAAAGACATCTTAACTTTGTGGGCATCCTATTACCTCACAAATGTATTGCTATAGAGGGAGAACTAATTCTCGCTATAGCGGGTGGGGGCTGATATAGCGGAGTTATTCATAGTTTATGCATAAATTTCTCCTAAATTGCTCATTATTCTGCAAACATGTTTTCGGAAGAAAAGTGACAATTTAAGGCGAATTTCAATCAATTTCATCGGTTAAGATAAGTAAATCACTCTCCTATCTTGATATTGTAATTTTTAGTCCTTAGAATTCTTGTTGAGTGATTTTAGGAGAGGGTTTAACTTGAATTAATGGTGAGAAAATTTGATTTGGATAATGATGATCATGGGAATGACTTGAGGTTAGAATATATTTTTTCTATTCTTTTTAAACACACTTTTTCTCTTCTAATATTTTATTAGAAAAATATTTATTCTACTTTATTCGAAAATGATTAAGAAATACAAATATTCTATTTTATTAGAATACTAGTGAACTTAACCGCGCTTCGCGCGGTATGTTATAAAAATTTAAAAATGATTTTTTCTAAATTAAATTGAAACAAATGGGAGAATTTAGTTTGTTTAGAGCCACAATTTTTTTTTACATATTAACAAATGACATCAAAGAATAAAATGAATTATCATGATAAATTGAAACACCACTAAAAATAATCATGAGGAAAAATAATTGTCATTTTGAATTAGATTTGCCCCATAAAAAAAAAAAAAAAAAAAAAAAACAGAACTATGATCCTATTTTGTGATATTGACTTCTTATTTTTTACTAACGACATGTTATACATTTTAAATTTGATTAAGACTAATTTATTTAAAATGATGAGTTCAATAAAATAGAACAATTATTCTTATACATGACCAATATCAAGTTACTCTTCTTTTTATTCTAATTAACTTTTGAGAACAAAAGAGACAAAATTAAGATATAATATTATTTTCAATTCTTTAAATTTTCAATTTAATAATAAAATAAAAGATAAAATGTATAGTTGAACATAGTAGCCTTCTTTATATTTTTGACATATGAATAATATTCTCTTAATTATCTAGAGACAAATATTGTAAGCTTAATTTTACCTCTCAATTATAGATAATAGCACCTAAGTGACAATGCTACCATTCATACTTCTATATGACAAAAAATAAAAATAAAATTGCTCTTAAAAATACATTTTCTTTAGCAAAACTTATAAATTTATAGAGATGAATGATGCATGAAACACATTAATACCATCCCATTGGATTGAAATAATTTTTTATTTTATTTAAAAAACTATATATTATAATGAAAATTTCAAATACAGCTTTCCAACTTGAAGTTGTATTTCAAGTTTGAAATTATATTTTTCATCTCACTTTATACTTTGAAGTTATATTTAATTAAGTAAATTCAAGCATGCAAATTATTTCAAATATTATTTGCAATAAGTATAACAAAACATGTCTCAGTAATCTTCCTAAAATTCAAATAACATGATTTTTAGAAAAAAAATCTTGTATGTTCGAACACCTACTTAAAAGGTGAAAAAGTTATTTTAGGGATGTTGAAATTGTGAATGGACTTTGCATATTTAAAAGTATATCTTGAATAATGAATTTTATAAGAATAATATTTTGCATCATCTTTACTCGTTACATTCTTTCTTCCCCTTGTTTGCTATCACGTCAATCGCCCATTAAATTTCGTTTTAAACACTATGTAACCCATGAAAAAATACATGCAGTTACAATCACTATTTAAAAACAAACAAAGTAAGTAAGGACATAACTAAAGAAAATTAAAAACATACAAAAAAATTGGCAAAGAATATGGCACCATAATAACCTTTGAAAATTATAGAACTTCAATATAATTTTCAAATGCGTTTTGCTTATTTTCAACACAGATTCAGGGCTTTTAAGTATAAAGCAGTGTTTAGATTGACTTTTTTTTAAGTGATTTATAAACGAAAGGCAAAAGTTGGAAACACTCAACTTTTGGCTTTTGATTTTTTATTAAAAAAAATTCTTTCAATTAAGTATGTCTTATATTTCTCAAACATTTTCAAAACTAAAAAAATAATTTAAAAGCCAAAAATAACTTAAAATAAGTTAATTCAAATACTCATTCTAAACACACACTAAACAACGTGACTTTCGAATTTTTAAATTAGTAATGGTTCCTTTCCTTAATGATGCAATTATGGAGAGAATGGTTATGAGGAAAGAAACAATTATAGCATTAATTTTCTGAATTGTGTTATAGTTATAGCCTTAAATACTGAAAATGTAATGACGTTTTTTTTAATATATTTAGGTTTCAACAAACTTTTTAATTATAATGCAAGAAAAAACTTTAAAAACTGAGAAATTAAATATCTTGGTTGGTCTCTCTATATATTCCCCCTTTTAATTGAACAATATTAAATGCAAATAATTATTTTTAAAAAATTGATAGATTAACTTTATTTTTTTGTACAATTAGTTTAAGAAACATATAAAATGTTGTTCAATTTTTTAAAAACGGAAAATCTAATTATGTTAAAAAAAAATTGCAGTTCCTATTAAATTATACTTATTGGAAAGAAAAAATAACAAAGAAAGGAAAATAAGTGATCTAAGGAAATTATAGAAATAACATTAATGATGAGATTAAGGTAAGAAAGTAATAGAAATTAATAGATGATGGTGATACGAATTAAATACGGTCATTTTGATATTTTATAAAATTTTAAGATAAAATTTTCAGTATATTAAATTAGAAAAAATGTCAAAAATAAAATAAAATTGAGGCATAATTTTTTTTGGAAGAGTAGCTTCATTTTTGAGGAATTATAATTACTATTGTTCAAAAAATAAAAAAAAATAAAAAAAAGAAAGAAAAGAAGAGGCAAATCAAATTCTGTAAAATTTGGTTTGCAATTCTTATTAAGTAATAATTACTTATTTCTAGGATAAATAAATAATAAACAAAAACAAAAAAAGAAAAAAAAAGTGATTTAAGGAAATAATATCAATAATATTAATAATGAGATTAAGGAAAGGAAGTAAAAGAAATTAATAGTAGTAATGATGGTAGGAGTTAAATATGATCATTTAGTTTTAATATTTTATAAAATTTTAAGCTAATTTTTCAGTCTTTTAAAATTAGAAAAAATATCAAAAATTAATATTTTTTTTTTTGAAAGAATAGCTTCATTTTTTAGCAATTATTTTTTTAAAAATGTCAAAACAATTGGTAAAAATTAATAAATATTAATATTAGACTAAGATGAGTGTCACATCATATTTTTTATTTCAATTTATTATTACATATAAATATAAATCTTTAACAGAAGAGATGATTAAAAAATATAAATCAAATTCTGTAAAAATATATGTACAATTCTAAGCTATTTTGATTTTTTGTAATTAACTCCCTTCCCTTGAAAAAGAATGAAAATTTGAATAATGATGGAGGGCTCAACGGTGCTAGCATTCGTAGAGAGCTGTTTGATAGGACTATCCTTTTGCACGAATTTTTAATCTGGTCAGTTGAAAAAAAATATATATTTTAAAAATGTCATAGCGGAAGACATATGCAAATCCATTATTAAATGGATATAAAATAATAATTTGAAGGAAAAATAAATAACGCAAGGATTATTGAAAAAAAAAAGTGATTTAAGAAAATAATATAAATTACGTTAATATGAGATTAAGGTAAGAAAGTAAAAGACATTAATAGAATTGATGATGAAATGAACTAAATATAATCTTTTTTTTTTTTTAAATTAGAAAAAAATGCCGAAAGAAAACTATAACTAAAAATAAATAAGAAAAAAAAAACTTTAATTAAAGGGACATAAAAAATTAAGACAAAATAAAAAAATAAAGGAATTAGTAGAACAAAGAAGTTGAAAGAAATAATATAAGCACTAATTTTGTCTTTTTTTTAAATTACAAAATAGATTTTTTACTTATTCTCCTCCAATTTGATATGAATTCCATCAATAGATTGATTTTTTTCCAAATAATTCTTCTTACCCCTTGAAGCACTAATCACTCTTCCTATTAATTTTCTGCCAAATTAAAGAAGTTTCTCACAATATATATCTCCTTGTAGGAGGAATGAACATTCTTTCAAAAAGTTTTTTATTTTAAAGAAAGACTTGTGTTACATGACATTTCTCCTTCCAATATCTTCACAAAAATCATAAGATACTTTCTCTTTCTCTTTTCTTAAAAAATTACAAGGCCTAATTTGTTGGACATTTCAACGTTGAAATTTGATATCCGTATATTCATCATCATCACAACATCATAAGAAGAATGAGAGGCAAAGTGAATGATTTCATTGTTGTTGATTACAAATACTCAAATATGTTTACTTTATCGGCTAAACAATTATAAACAATTATGAAAAATGAAAAGTTTTTCATCTTTTCATCTTCCATTTACTTAAATTTATATTAGTGTAATGGAAGTTTTTTGATCTTTTCATCTTCCATTCACTTAAGTGTATATTAGTGTAATGGAACATTTAAAGAAACGTGATTAATTGGTAATGCATTTAAATTCTTTCAGTTTTTTGAAAATTCAAATAAAAACAGAAAAGAAAGATAAAAAAGAATCAAAAAAATGAGATAAAAGATAAATAGGAATGATGAGCATAGAGAGATGCCACATCAGATTGTCTATATTCAACTTTATATATATATATAGATTGTTTTATCGTTATCAAAATAAAATTAATGATGAGATCACTATGTTCTTATATATAATATATATTAACGGTTAAAAAAACACATTGTTATTCTATTTCAATTAATAAAATGAGATTAAGAAAAAAAAGATAAGTTCCTACTTATTTATGTGTTAAAGTGATTTAAAAGAAAAGAACAAAAATAAGGTTCTTTAAAAATAATATTTTTATCAGGAATAAAATATGTTTAAAAATGAAAATAATAATAATAATATATTTATTAGGAAAAAACATTTTGACCTATTAAATAATTAACAATATGGACATTTAAAACCAAATTATAGATAACTGAGATATTTTTAAATCAAATTATTAACTGAGTGCATTATTATTCTATTTCACACGGTTTAAAGATATTTTGATTTTTTTTTGTTATTTTAACGAGATGGCTTGAAATGCATAATAATTTACAAAGATGAGGAGAAAATCAAAAATAGATTTTACTTTTCAAATTGAAAGACATTCCTAGAAAGATCTAGACAATGATAGTAAAGTATATATATTTATCTCTCTATCTAGTGGCTGAATAATTTCAGGTTAAATTTATAGTGGTTCTTGAAATTTTGTTCCCATAATTGAACTCAGCCTCATGCCCCCTTTTTTTCCCTTCATTATCTCATATTGAACTGTTAAATCTGAAAATAAAAGCCCCCACATTATGTTTTATAAATATCCAAAGAAAAAAAAAAATTCCTCATTCAGGAGACCCCAATGGCAAAAAAGAAAAATACAAGATTTAATTATGTGTTGGGAAACATGCCATGTGGCATAAGTTTATTGGTGAAAAGTTTTTTTTTTTTTGAAAAGTATATTCCAATATGTCTGGAACACTTTTTGATTTTGCTTGGTTACTATTTTTCATTTCTTTAAAGTCACCATCATTATATATTGGTTATATGTGTTCAGTATTTTAAAAATAATTTTTCACATCAAAAAAGCTTATTTTTTTTATCTGTTTTATCCTTAATATTGATTACTTATCACCTAACTCATTTTCTAAGATAAAAAATATACATTTAATTAATTTAAGTATTGTGTTAAAATACTTATATTAATTCTTATTTCTTAAAAGGCATACAAAATCTAACGTGGACAAGTAAAAGGGAACGGAGAAAAAAAGTATTATGAGAAGACTTCCAAGCAATATTATCCCTGGATATTGGAATTGATATGTGTGCCATGCCATAAAATGGCCCATACATAACCAACTCAACTTGCATATAGAAGGGTAAGTTTGGAAATTCCTTTATAAGATATCACAAATGTATTTTTCCCTCCCAATTAGTCAAAGTCATAGCTAACCATCTTGCAAAAAGACTTGCACCATTATTGATCATGCCATTCTAATATCATCCACATATAATTCTTCTATTTATTTTTGGCTATTCATTCATATTTTCATATACTAATATTATTTTTCTTTCACATAACTCAACAGCCAATTTCCATTTTGATGTCACAAATTCTTTGAACTTTTCCAGTTCTTCTAAAACATAGGTATGCAACTTTTTGCTGATCATATATCTAGTCGTTAATTAGTAGAATGCTTTTTTTTTCTTCTTATTATATATGTGCTATGAATTTTGATATTTAAGTTGAAGGTTATGTTGGAATTCCTTTTTCTTGATTATTATTCTGTTTGTTATGATACTTATTTGTTGTATATGACAGGGGATTTTTATTTTGAAAATTCTTTTCAGAGTATGCAAATTTTGCTGTTCTTTTTACTAAGTTTAATGTGTAGCTGTGTGTTCATGTATGATCTTAAAAATGTTAAGTTATAATTCATATTACAATTAAGTCTTTTTCGTAACAGTCATTCTCTATAATAATATTTTACTATAATAGTCAAGGTTTTTTTTTTTTTAATTGTTTTTAATTTGTTTGTCTTACTTTCATTTATAGTCTGTTAAAAAAAGAATATATTTTTTCTTTTTTGACAACTCTTTAATTTTAATTCTGTGCACACATTTTTAAGACTACAAAATTAAGTTATCTATGTTTAATTTAAGACCACAAGATTTAAAAGTATTCATGTCAAGTCAAAATGGGACGAACATATTGAAATAGAGGGAGTATTATATAATCTTTAAACACTTTGGTATAGCAATTTAAAAAATTCAGACAAACAACATGGAGATTTGACTATAGTTATCCTTTTTTTTCTTGTTATAACAGGGGACTTAGGACTTGAAGAAGAAAGATGAGTTCAACCATGAAGGGGTTGTTGTTAAAGCCCAATACAAATAATGTGTACATGAGAAAATTACTAAAACATAAGTATGCAGAAGAGCAATTTCTAGCAAAGTACTCTTCTGTTGGCATCCATATGAATTGTTCAAGATGGAGTAAAGTCATTAGGTGCCATCAACAAGAACCTAATGGCTTTTCAAATTCCCCAATAACTCCAATAAGAAAGCAAAATCTTACACCTCAGGCAATTTTGAGTCCTGTTTCAGAACCTACATCAACTGCAAAAAAGGTAGTACTCTCACTTGTCCTTATAAATGATGTGTATTATTGGTTGTGTTTTTGTTTAGGTAATCATTATTAGTTAGGATTCTCAATGAAATTTTAGATTTAATCACATTTTAAGCTGTTAACTTATTTAGTAATAAGTACTTGAGCTAAATGATAAGCGGTTAGCTTATTTAGTAATAAATACTTGAGCATAAATGATCCAATATTTTAATTAATAATGTCTAATAAAAACATGTACAAATGCTTCTAAATAAAATTTAGAGGTGTTATTGAGAAGTTAATGATTAGCAACCGAGGGTTCACCTATTAAAATGGAGTCAGTTGACCATTAATGAAAAAACTTGACTTTCAACAGAATGATAGTTTACACGTGCTCTGCTGAATTTATTATTCAGTAAACTAAAACTTGACACCTATATATACTACTACTAACACGTTTTGCCTGTATATAAAATTTGTCATATTTCAATCATTTCTCTGTCAATTCTTGTCAAGAATTCTATCAAAAAAGAAAGTGTGTTTTTCGTTCATAAGTAATCATGCAGGTAACTATTTGATCAATTGAACTTATCTCTTTCATCTCTAATTTTGTTTGGTATCAATTAATCTGAATTCGTGTCGTATAGACCTTTTGTTATTCCTAATAATAGGAGAATTTCAAAATATGGAACTTATAGGGGTGTTATTGATCTTGTGTAAGTTGAATTTCAGTTGGTTTATAATTTTCTGTTTGGTGTACAGAGAGTTTATACTTTTGGAAAAGGAAGAAGTGAAGGAAACAAGGGCATGAAGTCCTTGGTAAGTTTTTTTTTTCTATCTTTTTTATATATACTATGAGTGTAATTTAACCTGTTGTAACCTTAATTTCACTTATTAAGGATCAGGGGAGCTAGTAAAACCCCATTCGATGGAAAATTATATTGTTTATACTTGATGTTGAACCTTTTTAATGAAAATTCTAGCTCTGCCACTTGTAACGTTAAGGTGATGTTATTTTTTAGGTGGCCTGAAAGTGTAAAACTTTTATATAAACTTGTATGTTTTGATAGTTTGAAGACTGAGCTCATTGTGCACATTTGTATATGTGTTGTAGTTGGGAGGTAAGGGAGCAAACCTAGCTGAAATGGCAAGCATTGGATTGTCCGTGCCGCCGGGGCTTACTATATCAACAGAAGCATGCCAGGAGTATCAGATTGCTAAAAAGCTTCCACAAGGACTGTGGGAGGAGATACTACAAGGATTGGAAAATGTGGAGAAAGATATGGGGGCTTTCCTTGGGAACCCCTCCAAGCCTCTCCTTCTTTCGGTTCGCTCTGGTGCTGCTGTAAGTCTATACTACTTGCTAATATCTCAGTACTTTTTATAACAAGTCATTTTCAGTATAGTCACCCAATTTATGCATTTTGTGATATATCGATAATTGTCGAGCTAGTTTGTTGAAAATCTAATAAGTGATGCATATTTTGAGTTTTCAAGAGAAGCTGTCTATAGTCTAAACATCTTTTGTGCAAATTGCAGTAGAAATCTCTTGATTGATTGTAAATAAGCTTTAATCTTTCTAGTTGGCCAATTTGAGAATGATCGTAAGTTCAAGCTACATTGTTAGATTACTAAATCAGTAGTGGATGGAGTACATGGTCTCCTTATATGATAATGGATAGTCCTCATCTCTGGAGCTAGCTTTTTGGGATTGAGTTAGGTCGATTTGGCAAAGTTTATGCAGTTCAGTTAATTTTTGTATCATACGAATGCTGATTTTTCTTGATCTATGTACATAGATTTCTATGCCTGGGATGATGGATACTGTCTTGAACCTTGGACTCAATGATGAAGTGGTTACTGGTTTGGCTGCCAAAAGTGGAGAGAGGTTTGCTTATGACTCGTACAGACGATTTCTTGACATGTTTGGAGATGTGGTGAGTATATCCTCATTAATTTTTTTTTCTCTTTTCTAATTTTTCAAATTTTCCTACATATCTTGAAAATGAAACAGAATGCTGGTAAAAGTCTCGTCGTAGATTTTATCTCCTGTGGTTCTAACAGTTTGCTTGAAGGTAATGGGCATTTCACATTCATTATTTGCGGAGAAGTTAGAGAAGTTGAAGGATACCAAAGGAATGAAGCTCGACACCGAGCTCACCGCATCTGATCTTAAACAGCTTGTGGAGGAGTACAAAAGTGTCTACATTGAAGCTAAGGGTGAAAAGTTTCCTTCAGGTAATGTAAACCACAGCCATCTTTCACTGATGTCTGGCATCCTAGAAAGGTCACGAAAGGCTTGCTCTGTCAACTTTCTGGTTTAGACCACATCTCAAAGGTTATGAGAGTAAGTTAACTTTGTGGATATGAATCTGTATACAGATCCCAAAAGACAATTGGAGTTGGCTATCAAAGCAGTTTTTGATTCTTGGGACAGTCCAAGAGCCATCAAATATCGGAGCATTAATCAGATAACAGGACTTAAGGGAACTGCAGTAAACATTCAATGCATGGTGTTCGGGAACATGGGTAACACTTCAGGAACAGGTGTTCTCTTCACTAGGAATCCGAGCACCGGCGAGAAGAAGCTCTATGGAGAGTTTCTAATCAATGCTCAGGTCTAGAATATGCTACTTTGGTTCATTTTATGGTGCATTTGAGTTTTAAGATTTTCTCATTGTTTTTGTCGAGAAAAGCTGATAAAACTGCATTAGTCAGGGAGAGGATGTTGTCGCTGGAATTAGAACACCTCAGGACTTGGATACAATGAAGGAGTGTATGCCTGAAGCATACAGGGAGCTTGTTGAGAATTGTGAGATTTTAGAGCGACATTATAAAGATATGATGGTAAACCTCTGGCATTATACTGGACTACAGCATTCATATATAGTTTCTTTGTTTGTTTTACCTTTCCAATTTTAGACTGGTTAAATAATTATACATCTCCAATAAACAGAAAAATCAGGACATTATTATGAATCTTTTTCTGTTTCTGTTTTGACGAATTGCAGGATATCGAATTCACTGTTCAAGAAAATAGACTGTGGATGTTACAATGCCGAACAGGGAAGCGTACGGGTAAAGGAGCTGTAAAGATAGCAGTTGACATGGTGAATGAGGGACTTGTTGACAAGCGCGCAGCTGTAAAGATGGTGGAGCCACAGCATCTAGACCAACTTCTTCACCCCCAGGTCAGGATATGTTTTTTGAATCTTGCATTGTGTATGATTAGCACTGATGTAATACTTATTGGAAAAGTAAAGATAAACACTTGATTTCTTCTTTTGTTTGTCATAGTTTGAAAATCCATCGGCTTATAAAGACAAGGTGATTGCTAAGGGCCTTCCTGCTTCTCCTGGGGCAGCAGTGGGACAGGTCGTGTTCAGCGCTGAAGATGCTGAAGAATGGCATGCACAAGGGAAGAGTGCTATTTTGGTATTTCCTCATCTCACCCTGTATCTACTAATAATGGTGATAGCTATGCTACCGCACTATGGTATCTTTGTTTACGTGCATTATCCTTTATTTATTTTCTTTTATATTGTTCCCGTGGATGGAGGGAGGGGAATGTTTCTAAATAAGACATTGTTTATTGAATTTTTCATCAACTAATTATGGATACAACGTCAGTGTTTCACCTTCTTGAGTTAATTAAAGTTCTTGTATGTTGGTTGGAAATCATGGAAACAACATTCTTGCCTTGTTAATTAACACTTTCTCCATTCTTGAAATTGAGCTTTTCCATTATGGCATATAAAGGTTAGAACTGAAACAAGTCCAGAGGATGTTGGAGGCATGCATGCTGCTGCGGGGATCTTAACCGCACGAGGTGGCATGACATCTCATGCGGCTGTTGTAGCCCGTGGCTGGGGTAAATGTTGTGTGTCTGGATGTGCTGATATTCGTGTTAATGAGTTGGAAAAGGTACTACTATAGCTTTTCAAAATGAAACACAATTGTTGACATTAAGGAACTTGGAAGAATTCATTTGACCAGTTTAGTGCAGGTTCTCATCATTGAAGACAAAGTGATTCATGAAGGAGAGTGGCTTTCGTTGAACGGATCAACAGGTGAAGTAATCTTGGGCAAGCAACCACTATCGCCTCCAGCTATGACTGGTGATTTGGAGATCTTCATGACTTTGGCTGATAAGATCAGGCGCATCAAGGTGCCGCTGGATATACAGTAGTATTATGTTGCATAAGTAAACTTTAATACTTTTAACTGATCATGAATATTGCCAATGGATTAGGTTATGGCAAATGCCGACACACCAGAAGATGCACTGGCAGCAAGGAATAATGGTGCTGAAGGGATTGGTCTATGTAGGACAGAACACATGGTACTTTTTTCTTCTTTTACCACGCATACTGTCTTGTTGTGAGATCTTGCAACATATTACAACAGTACTGTCTCAAGCGAAGTGCCACATCTTTTAATTATGAAATTCATTTTTTATTCAATGTGAGCTGATGCACATCTCTCTTTCAGTTCTTTGCATCAGACGAAAGGATAAAAGCTGTGAGAAGGATGATAATGGCAGTTACTCTTGAGCAGAGGAAGGAAGCGCTTGACTCATTGTTGCCTTACCAGAGATCTGACTTTGAGGGCATTTTCCGTGCAATGGATGGTAACTTCAATAGCAACTAACATTATTACCTTTTCATACTGAGAGTCTATGTTGCTCGGACTCTCAAAAAATGCAGCCGCACCCGTGTCAGATCCTCTAAATATGCACTACTTTTGGAGGACCCGACACACACCCAATGATAAAACTTCATTTCTATGTTCATAAGAACACAACCATAACTAGGATTTAGTTTGTCCTAGTGGAATGTCTGTCCAACTTTCCAAGTTGACGTAAACTTCCAAAGTGAATATGTCAGGTGTACTAAGTTTCCTATCTTTTCAGGTCTTCCAGTGACAATTCGACTGTTAGACCCACCACTTCATGAATTTTTGCCAGAAGGGAACCTGGAAGAGATTGTGAGTGAACTAACAATACATACAGGCATGCGCGAGGAAGATGTCTATTCAAGGATTGAGAAATTGTCCGAAGTCAATCCCATGCTCGGATTTCGAGGCTGCAGGTCTGATATTTCTCGTATCACAAACAATTGATCTACTTTTACTGCATTACTTTGCAAGGACTAAGGGATGTTGTATAAAAGAGAGAAAGTTATAGTAAGTTTCCAGTTCCTTGATATAGATCTCTAAATGTATATATTACATAGGTGCATATGTTTTGTCACACATTCCACTTTCTATATATAAACATTGGTTCAGTTAGTTCTTATCTGATTTCTGACTTAAGCAATGCCGTGTCTCTTTTAGGCTCACAATCCGGAACCAGACTTTCTTATAATGGTCTGCTTGTAAATTGTTGGTGGAAATGTAGTGTGTTTGAAACTATATATATACAGAGCATTTCTTTCGCTCGTACAGTAAATTTGTGTTTTCTCTTTTACAGGCTAGGTATATCCTACCCGGAACTGACAGAAATGCAGGCTCGTGCGATCTTTCAAGCTGCTATAACTATGAGCAACCAGGGTATTTCAGTATTTCCAGAGATAATGGTTCCCCTTGTTGGAACACCTCAGGTATGTGTTTGGTGGTTTGTATAAAATAAGTTCTCCTATTCTAAACTCTTGAATCTTGTTAATGTATCAAGAATGAAGATATATAACCACCCTTTTTGTTTTTTGAAGTGTATACAAAGAGGTGGAATTGATTATTTTTTGATAACAATGCATCTTTAATTTACAGGAATTAGGTCATCAAGTTAATTTAATCCGCGACATTGCCAAAAAGGTTTTCGCGGAGATGGGTACCTCGTTGAATTATAAGGTGGGCACCATGATAGAGATTCCTAGAGCTGCTTTGATTGCAGATGAGGTATGTCTTTGAAGCAACTTATTAACGATAGTCGCCAAGAGTAAAACGATGCATGATCTTACTTAACTAGTGAAAGATTTTCAATTACTAACCTCTTCATTATACATTCAATCATGAATTATCTAAGTTCTACTCTAGAAAGGCATACATTTTGCTACATTGTATGCTTATGCTCCATATTTTACTGGAACTTGATGATAGATTGCTAAAGAAGCAGAGTTCTTTTCCTTCGGAACCAATGACCTCACACAAATGACATTTGGATATAGTAGAGACGATGTAGGCAAGTTTCTTCCCATATACCTAGCGAAAGGCATCCTCCAACACGATCCATTCGAGGTTAGGTTGCCATATATCAAACTACTATATATCCATGTGAAATGCAAAAGTTGGGAAACTAGCATGTTGACGCTTGAAGATTTAATTTCTCTCAGGTTCTTGATCAAAAGGGTGTTGGCCAGCTCATCAAGATGGCTACTGAAAAAGGTCGGGCTGCAAGGCCAAACTTGAAGGTCAGTTGTGACTTTAAATAAGAGATTTAACTTATATACACTGACCTGTGTAAATAACATCTATACTAGGAGTAACATTTTTCATTTTTTAACTTATATACACTGACCGTAACATATAAACAGGTTGGAATTTGTGGAGAACATGGTGGGGAGCCTTCTTCAGTTGCATTTTTTGCTGAGGCTGGGTTGGACTATGTTTCTTGCTCTCCATTCAGGTATATATATCTTTGTCTCCTCGATATTATGGACTAAAACAATGGGGGGTTTGCCAGAACTTTTGAAAAAAGACGTTCTGTTTGACGATTAACTATATTAATCGACGATTGGCTAATGGTTTTTGTATAATTCATGTGCTTAATCAGGGTGCCCATTGCAAGGCTAGCTGCAGCACAAGTTGTAGTTTGAAGGCAAAGGTTCAAGGAAGAAGCAAAGATCAAGTTAATTTTTAGCAGATGTAAATAAATAAATACAATTAATACCATAAAAAAGAAGAAGAAAAGTTGTTTAGGGAAAGGGGAACAAGATCTATTACTTTCTTTTTCATAAACATGAAACAAGTGTTTATATGTTAATAACAAACAAAAAAAAGAAAAGATTTGTTCTTCTTTTCACATCCTTATTCTTGTTTGTTTTACATTTCGATACAATACAAAACACTCTAAAACTTGTTACACCACACTGCTGGCTTCCTCTTCTTAGCATCCACAACCATTTATTTCAAAAATCAATAAAATACATGGAAACTGCCTCTGCTGCTCCTACTACAAAAGCTATATGAAGTGTCCTTTTTTGGTAGAATAAGAAGCTCAGAAGCTATCTTGTGTTCAAAATACACCTAATAAAATCCAATAAATCAACAGATAACTCAAAAGATGTTACCAACTATACCAAAATTCATAGATGTTACCAACTATACCAAAATTCATAAATCCTTCTGAAATATCAGATAATTTAAGCTACTGTCATTTAAGAAACAAAAGAAGATTGTTCAGTTTGATGATACATAACAAATAGTTCCTGAATATGCATGATTATTTATCATGCTGAATTATGGTTTCCTTTAATAAGGTAAGTTAGTGTATTAATGTTGGGGAAATCTTCACAAGTATACCAAACGGTAGACAAACCTAGCCGCATATGGTTCTCTATAATGCGGGAATGTGGTTATGGAAAGTTAACAGAAGAATAGTGACAAAGAGCACATAATAAACTTGACTCAAGAAGTAACTTGACCTCTAGAAACACTATATACACAGGACCCAAGGGTGCAGCCTAGTGATCAATGAGGCAGATTGAGAATCATAAGGTCTCATGTTCAAATACTAACAGAGACAACAAAAACACTAGGTGGTTCTTTCTCATCTGTCCTAGCCTTGATGGATAAAGCTACCTGAACAGGTATCCAGTGGAATTAGTTAAGGTGTGCGAAAGTTGGCCTGGGCACCACGATAATTCCAAAAAAACAAACAAACTATATACACAAGAAAATATACATCTAGATATTATCAGCAAGGAGAACACCAGAACTAGTCCAGAATAAAAATAATTTAAAAATATTCACATGCATGTCTATTGTCTATTCTATATTTGAAATAACAAACAAAATTTGAAAGAAGTTGAGAAGAAAGTACTTTTAAAAATTATTTGTTACTTGGTTGTTTTGATTTGAGCTTTTTTCGCCTTTCTTTTGTTGCTTTCTCTGTCACTTCAGTTGAAAAAGGACAAACTAGGCATTCAACATAAATTTTCGAGCCATGAAAGTCATCACAGTTAAAAACATCTGGATATATGAATGTGTCATCTTTTGAATGGTATATTATGGAAAGTGATCCACACACCGCCAATATTTCACCTTTATTTGACATGAAAAAGGGTGGATATAAAACTTCATCAATTGAATACCTGATGGTAAACTTCTTTATCCAAGACCCTATAACCCCGTACTCATTCATAACCCAAGCACCTAAATGAGTTCTCTTATAATCACTAACGACACAAAGATCACTTCCCAACATTCCCAGACACAAATCAATCTCTGCTACTTCATAGGAGGACTTCTCCATTGTTTCCTATTTCTCATTAGCTAAATCAAAATAACTAATGTTCCTGCCCATTCACACAAAAGTGAAATAAGGACCAACTATAATAGTATCCCAATGAAGCTTCCCATTCGCAAACAAACCTGAACCACTTAACCTCATTTTTCTAATAAAGCCTGAAGTATTTGACATATCCCCATAATAGTCAACACTACTCCAAGAATCACTTTTTAGACTATATATTTTGACCTCAATGTCATTTGAACCATCATGGTTATTATAAAAGATATCCACTACCTTATAATCTTCATGGAGCTCATCATATCCAAAACCATATATGGCAAGTTTGTACTTCCAACTAAGTCTAATATCAGGTAAATTCTTGTGCATTCTAGTTGTTGGATTCCATAAAAGCAAATATTGTGCATTATGGACAAGGAAAATCAATCCATTGCAAGAACCCAAAGTGCTGACATCTTTACCGGCCTTTCCAAAGGGACAATCACAGTCACGAGCTTCAGTTACAGAGTCAAAAAAATAAAGACCTCAGAGATATTTTTTGAAATTCCACTTAGCTCTCCTACGACCCTTAGGACCCAAAATAAGCATATGGTGGCTGTCTTCATTGCTATTAGCTGTTAAATTTCAGGGGTAGAGATCAAATAAAGCCAAGATTTTTAAACTGACCTGAATTTCAAGAGGGATTTCACCGGAAGCCTCAAGAGTACGAGCTCTGGTGGCAGAATAGGGATTGTCAAGATCGAATCTTGCATTGAAATTGATGGAAATTGAGCTCGTTTTCTGGGATCGGAGGCTTCAGAATCCATTTTGGTTAGAGAAATGTCGAGTTCCATTGTTGTGAAAACCCAAGTCTACTGATATTCTTTAAGAGAGCGATATAAAAATGTAAGGGTGAAACCTTACTACATGAAACTTTGGGGACGCTTAATGTAATTTAATATAAGTTAGTGTCCATAGTCCATACATATACTGGGCCAGGAACCTCCGTCGGCCCAATTCACTTCCCGGCCAAACCCCGCCGTCAAAGACTTCTCATCGGCCGAGCAACGGCGGTGCCGGCAATAACCAGCTCGGTTGGTGGTGTTTTTCCGGCGGGAATATATCGAAGAGATGGAAAATGAGAAGAAACTAGAGAGTTTCGTGCTGGTACATAACATAGCAAAGAGACATAACGTCGGAACCTTAGCTCGTAGCGCCACCGCGTTCGGCGTCTCAGAGATGATACTCGTCGGCCGTAGAGATTTCAACGCTTTTGGTAGCCACGGCTCCACTTCTCACGTCCGTTTCCGCCACTTCCACTCCCTTGCCGATGCTAAAACCTTCCTCAAGGTATTCAAAAGTTCCAAAAACGAATTTTTTTTTACTTATTTTTATAAGTGTTGGATTTGTAATATACAGAGAACTTGAGGCTGATCATTTATGGTTGCTTATGAATTTTACTGAACAGGAAAGAGATTGTGATATATGTGGAGTTGAAATTACAGAAAATGCGGTTGCAGTAAATGAACATCCTTTTAAGAGAAGTACTGCTTTCCTGCTGGGCAATGAGGTTCGAATCATAATATGTTTCGGCTTCTTTTTGTTATAAATTTTGAGATGATCCATATCAGATACATACTAACTAATTGGAAATTAGACTGATCTGTTATAACAGTTACACTAAGTCAGATTAGAGACATTAATCTCAAATTTCTTTATAAGAAAAAATATTTTTTTAGTAGAAATGTATCTGAATAGAGCAGGATGGTTAGTGAGGATTCATATAGCCCGTCCATCTCGTTTGGGATTGAGGTGTGGTTCATTGATGCTAAATGTGAGATGCTCTTTCCTCAACCGAAATATCTTATATAAGAACTCTATTAGCGATTTCTGGAAGTTTTGCTTAGAGGTGTTATCAATTACTTGTTCTTTATTACGGGTGGGAAATATAATTGATTTCTTGATGGTATGTGAATGTCATTTGTTCTGAACAACAAATGTTAGGGTAGGATAACGATTGGCCTATTGACCATAATATGAATAAATTGGTGGTGTAGGGTACTGGACTTTCTGCAAAAGAGTGTGAGATATGTGATTTCTTTGTATATATTCCACAATATGGATGTGGTACTGCTTCATTGAATGTGACTGTTGCTGCTTCCATTGTTCTACATCAATTTGGAGGTAATTTTTATTGATAATCACTACTACTTTTATCTTATTCGTTCTATTCTGTTTTTGGTGACTTTTTCCATGCTACTTACTGGACAGAAACATTTTGTGTCTTATACCTGATAATGTTAGCTTTATTGCTCTATCATTCTAAAAGTAGGACCAGATCTTTTTATGTGACTTCTTTCTGCATCTAGTGTTTTACTTTTTGTTGGTACTACTTGTGAAATAAGAAAAAGCTAAATCAGGTTCTAGTTCTCTTTTTTTTTTTTTTGGATCACGTGGTGCTCGGGCCAGCTTGCAGTTCTTGTTTTATTTCTTAAATATAAATATATGGTAAACGCCACCACGAAACTCTTCTATCTAGGAGCCAACAGTGTCATTTTTCAGTTTGCTCTCCGCCTCTCTGTTGGTGACTCGAACCCCCTACCTCACGGTTGGAAGTGGAGAGTCCTTACCTCTAGACTGCCCCTTCCTTGTTGTGTAGTTATGCTCAGCGTACTTGTTCTGTTGTACATTGAACTTCCTTCATACGACAAGATATTGCTCTTACCTTCTCCATTCATACCGAAATTATCAAGATTTCTAGCCTGTGTTTTCATGTGGTGGAAGTGTTGCTGCTTTGACATTTACATTTTTTTAGTGTGTTTTGCTGTTTGCTTTTCCTTAGTATTAAAATAAATTGGTATGGTATTTGTAGAACCGAAAATTGAAAATACCGTACCAAAATCTTTCAAAAACGCACCGAACCGTGAACTCCCCTAGGTCATATGTGTAATTACTGATCGGCAGAAGAGCAAGAAAGTTTCAATATGATTAGTTGGTTTTCCAGCACCATAGTGTTGCCAACAAACTGTTTTTGCTTCAAATAATCTCGAGGATTTCACGGCCAAAGGAAGGTTGAGGACTAGAGGCTGCTAGCGTGCTAAGCACTTCTTCTTGTACTTTAATTAGGAAATTTTTTCTTTTGGTATGATACATGAAAATGTGGAATAGCTAGCTGATTGCTGGATCAACGAGAGGCTGTGTCTCCTAAATTTCTTACTTGAATAGCTCAGTAATTTGAGAGGATAACCTTTATAAAAATATACCTGGCTTTTTCAGTGCTAAAACTAATAGCTTCTTTGTTCTAGTCTCTTTTATCGAATAAAACATAGTTTAAGAAGACTGTGGTTCTTGTATGCTTCAGCACTCGCATTTTGATGCTTGAATAGCTGTGCAGCTATGACAAATGGAGAGCCTTTTTAATGCTAAAATGCCAAGAAATGGAGAAACAAATCTTCTTTTCAAAGCAGTACAATTAAGTATAATCTTTTTCTCTGATACAACACTGGAACTTAACTGTAAGCTTTAAACCCTCAATCGAGTGTCAATCAACTCTGCCATTCTTTATGGTCTGTGAATGTCCTGCTGGTGATCATTTGTTGTTAGATCAGTGCAATCTTGCCAATCCAATGGCTACTGAGATAACTGTACCATGTGTAGCTGTAGTGAAATTGAAGTCACTGACTGCTGCTGTTGAGAGCTAAATTTAACACCATTTTAATGGCTCTGGTTTTAATATTATCATTTGGTATGTCTAGTCTAGTTCTCTATTTGTTGTATGCCATTTGCATATGTGATTTTTTCCCAACATTTGAATACACTTATTACCTTATATGATCATGTAGTTTTAGCTATATTGTGGACTAAGATTTAAAAGGTAAATCTTCTCAGTTTGGGCTGGATACTCTGAGAGAACACGTGAAGGGAACAAGTTCATTGTGGCTGAAAGACCTTGTAAACAGGCAAAGAAAAATTACTGCATGGAAACATCTGAATCTGTTGCTGAGGAGCGAAGACTGAAGAAGGAAAATCTTTCAAATGGGTTCTTTGAAGATACTGGAAAGGAGGAATCGCCTTCAAATCTTTTAGATACCTTGTTTGATGACTAGTGCCAGGGAGAAGAGAAAACTGCCGATATTATGTTTCCTTCAGCCTCATCCTCAAAGTTGTGCTGATTTACTTATATAGAAACAAAGCAAATCAAAGGGGGATTCAAGTTATTGATGGAATGAACTGTGGAAGAGTTGGAATTAGGAACCCTAAGCAGTCGCACTAACCAGCCCACCACCATGGAGTAGCATTTTCACATGAACTTTGTATTTGCAAGTTCAGTAAGGGATTTCATGTTTAGCATGTTCAGTCTTCTGTTTGAGATATTAAACTGCTAATACTACATAAAACTAGATCAGACATGGGCATGTGCCATTGTTTGTCAAGGATCAACCATGTTCTTTGTACACTTGAGCTGGGTCTTAAGATGGCCATTTCTTAAATATAATCTAATTTCAGACTAGCCAAATGATTGCAGTTTGTGCTTTTGTGTAATGTTACTCAGCAAATGATTGAAGTTGTACATAGGGTCTATTCTATCTTCTCTTTTTTTTTTCCCCAATCAGTGTTCTACTCACACATATTGCCAAAAGTGTTAGGTAACGCCTGGAAATTGAGGCTTGATTGGCTCACCTCCACGTTTCCACCCCTTATTTTCACTTTAGTGAAGTAGGCTAGAAATGTAGAACTTTTGATAGTATCAAAGCACTGAAATGCCTTACAAAAATGATGCCATGAGTTGCATTTGCATCTGCCAGAAGAGAAGTGATCATTCTGATTCCACAAGTGGGGTCTGTGGAGGGTACGATGTACGCAGACCTTACCTTTACCTTTTGGGGTAGTCTCTTTTGGGGTAGAGAGATTGTTTCCCAATTGATCACTCTGTTCTGTAAAGACTGAAAATGACTTGTAAAAGTTATTTCAAAAAGCCTGTTAATATCATAAGCCTATTCCACCTTTATCTATTGGACTAGCTGGTGCGCGTGTCATGTGGCACCTTAACTCTGCATCTTATTTTAAAAAAAGATATTAAACTTTATGCCACAAGACTAACAAACTGCTCCATTGTTGGATAATTTCTTGGTTTTAGACCTCTTTCCATTGACTAATGTGGGAAAAGCTGAAGTAAATGAAGGTCATATATCCATTATAATGTATCAATCAAGAATAGAAAAACTGATGATTTCTTTATCTTTACAGTTGTTTAAGTTTCTAAGAGAAAGAAAGTCGTTGTTCACAGGTATGAGTTAGGTATTGTTTGTTGTCACAAGACAAGAAGCTCAACCATTATATGTCACCAATGTCAAATGTTCAAACCCCACCTCATTTCTTGGAGCAGTTGGGATGTGTTTTTGTCTCTTTATCTACTTTTAACTTGCCCTACCCAGACGTTCACCAGTAAGACACAATATCCTTTTCTATGACAAGTAGCATAAATGTGGTATCAATCCTAGTATCACTTTCATACCTTCAATCAAGGCTTAGTTTAAGAAATTTGACTAACCTCAAATTCATTAATATCCATCTAGTTTAGCTAAAACTCAGTTGCAGAGAACTTCCATGCAGTCAACAGAGGTTCCAGTGCAGCTTTCATGCAGAAAACATTTTTCCTGCATGTTTCATGTCTTCAGACGGAGAATTCACCGGCTTTGCTCGAGGATGCGATGGCTCATGTGGCGTCGTCCGAGGACTAAGTTGGTGATCAAGAGGTTTGGGAAGCTGAGTTCAAGAGGAAGTCATGGTCAGCTTAAAGAAAAACTAAGTTTCAAATCAGCATCAACTCATCCAAATGAACAGAGTAGTACAATTCGACTAGCAACTTTTAATGCTGCATTGTTTTCCCTTGCACCTGCTGTGCCTAAGGCTGAAAAATCATCCATCTTTTCTCATGACGGTGACAATGATGACGGTTTCAAATTTCAAAACCAAGTAAAGTCTGAGAATAATCGTCCTAAGAGCATATTGAAGCATTCCCCTCTTCATCCTATATTAACAAATGGAGCAAAACCAAAGCAAAAAGTTTCAATCAACCTTCCTGAGAATGAGATTTCATTAGCTCAGAACAGGGCAGTTGGAATCTTGGAAGATGATTCCACCAAGATTTTGAGTTTAAACAACAACAGCCTAGGCCCTGTGAGGTCTCCGATATGCTTCCCCGCGATGGCTAATTGGATGATTAACGACTATGGAGGCTGCTGCTTGAGTGGAACAAGGACCATTCTTGATGTGCTGAAAGAAGTGGATGCTGATATATTGGCTTTACAAGATGTGAAGGCTGAGGAAGAGAAAGATATGAGCCCATTATCTGATTTAGCTCGTGCTCTTGGGATGAACTATGTGTTTGCTGAAAGCTGGGCTCCTGAATTTGGTAATGCTATTTTATCCAAATGGCCTATTAAGAAATGGAGAATCCAGAAAATCTATGATGATAAAGATTTCAGGTGCCTCCTTCTGTTAACACTTATGTTGACTATATCTATGTTCATAGAAATGTATATGCTAAGTTATCTAAACGTTTAAACTATTAGAAATAGAAACACTTCTATTTGGTAAAGCTTTTAACTTGAAACATGCTCCTTATATGGTTTGATGCAGGAATGTGCTTAAGGCTACGGTTGATGTGCCCGGGATGGGAGAGTTGAACTTCTGTTGTACTCAACTTGATCATTTAGATGAGAATTGGAGAATGAAGCAAATAAATGCAATAATACAATCAAATGACAGTCCTCATATTTTAGCAGGAGGGATAAATTCTCTTGAAGCCTCAGATTACTCATTAGAGAGATGGAATGATATAGTGAAGGTAAAAAAAAAAAAAAAATCCAAATCTTAATAAGTACAACTCTTTCTTGGATTACTATCATCGTTTTATCAAGTTTTTGATCACACGATGTCTTCGTGGCAGTATTATGAGGAGATAGGAAAGCCAACTCCAAGAGTTGAAGTAATGAATTTCTTGAAACAGAAAGAGTACGATGATGCAAAAGAGTTTGCAGGGGAATGTGAGTCAGTTGTTATCATTGCTAAAGGCCAAAGTATGAATCTTTATCTCAAAATTTCCTATGAAATCTTTCTCAATCTTACTTGTAACAATTATATGATTTGCTATCAACATTTCTCAATCATGTTCTTTCTCATTTTGACACAGATGTGCAAGGAACATGTAAATATGGAACTCGAGTTGATTACATTTTGGGATCGCAAGGCCTGCCTTATGCATTTGTACCTGGATCATACTCGGTTGTTTCATCAAAAGGCACGTCCGATCACCATATAGTTAAGGTGGACATCATGAAAGCAGCAAGCAGAGGTAGGAAGAATAGTAGGAAACAGAAGAAAGTAAAATAGGAAGTTGAGAGGATGACAAGTTCTTGTTCTTCAAGAGGGATTTGTCAAGCGAGCACTTAGCAACTATATATGGTTATTAGTTCATTTTCTTCCTTGTGGTGGTGTATACATTATTTCGTTCCTTTCTTTGTGACTAATTATAACACTTTTATTACATGTAGAGTTTAAAATAGTGAGGGAAAGTCATGATATTGCAGATACAGTATATGTTATCTCTTTTTGTTAGAGCTAGTTGTTAGCTGCTAGCAAAGACTCAACTTTATTTTTTAACTAAGTCCACCAAGCAAGCGTCATGTTCGATCATGACTCCAACCCGGGCCACCCAGACCCAGGCCTTGCCATAGGCAGGATGTTGACATTACTCAACACTAGTTGCCATTTTTATTTAATCATCAAAATTCTCCTCTTAATAAGTTAGAATACCTAATTGGCTTTAAAAGACAAGTTATTTGGTACTCAACTATAGTTTGCAATTGAACGAATATTAATCCAACATATGGTGATTAGAACTGACAATTTTGAGCCCATATTTATAATATCAATCAATTTAATCCATATTTTATTGAGTTAGATAACCTATATTTTAATTGGGTAAATATGAGCTTCACCCAATTTTTAACCCAAAAAAATGTGGACAAAAATGGACAAATTTCATAAAGCATACTAATATTAATATAGATGCATAGTTTCAATAATTACCTATCTTATCTGAGCTGCCTCTAGATATAGTTTCAATAATTAAAGAAGCTAATTATATCAATAGCTGACATGATGTTAAACATCATCTTTCAATTCTTTGCTTTACTCTTTAAAATTTCTGGGGCATGAGAAAGAAATGTCCACAACAGCATTATTTTACACGTAATAAAACAATTAATTTTGAATCCATTAGAAACTCTAATTTAAGAAGATACAATTTAAAGAATGATTACATTCAAATATTAGTCTATAATTTAATTATTTTTCCTTCGGTGTCCAGTATCCATATTGGAGTCCTACTAAATCTGGATTCATGTCGGAAAGTCTCATATTGGGGGATAAAACACTCCCTAATAATGCCAACTCTGTAGAGAACTTGAACCTAAGACCTCTTCGATAAGAATGAAGATATACTTACCAATCCACTACCACCCTTGTTGGTAAATACAAGCCTATAATTAATCGTTGGTGCAACTACTGGAAAAAAAGTTGTTGGTATACGTACAAGTAATGTGGTATGGTTCCTAAAATTGTGTCACACTTGCACTTAATTAGATCATGCTGATGCTACAAAATATTTACCAAAGTCAGAAAATTGTTAAACAGATATTTCAACAACTAGAAAGTAGTTCTCAAGGTTTACATTCCCTATTATTTCATAATATATCGTATTATATGGTGTAATATTGTGTCGTACTGTATCATTTTAATCTATACCATGTTAGATAGATTGTATATTTCTCTTTCGTTACATAATGTCACACATCATCAATTTGAAGAATAAACCTATAAGAAAAATAGGATATGGAGTAGAACTACTATAAAAAGATAGAGCAATAAGAATAAAATAGGATGAGAAGAAAAAAATATGATATCAACGTGATCACACCAATTTAATCATTACATAGGATGAAATTTTTCGTTATTACCTAATGATGAATTTAATGAGAAATCTGAGTATATATGTCATGATGATATTTACGATTATATATGTCACTTTAATTACGGGGAAGCAAAGCAATAGCTTACTCTTGCTTCCAGGTATCTCTATTCCCATTTCCTTTTTTTTTCCTTCAAATAATTAATTATTCGTTTCATTAACATATACTACCTTCTAAAGAATTTAATACTATACTCCCTCAATCATTTTTACTTATGATGTTTTGTTGTTCGAGAGTCAAATCGCATAGATTTTGATTAATATTTTAAGATATAAATATTTTTTTCATCATATTAATATGAGAAGGATTGCAACTTTAGTTTAAATTTTGAATAATAAATTAATTAAATTCGATTTAGCTTAAAAAATTATTCAAATTAACTCTTGTAAAACGAAATATGACAAATAAAAGTGAACATGAAAAATACTAATTAAGAAAGAATAAGTATTGGGAAGCTGCTGAAATAGATGTTCTGATTTATTTTGGTTTTCATGCTTCCTTCATAAATTTTACTAACAGAATTTGATTTGTACTTGAGCAATGCTAAAATTCATTATTCATACGTGACAAATTATGGAAATATGCCTATACATGTTTTATACGAATACGTAATATTAAAATCTAAGTTTATATCAACATTACTATAAGAACATGATATTGAAAAGCTATATGAAAGAAGGAATTATGATCATGTTGAAATTACGAACTTCTTTATTGAGTTGTACCTTGTACTCAATCTTATATATATGTGCATAAGCTTATCGTTAATTATTACTTGATCCCAGTACTAAATATAGTTATTTCGATGGTACTTTGTTAGTTAGTTGGAGAGGTAGTTAGTTCGTTAAAGTGAGCTTAAGCTTTAAGTTACTTCCTCCGTTTCGTATTACTTGATCCTAATACTAAATATAGTTATTTCGATTTATTTGTCCAATTTATAAAATAAAAAAATTATTATAGTTTTTCTTTTTTGTCTTTGGTATTAAATAACTACATAAAAGTATTCAAATTTAGAGTTTCAAATCATCATTAATAAAATTAATTTAGTAAAACATACTTCAAATGTGATGTATGATGTTCGCTAGAAGATAGCACGATTGAACATTAAAAAAAAACAACTCAAAATACTTCCAAGATAACAAGCTCATTGTATAACCAACAAAGCAATAAATTTGAAACCCCAAATCTTATAATATTCATTTCATGTGATTTACATGATATACTGATATGCACACCTTAGTATAAAATAAAAATAAAAAACCTTTCTCAAACACAAAACTCAATCAAATCATTAGTATAAAATATTTTAAACTCAAGATTACTCCATTTTAGTTATCTTGACTAATAGTTGGAAGGGTACCCTATACCATGACGTTTATTAGGAAACACCATAAACACAACACTAGAAATTGCACCAACAACCGGTGGCAACACCATAATCAACATCTTTTCCGTCGATTCGAACGCCGGAAAGAAACAATCCACCGTATTCCTGTCCAAAATAGTGACAACTCCAAAAACAATTATAGTAAAAAATGCATGCACAAAGTCACCTACACCAATTTTGTATGAACTTGTGTCCATCGATTTAGATGTTGGCCAAAGCCCCTTCATTGTAGCTATGCCATAATGGGTCGTGCCCTCGTTATCGGTGTAGCTATCGGTGAAACAAGAAAATCCACAAGATAAACCACAAAGGGCAATGAGGATGCCTGATAGGTACTTGTTGATGATAGTGCAATGACCATTGTTTGTGAGAATAGGGTTTAGGAATTGGTATATGAAGACTGTTCCTGTTGGGAGGAGTCTTATCAGATTGCCTAGGCCATTTAAGGTCTTGTCCTTCAAGGTATAGTTAGGTTTTGCCATTTTCTAAGAGAGCGAGCGAGTTACAAGCACCTACTCCTGTCAAAATGAAAAGCCAGCAAGCGGAACTTGAACTTGAAAAAGCGAGTTGTTTATTGTTTTGTAATTGTGGGGATTATGTTTTTGGGAAGTGCATGGATTTTGTAGAATTTATAGATGGAGAGAGTGAGTTGTTGCTTCTAAGTAACATATATTATATTAGTTTGAGCTTTGAATATAAGTAGCAGAATTTGTTTATTTTGCTTTTTACTCATTGGGAGATGGACAAAGCTTCAAGTAATGCAAATGATAGTGGAGTTATGAATATCCTTAGATTATTTTATGAGTTTAAAAATTTATTATCCCACACGTAAAAAAGACTACAAGTAAAAGTTCATTAAATTGGGATTAGTAATTTGAAAGAAAGAAAATTAATTAACGTCTTTCTATGAAGGAGTTTTGTTCGCTAAAATAGGGAATTTTGTTCGCTAAAATGACAAATCAAGAAATATCGTACCTTGTGAAGATTTAGAAAAGAGAAAAATATAGAAGTTTGTGCCATAAATGAAAATTAGGGGATATCGTACTCTATAAAGATTTAGAAAAAAGAAAAATAGGAAATTGTGTTTCAAGGGGAATGTCGTACCTTATGAAAATTTAGAAAGGATAAATATAAGATATTTCGCGCCCTAAATAGAAATTAACTAAGGAATCTCATATCCTGTAAACATTTAGAAATGAGAAAAATAGGGAGTTTTGTTCCTTAGAAATAACAATTAGGTGATGTTATATCCTATGAAGATTTTAAAAGGAGAAAAATAAAGAATTTTGTATCCTAAATAGATTTAGGAGATATCGTATCTTATGAAGATTTAGAACGAAGAAAAATAAAAATAAAAAGTTGTGCCCTAAATGAAATATAAGGGATGTTACGCCCTATGAAGATTTATAAAGGAGATAAATAAAGGAATTTGGTTCCCTAAATAGCAACTAGAGGTTATGGTGCCCTGTTAATTAAGAATGGAAATGACCCATCAAAAGGGTTCCAACGATATATGTCCATATTACTAAGGTTTAAAATCCCTAAAAAATCTCTTCAAAATAGAAAAGGGGAAAACGGAATTTTATTTGAAAAAACATAATTCTCAGTTGACAAGGAGTTTGTGGGTGAAAACTCAACCAAAATCGAGTAAGAACTGAGTCTCAAATTTCAATTTGGAGGGAAAATTCCCTCTTTTGAAATCTTTGATTTTGAAGAATTTAGAAAATAAAATTTGTAGGAAATGATTTAAAATTGAGTTAGGAACTTACCCACATGAATTCCCTCAAGAAATATCTCCCAAAATCTCTCTCTCGAGCTTTCAAGTGTTGCAAAATAGGAAGAATTCTCGTGCTAAACATAGTTACCAATGAAATAACGGGTCAAAAAAAACATCAATTGTAAGAAAACTTGATTTGACCCTTTCATTCGGAAATCTTTACACATAATTCAATTGTCAAATCGATCATAAAATATGTTTCAGAGCCAATGAAATCATCGAATTTCTAAAAGAAGATATTTTACTCAAAATTACACCTTGAAACTTCTTTTAGAAATTTACTGCTCATTCTACACAATATAATCTCACGACCCGAACTAATACACCATACTAGCCTAGACTCAACGTTCCCTAACCAATAAAATTGACAGAATAACCGTTCGAACTAATAAACCTCATAATTTGATGACAAATGATATGTGTCTCAATTCCAGATGTATCTTGTTCAAGACATTACATGTATCTCATAGTAATACTTTCATCTTATTCAAATTGTTTGCTTACACCCAACCAATACAAGAAAAAAATAGTTGTCTCCCTTTGAGAAAATAACAAATCTAGGTGCGAAGCGCGAACAATTTGAACGAAAATAGTCACAGGAAGTGATCTACCACCTCGACTAATGAAATGCACAAAAAACTGTGGAGAATTTTCATGCAAAAGGAGATGAATTTCATCAATAAAGATTTATATTTTACAACTATTAATCATATAATTGCTTAGTGTTATATTGAACCAAAAAAAAAAGGAGACACTCAAATAAAATAAAACGTTTCATCATAAAATGGACTCCAATCATCATGTAGTGTCATACTGCGGGCGTCAAGGTTCACAACTGGTATAACATTTTCATGAGGTGGTGGAGCAACGTTTTGAATTGCATTTGATTATTATTGTGCAATTCCTTGTTCCATCACAACTTTATCGACAAGAATATTTCCAAAAACTTCAAATGATATTGCTAATAAAAGAATAAAAATAAAACGATAAGTTGAATTTTTTTTTTTTTAAAAAAAAAAATCAACTTTAATAAATTTTGCTTTGATGGTCTTGTGCATTTTCATTGCTATGCAATAATTGGTACCGCATCCCTCTCTTAAAGTGGCTATAGAGTATGATTATCATTGCTTATTTGGAGTGGCCAGTTTATAGTGTGTATAACCCCAACTTTGTTTTCTTGCTCACTGATAGCTTTTCTTGAATGTTATATCTTTGAATAAAGTATGGTCATCCCCTTATTGGTATTTTAAAATTACTCAAGAAATAACTCCTTAGTGCTATGTTTGGCCTGTTTTATTTCTAACTTATCTAAAATTGGTGTCATCTATTGTCTCTAAGATACATATTTTGGAGTCATAACTTTCTTTAATTCTTGGCATGTGACTTTGTTGCAATCATCAGATAACTTCTTTTATTAAAGAATATGTTTTGTACATACTTGCTTTCCATGAGATGTAGTAAATTTCTTTAATCAGTTTGTGTATTTATTCAGTGATATCATTGTTGTCTTGTATCTTAGATCTTAGCATTAATATACAGTTCATTGACGTTTCATTTAAATATTGATTATAGCAATAATTCTAATTCCTTATTACCCTTTTTGTTGCATGTGAACCCCTTCTTTAGTCTAGTGGACCTTTTTTTTTTTTTTTTTTTGCATTTTGATGATTGGTCCATAGAGGCCAAAGTCTTTCTCTTCGAGTCTACTGCATCAATTGGCAGCAAATATGCAAATTTTGAGTGGGAAGCAGGTTTAGAGGGTTAAAGCTGGCAGACTTACAACTATAAAAAGTTCAAAAATGGATTGTATACATTAAGTATACATCATAAACAGGTGTTGGAGGTGAAAACAGGCTGATATACAGCCCATATACACTTACTATACATGATATACAGGTTGAAACGCATCAAACACCAGACTGAAAACAAAATTACAGGTTCTGGAAGCTGAAGTGGAATGTATACACTTAATATACAGGAAAATTGATCAAATATACAATCCATATTTCATGGTATACGGTCAGTGTATACACAACTTTTCAGGGGCAAAATGAGCCAAAGCCCAAATACAATCGCAACAGGTCCAGGAAGAATTCAATGGGCTGAAATCCATTTAAGATCGGGAAAATTACGCGGTTTAGCAAACTTATACTACTTAATTACTATTATAGCTATAGTTTGTTATAATTACCACTCGCGACTAACATTAACCATTAATTACATGGCTGACTTCGAGTTGTATAATTAGTCGCATTTGTATAATTCGTCACATTTCTATAATTCGCAACTAGCAATTCTTCTTTTGATTTGTATTTGTATACGATGGTTTATATTTGTATATGACGATGATTTCCTTTGGTTTTTCAGTTTTGTTACCATATACATTCAATCTTTTTGAGTATAACTTTTTAAAGTTTGTATAAACGTGTAGTTTTCAAATTTTGTATAATATAATTTATATAATTAATTTGTATAATATATTTTGTATAACTGTTTAAAGTTCATATGTTTATGTTTGTATCAATTTGTTATTTCAAGTTTTATCATATTTGTATAATTCCAGAATTTATATTACTCAATTATACAAAAACACACGAATTATACAAATGTAGCTGCGAATTATACAAATGAGATGTGAGTTATACAAATTATTGTCCTCTTTTGCTCGCCTCTCTCCTCCCTCTCCCAATCTCGCTTGCCATATATACAAATGCATATGTATAATATACAATTATCAAACCGATATACATATACAATTCACCTCTCTTCCACTCTCTGCTCTCTCTCGCTCGCGTCTCTCCTCCCTCTCTCAATCTCGCTGGCCATATATACAAATACATATGTATAATATATAATTATCTAATCGATATACATATATAATTCAGCTCTCTCCCACTCTCTGCCCTCTCTCGCTCGCATCTCTCCTCCCTATAACATGTAGCTACTAATTGTAATTATCAAACTATAGCTATGGAGAGTAATTAGGCTATTTCTGAGTGGCTATATGCGAAAGTTCCTCTTTAATATGAGCAAGCCCTTTTTTAGATATAGGATAGGTGTGGAATTTGTGCAAGGACCACAAATTTGAAACATTTTTTCTATTTTTCTTATTTCTTTATTATTTGTATTAACTGTAACTTTTGTTTCAATTTGGTTTAATTTTATTGATTCTCTAAAAGATGGTCTTTCTTATTTTTTTATGTTAATTGAAGTATTTAGGTTTTATTTATTTATTTAATTGTTTGTTGATAAAAGTTATTTTCTTGAAAAATTATCTTTAGTTCATTGCCTTTTCAAGTAATATTAAAAAATGGGTTTCTCTCTACTTAATTAATTTTTCAAAGTTTGTGAATAACGTCGATTTTCAAGTCGTAGGACAATCGTGTGTTAGTGGATACTGCAATGTGTAAACCCTTCTTGAAGTGTGAATTTGAACGATGCACCCCCTTTGATATTTCAAACGATTTCTTCTGTTTGAGTCTTTTGAAATTATAAGTTTTTTCTTGAGTTTTCTCAAAAATTAAGTAGCGACTCTTTAAAGAATTGATTTTTCTTATAAAGGTTAGATTAAATTTTTTGAAAACGAAGTCCCTTGTTTCTTTTCTTTTAACATAAAACAGAAATGACGACTCTGCTAGGATTTTGATTAGGTTCTAACCATTTTAGGTTGATTGCTTATTTGACTAACTATTTGTAATTATTTCATTGATTGCGCTTTATGTGTTTAATTTTAAATATAAAAATATCATTGTGTGCATATCATTTATTCAGTCAATCGACATTTTTGAATTTGAAAAGCCTAAAGAACGATTATGCAGGCCGCAGTCGTTCATTATCCAAATTGTTTCTTGGTGTACCATGGCGAATGTAGTTGGCCACTAGATGGTTAACGGTCGCTAACTGCCCCAGCCCAAGTTGTCCACTTCAAATAAACCAACTTTGAGTCAACTTGCATACAACGAAACTCAATCCCTGAAATTAGCGCATTTGCCTAAGATGACCCAACACTCAAGGCGCGTTGGGCCCAATAAAAAGACCACCTTGAATCAAATCCCGATTCAAATGGACATTCATGCTTATGTGTTTGAAGGATGTATGTGTCGTTTGATAATTTATAATGCCTATGGGTTAGAGGATTTCTAATCCTTTGTGTGTTTTTTAGATAGCTAGAAGATTTCTGAGTTTCAACATGGTCACCAAGACTCCGAACCTCCTTCATTTTCAGTGGAACCACCTCAATGAATACCAAAAGAGAGAAATTTCAATCCACATGGTCAACCCTCCTTCAACAATAAATCTTCAAGTTTGGCCCAAGTTTATTGAAGTCATTACTCGGTTTTGGATAGTGAAAGAATGATCTATCGATTTGGGGATATTGAGATAACGCCAATCCTCGAGGAGATTCAAGATGGTCTGGAAAACATTAAAATGTGCAATAACAGAAAGATATATTCGGACCATCACATTCTATTGCCAAACAAGCCAACTAGCCAAGAAATGAAGGATATATTGTTATTGGTGAATGCAGATTGGTTAAATACCCCAAACATTCCATTTTTTTTAAAAAATGAATGTTGGGAACATAAAAATTATTTTAGGGAGTTTCCAAATGAGTTTGTCGATCATTTTACTTGGAGTCAAACTCAAACCTTGGCATTTTCTATATGCCTTTTGGGTACCATGGTATTTCCTCAACATAAGGAAAATGAAATTGATTCTCGACTCGTCATGGTTGCACATCCTATTTTCCATGGTATTGATAAGTTAGAAAAAGTAAAGAAGTATTTCAATTTGGCCCCGATCATTCTAGCTGATATTTATCGATCCTTGAGTCAATACAAAGACGGGCATTCATTTTTTCAAGGATGTAACATTTTGCTTCAATGGTGGATGTCCAAACATCTGCTTAAAAGAGAAGAACCTCCAAAACAGGAGCTGGCCAAACAAGAAGGATTGAATGACCTTGACCACCACAAATTCAGTCTAAGTGTCCAAAACTTCAAGATTCAGAAAATAAGAAAGGCATGGGCTCAAGTCCTTTACGTTGTAAGGGAGAATAATATTTAATGGATGTTCGATGACTTTATGTCGAAAAAATAGCAATTCGAGAGTCTCATTGTTCTTTCCTGATTCTTGCGGATATTAGAGGGATATTGTCATACAACCCTAGTAGAGTAATGCGATAGTTCAGCCTTGAGAAAATCATACTTCTGAAATAGGACACTAGCCAATATGTCATTAATTACGACAGTTATGATAAGATACCTCGTGCTAAAAAAATTCTCAAAAAATGGGTCAAGCGTGTCAATTTGAAAGAAAGTATGGCCACAAAAAAGTATAAAGTTGGATATGAGGACATGTACAATAAATGGCTAAAGAAAGACTTGCTTGGCACACACATTTCGGAACTGTGCAAGGATTGTTAAATCAAAGATGTCCAAGTAAGGCTCCAACTTCAGATAGGTATTTTTTTTTTATTGGGTGTTGAGGAAAGTGGACAATTTGTTGAGAGGCGATGATTTGATAGTTTTGTTATCTTAAATTTTGATAGCTTAGGGGCGGATTTCGTTTAATACTAAATTTATCTTTAGGCTTAGTGGACTGATTTAATTGATACAAAATTCTAAGTTGAATGATTTTATTGATATAAAATAAGACTATTGACTTTGTTAGATAAATTTTCAAAATGGAGTGACCTTTTGAGATATTAACTCAATAAGAAATGATATATAAAAAGGAAACAATATTGTAATTACACTATGAATCAATTTTCATTTATAAAAATTTAAGGGTGTTTTACAAAAACTTATTATGTCGAAACATGCAATACACCAATCGAACACAATATGATATATTATATTCTATCTATTTCTATAGAAATATGAAGTAGCATACATGCCAATGATTTTTGTAGGAGTATAATTCATCCAGCTCTTAATCTTTGTACACCAAAGAAAGAGTTCTTTTTGTGTGGGTGTATTTTTTTTTTTTGTAAGAAATCAATTGCATGTTACTTATAGATAATGGTGATAGTAACCCATTATGCTTCTCCTCATATTTAAACAAGAGTGCTTCAAATTGATGGTCATAGAAATAAAAACAATAAATACCTCTGTCAGTTATGATAGTTTGAAGGGGGTCAAACCTAGTGAAGATATATCTCTTTAGTAATATATTTCATTAGTACAATTCAAATTGAGTCACAAGTATGTCTTCAATTCGGGCCTTCAAAAGTTACAAGATACACAATTCAAGTCTTTGTGTGGTGATAGTTAATTAATTTAGTGCCCGTTTGGATTGACTTATTTTAGGTACTTTTAAGCCAAATTAGCTTTTAAGTAGTTTTGAAGTGTTTGGATAAAGTTAAAAAGCACTTATAAGCACTTATTTTAAAGGCAAAATAACAAAAATAAGCCTAAAGCCATAAGTTAGAAATCCTAACTTATGACTTTTGGCTTATAAGTCATAAGCCAAAAGCCAATCCAAACAGGCCCTTAGAGTCTGTTTGGATTAGCTTAAAAAAAGTAGCTTTTAAATAAAAAATGAAAAGTCAAACTGAAATGACTTTCAAGTCTAAAAATAATAAGTAGGGGAGACCTACTTTTGGTTTTTGACTTATTTTAAGTCATTTTTTGACCTTGTCAAACACTTCTTACTTATTTTAAGTTATTTTTGACTTATTTTAAGTTATTTTTTATATTTGCCAAACACTTTCAGAAGTCAAAAATTGACTTAAAAGTAGGTTTGATCAACTTTTAAGTCAATCCAAACACCCTCTTAATATATAAAACATGAAATTTTCTTTTTTAAAATTTAGCATTTTAATCCAATTTTATTAACTCCACTTTTTTCCTTTTATACTTCTTCCATCTTTTTGCTCTCTTAGTGTACATAGTATGCATGTCTAAAATGACTAGTCCACCTCATTGTTACTTATTAGTTAAATGTACATGCTTGCACGTGTATATTATATTAATTAATTATATTATACTAAAAGAGAAAGACATAAAAGTAAAAGTTGAAATATAATTTTTACCCCTATCACAATTTAAAATGTTATAAATATCTAATAAGTTAAATATTAAGTAATTAAAATATTTTTCACAACCTTTTCAACTCCCAACTTAATTGCAAACTAAAGAGGGGAAAAGGCATAAATTCCCCATTAATCTTATTTCGAAAAGTAAGTTACACGCTTCAACTATTATGACGGCCTATTACACACATTTACTACTTAAAAGTGAATTTATTTACCCCCTAAAATTGATGTGGCAAAATAATTTTAAAAATAAAAATAAAAATAGGCGTTTCAAATTTATTAAAGTAGAAAAAAATCAAAATTTAATTAGACCTCACCCCACTCTTCACATCTCTTCTTCTTCACAACCCACACTCCTCCTCCTCCTCTACTTCTTCTTCTTCAACCCCACCCTCTTGAGGAAGCACATTTTTCTCCTCTTTCTTTTAAGCAAAAATCTCTCCTTCTTCGACTTCTTCTCAGCTTGCTTAGTAAATTACTTATCATCAATCTAAGTTTTGTGGATTTTGATTTGTGTTTGTTAACAAAATATTTCTTAATGCCATCGGTGGGATAAAATTTTGAGGGTTTCTTAGCCACTGCAGCTATGACAGGCTTTTTTGAGAGAAACGGGAGACTTTCCACTCCATAAATCAGCTCCAAGTTTCAATTAGTGTTCTTGGCTGCCAATGTTAAAATTTTCATCTTATTGTAATTTTACTATGATGAAAATATAATTATTAGAGAATTTTAATAATTAATATGAGATTAACTAGAGTAAAATATAGTTAAACAAAAGAAAAGTTAATTAAAAATGAAAACAAATATATATATATAATTTCTGGCATGTCGCTCACATGGCACTGATGTGGCAGCGAGTGTAATACACCACATATTGTGAGAGTGGTGTTACACATTTCGGGGGTAAATAAATTCACTTTCATATAGTAAATGTGTGTAATAGGTCGTCATAATAGTTTAGGCGTGTAACTGACTTTTCAGGACAAGTTCAGGGGGGAATCTATACCTTTTCCCAGCTAAAGAGTTATAAAGTGACCACATCCATCTATAAGTTACAAAGTGGCCTTTTAATTATCTAATTGATTATGATATTATGGATAAAACTATGTCATAAATGTTATTCTTGCAAGAGTAAAAACTTAAAGGGTCAAATCAACGATATAGTTGGAATAGGAAAAGATAATATTCTAAATAATAGTTATTATTTTAATAATATATGTAAGGGTGTATGACCTACTGAAATAATATTTAATACGAAATATGTAAGGGTGCACTGATCTATTGCAACTATTGACATTTTTGTCACTCCTCAAGCCTACACCCCGGACGTGGTTGGCACTCAAGAACCATTATTGGCTTGGAGCGAACCCTTGGCCTAGCTTAACTCTTAGCAGAAGACTTTACTCAAACATAATTGTACTTTAAAAGTAAACTGAAAGCTCAAAGATAACTAAGAATGTATTATAAATAAACATTCACTGGCCAAAGTGACAACTCAAGTCTCAAGCATAACGGAAATGGAAAGACTCAATAACTAACATCAAACTAACTGTCTATGAAGCCTCCAACAACTGAGATGGACATCGGGACAAGACCCACGACATCCTAATGAACTAAAATGATAAAGTAATGAAAAAGGGTCCTCCGAAAGCAAGGAGGCTCACCAACAACTCTGAAGCTCAACTAGAATCAACGATGCGCTGGATGTTGATCATGATTACCTGTATTTGCATCATAAAATGATGCAGGCCAATGGCATCAGTACATTGAATGTACAAGCATGCGAGGGGAATTCTAAAACAAGACATAAGCTTGAAAGAAACTGAAAGAACATACATGGGCTCAACTTAACTTAACTCATTTCAATATAAAGCAATAACATAAATGCAATATAAAGAAAAACTTTTAAAATATGGATAACAACTCTGTGTATTTAGAAATACAATAGTAACTCTGTATGTATGCAATTATAAACTCTGGGTGTATATAAAAATACAATTAACTCTGTGTATATAAGAATATATATAAAATACTTATGTGGGAGTTTCTCTAACTGACAACCATCACTTTAGAGCTATGTGATGATACAACGTTTTGCCTCACTTGCCAGGGCCGTCCTATACCTTGTCAGGGGTATAGAACCTAACTACTAAGTGGATCCACTAGTCTATGCTAAAAAGCACTAAGGAATCATCTAAAAAGTATGACCCTTTTTCAGCCCATGATGGCTACATGGTTTATGGGGGCTGGGAGTTATCTGAACTCTCCCCCATATCGATGCTCAATACTACTCCCAAAAGATACTAGCACATATGTTTAAAAACATAACTTCTTTCTGTGGTTTGAGATAATTGCTCAAAACTTAGCTCAAAGGCTCTCTTGGAAATCAAAGTTTCCTCTCTTGCTTAATTGTGAAAGCATTTGTTATTTACTGAAAACTAGCTCATAGGCTTTATTGGAAATCAATGTTTCCTTTATTGTTTAAATGTGAAAACATTTTCTCTTTGGAAATACATAGTGCTGATATACTATTTTGAAGAAATGGACTTCAATCTTTACTCTTTACTCAACTCAACACTCAAGTCTTAAAACAAAGTTAAAACATTTGTAAAAGACCTTTGGAAAACTCTATGAACTTCTCTTGACTTGACTCTTAACTTTCCTTGAATTATGAATTCAAGGTTGTGATTTGTGATAGGAAAGATCTTGTGATGTTTAGGAATGTTTTTAGATAGTTAAACATGAGAAACGATCAAGAAATCACTGTTTGGAAGTAAGTCCGCGACGCAGAGATGCATTTAAATATTTAGTTGCGAAATAAATTTTGAGGTAGAAGAGTCTGTGACCTCTCCGCGACGCAGAGAAACATTCTGAAAAGGGGAGGTAGGTCCGCGAAGCGGATAGGGTTGCCAGATTCGCCCAACTTTTTTGTTCTTCATTTTCTAACCCCAATTCGCATAAATTCGATTCTTTTGCTCAACTTCTCTTTAGATTCAGATACCCAACACATGTACACTAGAATCTAACTCAAAACAACTCTATAAATCGACACAATAATCTCAAGAACTCCCTAATCTCAGCCCAATTCAAGAACGAAAGCAAATTCAAGAACACATATCAAGAACATCAAACTTTCAACCTTTTTAGGATGAATTCACACTAAAATAAACCTGTTTGGTGCGTGGGTGAACAAACCCAACACTATGTGAATTCACATACCTCGTAGGGATCAACCCTTGGCGAAATCCACAAGCAAATCTTCAAGAACGCGACGATTCTAAGCTTTTTCTCCTCTTTTCTCCTCTTCTCTTCTCTTCTCTCAAACCCTAACTTATTTTTATGAAGCGTAAACTGAATCCAATCACTTTAGACCCCAACTTAATTACTAAAAATGAATTTAATTAATTGGGTAGTGAAAAGACCATAATACCCTTCTAAAATTTGGTTTTGACTTTCCTTATCTAGACAACCCAACTTCAAATGGGCATATCTCCCTCATACGAACTCGAAATTGAGCAAACTCGGTGGAGTTGGAAAGATAATTCAAAGATATTATTTCCTACGGTATCTTGTAGCCCACCTAAATTCTCCTGTGCTAGGAGTTATGGTTGTTTGAGGTTGACCCAAAACTCAAATTTAGCTTAACTTTGTCAAACTTTCCAAATTTGATTATTTCCAAAAACAGTTTCTTTCTAATTCTAGTTCTTTCTAGTAGCGGGGTATTACAATTTCAATATAGCTAACTTATTTTATAACTTTTACCCATAATTTATCATGAAATCTAAATGTATGCCTCCTTATTATTTATGCGGGGTTTTTCTAGCTTCAGTTACATTTTTTTAATTCCTATAACTTTCTATTATCAGCACACTATAAAGAGAAGAATTTAAAAGTTGCATTCAATATTTTATTTAATAGCATTAACCAAATTCATGTGATAATTATCAAATACATACAAAAAGTCACTGTTTTCTACTATAAATATAGAAGTTTATGGTTCAAACAAGTGCTTCAAGTTTAGGTGAAAAAGATAAATAAAGATAAAATGAGACTATTGATTAGTGAACATAAGAGCATAAGGATTCAGAGAATCAACGTTTTTCATTATGTTAGGTAGCTTAGTACAAAATTTTAGTATCATCATAGAGGTTTTGTATGTATGGTGTTGTTAGATAATTGATAAGAAGTCTCAAGAGATCTTGAAATAGTTGAGTTATAACCAATCATGTATCTATTTTAAGGTAAATGATATACCAAAAGGACTCTATAACTTCGTTTTTACTCTTTTATGTTTTGATCTTAGCTCATAGCACAAAGAAAGTCATATAATATATTATGCCAAATTTATCATTTACAATATGTTAGAATAAGATTTTGAGATAAACGTAGAACTAGTAATAAATATATATCTAAAAGAATTTTTTTTTGTGTGTATATATATTATATTATTAAGTGCAAAACTTAGAAAATATAAAGTGGGATTTTTATGATAAAAAGTGTACTTGAAGAGGAATAAGGAACAATAAACAAAATTAAATGTGTATAATGTAGTTTCTTTTTCTCTTCCTTATTGTTTAGAGTATATTACATGCTTCGCACATGTGTCTCACATTAATTAATAAAATTGTATTTAAGAACAAAAATATTTTAAAAATAGCAATTAACATTAAAATAAAATTATATCTATTTTAATTATATAAATAAATATTATATCTCAAATATGCTATTGTTCACAGGGGCGTAGCTATAGTCACCCAGGGTGTTCAACTGGACACCCTTCGTATATGTCAAATTCTACATGCAAAGGATATATATATTTAAAGTTGGATATATTTGATAGTAATGAATGTTCATTTAATGACTTATATATATGGTATATTATTGTTCTTTTTCTACTTTTCACTCACAAATATGTTTGTTGTCTTTATAAGTTATATATATATATATATATATAAAGAGAGAGAGAGATAGATAATGAAAGGCTCATTACGGGCCCAATATTACAATCTTATATATGTTTATAATAGAAATTTGATTAGTTTTTGAAAAGAAAAATTATTATGATATTTTCAAATAAACATGATAGGAAATAATAATAAAACATAATAGATGTTTAACAAACAAAAATAATGACCTACTTGATGAATTTTTTTTAAAGTAATTAATATATATGATGAATAAACATTTTACCTCAAATGAATGAGAATTTAAAAATATTAACAAAAGTTAATATAATGTATACGACAATAATTTAGCATGAGGTAGTTAATATAATAATTTATATAATTTGCTTAAAATGATTTTAACTAATGATAAACTAATAGTAATAAATAAATATATGTTTCTCAATAAATTATATAATGACATCTATGTTACGTAAAGTTTTCGGATTATACATAAAAAGAGAAATCAAGTAAATTAGATACTTCAAAAATTATCTTTACAATCCAAAAAAAAAAAAGAGCAACACCATGAAATTGAAAAGTCTGAAGAGAACCAAAGAAAAGGACATAACATGCTCCGAAATTATTGAAAATTTTGTTCTTTAAGAGCTTGTTCAGTGGTTGCATTCCTTTTGGATTAGGCATCTTGAGAAACGCAATTGTGATTGATATTGGATTTAACATGTTAACTAATTCATTAGGGTGTTTGAAAAGTGTAAAATAGTTGAATTTTGTTGAAAATTGGCTATATGGACAAGTCCCATAACTGATGTGTCCACTAAGAAATATTGAATTTTACTTTTGTCTTATAATTATTTTACAAAAGTAGGGTCATTATATAGAGAATTGATCAAAAATGAAGTTCTTAATGTTGGGGAAAAAATGCATTATTGTTCTTCCTAATAAGAGATCTATGCCGGAGTGTATAATATTTAGGACACAAATTAGAAATAAAGGGCGAGAAATTTATTGGTATAAGACATGAGAGGGAGAGAATTGAGGAGTGCATGAAATGAAGAATGAGTTAATGTCAATTTATTTGTGTCATCAACTTAGTTCTAGAAAAATCTTATAATTTATAGTTTCTAGAAAAGTCATGTAACTTGTGGAGGAAATTTACCCACTTGAAAAAATATTTTGACAAGTTTAAAAATACAATTTATAGAATTTTAAAATAAAATATATATGAAATGGCCATATTACCATTGATCATCCTCAACTTCACATTTCTATAGAATAGAAAAATACCAAGTTTTGGTCCGGCAACTTCAAATTTAAATCAAACTTACATCAGTTCACATATTTAGATTAATATGTTTGAAATCAAGTAAAAGTACAAACTTGATTATATATTTTAATGAAGAACTACTTTTATAATCTAGTAAACATTTATAGTCTACTTAAACATTTATAGTTTACTTTAAATGCAAATATACCATCATATTCATTTTATTTGTAAAGTTACTTTTTAACATCTTTTAAAATATTGAAATTAATTTTATTTATTCTTTAATTTCAATCTAATAAATATTATTAATTTTATCACACTTATTTCATTTCAGGTATATTAATTAGAGAGTAATGAATTTTTATGTTAAAATAGACATTTTCAGTAAGCATAATGAATATAAAAAATATTAGGTATTAATTAAAGTAATAGTAAAATAGAGTAATGAATAGATATCACAATAACTCATAAAAGAAAAGAAAGTGAAGTGATAACAAAATGAGTTAATAGTACTAACAATAACTAAATATGTTTCTAGAACTATTTAGTTTTCTTGTTATTATTCTTGGTAGATTTTTGTTAGCATGAAATTACATTTTTACCCTTGATCATCATTCACTTCATATACAAAAAGATGTTTCTAGAATTATTTGTTTTTCTTGCTATTTTTCTTAATAGATATTTGTTAGAATAAAATTATATTTTTACCCTTGTTGTCCTACCACTTCACTCTTCTATATAATAGAAATAGAAATAAAAGAACAATAATATACTAATATTCATTATTCATTCTACGTTATATCGAGAAGAATTATTTTTTTTCCAACAACTTAGAGTAGAAAAAAGAATTTTTAACAATTTCAAGTAAAATAAATGAAATTTAGCTCCTAAACTAAATTCTGAATCAATTTTAAAGTCTTTTTTCTCTTAATTTGATGTAATACTCACACACTTTTGATAGTAGATTTTTCTCCTAAAAACTTTTTATCTAAAAAATTGATGAAAACGTTTTCCATAATTGAAATTACTGTAACACTTTCCCTTCCATCACCTTTTACGGAAATACATAGTTGCTCAATATTTTGAATTATATTCACATTGCTTGTAGCAATAATCGTACAGCTAATTTTATGGTTTATTATTTAAAAAAAAATACGTTATCTTCATGCATATTTATTTTTACTCATAAAAAGTCTAAAATTGAAACTCAAGAAATTTTTGTAGAGTAATTGTTTTTTTTTTCATTCAAATTATAAAAGGTTATGTTAAACTATTTTCTCCATAAATTCTTATTCTATTAAAAAGAAATTATTAATTATATTATAGCTATGATTGATATAAATCGACACACAATATAACAAATTAATTGATTGATATGAATCACAAAATCTTCACGGTCAAAATATTTAATCTATTCCTAAATCACAAAATCTTTAATGAATCCACAAAATCACATAATTGGTATCCACAAGTAAACGACACACAGTATTACAGATTAAGTGATAATTTTATACATATTTTAAAAAGAAAAAGATTCAATAACCAAAAATTCTTAAATGTTAGAACTTTTAATATAGTTAATAAGCAAAGAAATATTTAAGAAGTGAAACTATAGTCAATTTCAAAATACTAAATATTAGGACTTTTATATCTTATGAATAAGTAAGGATTTAATAGTTATAACTTTAATTCATTTCAAAACCCTAAACATTAGGATAGTAATTAAATAATAATTATTTAAGAAAATTAATAAATGTCAATTTTATCTATGGCAAATCTTTTAACGAAGGACAAACGGTTAAATCAATATATTTAAGGACATGCATACTTTATTTTGATATAATATAAATTTTAGACTACGTGATATTAGGTCAAATTATATATATAAAAAAAATTACTGTAAGTAGCACAAAAATTATGCAACATAGACCTCTTATAAGGAAGCACACTCTAACATCTTTGAATCATTTTTTTCTGAACTTAAGTTAGTATTCATGTGCAATAAAAGTCTCGCAGAAATCAAATATGATATCACTTATTACTAATCATCAGAGGCGAAGTCAGGATTAAGATTTTGAGAGTTCTAAATTTCCTTTAGAACCGTCAATCAATTTTGTTAGGAGTTCTCAAATTAATATACATATATATTTAAACTCATCCGAACTCACAAGTCACAAACCCCCCACCTAACTGTGCCTCTGCTTACTAGTGTCAAACATCACGATAATGAAAAAAGAATCCATTAAAAAATTACGGAATCGAAATCCATAACCAACTCAAAAGGATGAATCATTAATGAATTGGTGCAAGAGAGAACAGAAATCGATTTGCCTAAAACCCTTTCTCAATTGGGCTTGCATAAAAGCAAAACTATATACGAAACTTTGAATGTTGTAATTTCGATACAAAATTATAATCTTAGATATAATGGTGCAACAAAGAAGACTTGATAATCGCTCCTCAATATCAAAAATGTCTTAATTCCCATTATAGCGTTACAATTAAAAGGTAAATCATAACAAACCCCTTAAAAGCTTAAACCCAAAAATCATGTCCTAAAGAATTTGCTAAAAAAAAAAAAAATGGTCTAAGATTTGGAGAGTTTGTTTGTGAGACTAGTAATCAAAGGAAAAGCCATTAGTGTGAGATGGGTCTTTCACAATTCACTCTAATCATAGCATATAAGGAATAGCAAATACAAAGAAAAATTAATTTATGGAATGATGCTGGAGAAATAGGTTTAGTTTATTATCACTAAGTTATGTCCCAATTAATTATTTCTTTAACCTATATATGTGCTTTTCAAAGTTGGAAAAAGATAATTAATGCTCTTTTGATTGTTTAAATTGATAATTATTTTGAAACAAGTATTTTTAGTATACATGACAATTAAAAAGGAACGAGGAAGTACTACTTTTTACGTAGTTTCTAATAATATAGATTTTGTTTAAAAAAATTACACATTTCATTCTTGAATTTACAATCAAAATTATTGTTTTACTTTTTAAAAAAAACAAAAAGTATATACTCCCTCCGTTCCATTTTATGTGGCACCATTTCCTTTTTGGTCAGTCCCAAAAAGAATGTCACATTTCCTTATATGGTAAGTATTTAAAGGTACAATTCATTTTTTATCCTTGTTGGTCCCACTTAATCTTAAAGATAGTACTCCAATACATTTATGAGGAGAGAGAAAAGTGAGTATACTTTTTAATATGACTATTTTTTGAAGGGACAATTTGGTAAACATTTCAAAGTCTTTATTTATTTCTTAAACTCCGTGCCTGATCAAATGTTGCCACATAAAATGAGACGGAGAGAGTATTACATATATAAATTGGGACAGAATTGGAGTATATGAAAAGACAAGAAAGTCTATGATTTCATAAGTGCGTTGAAACTTCAACAAAATTTGTCTAAAATAGGGATATTGTGTATCAAAGTTTATTCTTAATATATCACCTAGAAGGGTTGTGGCGAGCAGTAAATATTCTTTTATTTTTAATCAAAGGTTTTAGGTTCGAGGTTTTTTAGAAATGGAGTCGTCTTTGTTATGGAGCGCTTTATTCTCGGGACTTCCTGACACAAATCCAAATTTAATCGGACGTTAATGTGGATACCAAAGAATCAAAAAGTTAAGAATAATTGTGACACTACATATAGGTACATACCTTGATGCTACTGATTGTGGTTTGATAAGATACAAACCCCATGAGTTGTGATAATAAATAAGTAAAACAAACAAAAGAATCACCTCAAAATATTGAGTTCAAATCTAAGAGACTGAATACTTGCTACTATTAATTTGAAGATAACATGCATTGGTCGGCCAAGATGTTGCCATGCAATAGCATTACAATCTCAAAAGATAGGGGGTAGGCACATATCAATGTAACATGTGTGTGGACCAAAAATAATGGACATTTCATCTTCATTATTGAACTATTCAATACCTACCAATCACCAAGCAACCCCCCACCCACCTTCACCCCACTACCCCCAAAATCCCATTTGCCATAATTATTTATCAAAACATTTATAGTGGATGTTTGATCAAGAAAATTTAATATTTTTTTCATTTTATTTGATTTTTTTGGAGTTGGAGTAATGTTTGATCATGCAAAGATCCCCCAATTTCTAAATAATAGTGTTTATCTTTATTGTTGGTTTTGTATTCTTAACTTCAATTTAGTCTAGCTTTCATGTTTTGATTACAAATTTTGTTAAGTTTATGCTTGCATGATTAGTATTTATCATTGAGTAAGTTGTTGAATTCTTCAAGTTAATCTTGTTCTTAAAATGATTTGACTCGCTCATCTATTTCAATTTCAGCTTATACAACTTAGGATTAAAAACATTAACTAATATGAACTCAAGTTGTTAATCCTGATTTGATTGATTTAGATTAAACCTAATTGAATCTACTTGGCATAATCAAATGTTCTTAATCTCAACAATTCATATAAGTATATTAATTATAATCAGATTATCCACTCCACAGCAAGAAAGAAATAAAGTTTGGAACAAAGAGAATTATACTCTAAAAACATACTTCTGATTACTATCCATTAATCCAAAATAAAAGCTTTACAAAGCTATTCAATATTTCCATCATTACTCATTAGAGTCTTTCTTCACCATTACCACCAACTTAAGCACAAACACAATATTTAACATAACACTAAACTTATTCATGACTGCCCTTTCTTAAATACAATAACCCCCTTCCTTCCATACTTAATCCCCACACCTAAAATATAAACAACAAGAAGAAATTATTTTCGCATTTTTTTAATCTAATTTTCTCAAATTTCAGACCTTTTCACTTCTCCATGTCTAAAAAAATTCATGGAGAAAACTGAAAGTTCCAAAATTTGAGAATTTAGGAGCGAATATGAAGGATTTATAGTAATATATAAGTCAACCTTAAAGCTAATTAGAGACTGGGGAATCATATATAGTCCCTTCCAAACTAGTTCAGAATTATAAGAGGTAATTCTGGAGAAAACGGGTCGGATCCACTACTCGAGTCGGAGCAACCTCCGTAAATCTCTCGAGGCGGAATCATCAAACGATTTGAATTCTACTTGCTTTTTGTTGTTCATGTTGTTGAAGAAAGAGGGTAGAGGAAGAGATCTAGGCGATGGAGAATTTGAGAAAGCAGATCCGGCATATACATCGGTCGGAGTATGCCCGACCCGGATATTTTTGGGCAACATTCCGGGTTGATCCGGACCCAATCTTCCGGTACCGTAAACCGTCAACTCATCACCGCTACCACTCGCCGGTTGTTTCTTCTTCTTACCAGACGACGTCGTTTTGTTCTCTTTCCTGATATTCGGGTTCAGAGAATCCAACGACTCTCCCCTTCTCAAAATCATTACCTGACCCATCACGATTCCGCCGTCCACCGCCGGTGTAACTCTCCCGGGGATCTGAACCGGTTTCGATTCCTCAGATCTCCTTGAAATTGACGGCTCGGATTGGTTCTGGATCTTGTTCAACTTCTTTTTCTCCGTTCTAACAACCGGTTTCCGATAACCGCTGTTATAGTATCCATTATTTTTCCGACGATGAAACGCCGCCGCCGGTTGTGGTTCCCTGAACCTGTCAATCAAACAATTTTGTGGCCGCAAAACTTCTGTTCCCATTTTTACTTCTCAAAACAAGAAAAAGGAAATCAAAATTTGTACAAATAAATACCCAAGAAAGAAAAAATTGCAAAGGCTCTTTCGACCTTTAAAGGGGTGATTTAATGGCAATTAATAAAGAAAATAGGTTTCTTCTTCCTGGGTTTTCCGATTCCTTAAGGGAAAAGAAGAGAGAAAATTCTCCCTTAAAACTATATTTCTGCTCTGTAAATTGAGAGAGATTTTGTTTTGTTTCAATATGAAGATAATATGAAAGATTGGGCGAGATTTATATATACGAAAGAACGAGAAGAAAAAAGTTAAGCGCGTGATGCACGCGATTGGTTGCGCGAGTGGGGGTTTGTATTAAGACATGTTTGGTTAAGCCGTCTAATTTGATTTTCATATTTTATGAGCGGCTGACCTAAGACCGAGTCGTTCGCGTGTGGGGCCCAGATTGTCTTTCCGTTTTGACGGTTACTTGTAATCCGTTAGTCTACGCGCTTGTCGTTTTCTTATAGTATCTAACGGCGTTAAGTTTTGGACGGTGAGTTGTTATTTGTCGTCTTGAAAGGGGAAATTATTTGAGGGGACCATGTGTTTGTTGTGTGGATCCTTCAAATCTCTTTCCTTTCTATTACCTAAAAATTTTAATATTTTTTATTTAATAATTAAAAAACATTTATCGTAAATTTCGATAAATTTTATTACTGGCCTTTGATTGATTTTCTTTGATAATATCTGCCACGTCATTTCTGAGTAAATTGTGGACATTATCTCTAATTTTTTTCGTGATTTTATGAGATGTTGATCCTCTTATCATGGATATTCACGAAAATTATTTTGTTTCTTAAATTTAAATGCCATTTATTTTTATTTTTTTAAAAAAAATCCGCTCATATCGTAATTTTGATTTAAATTTTTACATTTATAATACGAAAAAGGTTTATATGTTCTTTTAAGTTATGTAAAAATTAGAGTCGTCAATATGGGCTAGGCTCGTTGGATCGGCTTGGCCTAATCCGTGATTTGATATGGCTGGACTATGATTTTTGGAGCTCATTTAAGAAAAGAGTTTTTTAGCCGGCCCGAATAAACCTGTCGATTTGTGGGGCTTGAGAAATATGGATAGGACCGACCCGTAGGCCAAATAAAAATTAATTAAAAAATAAAAATAAAATAGAGTATAAAAAATAACAAGAGTCTAAACTCAAAATTTGTTTAGTTTGAAATATTACAATTTAAATACAAATTATGTTTATAAAATATGTATTACATAAAATAAAAATTCTCTAAAATTTCCAAGGAATCACTACATAGGTCATAGCCTATTGAATATTGTCATAGTTTTTGTGTTTTATTATAATCATTGAAAAACAATTAGGTTAATATTTCTATTTAGCTATTTATGTTTTTAAGCTATTTATGTTTTTAATTGAAATCAAACTTAATAAATATTATAAAGATAATTTTATTTGTGAATTTGATTAACAAGTAGTAACACTAACACAATGTAATATTATCTTGTCGATATTTATGATAATATTTTTAAATTATAATTTAATTTAAAAAATTATAAAAAATATATTTTTAAGAAAAGAGGGTCGGTCCTGCAAAGCCCGTAGCCCACATACTTGTGGGATGTGCCGACCATTTTCTGACCCACACCAAAAATGGGCTAGCCCAGCCTAACCCGTTAAATTTCAAAGCTTGTATGGGTTAGCCCGGATGAGATGGGTCAGTCTATATTGACAGCTCTAGTAAAAATTGAAGAATATTTTATTGCTAATACTTTAGCACAAATATATTCTTATTGTTTAATACTTCATCTAAATTTGCCCTTATTGTAATGGCACCCAATTAATAAGTGAAAAGAACAAATATTTTTTAGGAGTCGTTTGGTAGTTGGATAAGAAACAAGTTCATATATTAATTTTGTATAATTGATAAGACGTTAGATAGGTAGATAGAAAATAAGTTATTCATGTATAAAATTAATACGACATTAATTACAACTCAAAAATCTACATAATTAAACATGTATAGGTTATGAGAAAATATATATTTTGTTTTATGCAAATAGATTATGAGAAAATCTATGTATTATTTTATGCAATTTGAAAGGTGGAATAACTAATATATAATTAACTAATCTATGCATAACTAATATCCGTATAAAATAATACATAAATTCACTTATAACTAATCCACACATTAATAATAACTGCATATAACTTTAATTAACTACCAAACGACACTTAAAGTATACAAAATTAACAGATATACCCTTACTTAAATAGCTCAACATTTTTACCATCTACAAGTTTAATATATATATTTTCTACTCGAGTTTATGTAATAAAAACAAAGCCAAGCACCAATTTCTTAGTACGGATATAAGAAAAGTTTAGTTTAAGTTTTTTTTTTCACCGTCTATTCATGCCTTCTTTCTACTTTAGTCGTGTCCAAAATTAAGGACAAAGTAACTTCCACCTAGTTCTTATATTTATCCAAAAAAAAAAAAAAAAGAATTTGCATTAAATTTTTCATATTAGGGGAGATAGGATAAAAAATAATGATATTTAGAATAAGATGGAAGTGACCTTTGTAGTGGATAAGAGATCAAAAAAACGAGTCCGAAATAGTTTGGACATGTGAAAAGGATATGTGCAGATGCCTCAGTAAGGAGGTGTGATACATTGGATATAGAGGATATGAGGACGGATAAAGGTAGGTCAAAGAAGTATTAGGGAGATCAAGTGATTAAACATGACGTGGCTTAAATTAAGCTTATCGAGGAAACAACTTTTGATAGGAAGTTTGGAGGTCACGAATTAGAACAGAAGGCTAGTAGTTGAACTTTAATTCATTTTTCGATAAGTTTAGGCTTGGTGGGAGCCTAGGAGCATTGTGTGAGTTTATCGTATACATGTATTGTATTTTAGTTATTGCATTATTTCATTGTGTTATTGCTTCAAATAAAAAAGTGAAATAAGTATCATCCGAAACGTTCTAATTAATTTTCCTTGACCAACATTTTCAATTGTATTTATTTCGCCTTTCAATGTGTGTTTGTATCATCGTATCACAATCAAAATATTTTTTTTGTGCATTTTTTAAAATATGCCCTCCTTTTAATAAAATAAATAAAATTGAAGATAGAAAAAATGGAAAGGTAATTATAAGGTTAGAAACCAAATTCTTATCTATAAAGTAAAAATTCAAAAGATCTAACTGATTGAGCTCTAGTCGTATGACATCCAATTTTCACTAACATGCAGCATCATTCAAATTCTTTTTCCTTTCTTTCTTGAAATTAGCGTGACATCTAATTTAATTATTCCATTCTACTCTCTTGAAATTAAGTAAACTTAGAGTATACACTAAAAATATAAAAATAGTATTTCCTCAATTTCAATTTTGTGTTAAAATTAAAGTAATTAAATTTTGTGATGTTAAATAAAATATTGTGTAAGGTATTAAAAATGTCCTTTAAATTTGGTGAGGCTTTATTGCTTTTTTAGAGGGCTCCGACTCTATTTGTCATTCATGTTTTAGTAGACAGTAGTTCTTTATTTAGATAGTTGTAGGTACTAGTCCGATATCTATCCTACTTTAATAGAAGTTGTTAGGATTTTGCCCTGATTTTCTTCTTTTATTTAAAGTTTATCTTTTCCTAAAAGAAAAAATAAAATATTATCATAAATGTTTTTTACTTATAATTTTCTTCTATATTTTGGTTATTCCTTTTTTAGAGGAAATGTTTGGAATCCTATAAATTGAAGATCCATCTTCTCATATCAAGAACATTAATAGCATTCACAATGTAGTCATTTAGAGAGTCTTGTTTATGGGCAGATTTTCACCTAAATATATGTATGTTTTTCAATATTAGTTTTTATAATATGTAGGTCGCTTGACCAAACTATATTAATAATATGTTTTTAGTATGCTTTTATTTGTCCTCTAATTTATCAGCATATGCTTTGTAATTGTAAGCTTCCGCATGATGCCCTAATCACTTTCTAACCCAACAAAAGCTTCATGAACAAAGTTAGTGAGTCAGTTCAGTCCTTAATATTCATTTGTTAAAAATATATTTGTTACTTATATTTCAGACTTGTTTTTCGACTTTCAACTTAAGTACATGTAAGTTACTCAAGTGCATGTCTCCTTAAGTTTTTCATGTGTATTAGTCTTCCACTCAATAGTCAACTAAATCAATAAGTTGCTTGGGATCAGAAATAGTTTTCAAGTGTCGATCACGGCCAAGATATAAACTCGAGGTGTGACAAGCTAACTTTAGGAACCATAACTAAATAGGTATATGTTAAGTACATAGGGAATTCAGCCCCACAAAAAGGCATTCATATATCCGAAGCAATGATAGGCCAGCAAGTTTGAAAAAAATTAGTACTCCCTCCGTCTCAATTTATGTGATTACTTTCCTTTTTAGTCAGTCTAAAAAAAATGACACATTTCTATATTAAGTAACATTTTAACTATAAAATGTATATTTTACCCTTAATGAAATGATTTACAGCCACACAAATTTCTATCATTCATTTTGGACGACAAGTTTTAAAAGTCTTTCTTTCTTTCTTAAACTCCGTACCAAATCAAACTGCCTCACATAAAATGGGACGGAGGGAGTAGTAAATTCATCTAACTCAGAACACTTTCAGGTCCACTGAAAAAATACAACCTTTTATCTCACCTGCAGTAGGAGGGGAAATAGGAAGTGATTATCCAGACTATCCTCTTATGTGATGGAGGGTTAATGATACTGAGGTTTGAAAAGTCCGTAAATACTAAATTCTGATAGTAAAACATACTCAGCCTTCGCTTTATGTAGAATGGCTCTATTGATACCATCAATTTTATTGAAAAAAAACTTTGTTCCAGGTGAATAATAGTATGTTCTAGTCTCTTTGAATCTTCATAAATATTTCTATACACTTCCCTGGACCTAAGGCTCACAAGCACATATCGAAGACATTTAAATGCTAAAAAGTTTTATCTATCAGGGACATATCGAAGACGTTGACAATATATGTTACTTGTGAAAAGTAAAATTGGTAAAAATTAACCAATTTGATAAGTTGAATTAATATGTAAAAACAATGTGATGTTTCACATATAAACATCACATTGAAGCTTGAAACAAAAAAAAATTGAAGCTCGAAACAAAAATATGAAATTATTAAGCATATATATATACACCAAAGCATCAAAATATATTTTTGACGATTTCCTTCCATTTTCTTGACTAATTATACATAAAATTTCATGAAAATAATCGTTCTCTTAATAACTAAATCTTCAATTTTTAATTCATTTTAGCTTCAGATTTTCTCATCACATCAATTTAATCCTACAAAATAAAATACACTATTAAGCACAATCTATAAAACCAATGCTAATATATTAAAATGAGGCAAATAATAATTAAAAATATATATTTTTGACCTCTCAATAACCAACAAATCAAATTGAAATTTGAAGTTTTGAACAACGGTTTACAAAAGAATTGGACTCTTGCGATAATTCAAATAATTTTACTTTTTTTTTTAAACACAACACAAAAATAAAACCCTTAAACTAAAAGAAGTTGAAAGTGTTGTGGAAATAAATATATCCTATCAAATTTAGTACAGTACTAATCCATATTTTCTTCTTTCTCCCTTTTTTTTAATCAATCTTTTGATCCGACGATCATTTTACTAAATAAAAGGCAAAGGTCAGTCTGTACAAAAAGCTAAAAAGGAAAAATCATGACCTGATCAATAAACGGACCTGGCCGAAATAAAAGACCGCAAGTAATTTTTGCTCGGTAATAAAGTAATTACGTTGTGCTCCATTTAACAACTTGGTGGCGTAGTAGATTGGATGAAAAATCTTGTTGCGCTTTTGCCCTAACACAACTCCCAGAGCAGTACCACTCGCGTTACACATCACCTCAAATGATTCAGACCAATCTGGGTCAATGATCACTAGATCAGAGATTAACTTTTCTTTCAAACACTCAAAAACTTTTGAGCATGCATCATCAAAGATAAACTTCACCTCTTTCTACAATAGCTTGCACAATAAATGCGCAATTTTTGAGAAGTCTTTGATGAATTTCCGATAGAATTCTGCATGACGCAAGAAACTACTCTTAGCTGCTCCTTGTCTAGTTTTCCAAAGAAACTCTAAACCCTTTCCCTCTTTTCCAGCCGCTTCATTTATTGGTAAGAATCATTAGCTTTCTTTTTCAGATTTGTCTTTCTCTTTTACCAAACACTTTGGAACCTTTTTTTCACATTAATGTTGCAAATCTACCAGCACCTAATATTTTACTAGTGAATTTTAATAAATGACGGATTTGTCTATTGTAGAGTCTTTAACGAAGGAAATTATATTCAATCAACTTTTCTAAGCCATATGTTTGCAATGCATTATCTTAAATATTATTGTAAGTAAGTTATTTATTAATATAAAAATTTGAATAATTTAATTGAAAGTTCTACAATATTTATGCTAAAAGTAGGTTATTTCTCTTTCTTTCCTTTTCTATATAAAATTTGCACTTTTTTTTTTTTACTATATATATAATATTGCTTAAGCAAAATCAAAATTTTAAAATTCACTGGTAAGTATTTTGGGGCCTCAAAATTTTGGGGATAAAAAACAAATTGTTAAAAGTGTTCTGAAATTGTTTAATTATTGAGAACAACTATTGAAAAAAATCCATTATCACAGATTCACGATGTTTTATCAATATATGCAAAAATAGTTTCTTAGTCTCGATGATAAAATATAGAGAACATAAAATAGTTGGTCGGTCTCTCTTTCTATTACGTGATTGTTAGTGTCAAAATTAACCACTTGCAAACTTTCCTCTTAATTATTTAATTCAAAGCCAATAATCTAAAGCCACCACCTATGAAGTCTAAATATAAGTAAATAACATGATTGATTATGACAACAATCTAGTAGGCCACAATTCTTATTATTTTATTAGAGGCTAATATTTACTTTGATCTGATTGATGATGGCCATGGTGGGGATTTTTGCATTTGGACCTTTTGTTTTCATCAATTAGTACAAAAAAGAAAATTAATTATTTAGTCAAATAATTCAAATAATTGCTCTATTTTAGGTAGAAAGAATGTGACATTTGGTGCAGTAGGATTTACGTGTCTAATTTGTGTGAATTTAGAATATCTATGTCCTCTTTTAAAAAAAATGAATAATTAAATTATTTTCAAGAAAACAAGTAAATTATTTTCAAGAAACATATTTAATGCCTATTTAAAAGTTGAAAAAGACTTGGTCTACCATTAACAAAATCAAACATATAATATATATATATATATATAGAGTCATTCGAGTTTGGCTTGTGGGCTAATTCAAACTTTATAGTGGACTAAAAGTAAGCTTTTAAAACTCATTTTAATATCCAAAAAAAAAAAATTAAATACTCTTAAAAAAATAGATCTTCCAAATATCATGCCTACCATTATATGATTATAATATTATTACTTACTAAATTTGTTATATCCAGCCACCGACAAAGTTAAGTGGGTGAAAAAATAAAAAAGTTCAATAATTTCTTCTGATTTGAGCAAATTTTGATGGGTTAGTCCTAACTCAATATTGCCATATAGGGTCGAATTTGATTTTTAAAAATACATATTTGATAGAAAATTTGAGGAGCATATAACTAGATAGATTGAATATCACCATATATAACACGCGTTTGTTACGATCTACGTGATAATTTTTATGATGATACGAGATTATATATTTCTTATAACTGAAATATATATAACAAAATGCTCTCATAGTATGTCGATCGCACTAATGAAGAGAATTTAAAAGAGAATATATTTTACTTAGCTTGGCAACGCTTGAGCACTTCCTTATGTGTGAGCGAAAGATGTTGAAAATAGCTATTGAATCCAACTATTAGGGATTGTAGTTAGCTCATTTATTTATCCTCCTCATAAACCCTATTTTTAACATATAAATACATTATTATGGGTATTGAAAAATAAAATTAGGATTAGCTTTAAAAAAATGCTCTACATCTTTTGAGAATTTCAGTCTATGGAAACAAGTGAAATCATTTACTTTACGAGAATTCTCGACGATCGATAGAATAATTGTGATTGTTGTAGATATATTTTTCACTAAAAAGAAAGGTAAACTACCTTATTATACATACATACCATATATACTAATTTTATCTATACTTCAAATAATTATGTATCTTACCACTAATTAAGAGTATCATACTTCCTATCATATATTGAAAAAGATACACCTAAATAAGATATACTAAAATAGGGAGAGAGATGAGTGAGATAGAAATAGAAGCAAGAGAGATAGTCATGTATATGTATCTGGAATACCATATATATAGGAGAGTGGTAAACAAGATGAGAGGGAGGTGAGGGAGGCGAGCGAGAAGAGAGGCGAACGAGATTTGTTATGTATCTCATATACATATGTAAATCTACTTGGATAAAATGTATCTTAAACAAATTACACCTAATTTTGATTTCATGTATCCAGAGATACATGTTTGTGAATGCACCAAAATCTGGTTAGATTTGTAATATTACAAAATAGTGCGTATCTAAATAATTAGCTCCAAAACTAATGTGATTTTTGTAAGTTACCCCAAAAAGAAAACAACAAATCTCCTAATTAGTACTTTCGGTTAAATACTACATCAAGTTTATGTATCATTATAATACATGATTCCAAATCACTTTCTCTTGATCAATAAAGATATAAATAATACTGTTGGACCACAAACTTTAAGACCCCTTGAACAGCTCATCATTAATAATTTTCCACTAAAAAAGATGAGAAATAAAAGAATAAGCTATGAGAAAATTAAAGAGGGAACAAATTTATGAAATCTCTCAAAAGGCATATGGGGTCCATGAAATTCCTATTTATTATTTTTATTTATATAAGAAGCAAATTGCAGGGTACCCAACAAATATGGTTTATGTCCCCTCTCTGCTTTTCCATAAAATAAACAGCTTTTTAGAATATGATAGGGTATATAGACAATTGTGTTGTTTCCTAGGAATGTCCTAAAAACATTGTATCCAATTTTAAATTTTTAGAGGTTGATGAGTTTGTATCCAATGTGCTATGGTTCATAATTTTGCTATGATAGAGTCACTTATATAATTATTAGTCAATTGTTTTAATTCATTTCAATTTAATTATTTACTTAATGATATTCTTTATATCAAGTTCAATGTTACAACTTTGATTGATTATCATAATAAAAATTTTCTTAAATGCATACGCAATATAAATTAGTTCAGAATTTATTTGAAGGACAACTTAACTCGGGCACCAATCACATCCTACCCAATTTGAAGGTGTTTTAGTTGACTAACTCAACTGCTAACTTTTAAGTGTGCTTCGCCAAACAACTAGTAATAGTTTTCTACAATGTGTAACATAAGATTTTTTTTAAATATATTATTATTTTATTTGGATTTAAACTTGTTTTTAAAGAAATAAAAACTTTTTATTTATATAGATGCATTAAAACTAAATGAATTTAATTATTCAATGTCATAATTTATAGTCAACGTCTTAATAACATTAATATATATTCAATTCAAATATTCCTACCCTTAAAATGAAAAAAAAAGAAAAAGAAAGAAAAAAAAGAAACAAGCGAGGTTAATTAAACTATCTTAAGGGAAATGACTTCATTATAGTAGTAATCAAAGAAACAAAGATAAGAATATAAAAATTCTAGAGTAATTTTAAAAGGCAAAAAGGTTTGGTGGACCCTTATACTTGTATGAGTTTGTATTGTGGATCTTTTTATTTAATATTTTGTCAACTGAATCCTTAAACTCAATAAAACATAACATATTAAACTCCTCTGACCATTGACTATGCTTATATGGCATTAATATAGATGAGTTGGCTAGAGAGTGTAGTCTACACGCGTGTTAAGGCAAGTGAACATGATATTTTAAATTTTAAATTATTAAAATTATAAAAAAATAAATAAGAAATTTAAAAAAAAGAAAAAAATAAACTTCTTCCCCACACCACCTTCTTTATCAGCCACCCCCACCCCATCGCTGCCCCAACCCCATTTATCTTTCTTCTCCACACCTTATCGTTATCTTCTTTAGCCGATCTTGGCATTGTCACTTTCGTGACGTCAGGTTTCATGGTGATTATTAGTAGAGGGAGAAAGCAGCATTGATTTCATAGTGGTTCTTGCCGGTTCGCAGTGGTTTGAGAGGGAGAGAGGCGGCGCTGGTCCCTTTTTTTGCTAGAATGGGAGAGGATACTGGTCCCTTTTCCGTCAGAATAAGAGGCGATGAGGGAGTTTGATGGTACGCCGAGAGGATGGAGAAGAGACGCCATTTTTGATGGTTTGCAGGGGTCGTCGGTGGTGTGGAGAAAGGAAAATAGTGAAAAGGAGAACGAGGCGGGAGATGACACGAGAAACTGGCCACGACGGCGAAAAGGTTGCCGGCCGGAGCTAGTGGAGTGGCCACTTGCGATGGTTCTGTGATCGGAGAAGAGGAAAGGAAAACGGCGTGCGGGCAGAGGAGCCCAATTTTACTTTAAGAAATACATTAAATTCTTAATATTTTATCTTTTATTTAATAAATTTAGTTAATAATTTTTTAAAATAATAATTAGTGAAGAAAATTATGATATATAATTAATTTTAGTGACATGGATTTGATATGTCATTTATTCAAGGGATTCAAGGAAGAGTAAGCTACACACATGGTTTGAGGGGTTTAAAAATCTTTTTTTTGATTGAGTTAAAGGGTTTAGTTGGTAAATAGTTAAGTAGAAGGATTCACAATACAAACACATACAAGTATAGGAGTTCACGAGACCGTTTCGCCATTTTAAAATGCTTTAGAAGTTCTGGCAATGAGGTGTGTTTGGTAGGGAGAATTTTTTTAAAGAAAAATATGTTTTTGAAAAAATGAGTTAATCGTATTTTTTTCTAGTAATCAGTAAGTAAATAAAAAATATTATTTTAAAAATATCTAGACGTAATTTAACAAAAAATAAGAATAAGAGGAGATGGGGAGTGGGGCCTCAGGCGTGGCCAGGTGGGAATTGGGATGGTTAAAGGGTAGGAGTGAGTGTCGTTGAAGGGGTGGAGAGTAGGGGTGTACATAAGTCGGTTTGATTTGGTTTGATTTTTTTATTAAAAAAATTTAAATCAATTATATTGGTTTATTAAATCTAAAAATCAAATCAAATCACATAAAGTCGGTTTTTTTGATTTCGTTTTTAGTCGGTTCTTTCGGATTTTTTTTATTTTTCAATTTTTTACAACTATACGGTATTTGAAAAAGAGATCAAATATATTTTCACTTATTTGTGTGATAAGCTAAACTTAAAAAATATTAAATGAATAGAAATTTTCAAAAAGACAGTAAAATTCACATGAGTGGTCGATTTGATTTTTTTTCTTTTAATATCAAATCAAACCAGAGTGGTCAGTTTTTTTTTCAACCTCCAAATCAACTAAACCAAATCACAAATTGGATTTTTTTCCAATTTGATTTGATTCGTCGATTCGATTTGACTTTATAATTTGACTTGTATACCCCTAGTGGAGAGGATACAATAGTAAGAATCACACTTATTGAACTTGTTCTTTCTTTTATTAGCTGCAAGAAATTTATCGTTTCAGAAAAAAATACTTTTCAAAAATTTTATCCAATTAAATATAAAAGTTCAAAAATAAATTTCTCCAAACCAAACAGAAAATGTCAAATCTATGGTACCAAAGGAAAAATAAAATGAAATGTCAATTCTATTCCCACATTGAATAGGTGAAGGGAGTACGTAGATGATGGAATAATGTCATTGTGCAAAATAGTTCATGTCTATCTTTCTTATCACATATAATTCTTGCCTTCTCTTCTCATCAATGCCAAATTCCACACCACTAGTACCACTACAGCTGTCTTTTATTATCTCTTTTTTTTAAAAAATACTTTTTGTGAAAACTTTTAATATATGTTGATCAAAGTTGATGTGAAAATTAAACTCTTTCATTTAAGAACTCCAATAGTAGTGCTTGAGGTTGATCAATCTATTATTTTCATTTTTCTCTATAATTTGATGTCAGAATTCTGTGCAATAAATAAAGGGAGAAATATAATATACCTTTTTTTAAAAAATTACTAAAATAGAGGAAATTTCTAAATGAGTTAATTACTTAGATGCACTTTAGTTTGTAATATTATGTATTTACCATATTTTGGTGTGTCCAAATACGTCCAAATACATGTATCATATGAAACATAAAGTCAAATTTGTTCTTGATACATTGTATCCAAGTGGATTTTTGCATGTACTTGGGAAACATAATGAATCTCATTTGCGTCCCTCGCCTCTCTCTCATATTCGCTACTCTCCTATGTTTCAGGTATCCTAGATACACTAGATACATGTGATTTGCATGTATCTAGTGTGATTCGCATGTATCTTGGATACTTAACGAATATCGCTTGTCTACCTCCCTATTTTAGTGTATCTTATATAAAAAATGCATGTATCTACGTGTATTTTTCTCAGTATATGAAGAAAACTATTAGTTAATGATAAAATATGTAATATTTTAAAAATATAAATAATAATAATAATATAAATTATAAATTATGTCTAATTATGTAGTTTTTCAAAAATAAATCATAATTTGTGTCATATTCTTTTTTCTTTTTTCTTTTTTGCTTAAACAGTTATAACATGAAGTATTTATCACATGACTAGAAACGAGTCATCATCTCTTTAAGGATAAAGTGGAATCTCAACACACAATATTTTACTATTAGGCATCATTTCTATCACTAGTTTTTTTAATTCCAAATCTTTACTAATCTCCTCTGTCATGGTGTTCGAATTAATTTATATGCATATTATAAAAGGCGATGTTCAAAATAAATATATATGTGTATTATGATTATGTCATCAGATTTGCTACATATCAATATTTGCAACTCCACCGTTCAACAGTAAAGAGATGATAAATAATGACTTTTTATTTAGCTTCTATTTATAAGATTTTGAACCATAAATTTACATAATTTTGATCGCAAAAAGTACGTTTGGACGCACCTTCTTACACTAATACTATATTGCTATCGTTTTTTTTAATAATAAAAAAATGTTCTCTTGTAATTCCAGTACAAGCAAGTAATCATATTTTAAAGTCATCTATTGAGATTTGAGAAGAAAGAATATGATACCAGTGCATGTCATTTTTGTACTTCCTTTTTTGCACCATATTCTTTTACTTTTAAGGGACAAAAGCAGGTTAAAGCAAATCAATTTTTATTTAAGAATCTGGCCACAAATTGAATAGCTGAATTGCCTTTTATGATAATAATAATAATAATAATAATAATAATAATAATAATAATAATAATAATAATAATAATAATAATAATAATAATAATAATATTTAAGTAATAACTTTTATGAGATAATTTTAATTGTTTTGGGTTTGACATGAGTAAGTGTTTCAAATAGAACAACCCGTAATCAAGTTTAAATATCATCACACATTTCATAGAATTAATTTCTTCTCTATATTAAAATGTGGAAACAATAGATAATATATTTGTGTTTCTTATGGAGTAGTATTTATTAAGTGATCTTATGTAGTTATATTTTATTTTTATTTTTTTAATTTTCTTCTTAAAAGAATAAGGACGGTATGATATGTGGTTGGTGCTCTCAACAGATCTTGGAATAAATTGGGCTAAAACAAAGCCCGTGTTATTTTGGGCTTCAAAATGGAGTGGCCATTTTCAGTAAGCCCACTTAAGATGATTTTTGTCTAAAGAAAATTTAATAAATAACATATTTAAGAGTTGATACTGCTAGTTCTGAGAGATTTTTTTTAATTTTCAATATCTAGCATTAGAATTCTAACCATATCTAATAAATTTAATATACTGAATAATAGTAAAAATTGGAAAAAAAGGAAAAGAAAGAAAAATTGCTAATGGAATTAGAGAAAAATAGTCAAATGCTCCCCGCCCCCGGCCTATGATCAGATTCCCAACTACGCATCTATACTTCACGATTACTTACTTGAACTATTTTAAAATGGCATTAATTTTATCCTAAATGCTGAGGACTTGAAGTGACAAAGAAAGTGTATTCACGTGAGAGATAAAAAAAAATTCATTAAAAGTTTTAACTTTACAAATATTTTCCCTTTTTCATAATAAGTTTTTGAATTTTTTAAAATTATGTTACCTTTTACTTTTCTATATCTTTTTTTTAATTTTATTTTCTTTCTCTTTTTTCTTTTTCTCTTCAACATTTTGCCTGATTTAAGTTGCCGGACAATATCATGAACCACTTCATCGTTTAGTTATCACTAATTCTATCTAGAAGAAATCAACTCCCTTTTTTTAATCATAAACTTCATTTTTTTCATTCTCACACCATCAGTTTTGTCGCTGCCATGCCGCCTCTTCCACCTTTTTTTTTTTCATACTCAAAAACTCTCTGCCTATCATTACTTGTTATTGAATTTTGCATAGTAACATATTGAGGAATATTTAAAATTGTGATCGATAAATTAGTTTATTCTAGAACACTAAAAAAATTACCTTTTATAGACAGCCACCATGGCTACGAAATTAAAAAAATACCTAAAATAATTTTTTATACTTCATATCACAAATTCACTTTGAGCTTTTCTATCATCTCTAACTCTAATAAGCAATCAACTTTTCGAAAACTAACCAACTGCGCAGACTTGTTAAATATGTCGTCTTCTAATCTCCAATTGGTAGGCTCAAATTCGATTCCATAATATTATCATTAGCCGCTCAATGAAACTTCACTAAAATTATGAAAAATAAAAAATAGAAAAAGAAGAAAAAAAGAACATGAGAAAAAGGTAATATGCTTATGAGTTTTTTATATCAATGAAGAAAAAGTTACTACAAAAAAAATAAAGACAAAAAAAGATGAAAAAGAAAATAAAAATAAAAGGGAAAGATAGAATAAAGAAATAAAATAATATAATATTATGTGACGGGACGCATGTATACTTAACATAAATCTTTGACTATTTTCTCATGGAATTAATATAGAATTCTATAACTTATAGGATATATCGTATATCATTCATTGATTTTCTCTCTATTAGTTTGTTTCCCCATTTGATTGTTATCAAAAAATTGTTCTTTTCTACATTTTTGTTTTTTTTTCTTAGTTTTTTTTTTTTTTTTTTTTTTTGGTATTGCTGAACTGTTCTTTTTGTAATTCAAATATAAAAAGTAATGTGTATTCAATGTTGATCCAACATGCTGGTAGACCGAATTGTACAATTTTATTTTATTTTAAAAAATATTCTTTTGCATTTTTAGTTCAGTTAATGATAATTTCATTGATACTAAAAGTAATAACAATTTTTTAATTGTAATTCTTTTTGTAAGAAATAGGAGTTCGTATTTAACAAACTTGCTCCTTATTAGGGTCTCCTACCTTTTTTCTCACTTGATAACTCGAACTCACAACCTTATGATTAAAATTTCTTAGCGACTCAAACTCACAGTCCTAATAGAATTGAGGGATGTTCTTTTAAAAAAGAATTAATAACCTATATATGACCATCAAACAAGAACATAGTAGCACACAAAGAAAGTAAATTTAAGAATGGAAGGAAAAATATACTGAAATCGAAAAAAGCATAATTGAGTAAATTCGATGAAAACGACGTAGAATGTTCTACTTTTGACTGTGTATTACTACTTAGTTAGGCCATGTGTGTAGGTGCGGAGATGTCACAAACACAATCATGCAAAGATTGAAATTGTCTGTATTACAATATTTTAAATAGATTAATGCCTTTGATTTTGTGACTCCTGTAATTTTAGATTAAATAAAAGGGGTTTAGTCTTCAATCCATCTAGAGTCATTCGTTTACGTAGACTTTATCTCTATTATTGCATAGTGCAATATAACCAAATTCTATAAAAATTCGTCAACTGTATAACCATGTCCAAATTATTTACATTATTATTATTATTTACGATCAATACTCTTTTAAATGAATTTCTATTGTGATAACGAGTATGACATATTATAATTGTACCACAATACTTAATTATCAAGAAATAAGACTGATAGTCATAATAACAACAATATCAAAACTCAAAGTTAAATGACACATCAGAATATCACAAATACTTCTATGCACAAATTCATGTCAAATGTCAAAAGTTGGTTTTCTTTTTTCTTTTTAGTTGTACATTGTTTAGACAATACACCAAATTTGATAAATTTAGTAGTAGCTTTTGCCTATTGTTTTTTTTTCAAAAAATATCTAGTTATATGAACAAGGAAAAGCTAAATAAAAGGGCCATTAAACCTAAAATATTTATAAGCTCATACCTAAATCCAAAGTAACTCTTCATATATCCATTCTCCCCTAAATATTTACAGTCCAATAGTTTTTATGGATCGTAAAAACATAGCACCTAGTCGTTGGTGAGGTCATCGTTCTAGTTATGCAAATTTTGTTGACAATAGTAATTTTAATGATAATGTAGATAACCAAGAGTCGAGGGTTTATAGCATGTCTGGGTCAAATTTTTCTCTACATTTGGATGCAAACACAACAGATAATATCAGGTTAAGTGAAGAAATGAACCATGCAGATGTTAATGCGGGTGAAGAAATCGGGGTTGATTTGAAGAGGAAAGGGAAGACACCCATGAATTCTGATGAACAACTGAATAAAAAACAAAATTTAGGTAGTCATTCCGGTCCTTCCATTCCTTCTGAGTCTTTCCCCCAAACTGAAATTGAAAATATTGATGGATCCAGTGAAGAAGAAATTGATCCTTATTCTCATTTGAAGGTATCATGCTCTTTTGTTTTGATAAATTAATCTGAGTCGTGATATGTTCATCCTCTTTCTTTTACTTGGTTATTTGTGTATTTTGAACAGTTTAATGTTTGTTGTTTGGGTATCACGTATTTGATTATGTGTTGATATGCTTTATGTTTAGTTTTATGTCTGCTACATTTGTTTGTGTTTTAAAGTATTAGGCTTTGTATTACTTACAAATAATGCAAATTCATTTCTTAATGCACACGATCTTTTATGTTCAGGACATTGAAATTTGTTACTCGGAAGAATTTTGAATTTTGTATTCTTCTTCCCTTAAAGGTCCATCAACATGTCTCGTCTAGACAAATAACAATATATCTGCATTAAATGCGTATGTGACTGAACAATATTTTTTTATTTATGAAATAAACTATACATTAAAGATTTCAACAAATTCATTAATTGCTCATTCATTAATAGTGCATTTTCTGCTGGACTGTGTTATTATTTCTGAATGATACCAAAAGAGTATGCAATATATTACTTTGGTATCATTAAATAATTGTTCATTTCCACTGATTATTTTTGAATGGTACCATAAAAGTATGCTATATATTGTTATGGTATCATTTAGTAACTGTGCATTTCCTCATATACTGTGTTATTATTTCTGAATGATACCATAACAATATATATATTTTGGTATCATTCAATAATTGCTCATTTTCTCTGATTATTTTTTAATGATTTCAGAACAATATGCTATATACTATTATGGTATCACTCAATATTTGTGCATTTTCTTTTGGACTGTGTTATTATTTCTGAATGATATCACAAAGGCATGCCATATAATATTTTGGTATCATCGAGTAATTGCTCATTTTCCATTGTTTATTTATGAATGATACAATATGAGTTACCATATACTAGTATGGTATCATTGAGTAATAGTGTATTTTCCTATTGAACTGTGTTATTATTTTTGAATGATACTATAAAAATATGTTATATATTATTATAATATTTTGTGCATTTCCCCCTGATAATTTCTGAATGATACCATAAAAGTATGTCATACACTATTATGGTATCATTCAATAATTGTGTATTTCCTACTATACTGTGTTATTATTTCTGAATGATACCACAACTAGTATGCATATATTATTTTAGTATCACTCAGTAATTGCTCATTTTCTCTGATTACTTATGAATTAACAGTATGCCATATACTGTTATGGTATCACTTAGTAACTGTGCATTTTCTTCTGGACTGTGTTATTATTTTTGAATGATATGACAACAACATGCCATATACTATTTTGGTATCATTCAGTAATTGCTCATTTTCCACTGTTTATTCCTGAATGATACCATAATAGTATGTCATATACTATTATGGTATCATTCGGTAATTGTTCATTTTCCACTGATTATTTCTGAATGATACCATAAAAGTATGCTATATACTATTATGGTATCATTCAGTAACTGTGCATTTCCTCCTGGACTGTGTTATTATATCTGAATGATACCACAACAGTATACATATACTATTTTGGCATCATTCAATAATTGCTCATTTTCTCTGATTATTTTTGAATGATATCAAAACAGTATACTATATACTATTATGATCTCACTCAATACATGTGTTGTAACGACCCTTTTGAAATACATAAATCAATAACTTACGAGGTTTTTACGCATGTATTGTCCTCACGCTAGTAACATGATATACAACAAATATGATCAATTTCCGAGTACCCAACCAAGTGGTTCAAGCGTCATACAACCATTCAAAACAAGTAGTAAAATTAATATATTACATGACTTGGGTTTACACACCCCAAATGAACAAAACAAGTAGCCATAATTATATTACAAACCATTGTGACATGATCCGATTAGTCCTCAAAATTCATGCAAATATACAACACATAGGTCATGTATAAGTCCCAAAGTTTATACAAAATATAGATGCCTATATGAAAATGTGATCTTCTTTAAAGTTCTCAAAATTTCCATCTCCAATGGCCAGCTTCATGCCTCCTCTCGATCAGCCCCTACGATAGAAACAACTATCGCTAAGCATATAATTTAGTGGTGTAAAAACTATAGGTTCCGAGTCCTCAAAATTCACCTAGCTACCTTTCTCAAGTCAATGAGCAGCATACTTGAAACATAATAAATAAATCAAGTAACAATATATAAAGAGTATCAAGTTCGATATTTAAAGATCCAAATGTCAAGAATGTTCAAAGCACCATTTTCCAAGAGATTCAATAGTAAGGCTCGCCCAATATATACATCATGTCGTCACACCAGGCACAAACAAGTATCAAGAAGGACCGAAGCCCTGTATCAAGAAGGGTCACAACCCAATAATCAAGAGAACCAAGAACCATAATAAAAATGGCTTTCTAGTTCGTACTTAAAATGGACAACTTTCATTCTTAAGACGAACTAAAAATCCAGAGTCAAGCTGGCAAATGATTCGAATCAAGAGGCCTGCCAATAGTGACAAAGTCACAGCCACAAGAAGGACAAGGTCCCAACAAGAGTGCCAAGTGATCAAACAATCCGTACAAGTGAGTGAGTTACACAAGCATCATATCAACACGACAATGCAAAGTGACAAGAGGTAACCAAGGTATCAAGATCAACTTTCAGATATACCAGCAGTTAAAAGAATGTAAGTACAAGTTTATACACAAACCTCAATACTTTAGCATAGCAACAATCCAACACAACTCCCCGAGTTCAAACCGTAGACCAACCAACGTATCAATGTCCTCAACTTGTTCACAAGTATATACAACCTTAAAAATACAATTAAATAACTTCTTTAATTCCTAATATCTCAATAATATCGAAATAAAATAGGATTATCATCACAAGTAAGCTCAGCCTGCACAGATACAACTATGTTCCCAAAACAATGATTCTGGTCAGTCTAGTACCCCATGTTGTAACTTAGATTTGAACAGGAAAATGGCAAAACTAGACTTTATAATCTCATGAAAGATGTAGATACATCTCTTAAGGTTGCAACGCAACAAGAATCACCGAAAAATACATTTTGTACAAAAAGATATCCTCGATACACTAACAATGGTTCATACAGGATTTCTAAATCCGAAATCTGGACAGAACTTGTCCTGTGTTGTGTCCCATATTTCAAATCCATAACAGCTAAATTAGAGTTTCCCATAAACATAAGAGTTGTAGATATATAAATTAGCTTTCCAAATCATATTTATTCACAGTAAACAAAGCTCTAGAGAACGAGATATACACAAATTATCAAACACTACCTAGCTCAAAAACAGATTTCAGCACTTACCAACAAAGCAGTGTGTGTCTCGAATTTCAGCCAAAAGACCAGGTTTTTTCTCTTGTGATTTTGATGAACAAAAGGTTAATTCTAAGGCTCTTAGACTTTGAAGGAACCAAAATTAATAAAAAGAGGTGTGAAAATATATAGTTACATAAGTGATGTTTATCACTTGGACAGCTGGCCCTCAAAGGTGCTGCCCAAATAGTTTTTGTGCTGCCCAAAAATGCATATATCCATATCTATATGTATATGCCTCACCACCATTTATAGTTATACATAATTAGAATAGAATATTACGTAAATACCGCAATACAATCCCTTAAATTACGATTACAATTTATGTTAAGCAAGTTTGCAAATATCACAAAATTTCAAGTCCCCAAAATGTGAATAAAACATGTTGTAGAAATTAAGCAACGGTAAATCGACATGCGACTCTTGTTAGCATTTAGGGGTGTTACATGTGCATTTACTTCTGGGTTGTGTTATTATTTTTTAATGATACCACAACAACATTCCATAAATTATTTTGGTATCATTCAGTAATGCCTCATTTTCCACTTTTTATTTCTGAATGATACAAGAAGAGTATGCCATATACTATTATGGCATTATTCAGCTTTAGTGCATTTTCCCCTGATAATTTATGAATGATACCATAACAGTATGTCATATACTACTATAGTATCATTCAGTAACCGTGCATTTTCTCCCTTTCCAGTGGTTTTTTATTTGCCTAATGTAGTGACTTGCATGTTATTTTTTTTTGCATCAAGGTCAATTTTTAATTCAAATGGATACTGATTATAAATCGAAGATCGAGTATAGTTTTAATCCTAATGTTGTTGTGAATATAACTTCAGTTTTAACAAAAAAACAACAACTTGCTATATTTAGGAAAATATGCTTTGGGATGTTCTTAGATCTACCTCCTATTGTGCTTCATAGACGCGTTTTACATAATATCATGATGCGACAAGTCCAGCACTTTGATTCCAACTCTTTATACATTGATGTTAATAGGGTGCAACTCCATTTTGGAATTGCTGAATATGCCCATGTTACTCGGTTGCTGTGTAATGATTATACAACAATTAAAATTAAATCAGATGGGAATCAGTTGGTGCAATGTTACTTTGGGTCTCCAACAGCTACATATTTTATGTATTATGATTTTCTCTGACAATAATAGTAGTGAAATTATAAATTTTTTTTTTTTTTTTGTAATTATGAATACAAATATTTCAACATCTTTTTTGAGGATACGAATATTTCAGTATCTTTTCTCATGAATTAATGTGTTTTCTCATAAATTTTAATATTAACTAAAAAGTTAAAAGGGGTCAAAAATGATCTATCACTTATAATAGTACGCATTAACGTAAGTTAATAAGATTTTAGCCATTTATTTTCAATAATTATCTTGAATATTATTATAAAAATATTATTTATTATTATAAATATTTGAGTAGTTCAATTTAAAGTTCTAAAATATTTATATTAGAAAGTAGATAGTTTTTTTCTTTTTATATAGATATTATACTCTCTTTTTTTAACTATATTATCGAAGAAAAAATAAAAAAACATAAAATTCACAATTAAAAATATTTGGGAGCCTAAGCAAAGAATTTACAAGCATCACCCTTTCAACTAGAAATTAGTTGGAGTATTTCAACATCTTAAAGTTAGCTTACTCTTGTCCTTTCAATCTCATATGATAACTTAATATATGTAATTTGATATTATTTTACACTAGCAATATTTATATAAATTAAAATTTCAAATAGTTCATAGATAGCATCTTGTTTAAAAAGAACACACTATTACTTTGCAATATTGTGACAATCGATCATATAATTAAGGAATGAGAAAATTTTATAATTAACATATATAAGTCTAATTATTATTAGTTATGACATTATTCTTTATGTTTCGAGTTTTAATATTAAACAATTATGGGCTATAACATTTGTTAAATAAAAAAAGTTTTTAAAAAATAGAATATAAATTAACAGACAAATTGTTGGGTTTTAAAGGTGTGAATAGGCAATGAAGGGTTGTGACTTTGCCGAAGGGTTGTAACCTTTATGAAAGATTGTGTCTTTTCTAAAGGATTGTGAACGTTTGAAAGGTTGTGCCTTTTCCAAAGGTTGTGACCTTTCTAAAAGGTTGTTCTTTTTCCAAAAAGTTGTGACCTTTACCCTTTGTTGGCTATAAATAGAGAATTTTTCTTTCATTTTTCTGCATTGAATTCTTTCCTTCTTCTTCATACATTTCTTACAAAACAAAATCGATCAATCGTGTCCGTGTGTGATTCGTTGGTGTCATTTTGAGTTCGTTGAAATTATCGAAGTTTGAGGTACCGCTACTTCTTTAATGGTTAATCCCTTTTATCTTGGGAGAAATTAATCTACAACCTCAGATACTTGATGGGATTAAATTTCTTAAGCTTGCACAGTGGGTTTTGTGGACTCGAATAGTTCTTTTCTTTTTCTTTTCATCTTTTATTATTTTTGGTTTGCTAATCTGAATACATGAGATACCATAAATTAAGAATAGTAATAATTATTAATAATAGACATACCATTAGGAAAGTCATAACAAAAAGAATATTTGTTAATCTTGTTTAGCTCAAAACAGTTACTGACTTTTTTCTCTCATCTGTTAATTGTCTATCAAAACAAATTCCATTTTTATATCAATATTCATCTTTTTCTCTATCATCGCTAAAAATAGTAGTCGTCACTGTCTTCTCTCATTTTTTTTTTCCGTATTCATTTTCGTTTTATACTGTGATGAAAGGTTTTTTTTAATATTAATAAAGCATGGTGGTATAGATAACAGTATACCAATTTCATACTATTATTCTACATAATTCTATAACAATTTCATATCAATAGTAAACATTGTTCATACCCGATTCATACCAAAAGAATATCAATTTCAAAACAAGTTTAACTAGTAATTATGTTGTGTTATATAAATAGTATACCAAATGCATACAAGTTATTGCCAATAGTTATATCAATTTCATACCAAAACTAAACACTGGTTCATACCAGATTCATACCAAATGAGTACCAATTTCAAAATAATTGTAAATAGTAATTGTGTTTTGTTAATATAAATAGTACATCAAATGCATACAAGTTTTAGCCAATATCTATATCAATTTCATACCAACTTTAAACACTGATTTATACAAGATTCATACCAAAAAGAGTTCTTTGTAATAATTTTTTTGACTTAGAAAATCTGAAACGAAGTCTGAATACTCAGACAATGGAGGTTCCAACATTTTTCCTTTTCTTTTTTGCCCCTTACGATTTGAAGGAGTGAATATTTTCTTTGATTCTTATTTCTTCTCATTCGTTAGGTTTTTTTTCTTCGGAGGGGTGATGTGAGGTCAAAATACAATTTTTAATCATTATTTGCCTCATATTTTTTATTTATATTTGTCATTTTTGAGTGTGAATTTTATGAATTGTGCTAAATAATATATTTTATTTGTAGGATTAAATTGGTGAAAAAATAAAGAAGTTTGAAGCTAAAATGAATTAAAGATGAAAGGTTGAAGAAGAAAATCAAGTCGGCAGTTTAATAGATTAAATTTAATATAATAATATATTTATATATAAAGTTCGTTAGATGCAAAATTGCGGCAGAATTAAAAATCTGCCAATCCACCATTGCCACGTGGCATTTTTGGCAGCCAAGAGAAATAGACGGCTGTAATTAGGGCTGGGCATAAATACCGAAATACCGAACTGAATCGAATTTTTTCGGTATTTCGATTTTCAGTTTGGTATTCGGTATAAATTTTTGTATTTTTTGATATTTCGGTTTGATTTTCGGTATGTGACATTTGTATTATTCGATATTTCAGTTTACCGAAATATATTATATTATAATATATATTTATACTATATTAATTATTAAATAATAAATATTATATGCAAATTGGGTCAGTGACCAAACTTTTCACTTTTTAGTTTTCATTTTTCTGACCCTTAGGCTTTTAACCCTTAGCAATTAGCAGCACCGCTTTCACTAACCCTTAACCTTAACGCTTTCCCACTCTCACTTCCCACTTTCGGCGTCATCGCGTCGACCAGTGACCGGCTGATCTGCAGCAACAGCCATCAGCCGACCAGCGAAGCAGCACTCCAGCAGGTAGCAGCCGACCAACAGCAGTCACCAGCCGACCAGCGCAGCAGCATAAATCGGCGACCACCATCAGGCATCAGGAATTGCATATTTGTATATGATATTTTGTTTTCAAGATTTCTTCATTCATTTTTTTTTCTTTCTGATTTTTACTTTTGTTACAAAAAATCGAACTAACAAAAATTGAATCGAAATAACATAAATCGAATCGAATTAATAAAAACCAAATTGACCCGAAATAGTTCGATTCGGTGTTCAATACACGTGGTACAAGAATTGAAAATTGGAAAAAAAAACTCGAAACCGAATCGAATTACCGAATGCCTAGCCCTAGCTGTAATGTGCAATTCAAACAGCCTGCAGCTGTCACGTGTCAGCAGTCGAGGGTTCTTATTATTATGAAGGCGGCGGCAACAGAAATAGCAAATAATTCACGCAGAAAAAAAAAGGTATCCAATTTCTTTTGGTTTTGGATTCCTAATTTTATTTGGACTCATTTATTTTGTTTAAGGTTTTTTTTTCTATATCTATAAATAATTCATAAAAATAATTATTTTAAGGGATACTTTTAAGGATTCTTTTCTTCTTCTTATTTTGGGGTTAGACCTTATTACTTTTATTCTAGTTTTTGGCTTTGGAGATTAACTTGCAACTTTAGCAATTCTTGATTTCCTAAGTTCGTTTTGAAGATTTTGACTTTGAAATTCAAGTTGAGATTCTAGGTTTATTCTTCTCATTACGTAAGTTCATGATTTCTTCATCTAAAAATATGAATTGTGTTCTTACTACTATGGGTAACTAAATCCACAACTAGGGTTGTGGGAACCATTAGCGATTAACAACATATGAATAGTAACTAAGTAATTCTTGAACAGTGTTATTGCATGCATTGATAATTCTTTCGTTTAGAAGTCTTTTTAACGAGTGCACGCGTTAGAACTCGCCTTGTTGCTACTTGCCGGACCAAGGAGGTAGTTAATAAGAAAAGAATTATCAACATAGATTTAGTGTGATACTATCTAATAGTCTAATGTCAATTGGTGCGAGGGTGAAAACTAAGTCATGCATTGCTGTGATGTCTAATATGAGGTAAATTAAAGGTAGGGGTTAGTAAATTATACACACGTAGCCAAACCAAGGTGCGTGGTGAAATTCTCTATTTGCCGGACCAAGGATTCAGAGATACATAACTTAACACTTTGCATGTAATACATTAGGAAATGATTATTGTTACTAGGATTACCGCGTTATGAGCTTATGGAGAACACGTTCACCCTAGTTTCTCTGTCTCATTGATAACAACAAAGTTTGAATCCTATTCAATTGTTACCTAACTAAAATCAAATATTTGTTTCACAACCCCCCCCCCCCATTTTACTTACTTGTCTCGAAAATACGTTGACTAAACGAATATAATCGTGAGTTAAGTTTAAGTCTAAATCATATTCCTTATGGGATCGTCCCCAACCTACAAGTTGAGTTCTTTATTTGACAACTATCGCTTATACTTCTTTAGGGAGGTGTAATTTGAGTGTATCGTTGTAGTATAGTGGTAAGTATTCCCGCCTGTCACGCGGGTGACCCGAGTTCGATCCCTGGAAGTGGCACCAAAATTTGATATGCTCAAATTACACCTTCCTAAAGAAGTATAAGCGATCGTTATCAAGTAAAGAACCCAACTTGTAGGTTGGGGTTGATCCACAAGGAATATGGTTTAGACTTAACTTTAACTTACAATTATATTCGTTTAGTCAACGTATTTTCGAGACAAGTAAGTAAAAGGGGAGGGGGGGGGGGTTGTGAAACAAATACTTGATTTAGTTAGGTAACAAGTGAATAAGATTCAAACTTTGTTGTTATCAATGAAAGAGAGAAACTAGGGTGTACGTGTTCCCCATAAGCTCATAATGCGGTAATCCTAGTTATAGTAATCCTTTCCTAGTGTATTACATGCAAAGTGATAAGTTATGTATCTCTAAATCCTTGGTCCGACAAATAAAGAATTTCACCCCGCATCTTGGTCCAGCTACTGTGTATAATTTACTAACCCTTACATTTACCTCATATTAGACATCATATCAATGTATGACTTAGTTTTCACCCTCGCACCAATTGACATTAGACTATTAGATAGTATCACACTAAATCTATGTTGATAATTCTTTTCTTATTAACTACCTCCTTGGTCCGGCAAGTAGCAACAAGGCGAGTTCTAACGCGTGCACTCGTTAAAAAGACTTTTAAAAGAAAGAATTATCAATGCATGCAATAACACTTTTCAAGAATTACTTAGTTACTATTCATACTTTGTTAATCGCTCATGGTTTCCACAACCCTAGTTGTGGATTTAGTTGCCCATAATAGCAAGAACACAATTCATAATTTTAGATGAAGAAATCATGAACTTACATAATGAGAAGAATAAACCCATAATCTCAACTTAAATTTTAAAGACAAAATCTTCAAAACGAACTTAGGAAATCAAGAATTGCTAAAGTTACAAGTTAATCTCTAAAGCCAAAAACTAGAATAAAAGTAATAAGGTCTAACCCTAAATAAGAAGAAGTAAAGCACCCTAAAAAGTACCTCCTATTTATTTCTCTTTCAAAATAATTATTTTTAGGGACTATTTATAGATATAGAAAACCCTAAATAAAATAACTGAATCCAAATAAAATAAGGAATCCAAAACCAAAACCGAATTGAATTTCTTGCTGCACGCGTGAACAGTAGCCGCTTCAGTTGGAGATGACTTCCATGCTGCCACGTGGCAGTAAGGCCTTCATTCGCAATTTGCAAATTGCAAATTTGCAATCTGCTGCACTTACTAAATTAAATATTATTATATTAAATTTAAATCCATTAAGCTGTTTGGTTGATTTTTTTCTTCAATCTTTCATCGTTAATTTGTTTTAGCTTCAAACTTCTTCATTTTTCCACTAATTTAATCCTATAAATAAAATATACTATTTAGCATAATTCATAAAATTTACGCTAAAAAAGGACAAATATAAATAATAAATGTGAGGCAAATAATGATTCAAAATATGTATTTTGACCTCACATTAACACCCTACACTTAAACATTAAAGCTCATCTCAAAGAATCAAAATAGGAAAGTCATCACTTTACAAACAATTAGGCCATATACCAATTTCAAAACATCAAGTAGACTTCTCAATCATTATGCAAGACATCCAAATAAACAATAAATCTCTAACCTCCTAACCTTAAGGAAGAACTTTGAACTCATCAAATTTAAGCTTGATCACCTACTCTCATCAAAGAAAGCTAATTAAATCATCTATCTATCATGAAACAAGTGCCCTCACAAAAAGAAATGCTCCACACACTCAATTCAAAAGATTGAACATAAATTAAGGACTTCATATCAAGAACAACTCCGCACTCACAAATAAAATTCACATGTATGCACAAAAAATCATAGGCTTGCCCATTATGTACATCTCCACTAATTAAGCATGCTTGAATAGAATTAAATAGGACTTTAACGGATTGTAATGTAGGCTAGGGGACGGGTAGGAAAACTATATAATAGTTACTTACACTTCCTTAAGCACTTTGCAATTTTAGACTTCATCACCTATTATTTTCTTCTCTTTATTTTCAGCCCTCTCTTCAACAATTATTTCACAAGTAATGCTCATCATCTCAAGAACGCTTCAATCTTTTTTCTTTTTTTGTTTTTGCGCCATTTTTTTTAAGTTTTCCTTCATAATAGCCACCTTCAACTTACATATTTTACATGTGTTAAGGTGCACGATGTCTTTGGAAGGACCAGAGCCATCATCAAGGTAACTTCTTTTTTTCATGTCACATTCTTTTGTTCTTTTTTTTTTTTTTTCATGTCACATTCTTTCAAAGAGGGCTTTTAAGAACTTTGTAGCTATCATTGATTACCTTTTCACTCAACCATCCATTTTTCTCAGAATTGATAATTAAAATAAATCTATGCTATAATGCTCAAGGAAGCAAAGTGCAAAAACTAGGGATTCAACAAAATAGTCAAGGGCAAAATATAACTACTAGCAAAAGGCTACAGGCTCAAAAGGGCTAACTAGTGATAAAATATATGAAAAGGCTAAAATTTACAAGACAAATAAAAAAAAGCCTATTATCATCTCCTAAAGAAAGCATCACTTTTTATTTCGCTTCAATAACATGCAAGACAAGTTCTAGACAAAGATGCAAAACATGGAATAAGCAAATTCTCACCACACATGGCACAAGTATCAATCAAGATGGATCAATTCCACTTCTAAGAGAGACAAGATCATAACAAACTACAAAATAAAATAAGCTATATACAAAGTCACATAGCTTAGATGTCAAAGAATCTACATTCTTTTTAAATCAAGCATTCACAAGAAAGTACTACTAAAAAATTAGGCCTAAATAGTAAGTATCACACCACTCAAAAGGGTTTTTTCTTTTCTCCCAAAAAAAATTAAAAGAAAATTTATTCCTAAAAAATAAAAGACACTCGATTCAAAGGGGCTATCCTTAGGAAAAGAACCGAAAACAAAAGTCAAGGAACCCATCCTTAAAAAAAAAAAAAAACTCAACAAAACAGTAAAAATTAGGAATTCATTCCTTCACCCCACACTAAAATATATGCTATGTCCCCAAAGCATCAAATAAAATTTAAAACAAGGGTTAGGAAAACTCCCTAAGGCCTTATGGCCTTGCTAGTAGCATGTTCTCTTTATTTTCATCAAGGATTGAATGCACCCCACAGTTAAGCTCAAACATGCTACTTTGCTTCAATTTTTTTTTTGGTATCAGACTTCCCCTAATATGCAAAAACAAGACGAAAAAAAAGTGACACTAATAAAATAAAAATAAAATAAGAAGTTACACTACTATTGGGTTGCCTCCCAATAAGCGCTTAATTTAACATCGCGGCACGACGCAGACACCTTAGTTACTCAGATTCCATCTCCTTGACCTCTCCGATTGAATTATTGTGTACTCCTTGATTAGCCATTTTCCTCAAAGTTTTTCTCAATTCAGGATGGTAGGGGGTCAAGAATTCACGTCGACTCCGTGTACTTGGTATACACTAGAGTTTAAACCTGTAGAAAACAAAACTAAAAACAAAAATGGAAAATCGGGAAATACTTGACTAAAGTTCAATAATGTAGTTAAACATAATCTAAAAGCCTTATTCCTCGGCAGCGGCGCCAAAATTTGATACGCTCAAATTACACCTCCCTAAAGAAGTATAAGCGATTGTTATCAAGTAAAGAACCCAACTTGTAGGTTGGGGTCGATCCCACGAGGAATATGATTTAGACTTAACTTTAACCCCTTTAATTATTTGTTTCGGAAGTACGTTGACTAAATGAATATAATCGTGGGTTAAAGTAAGTCTAAACCATATTCCTCGTGGGATCGACCCCAACCTACAAGTTGAGTTCTTTACTTGATAACGATCGCTTATACTTATTTAGGGAGGTGTAATTTGAGCGTATCAAGGGGTAACACTCTTCTTCGCTGGAGTTGCATTCATCTTGGGCGGCAGAGTTTGAGTTAAAATATTAAAATATTAAAATTTGGAGGCTCTATTTCAAGATTAGATACATCCTCTTCAAATCTTGGACTCTTTCTAAGTTTATAATGAATTTTTTTATTCTTTGGCATGTTTGTTTGTGAATCGAAAATTTTGATTCTTGACATTCTGTGCAAGCTTTGCGGCAATTTTTGTTTGAATGGAGAAGAAGAACAATGGAGAAGTTGGAAGAGATAGAGTAACTCTGGGTGGAAAAAGAAACGTGGGTATGTGAAAGTGGGAGTGAGGTGTGATAAGTTAAAGGAAATCTTTTGAAAGGTGTAATTGATAATTATCAACTTATTCTCTCTCATAATTTTCTCTTTCTCTCACCTATTAACATTATATTAAATTAATTAATAAAATATAATTAATTAATTTATAAATTAAAACTAATCATAAAACTTTATAAATGTAAGAAAAAAGTGGATACAAAGTTTGTAATATTAACCCTTAAATAGATGTGTGAGGTGATTTTTCCTTAAGGAATCAATGTAACAATCATGATAATATATGTTTGGTTCATTTGGGTTGTCACCTTGTTTATAAGTGATTTTCAATGATTTATTTTTTGTGTCAAATCCTAACGATTAGATCGATAACAATCAATAATCAATAAACTAATAACCGATAAGCCAATATTTTAATAGTTTTGTAACGATTTAGCATGTCTACAAACTGATAACTAACAAATCAAACTGATAAACTTCAAAACCAGACCGAACCGAACGATAAGCAATCCTAAATTGCGTTTTCTTTTTTGTTGACATAAAAAAAATAAAAATTTCTTTTTGTCCTTTATATTTTTTTCATGTCTCTATATTTTGTCCTCAATATTATCAAATTATATAAAAAATTATTAAACTTGACCACATCACTTACATTTTTATTTACATATAAATAGTAAAAAACAAATAAAAATAAACACAACCACAAAATGATTAAATAAATAATAAAGAAAGAATATTAATTTTTTTGAAGTCATTTTTTTAAAAGGGAAGACTCATGTCAGAGTGAGCCTTGTAAGGCTCATTCTGACATGAGCCTTACACATATAGTTTAATACAGTCAACACTCCATCCAAATGTTATCATTTATATTTCATACGCAATTTTATTGCCTTTTTGAAAATCTTGCTCAATTTTTTTTACCCTTTTGATTTAGAACTAGAAAAAAAAGGTGGCTATTGGCCATTGTTAGCCAATTTTGGCCTGCTCACTCTTTACAGTTGGAGTAGAAAAGCTATTCTTTATAGTAGAAAAAAATATATATATAAAAAGTTTAAGTATGATAAATAATTTTAAGCATTATAATTTTTTCTTAATAAACAAATGCATTTTTTAAATAATAAGATTATAATTTTAGTTAAATTAGTTTGATGAATTAAATAAGTCTATTATTAAGAAAAATGGAATGTTTTAAAAATGACTATAATTTTGGTTTAGTTAGAGATTTATAGTTATAGTTTGCTTAATTACGAATTATAGCTACATGTTGTTTGGGGGAGGAGAGAGGCTAGCAAGACGGTGAGAGGTTGAAGACTTGTTGTATTCATTGTATCAGGTTGTATCATGATTACAATTGATACAATTGATTGATATCAAAATAAATACAATTGTATCAAAAAGTATTATATTTAGCTACATATTAGGAAAAGAGAGACGGGTGAGATCGGGAGAGGGAGGAGAGATGCGAGTGAGATCGAGAGAGGGAAGTGAGATGCGAGTGAGATTGAGAGGAGGAGAGAAAATGAATACATGTTGTATTTGTTGTATCACGAATACAATTGATACAGAACACAAATACATTTGATACAAAATACAAATATAGTTGTCTCAATACAATTGATATATAGTACAAATCTCTCACCTATATTTGATTGAATACAATTGATACATAATACATTTGATAGAGAGGATGAATTGATGTTATGTTTGTTGTATCAAGTGTTATCATAAATACAGTTGATATGGAATACAAATACATAAAACAGAAATATAATTGTTGCATTATGTGAAATGTTTTTCATTTTTGAACTGCAGTTATTTGGGATGGAGAGGGTGGGGTGGGGTGGGGGGTGCAATAAGAGGAGAGGTAGGAGAGAGAGGGATAAATGAGAGATAAATTTGCTATAAAACCCTACACATAACTATGAATTGTAATTACTTTAAAGTGTAGTGATTTATTGGAAATTAATTATCACATGTTAGCCTTGTTCTATAATTTTCCCTAAATGAGGCTTAATGATTAGCATGCCGATTAGGAGAGAAGGAAACTTTTGAGGTGCTTTAGCCTTTTTTTTTATATATATAAAAATGGTAATAATTGAGTAATATTTTTGTCCCAAATAAAGCAAAAAAGATATTTAAAGACAATTCCCAAAACTAGAGTGACTTCAAATCAAGTCGGTCTAAATACCTAATACTATTGATTAGGTCAACATTAGTTTTAATTAGGGGTGTGAATCGATCGGTTCGGTTCAATTTTATGTACTATCGATTCTATTTATTGGTTTTTCGATTTTAAATATGCTAAATCAATAAGATATTTTTATTGATTTTCAGTTATCAGTTTTGGTCCTTAATGGTTCGATTTTTAGATTTAACCAGAAGAAAATACTTATAAAACAAATATATGACTTCTCTAACAAATTTGACGCGACTAGACAATAATGTAACTTTACAAATGCTCATAAAATAGAAACAATAATAACTAACATGGAAAGAACTATACAAGTGTAACACAAAGAAATATTAAGAGAAATATGATTTCTTACATTAAGTTTTGACGTTTTGTATAATGTGAAGTTGTGAACTCAAAGTCACTGTGAAGTTTGACTTGAAGGCTAAATGACAAAGACAGTAACTAGTAAAGTATTGAGATTAAATTTTAATATATATGTGGGTAAAATAGTAAATTACTACACTCTAATGGGTTATCATTTTACCCAATAACCCAAAATTAAAATTAATACCGAACCAATAACTCGATAATTTTTTTTTATAAAACCATTAAAAATCATTAACACAATAACCAATAACCAATAACCCAATAGCCATATACCAATAACACTTTTTTCGATTCAGTTTATCGATCGGTTCAGTTTTTACATACCCCTATTTTTAATAGCACTTTAAATTAACTTTCTTAACACTTTTTTCGTATCAAAATAATTGTCAAGATTTGCTATTCAAAAATCAAACTATGTGAACTATGATTAATAATTTTAAATAAATTTAATTTTATTGAACTAATATGTGAATAATTGTAATTTATAGTAATTTTATTATAATTTTTAAATATAAAATATTAAGTTGATTTAATTTAATTTAGATTATAAAGTAGTCATATAGATTCTCACAATGCAATATATGACAATTAATTTAGGACGGATGAATGAAACATACAATTTCTCCTCTTTTTATTTTAAAAAATAACTTAGGGATAGGGGAAAGAAAAACGAGAAGTGAATCTCACTAATAATGTGAAAATTCAGATAGTCAATCAACCGACTTACTAATAACTACACACAAACAATGACCAAACAAAGGAAACTTGCTAGAAAGGAGGAAAACAACCACACATAGAAGTGACCAAATAACTCCAAAAAGCAACCTTATCCTACTCACATCTCCTTTGTGGACACACTATTTTCCTTACCATCACAAAAAGATTCACACAACAAAACAAACTATAACAATAATTAATTCAAAGAAAAAAACAAAATAAAATTATTAAAAACTTAAATAATAGAGCAGCAGTACAACACTAGAATAGGTAAGTAAGTTGAAAATAAAATAAAATGGCTACGGAATTCGATCTTCCCGAGGAAATTGTGGAAGTACTGCCGTCAGATCCATTTGAACAGCTTGATTTAGCGCGTAAGATCACTTCCGTTGCCTTATCCACACGCATCTCCGCCTTGGAATCGGAAGCCGCCGCCCTACGCCGCCACTTGTCGGAAAGAGATGACATCATCAACGACCTCAACTCCCAGCTTGACTCACTTGACTCCTCCCTCGCCGACGCCTCCGACAGGCTTTCCCGCGCTGAGCAAGAAAAGGTCCGACCCGACCCGACCGTCTTAGCTTCGGCGATTTTATTGTTCGGATTAGGGGTTGACTTGTTTGTAGTGGTTGAATTTTTCAGGAGAGTTTGGTGAAAGAGAATGCAACGCTGTCTAATACTGTGAGGAAGCTTAATCGTGATGTTGCTAAGGTATTATTCATTCATAGCCAATAATCTCAAATGATGATGATGCTGGCATGTTGCTATTGCTCTACTTAGTCAATACTTGCATTTGAGATTTGAATGTTGCTCTACTTAGTCCAAATTGATTTAAGTTTGAAGCTTTAAGCAGGTCAACATGTTTGTTTTTGCTTTATACATCTGATATCAGAAGTCTACTGGCAGGGCTAATCTGGATTCATGTCAATCATCGGGAAAGCTCACTATGGGGTAAATTAAAGAGCCCATTGGTGAAGCGGACTCCATTGTCATAACTTTTCAAATTCTTTCACAATTCGATTCATTTGGCAGTTTGGTATAGGTAGTTGGGGTCTAAGATTGACGTTGGATAATCGACTGATTATGATACTCTAAAATTGGCAGATAAAGATGCAAAGGCACCTAATGTGTTTGAGAGATTTAGAGCCGGATTGACTTAAAAAAAATTGCCCTTAAGTCAAAAATAAAAAGTCAAATTGAAATTAATTTTAAGACAAAAAATAAAAAGTAGAGGAGACCTACTTTTGGATTTTGACTTATTTTAAATCACTTTTACCTTATTTAAGTCATTTTTGACCTTGCCAAAACACTTCTTAACTCTTTAAAGTCATATTTGACTTATTTTAAGTTATTTTTAATATTTGCCAAACACTCTCAGTAATCAAAAATTGACTTAAAAATAGATTTGACTAACTTGTAAGCCAGTCCAAACACTCTCTTAAGAGTGTAATGTTAAACAGGAAGGGGGCAAAAAGGGTGGGAGAACAAGATTATTAGGGGTATTTTGTCTAAGGCACTTTAGCTTCATTTTATCCCGAGCAACTTGTGGCTTGTTATGGACCTTATGGAGTGAAAAGAGTTCCTACATGTTATAGAGTATGTAATTGTCAGTTTAGTAGTTACCCGATTAAGTACTTCTATAGTTTCCAACAATGTCCTTTGGTTAGATAGTGACAGGTACATTACTCATCCTTTCGGCAAGCACTAAAGCATTAATGTGGTCTATTCACATACGCTATTCACTTGAATGAACATACAAATGGAGCTTTATTCATACCCATCGCCCTAATTCAGTAGTAGTAGCTATTTGTTCCTTATTAACCAACTATCCAAGTGTTTAATGGTTTAATATTTACTGAACCAGCACTAATGTTTTCTCATGTTACATTGCCATTGGACTAGTATTGTAGTACAGACAACTGCATAACTAGTTGGAGCTAACGATAACCTTCTCTTTCCTCTATTTAAGCTGTGTCATAATGTGCACACGTGTACTTGATCCGAAATTCTGACATCATGTATCTGCAATAGTAGTAGGGTATTTTTTGGATTTATTTGTTCTAAAAGACTGATCTCTTGAAACTTACAGTTGGAAGCCTTCAGAAAGACGCTTATGAGATCACTTAATGAGGAAGAAGACAGCTCGGTAAGTCCTTATATGAAAATCGAAGGATTTCTCCATCTTACTGTTGTTATTTTATTCCTGTAACTAAAATAATGCCTTTGAGGGTACTATACTATTACATGGAAATGGGCTAAATTTCTCAGTGCTGAAAATTTACGGGAACTGGCAACACTATTACCTGCTAATCTTGTAAGTAGCAAATGTTGTCCTCATTAATAATCCGTCGCTTTTGGTGTTTGACAGGCTGGAGCTCCAGATTTTGCTAAAAATGGACAAAACCAATCAGGTTTATCTTTTTGGTCATTGCTCAATGTCTATATTCTTTATCTGCAATTTGCACATATTCAGTAAATATCTTTCTGTGAAGGTGTTCAATTGCTCCAAACTTTACCATGTGTAATATGTTCCAAAGTTTGCTATGTGAAATATGTTTATTAGAGTGAAGTTTCTCCGCAACTTTAGATATAGAAACTTTTCTCTTCTTGTGAGGATATGATGAAGTTGTCTATTATTGGTTCTAAAGATTAAAAGGTTTTATTGATTTGACAATCTTTTGTGCATCTTTTGTCATATGCTGTCGACAGTTTAATAAACTTGAGTCATTTTCTCTTGGCATATGTTTTGGGCCCTTCTTTTTCTATTGGGTAAAGGGGGGTAAGAGGAAACAAGCAGCTCTGCAAATTAATTAAAATGGAAGGTGTTTTATCTCTGAGCACTTTAAAACAACATTTTCAAGTTACGAGTATCACTTAACCAAGCTAGTTTAAATTATTCAGATCAAGATTCGTCCTCGCCAGCTTCAAGACCTCCTCAATCGACCCAGTCAACAGAGGGTGGATATTCACATTCAGAGGATGCTGAATCAGAAAGTATGCTCCCAAATTGTCTGTATTGTGATATTATTGGTGACCTCTGGCTAAGCAAATTTTAATCTATGAAATACTTTTGCATTGTGTAACTTAACCAGCAACTTTATCTTTATTCAATGGTTGCAGCTTCGAGGCCTCGAATATCACCAGGTCTGTTGTTAGCATCACAGACTAGCACCCCACGTCTTACTCCTCCTGGCTCCCCTCCAAGTCTTTCAGCATCCGTGTCTCCTTCAAGGTCACCAAGACCACTATCTCCAAGGAGGCATTCTATTTCATTCTCAACAGTAAGAGGCATGTATGATGACAGATCTTCAGCATTTTCTACATCCTACAGCCAGCATGGCTCGATGTCAGGCCTTGAAGCAGGATCACAAACTGGTTTGTTCTTTTTCTGAAGAACTCATGTTGGGTTCCTTTCTTTGCTCATTTTGGCATGCATTATTAAAAATCTGTGGATTTTGTTCAGTCTAAAAATACAATAGTTTTATCTTCAGCTCAAAGGTTGCTGGGGTGAATAAATTTTACTTGATGAAATAAGTTCATCCTAGTCGAGAACCTATTTTAAGTAAGGTAATACAAGGGAGAAGGGACAGTTTTATTATCGGCAATCACTACCTTATATTGAATAACATGTGGTCTAAGTGCCACCAGTCACCTACTCTTTTGCATCTATATATAGTGCATAAATGCCTAGCTGTGTCTCTACTTCCTCCTTAATTTAACAAAATTAAAACCTCATATTCTGAGGTCTGACATGAATGTCACCACTTTTGCATGTATCCTCCCAGCACGAGCTCGAGTGGATGGAAAAGAGTTCTTCCGACAAGTCAGGTAAAGCTATTGCTGCTAAAAACAAAGTTATCATCTATTTTGTACCGACTGTCCACTGCACTTTGTTAGAGAAAGTTCAATTGCATATGTAGGATTGACAAAAAATACTTATTTTGATGTCACGATGCACCGTGAGGGTCTAAAAGAAAGTCTCATCTAAAACATTCACTACAATAAGGGTCATAATCTTCTTTCCTTTTTTATTTTTTGATGCGAGACAGTTACTGTAATTGATGTTTAACTTAGAATTAAAACATCTAAGTGTATTTATTTAGGGGAAGAAAATTATTGCATAAGTCGGAGATCTCTTGTACCAAAAATTAAACAAGGCTCTCGTAAGCACCTCCTGACATAATACATGATTATATTGTTGCCCGGATATTCAAAGAAATGGACCAAAAGAAAACATTGTTGGTGTTCACTTCGGAAATCCTCTTCTTTTTTTTCTGGGAAGGACTAACAGATAACTCTTCAATTTGATAACTGTAAAATGTCTTAATTAGACCTTCAACTAATGCAAAAATGGGACAAAACTTCATGTTCCATAACTCTGGTGATTGTCAGTCTTCTCGAACCAGATTTGTGTGTGCTTTGTGATAGGCGCTGTGTTTCATGTTTGTATATTCTAAGAGTCTTTGAGCTTCTATTATATAACCATCGGATGGTTTGTGCATTATCAGGAGTCGGCTATCGTATGAGCAGTTTGGTGGTTTTCTAGCAAATGTTAAGGAACTGAACTCGCACAAGCAAACGAAAGAGGTATGCTTTGCCTCACATGATGATCTTATGACACTAAATACCAATACATTGCTCTGTACAAATATAAAAATCTTATTTTTGGACATTTTAGGAAACTTTGCGGAAAGCAGCTGAAATTTTTGGTGAAGAAAACAAAGACCTTTATACCATCTTTGAAGGGTTGATCTCTCGTAATGCCCAATAAAATGTCCAAAGCTTGAATATTGCATGTATTTTTTTACTGTAAATTGACTGAATAAACTAAATGTGCCAAAATTGTTTCACTATATTATTGTAACTTCTTCTTTTGTTGTCGATGTATTTTATTTTGATTTATAGCTTCAACAACAATAACAGAATTTCATGTACATTTTATTGAACTCAAATGTTTTGAGCTTCGAAAATAGAGTGTTGCCTCAATCAAGGCTTCAATATGTTATATGTATATCTGCTTGCAAAAAACACATGGAGATAAAATTGAATATATACTTTATTCTATCAACTTGGAATACCACAATGATTAAATTCTGAATTGGCCACTGACTTCATTGAAAAAAAGAGTAAGAGTAACTGGAAGGGAGGAGGAAAAAAAAGAAAATGACATGTACTAATTGTGATGTGAATTAGCTTTTCTATGGTACTGGAATGCAGTATACGCCATCCATTTCAGAAGTTCTGTCCCGGGGCAGGTCTTGGTTCAGAAGTCGAGTTCCAGTTCTAGTGTCGGGGTTGGGTGTCGGGTCCTCATTCGAGTTCTGGTGTTGGTTTTGATTCGAGTGTCGGGATTGGGTGTCAGTGTTGGATCAGGGTTCGAAAGTCGGGTATGGTGTCAAGGTTGGTTCTTTATTTGAAAGTCGGGTCACGAGTTGAGAGTTGGGGTTGGGTCTCAGTTTGGATGTGGGGACTAGGGTTGGGAGTCAGGTGCCAATTTAGAAGTTAGCTCTTAGGTCGGGGGTGGATCTCGATTTGAAAAATGAATCTCGATTCTGGTGTTGGGTCTCAGTTCATGTATCAAGGTCGGGTGTTCTGTCCCGATTTAGGTGTTGGTGTTGGGGTCAGATCAGAGTTTGAAAGTCGGGTCTTGAATAGAGTTTTAGATTTGAATGTCGGGTCTAGTCGGATGTCGGGATCAGGTCCCGAATCAGCCATCGGGGTTGGTTGTCGGTGTCGGGTCTAGTTCGAATATTGGGTCTTAGGTTGGGGGTCGAGATTAGGTCCTAGGTTGGGTGTCGGGATTGAATCCCAAATTAGTCGTTAGAGTTGTATCCAGGTTTGGGTGTTGAAGTCGAGGTCAGATCCCAGTTCAAATTAATGTCAGGTCTCAATTCTCGAATCAAGTTGGGGTTAGGTCTTAGATTGGGTATAGGGGTAATGTCCCGATTTGGGTGTCAGGATTGGGGTCGGGTCCTAGTTTGAATGTCGAATCCGAGCGGGGAGTCAGGGTTAAGTCTAGATTCGGGCGTCGGGATTAGGTCCCGGACCAATCGTTGGAGTTGGGTCCTAGATCAATTATCGGGGTTGGTTTTCAGATTAGAAACTATTTTCCTAAAAAATATTTTCTACTCTTTACCAAAAAATAAAAGATATTTTGTAAAAAATATTTTTCATTCACCACCATACACTAGAAAATATTTTCCACTCAATAACCATACTCAAGAAAATATTTTCTATGGAAAATATTTTTCTTCCTACCAAATATATACTTACTGGTACGGATTCAGATTATATTATTTAGAGGTTCCACAATTTTGGGCTATAGGTATATTGGCATGCATGCAGGTTGACAACAAAACCACTATTTTCCCTCTTTCCTTTTCCTCATTTTCTCCTCTCCTCTAAACTTCTCTCTCTTTCTCATTCATTCTGCAATTCTCCCATTCTTTGGTGTCCGTGGAGGTAGCCTAAATTCACCCTTGTTTGGCTTTTGGGTTCTTTTTGTGAAGATCAATGGAAACTATTCTTGAACATTCGGTTTCTCCATGGTATATATGATGATTTTTATGTTTATTGTTTCATAATGGAAAGCCCCATTTATTTGTTTCTACCTATAATTTCCTGTTTCTGGGAAATGTTGTTTCTTAATTTCTTTTATTTATAGATGCTTAATGTATGTGTTTGCAATGTCACGCGCGCCCATAACGCTCTGTGTGTGTGTTTTTGTATATATTGTGTGAATTCATATCTATATCGTTATACATCTTATCAGATCTGTTAGATGAGATGTTTGACTGTTGTAACGTTAATCATCGTCAACCAATCGCAACTCTCCTTCTTTATATAATTTTCATGTGATAAAATTCATGCAATAACAAAGGTAGAAAGACATTAACAATATTGTCATATTGATGTTGGCACTTCTCTTTTTGACAACAATTGAATTTCTAGATTTTGCTTTTTTTTTTTTTTTGATAATATATAGTATAGTTTTCCAAATGATATAGAGAAGTCAGATTTGAATGAAACAGGACAAAGAAATGGTGGAAAAAGCCTTTTCCTTGCTTGTAAAATGTTTTAAGGATATTTGCTTGATTTTCTAAAAACTAAATATAGTACTAACATCTATGCTTTTTAAGCAATGGTCTTTATTTATATCTCTGGCTTCCCAAATTATGTTAACAGTGAGAATACCTGCAATAATGTTGATGAAGAAGAGTCAGATGAGGAGCTTTTCAAGGTTGGACCCAAGCTACTATTTTGTGCTTCCTCCATTTCACTCACCGCGGAAGGTGATAACATGCTAGTTTCTTTCATCATATTATCTTAAATATCATGTATTTAATTATATTCTAACCTTTTTATCATTTTTATGGCAGAGTTTCGAAGTCTAAGTGTGGGGGAAGATCATGATATGGATGAGGATTCTACTAGAGAAGTTATCAAAGAGGATGAAGTAAATGAGGAGTCGATAAGAGAAGCTTCGGAGAATCAGACAGATCAGTCTGAAACAACTACTTCCAAGCCTAGCACTTCAGATTCAGATGGTTGGCAAGGATTCATTAAAAGACTAAAGAAAGGACCGTCTATACATTTGCATACGTTCCATCCCACCATTCCTTCGCTACCTTCATTACCTTCCATAAAGATGTTATCCAAAAGAAAAAGTAGGAGTGCACGACGTAGCATGCCAATGCTGCCTGCTCCTATTCTAGATGCTGATTTGCAACAGTGCTTTGAAGCTAACTGGAAGAATTTCTCCCTCACAGAACTCAAGCAAGCTACCAACAACTTTAGCTCTGGTACGCAAGTTTCTTCTGTTGAAAGATCATTTTTTTAATTTCAGTTGGCTCGAAGGTAGCTAACTTCAAACGGATATATGATTTTGATCTTCATACTATGAGCTAGTTTGTTTATAATCTCTCTCAAATTTGAATTGCGTATGTTTAGTATTATGTTGTAGAACCAAATTGTGATGCCTAAGCTTTTGTTGTCATTTCGGAAGATAACTTGATTGGTGAGGGAGGTTATTCTGAAGTATACAAGGGACTTCTCAAAGATGGCCAACCTGTGGCAGTGAAAAGGTTGACCAGAGGATCTCAAGAGGAAATGACGTCGGACTACTTATCTGAGCTAGGAATTTTAGTACATGTCAAACATGCAAATGTTGCCAATGTAATTGGCTACGGAGTCGAAGGGGGGATGCACCTTGTTCTTCCTTTGTCTCCTCATGGGAGCTTAGCAAATATGCTCAGTGGTATGTTCATTAGTATTCTTTTTATGAAATAATGCTTTCTCTAGACTCTTAACGACTAATTACTTTATTCTATTATGTTTGCAACATTTTCAGGTGACAGGGGTAAATTGACTTGGGTAGTAAGGTATAATATTGCTCTTGGCACTGCAGCAGGTCTTGCATATCTTCACGAGGGCTGCCAAAGGCGGATTATCCACAGAGATATCAAAGCTGCTAATGTATTGTTGACAGAAGATTTTGAGGCTCAGGTATTAATATATTTGAACCACTCATCATGATATGAAACTGACTTCATTTCTATGATTTCGGAATATCCCCTTCCATAATACCTAGCTTTATAAGCAAACTGTAGGGGTTCTGTTTTGTCCACATTGAATTGCTCTATTTGTTGCTCATCTTTTGGTTTTGTGTAGATAACTGATTTTGGACTTGCCAAATGGCTCCCTGATAAGTGGACTCACCTCACTGTATCTCAGGTTGAAGGCACCTTTGGGTGGGTTTGTGGGAACCTAAGCTTTACCTATTGTAAATATGCGAAAAAGATCCTTTTGAAGTAACTTTCATTTTGCATGTTCATGGCAGATACCTCCCTCCTGAGTTCTTTATGCATGGCATTGTGGATGAAAAAACTGATGTGTATGCTTTTGGTGTGTTATTGTTGGAGATCGTTTCGGGACGTCCAGCTTTGGATGAAGCTCGTAATAGTGTTGTGATGTGGGTATGTAATCATCTCAACTCCTTTCAATTAGTCAAATGCAAATGTAGTACTATATAATTGCCTATTGCTCCAACTGAAACCAATCAACTTTACAGGCAAAACCGTTGCTTCTCAACAAGAAAAATAGTGAGATAATCGATCCATCACTCGGAGATGCATACGACTTAGAACAGCTTAATCAGATTCTTATGGTTGCCTCATTGTGCATACAACAATTTTCAACAGATAGGCCTTCAATGATACAGGCAAGTAGCTTGATTTTTAGTCGAAAAAATAGCAAATATTAATCATATCATAGTAACATAAATATTGATAATAATCATTTAAAAGAAGAGTATGGACTTCTGCTGCAAATTTTTCCATCTTCTTGTGTCTTCCATGTTCATGCTTCTCTTAATTTTAGTAGCTAATGCACAATGGAACAATCAGAATGTTCAAAACTTGATTATAATCATTCAAAATGAAAATCTAATGACAGACGATTACAATCACAGAACAATAATGTACAATACATAAAGCGTGTTTTTTGTTGTAATGCAGGTTGAACAAATGTTAGTTGCTGTTGACGGAATTCTACAGACCAAGAAAAAGTTTCAAAGGTGGCCTCCCCTAAAGCGAAGATGCGCCATAGAGCTGGATGCACTACTTGAGTCACCCTAACAAAAGTATACAGAGAGAATCTAAAAACCAGTAAAATCAGGTAGAACTAGAGATATTTTCCTTGTTAGCAGCAGTGAGGATTGGTCTTCTATGCGATTGATCATACTGTAGTTAATGTATGCAACCACACGCGGAGCTTGTTCTATACCAGTTAAGACGGAATTTGAGAAACAGAATACATTAATCCAACCAGGACAAGTAATCAAAATAACAAGTGTAATGCTTCAAGAGTACTTCCAAGTTTTGACAGGCGTACGTACATAGCAGCTTTCTTCAGTGAATATATTCAGCTACTATATGTTTGAGGAAGAAAAGAGATGCCAACATTTCTAGGGTGATTCGTCTCCTGTTTACGTCATTTTTGTTTAGATACATCTACAAACTTCTGAACTAGGTAGATACTGAAACTGAAAATGCATAGAACTGTGAAATGTAGATATATATTATGTTAGGTGAATTTGTGATATACTAGATTGCATGTATGTAAGCCAGCAAATAAATAAGCATAGTACATTCTTTCTTTGAGAAAGCGCAGGGAACTGTATAATGAGCTGTTTATTTTGCACTATTGAAAGGATTTCAGATGCATATCTTCCTATTTTTTTTAAAAAAATATTATATCCTTGTTTTAATTTAGCACTAAGATTTTGGTCCAGATGAAATGGATGATCCAAGATTTATAGGCATCATTTGCAGCCATCACACTTAGACTGATTTGGCCGAGCTAGACATGGTTGATTTTGATGTAATGGCTATGAATAGACTAGCCTCGTGCTATGCCAATGTTAAAGTACTAAAGTTGTCCGATTTCATTTTTCGGGTGAGCCAGTCCTGGAATGGAAGGGCAGTTCGGCCACGCCCAAGGTAGGTTCAATTTGTTACTTATTCACAACTACGAAACCTACTTAAAATGGAAGGTTCTTGAAGTAAGAGTGAAGTCTTAAAATATAAAGCAAAATCAAGGCCAAATATTAAGCATGAAAAGAAAAAAGAAGCAAAAAAAAAAAAAAATGCAATTTGGAAAGGTTTGAGTGATTATACACTTTATTTGTATTGAGATGGCCACTATTTTCAAACTAGGAAATTGTGGGACATATAGGATCATGGCAAATCCAGCCTCATCAACTAAGTAGCAAGCTACCAGCTACAAACTTAGTAGGCGTTTGAACATAATTGATTATTATCTTAAAAGGTAGTATGTAATGTTAAAGTTAAAATATTTTTAAAAGTTGAAGTTGTGTTTAGATATGGTGTCACCAGCCAACCTACCGGACTGCGTAAGCACCTAATCTACCCTTAAATATGAGAATTCTTACCACCTATTAGATTGAACTTAACAACATTGTGCAATGATTTGAAATCATTATATAATTTCATGGCCTGTAGACTAAAATCTCCTCTCCAATTTTTATCTTGTTCTTCAAGCAAGGGCGTAGCTATAGCCAGTTGGACACCTTTAGTCGAAAAATTACATTGTATATATATGTCAAATTCTATCTTTAAAGGATATATATTTAACGGTGGACAACCTTGACAAAAGTTATGCCTTTTGGCCAGGGGCGGACCTAGGTTGTGTCTAGCTAGGGGGTTCACCCGAACCCCCTCGATCGAAAAATTACGTTATATATATAGGGCCAAACTCTGATTTTATGTGTACATATATTAAAATAAGTGAGAAGCTTTAGCTCAATGATTAAGTGGTTCAGTTGTGGCTTTTACGTTGTGGGTTCGAATCCCATGGGCAACAATTCCTCTTCTCTTTTTTTTTTTTTTTTTTTACCCTTTTTAATGCATGGAATTGGGCTCAACTTTTGGGCTTGGATCATCTTCTCTTTTTCATTATTTTTCTTCTTTTATGTCATTTTTTTTTAATTTGTTTTTGTTTAAATTCATTAGACAATTTTTTTTTATTCTTCTTATATCTATTAGTCATTTTATTTCAACATAATTTTATGTACAACTCTTTAAAAATGATGAATTATATATAAAGATAAATTAGATGTAATTGAATGAAGAAACTAAAAATCGTCAATATTCTTTTAATAATATATATTTAATAGAATTCATGGAATTTCTTTTCTATTTTTTCAATTCTATTTTAGAGAGATGAAAACTAAACCTATTTGATTTATTCATCATTTTTTTTCAACAAGTGATGACTAACCTAGTAAATTAAACTACATGAACTAAAAAAATTGATGATGCCATTTATTTATCTTCTGAATATGCATTATAATATTAGAAAATCTATACTTACACACTTTTAGAGAATCTTGATAATTTTCCTAGTAATATGTGTTTGAATGGATACTAATTTAAAAAATTTTAAAATGCAAAATAAAGTAAAACATTACAAAATAAAAGTATAAAAAGTACAAGAAATTTTAAGAATGTTCAATGGAGCAGGGTAAAAGTAGGAAGAAATGCTTAATGCGGTACGATAAGGTAATATAAATTTAGCGGGTTAAAGTAAATATTTTTCTTCTCCGTCTCGCTTCCTTTTTCATCCTTTAATTTTCACGTGTTTTAGGAATTAACTTATGTAATACAACTGATCCACTATTTTTTTTTTATCAACGTAGTTTTGTTCTCAACATCTTTGATTAGTTTGGTGTTAACTTTAATCAACCAATGAGATACCTTGTACAAAAAGCATGTCGGGGTTTCTACACTCACCGCGCACTTACATTACCACATGAGTTTCTTCTTTAAATTTCGAACCCCCTGAGCTTAATTCCTGGATCCGCCACTGCTTTTGGTATAGTGTTAATGGGTGTTCATTTGAATGAAGGTGTTTCAGGGATCAAATCCCAAATAGTACAATATGTTTTTGTTTTATTTTGACAGGCACACACCATTCATTATTCTTGGACACCCATAATAAGATTTTTGGCTCCACCATTATCTTCAAAATTTACTAATTTGTACATAGCTTATATATTAATTTATATATAGCTTATAACATTAAGCTAATATAAATCAAACATACAATGAGATTAAGGCTGGCTTATAAATACAACTAAGGGTGTCAAAAATGAGTCCAACTATAGGTAATCCGCCCAATTCGTCCAAAATTTTAAGGGGTGGACTCAAGATAATTTGAATTGAGTTCAATATCAACTCGTTCTAGCCTTAACCATTTTAAGAGAATTTGAGCCCAATTTAATCTCCAATTTCAACCCGTTTTAAGACTCTTTATTTGCATTGATGTAATGTATGTTCCCATATTGAAAGTATGAATTACTATCTATTTTATATCTTTTAGGATTTATCTATCCATTTGTAACTTCATTTTTTAAATTTTCTTAAGTTGAAATTCAAATTGTGATTATAAAATTTAAAATAACAATATATTAAAATATTGAAATTAAGCGGGTCAAATTGGGTGGGTCAAGACTCAATTCATTTTTAAGCCCATTTGAGCCCAAAGTAAACTTGGGCGGGTTAGGACCCAACCCAACTTCTATTTCAACCCATTTTAATATCTCAAATTTTAACCCAACCCGCTCATTTGACATCCCTAAATACAACAGGCATATTAAGTTAACCTATATATAGGAACAATAAGATTATATATAATAGGTGATAAACAATCAGTTAATCCAACTTATTTATACAACCAGACATCAAGCTAATATAACAAAACGACATTAAGCTAATAAATAAAAAAAAAAACAAAGACATAAAGTTAATAAAATATAGTGACAGATTCAAATATCTTCTAACATTTTAATTATAGGTTTTATCTTACGTCTAGAATTTATTTGTTGAATGACTCTATAAAATTATTTTCATATAAGCAAATTTTACAAATTGGGTCAAAATAAGCCTTACATTAGTGTTGTGCAGGATCCCATATCAAATCCTTGACAACTTGTTTAGACGTAGCACTCAAATTTTCAATTAATTTTGAAATTCTTTTTTGTAGGTGCTCCAAGCAATACTAAAAAACTGCCAAAAAATGACGGCCAAAACCGACGGACTGCGTCACTTTTTTGGTCAAAATCGACGGAAAAGCGACGCAGTCATGGTCGTCGCTTTTCAAAAAGTGACGGACAACGTCACTTTTTAGATTATTTTTTTTAACAAAAGCGACAAAGTCCGTCGCTTCTTTTATTTTTTATTTTCAATAAGCGACGCAGTACTGCGTCACTTTTCTGGAAATTAATATTTTAAAAATCCTAGAAAAGCGACGGACTAAAGGACGTTGTCCGTCACTTTCCTGGAAATTTATATTTTAAAAATTTCAGAAAAGCGACGGACTAAAGGACACTGTCCGTCGCTTTTCTGGAAATTAATTTTTTAAAATACCCAGAAAAGCGACGGACTAAAGGACCCTGTCTGTCTCTTTTCTGGGTTTATTTTAAAAAATAATGCAAAAAAGCGACAGACAAAACCACGTTGTTCGTTGTTTTTTCTGCAATTTTTTGACAGAGTTTCTGCTGCCCACCTGCAAATACATATCAATTCAATTCAATTCATATTCATCAGCCCAATTAAACAATATAATCTAAACATCACACAACATATAAAACATCAAACTTAAATCAATCTTCAAAAATATCTAATCATAATACAAACGCTTATAAAGTTATTCAAAAGTAGTTTCAAAAAGTTCATAAAAGAGACCTAAACTAGGGAGTACGATCTACAAAATCATCATCCTCGTCACTGTCGTCGATGTCCTCGGCAGGAGAAGATGTAGTAGGTCGACGAGCGAGGTACAACACTTTTTCTTTGATTTCCTGAACAATCACACTTATGCTTTGTTGTTCAGCTACTCTTCTCCGCTCCGACTCTGCCAGTGCCGATGTAAGCTATGCTATTTGAGCAGACATAGCAGCAATCTGAACACCGTTAAGTGCCTCGGCTTGACGTGACAATCCAATACTTTCTAAGCCTGACTGGAGTCTTCTTACATCGTTTCGAGAGCCTAGGCCATAGACTCTACCCTTATGTGTCCCCTCACCACTTTTTCTTTCCAAATTTGGGTAGACAATTCAGGTGTCATTTGGACCTAACTATCTAGATTCTCAGCGACGTACAAATGAAACTCATTCTGCATATTAAATATAACAGTTGACATTAATATATATATATATATATATATATATATATATATATATTATAAATATATTCACTATTAATATATATTATTCATATTAAATAACTTACAAAAGTTCTTTAGGCCCTTTCCTCGACCCACACATTCGGATCCAACTCATTTTCTTTCTTTTTCACTTGAGTCTTCTTGAAAACTTCCGGTTCAATGGGAGTGCGCCCCAATTCTTTTTCCTATAAATAAAACTGAAATTTATAATGATATATATGAATCAACTAATTATTTATTTAAAAGTTTGAATTAGAACTTACCATCTCTCTTGTAATTGTTCCAACGGTCTTTGCACCTCCAGTGTGCAACGAGCCACCCTTAAGACTGCCTCTAGCCTTTTTGGCTTGTTCAGACATTGCCTTAAACTTATCTGTGTTCCAATATAGAAGCAAATCATCAAATACATGAGGCAACATCTAACCCGCACGTTGATCAGTATCCCGAACTTTCTTTAGTTAGCTAGACAGTCTCGTGGATGCCCTTCTCTCAAATGTGGTCGTAATGACCAAATTGTACCTCGACTCTCAAGTACACATAGTCTGAAAAAAGTAAAGCATACTAAAATTATTAAACATATTTAATTAGATCGATAGTAAAAAAAAAGTAAAGTATACTAAAATTATTAAACTTAACTAAAAAATATATACCTTAAATTCATTAATCATTGTCTGGCGTATATTGTTTGGAATCTCGCTCCAAGAGTGATAAGAATGTGTATAAAGACTTCTAACACAGTCTTTTAAAGCCCGGACAACATCCTTTGCAGTATGCCACTTGCAAAACACATAATAAATATGTTAGTTCATGATTAATATATTTAAGTATAAGAAATAAATAAAATTAACTAACAAATAGATAACAAAAAAAAGTTGTGTTGATCCATCCGGCTCAATCATGGCTCTACCAAGGCTGTCCTTCTGGCCAGGAGCTAAAGTAGGCATCTCAGCATCTGGTGTAGCACTAGGTGCAGCTGTACTAGAAGGTGATACACTATGATGCACAAAGCGTTGAGTCAATGGAGGTGTACCGGCCAAAGCATCTGACTGATCGCTACTAGAATCTCCAATCTTCATGGCAAATAACTGAAGAGTTGTACATGTGGGAGATGGAGTACCATCCGATATCCTACCTACCGATAAGGGTCGTGGTCGACGAATAGCATGTAAAGGTAGGTCCTCGTAGCGCCGTGGAGGCAATGCGTGTGAAGTAGAGGAAGCACCAACTAGTCGACGGTAATTAGGATAATATTGCTGAGGATCCGTCGTACCAAACGAAACAACAAATAAATGAGTATCATGATTGATACGCTCTGGCGCAGAAGAAATAGATCCTGGAATATCCTCAGGATCTATGGGTCTCCTAGACTTCTTCTTTTTAGCCCTATTAGTCTGGCTAACTCCAAGATGCTCGCGATGTCTATCACTATCACCGCGTGATGACATCTGTATGCAAATTTACATATATAATATATAAAAGTCATAAATTAAATAAAATTAGCAAAATAAATTAACTTACATATATTAGCTTTCATTCTACTACTAATCCTCCTCGCTTGTTTCAATTCCATCATTCTCCTATTATTCTTCCTCAGTTGTTTCATTTTTATTATCGTCCCATTCTTCGTCATCAAATGATTCATCTTCCTTATTTTTGGATATTTCTTTCTCAACATTCAGTATCTCATCATCATATACTTTTTCTAATATGTGTTGAGGATGTTGTAGTGTGGTTTCCAATTCAATATCAACTTGTTGATGAACAATTGCAACATCATTTTGATACGCCACATCTAAGACATTGTCAATTTCACTTCTTCCCACAGACTTACTTTTATAACAACCCACCAATCATCTTTGTCTCTACGCAATGGATATAGAGCGTAATACACTTATTTAGCATTTTGTGCAATAATAAAAAGATCATAACTTATATATTTCCTGGTGTGCTTATCTTCAATTATATTATGTTGATGGTCCATATTTGTGCCTCTATGTGATGGGTCAAACCTCTCACACTGAAACAATACAATCTTATTCTTAGGCCAACCTGAATACCTCACTTCAATAATCTCTTGAATGACACCATATTATTCAATAGTTTGGCCAGTACCATCAACATCACCTTGTATGTAGACACCGCTATTATTTGTTTTCTTGTTCCTATACACTTCTTCAGTTTGAAACTTAAAATCATTGACACAATATTTATTCATTGTTAGTACTTGAAATTCAGGTCCAAGGGTTACTTCTTTCACTAATTGCAAATGTTGGACACTTGAGTATTCAAGTAATATAATTTAGTATAACATGAATATATTATTAAATACTTAGTGATTGCACACTTACATAGTTTGATAGCCATTTGGAAAATTCTGCATAGATGGCTTCATTACCCCAAGTGTTTACGAACAAGCTGATCATTTTACATTCAAGTATTTCGTTAGTTAATGAACACTTATTAGTATGTAACTTGATAACATATTTTTAACACTTACTTGAGATATGGTTGAATCTCTGACCAATTAAGCAAAATATGTGTCACAACTGATTGCATTTCCATATTAGTGAAGCCTCACTTTCCACGCTTTTTAGATCCTCGACCACTTTAATTAAAAATTGATATCGGTGGAAATAAACGATCAATATCGCCTTCATCATTGCGATTGGGCCTGTTTCCCTACATGACACATCATCACCAAAGTAATAAGAATAAAAATCACCAGTTTCTCTCCTAATATGACCTTGAACAATTGATCCTTTGATCTTTTTCTTTTGCTTAATTGTTTGCTTGGAACTGTCAATTTTTCTGCATGTATATATGTATATATATGTTAATAAAAGACTTGGTGAATATATATAACTTAATGAATATTTCAAATAGATACCTCTCAAATGGATACATCCATCTTGTTTGAACTGGACCTCCGAGGCGGGCCTCTTGTACAGGGTGAATTGGAAGATGCTCCATCACATCAAAGAACCCACATGGAAATATCTTCTCCAACTTAGTAGTAATAACAAGAATATTTTTCTCCATCCTGTCTAAACTACTCTCCAACAACTTTCCATAACACAAATCTTTAAAAAAAGACTTATCTCTGTGACTGATTTCCATATCCTTTCGGGCAGATGGCTAAAAGCGATATGAATTAAAGTTTCCATGAACACATGACAATCATGACTTTCATACCTATCAATTTTCCTTCATTCATATCTGCTCGCTTTCCTAAATTCGAAGCATAGCCCTCCAGCATCCTCAAATTTTTAACCTACTCACAAATTTCACGTTTCTCATTCAATGTGAATGAAAAGTTGGCTTTGGGCTTAACTATTTTACCATTTTGTAATTCCTACAGCCATAACTCTTTTCTCCTACAATATCCTTTATGTCCATTCTAGCTTTTGGATTGTCTTTTGTCTTACCCTTAACATCCATCATTGTGTTAAATAAATTATCAAAATATTTTTTTTCAATGTGCATCACATCAAGATTATGTCATAGTAGATTGTCCTTCCAATATGGCAACTCCTAAAATATGCTTTGTTTGGTCCAATTATGTTCAACACCATATCCAAGAAGTCTAGAAGGTGAAGCTTCTGTAACTTTAGGCAATTGAGAAACTTTCTCCCAAATTTGATGCCCTGTGAGTAATGGAGGTGGGGGGTCACTTTCAATCTTATTTTCCTAAATGCATTTTTCATCTTTCTAAACTCATGGTCCATTGGCAAGAATTGGCGATGACAATCAAATCATGTATTTTTTTTGCCATGCTTTAAAATGAATGTCTTACTATTTTTCATGCAATATGGGCATGCTAGCTTTCCAGCTGTCATCTAACCATACAATATCACGTATGCAGGAAAATCATTAATAGTCCATATTAAAGAAGCACTCATAATGAAATTCTGCTTAGTTGATATATCATAAGTCAAAACGCCTTCAAACCACAATTGTTTGAGCTCATCTATCAATGGTTGTAGATAGACATCAATCAAACTTTTTGGATTACGGGGACCTGGAATAACACAACTTAGAAAGATCTAGGGACTGGTCATACACATTTCAGGAACAAGATTATACGGTGTAAGAAATACCGGCCAACATGAAAAAGGTGAAGCAGCATTAGAGAATGGTGTGAAGCCATCTACACACAACCTCAATCTAACATTTCTTGGTTCACTAGCAAAATCAGGATATACATTATCAAAATGCTTCCATGCTTCACCATCAGATGGATGAGACAAGACACCCGGCAGCCTTCTATATTCACGATGTCATCTCATATGTGGGGCTGACCTCATTGATGCATACAACCTCTTTAACCTAGGAATAAGATTTATATAATACATCGTCTTAACTGGGACCATCTTTCCAGCCGGAGTCCTCTTATAACGAGCATTCCACAAAATTTACAATTTTCTAATTCACTATCAGTCTTGTAAAACAACATGCAGCCATTAACACAACAATGAATTCTATCATACATTAATCCTAACTTGGAAACCAAACGTTTTGCCTGATAGAAGTTCTTAGGTATATTAAACTCCGGATTAACTAGTTCACCCAAAAGATCAACCATTGAGTCCACAGTCGCATTAGGGACATTCCAATCTAATTTAATATTCATTAATCTAACCGCAACTGACAAGGCAGAATGCGGACTCCCTTCACATAATGGACGACTAGACTCTTTTAATTGATCATAGAAGCGCCTTGCTTCTTCATTAGGAACTTCATCAAAATATTGTTCGGGTTCCATCCCACCTTGAACCCCGAAAGAATCATTGATCATTTCATGAATCCTATCATGTTCAACCCTATCATCATGTTCATCCTAATTTGGCCATGTGGTGCAAGCATATTATATTCATCCACAAGCATCGAATTATAAAACATACCATTCAATCCATCTTTTTCTCCATGATCAGCCCATACAAAATATCTAGGCTTAAATCCATTATGGTACAAATGAACCATGATTGTATCTGGGGTAAAAAAATTTAAGCACTTACATGCACTACAAGAACACCTAACCAATCCATTATTCTTGAAAATGTCAAGTGTCATTGTATGTTCAATAAAATCTCTAACACCGTCAATAAATTCAGATTTCAAACCAACACCAGTTTCATAATGCATATTATACATCTACAAATGATGATCCATCTACAAAAATATAGATATTCAATTATATTATAAATTTAATTTAATAATAATTTTACTACATTAATTAATTGTTAATATATATTTATTATTACTTATATACCTAATTAATTAGTTCATAAATACTACATTTCAAAATCTACAAGTTCAAGCTTAATTAATTCATAAATTTTAATGGAGTTTAAGATTTCAAATAATTAATTATATTTCTAATTAAGTTCAACTTATTATAAATTAAGTTGAAAGTTATAATTAAGTTCAAATATATTAAGGTCAATAAGATTTTAATAAGTACTTCAAAGTTCAATTATTAAGTTCTAATTAATTGAGGTCATCAAAAATTAGTTATTAAGTTCTAAGTTCAATATTCAAGTTCTAGTTATACATAAACTTCAAATCCAAAAATTAGCTAGTTATTATATTCAAATTCAAGTTCAATAACTAAATTCAAGTTCATATCTAATTTCTAAACTTACTTATATAAAAACTTCCAATCCAAAAATTAGTTATATTCAAATTCTAAGTTAAAGTTCAATTTCTAAATTAAAATTCATATAATCGCTAAAATTAGTTATATATAAAATTTTAAGCCAAGAATAATTAGTTATATTCAAGTTCTAATTAAGTTCAACAACTTCAAATTCTAATTAAATTCAGCATATATATCCTATTTCTAAAACTAGTTATAAATAAAATTCTAACTCAAGAATTAATTAGTTATATTCAAATTTCAAATTCAAGTTCTAAATCTAACTTCAATTCATCTAGATTAACACTCCACTAACTTATAACAATCAATCAATCATAACTAAAATCAAAAAACCTAAATCATTCACTAACTAACTAACAATCAATAAAAAACAAATTCAATACTAATTATCAAAATCAAAAACCCTAAATCATTCACTTACTAACTAACAATCAATCAAACTAACAATCAATAAAAAAAACTAAATCAATACACTAATTAACAAATTCAATACTCAAATTGAAAGAAATTAAAAATAATTTCATGAAACCCTAACCTTGAATTAAAGGAGAAGGAGACAATGGAGAGACAGTAGGGTCAGGGTCGGGTCTGGCAGCGTTGGCGTGAGGAGGCAGCGAAGTGGGCAGTGGCGACGGACAGCGTCGACGTCGGCGTTGGCGTCTAGAGAGAGGAAGAGAGAAGGAAGAGAAGACAGAAGGAAGAGGGATGGAAAAATGGGGAATTTCGCATATGTGCTTCAGATATTTTAAAAAAAGCGACGGACAATGTCTCTTTGTCCGTCGATTTTTTAAAAATATTTGACCAAAAAGCGACAGACTAAGAGTCATTGTCTATCGCTTTTGTTAATGATTTGGCTAGTATTTTGACCAAAAAACTACAGACTAAGAGATGATGTCCGTCGCTTCTTTAAAAAATAATTAATCAATTAAAATTAATAAAAGCGACAGACGACATGGTTATTTTTTAATTTATAAATAATTATTTTTAATAAAAAGCGACAAACTAAGAGGCACTGTCCGTCTCTTTTATTAGTATTTTGACCAAAAAGTGACGGATTAAGAGATGTTGTATGTTGCTTCTCTAAAAAATAATTAATTAAAATAAATAAAAAGCGACGTACAGCGTGGTTTTTTTAATTTATAAATAATTATTTTTAATACAAAGCGACGGACAGCGTCTCTAACTAGTTTTAATAATTAATTATTAAATATATATCTATTTGGCGTAAAAATCCGTGAAATAAAGCGACAAACTAAGAGATGATGTCCGTCGCTTTTTATAAAATAATTTTATAAAAAAATATTTTTATTCAAAAGCGACGGACAGTGTGGCAATTGGCGTCGCTTTTTGGAGCGACACCGTCCGTCGCTTTTTAACAATTTTTTAATAGTGAAGTAGACCACAATAGTAATGTTTTCAGTTGTACATCTTTCCAAGTCTTGCTACAATTGGCTTTTATGTGTTTTACACGCCCTTTAAGATGTGCTTTAGGAAGTACATGACTAAAAACATTGAGCAATAACTATAACAATAAACAGCATACCAAATTAAAATATTATTTGAATAAAAGTTTAATTGAAAATCTGAAACTTATAATAAAAATGTCAGACAATTATCTTTTACATAGAAGACATAAATGTAAATTCTTCACCATCTGTTAGGTTTAGAAAATTTCTTAACTACTCTACAAATTATTTTTATATTTTAGACGTTTTAATGTTCACCAGTGTCAAAATAGGTGGATAGAAGTGTTTCTCTGAATTTTGTTCTAGGACAATCAATAAGTTTTTCTTATATTTCTCTTTCAATTTTTTTTTATCCAAGCTCATAAAAGACCTCAAACTTCCTTTCCAATCATTTTTAAAAGCTTGAATACAAATATACATTTTTAAGAATCTTCTTTTTTCTTATTTTAAAGTCTTTCCGTATATGATAACATTAGTACCAAGGTTGTTGCCCCTCAATTTTGAACATAACCCTCCAACTTATTGAATTATTAATATAGCTACCCTTAATTTTCTCTAATTCAAGCCTTTTAACCTTCTTCATCTTAGAATAACAAATATTGAATGAAAAATTATCATCCAAAATCTTGTCTCATATCCTTCACTTTATATTTTGTATTATTTTTCAAAAATCATGAAATAGTTTGCTAAAGCTTCTTGAGTAACTCTTTTTTGTTCTTAAAAGCTTCCCTAGATGAGTATTTTGTGTTCAAGATCTTAATTTTGAATCACTAATTTTTATTATCTTCCGGCCAACATCATACAAATATCTCAATCTAGTAGAATCATTGTTATCAACTTAAGTTCAATCTTTTTAGCAATAGAGTAAAAGTTGACAATTTTTTTAGCTTTTTTTCACATACCTTTTTTGGCTCTAAGAATCTGTCTAGCTTGTCATTGAATTCTCTCCTTTTTTTTGAACTTTCAATTATTTACTATCGTAATCACCAGGAATAGATTTATTTCGATTCTCCTCCTCCTCAGTTGATTTATAATAAATTCTTATCTCTACTAGCACTGAATAATGCTTATTGAGGTCACACATATTAGAAGTAAGAATTGTAGCTTCACTCTCATATACAATATATAATTAAGAAAAAATAAACATATTAAATAGAACAATGTAGATTTCTAATATTTGAATCATCCTCAAATAGATAATACATAACAGTTGGCCATGTTACTAACAGTTGTTTTCACAATTCTAAAATTCCATTTCTCAATAAATTCTGAACAAATATTAATATATGACAACAAATTCACATCATATTATGGCCAAGTCTAATTTAATTTCTTAATATACACAATGAGGACATAAGACCACCCATTTGTCATATAATTAAATATCAAATCAACTTTCTCAATCACTCTTCAATACATTTACATGACAGACATAAAAATAGTTAAAAAAAAAATTGTCAAATATAAATACAATAAATTGTAGAAAAACTAACATTAGTTAATATAAAAATAAGGAAGGTAAAAATATGAAAATAACAAAAAAAATGTAGGAAAGTTTCCAAATACCTATTTCAAATTCACATGAAATAAAACATTAAAAATATAAAAAAAAATTGGGAAATTTGAGAACACAAAATATATACATATTTTAGACAAACAATAAGCAATTCTCAATTCGGAATTTTCTTTCAAGTAAAATTAAACAACAGGCCGTAATCAGGACAGTTTTTTTGAGAAAATATTTTACAAAACAAATAAACCCCAGCTCTGATACTAATGAAAAACGTATTAGATAATTTAAAATTATTTTAAGTCAAATTAAGTTCATATATGTGTGAGCCTCAGTAACAAACATGTTATCAATTTGATGATCAAAAGATCATGTATTATTATTATTTTGTTCCTAAATAATTTTTTGTGCAAATTATTTCATTTATAATCGTCATTGTCGTCGTCCGTTGTTCCACCGTCTCTGCCGCGGTGTCCAACCGTTCCCACCTTCCACAATCTCTCTCACACACTCTTCAGGTTAGAATTTATGTTTGTTTTAGGTTTTTTCAATTTGAATAATATTTGATTTGTTAGTTAGTTTATTGTATTTAGTTTGTTGAATTTATGTTATTTGATAGTTAATTTGTATATTTGATTGTTAGTTAGTGAATGAATTTTCTATTTTTGATTTTAGTTATTTAGTTAGAATTGGAGATTTTTAAATTAGATTGTGAATTGATTATTCTTTGAGTTGATATTGAAGTGTTATGAAGTTAGAAATTAAAACTAAGAATTAATTGAAAGTTCTAGTTTTTACTTCCTTTGATGTGGCTTGATGTTTGGTGTATTTGGTAGGAATGGTGTCCCAAAAAATTTCAGATAACAATACATGAAAAGGATTAGTGAATCAACAGATTGTAAATCGTCAGCATTTGCTCTTCTGATTCGCAAGGTCAGACTGAAACATAATTAAAATAGAGAGATTAGAATAAAAATTGAGCACACTACACTAAAAGAAAGACTAAATTAAGAGAAGTGGAATGGCACGGTCCAATTATTTTTACTTAGGAAGTTTAGGCGTAAAATTTTCTTCCCTTTTCAGATTCGTTGCAAACTTTTGATTTTGTCAAAATTTTGATTTCACACCTTTTTTCGATATGAAATGTGTCTTGTCTTCCACATTGTTATAATGTACCAAAATAGTAATAGTATTACAAGAAAAATAGTAAAGATATTACTATAGCGACCATAAAAGGTAACTATTAAAATTAAATTGCATAATCTCACACAAAAGTGGGCAACTTAATTTTCATAAGTAATGATCTTGCTATCAACTGCAGACGTTTAATTAATGATTCAACCAGACCATTTTGGGTGTGAACATGAGCTACATGATTGTAATGATCCAACCCGCTAGTGATATTGTCCGCTTTGGGTCTAGGCCCGCACGACTTTAAAATGTGTCGCTAGTTGGTAATGCATGATATATATATATATATATATCTTATGTTTTATCGATGTGAGACTTTTTATTTTAAGCTAGGGCGTCACATACACCCCCTCTATGGACTCAATGTCCTCGCTGAGGTTTGCCCCGCCCTATTGGGATTTGCCTAAACTCGATTAAACTCTGGACCACATCAATAAGGCTGACACAAGAGTGACTATGATACCATTTGTAACGATTCAACCCGCTAGTCATATTGTCTGCTTTGGGCCTAGGCCCGCACGACTTTAAAACACATCGCTAGTTGGTAAAGTCTGCTTACTTACCCAACATTTCTTCTGTATTTTATCGATGTGAGAATTTTTATCTTAAGTTGGGGCGTCACAATGATGTTCAACTCTGATCCCAATCGATAGGCAATAATCATTAAATATTTGGGATGAAAACACTACAGTGTTATCAAGATGAATAGACTTAATCTAATTATCGGGAAACTGTGTCCGTAATTATATCATTTGTGCCAACAATTTTGTAAATGTCAAGTTGCAAGATGACAATAGGCATACATAAGACCATTTAGAAATAGCATTTATCAAGATCATAAAATATCTAAACGACCCACTTGGTGGATGAATAGGTCCACAAATATCCCTATGTATACGTTTCAAGAACGCAAGTGACACAATATTGACTTGTGTTGGTGATGGTCTTACAATTAACATGTCTTGATAACATGTCATGCAAGAAAATTCACCATTTCAAAGAATCTTCAAATTCTTTAATGGATGTCTATTTTAATTTTCTATTTTCGTCTCATCATTATAGATCCAAGATGTCTCAGATGATCATGCCAAAGTACGAAGGTATTGGAATTACTAAACTTCTGGTTTACTATAAAATGTGTCTCAATTGCACTAATTTTTGTCCAATACAATCTACAAGATAAGGCTGTAAATTTTTCTACAACATATGTCTGCCCAGCGACATTTTTGGTGATACCAAGCTATTCAAGATTCATTTCATCAATTGTCTTGATATGATAACTATTTTCATGAATATTTTTGAAAATTAATATGTTTCTCCGAGACTAAGGAAAAAACATAACATTATTTATTATGACTTTAGTCTCCTTGGGCAAAATTATAATGGCTTTTCTGAAGTCCTCAATCAAATTAGCACTATCAGAAATCGTAGTAGCATTCATATTGCTCATACTTAACTGAGAAAAATATTTCTCATTTTTGTATATCGTGTGTGTTGTACCAAAATCAATCAAGCAAATGTTTTCACAATTTGATAATTTGCTTGTAGTCCATATCTTCAAAAGTAATGAAATAAATTTATATTAAATAATTAATTATTTATTTTCTATTAAATAATTCATAAAATATAAGTGATAATGGAAGTGTAAAAATGACATTTGAATCGTTATTATAATCATATACTAATAATGCATACGATCTTTATCACCCAAACTTTTAACACTAAACTTTTGTCTAGTTAGCTTGTCTAAACTGAGTACTAATATAATTATCTCATCTCTTGAAAAGACATTTGAGTGACAAAAGAAAATGATATTGTTTCCACTTACTTTATTTAGATAATGCATATACTTCATTCATTTTAAAGTTAACTTTATAAATTCCCTTTTACACTCACAAAAGGATAAGATGAAAACATTATTTTAATATGCTCAAATTCTTTTTCAAACCATTATAAAATTTCAACTCATATTTTCATAGATGTTTTAAAAGGGGACTCAATGAATATATGTTGATAAATATAAGTAATTTAATAATTTACTTTCCACATTAAGACCAGTATAACAACAATAAATATTAATAGCATTAATATTATTAGCAAATATTAACCATGATTATTGTTCCATATCCATAGAACTGTCACCAATCAAGTGATCTATTTTTCCTTCAGTGTGTGTGAAGAAATATGCTACATCCAAGTGTATGACGTCAACATGATTTTCAGAGATAAAATTAGCTTTAGGATTTTCATCCTTCTGTTCAGCCACGAGAAGATGAGAAATCAGTTCAAAATATTTTTTGAAACCTTTTTCTCGATATTGTTGCTATAGAAACACATTCGAGGAATGAATGTTGTAGAACATTTTTGCCATCATATCAACATCACTAACGTATCTCCATATAGTTTCAATTGATAAGTAATCCTGAACATGGTAGAATTATACTCATAAATAGACTTAAAGTCTTCTAACCTTAAATGCATTCAATCATATCATGTCTTTGGATGTATGACCATATTCAAATGATCATTTTTTTTCTTTCAAGGTTATTCCACAAAACGAGTGGATCCTTGACTTTGAGATATTCAAATTTTAAAATTTCGTCAATATGATGATGCAAGAATAGAAATTGCTTTAGCACAATCTAGTTTTGATGCTTTATTCTTAATTTTAATGGTGCCTCCAAGACCCATTACATCCAAATGAATTTCAACATCCATTACCCTTGTAAGGTAGTTCTTACCCAAACTATGAAGGGCAACAAACTCAAATTTAGTAAGATAAACCATAATAAAGAGAAGAAAAATATAATATCTTAGCCTTCAAATTTATTCTTCAAACTTTGAAATGACAAAGTTTGTGCTGATAATATGTTATAAAATAAAGACTGAATGCTAAAATTAAACCAATAGCAACCAAGAAGAAAGAATGTAGTAGAGAGATAAAATAGGAAACTTTTGTCTTTCTTATTTTTGTGTGTAATTTCTATATAAGGTACAATGCCTTTTATAGGCACAAAAGTGATACAATGGACATTCATCAATTATTTAAAACAAAATCAATTTTTTCAATTATTCTTCGATTTATTCACATCACATACATAATAATAGCGAAAAAAAACTTGTCAGCTATAAACACAATAAATTGTAGAAAAACTAACATTAGTTAATGTAAAAATAGGATGGTAAAGTTATAGGAACTACAAATATTATAGGAAAGCTTGCACATACCTACTTCAACTTCACATGAAATTAAACATTCAAACTAAAAATTTTAAAAAAGAGCAAATTGTGAATGCAAAAAATATATATATTTTAGAGAAACAATAAGCAATTCTTAATTTAGAATTTCTTTCAAATAAAACTAATCAACATACCATAACTATAACCATTACTTTTTAGAAAATATTTTACAAGAAAAATAAATTTCAGCTCTAATACCAGTGAAAAATTTATTGGATAATTTAAAAATATTTTCAAAATGTCTTCACAATTCGATAATTTGCTTGGATAATTATCCATATCTTCAAAAGTAATGAAATAAATTTATATTAAATCATCAATTATTTATTTTCTATTAAATAATTCATAAAATATAAGTGATAACGGAAGTGTAAAAATGACATTGAATCGTTATTATAATCATATACTAATAATGAATAAGATCTTTATCACCCAAACTTTTTAACAATAAACTTTAGTCTAGTTTAGCTTGTCTAAACTGAGTACCAATATAATTATTTCATTTCTTGAATAGACATTTGAGTGACAAAAGAAAATGATATTGTTTCCACTTACTTTATTTAGATAATGCATATACTTCATTCATTTTAAAGATAACTTTATAAATTTTCCTTTTACACTCACAAAAGGATAAGAAGAAAAAATTATTTTAATATGCTCCAATTTTTGTTCAAACCATTACAAAATTTCAACTCATATTTCATAGATATTTTAAAAGGGGATTCAATGAATATACGTGGATAAATATTATTAATTTAATTATTTACTTCTCACATTAAGACCAGTACAATAACAATAAATATTAATAACATTAATATTATTAGAAAATATTAACCGTGATTATTGTTTCATATCCACAGAACTGTCATCAATCAAGCGATCTATTTTTTCTTCAATGTGTGTGAAGAAATATGCTACATCCAAGTGTATGACGTCAACATGATTTTCAGAGATAAAATTAGCTTTAGGATTTTCATCCTTTTGTTCAGCCATAAGAAGATGAGAAATCAGTTCAAAATATTTCTTGAAACCTTTTTCTCGATATTGTTGCCGTAGAAACACATTCGAGGAATGAAAGGTGAAGAACATTTTTGTCATCATATCAACATCACTAACCATATCTCCACATAGTTTCAATTGATAAGTAATTCTGAACATGGTATAAATATACTCATGAATAGACTTAAAGTCTTCTAACCTTAAATGCATTCAATCATATCGTGCCTTTGGATGTATGACCATATTCAAATGATCATTTTTTTCTTTCAGGTTATTCCACAGAACGAGTGGATCCTTGACTGTAAGATATTCAAATTTTAAAATTTCGTCAATATAATGATGCAAGAATAGAAATTGCTTTAGCACAACCTAGTTTTGATGCTTTATTTTTAATTTTAATGGTGTCTCCAAGACCCATTAGATCCAAATTAATTTCAGCATCCATTACCCATGTAAGGTAGTTCTTACCCAAACTATGAAGGGCAACAAACTCAAATTTAGTAAGATTAACCATAATAAAAAGAAGAAAAATATAATACCTTAGCCTTCAAATTTATTCTTCAAAACTTTTAGATGACAGAGTTTGTGCTGATAATATGTTATAAAATAAAGACTGAATGCTAAAATTAAACTAATAACAACCAAAAAGAAAAAATGTAGTAGAGAGATAAAATAGGAAACTTTTGTCTTTCTTATTTTTGTGTGTAATTTCTATATAAGTTGCAATGCCTTCTATAGGCACAAAAGTGGTACGATAGACATTCATCAATTATTTAAAACAAAATCAACTTTTTCAATCATTCTTCGGTTTATTCACATCACAGACATAATAATAGCGAAAAAAAACTTGTCAGATATAAACACAATAAATTGTAGAAAAAACTAACATTAGTTAATGTAAAAATAAGGATGGTAAAGTTATATGAACTACAAAAATTATAGGAAAGCTTGCACATATCTACTTTAATTTCACATGAAATTAAACATTCAAAATAAAATTTTTAAAAAAGAGCAAATTGTGAATGCAAAAAACATATATATTTTAGAGAAACAATAAGCAATTCTCAATTTATAATTTCTTTCAAATAAAACTAATCAACAGATCATAACCATAACCATTATTTTTTAGAAAATGTTTTACAAGAAAAATAAATTCAAGCTCTGATACCAGTGAAACATTTATTGGATAATTTAAAAATATTTTCAAAATGTTATAAAATATTTGACTTAACAAAACTAAAGCAAAAAAATGAAGAACAATAGAAAGAGTATTTAAACATAAACAAAGAGAGAGTGGAATTGTTGTGTGTTTTTGTTATATAAATTTGATGCATATTTATAGGCCAAGGGCATGTGGCAAAGTGTGGCTTGCCAAGTTAAGCACACTTTGGCATGAGTGAAATATTTCTACAATGCTAACTCCACATGGCATCCACAAATTTACAACACTCCTCTTTAGATGTCCATGTAAAAGAAAAGTTGAAAGAACAAAAATATACATAGACATTTATAATATGCATTGTTTACTGCCTCGTTAAAAACCTTATCAAGAAAAAATTCAGTGGGACAAAAATATTGATTAAGGAAAAAAGAGTGCAACACGTATTTACTCCCCCTGATGAAAACATCATTTAATATCTCGAAGACGACACATTTCAATTTTGTATCTCAATTTCTCAAAGGTTGAAGTTGGCAATGCCTTAGTAAACATATCTGCTAAATTATCACTTGAGCGAACTTGTTGAACATCTATATCACCCTTCTTTTGAAGATCATGAGTGAAAAAGAATTTTGGTGAAATGTGTTTTGTTCTATCTCCTTTAATGTATCTCCCTTTTAGTTGAGCTATACATGCAGCATTATCTTCATACAATATTGTTGGAACATCTCTTTCCAATGAAAGACCACATGTTTCTTGAATGTGTTAAGTTATTGATCTCAACCAAACGCATTCTCGACTTGCTTCATGAATGACTATTAACTTTATATGATTTGAAGAAGTGGCAACCATAGTTTGTTTTGTTGAACGTCATGATATAGATGTACCACCACATGTAAATAAATAGCCTGTCTGCGATCAACCTTTATAGGGATCAGACAAATATCCTGCATAACCAATCAATTGTGATTTGGATTCATTTGAGTAAAACAATCCCATATCAATAGTCCCTCGGAGGTATCTGAATATATGCTTAATCTTATTCCAGTGTCTTCGTGTTGGAGAAGAGCTAAACCTTGCTAACAAACTTACCAAGAAAGCTATATCTGGTCTAGAATTATTAGCAAGATACATTACTGTACTAATTGCACTAAGATTTGGTATTTCCACACCAACAAGTTCACCTTCATTTTCATGAGGTCGAAATGGATCTTTATTAATAGTAAGAGACATCACAACCATCGGATTACTCAATGGATGTTGTTTATCCATGTAAAATCTCTTTAATATATTCTCAATATATGTTGATTGATGAACAAATATCTCATTTTCAAAATGTTCAATTTGTAGTCCAAGACAAATTTTTGTCTTTCCGAGGTCTTTCATTTTTCAGACATTTTAATGCCTTTGAAAGCTCCTCAGGAGTTCCATTGATATTCAAATCATCAACATATACAACTATTATGACAAATCCAGATCCAGACCTTTTTCACGATGACACAAGGACAAATTGAATCATTTTTAAATCCTTCTTTCAACAAATATTCACTAAGACGATTATACCACATTCGCCGTAACTGTTTCAATCCGTATAAGATTTCTAAAGCTTTATTGAACAAGTTTCTCGAGAATCATTGTATGCTTCAGGCACTTTAAATCATTCAGGAATTTTCATAAAAATATCGTGGTCCAATGAGCCATATAAATAGGCAGTGACCATGTCCATTAGGTGCATTTCAAGATTTTCATGAACTGCTAAGTTCATTAAATACATTAAGGTAATTGTATCTACCACAGGAGAATATGTTTCTACATAGTCAATGCCAGGCCTTTGGGAAAATCTCTGAGCCACAAGTCATGTTTTATATCTTACGACTTCACCTTTTTCATTTCGTTTTCGCACAAAAACCCATTTGTACCCCACTGGCTTGACACCTTCAGGTGTTCGGATTATTAATTCGAAAACTTCACGTTTTTCAAGTGAAGTCAACTCTGCTTGAATTGTGTCCTTCCATTTTGGCCAATCATTTCTCTGTCTACATTCATCGATAGATTTTGGTTCATAATCCTCATCTTGTTGCATTATTTTAGTAGCAACATTATAAGCAAAAATGTTATCTACCACAACATCATTTCGGTTCCACCTCTTTCCAGTCGAGACATAACTTATTGAGATCTCTTCATTTTCATTATTTTCAGATATCTCAACATTTTCTATTGTCTCATCATTTGTTATGTCTTGAGGCTCTCCTTAAGCACTCGCTTTCATATTATGATCATTTTCTCCTTTTATTTTTTGAGGATTTTTATCCTTAGAATCAATTGGTTTACCACATTTCAAACGTGATCTAGACTCATTTGCATTAACAGTTTGTTCTATCAGAATATCAACTCGAACTGGAGCATTTGTAGCTGGAACATGAGATTTAGTAACCCTTGAAAGGTTAGTAAATGCATCTGGCAATTGATTTGCAATATTTTACAAATAAATCATCTTTTGAACCTCTTGTTCACATTGATTTGTTTGAGGATCTAAATGAGATACTGATATTGCATTCCAATCTATCTCATTTTCCAATTGCTTATGTTTCTCCCCTAATGTTGGGTATTCAGATTCATCAAAATGACAATCAACAAATCTTACTGTAAATAAATCTCCAGTCATAGGTTCTAAATATTTTATAATAGAAGGAGACTCATACCCAACATATATTTCCAACATTCTTTGAGGACCCATCTTTGTGCGTTGCGATGGAGCAATTGGAACATATACTGCACATCCAAAAATTTTAAGATGGAAAATATTTGGCTCCTTTCCAAAAACCAACTGTAATAGGGAGAAATCATAAAAACTGGTTGGCCTTATGCGCGCAAGTGTTGCTGCATGCAAAATAGCATGCCCCTATACCGAAAGAGGAAGTTTTGTCCTCATTAGTAATGACCTAGCTATCAACTGAAGACGTTTAATCAATGATTCGGTTAGACCATTTTGAGTATGAACATGAGCAACTAGATGTTCTAATGTTATTCCAATGGACATACAATAATTATTAAATGATTGAGATGTAAATTCACCAGCATTATCAAGACGAATTATCTTTATAGTATAATCTGGAAATTGTGCTCTCAACCTTATAATTTGAGCCAACAATCTCGCAAAAGCCATGTTACGACTTGATAATAAACACACATGTGACCATCTTGTAGATGCATCTATCTAGACCATATAATATTTAAATGGTCCACATGAAGGGTGAATTGGTCCACATATATCACCATGTATACGTTTCAGAAATGTAGGGGATTCAATCCCAACCTTATTTGTTGATGGTTTAATAATCAATTTCCCTTGGGAACAAGCAACACAAGAGAATTCTTTAAATTGAAGAATTTTCTAATTCTTCAAAGTGTGCCCATGTGAATTCTCAATAATTTTGCGCATCACATTATAACCGGGATAGCCCAATCGGTCATGTCAAATGATGGAATCATTATGATTAATAAACATTTTATTCACCATGACACGTGATTCAACCACATCAATACTTGTGTGGTACAACCCAGAAGAAAGTGCAGATAATTTTGCATGCACAAATCTTTTTCCTTCTTTTATTGTAGTAATATAAAGGTATTCAACATTTCCTACATTAACAGTCTCAATATGATAGTCATTTTGGCGAATAACCTTGAAACTTAACAAGTTTCTTTGAGACTTACTACAATACAAATCATTATTAATGGCCAACATTGTTCCCCCAGGTAGTAATAATGATGCTCTCCCAGAGCACTCAATTATTTTTGTACTACCAGATATTGTATTAACATTGGCCCCTTTCATAATTAAATGAGAGAAATATTTCTTTTCTCTTAATATAGTGTGAGTTGTAGCACTATCCAGAAGGCACATATCTCTATTACTCATCTTGGATCCAATTGAAGACTGAGAAATTTTATTTATTTTAATAAAATAAAAGTACATCATAAGAGATAAGATAACTAGCAATATTGCAAGAAAACTTTAGTCTTTATATTATTTTATTTTAAATTTTAAAATAAAAATAACATAAGAAAAATGATAATCAAAAGCACACAAAAACAACAACATATTGTACATCATAAAATAAAATCAAACATTAGTTACGATCTCCAAAGAAGTCTTCAACCTCCAAATGAGTAATATCATTGAGGTCATTAAAATCATCATTCTTCAAAGCCAAATTCGCTTTAATATTATCATTGTACATTTGCGAAGGTCTTTCCGCAACATTATTTTCAAATGCCAAGTGTGATTCCACCCGAGCATTAGAAGAAGATGTACCACCTCTATTTGCCTTTCTTTTAAAGGAATTTTGATAAAGTCTAACAAAATGCTCAGGCGTCTGACATTCATTCTTCCAATGACCTTTCATGCCACAACAATGACAGTTGCCTCTTAAAGTATTACTTTGAGAACCCATATTGTTCTCTCTTTATAATGACCACTACCACGATGATTATCATATCGTTTTCTGCCATTGCCACATCTACGCACATTATTATGGTCCCGATTTTTATTTTGTTTTCTTTCTGACTGGCCATGTGCTTCTACCATATTTGCTTCTGGTAAATGAGCAGTTCTAGTGGGACGGGCTTCATGATTTTTCAAAAAAGGGTATTATGTTGCTCAGCCACAAGAAGACATGAGATTAAATCAGAATACTTTTTAAATCCCCTTTCACGGTATTGTTGCTGTAACACCAAATTTGAGGCATGAAAAGTGGTAAGAGTCTTTTCCAACATATCCTCATCTGTTATATTTTCCCCACATAATTTTAATTGAGAAGTTATTTTATAAACAACAGAATTATATTCACATACAATTTTAAAGTCCTATAATCGTAAGTGTATCCAATCATAACGAGCCCTTGGCAATATTGTTGCCTTAAGGTGGTCATACCTTTCTTTTAAACCACTCCACAATTCAAGTGGATCTTTCACTGTCAAATATTCAGCCTTTAATCCTTCATCCAAATGATGACGAAGAAAAATCATAGCCTTCGCTTTGTCCTGACTAGATGCTGCATTACCTTGAGTAATGATGGTACCAAGACCTTTAGCGTCTAGGTGAATTTCAGCATCGAGTACCCATGATAAATAATTTTTGCCAAAAATATCAAGTGCCACGAACTCCAATTTTGACAAATTTGACATGATGAAAACCTATCATAAAAATAGTCAACTTAGGTTAAAATAATAAACTTTTAACCTTTGAAAGTTAAGAATATCATATGTAGTATTCTTTAATAAGAAATTTTATTTTCACTAATTAATAAAATTTACTACCATCTTATATTATTTAGAGAACATATAAACTGAAAATATTCTAATGTATACTTGTGCTTAGAATATGAAAATAAAAATAGTTATATCACCGAAACATACCTTATAAGAGACTTCGAGCTGATAACGTGTTATAAAATACTTGACTTAACAAAACTAAAGTAAAAAAAGGAAGAACAATAGAGGGAGTATTTGAACATAAACAAAGAGAGAGTGAAATTGATGTGTATTTTTATTATATAAATTTGATGCCTATTTATAGGCCAAGGGAATGTGGCAAAGTGTGGCATGCCAAGTTAACCACACTTTGGCATGAGTGAAACATTTCTACCATGCTAACTCCACATGGCATCCACAATTTTACAACACAAAACTATTTTAAGCCAAATTAAATTCACTTATGTGTGAGCCACACAAACAAACATTTATCAACTTGATTGTTGACACTCAATTTTGTCTCACCTCTTCTCTAATTTATTTCTTTGTGCTTTCTAGTCATTAATAATCTACTTTTAGGTATTGTTATATTTTTAACTATATTGTAGCGCAACTTTTCATTATTCTTATTATCGTATCGTTATAATAGTTGCGTTATCTATCACTTTTATTTCATTCCTTTATCATTTTAGTTTGTTAGTATTGTTATCGCTATTTGTTCTAATACAATGATTATCTTTAAGTTATTCTTACTTTTATAAATATTTTATCTTCGTAATTTTAGTGTGCTAATATATGTATATATTTGGTCAAATTATTAAGATAAGGACGCCGAAAGAAATTATTTTGAGAAGGAAAAATGCCTTGAAAATTCACACAAAATAAGGCCCAAAATAGACCAAATTTCTGCCCCATTTTTAATGAGAAAATCTGATCAAATAAGCTCAAATCAACCAGCCCATTCTCCTTAAAGCTAGAGACAAACTAGGTCTTATCTTTAGCCGGCCAACCCTATTCCTTTTCAGCAGAAAATCTGCAAACGCTTCCCACAAGTTCTTCCTGTAAGAATTATTATTAATTATTTCTTACTTATGGCCAAAGTTTACTTGTAACTTAAGTAATATCATAAATAATATTTAATAAGGAATAAATCTCGTCCGTACATTGATTACTTGATGGACGTATCAGATTAAGTCATAACCTTTATAAATTGGTCCTCCCTCCACCCATTAGGGTTACCACAAATTCTCTACAATAATTTCATCGCTGACGGTTGTGGTAACATAAAGTTAGGGCAAGGAGGTAGAAACCAATTTACGACTAACGCTTCCGCTTCTCTCTGTGATGATGTCTTCCGCATCAGGTATATGCCCCTAATGATCTCTATGTAAGGTTATTGTGTTCAAGATCCTGATATATATTAAAGTATTTAATCTTACATGTGGCATCAGAGCCTGGATTGTTTGAACGAATAATCTTACATATATATATGAAAATATTTATCATGTAACGCAATGGAATTCTGATACGATAATGTCAACGAATCAGTGCCTCAAGCCTTTGTGCGTATGGAAAGGTTTTGTTTAAGACATATGTGATCTTAGCCCATAAGTAAATAAATAAATAATAACTAATTTATTATTGAAAATTTGGTCAAAACATATATAAAGTCATGTGCATGAGTGCACCATTCTTCTGACGAATTTTCCACAAATTATTTCTTATTGTTTTTGAACAATTTGTGCACGTATTTTGCATATCCGCATACATTTAAGATTTACAACTTTATAGGTCTGCAGAATATTATGATCTCTGATGAGATATTGGGTAAGAATGTATGAATTTGTATACCATATAATAATTTTTTCTGTGACGTAATTATTATGTTTTGCTTTTAAATTGTGCAATAAATTAAAGTGGTCGTTATACTATTTAATAAATAATATGTGTGTATTATATTTCTAAAGTTTGTTAGTCACCAAAGTGTCCAAACTAGAGAAATTAACGTCTACACATATAATATTTATGATCACTTGTTGCATGTATTATGTTTCTATAGTTTGTTAGTCACCAAAGTGGCCAAACTAGAGAAATTAACGTCTACATATATAATATTTATGATCACTTGATGCATGTATTATGTTTCTATAGTTTGTTAGTCACCAAAGTGGCCAGACTAGATAAATTAACGTCTACACATATCATATTTATGATCACTTGATGTATGTATTATGTTTCTATAGTTTGTTAGTCACCAAATTGGCCAAACTAGATAAATTAACGTCTACATATATAATATTTATGATCACTTGATGCATGTATTATGTTTCTATAGTTTGTTAGTCACCAAAGTGGCAAACTAGATAAATTAACGTCTACACATATCATATTTATGATCACTTGATGTATGTATTATGTTTCTATAGTTTATTAGTCACCAAATTGGCCAAACTAGATAAATTAACGTCTACACATATCATATTTATGATCACTTGATGTATGTATTATGTTTCTATAGTTCGTAGTCACCAAAGTGGCCAAACTAAAATGTATAAAATTATTCACAGGCACAAAATTTTATGCTATTATGTGTGAATTTGTATTTATGTAGTTTGTTAGTCACCAAAGTGACCAAACTATAAAATTATTCACATGCACAAAATTTTATGATATTATGTGTGAATTTGTATTTATGTAGTTTGTTAGTCACCAAAGTGGCCAAACAAGTATGGTTAAGAAAAATGTTCATTCATAAAATTGTCATTTATCTATGAAAGTTAATTAAATGCCTATATATTGAAAATAAATAGATAAATTGACTTTCACTATTGCTAGAACTTAAGAATTTACCCAAAGGTGAATTAATCATTCTACGAATAGTGAACATTATGAGGTAAATTAATATTTTCAGTCAAACATATATTGTATATCCAAAGATGTCGTATATGTTTGGTTAAATATATTTAATTGCCTATTAAAGATTAAAAAAAATGGCATTTAAATTATGATAGTGTGTCGTAGTATATACCCAAAGGAGAATTACGATGTACTTCTATCATTTTACTGAATTTACATTATTTTTTATTTGTGAGCATGTATATCTATTTACAATTATTCCTTTTCATTCACATGCTTCGTCTGTTACTGTGTTCAATGGATTGAACTTCTGTGAATGGCATGAACAAATACAGTTCACTTAGGTGTAATGAATCTTGACTTGGCTCTGCTGAATGACAAACCTACTGCCATTACTGATAAGAGTAGTGAGGATGAGAAGTTTTTTCATAAATCATGGGAACGCTCTAACAGATTAAGCCTTATGTTCATGAGAATACCTGTTGCTAACAATATTAAGAGTACTATTCCACAAACAGAAAGTGTCAGGGAATACCTGAAGTTTGTGGAAGAACATTTTCGTTCTGCTGATAAGTCTCTCGCTGGTACACTAATGGCTAAACTCACGACCATGAAGTTTGATGGGTCGCGTAGTATGCAAAATCATATCATCGAGATGACTAACATTGCAGCAAGACTTAGGACCTTGGGGATGAAAGTGGATGACACCTTCTTGGTTCAGTTCATTCTGAACTTATTACCTCTTGAGTATGGACCATTCCAAATTAACTATAACATTATTAAAGATAAGTGGGATGTTAGTGAATTGTCCAGTATGCTTACTCAAGAAGAGTCAAGACTTGAGAAACAAGGAGGTCATTCCATTAACCTCATAGGTTAAGGAGCTGGTAAAGGACTTAAAGTGAAGGCCAACAATTTTAAGAAAAAGAAAGCACCTGCTAAAGTTCCACATAATGCTCATAAGGAACTCAAGGCCGATATGTGTCGTTTCTGTAGAAAGGAAGGACACTTTCACTAAATGAAAGTTCTGCTTATTTGTGGCATAAATGTTTGGGTCATATATCCAAAGAAAGATTAAAAAGATTAGTAAAGAATGAGATTCTTCCGAATCTGAATTTTATTGATCGTGATATATTGTTTGGATTGCATTAAAGGAAAGCAAACCAAGCATACCAAGAAAAGGTGCCACAAAAAGCACTCAACTTCTTGTAATTATACACACTGATATTTGCAGACCTTTGATGTTCCATCTTTTGGTGGAGAAAAATATTTTATCACCTTTATCGATGATTTTTCATGTTATGGATTTATCTATTTGTTGAAAGAAAAATCTCAAGCAGCGGACGCTCTCAAAGTGTACGTTAATGAGGTTGAAAGACAATTAGATAGAAAAGTGAAAATCATTAGGTCAGATAGAGGTGGTGAATATTATGGAAAGTATAACGAATCAGGACAATGTCTAGGTCCATTTGCAAAATTCCTTGAAGAACATGGCATATGTGCACAGTATACTATGCCAGGAACACCTCAATAAAATGGTGTTGCAGAAAGGCGAATCGAACACTTATGGATATGGTTAGGAGTATGATGAGTAATTCCTCATTACCTAAATCATTGTGGATGTATGCTCTTAAAACTGTTGTATATTTATTAAATAGGATTCCTAGTAAGGCAGTTCCAAAGACCCTTTTTGAACTGTGGATGAGAAGGAAGCCTAGTTTAAGACACCTGCATGTTTGGGGTTGTCAAGCAGACTAGAGTTTATAATCCACATGAAAAGAAATTATATTCTCGAACGGTAAGTGGTTACCTTATTGGTTATCCAGAGAAATCTAAAGCGTATAGGTTTTACTGTCCAAATCATAGTTCGAGAATTGTTGAAACCGGTAATGCTAAATTCATTGAGAATGGTGAAGTTAGTAGGAGTGTTGAACGACAAAGTGTGGAAATTAATGAGGTAAGGGTAAATATTTCATTACCTATAAATGTACCTACTTCCACACCAATAACAAATGTTGTTCCTCTTGTTGAAGAAAACTTTAACAATGTTGAACAATATTTGGGTGAAACACTTCAAGAAGGAACTAACTCACAAATATCTTACGCAAATGAACCACAAACAGTGCCATTAAGAAAATCTCAAAGAGAAAGAAAATCGGCCATTTCCGATGATTATGTGATTTATTTGCAAGAGTCAAATTTTGACATTGGAATTAATAAAGATCCGATTTTATATTCACAGGCCATAGAAAGCACTGAGTCTAATAAACGGATTAATGCCATGAATGAAGAGTTAAAATCCATGGAACACAATAAAGCCTGGAATCTTGTTCAATTACCAGAAAGTTCTAAAAGAATCGAATGTAGATAAGTCTTCAAGACCAAACGTGATTCTAATGGTAATATTGAATGATATAAAGCCAGACTTGTTGCCAAGGGATACACTAAAAAATGAGGCATTGATTATAAAGAGACCTTTTCACCGGTCTCAAAAAAAGACTCATTAAGAATTGTTTTGGCTTTGGTAGCTCATTATGATTTAGAGTTACATCAAATGGATGTGAAAACTGTATTTCTTAATGGAGAACTCGATGAGGATGTTTATATAGACCAACCAGAGGGTTTCGAAATTAAAGGAAAAGATCATATGGAGTGTAAGCTAAAGAAGTCAATATATAGACTCAAACGAGCCTCACGACAATGGTATATAAAGTTTAATGATACCATAACATCTTTTGGATTTAAGGAGATTATTGTTGATTCATGTATATACCAAAAGATCAGTGGGAGTAAGTTTATATTTTTAGTCCTGTATGTTGATGACGTTTTACTTGCTACTAATGATTTAGGCATATTGCGTGAGACGAAAGACTTTCTCTCTATAAACATTGAAATGAAAGATATGGGTAAGGCATCCTATGTGATAGGGATAGAAATATTCCGTGATAGATCACAAGGATTATTGGTACTGTCTCAAAAGGCTATATCGAAAGAGTTCTAGAGAGATTTAACATGAACAATTGTTCAGCAAGAATAGTTCCTATTCAAAAAAAAAAATGAGACAAATTTAATCTCATGCAATGCCCAAAGAATGATGCAGAACGAAAGGAAATGAAATCAATTCTTTAATCTTCTATTGTTGGAAGTTTGATGTATGTTCAAACTTGCACAAGATCAGATATTAGTTTTTCGATCGGAATGCTAGAAAGATATCAAAGTAATCCTGGAATTAATCACTGAAAAACTGCAAAGAAAGTTTGTGGCATTTTATGAAGCCACAATTCATGCATTATGGCTGCGGAACTTCATTTCAGGACTTGGGGTTGTCGACACCATTACCAAGCCGCTGAAAATTTATTGTGATGATGCTGCAGCAGTATTCTTCTCTAAGAACGATAAGTACTCCAAATGTGTCAAACATTTGGAATTAAAGTACTTTACTGTTAAGGAAGAAGTTCAGAAACAAAGAGTGTTACTTGAGAATATTAGAACTGATCTCATGATTGCAGATTTGTTAACAAAAAGGCTTACAACCAAAGACATTTAAAGAACATGTTCAAAGAATGGGTCTTGGTTGTACTTATGATTGATACATTTATGATGTTCTTACACTCTGAGCTCAATTATGTGTTTCTGATATACATTAATGAATTTTTTGTTTCTCATAATGGTGTATACATTATTGTTTTGAGATATTACAAGATAAGTCTCTATAAGACATTATTGTGGACCATAATGTTATATGTTTTATAGCTTATGAACCTAGTATGATGAGTTGCTAATGTAGTAGTATATGGAAGGAAGTATGTACCTTAAAATTTATGTACAACCGCCATAACTCGCATTAGTAGTTTGTTATATTGTGGTATGTATGATGGACATTATAGAAGAGATTTATTTTATGCGCAACTAATATTTATGAAATATTAATGTTATAAGGTCATTGGGCCAAGTGGGAGAATGTAAGAATTATTATTAATTATTATTAATTATTTCTTACTTATGGCCCAAGTTTACTTGTAACCCAAGTAATACCATAAATAATATTTAATAAGGAATAAATCTCGTCCGTACATTGGTTACTTGATAGACATACCAGATTAAGTTATAACCTCTATAAATTGGTCCTCCCTCCACCCATTAGGGTTACCACAAATTCTCTAGAATAATTCCATCGCTGACGGTTGTGGTAACATAAAGTTAGGGCAAGGAGGTAGAAACCAATTTACGACTAACGCTTCCGCTTCTCTCTGTGATGATGTCTTCCGCATCAGGTATGTGCCCCTAATGATCTCTATGTAAGGTTATTGTGTTCAAGATCCTGATATATATTAAAGTATTTAATCTTACACTTCCTCCCTATTTTCGTGCAAATTCTGAATTTGTCTCTTATCTCCTTTTCCCCCCTTTCAAGAATGCCTATATCAAAAGTATAGTCAAAGCTCTCTCGTTTTTCTTTAGCTGAGGACGGTTTTTATTTGCCATAGAAATACTGCTCATCTGAATCTATTGTCGGACACCTCTTTCAAACACTTGGTATTTTTCTTTGAGAGATCAACATGTTTTTGTTACTAATCTTTTTATTTGCATGAACACTTTGGAGCAATATATGGAGTCTTGATGCAATACTCTCCATACCCGCTTAAAGTCCTCCAATTAAATTTTCTTTAAATGTGTACGACAATGAGAAAAACAAGCAAGAATTGCTTGGGGAATGCCTATGACGTCTTACTTTATTGTTATTATTTTTCTTTTGTCATTTAACTTTTTGTGACTAATTGTTTATGTATGTGTTTTGGGGTTTATTTCAAGTTTGGGGAATTTACTTATTCTTGGCTTTAGATACTTAGAATCACTTTTAGTTGATATGAGATTCTTTAAGCATATAAAAATAAGTTGTTTTCACTTAAAATAAATTACTTTTTTTTAAAGACTTAGTGAAGTCGTCATTATGAATCAAAAGTCAATCGGTTAGAATTTGTGCAAAAAAATGTTTTTTCCAAACTAAAAGAAAAAATGATTTTAAAAAGTGGCGTCTTTCTAATGCAAAAAAACATTTTTAGAACAGCCCCTTTATCCCTCTTATCCAATGTTTTCCTCCTTTAGAAACCAACTCTCCTTTTCCTACATATCAACTTAATGTTAATTTTTATATGATTATCCATATCATTTTTTCATACTATTATATCATATATGTTTTTAGCCTTTAGCTTATTTCAATTAAAAATAATTTTTTTTAAACAACCCTTAAGACCGTGATTATTTAATTGAAGTTTGATCGGTCAACCATTTTAATATAGATTTTAAAGGATGCCTCACTCCTTTGCTTTAGGATTTATTGAACCCTTACCTTAGAATCTCTAATTGGTTAGAAGACTTTAAAATGAAGTCATTTAAAAATTTTAGGTGTCCTAACTCACCCTTGTAATAGTTAGGTAGTGACTTTTTAAGTTAATTAATTTGGAAATTACCAATATATTGTACACTATTTTCACTTCGATTAGAATGGGGTATAACATTGAAGATCAACAGATTATATATTATTATTTTTTGTTCCTAAATAACTTCTTGTGCAAATTCTTATATTCTTTATTTTCTTCTCCGTTTAGTTATTATACATCGGTTGCAGAAGTATTCATGAGAAACTAACCAATATTAACTTATAATTCTTAAGTTATTACAAATATTTAATTTTGACATGTTTGTTTTGTCGTATTTATATTTTATTGATTTTTGTATACTCACTACTAAAAAAATGCTAAAAATGATGGTCCAAAAAGTGAAGAACGGTGTCGCTCAAAAAATTAATATCATTGCGACGGTGTCCGCTGTTTTTATTATTATTTACAAAAAGCAACGTATAGTGAGTGAAGATTATTTGAAATACTATCAACCTTCAAAACTTAATGTGATAGCTACTTAATTTCATTTTCATTTACTTTTTAGGGTTAAAGTTCTAAAAAAAGAAAAAGTGGGGTAGGATTTTGGGGTCACGGGTCCCATTAAAATACAACAAAGTTCCTTTTTTTATTTATTATATATTCCACATTTTTAAAAATTCATTTAATAATTCATCAACTTTTTCCTCTTTCCGCAACCTTTCTTCTTCCTAATTTTCTAGAGTGTTAAGAGAAAATTGAATAAAAGGCGTCAAATGTGTTTTGATTTTGTTTTTGGTGAGATTGACTTAGTCAAAGAAGATTAAATGAAAAGCGGACTTGATTAAAGTAATTAAAAAACTTTGGGGTATAGATTAATATTTCAAATATTTTGTAAAGTTTTTCCTTTATTTTAAAAATTTCAAATTTTAAACCTTCCCCTTTCATTATTTTTTCAATCTTTCTTTCTAATTTCAAATATTTTTTCTCCCTCTTCCTCTTTTTTTTTTTTCTTCTTCTTTTCTCTTTCTAGATTTCTTCTTTCCTATTCTTTTTTTTCTTTTTCTTCTTTTTCTTCTTCTTTATTGTCTTTGTTATCGTTATCGTTGTCGTCGATGTTTATCATTTTATCGTATTTTCTTTTTGTCTCTTTTTGGCTCTAATTAACAAATTATTTTGCTTTGATTTTAAAAAATTTAAAGTCAATTGAAAATATCTACAGAAAATCAAGCAATTGTTGAAACTGTTACAATAATTGTTGAAGTTGTAACAGATATCTTATATTTTGCAACATATAAGTCATTTGTTGCAAGAGGTAAATCTATTCAATAAATAAATCATCTATTGCAACATGTGATTATTCTGTTGTAACAGTTAAGTCAACTATTGCAACATATGCCTTAATGTTGTAACATAAGTCTTATATGTTGCAATTGATGTCTTACGTGTTGTAACACATGCTTTATATTTTGCAACATATAAAACATATGTTGCAACTAAGATTGGGCACCGGACCAAAACGGGACCATCAGACTGGAACGAACCGATACCGGATCAGAATGAAATGATTTGACCGGGTCGTTGACCGATATCGGGATGAATCAGATCGAAATTATCGGAATTGAGGCTCGGTTCCGTCCCGTCCCATTATATATCGGGATAGAATCGAGATGGACCGAAATGGAACGGGATGGGATAAACGGGACAACACATATATCTATTTCAAAAAATAATAAATTTTTTTTAGTTATTTTGAATTACAAAAATATGAATGTTTTTTTTACTTTTCTAAGTTTAATAGTTTTGAAATTTAAATTTTAAAATCTATAATGTGATTTTACTTAAGTTTATTTTAGAGATTTTTTTTTTTTTTTTAACTTTTACTTATATAAGTTCGTAAGTTAAGTTTAATAAGGTTTTTTTTTAAAAGTTTTTGAGCTTAAGTTTTCAAGATTTGAATCTTTTGAAGTTTATAAGTTATTAAGTTATATGTGATAAGTTATATTTATAACTTGTAATTTAAATAACTTAAGTTTGTACTTTTTAAAAATTAAATAAATAAAAAAGAAATGCTAATAAAAGTATAAAACAACGACACAAATTTAAAAAAATATCAATCCAATATATTCAAATTGGCTGCTGCAGACCTATTTTTAATTAATTAAAAATAATTTATCCGTATCGGATCGGACCGGAACGGAATCGGTACTAGTTACCGGTATCAAATCATGATACCGTTCCGTTTTGAGTACCAGTTCACTGTATTTCATTCCGTCCCGAATACTATAGGACTGGAACAGACCAGAATGGTATCGAAACGGTACCGTAACAATATCGATACAATCCGGTTCGGTGTCCAGTCTTAGTTGCAACACATAAGACATCAATTGCAACATATGATTATTTTGTTGCGATAGATAAGTCAATTGTTGCAATAAATAACTATTTTATTACAATAGATAAATCATCAGTTACAGAAGTAAGTCATATGTTGCAACAAACAATGCATCTTTACAACAAATAAGTCATATGTTGCAACATATAAGTCATCTGTTGCAACAAATGACTTATCGAACATGTGTCATCTGTTGAAAAAAAATTTGTTGTAACAGATGTACTCATTTGTTGAATAAGCTGCAACATTTGTTGGAAGCTTCGAAAAATGGTAGGTTTTTTTTTTCGTCTTGGGTTCCCTTTTTTTAGTTAAAATTAGGGCTTTAATCTTTTACATTTTTACCCCTCATTTATTATAATGGACCAAAGTGTCAATTTAAAAACTTAAGGGCAGCTCCCACGCATTTCTAATAAATCATTAATTCTTAATTACGTAATTGTCACCTACACTCAATTAAAATAACTTGAGTCACTACCATTTAGTTTTCAAAATTTATTGTTATCCTTAATTCAAAATTCGTTTAGGGAGTTGAAACATTTTCCTTCTCCAATCTTCTTTCACAAGTCGAAATTTTCATCCTCTTATGCTCATGTAAGTTTATTCTTCTTTTTTGAATAATTTTAGCTCCATTTTACTAGATTTTTTATTGCATTTTACTGTAGTGAATTTTAAATTTTTACAAAAATTCGATTGTTCTTGATTAAATTGGTCAAAAACTAATATGTTTTTAGTTCATGTTCTTTATTCCGCATCTTTAATTGTATTTTACTTTGGATAGTGACTAGAATTCTCTTGAGTTTTTATATTTTTATTCTCTGTTGATTTTGAATTTTTTCTTGTATTTTGGTTGATTCTAATGATGTTTTTGTTGCTATATGTTGTATTCTCTCTTTCTAAAATTACTGATACTTGTTTTGCATGATTAATTAATCACTTCTCTGTTTCTGTAAATAGGCCAGTGGTCGATAGATTAACCACTACAAATTATTTTTTCTTATAGATTGTAAAGTATGACTAAGATAGAAAAATCATTAAAGGGTTGCTTCTACTTCTTGTAGCAGTAGGAAACGTAAAGATGGAGAAAAATCTCAAATTTATTTTGGACATTTTCCAAAATATTTTAAATCAATGGACTGATAGTCCATTATATATTGTTGCGACGTGTCAAAATAATAAAATGTTGCACGAGATTTTATTTGTGAACGATAAGTTAGCTTGTTTCGACTTAAACAAATTTACTTTATTTACGGGATTGAATTGTTCAGCATCCCCCTTGAATCAAAATTGAGAAAAATCCTCTGAAGTGGTGAATTATTTTTAAATCAATAGGTGACCGAAAATAAGAACATCATTGTTGAAAGGTTGATACATTTGATCAACGATAATTGATTGAGAAATGAGGAAAAGTTGAACTATGCTAAAAAGATATCTTTCTCTTTGTACCTTGGATCAAGAGGAAGGGTTGCTGACCTATATAAGAATAAGAAATTTCTTTCTATTTTATATTAGTACAAGTCACAAGTGCTCGTGCTAGCACGGACCCAATAACTATTTTTTTGCCTTGCTTTATGTGACATAGATAAAATTTAGAGAGACAATTAAATTTTAATATGATTTGTAAATATTTTAAGTTGTTAATTATTGTAATTTATAGTACTTTTTACACAATTTTTAAATAATATATGTTATTTCCCTTGTCCCAATATATGTAGCATAGATAGAATTTCAAGAGTCAATCAAATGTTGTAAATTATTGAGATTTACAATACTCTTTACGTAGTTTCCAAATTAAATAATACATGTTACTTCTTTTGTCCCATATTATGCGACACAGATAGATTAATTTCATGAATCAATCGAATTTTTTATTTGTTTGTCTTACTTTATAATTTTTTATACATTTAAAAATTGCGTAAAAAATACTATAAATCATGATAATTGACTTTAAAATATTTGTCGAGTGCTTATAAAAAATTCTGATTCATAAAATTAATTTATTTTTGTCACATAAAATGGGACAAAAGAAATAACATGTTCTATTTAATTTGGAAACTACATAAAAAGTACTGTAAATCTCAATAATTGTTTGTAGACCTAGAACAAGAGGAAAGAATCTGAAAAGGGAATATTCAAGTGCTTTAGGGAGATTCAAGTTTGGTTTCGAGGTAGGTGATGGTTTGATTTCATGTGTTGTATGATGTATGTGGGTAATTGCTTCATTGTAATGCATGTATGTATGTGAATATAACATTATTGATCAAACCTAATGTAAATGAGTATGAATGAACGATTGTATGTCATGAATCAACACTTGATTGTATGATTATGAGAATGTACATTATTTTGTGATTGTGGTATGATGATTGGATCGGATGTCACGTTCCGACATACTAACTTGGATCGGGTGCCACGTTCCGGCGCATATATTGGATCAGGTGCCATATTCCGGCACATATATTGAATCGGGTGTCACGTTTCGGCACACTAATTGGGATTGGGTGTCACGTTCCAACACACTAACAGTTTGGGTATGGGTTCCATGAAAGAACAATTGAGTTCCGTGAGAGGACCATTAAATTGTGTTGTGTATCTACTTGTGATGAGTACGTTCATATTTAATGGTAATTGATATTGGAAGATTGTTTGTTGCTATAAAATGATAATCAGTGTGTATATATATTTTGTACATGTCACGTTTACTATGTTGTGACTGCTTATATATGTTTCGCTTACTGGAATAGCCATGTGATCCTACCAGTACACTGTGGTTGTGTACTGATACTGCACTTGTTCTTTCTTTGTTGAGTACAATGCATCTTCGGGCGGCTATTGACAGATCTCATTTAGGAGATCAATGATCAAATCGAATTCAAGGGTGAGCCAGTTCTTCCAAGCTGCCATGAGTTTTCCCTTTTGCTCAATCCATTTTATTCGGACTTAGATTAGTACTTTAGATATTCAATTGTTTTAGCTTTCGGGGTTGTACCCCTTTTTCTTTAGACTTATGGTTTTGTTAGAGTTTTGGTACACTAACTTTCAGTTTCTAGGTAATTTTCCGAAATGTTTGATAGTTTTGTTAAATTTTCGGAGTTTATGGGAACTCCTCATTTCGTTTTTGAATCTGCTTCCGTATCTTTAAATGCATAGTTTTTTGTTAAGTTGTTTAGTTTGGGTTGTAGTAATGGTTCTCTCACCGGAGGGTTAGTGTGGGTGTCAATCACGACAGTCTGAGTCGTGATAGAAATCCTGACAACATACTTGTGTTTGGTCAACATTACAGTAAAGATGTTGATTATATAACCACTACTCATCCTCACACAGCTCAATAAAACCTCTCTGACTATTGACCAAGCTTATGTGACAATAAAAAGACTGAGTTGGAAAAAGTGTGTGACTTCACGCATGTTAAGGTGAGTGAGTATCATAGTTCAGTTTTAAAAATATTAGTAAAAGAATAAAATAATAAAGTTTTTCTTAAAAAATTAATTAAAAGCCCCCCATCATCTTTTTCACCCACTCCACCTCTATTTTCAACCATCTCCATCCCATGCCTGACCCCTTTTCTTTTCTTCTCCACACTCTTGTCATCTTCTTTAAGAGATCTTGACATTGACAACTCCTTGAGTTCAGTGATTCGTCGACGGAGGGAGAGGGCGGCAATGGTGGTGCTCGTTGAAGACCACTAATTTACAGTAGAAGAGAGAGAGCGCTAATCAGTGGAGAGGAGAATAAGGTTGGTGAGGGTGGGATCGAGGATCTGGTTACAACGCTGAAGAGATTTTCAGCCAGATCTAGTGGTGCAGTGACGACTTAAATTACTGATTTTGTGGAGGTTGGAGAAGAAGGAAAGGAAAATGGTGGGGATATGTAGTGGAGATGAAAATGAGTGAGGGAAAGAGTATAGGTAGTCTCACCGGCAAGAGTGCCGACGACGACAACGTCTTTCTCAGGTAGATTTTCACTGTTTCAAGGTTGGAATGGGGAGAGGATGTATGGAATTTCAAATTTTATTTTAAAGAATAAATTAAAATTTCATTATTTTATTTTTTATTAAATAATTTTGGTTAATAATTTTAAAAAATAGTTAATAAAGATAATTATGCCATGTCATTTATTTGAGAGCGAGTGAACTACAAATTATAAGAGGAGTTTAAGGGTGTGTTTGGTATGAAGGAAAACATTTTCTGAAAAATGTTTTTTAATTTTCTCATGTTTTGTTGGGTAAAATGTTTTTCAAATTAACTAATTGTCCTCAAATTCAAGGAAAATGACTTCCCTTCAAAAAGTAAGAAAAACATTTCCAAAACTTTTCTCCAACTTCAATACAATTTTTTTGTTGAAAAAATAAATTTAAAGCTTTTTTAAAAATATGTTTTGCAACTTCAATTTTTTTATTTTTTTACCCCACCCTTACCCCAATCCCCCACGCTCCTGCTAGCCCCCTACCACCCCCCGAAAAAAAATAATTTAAAGTTTGTTTTTAAAATTATTTCCAATTTCAAATTTTTATGTTCACTCTACCCCACCCCTACGCTCAACCCGCCCACCCCCGAACTACCACCCCCTCCGTAAAAAAAAAAAAAAATTTAAAGTGTTTTAAAAAAAAATATTTTCAATTTCAATTTTTTATGTTTTTACGCCACCCACCCCTTCCCGCGACCCCCCTCCCCCCATCAGCCCCACTCCCCACCTCACCCCCCACCCCCCCAAAAAAAAATTAAGTTTGTTTTTAAAAAATATTTTTAATTTCAAATTTTTATTTTTTTACCCCATCTCACCCTTGCCCACTAAGTTTGTTTTTAAAAAATACTTTAATTTCAAAATTTTATTTTTTTTACCCCATCCCCCCTTCGCCAGCCCCACAACCCCACCCTCCCTCCAAAAAAAATTAAGTTTATTTTTAAAAAATATTTTCAATTTCAATTCAAAAATTATTTTCTATTCTCTAGTAAAAATAAAAGATATTTTCTCAAAAATAATTTTTATTCATAAATCAAACACTAAATTTTTTTTTTCGAAAAATATTTTCTACTCACCACTAAACATGAGAAAACAAGTAAAAAATCTACTTATTTTTCAAGAAAACATTTTCTAGGAAAACATTTTCTATGGAAAATATTTTCCTTCATACCAAACACACCCTAAAATTCTTCTTTTGATTGAGTTCAATTGATAAAGAGTTAAGTAAAATGGTCCATACTACAAATGCGTACAAGTTTGGGGGATCTATCAGACCATTTCACCCTATATAGATAACATTTTCTAAGTTGAGAGAAAATAGATACTAACATAGTTTATATCAAAAAGACAATTCCAATCTAGAGGAACGATAGTACAATTGATTTATATTTTGATTTTCTACTCGGTCCACATTGAAAAATGCTTCTTAATAAGGTTACACAGTACTAAAAATGAAACTCAAATTCAAAACTATAGATAAATAAATATTTATCACTCGACCGGAACAGATACAATTGTATAGTTTGATCAAATTCAAGAGGAGGTTGGTACAATTTATTTCCAAAGAAGGGATGAAAAGCGAAATAAAATAATAGCGACGATCTGTTTCATGTGCTGAATATTCAAGTGACAGTTCACGCGAATTGGATTCAACATTTTCCCGAGAAAATTTCGATCTTTCGCTCCATGAATATCTTCTCGCAGATCTTCACTTTCTTCTTCTTCTTGATCGTTGTGTTCGTTACTAAATCATCATGCTCCGCAATCATCAATCCCTCTAAAGTCAAGCAAATTTCATGGAAACCTAGGTATTTCACTCTTTTCCCACTTCAAAACCTCAGAAAATTGCAATGCCATCGGATAGGAATTCAACATTTTGAGTTTTTTTCACCTGTAATTTTATGTTTATTTTCCGATTTTAGAGCTAAGAAAAAGTTCAGTATTGTAGGAAGAAAAGGTCAATTTTAATTATTATTTTTCTCAGTAATGTTGTAGTGTTCCGCCGATTGACGATCTTCTGCTTTTGAAGCGAAAATAATGCAATATTGTTGCAAAAAAAGAGAAAGAACAAGTTTTAAGATTTTCCTGTAACGTTGTAGTATTTCACTGATTTAGCTTTATGTTTTTTTCATGGAAATGTATGCATTTCACTATATTCTGGTTTCAAAGCTAAGGAAAGTGCAATATTTTGTTATTTTGCGTGTAATGTTGTATTACCTCGCCCATTTAGCTATATGTTTTTCATGGAAACAGGTTTTTCACTATTTTTTTGGTTTCAAGGCTAGAAAGTGCAACATTTTTTTGTTGAAAAGATATTCAATTTTGAATTTATTTTCCAATTTTCCTTGATTTAGCTATACATATTATATGAAAAGCTAGGTATTCCTTCATTTTCCGGTTTCTAAGTTTTCAAAGTTGCAATATTTTTGGGCAAAAAGCCAAGTTTTGAAGAGTTTCGTAATGCTGTAGTGTTTTACGGAGTTTGCTATTTGTGACTGTTTGCAGAGCTTTTGTGTATGAAGGTTTTCTCACGGACGAAGAATGTAATCATTTGGTATCTCTTGTGAGTATTTATTTCGATTTATACTTTTGGAGAATGTTATTTTATGTTTGGTTGGATAAAGTTGTTGAGATCTGTTTGTGTTGGAAGCTGATTTGTCAATTGTGGTGTAGGCGAAAAAAGAGTTGAAAAGATCAGCTGTGGCAGATAATGAGTCTGGGGAAAGTAAGCTTAGTGAGGTCAGGACTAGCTCCGGAATGTTCATTAGCAAAGCAAAGGTTTGTTTCATAACTTTCCTCATTGTCATATTGCTAAATCGTATTACTGTATAAATACTACAGTTTTATTGTTTATCTATGTTGCAAAAATAAGTTAGCAACTAAGCATAAATGTTAGTAATCTGAAAGTGTGACATGTATTTCTAGTTTTATGAATTTCTATCACTTAAGTGTGGCAGAGGATCATTCCTGGATTAGAAGATCCTTTTGTTGATGGATCTGTAACTCAACTGGGTGCACATATATGGTGGTTCTTTTAAGAAGTTTATACCAAAAAAGGCATCTTTTATAATGAAGAGCATTGGGCTCTTCCAGGAGCATCGGAATGAAAGAAAGGCAAGCTGCTGCTCTAGGGGCATCTGTTTGCATTCTTCTTTTGTTTAACTTTGAGATGCAAAGAATAAATTGTTAATAGCGGCAACTCTGCCTCAGTTCCAAACAAGTTGGGTTCAGCTATATGAGGTTATGTTCCCCAATTGAATTCATCTAAGGCCAACATTACATAGAATAAGAATACAAATGAAAAGTACTCGAAGTTCTCTGTATTTCCTGCTGGTTATATGATTAAAAAGATGAATTTATGGCTTGTTTCTTTTGTAAAATTCTTGCAATAATTTAATCCACCGAGTTTAGAAGGCTATGATTGGTCCAAAGGGCGGGTCATAGACGGATTTCTCAGTTATCAAAAAAAAAAATAAAAAAAATCTTGCAATAATTTATCAGGACCCAAATGTTATGTTGATTCAGGTGTATGGTAATGTTAGAACTTAAACATTAGCCCTTTTGTGTATGGACCCCATTTGCTGTAGTTGAAACATTCTTACTATGCCTCCACATTTTCTGTGCTGAGTTTTCATGCATTTGGATTTATTTTTTTAAGTGGTGATATTGTTTATGAGATTGCTGATTAGGAGGATGTCATTGATGTGATGTTGTGCACAATGAGAAGATATTGAAGTGTTGAAACATCATGAAGCATGGAAAAAGTTTGAAAATCTTGTTATGTGGTAAATGATTTTTGTTAATTTTTTCTACTTCCACCATGCTTTTTTCAGTTTATGAGTGCTGTTTCTAAGCTGGAGGACCTGTAGGCTGAAACTATCAACAGCTAGGCCAATACTAACTGATTGGTGGAATGTTAGTTAGTGCACTTAGTTGGAAAGATCTACAGTTTTATTACATGTATCTGTCGCAATTCATTTAGAATCCTTTCCTAACCTAGTATGAAAGTTTGACATAGTAAGAATAAATTGAACCTATCTCGACAATCATAAATAATTGATTGTAACTGTTGAAATCTTGCCTGTATGTTCGCCCGAATAAAAGCACTAGTCTAAGTCAAACTTATCAACTATTTATGAGAACCAAATGGGGATTTGAGATCCATTTGTGATTCTTCCTAGAAAGTATGAGATATGCATCAAATTAAGGGTCCATTTCTGTCAAGAATAATAAAGCAAAAATTTCTACTCTTTCCTATACTCTTTGCTGGTTTGAGTGGGAGAATACATTTGATGCTAACGTTACCTGCTTTAAATAATTTAGCATGCTTAGGGGAGAAGAAAGACACAGAGACATTAATAGTTGACTAGCACACAGAAAAACAAATTCACGGAGAGACAAGATTGTTAAGGCCTGTTCGGTTTGGAATTACTACTTGATTCAATGACCTTTTTTTCCAATTAAATTAGTTCTATGAATGAGAATAAGACAATAAGTAACTAAAACCCACATATAACTCTTATAAAAATGATTAACGCAACAACGATTATTTGGTGATCATTTAATTAAATAGTAACTATTATCATTGCCAATATTCAGTGGTTTTAGATGACTTATAGAGATCCAGAATATTTAGGACATTTATTTTTTAAACTCTTTTAATGGATCACTACTTCCTTAAGCAATTAGCATGAATCGTGATGGGGAACATATGGCGCTGATCTAAGTTGCGCGGACTCTTCACTTTCAATGCCACACCCGTGTCAGATTCTCCAAAAATACACTACTTTTGGAGAATCCTACACGCATCATATTTTGAAGAGTCCAAGTAACATAGGCGCTGATCGTTTTTTGAAAAACTGTTTGCTGTCTACTCGATATACAATTTTACAAGCCTGTATCTTTGATTGTGTCAGCTCTTCATTTTGTTTATTTTTTTTTTTTTTTGCTGCAGGATCCTATTGTCACAGGGATAGAGGAGAAGATAGCGACTTGGACTTTTCTACCTAAAGGTCTGACTTATTCCGAAGGATATCGCAATCTAGGATAACCATACCATCCATAATTAGTGGCAAATTTGAACTCTTCTTAATTCCCACTTAAAGTATGTCTGGCACAAATAAAATGGACTTGATTGCTATTCTTTACTGACTTCAAGAAAATATTTTGCGGTAATTGATTCAACATCAGTAATTGATCAATCCACTTATACTCCGTCATAAATCCTTAAATAGATCGGGCGGTTGGAATTTTGTTAAATTTTACGAACGTTTTGGATAATCTTTATAAGAAAAAGTTGCATGGTATGATGCTAAAAGAACACCATCAGGTAGAAGAAACAAAGAAAGTATGAAATCATAATTTTCCAAGTTATCCCTTCTGTTTCACTGTTCATTTAGTCATATAATTTAATATTCTGTTTTATCTGTCTCTCTCACACCTATTGGTCATTGCAAGATTTTATATGCTTCTTATCCGTATGCTCTGTTGAGAGATGGGATTAATTTTATTAACTTATGTACTGTCTAATACTTGTACAATACTGCTAAACTATTCGTCTTTGTTAAGTTCTGAACTTTCAGTCCTTCCATATTAGAGTGAGTGCAAAGATATATATGATATAAGGTGATTCTCTGGTTGAAAGAGGAGATAAACTAAAGATTGAACAATGCACAGTGTTAGTAAGAAGTTACATGTTAGAAGGAAAGTGCTGTTTGTGGACTTGGTATCTTTGGCTGTGGTTTTATGAAATCAGATGTATTCCAAAATCTGTTGTTGTAGACTTTAGTTGCTTTCTTCACTCTCTTTATGGTCCATACTATGTTAAGGGGTTTCAGTTTGATGCTTATTTATTTTTTGTCTCCCCAGAGAATGGAGAAGACATACAAGTTCTAAGATATGAGGAAGGACAGAGATATGAGCCGCACCATGATTACTTCACCGACAAGGTTAATATTGTTCGTGGTGGACACCGGTTAGCCACTGTACTCATGTATCTCAGTGATGTAGAGAAAGGTGGTGAAACTGCTTTCCCAGAAGCAGAGGTTAGTTTGTGTTTCTACCCTTTTTTATTCCTTTGCACTGATACAATGCACTGCTCTATTTTCGCTTATTAGGTGCCATGTATGAGTTTGTTTTATGCTACTTTGTCTCCTTGAATATTATCATGATGAGGAAGTTTTTAGGAAAAAAAATGACAAGTTTATTTTTCAGCATATCTGGTTCTACCAGGGGGAGTGGAAGGTCAAAGGATAAGCTCCTTGGTTTTTTTCCCTTCAGTGAGGTGTTCATCACTTGCTTCTTATTGTTTGGGAGGATTTGAGGGGAAGCAAAAGATATATATATATCCTCCTTGTGAACCAGTTCCAGAGTGACTGGAAAAGCTAAAATACCTTTCTACTTCTGCGTCCCATCCTCTTCCACTTCCTTATCAATAAAGAAAATAACCTTTAGCTACCTCTTTTGCTTTTCTCCGCCCTTCCTTTTCACCTAAACAAATCATAATCAAGGATAAATGTCATGCTTTACTTTATCATTGTCAAGAAATGGCTTGAGCCTGACTCAACTCTAAAGCGAGCTCATGATGTGAGGATTGTCCAAGACCATACTAGGAAGAAATTTATCCCATCTCACATTGATGTGGGACGCTAACACTCCTGCAGCCCAAGTTCATTTCTTAACATGGTACCAAAGCAGATAAATGTTTGGGTTCGAGTCTCACTGCCACCTTTTATCAAAAAGAATTTTCACATTCTTGACACCCTAAAATAAGTCAGGCTAGCACGGGTGGGGGCCTGTTGAAGACATAATTTAAGTAAATAAAATGTGCTCTTTATGACAACTTAAGCTTTTAGATGAGATGGTCACACACTTCAATATGGTATGAGATCAAGCCTAGAGGTTTTGAGTTTGAGTCTTACAGCCACCCATTAACAAAAGTATTTCCATGTGCTTGGCCTATGAAAAAAAAAAAAGAAGCAAGACCGTACGTGAGGGGGGGTGTTGAAACTTAATCAAGAAAATAAAAGTGTACTCCTCGAACAGTTTAAACTTTTAGATTAAATGATCACACACTTAAACATGGCATTAGATTTGGCAGAGGTCGTGAGTTCTAGTATCACCACCACCCATGTGTAAAAAGAATTTCCAAGTGTTTGGCCTGTGAAAAAAGAATCATGCCCATACGTGAGGGGGCGTGTTGAGACTTGATTAAGAATAATAAAAATGTACTCCCCCTAATAACTTAAGCATTTTGATGAGATAGTCACACTCACACACTTCAACAATCATAAGAAAATTAAACATGCCATCAGGATAATAGGTACCTTTGCTTTCCACTATCTTTTAGCAGCGGTAGGAGTAGAAAGAGGGCAGAAGTGGTGTGCTCATGTTGATGTGGCGGCATATAGTTGTCTTATTTAGGGTATCTTTAGAATAGTAAAGCTGCATTTTTGCTTTTGTTACATGTTACACTCAGAAAGATATGCTATCAAGCAGGCAACTTCATGAATTGTGGGGTAATTAATGTCATTTTTATTTCACATTTTATTCATCTCTTTTCTCTTTGCTCTTTATTTGTATGTCCATGGATTAGATCTTCCTCGTGACATGACTTTTGATTCACCAAGTGTAACTTTGCTTTGCTATCTGCTTCTTCTTCGTCTCATTTCCAGATTCGATTTCCTAAATCATTGTTTTCAGTTCATTTTCAGAGTAAATAGAAAAATGCCATTGTTTATCAGTTATATGTTTCTCTATAAAAACTGATTATCCTTGCAGGTATCAACTCGGCGTAGGTCAATGGCAGCTGACAACAGTTTGTCCGAGTGTGCAAAGAAGGGTATTGCTGGTGAGCCTACAATACATAACTGCTCAATATTGTTGCATTCCAGTTGCTGCAAAACCTAATCTGCATGTGCTTCTGTTTCTGTTTTTTCTGGGAATGTTTTAGTTAAACCACGAAAAGGAGATGCACTTCTTTTTTTCAGTCTCCATCCAAATGCTGTTCCTGATCCTATGAGCCTCCATGGTGGGTGCCCTGTTATCGAGGGTGAGAAGTGGTCAGCAACAAAGTGGATTCATGTGGATTCATTTGACAAAACAGTGGAATCTGAAGGAGGACATTGTGCTGATCATAACGAGAATTGTGAGAAATGGGCTGCACTTGGGGAATGCACCAAGAATCCAGAATATATGGTTGGAAGTACAGACCTCCCAGGAAGCTGTAGAAAAAGCTGCAAATCTTGTTAACTTGTTATACTTGTTTCTTCCACTTGAATCAGTTCAAAAACACTAGTTCTTTTTCTCTTTTTCGTTTGTTTGACTTCTGTTTTCTCAGTGTTCTTGCTATTTTACTCAATTTTGCAAGTAACCTTCTACTATTTTCTTTCTTCCAGAGTGAAGTTCGTCTTTGTGGGTATCACACAAACACATGTATAAGTAAAAAAACATTACGAGAATGCAGAGGCTCTTATTAGGTTTTGTTACTCAGCAGTTACTATCAAATACAAATTGATATTCTTATATATTAATTTAAAAAGATCGGTTGTTTAGTGAATGATATGTAATGAGTGGTCATTATGGTGCATCCATTAGCTCAGAAAGTTAATTGGAATTGACACAAGAATGTTACCAGATTCTTGTTGGCAAAGTATAATTTAATTAAGTTTTCGTTCACTGTTCATTAGGATAACTTTTCCTTTACACGCTTTGTATTTGATCCACTCCAACAATTTATTAATCATCTTTTTAATGCTTGGTGTGAACAATTTATTAGAATTAAGTAATCAAATCGTGTAAATATTTTTATACGTGGATAAATAATACTTGAGCTTAGGATGCTCGTGAGAATTCGTGATACTGATCAATTATATGAGCAAACGTAATAACATATGCATGTGTGTGTATTGTGGGAGCTTAGGCGAGCGAGATTTGTCTATGTATGCAGGATATATGTGAATTTACTTGGATACAATGTATATAGAGCAAACTACTCCTAATTTCAATAAGTTAGCCCTCCACTTAATTTAAGGGTGAGAAATGGTCAGCAACAAATGTATATATATGTATTCACGTACGTGAATTCATTTGATAAAATCGTGGGATCTCAATGACATCAAGTACGTATATATACTAATGAAAACGAGAATTATGAGAAATGGGCTGCACTTGGGGAATGCACCACCAACCCCAAATACACGGCAATTGTCGAAATGGTACATTCTTTCTCAAATAATTATATTTTATTTATAATATTAGTGTTTCACATATGACCACCTCTAAGCTAATTTTAAAGTTGAGTGAGATTTAGGGTGTGTTTGGTATGAAGGGAAAATGTTTTTCATGGAAAATGTATTCCTGGAAAACAAGTGGATTTTTGACTTATTTTCTAATGTTTGGTTGGTGAGTAAAAAATATTTTTTAGTCTTTGCTTTATGAATGAAAAAATATCTTTTATTTTTACTAGAGGGTAGAAAATAATTTTTGAAATTAAAAATTTTTTTTTAAAATAAACTTTAATTTTTTTTTGGTGGGTGTGGGGTGGGGGGGGGTGCTGGTAGGGGCCTAACGGGACGAGGGTAGGGGTGAGGTGGGGTAAAAAAATAAAAATTAAAAAATAAAAATATTTTTCAAGAACAAACATAATTATTTTTTTGGTGTGTGGGGGGGGGGTTTGGGGGCCTGGTAGAGGGTTGGTGGGTGGGGGTTCGAGGGTAGGGGTGGGATTAAAAAATAAAATTTTGAAATTGGATTTTTTTTAAAAAAACATTTTTTCGCGGGGGTGGGCGGGCTTGGGGGGGTAGGGAGTTGGCCGCACGGGGGAGGGGTGAGTTGAGTTAAAAAAATAAAAATTTGAAGTTGAAAATATTTTTTAAAAAGAAACTTAAAATTATCTTTTTTGAGGGGGATCAAGGGTAGGGGCGGGGTGGGGTTAAAAAATAAAAATTGAAAATTGGAATTTTTTTAAAAAAAGAAACTTAATTTTTTTTGCCGGGGGGTGGGGCTGAGAGGGGGCTGGTGGGCGTAGGGGTGCGGTGGGGTACAAAAATAAAAAATTAAAGTTGATTTTTTTTTTTTAAAAAAAAGACAAGCTTTAATTTTTTTTTTTTGGGGAGGGTGGGGGGGGGTGGTTGGGGTAGGTGCAGGTTAAAGAAAATAAAAATAAAAATTGAAATTTTTAATTTGTTTTTTTAAAACAAACTTTTGAATAGAAAATCTCAAAATTTGAACTATTTGGGGAGGGGCTGGTTTGGGGGTAGGGGGCGGGGTAGAGATAAAATAAATTGATTTTTCCAAAAAAAATTGTAATTCAAAGTTTGAGGAGAGTTTTGAAAAATGTTTTTCTTAATTTTTGAAGGGAAGTCATTTTTCTTAAATTTAAGAAAAATAAGTTGATTTGAAAAACATTTTCTAAACATTTAAGGCCAACCAAACACGAGAAAATTGAAAAAACATTCCTCCATGCCAAACACACCCTTGAAGTTCCCAATTCTTGGTTTAACAAAGCTTGTTAGCATTCAGTTCAAGATTGGTAACATTTTTTTTTCTAGTTGTTTGTCTTCTGTAAGTAATCTCCTATATTTTCCTTTCTTGGCAGAAGCAAATTAAAGTTTGTTCACACACAAACATATGTAAAACATTACGACATCCACCCACTATTCGATTTGATTTTGTCACCCATCACTTCATATTTGACACAAAATTATACTCCCACATGCATTTATGAGCTATAAAATTTATTAGATTATTCAAAAAAATTTATCTAAAGTTAAAATTAATATGTTAAAAGACAAAAATTATGCAAAAAGTTTTAAAAATATTTACAAATTACATTATAATAAATATTTTATATATAGAAATTTTATACATGTCATGTCATGTCAAATTAACTTAGTATGATTTGATGTTTTATTAATTAACATGAAACTAAGGGCCCAATAAATAAAAATTGGGAAAATTGTATAAAATAACAAACTATTAATTCAAATTAAATGTTATAACCACAGTTTGATTTAATTGTAACCCATAGTAAACAGTGTCATTCGCCTCTCTCCCTAGGTTTCTCGCTCGCCAGTCTCTCTCTCGCTTTTATACAAACACAAATGTATAAAATGTGTTTGTATTTGTATAAAGCGAGAGAAAACTGTATATATAAATATAAATACATATATTTTCGTCCTATGCACTTATAATTATACAAATACAGATCTTCCCCTGCCCAGTTCTCTTTTGCCTTTCTCCCTTTCTCGCTTCATACAAACACAGATTATATAAATTACAATGTATAATTTGTGTTGTATAAAGCGAGAGAAAGATTTGATATACAAATGTTTTATTTCGATTCAATTGTATACAAATTCAAATTTTATGCAGATATACAACACACATAAAATTGAATTGAGAGACTACCAACAATTTATACAAAGGAGAGACTGCTAGCGATTTATACAAATGAGAAGCTGCCAGCAATTTATACAAACGAGAGGTATGCCAGCGAAATTATACAAATCTGAAGTTTCTGCCAGCGAGTTATACAATCTAATGCTCCATAGCAAACATAAAGTTTACTATAAAGCGCAATTATACAAATTATAATTATAACATACAAATATAATTTTTGTATTTGCTACATATGAAAATTAGCTCTCACACGTAACCGTGAATGGTGACACTCACAGCTAAAGAGCAAACGTATGAATCATGAATGCATCAACTATATATTAAATCTTTGTTTTATTTTGTCTATGGTCTCCATATCTATATCACAATATTATAAAATGTATTTATTAAGCAGATATGTATTACAAAATATTGGTGGAGCAGCATGAGATTCCCATCACATCACATAGATATGGAAAATAAAAACTTTAACAAGTCAAAAAAGAGAGAAAATCTCACAGAATGTTTCATTCTTAATCAAAGAATTTAAATTTAAATTTTGAGTATAAAATTTTTTTTTGTGTTTTTTTTCAAATAAAGCCCTACACAATATAAATTTTGACTAGTTGAATTTCAATGTAAATATCAAACGCGAAATGAAAAAAAAAAAAGAAAAAAAGAAAGCTACTTCATCCTCTACCTCATATTATTCATGCATCCATTAGAAAATTATAACAATAATTATAATTATCTGTTTAAAGTGATAAACATTTTAAGGAAAAAGGAGCAGTCGTGTTGTCACGTTATAATAAAGAATATATTTAATAATATAGAATATTATTATATTAGTAAAGAAGATCAAACAGATCTTTAATTAGGCCGATGGACTCCTTAAAAACGACTAACCAGTTGTCCAATATTATTGCAATACAAATTTTAATTTTCAAATTTTTCATTTAATATAAAATTATATTTTATTCTAAATTTCTAAGTAACATAAATTGCAATAAATATTATATATAATACATATTAAGGAACAATTCAAATAAAAGTGCAATCATTGATGCAATATAATTGCATCATAAATAAATATAGTATTATCATAAAATTAATTTTACATAAATACTCAACTTTCAAGATTATTATGTTACTCTCATAAATATTCTATTAATGTATTACGGAGTTCAAAATGAGCATTTTTTGTCCTTATTTTTTGTGTGTAGCTAAAAATTTATTTAAATTAACAATTTTATCTTGTATCCAATTATTTCGTGTACTAATTTACTTCCCCTATTCCATTTTGAACTATTGCATCAAATATTTTCATGCTCTTTAAAATTAAAAGTGTAGTTTAATAATTTATCACTAACATAAAAGTCGATTGTTTGAATTATCATGTAAATTTTGTGCATACTTCATAACGAAAAATAATTATAATCTAAATTACATATTTAAAATGAAAAAAAATTAAAATTAAATTAGAAAAATTGTTAATTCGGGATGGAAGTAGTATACTTATCAATAATATGTTTTAGATGTTATATTACTTAGAAAATAATTACAAATATTAGAGACTTAATTAATAATCTTATATAATATAAATAATATTAAAATAACTTTAAATTACATATTTAAAGTGACCATTTCTTTTAAAAAATAAAATAGAAAAATTATTAATTTGCGGAAATAGTAACTTATTAATAATATATTTTTATATGTTATATTAGATTCGAAAATAATTACAAAATGATAAAGACTCAATTAATAATATAATAGAAATAATATTATAATAATTAAAAAGTAAAATAGAGAGGTGAATAGTAGTTCTTTAAATTTGGAGAACTACTATTCACCTCTCTATAATTAAAAAATAGAGAATTCATTGATTATTTTACTCTTTAAATATAAAGAATGGAGAGTAAATTAGATGGGCAGGAAATGGTCTTGGGACAACTTTTGTTTTTGTACGTCAAATATTGAACCATTTCTTCAAACAACTTTCATACTTGTCAGTTGTTGACCGAAACAATCAAATTTGGACATGTTTTGAAATTATTTATTTATTTATCACTTTTAGTTAATTTTTAAAACTTGAAGTACTCTCACTTAACTGACCTTTTAATTGAGACTCCCCACATGCTTTTTTTGTTGATTTCTATAGCTCTTCATGTTTTGTTTTAAATTTGATGATTGCAAACATGAAAAGATGTCATTATACCTTTCATTGCTTCAGAAGAAAGTTAGGATTTGTAAGAATATTAATTGCAAGGATTTGGGGTTTTAAACCTCATTTAATGATCTCAATCTAGAGATAAGGAGAGTCCTATTTGGAGTAAATTTGATGTTTAATTTAAGAGAGTTTAACTTTTAAGAGTGACATTTGAGATTTACCCAACCAATGCTCACTTCATTGTTACATCAAAACAAGCCCAATATCACACCTATTTGTATTACTATCATTAAGGAACCACGTCCACAATCTAGCTCCGTTTCATACTCCGATCCCTTCATTTCTATTTATATGTCACCACTTTAAATTTTGCGTCCTTTAAGAAACTAGGTAAATTTATTATTGTATCCTTAATTAGTGTTATTTGAAGTCAAGTTTTCAATAAATGAACATAAATTAATTTATTTTGATTAATTAAATTGATCAATGAAAATGAATCAATCATTCAGTTTTTCTATGTTGGTCATATTCACACTTTCAAGGCTAATACTTAGTAACTCTCAAGGGTAAAATAGGAAGAATAGTGTTATTTAATTTATCTATCGATTTTGTAAAATGACAAATATTAAGAACGGTCTATTTTTTTTAAATAAAGACACATATAAATAGAAATGGAGGGAGTATTGATTAAGGAAACTAAAACAAATTCTTGTTATGTAATTAATGAAACAATTAATTACAATATTAAGTTTGAGAATTCAATCAACAATTATATATTACCCACCCACCCTTTTTTTTAGAATTAAGACTTTGAGTTGAGTTTTACACTGAATAAATAACGTTTATTCATTTGCGTTAGTTCTCACTTTGGTAATAAAATTTCCATAGTTACCAAAAAAAAAAAACGTTTATTCATTTTATTCCATGTGGTATTGGACTTCAATTCGAAACATATAAGAAATGACATGAAACTAATGAGTACCAAAGCTCATATAAATGATATCACATGTATTGTATTTAAACACAGCATCACTCCATAAGCAATTGCTTAGTTAGGATCGACTCCGTTGTTGGCTCCTTTTCTAAAAAAATCTTCAATAGTTTTTAAACTTTCGAAATTTTGATAGATCCGCCTATCAATAGATGAGTTTTTTTTAAGTTGATGCTTCTCTAGCATAATACTCTCATAGTTATAATAGATAATCTCTCATACTCATTTTGTTCTAGAGACTCATTCTTTCAAATATTTTGAAAATTTTAAATTTTCCAACAGATTCCTCGAGACTAATGGCTTTGGTACCAAATAAAATTTTGGAAGGAGAAACACTCCCATTTACTCAAATTCTTTCTTGAAGAAAAGTGGAGGAAATAATTCATCTTTACTTACTCTACTTGATTTCATAATCAATGATTCTCTTTGAAGACAAGTATACTTCTACCAACTAGACTTACATTTTGAATTCATGTTGCGTAAGGCCGCATTTGGGTCAGGGGTTGGGGTGGGGGGGGGGGGGAAGGCTCCCTATCAAAGTTTTTTCCATACTCAGAGCTCTAATCTGAAACCTCTAATTAATTGAGAAGCAACCACATCCATTGCACCACATCCTAATTTAATACATATATCATCATTTAATATCTATTCATTCTTCCTTTTCTCGAATACATTTTATTCCGCCATACTTATATCCTTACATTATTATCACATGAATTAACTAAATTCATGTATCACACAAATGAGCTTTTTTTTTTTTTTTCCTTTTCCAAAATAAAGTTTACATTTCCACATGGTGCAAACTTTTGACATATAAAAGTCGCAAACATGAAAAAAGACTTGCTTGTATAGAAAAATACAATCAAAGAAATGAAGTTTTTGTTGAAAATATTTTGTATTTTAAAAGTTTTATTTTATTATTATTGGTCAATATGTTATTTTGTGGCCAAGGATAAGATTTGACTTGGCAAGTCCATGTGATGGTATATGGCTCTTCATATGAAGTGACATGGTCGTCACATGCTGCTCTTAAATTATATCCAAAGCCTTACCTAGTTGATGCTGCTATAAATAGGAGTCGAAGGCTTTAGAAAGAGAGAGCACAACAACCAAGCAATTCTCAAAATTCTCCAAACAATTTATCTTTCTGTTTTGCTGGTTTTTGTAGTAATTATATTTTGTTGTTTCTGTTCCGCTTATAGAGAATGCTTGTTTAATCCTGGGGAAACATTTTATGTAGTTGAAATAGTTTCTTAGGACAGTGCCTAGCACGACTCAAGCATCACTTGTATTCACTTATAAATAAATATTACATTACTGTTGTTATAATATCCATATTTCCCCAACAATCTAAGAAACTATGACTAATAATACTACTCCTGAAACTACTTCTGATACTTGGTACTACCTCTGCTGCACCACTTTCAGTTGTCCTACCATATGCCAAGCCATTTTCGGACGTGTCAAATATTGAAATTTTCGCTAATGAAAATTTCAAAAGATGGCAAGAACGTGTTTTCTCACTGTTCGATGTTCATGGTGTTGCACATGCGTTATTGGATCCACATCCTGGTGCAGATGTTAATGACAAGATACAAGAATCATGGCAATACGCCAACAAGGTATGTAGTCATACTATATTACAAACTGTTTCTAACGAACTGTTTGATGTGTATTGTAGTTGCAAGGAAGCAAAAACTATTTGGGAAGCTTTAACCAAAAAGTTCACTGCTGAAGATGCTACAAAGCAAAAGTTTGTAGTTGAAAAATATTATCAATGGCAGATGAATGATGAGAAGGAGATGAAAGTTCATATAAATGAATATAAAAAATTACTTGAAGATTTGAAATCCGAGGGAATTTCTCTTTCAAAAAAATTTGTTGCTGGGGGTGTTGATCGAGAAGTTGCCTGATTCGTGGAATGATTACGAAAACAACTTGAAGCATAAGCAGACAAACTTCAACATTGAGGAGATAGTGACTCATATCCTAATTGAAGATACCAACAGAAAGGAATCCATTAAAGCCAGTGAGATAGCTCTCAAGGCAAATCTTGTGCAAATTCAAAGCAATAATAATAAAAGGTATGATGCTAAGTCTCAAGGTTACAAGCCTTATAATCCTAATTTTAAGAAAAAGAAAGGTTCTTATTTTATTTGTGGAAAACCAGGTCATCATGCCACACAATGCAAGAAAAAAAAATAAGAAATGACAAAGAAAAAGGTAATCCTCCCAAGGCCAACTTAGATGAAGGGGATGATATTGTTGCAACTGTCATTTCTCAAGTAAGCATTGTGGCACATGTAAATAAATGGGCAGTAGACTCTGGGGCTACTCGGCACATTTGTGCAAATCAAGAAGCATTTTCCTTATATTCATCAATAGGAGATGACAGTGAAATAGTCTACCTTGGAGACTCAAGAACTGCTAAAGTCTTGGGTAAGGGTAAAGTGTTCCTGAAGCTCACTTCGGAAAAAACTTTAGCCCTTGCAGATGTGCTACGTGTTCCTACAATGCAAGGAAACCTGATTTCTGTATCCTTGCTAAATAAAGTTGGAGTAAAAGTTTCATTTGAATCTGATAAGATCATATTGACAAAAAATAATGTGTTTGTGGGAAAAGGCTATTGTAACCAGGGACTTTTTGTACTCAGTGTTTTTGATGTTATCAATGAAAAAGCATTTGCTCTGCATAAATGGTTGAGTCTATTTCTTTATGGCATGCTAGGTTAGGACATGTTAATATCTCATACATAAAGAATATGCAATCTCTTGGTTTGATATCTGGTGTAGACTCAAATAAATTTAATAAATGTAAAATTTGTTCTGAAGCTAAAATGACTAAAAAGTCATGTTTTTCAGTAAATAGAGAAACTGATTTATTATCTTTGATTCACACTGATTTGCATGATTTAAAACAAACTATGACTAGAGGTAGTAAAAGATATTATGTGACCTTTATTGATGATTTTTCTAGATTTACTAAGTTGTATTTGCTTAAAAATAAAGATGATGCATTTGATGCTTTTATATCTTTTAAATCTGAGGTTGAAAATCAATTAGTAGAAAAATCAAGAGAATAAGTGTTGACACCCAATTTTGGCCCTCCACAATATAAATTAATCATTGAGCTTCTTAAATCCCAAATGATTTGAAATAATTACTTTTTTTTTTATATAAAGTTCAAAATATTTTTCAAATTACTTTTAATTAATTTTATCATTTTTTTCTTATAATTTTAAGTAATATATATGTTTTATATAATTTTGTATATAATCAGTATATTTTATAAACATTTTGAAAATCATCTCAAAATTTTTTTTTAACTTTAGTTAAATGTTCTACTAATTTTGTTTAGTTTAAATGATAGTTATAAATTTCGAGTTAATTAATTTGCAATTAAATTAATTATTTTATAATCAAGTTAATTATTTTTATTTCGTTGAATTTAAGAAGCTTGTTAATTGATTAATTTTAATTCATTTGCTAAGTTTGGCTAAGTTTCGAATTTGGCACTTGCAATGGCAAAATTAGCCACTTATTTTAATTTTCCATTTAAAGGACGATTATGCGGGCTGCAGTCGTTCGTTAACCAAACTTTTCTTGGGGCACCCTGACGAATGTAGTTGGCTACTGGATAGTCAACGATCGTTAACTGTCCCAGCCCAAGTAGTCCGCTTGGGTCACCAATTCACTATAAACGAAGCCCACTCTTAGTCAAGACTAGTGTAGAGCCAAACTCAATCCCGAAATTTAGCACATTGGCTTAAGATGAGCCAACACCTAAGGTGTGTTGGGCCCATTAGAAAGACCATCTTGAGTCCAAAGGGCCCATGGCCCGAACGGACGCTCATACTTACGTGTTTGAAGGATGTATGCGTTGTTTGACAAATTGTTGTGCCTTAGGTTTGGGGGTATCTAATTCTTTGTATGTTTTTGTAGATGACCAAGCAACACTTGAGTTTCAAAATGGTCACCGAGACGTCGAACCTCCTTCGTGTATGGTGGAACAATCTCAGTGCGTGTCAGAAAAGAGAACTTTCCATTCACTTGGGTCACGTCCCATCGATAATGAATCTCAAAGTTTGGTCTAAGTTCATTGAGGTGGTCACTCGATTTTAGGATGATAAGAGAGGATAGTGTTTCGCTTTGAAGATGTTGAAATGACACCAACTGTTGAAGAAATCAGAGATTGTCTAGATAATGTCGGAATGTGCCAGAAAAGAAAAAATCATCCAGATCATCACATTTTGCTACCGGATAAGCCGACTAGCACAAAACTGAAAAACATGTTGTTATTGGTAAATGCATACTGGCTAGACACCCTAAGTATTCCATTTGTGAAATTCTATGAACGATGGGGACACGAGAACTATTATAAGAATTTTCCAAATGAGTTTCTCGATTATGGTAGTTGGAGGCAGACTCAAACCCTAGTATTCATTGTATGCCTATTAGGGACGATGGTATTTCTTCAGGATGAAGGGAATGAAATTGATACTCGGATTGTCATGGTAACTCACGCCATCTTTGAGAGTGTTGGTAAAAAGGGACAAGTCAAGAACTACTTCAACCTGGCCCCGACCATTTTGGCCGGCATCTATCGAGCTTTGAGTCAATGTAAAAATGGGTTTTCATTTTTTCAAGGATGTAATATCTTGCTACAGTGGTGGATGTCTAAACATCTAGTGAAGACATATGATACTCAAAAATAGAAATTGGCCGAACCACAAAAAGAAAGCCATCTCGACCACTACAAGTTCCATTTGAGCATCAACAGGTTCAAGATCCACAGCACGAGGGAAGCATGGGCTAAAGTCTTCCACGACATAAAAGATGGAAATGTACAATGTATGTTTTGAGATTTCATGTCAGAAAAAATAGCTGTTCACGGGGCTAAATGTCCTTTCCTAATCTTTCCTGGCATTAGAGGGGTACGACCCTACAACCCTAGCAGGGTATTGCGGCAATTCGGCAGAAGATAAATTCTACCTTCCAAAGGAGACACTAGCCGCTACGTCTTTAACTACAACGGGTGCGACAAGATACCTCATGCCAAGGATATTCTCGATGAATGAGCTGGGTGGGTCAACCTAAAGGAGAGCATGGCCAAAAACAGATATGAAGCTGGGTATGTTGACGAATACAAAAAATGGTTGCAGGATGATCTATGTGGTACATATGACCCGACGCCACGCACGAGTCGACAAATTGAAGATGTCCAAGTAAGGCTCCAAATCCAAGCCTACCACTTTCAGCAGGAATGGGATCGAAGAGAGTAGGAGTTTCAACGTAGGGAGCAAGAATACCTGCGTAAGGAACAGGAGTCCCAGCATCGAGAATATGAAAGCCAAAAGGCCTTAGCCTTTGCCACACAAGAATTAGCTAATGCAAGAGCCTGCCTGATACGTTGGGATTCGAACTTGGATGATCAGCTTAACACTCTCCAGGGCGTATCGATGTCTTCCAAAGCTGTGTTTGCCAAGCCGCATGTGATAACTAGCAAGTTCCTCATTCGTGAAGAAGTGGAAAAAGCGAGAGGAGGAGCAGGACCTTCAGCCTTTTAGTTATCTTATTCCCCCGCGTGGGATTGATGTTATTGTATTTGCAGTTTATCCCTTTCCTAAGAGATGTATCCCTTTGTTAACTTTGTGATGAATTCTCTATTGTTTATGAATCTTATTTTGGGGGCTGCAACAATTTGTTTCAAATAGTGCATACATCCTTCAAAATAGCTAAGCCTACCCTTGACACGAAAGGGTCACATATCTGTTTAGGACGCGATATATGCTTGTGTGCTTTAACTGTTTACATGATTTGTTGCTTTGAATGAGGACATTTTTAGCCCACTCCTTTTCAAAATTTTTTGGAAAATCTCCACAATTCTAAACACAAGTCACTACCAAAATGTTCGACCAAAATTTCTTGAGTCATGAGTTTCTTAGTCAAAAAATAAAATCCTACTACCAAATCCTAAGACATTACTCTATCATCTCAAGAAAGGTAAAATCGTAGCTAAGATGGAAAAAGGCAAGAGCATCGACATAGAGTTAACGGAGGAGGATTTGAGGATGGCATTGCAGCGGCTCAGACAGGAGATCCAAGAAACTAGAGAAAGGAGAATAGAAGTGGAGATCGTCACCGCGGTCGCACGAGCCGCAAATGCAGCACTGGACGAGGAGTTGGCAGCTAAGATGTCAAGACACGCTATTGTGAATGAAGAGATAGTCGCTATGTGGAAAGGAGACGATGTCTTCAAAGATAGTATAGCCATGAGGCTTCAGAGGCTACGCAAAGAATACCCTCTCTTGGATAATGCTATCCCTGTCCCCCAAAACAATGAATAGGATGTTGTTGAAGAAGAATCTGAGGAGGAAATTGTCTATAGGCCTCCTCTCCAGGGAAGGTGGAAAAAAGGGAATGAGAAAATCGCCCTCGAAGCATAGGAGTCTACCCCCCGTGAGTAATGCGACAATCGACAGAGGAATGGCTTGGATGGAGGCACATTTTATCTTTTAGAAGCTTTATTGTCTGTTTTTCACTTTCCTTGCAATCACCAGAAATGAATGAATGAAAATGGAAATTTCCTTTGTATTCGAACTACGTAGGGCCTGAATTCTCCTTGCGAGATACGTAGGCAGCCTTTCAAGGCCCAACCCCTATCTTTTAAAAATTTTCTTTTCCCCTTTCATCCTACAAGGAAATGTCGAGTTCAGATCAATATATGCCAGAAGATGTAGCGAGAAGACCTTAGCCCAACGCAAGTTAACCTTTCTGAGTCGATAGCCCCAAAATAAAAACGAGCAAATTTCTGCTTGTTCAAAATTCAATCCCAATTATTCGTAGGTTAACATGTTCGTAAAAAATGCAACTCTTATGTGTTTATATGCCCTCTATGTGATATTTTGCTTTATTTGTCCTGAGTAAAAACTGACATATTTGCCTTTGAGTTGTTTCCTTTATAGGTAGTTAGAGCTGATCTATGGTTATAAACTGGCTGAACACCCTTATTTTACAAGATCAAAAGGCCCAACAGATTCTTTCCCCAGTCAAGGTTCTCGGAAGGGTAAGTCAACAATGGGAGATAACATTGAGGATACCGGCTTAACAGATGCTGTTGTGGCTCAGCCCGTTATCGTCAATCAGAACGAGTTAATTGTGCAGTTGATACAACAGATCGCTAAGATGCGGGTCGAAATGCAGAGAAGGCAAGATTTGCCTAATCCAGCTTTTACTTTCAATGCTCCAATAGATGGAAGGCCTCCACTTTACTGCCCTCTTTCAAGTGCGGAACAGGCTCAAAACCGACCCTCCAGTTCTGCTCATAACCCCTCAATCGTCGACCTAACCACCCAAAATCCCCATTATGCCTCAGCCTCTTATTAAACACCACCCCCTCCTCAAAATACCAACCTCCAAATGCCACTTCTTCCCCAAAATGCCAACCTCCAAACTGGTCCACCCCCCCTCAAAACCAAAACGTTAACAACCCGCAAACTTTCCTCTGTCACCAAAATCAACATACCAACCCCGACACTTTTCCTCAAAATTACCAAGCCACTCAAAATGCCCAATGTCCCTCCATTGCTCCGTATCTACCCAAGAAAACCACTTTTCAAATCCTGGTCCCCAATGAGCATGATGCCAATGGTAGTGAGCTCGACCATTACGAAGAGCGAGAGAGAGAGTGGAGGTCAAAGGAAGAGGCCGCCAAGCTGGATATGAAGGAAGAGATCCGAAAAGCCATGAAAGAGTTGCAGTGTATTCCTGAAGTCGCCGATTTGAGTTATGAGGATTTATGTATTCATCCAAATTTGGACCTCCCGAAAGGGTTCAAGGTGCCAAAGTTCGACGTTTTTGGAGGAATAGGGAAACCCTTGGCGCACTTGACGGACTACTGTGACCAACTCGTAGGAGTTGGAAGAGATGAAGCTCTACTGATGTGGCTTTTCAACCGAAATCTGAGTGGAAAGGCTATGGAATGGTTTATATCTCATGAAACAAGACAGTGGCCTAGCTGGAATGCTCTGGCTAAGGACTTTATCGAACGGTTCGCCTACAATATGGAGATTGTTCCTGATCATTATTCCTTTGAAAAAAATGAAGCAGAAATCAAATGAAAGTTTCAGAGAATTTGCATACAGATGGAGAAAGGAGGCATCTAAAGTTCGGCCTCCTATGTCTGAGAAGGAAATTGTTGAAGTATTTGTGCGGGTTCAAGAGCCCAAATAGTATGATAGAATCATGTTGCTTGTTGGAGCAAAGTTTGCTGAGATAGTCAAAGTAGGTGAGACTATTGAAGACGGATTAAGAATCGGGAAGATTGCTCGTGTTGCTGCCTCGCCCAAATCTTCGGGTTTGTTGAAGAAGAAAAGAGAAGATGTGTCTTCTATCTCTTACGAGGGGAAGAAGACCCCAAGGAAGTCTTCATCATACCAAGGTTGTTCTCGACCTTCACAGAGTTCGTACTCGGCTTATTATGCACAGGCCAATTACAAAAACACCCCTCCCCCTAGTTACCAAAATACCTTTTCCTCCAGCTATAAAAACACTCCCTCTCCTATCTACCAAACTCACCCCCTAGTTTACCGGACTCCACCTCATTACTACCGAAATGCCACCTCCAACTGTGCCAATGTTCAGGCAAATTACCAAACTCCTCCCCTAACGTACCAAACCCCAGCTCTATTTACCAAATACCCCCCCCCCCCCCCGAACTACCAAGCTCCGTAGCCAAATTACCAAACTAACTCATATCTCAGATATCAAGTCCCTCATCCAAACACTCCAAATTATCGTCTAATGCCTCCTCCTCAACAAGGTAATTACGATTCCTTCCATCCTAGATTTGAGAAGAATCCTGCCATAATTTTCACTCCGCTCATTGAAAGCCAAACAAAGCTGTTCGAGCGATTAACTGTGGCAGGATATATTCATCCAGTTGGGCCCAAGCCGGTTGACACTAGCTCAAAGTTTTACAGACCTGATTAGAGGTGCGCATATTACTCCAACGGTGTCGGACATGATACCGAGGACTGTATCAACCTAACTTGCAAGATCTAAGACTGATTGACCAAAAAGTGGTCTCTCTCCAGACATTCGCTCCCAATGTCAATAATAATTCTTTGCCAAATCATGGAGGTGTCACTATCATCATGATAGAGACGGATGACAATTGGTGCGTAACAAAGGCAATAGTTTCGATCGCTCCTAATAACCTGGAAAGGACTGTGGCTTCGTTAAGCATTAGAGAGAAGAAAGTGTTTGTGATTCTGACACCCGAGAAGGCTGTTGCCTTGGAACCATGAGAAACTCCTGACCGACCAAAGTTTGTGATTGAAACGACCGTTACCCAGGGACCAGATCCGGCAGGTGCTACACACCAGAAGAGTTATCCCAGGGGGTGCAGAAGAAAGAGCAGTCTAAAAGGCCGATTAGTGAAGCTGAAGCCGAGGAGTTCTGGAGAAAAATGCAGCTGAAAGATTATTCAATTGTGAAGCATTTGGAGAAGACGCCGGCTTAGATTTCTGTATGGGCCTTGTTGATGAGTTCGCAAATGCATAGGCAGGCTCTGATGAGGGTTTTGGATGACACTTATGTGCCCGTGGGCACCAATAGCGACAATCTAGCAATCATGATAAACTAGGTTATTTGAGGACATCGAATCAGCTTTTGCGACGAAGAACTACCCTTTGAAGGCAGGATGCACAACAAAGTTCTGCACGTCACCACTATTTGTCGAGACAAGATAATAAATTGCGTCTTGATTGATAACGGATCCGGTCTTAATATTTGACCACTTTCGACTTTGAAGAAGCTCAAATTCAACCTGGGAAAGTTGCATCAGAACCAAGTCAATGTGAGAGCTTTTGATGGAGTGCAAAGAGACACATTGGGTGCGGTAAACTTGGATATTCAGGTGGGTCCTCCGAAATTCAATGTGGAGTTCCAGGTGTTGGATATGAACACCAGTTACAATTTGCTTCTGGAAGACCATTTATCCACATGGCTGGGGCTGTATCATCTACCCTTCACCAACTAATGAAATTTGTTTGGAAGGACTAAGAACTGGTAATTTAGGGTGAAGGGAGTCATTCCAACGGGTATGCACCGATCGTTGATGATGTCTCTCGAGGTTGTGATTTCTACACGGTGGAGCTGGTAAATGCCACTGGTGAGGACTTGGCTCCACAGCCTCCTATGCCTTCTGTGTACAAAATGATTGCTACTGTTATGCTCCGGAGAAGGAAACTGGGGCCTTTTTGAGGAGATTGATGCGGTTATCAAGGAAGAGGCTGGGACATGTAGAACTTGAGGAGCAATTACAAAATTGGATCTCCACACCGCTCCTGATTTCCCGTGCAAGACATATGTTTATGTTTATTTTTAAAATCGGCGGTAGTCTGGAAGAGGTCCAAGACCCACCCTTTATGTAGTTTGTACTTGCTTGAAATTTTTAAATTCCCTTGTGGTGTTTAATAAGGCAAAATGGCCCTCGGCCATGGCCAAAGTTGTGCTTATCTTTCAATTTAAATGAAAGTCTCTTTTATCAAAAATTTGTTTACTTATCTATCTATATTTTACTTTACTAATTTTGTTTATTTATGATTTCAGTACTATCAATTTAAAACCTGCCAATGTCATATCATGTCACGAGCCAATTGAACAAAATGAGGGAGGTGATAATGAATGAGAGGTGTATGAAGATGAAAATGAGGTGCCCAAATATGTTGCCGAAGAGTTTCGACAATTTGAGAATCAACACAAGCCAAATCTTGAAGAAACTGAGGCTGTGAATCTCGGAGATGAGGAATGTGTCAAAGAAGTAAGAATCAATATCCACCTAACTAAAGCTCAAATAAGAGATATAGTCCGCTTGCTTAGAGAATACATTGATGTATTTACCTGGTCTTGCAAAGATATGCCAGGGCTGAGTACGAATATGGTGTCCCACAAGTTGTCGATTAATCCAGATTTCAGTCCAGTAAAACAAAAGACTCGAAAGTTCAAGCCTGAGTTGAGTTTAAAGATCAAAGAGGAGATTACCAAATAGATCGAGTCTCAAGTAGTGGAAGTGATGCAATATCCGACTTGGTTAGCCAACGTTGTTTCGGCTATGAAGAAAGACGAAAAAATCAGAATTTATGTCGACTATAGAGACCTCAACAAGGCTAGCCCGACAGATAATTTTCCATTGCCAAACTTTCACATTCTCATTGACAACTGTGCTAAGCATGAGATGCAGTCGTTTGTGGATTGTTATGCGGGCTATCACCAGATCCTGATGGATGAAGAAGATGCAGAAAAGACAGTTTTCATCACACCATGGGGTGTATATCATTATTGGGTGATGCCTTTTGGTCTCAAGAATGCCGGTGCTACTTATATGAGGGCTATGACAACTATCTTCCATGATATGATTCATAAAGAGATCGAGGTGTATGTAGATGATGTCATAATCAAATCCCACGAGAGTTTGGATCACTTGGCTCATTTGAGAAAATTCTTTGATCACCTGCGTCGATCCAATCTGAAGCTAAATACTGCTAAATGTGCTTTTGGAGTGCCAGTCGGATAGTTATTGGGATTCATAGTTAGCAGAAGAGGCATTGAACTTGATCCTTCCAAGATCAAAGCGATTCAAGAGTTACCTCCTTCAAAGAGGTGATGAGTTTTCTGGAAGGTTGAACTACATCAGTCGATTCATAGCTCAGTCCACCGTGGTGTGTGAGCCAATCTTCAAGTTGTTGAAAAAAGATGCCCTGACCAAGTGGACAGGAGAATGTCAAACTGCTTTTGATGCCATAAAGAATTATTTATCCAATCTGTCGGTGTTGGTCCCTTCTCGAGAAGGAAGTCCTTTGTTGTTATATCTATTTGTCTCAGACAATGTATTTGGATACGTGCCTGGTCAACATGACAAAACTGGGAAGAATGAGAGAGTTATTTATTACTTGAGCAAGAAATTCACTCCAGATGAAGCCCGTTACACTTTTTTGGAGAGAACATGTTGTGTTTTGACTTGTATTGCCCAGAAGTTGAGACATTATTTGTCTTCTTATACCACATACCTTATTTCCAGGATGGACCCGTTGTAGTATATTTTCCAAAAAGCAATGCCAACCGGGAAGTTGGCTAAATGGCAAATGCTTTTAAGTGAGTTTGACATTGTGTATGTGACTCAAAAGGCGATAAAAACACATGCATTGGCTGATCATTTTGCCGAGAATCCAGTTGATGAACAGTATGAACTGCTCAAGACTTATTTTCCCGATGAAAAAGTTGCATTTGTGGGTGAAAATATTTCTGAAGCATACCCTGGTTGGGGGGTATTCTTTGATGGAGCGGCGAATCACCAAGTGAAAGGTATCAAAGCGATCTTAGTGTCAGAAATCGGTCAGCACTATCCTATGGCGGCTAAACTTTGATTTGATTGCACGAACAACATGGCTGAATATGAAGCTTGTATCCTTGGTTTGAAGATGGCCATCGACATGAATGTTCATGATTTGCTGGTCATTGGAGATTCAAATTTCCTAATTCACCAGGTTGAAGGAGAATGGGCCTTGAAGAACCCAAAGATCACACCGTACATGTAGTATATACAGAAGTTGTGCAAAAGGTTCCGTAAGATTGAGTTCAGGCACAATCCCACGACATAAAATGAGTTGGCCGATGCTCTCGCCACCATTGCATCAATGATTAAACATCAAGATACAAGTTATATTGATCCAGTGGATATAGAGGTAAACGAGCAGTCTGTCCATTGTTCACATGTAGAAGCAGAACCAGATGGTTTGCCTTGGTATTTTGACATCAAGAAGTATTTAGAGACCGGGACTTATCCTGAGAATGCAATGTTCAACCAGAAAAAGTCGATACGTCGTATGACTCTCAGTTTCTTCGCAAGCGGAGAAATCCTTTATAGAAGGACTCCAGATCTAGGTCTTCTTAGATGCATTGATGACAGGAAAGCCTTAAAACTTCTAAAACAGATACATACCGGAGTTTGAGGTACTCATATGAATGAGCTCATTTTGGCAAGAAAGATCCTCTGGGCTGGTTATTTCTGGATGACTATGGAGCATGATTGTTACAAGTTTGTGCAGAAATGTCATAAACGTCAAATGCATGGCGATTTGATCTGAGTCCCGCCTCACAAACTTAATGCCATGAGTTCGCCTTGGCTTTTCGTAGCTTGGGGTATGGATGTCATTGGTCCAATAGAGCCAGCCGCCTCCAACGCATACAAATTCATTTTGGTTGCCATTGACTATTTCACCAAGTGGGTGGAAGCAGCTTTATATAAGTCGGTGACCAAAAAGGTCATAGCTAATTTCGTTCGCAACAATTTGATATGTAGGTTTGAAGTGCAAGAATCCATCATTACTGATAATGGAGTGAATCTCAACAGTCACTTGATTAGAGAGATATGTGAACAATTCAAGATTACTCACCGGAACTCAATCGCCTATCGTCCCCAAATGAATGGAGCTGTAGAAGCTGCCAACAAGAACATAAAGAAGATTTTGAGGAAAATGACTGATAATCGTTAAGGTTGGCATGAGATGCTGCCTTATGCTTTGTTGGGTTACCGAATGACTGTCAGATTATCAGTTGGAGCTGCTCCATATTTGCTAGTATATGGAACATAAGCAGTTATGCCTGCAGAAGTTGAAATACCTTTATTGAGAATTATCCAAGAGGCTGAATTGAATGATGCTGATTAGATTCGCAAGCGGATTGACCAGTTAACCCTGATTGATAAGAAGAGAATGGTTGACATTTGTCATGGTCAACTGTATCGATAGAGAATGATTCGTGTTGTTCATAAGAAAGTAAGAGCCAGAACGTTTGAGGTTGGTTAGTTGGTTCTCAAACGCATTTTCCCTCATCAGGATGAGTACAAAGGGAAATTTGCACCAAATTTGCAAGGACCCTGGTTCGTAAAATGTTATCCGGAGGTGCCTTGGTCCTGTCGGAGATGGATGGAACCGAATGGCCTAAACCGATCAACTCAAATGCTGTCAAGAGATATTATGTGTGAAGTTTCAATTTATATTTCTATTATTCCCTTGTAATCGCTCCATTTTCTTGTAATAGCTTTGTTTAGATTTTATCCTTCTTTAATGAATTACGTCTGACCTGAATTCTCAAAAATAAGATACATAGGCATCCTATGTCGGCCTCGGTCACCCTCTTATTCCCTTTTAATATTTCCTTGTATCTGAACTACGTTCGACCTGGATTCTTAAGAATGAGATACTTAGGTGGCCTATGTCGGCCTCGGTCGGTTTCTTTGTAAATTTTCTTATTTTTGTTAATCCCGAGGAGCGTTTGACCTGATTCCTGCCTCAACGGGATACGTAGGCGCCACAATGGCTTGGTCATATTTCCCGTAAGATTTCTATTTCTCTTTACAATAGAAACTTGGATAGAATTTTTGAGAGGGACTCAAAAATTCTCGAGAAGAAGATCTTTTCAACAATTCGAAACGGAAATTACATTGAAAATTACAACCGAGACAGAATTTTTTAGAAGAGCTCAAAAATTTCATGGTTTGTCCATCAACAGTTTAGATACGCCAAGACAGTTAACTGGGACATAAATTTTTGAGAATGACCTCAAAAATTTCAATAAGGTTCAATGGCAGTTTAGAGCAACTTTTAATATTTTCCAACAAGTAATCAGATAGATCTCAAGGCATCAACTTCTAAGGCGTTCGCTAAAGCTCGACGTGACATGATATTGGGCAGCGACCTCTTCCAAATATTTCTTTTTGAAAATCTATCTTTTTTCTTAAAACTTTTCTTTTGTGTTTAAATTAGTTTTTGTATAAAAATGTTGTCTTATCTATCAAGAAGCAGGAGATCGGAGAAATCAATCGGAGATAGCAAGATAAGGAGCAGATAACCGAAGAGATCAACACAGATCAGTTCATTTCTTAAACTAACAATTTTTCTGTGGATGCAGGTCTATAAGTTCGCCTCAAGATCAGCATATTCCTCCATTTAATGAATATGGAGAAGTCAAAAGGGCGGGAAGTTCCCCAATATTGACAATTTTTATGTGGATACAAGAAATATTTTATGTTTCTTATACCAAAGAATTGGGAATATGCGTGGCATTATTTCATTCAAATCCTTCACAAAGCGAGGATCATTATGAACAGTGCGACTATGTTCGGAGATTGAACAAACGAAAATCATGAAAAGAGCAATATTATTTTTCAGCAACTAAAGATACCTGGAAGACGTTTATCTGCATTATATTATCAGATATGATAATATTCTTACCCTGAAGGTTATTTATATTGTATTGTCGAATAAGACGATACCACTATCCAGAGAGTCATTTACATCGTATTGTCAAATGAGATGATACCACTACTCCGATGATCATTTTTATTTGTATTGTCGATTGAGACGATACCGCCATCCAAAAAAATACCCAAAAGATCACCTATGTTGTCCGGTGAAGCATTATCTTCATTCAGTATCAGAGAGGCATCATTAAAAGAAGTCATGCATAGCGAGAGAAAGAAGTCATGCATAGCAAGAGAAGGAAGTCATGCATCGCGAGAAAAGAGATTCATGCATTGTAATAGAAGAGTCATACATTGCAAGAGAAGATTCATGCATCACAAGAAAAGAGATTCATGCATTGCAAGGGAAGATTCATGCATCGCGGGAAAGGAATTCATGCATCGCAAGAGAAAAGAGTCATGCATAGTAAGAGGAGGAGGTATGCATCGAAAGAGAAAGATTTACCCATCACAAGAAGATCAACATCGACTGCATCATTTTTCTTTGCAAAAACGACATCAAGAGAATCATCAACAACGACATCAAGAGAACTGTTAACATATTACATCAGCCTATTTTATTACTTTAATGTTAAAGGAAGAGTACATTGAAGATTATATTGCAAATATGAGACACAAGCTTTATTTGCTTCATGTCAAACCCAATGGAGTTGATGTCAAATGTTCAAGGAGGGTAATCAAGTGTCAACACGGTAAAAGACACTATCTCTCCATTTGAATTGCATTTTTTAGCTAATGAGTTTTATCTCAGTCTTTATCGAGAGCATCCAAAGGTATGAATTCTCAAAACAAACCGCAGGTGCGGACGACATAAAAAAGGATGCAGCACAACGTGGAACTTTTCTTAGCTGCGAACTGGGACATAGTCTAAAAAGGAGTGCCAAACTCTTAGGATGCGAGCAGAGGAGCGACTTCCACCATAATCAAACCACACCCCTATCAGAAGGCATGTGGGATTTTCTTTAGGTTCCCCGGTTTTAGTTTCGCATTCAGAAATTTTGGTCTCCACCAGAAACAACTTTCCAATCCAAGTGACAATGCGCCAAGAGCTTTGGAAATTATGCCAGTGTAAATTCTTAATTATGGGTGTGAAGTGCACCACATTCATAAGCTAAGAGGTTGCAAGCCTCTTTTTCATACTCGACTTATTTGTTGCTCTTCCCGACCGAATGTTATCTTGCACAATAGATTTATTTTCCAACCGATTGAGTCGATCTACAAGTGGCTTGAATTCTCATATAACCTGAGATATGAGGGAAACCCACTTCTGGGGTTCGGCCATAATTCCTAAAGTCTGTGCCAAGCCCTTTTTCTAAAGGATGAAGACGTGGTCGGTCAAAATTGGATTCGTCAATTTCATCTGCCTTGGATTTCTATCATCAATCCAAGTCAAATGAGGGATAGTTGTTGACATCCAATTTTGTCCCTCCACAATATAAATTAATCATCGAGCTTCTTAAATCCCAAACGATTTGAAATAGTTACTTTTTTTTATATAAAGTTAAAAATATTTTTCAAGTTACTTTTAATTAATTTTATCATTTTTTTTCTTTTTTTTCTTATAATTTTTAAGTAATATTTATGTTTTATATAATTTTGTATATAATCAGTATATTTTATAAACATTTTAAAAATCATCTAAAAAAAGATTTTAACTTTAGTTAAATGTTCTACTAATTTTGTTTAGTTTAAATGATAGTTAAAAATTTTGAGTTAATTAATTTGCAATTAAATTAATTATTTTATAATCAAGTTAATTATTTTTATTTCGTTGAATTTAAGAAGCTTGTTAATTGATTAATCTTAATTCATTTGCTAAGTTTGGCTAAGTTTTGAATTTGGCACTTGCAATGGAAAAATTAGCCACTTGCTATCCTTGCCTCCCAATTCTTTAAGACCCAAAATTGGGCCATATTTTCAGCCTAATTTGATTCCAATCAGCCCGTTACTTAATTCCCAACCCAGTACCAAACAAATCCATACAATACAACAACATACATCAGCAATACGTTCCATTCCAAACTTCCAACAATTGCCTTTTGTTTTCCTTCCAACAGCCCGCCAAATGATTCCCCAACCCGACCCACTTCACTTTCCCAGCCATTTAAACCCATCAGCGATGTTAACAGAAGAAGTAGCGTTAACATCGTTCTAGCAGCGTGAACAGCAACAAAATGACAACCAATACAGCATACAAACGATGCCCCAACGTTCATCAACTCATGGTGATTCACGAAAAAGCTTACGGTGCGAGGAAACGCGTGCCTAGTACAGTAGTACACTGCTTTTCGTCGTCCTCTCCGCTGCAACAGTGCAGAGCAGCAAAAGCACCAGCAGGACGCATCTCGCTCTTGGGAGTATGAGATCACTCCACGTCGCGCCCCAAGGACAATTGATCTGATCCACCCGTTTGTCCTTCTTTCCCCTTTCGGAATGAGTTGAAACCGCAAGAAAAGGGTATTGCCCTTAATTGGTGAAAGAGTTTTGGGGTTTGAATTTTGATTTGAGGCCCTGGTTCTTACCCAAAAATCAGCCCTAGGCTCCCTCTATTTAAGTTCTTTTCTTCTTCATTTTCTGGAGAGAGGTTAGTAAGAAGAAAAATTGGAAATCTTGGACAAGAAACAAAGGGAGAATATTGAAAGATATAGAGAAGAGAGGCATAATATAGTTATATAAAAATCCATCAGAAGGTTCTCTTTTGGTTTTCTTGTGGTTAGGCTAAAAGTTTCCAATTCTGAATTTCCACCTCAAGCTTCTTTGCTTTGTTCTAAATCTATCGAAGTCGAGAACTCGCTGCTGTCCTCTTGCTCGTGTCGTCCCTGTCGCTGCACCGAAAAAGGTAACACCCTCATTCTCATTTCTCGTTTCCCTCTTTGAATGACGCTTATTCTGCCTTGTTTGTTAACTAGAGGTCTTTCTCTTGAGGTCAGTCTTCATTACTAGTTCGTTATATGTCCTTGATATAGCGTCATCGAATATGATTTGAATAATGGTGAAGCACTCTAAATGTGACAGAATTTTCTTTTAAGTTATTGTCATTGGGTCTATACTATTTGGTTTATACAGTATTTAAGTATCAAGTATATTGTGTCTAAATTTGTTAGTATTTAGTTTTGCTACTCATGTAAGTTTAAGTCCTCAAATCAACTAATATGGTTAATATATGATATATCAGCATGCTTACAAATTGATTTATGTCCAATTTTTGAAAAGAAATTCTTTTGCTCGTTCTTTGGTTTCTTTGTTATTCATTGTTCTTGGTTTTAGAATGTAGTTGAGAATACGTTTTTCTCCTTTATTCCTAAAACATGTCTCGGTTTACTTTGGTGTCATTTAAGTGGGTGTCTTGATAAATGTTGAAGCATGTTTATCCTTCTCTTTCTCCCTTTTATGAAGTCGAGAGTGTCAAGGTCCTTTCTTATTCAGGTCCACAAATCATGTGAATTTCTGTTGTATGTCATTAACATTTGGCTTGCTATTTTTTCCGCGTATAAAGTGTGCTGCCTCTCAGCTTGCAAATGTGTTAAGTCGGTAGTTAACTGTCCATTTGGGGATTTTTCTAGTTAAGCTTAAGCTGAATCCAGCATGTCAACTGTTTCAGATTTGCTTTCTGCCAAGAATTTGCTATTTCCGAATTGTTTCCCTTTTAGAATAGCATATCATTTTACTTCTATTGTCTTATGTTAGGTTGTGTTTTCTACGAGCTGTAATAGCTTGCTGATTGCATTTTGCATATTCATTTATTTCTGTATTATTTGTTTTGATCTCCTATTCTATATTATTCTAATAATGTTTAAAGACCACTTGCCATGCATTAGCCATTTTGGGCTTGTTTCGTTGTATATCTGGGTTTAGGCGTGTCAGTTTTGATGGTAGTTTCGATCGATCATCTCTCTTATTTGATTTTGTTATGTGAATGCTATTCATTATACACTCTTTATAATTATTATGATAGTTTCGATCGTTGTATATTGCATATTGTCAGTCAACATGCCATTTTTTTTTGTCTAAATGATCATGGTGTTCTCTTATTACTTCTCAAATATGTTGACTTCTGATGTGCTCCTCCGTGAAGTGTCTTTATTCAGGATTATCTATTAAATTATATATCTTTAGTTTCTCTTTCTGTGTTCCATTTGGGTCGGATTGTATGTTGATCTTTTGTCATTTTGTTTGCATGTGAAATCCGTCCGAGTTCACTATAAACTCATCTTCCTTCTTGCATTTCGGGAGAGCCGTAAAAGCTCAAATTTCTTTATCGAGTTAGCCATCTATAAAAATTGATGTATGGGTCCCGGAGTTGAAAAAATATTCAAGCAGATCGAGAAATTGAAAAGATTGGGCCAGAGGCCCACTCTTTATCCCAAAGCAAATTGTATTTTGTTATTTTGGGCCTAAGCCCACTTATTTGCTATACTTGCTAGAATTTAGGACAGGTGAAAAATTTGGGCCAAAGGCCCAAAACAAAAATGGGCCCGAATACTGGCCAAGGCGAACAGGAAAACCAGATTTGGGCCCAAATCTCTTTCCCTCTTCATTTTGATTATGTTTATTTACTTTGTTAATATTTGTTGTTAATCCTAAGGTTGAAAAAATTTAAATCCCCGAAGACATCCATTTTGATTTAACAATTCAGCTAAATCGGTCTTTTAAATGAACTTAAAGAATAATTTTGAGAAATATCTCACTTAGATATTAATTCTACATTCTCCTATTTTTCCTTTTAAAATGGCTCTAATTATAAATTACTCGTTTCAAACTAAGTTAAATTATTTTTACCCAAATAATTAATTGCTGGATAACCGCGTATTAGCGGACATTTCGGGTGCTTTCAAACCCTTCCTGAAATGCTAATATGAATTCCGAACCCCCTTTAGATATTTTCAATTGATTTCCTGTTTTAATTTATTGAAAACCAGTTTTTCTTAATTTTACTTTAAAAATTAAATGGCAACTCAAAACCAGTCTAATCATATTTTCTTAATAAAACAATAAGTTCTAATAGAGGTGGAGAATTTGTATCTTTGAATGCTTTTTGTGAAAAACAAGGAATCATTTATGAATTAACTTCGCCTTATTCACCTGAGTCTAATGGAGTAGCTGAAAGGAAAAATAGACCTTTAAAGGAAATGATGAATTCTTTGTTAGTTAGTTCTAATGCTCCTGATAATTTGTAGGGTGAAGCTATTCTATCTGCATGTCACTTACAAAATAGAATTCCTCATAAAAGAACTGGTAAAACTCCTTATGAATTGTGGAAATGTTACAAACCTAACTTGGATTATCTAAAAGTATGTGGGTGTCTTGCTAAAGTTCTTTTGCCTGAACCTAAAAAGAGGAAAATAAGTTCTAAAACTGCTGATTGCATGCTTATTGGTTATGCTGAAAATAATGTTGCATATTGATTACTTGTTGTGAAAAGTGATGTGCTTGATTGTAATACTATTATTGAGACAAAGAATGCTGAATTTTTTAAACATATTTTTCCATTGTCTGATAAAATTTCTCATGCACCTGTTGAAAGAAATAATGAGAATACCCCTAATGAGGAACTACAAAGGAGCAAAAGGCCTAGAAAAGAGTATTCTTCTTATGGAAATGATTTTCAAACTTTTCTTGTTGATAATGAACCATCAAATTATTTTGAAGCTATATCTTCTTCTGATGCTGAATAATGGAAAGAGGCAATAAAAATAGAAATTGATTCTATCATGAAAAATAAAACATGGATCTTAATTGATTTACCTCCTTGTGCAAAAATCAATTGGTTGTAATGGATTTTCAAAAGAAAACTTACTCTTGATGGCTCGATTGATAAATACAAAGCTCACTAAGTAGCTAAAGGATTTTTGCAGAAACAAAATATTGATTATTTTGATACATTTGCACCTGTGACTAGAATCTCTTATATTTGAGTTTTAATTGCCTTAGCTTCTATTCACAAGCTTTTTGTTCATCAAATGAATGTTAAAACCGCCTTTTAATGGTGATTTAGATGAAGAAATTTATATGGTTCAACCTGAGGGATATATTATCCCCGGATAAGAAAATAAAGTCTGTAAGTTAATGAAATCTCTTTATGGCCTTAAGCAAGCTCCGAAGCAGTGGCATGAGAAATTTGATCAATTCTTAATAAGAAATGGTTTTTCTTCTGTTGAAGTGGATAAATGTGTTTATACTAAAGTGATAGACAATGATTATGTCATAATATGCTTATATGTTGATGACATGCTTATATTTGGTAGTAAATTGAATATTGTGAAAAGTACCAAACAATCCTTGTCTACAAATTTTGATATGAAAGATCTGGGTGAAGTAAGTATGATATTGGGAGTTAAAGTTATAAGGAGAGAAGGTAAGATAAAGTTGTCACAAAAACATTATGTGGAGAGACTTCTTAAAAAGTTTGAATGTTTTGAAATGACTTTTGTAACCATTCCTTATGATGCTAACTCTCAATTGAAAAAATATGTTCAGATTATGGGAGTTTAATGCATTTAATGAATTTTACTAGGCCTGATATAGCCTATGTTGTATATAGACTGAGTAGATATACTCATAATCCCAATAAAGAACATTGGTCTGCACTAATTAGACTGATGAAATATTTGAGAGGAACTATGCATTATGGTATCGTATGTAGTGGATTTCCTTCTACATTAGAAGGGTATTGTGATGCAAACTGGATATCTGATTCAGATGAGACAAAATCCACTAGTGACTATGTGTTCACCTTTGGTGGTGGACGATCATTGCTAGATCGACTATGGAGTCAGAGTTTGTAGCTCTGGAGCTAGCTGGTTCTGAGGATTAGTGGCTAAGAAATTTCTTAGCAAATATCTATTTAATAAAGGATCTGTTGCCTCCTGTGTTTATACACTGTGATTGTCAAGCCGCAATTGCTATTGCGAAGAATAAATCTTATAATTGTAAGAGCAGACACATGAAATTAAGGCATGATGTTGTTAAGCAACTGCTGAGAGATGGAATAATTTCCATTGATTATGTGAAGTCAGAAATGAATTTGGCCGATTTACTGACTAAACCTGTGGGAAGAAAATTAATTCTTCAAACATCAAAAGAGATGGGGTTAAGGCCAATACGATTGTCAATAAAGATGGTAACCCAACCTAGGTGATTGGAGATCCCATGAAGTAGGTTCATATGGGTAATAACAAGTCAATATTGACAATGCGCACTAACAAAGAGTGTTTGAACTGCTACTTATTATGAGGGATGAATGATCAATTCTTAATGAATTCATAGTCCTTAAGGATGGTGTATTTAAAGCAGTAAACACTTGATGAATTCACCTATATGAGAAGTGGAATGAGGCTGTTCCTATGAGACTTTGGCCTAGTCTCTAGAACTCTCATGAATAACTAGGCATGTGCATGACCTATTGGCGCAAAACCGCGTTGAACAACAAAATATAAAGATCAAGTGTGATTGATAGAATCTCTGATTACAATAAGAATTATTGGTGCATAGAAATTTTATATTTCACCAGTGATTTTGTAAATTAAATTTTATCGGTCTAAGTTTGGTTCATAGTCCAAAAGACACCAAACCTAATGCATTTTGATCATACAAAACCAGCAAAACTCATCATCTTTTCCTCAAAATCTTTTAAAATGCGGGGATTGTTGAAAATATTTTGTATTTTAAAAGTTTTGTTTTATTATTATTGGTCAATATGTTACTTTGTGGCCTAGGATAAGATTTTATTTGGCAAGTCCATGTGATGGTATATGGCTCTTCATATGAAGTGACGTGGTTGTCACATGCTGCTCTCAAATTGTATCCAAAGCCTCATCTTTGTTGCTGCTGCTATAAATAGGAGTCGAAGGTTTCAGAAAGAGAGAGCACAACAATCAAGCAATTCTCAAGCATCGCGTGTATTCACTTATAAATAAATATTATATTACTGTTGTTATAATATCCATATTTCCCCAACAATTTTTACCCTACAAGTTGAAGTAGCATAGCTTATACAAGTTTTTTTTTAGTTTTTTATTTTCACTTTTCAGTTGTACCAAATAAATAAATAAGAGAGCCAAGAAGAAGAGTCTCAAAAGTCAATATTCGTTTATAGGAAGAAGATGAATTATTTATTATTCCATCTTGCCAAAATATTCCATTTTGATAGTGGACAGAGCGACTTGTCGAATTGGAATTCATCACCCACAATAGAATATGAAATAAAATAAGGGATATATAGCTTCTTTTTTTTTAAAAAAAAGAGAAGATAATCACAAAAATTATATATGTGCATTTTACCTAAAGAAGAAAAATTCTAATTAATTCGATTCAGCCTTTGCAACTATAAATATATTATTTAGGAAAAGATATGCTGCACAGATTCATTGCATTTGATATATATTTCATAATGGAAACAGGTAGCAAAAGATCAGATAACAAGATTCTCTAATTCTTTTATATTCATTGGCTATCAAATTTATTATCTCTTTACGACAACAACATACTTGGCCAATAAAATCTCACTAAATGGAGTCTGAAAATAGTAGAATGTACCATTCAGTATCAGACCTTATCACTACTTGATAGCCGATGGAGTTATTATCTAACTATCTCTATATTTTGCATAAAATAAAATTCACCCAAAATTCATCAAATTAATTAGTAGCGAAAATTACAATTTACAAGTAAAGTATCAAATGATAAGATAAAATTAGGGAATAATTAATTAAGCAGTACACAGAAATGGGGAAATGGTGGCACTTGTGTGCACTTAGTATGGATTTGATGATAAATTTAGTTTATAATGTTAGTACGATATTTTGACGACCATTCATGATATCAATTCGATATAGGAAAAAATTCAAATATGGTATCGAATTATTATAAATATATCATTTGTTAAAAGTTGAGTTTATAAGTCAATGCTGTTAAAAAGAGTTCAATCACGCCATTATTTTTTGGCAAAAAATATATCTAATCTGTCAAAAATATTTATGCCACATGACCTCTTATTAAAGGTTATGTCACTAAAATAAAATCGGCTCAATATTCAACACATTAAATAAGCACTTTTGAGAAACATATATTTAAAGTTTAAAATATCGTTTCCTTAAAAGTAATCTAAAAAATTACTTTTAAGAAATATATACTTGAAATTATTTTTTAACTTTGCTTAATATTTAATTATTTTTTTAAAATTTATTGGTCAAACACAAACTGCTTCTCAATAATAATATTTTTTAAAAAAAATAAAAAATAAACTGATTTTACAAGTTTGACCAAACAAACTATTAATTGGATAAGAGCATGATTTATTTTAGAACCTATTCGGAATTTCGGATTGACTTTTGTCCATTAACTAATAAGTCAAAAGCATACGTTAGTTACTTTTGACTTATTTGATAATTTTAGCTTAAAATCAAGTGTATATATACACATTTTTAATTGAAAAAAAATTCTTAAATATTCAATTACCTAGTTACATTACAAAATTATATCACAAAACTTAACTTACATTACGCATCTTTAGCCCAATGCATAATCCGGTATACATTAATATACAAAAATTTCATATATATTTTAACAAAAATGTATAAAAAATTGATATAAATATTATACACCCAATATACAATATTATAAGAGATATTTGTACACCCATATACAATAATATATATTATTATTATATAAATAAAAAAAACTGGCTTCATCGTCTTCCTTGAATCTAAATATCATATTCATTAAAAAAAACACCTCAAAAGCTACACCAAATTGTCCAAAAAAATATATTTAGGCTCCTCAATACATAACTTGATCTTTGCAACAACCCCATTCAAAGTGGAGCCTATTTCAGAAATTTAATTTTCAAATTTTGAGGCTTCAAATTTCAACAATAGTTGCCTCTGAATTTAACAAAATGTCGATGATACTTTATAATAGCTCCAATTATGAAGATAAAACAACGACTCAACATGTAAATTTCTTCAAAATCATGACTCATTTCAATCACTCGACTATATATACATATTGACTTATTCATTTTACTTTGATCAAGCAAAGAAAATAGATCAACTAATTACCATCACCATTATTGCAATAACCACTTCCATTAAAAAAAAAAAAAATAGCGGCTATTACCTAATTCCAATAGTAATGAAATCACATCTAAAGATTTAAAAAATGTGTACCTAATGAAATGTTCTGGAAGAGAAAGAGAGTGTGTGTATTTTGGGTGTGCAAGGAAAAGAGAGGAAGGAACAACATCAATAGATTATTGGTCTAATTTGATAAAATTTAAAACCTCAAATCCATTTTAACAATGTATTTAGATCAATTATACTTTCAAATCATTATATCTTTTAAATTTATCGAAATATTAAAAAAAAAATTTAACTTAAAAACATCTAAAATAAGCTAAATGAAACAGACTAGGGGAGTTTATTGAATGGATCAAGCAGATAATTATGTTCAACAGATTGACTTACATGAGATTTTAATTATACTAATCCGCTAGTCAACCAATAAGATATCTGTTGGTTTGACATCGAATTAATAACTAACGGACGATTATCAGACCGTGTATTATATCATTTCTTGTGCCTTCGTTCACTTTCACTGACCAATATATTGATCTCCAATCAAACAAAACAATTTTTTTAGCTCTACTTAAACTAGTAATTATGTGATTGTAAATCATTGCAAAATATATAAAAGTCTAAAATTTTGAAGATGCATGCACAAAAACATTTATTTAACAAATCTACTTACTGTTATAAAATGTAATTACGATAATTCTTAATGAGTTAACAGTTTACCCAATAAAAAAAATGAGTACTGCCCCAATTGATTAACTATCAATTATAAAATTTTAATTCGTTCACCAACCATTTATTCAATTACTCACAATTACAATAAATCAATAAGTCGATTACGATTACGATTCGATTCAGAACCCACCTAGACTCACATTTGGGCCAATAGTTCCCAAAATAGTCAGTAAAGATGACACTTTTATGGCATAGAAAAGGGAAGAGTAATAATTGGTGGAGACATGAATAAAACAATAGTGGTGGGGGCGCAAGTGGAAATGGTGGGGACTCGAATTCTTCTATGACAGTAAGGAATAGAATCAGAAAAGGTTACAATTTTAGACATCAATTTCTGTACTACTGTACCTTTGACTGTTGCCCCCACAGCCCCCCTTCTCTCCAATACAGGTTATTCTTTAGATTCTTCTTCTCTGCAGCACTCTGTTTCCGTTAATTTCCCCATTTATACACCCTTCAGATCTGTACACGAAACTCTAAAATCTTTTTAACAGTCTATTTCTTGCAGTTTAGAGTGAGGACATAATCAAGATTCAAGGAAATGGAAGTGGGTCAGTTGCAGAGGAGCTTTGTTGAATATATGGCCTCTTTGTTTCGTGAGGTAAGTGAAAAAGGAGAATTCTTTATGTGGGGTTTTTTGCAATTTTGCTTTTTTTTTTTTTTGTTGTTGTTTATGACCTTTTGATTTTTGGGTGGTTGTGTTTTGCTGATTTTTCTTATATTGATTTTGTTGTTTTGACTCAAAATGAATTCTTGGAACCCCTTCTGCTTTTGACTTGTATTTTGCTGAAGTTTTTTGGGCCTTTCAAAAGGGGTTCTTGGTGTTAGATTTATGCTTTTGTTTTTGTTTTTGTTGTTATTCTTGATCTTTCTGCTTTAGAGTTGATGTATTTTGCTGTTTTGATTCAAAAGGGATTCTTGGATGCTCAGTTTAGTCAGCTTCAGCAACTGCAAGATGATAGTAACCCTGATTTTGTAGTTGAAGTTGTGTCTCTTTTCTTTGAAGATTCAGAAAGACTTCTCAATGATCTCACCATGGCTTTGTGAGTATTGACCCCCTTTTTGCCTTCTTGATCATCCATGGAAGCATATTCTCTCTTTTCATTTTCTTTAGTTTGAATTTGTTGTATGTTTTCTCAGAGATCAGCCCAATGTGGACTTTAAGCAGGTTGATGCTCATGTTCATCAGCTCAAAGGTAGCAGCTCCAGGTACAGTATGACCTTAAAGCTTTCTTTGAGTTTTTGCAAATTTTATAATTTTTCATGAGTAGAAAGGTTTAAAAGGTTGAATCTTGAATCTGGCGATATGGTCTTTCGATATTTACTCTCCTGAGGTGTTTTTTTGGTGTTTATGATGGACTGAACAGTGTTGGTGCTCAGAGAGTGAAGAATTGCTGTGTCCCTTTCCGCAACTGCTGCGAAGAACAGAACACTGAAACGTAAGTTTCATTGCTTTCTGGTTCTTTCCCTATGCACAGCTTATATCGTTAGAAGTCTCTTGAGAAGTTGAAAGTTTTAGATCATGTAGTAAAATTGGTTAGTAACCTTGCTTAAAATAATATAGAATTTCTCTTGAGGTTGTTGAGTAGATAATTCTGATAAGATGAGCCAATCCAATAAGTACAGTCATATCAGTTATTCATACAATTGTGTCCTACTGATTAATTTTGACCAAGCTATGTATTTCTCTTGCTTTGCCTGGTGTATAATGTGTCAACCAATTAGGTACTAGAAATTGAGTATGCCTGTGTTTCCAGTTTAAGGCAATGTTGAGTGATATACCGGTGTGTCAATCGAATGTTATGACATGTTTAAGTTGACAAGTTTCAAAAGTCGTACAGCCACAAATGTTATGACATGTTTAAGACTACAAGTTGCAAAAGAATTCCTTTCCTTCTGAAACTTCGTGCACATAAATTGAAATGGAGGGAGTAATCAATAAGAAACACCATAGGTTCTTAGTGTACCTTAAATCATGAACGTCATTGGGGATGCAAGTTATTTACATGATTTGCTTCTTATCTTCTGGTTGATCGGATCTTTTAGGTGCTTGAGATGCTTGCAACAAATAAAACAGGAGTACTTGCTTGTGAAGAACAAGCTTCAAACTTTATTTGAGGTAGGATGATTCTTATATCCCTTTACTGGTTGGCTTCTTCCATTAGCAAATAGGAAGCTCTCCTCTAAATTACAATACGAAAAATTTGCATTTAAGCTATTACAAATTTCATAGATACCTAAGTAACTCGCCTTCTATTTGGTAACAGTTGGAGCAGCAGATTGTAGCAGCTGGAGGAGCAATTCCCATGGTGCAATAACTCAATGTTTACGGGATTAGCCCTAGTGAAGGAAAAAGCTTACTGAATTCCGTTTGCAGAGAAGAGTTTTCTTTTAGTGATTTCCTTGTGGATCACATTATCAACTTTATCCATCAGATTGGTCTATGCTTTCTGTAAATTATTGATGAAACACTGATACTTATCTCGGCATTTTTAAATGAAAAAAAACCTTGCTATCTGTTCTATGACCTTGAGTTCTACCGATATTTGGCTTCTTTAGCATTCATTATACGATGGAATGCTGTTTTGAACAGATGTTGAGGACTCATTCTTTTCTGATTTTCGAACAAGAAAAGTTTCATTTGCTAAAGAGTAAAAAGTAGAACAAAAGAGTAAAAACATACTAATATCTTTCTATAATAGAACGAAAAACCTAAGAATTATGTTGCAGACAGAATCTATGTGAGAAGAACTAAAGAATTTTGCTGTTCATCCAGCTCGATAGGACTTTTGGTCAACTTCTTTCAAATAGTTTTGAGTATTCTTATTTTGTTAAAAACATATTATACCAAAATGTATTTTTACACATTATTTGTAGAAACTAATCTAAAGTGTTAAACTCCACATAAATGTCAAAAATCTTGAATTTGAAATCATAACACTACACTATTTAAACTCAACATATGAGACGTATGCTTCGAACTAACTAAATTAACTTAATACATTATTGTTTCTCTTTGTAAAAGAAAACATGATCAATGTTATTGATTATTCAAATAAAACTCTCAGATGTGCAAAAGAAATCAAAATGATTGAAACTTCAAGCAAAAAACAGATAATTAACCGTACTAATGGAATTTTAGTGTATTATTTAAATTCAATTTACTAAATAAATCCTAAAAAGTTGCCAAGACCACTACAAATAAATAATCTTTAAAACCAAATTTTAGAGAATCATTCCCCGATCTTGAGTGGCATAAATATCAATAATGTATTTGATCCATAACGATTCTAGAACGATACTACAAAGTGGATTTTTCAAACCAATAATGTATTTGCTTTTCTCTTAAACCAACAAGTTCACGTGTTAACTCCATACCTGACGATTCTAGATTAATACTATGAAAACTTTGAGAGCATAAATAAGAAACCTAAATTAAGTCTTAACAAAAAAACAAAGTTCGTTTATTTCTTTTCAATTTTTCAACTCCAGAAGTTCCTTTTTTAACCTGGACACGAAAAAAAATATGTATAAACAAGAAACTTAAATTAAGTATTGACAAAGAAGCAGAGTTAGTTTATTTCTTTTCAATTTTTCAACTTTACTCTTTTGTCTAGCATACTTACAATCGGTTGAAGTTTTGGAGAGGATAGCTTTGCCAGCTCTCACTCTCTTCTCTCTCCCTCTATATCTCTTTGCATTTTCTATCTCCTCTCACATTTTCTTCTTGCACTTTCTCTCTACAATTTATTATCTGAATTTTCCTTCTTCTCCATCTCTATTAATATGAAATTCTAAAGTTTTACTTAAATTATTATTATCTATACCTGACTGTTGATTTTTGATTCATTTTTTTATTGGATTAATAACATACATATATCAAAGTTTTCCATTCTAGGTTCTTGATTTGTTGTTCAATTTTTGAATTTTCTTTTCCTCTCATATTGATACATTCAATTGTATTTGTATATCAGAAAAACCGATACACCTATTATCAATATCAATTGTATCTTCTTCGATGATGCAACCAACTGTATCTATGTATTAGAAAAAAATTGTATTTGTGTATCAGAAATACTGATAGCCATGAGAGGGTGGATGTAATTCAGCTCGAACGAAGAGAGAGGATTTTTTTGACTTATCAAACTATACATGTATCGAAACCCCCGGATATAACCGGTCTTTTGGCTTATCAAATTCTGGTGTTTAACCTATGATATGTTGGCTGTTCTAGATTCACAAGAAATTACAATATTAGTTTGTGGTTTTCTTCAATTAATTGGTGCAAACAGAACATTGTCATCCAATTCAATTAAGTTTGTATTTTCCAGTAAAAATTATTGCCAAATTGCATAAGCATTAGAAGAACAAAAGAGTAAAACATACTAATTTCTTTCTATTATAGAAAGAAAACCTAAGAATTTTGTTGCACTCAGAATCTATGTGAGAGGAACTAAAGAATATATGGAGCAGTAGAGAGGGAACATGTTTGCTGTTCATCCAGCTTGACAGAAGGATTTTAGGCTTTTTGTCAACTCCTTCTATTCAAATAAGTCTAGAGTATTTTTTTTAAAATTAAAATATATTATACCAAAATGTAGTTTTACCTATAATTTGTAGAAACTAATCTAGAGTATCAAACTCTACATAAATGTCAAAAATCTTGAATTTGAAATCATACCACTGCGCTATATTTAAACTCAATGTGATCGGTATGATTCAGTTAATTTTTGGAACTTAAAGAAGTAAGGGGCATACTGAAATAATGCAATAACTCGAATCTAATTTACTAAATAAATCCTAAAAACGATCCAATCTCATATAAAAACCTAGCATAATCTCAATTTAAAAACCCCAAATTTGAAATTAAACCGCAGAACATATATCGTTTCAAATTTTACTGAAAAATAACTACAAATAAATAATCTTCAAAAGCCAAAATTCAAAAATTCATATCAAAGAATCATTCATGCATTTTTAGTGATGATCGCTATCCGTGCTTGTTCCTTTCTTTTGTTATCCTCTTTTTTGTCCTTTTCTTTTTCTCTTATCTTTTTGTTTGTTCTTCTCTAGACTCTACAATCTTGAATTCTCCCTTTTTACTATTCAATTTCAAAAAATTGGTTTAATTAGTTTAGAGATATCAAAAGAAAAAAGACGTAGGGGTTTTCTGTCGACAAAAAGGGGACACATGATTTTTTTTTAATGATGTCACTTTTAAAAATGAAAAACAATATAACATCATATTAAAAAAATAAGTTCACCAACATAATGAATTTCAATCATTTAATCGAGCCATGATCTTATAAAGATTAGAGTTGGCACAACTTCGTTATCTATATAAAAGATTCTCCTCTTCTTTTATTGAGAACTCTAGAAATTTGAGAGTATAAAGGAAAATTTAAATTAAGTCTTAGCAAACATGCAATTTTTTCCTTTTCAATTTTTCAAAAATTACTTCACTTTTTTTTTTTTTTTGTCTATCTTACTTATATTTATCTAACCTTTTTTTGTTGAAATTCTTGGGACGGTTGCTTGCCGGGATCTATCATACATCATGTGACAATATTGATTCATTTTTTATTAGATTAACTTTGATATATTAAAAATTTTCATTTTAGATTCTTGATATGTTATTCAATATTTGAATTTTCTTTCTTCTTCGATTGATACACATTATCAATTGTATCTTCTTCAATTGATATAATCAACTGTATTTAAGTATTAGAAAAAATTGTACTATATATCAGAAAAAACTATTACATATTATCAGATTGTATCTGCGTATCCAAAAATAACGAATACAACTGTTATAAAAAAAAATTGTATTTGTGTATTTATTTTAGGGGATACAATATTAAGACACTGTATCAATGTTCTTTTCATTTATGTATCACAAAAAAAAAAATGATATAGATTGTATTTGTTTATTTATTTTAGGAGTAATACAATGTGTATCTGTGTATTTATGTTTTAGTTTCAAAGCTAATATGTGTATATGTATACGATATTGGGATTTGGGAGAGAGATGAAAGGGGTACGCGGGATTTGGGAAAGAGACGAGATTGTATATATGTGTATCCCAGTTTTAATTGAAGTGCATGTTGTACATGTGTACTTGCATCTCTCCTCTATCTCTCTTGATTTGCTCGCATCTCTCCTATATCACTCTCAATTTTACTTGCCTCTCTCTCTTCTCAAAAACTGTTGCTATGAATTATAGTTAAGCAAATTATAACTATTATTCATAATTATAGTTCAAACTATAACTATTTATGAAAATTCCACTTTATATAAAGGAAAAAGGAAAGCACTTTGCATTGCAACTAACATAAATCAATTGTACAAGAAACAAATACTATCAACATACGAATTAATAGTTTCCCATTTCCTCTTCTGTTCATAATGTTTATGGTAAGTCAAAATAGATAATTTACACTTTTTGGTGGGACTATTGGAATTCTAAAAGATTTATGAGCTTTTTAATTTACATTATTAATACTTCTTCCGTTTATTTTTACTTGTTCATTATTGACTTGACACACTTTTTGAGGAACATGACAATTTTATTATATCATCATTTGAATATAATAAATTTAAGGTTTTGGGAAAAGCATTTGGAAATGACTATAGTTAATAATAAAGGTAATTAAGAGCTAAGTGATAAAATTCCCTCTCAATTTTCTAAATTGGACGTAAAAGTAGACATCTATTTTTAATATACAGTACAAGTAATATGAACGGATTTTGACGAATTCCTTGGAGGAAGATGTACCGCAAAATGATGACATTTCAATCAGTAATATATAATAGTATTACTTATACATAAGATACAAATCATATAATACAGCAATATGGATCTGCTTAGTAAAGCTTCCAACTACAGCTGACTACCTCTCATCACTTAGTCTATTTGCAAAAATGTTGTAATAACTTAAATGATCCACATTCTCTAGTACTTTCACTGATTTGCCTTGCTTTTCGTCGATAATTATCTGTCCGTCTACAGATTCATACCCAGTCGCAGTGACTTTAATTTTCTTGACATCAAAGGTTGATTTCAGTACAGAATCACCAGCCAAAATTACTGCTCCGAGGATTTCTCCAACAAATATATCCTGAAATGTTGCACGTTAGATGCTATACGAAGAAAAACTTTAGGACAAATTAAGAGGGGATTATATACCATATGCTTGTATGTAGGATGTGTCTTTTGCAGGTGCTGTAACTTTGATAGTAAACGCTTCACAAAAATTACTCCAGGTGTCTTCTTAGTTAGCTGAAGTGTTTTAAGAATTTTAGGAAATGCACTGAATTTCCGTTGTATGCCAAGTGGAATGAGATTGATATCGAATTCTGAACTCAAAACTGTCTTTGCTGCTAGAGGGTCAAGAAACATATTCAGTTCGGCAAATTTATTTGAGGGAACGTTGAATACATTTCCCTTATCAGTGTTGTCATGATTGATGTGCCCTCCAACAACTAGTATATCCTGCATCATAATTCAAAAGGAAGAGTTTTTTCACTGAGGAATGTCTATTATAGATATCTCGAGCTGTAAACTCAAACAACATTTGTTGTAGTTGATTATCCCTCGTAAGATCGTAAGGATAGAAGGAACACTTTCCTGGATGGAGTTGGTCATATTTTTGCCTGCGAGAACAATCTTTGCTATGTTAGTCAATGGGCCATTGGTTAAAATGGTAACCTTGGATCCTGGATCCAGTGATTTCACCACTGACTCCCATACTTCTAGTGCCAGAGGTTGTTTGAGTTTAGGATGATCAGTGTCCCTAGGAGCTCCAAATTTCACAAAATTTTCCATTGTATATCTGAAATTATTTACATCAAGATGTTAGATGGTATATCAGCAGAAAAGTACAGTACAAACATGAACCTGAGGGAACTAAATATTTTAGACACATAACATGGAATGTCAATGCTTCTACCATAGGCATATTAAGAGTAGACAATGTACCTGCGAGGACTACGAGGCAAAGAACGAGACAAACCATAGAGAGTGTCTGAGTCAAGAAATCCACCGCTGCCTTGTGGGATAACCTTGTTGTACTTGCAGTGACCAACTGCAGAGAAAACAGGATCAGACTGGTTCATTGCAAACACATCTCCAAGGCCCACGGGGATGTCATCACGACGCATCATATGAAGCAAATCATACACTGAATCAATTGTTGCAGCATTTGCCCAGCCAGTTGGACTCACAATTCTAGCCTGAATAGAAGAAGAGATTGCACAAAGATAAGCATTGCTTCCTCAACTTAGTCCTAAACTGACCAAGACTTCATAATAAAGAGTTAAAAAGACAACATTCCCATTCGCTCAACCAATGTGGAACATTTTATATCCCCACATGCTTAAAACTTCTGGTGTGTGGACAATACAATATGAGGTCCAACATTGAGTAAAGAGTATGAGTATGAGTTCAATACCATGTTAAGAATATGGACTGGTTCCAACTCAAATCGAAGGGGTAAACATGGATCAAGCTACTATACTGAAGATAAGGGAAGGGCATCGTACCTTGAGATTGATTTCTTCAACTGGTAACTTAAGGAGATATACGAGAGCTACAAAATCTCCAGCACTCATATCCATATCAAACACAACATTCTTCCTGAAATGCTTGCCCCTGAAATCTGGTTTGTGGAGTTCTCCTCTGTAATGAGTAAATTGTGTAGAAAAATTGAACAATCCTGAATTTTCTCTTTGGTTTAAGACCTGAAAACATGAAGAAATGTAGAAATAAGCTGTTTCCTAATTTAGAATCTGTAAATACAACCAATTTAAACTGAGTAATTAACTTACATCTAGGAAGCTAACGAAAAATTCTCTGTCTAGTGCACTTTTAGGATTTTGATTAGGTTTTGCTCTTACAGAAACACGAACAGGCACTCCACTTGGCCCAACAACTTCTTTTGTATAACCATCCTGATAAACAGCATTAGCTCAGAACACATGCACAGGTACAATAATCGAACAAATAATGGATCACGAATCATAGCTCATGTTTTGGCAAGTTACCAATGAAATGACAACATTTTACTAGAACCATAAACTACAATCTTCACCTGGCATTTGCCCTTCCCATTCTTGACTACACAAAATGGATCACGAAGTCTAGTCTGAACATGACCACTGTGAACTCCATTTCTTTCCAAGTTGAACTTGGGAGTTTTACGTCCATAAAAAAATGGATTAGATCCATCGGATATCCCGTATGGCATATTTGAAGTAACTACAGTAATATTGATAGACTCCATTTCTGCAAATTCATTTTCTCCTTGGTAGTTGTGTTGTTTCCTCATGAGTGAAGCAGCTATTCCAGACATAAATGAGTCCCACATAAAGAAACTCTGCATCCAGCAACATTGTCATCACTTAATTACATTCAAGTTGATGTTTTCATATCAAACAGTATAGTCAATATGTACATTATAAATGTTACCGTATAGAATTGGTCATCGAACCAAGTATCATAAACAATTTTCAGGGACTTGAAACAATACTGTGCCTCACAGGTATGCTGATTCTTCTCAAAGGTATCAAAAAACTCTTTGGTTATGGGAATGGTGTTTGTGGCATCCAATGGGACAAGAGTAACTGGAATACCAGAATGAATCACCTACATTATAAGGAAAATGATCATTAAGATTAGCTACAAGCCTACAACGCATGACTAGAAGTCACGTCTCGAGAACAGAATGTGCAGAAAAAATGCCTATTGATTTTTGTAATACCTGATAAGCAGCAAAATGATCTATAAACAAATTGTATTCTGCGTAAGGGTTGCTTGTGTAATCTGAGAATAAATTGCCAGGGTCACCACACTGTCCAGGTTGGCATGAAGAGGTCGAGTTTTTTGGGCAGCACCCTATACCACCTCCCATTATGTAAATGTGCTCAACATTTTTCTTTAAATGTGGATTGCTTAGCAGAAATAGTGCAAGGTTTGTATGTGATCCTGTGAGAAAAACTATGGTTGGCCCTGAAGAAATTGTGTTAATCATTACTTGCTGAGAAGTTGGCTGTCGAAGAGGAGAATATTGTCTCTTGCCCCTGGATATAAGTTCCAGATTAACAAGTTATGCACACTGTATGGGGCGAAATCGGATCTATTGAAAAGAGTGAATGATAGTCTTGATTGATATGATTAGGACAACAAAAGAATGGTACCTGTGGAAGGAAGCTCTTTTGGAATCCATAATTTGAGTCGAAATCCAAGCGTCCTCCATGACCAACAGGTACAGTTTGTCTATATCTACAATATCCAACTGTACCATCTCCCTAACAAATCAGTGAAACTTTAGTAGCATATTCAAGAAAAGGGCAAGCACGGAGATTTATAACTAAACGACATTTTGACATTAGAAACAAATGCTTAATTTCAACCTGCAAAATAGTGTCAAACGGTAGAGTAAATGCAAAAATTCGGTTCACCTGATCAATTATAGGGAGATATCCACCAACATCTGGCATAATGGTACCATTAGGAAGTATTCCACCTTCCCCTCCCACACCAACAGCAATATCGTCACGCCCCATCATGTAAAGCATATCATATACATAATTTACAGCATGCCCTGCATCTGCCCATCCATTTGTGCTAATAGTTATTGCCTGCACCAAAAATAACTCTCAATATACGAAAATATATCCCTTCCAAGTTATATTACTTTCCATGACATGATTTCAACAAAAATAAAAAGTAAAAGCAAACCATTATGTGATCTATAATCATGATTTCAAACAATTCCGACACTGGTTACTTAACAAATGTTGTTCACAATAAATCTCGACTATAAATTTAGTAACTTGTTGATTCATCCCATGAAAGCCAAAATATAATTTTTTTCCAAAAGTGGACAGTATCATAACATGTTAAAAGGATCTTTGCGCTGGCTCAACTTAACTGGTTTCAAAGCCAGATGGTTTGGCAGGACGAGTATGGATATGAGGATAGTCTGGAGCAAGACGAGGCATATGAGTTTTGGTAATGGTAGCCATAAATATTCGGATGATGTGGGTGACTGACACACCAAGTAAACCAATAAATCTTGGTGATAGGCCATGCGGTACAGAATATTGAGTGTGCGAACAAAAGTCTCATGTTAGAATTAGTTGATAAGAAAAAGAAGCTTCATATAATAAAAGGGTGTAGGGATACTCTAAAATGCGAGTTTTCGAAAATATGTGCAAGTTTGTCTAAAATGGACGATATCACACCTATTAAGAATCAGACTGATTTGGTGATATGTTCCTATTTTGGGGCGGTGTATAATTTTTGCATTCAAATTTGTGATCTTTAATTTTTGTCATTCAACACTCACTAACAAAAAAGTGGCCAAAATAACCCTCATGTAAAATTATAAAGTTGATTTTTTGGAACTACAAAAAATCCTAGATTTTTAGGAAAGTTTCTAGAATAATAGTATAGTCACTTGGATAAGTATCTTGTAGAAATATCTAGATATTCTGGATTAGAAGATAATGTTACTAGTTTTCTTGTAGATGTTCTACAGGAATTAGATATTTGTAGAGAATCATGGAATAATGTAGATTTTGTAGTATCTAGAACCATCCATAGGTAAGTATAAATAGGGTATGGTATTGTACATTTGTAATTAACCCAAGAACAACCAAAACCAAAGACAATTAAAGAGTCTTCTTCCATTACAAAGTTCTTCTTTCCAAATTCTTTCTTTAACTTTCTAACTTTCTCTTCTTCTTTAGTTGAATCTTCCGATCTTAGTTAACAACCTTGGGCTAGCAAAAGATTTCCTAATTATACTTTTCTTCTGTTAGTCTCTGCATGATATCAGAGTCATACCCGTTGATTGATGTCTGAATTTATTTCAAGACCAGGTTAGTGGTTGATTCAACTAATTTGTTGTATGGATTTTGGCGGTTGTGTAAATGGACTGGGGATGGAGTTGTTGAATCAATCCAATTACAAGGTATAAAAAATATGTATGGAATTATACCTTTTAGGAAAGGATTTGTTGGATGTTGTGAATGAGAGTAACACAAGTCCTTCTGATAACGGACGAAAAAATTGTAGCACATACAAGAAGTGTTAGCAGATTAACGAGAATGTGGAGTTCATTTCAAAGAGGACAATTTCCTCCAGTTTTTTCGATCATATTATAGAGTGTAAATCAACTCATGAAATATGGAGGACCCTCGATCGTTTGTTCAACAAGAAGAATGAAGCTCGACTGCAAATATTGGAGAATGAATTGGCTAACACCACTCAAGGTAATCATTCTATCGCAAAGTATTTTTTGAAGATTAAGAACTTATGTTCAGAGATATCTTTGTTGAATCCGAAAGAAGTTATCTCTGAAGAACGAATGAGAAGAATTGTCCTTCGTGGTTTGAAACCTGAATATATTCCATTTGTGACGTTGATTCAAGGATGGGCTCAACAACCATCCTTGGAGGAGTTTGAAAATTTGTTGTCGTCACAGGAATTACTAGCCAAGTCGTTGGCTAGTGTATTGGTCAATGAAGGAGAAAAAAATGCTCTTGTAGCCAACAAGAGGAATTTTAAAGAAAAAACAAGAGATATGTCATACTCTCGATCCTCAAGTGGTTCAAGCTCGCTTGGAAAGAAGGAAGAGTCTTCTGACTATTATGGTAAGAAGCCTTCCAGATGCTAACGATGTGGCAAAGTAGGACATATAAAAAGATATTGCCGAGCCAAGGAGAGTAATATGACTCAAAAAGTTGCCAAAGAAAAAGGCTGGGAAAAGTGTTTAGTAGTTGAGGCTAGGACAATAGATGATATGGTTCAACCTTGAAAGGCACTGGATTGGGGTTTCAGAATATAATGCAATCAATCATGTGGAGAAACAAGACACTGATGTCATCAGTATGAATCAAGAAACTTTCGAAGATGTTTATAAGAGTAATATGATAGCTAAAATTGAAGAAATCAAGGAAGTAGATTCTAAACAAACAGTGTTTGAAGCTATATATGTCAACGGTGAGCATTTCAAAGAAAGCAATGAGGGAGATGTATTAGAATTTGAAGTATCTGATCAATCGTTAGCTATAACGAGGTCAATCTTTGGCTTAGATCAACCATTGGAAACAAATGGAGAAAATGTTAATCAAATCGATGGAGAAGCTGACCTTGAAGATAAAATTTCAGGTGGAGCGACAGCCGATATAACTTTGGAAAGCTCTAAAGTTGCTAAACATGTTATTGAAGAATTAGAAAGGGAATCTGATGATGGATCCTATTATGGTGCCGAGGCTTCACAAAAAATTGACCATCAGATCGTCACTAACTCAAATGAGGAGACTTATATGGATGAAAACTTCTTTTGTTATAAAGTTGCAGGTTCCAAAATCTTGAACCTTGGAGTTCCAAACTTGCCTATCACATATATTTATCCAGATAGTACTATTGTTGGGAAGCTAAGAGAAAGGGGGAGGTTAGGAACTCAGCAAGGAGATAATTTACATGGACCATTCGATAACGAAAAATCTTTATTATTTGAAAAGACAAGAGGAGTCCGGAAGAAATTGCTAGAATTTTCACCAAGACATGGTTCAAAGCTTCGTTTGAGTTCTTCTGCTACAAGCTCGGGGTAGTTCTCAAAAAATCACTTTAAGGGGGAGTGTAATATTATAAAGTTGATTTTTTGAAACTACAAAAAATCCTAGATTTTTAGGAAAGTTTCTAGAATAATCTAATGTAGTCACTTGGATAAGTACCTTATAGAATATCTAGATATTCTAGAGTAGAAGATAATGTTACTAGTTTTCTTGTAGATGTTCTAGAGGAATTAGATATTTGTAGAGAATCATGGAATAGTGTAGATTTTGTAGTATCTAGAACCATCCATTGGTATGTATAAATAGGGGGGTTGATAAGTCTTAATGCTCCCAGATGTTTTGATTATCTCCTCACAAGTGCACGGACCCAATCCTCTGTAGAGTATACTCGTCCAGGGTCATATGTTGTACCGCTGGAAAGCTGTCTGCGTCAGAAAGTTGGTGATGTCACCAGTGTACTACACCAACCAGAAGCGACGAGGTTGTTTGTCCAAAGGGTATTAATTCTTGATGTTTGATATATTCAAGACCAAAAACAACAAACAACTTATTTATTCAAAGAGAGATATTCAAGCTTCAAAACAGCAGGGACCTGATAGTTTGCATTATTGCTTCCTGAACCAGATGTTTCTTTGATTGCTTGTAATCGTGCTTATATTGTAGGAATCGTTTCGAGTGTGATTGAAACGTTTCAAGCTTGTGTGAATCATTGTAAGAACTTAGTTGTGAGCAACTTAGTGTCTTACATCAAAGTCTATATTAATTAGTCAGGATTAGTATAGTGGGCAGTGTTGTATCTGCTTAGGCTTGGTTAAGTAATCGTTGTATTACTTAGAATGAGATTTAAGAGGTTAATCTCATTATTTTGTGTAAACTGTGTTTTACTTTTACTTGAAAAGATTAGTAAAAGCAATTTGAAAATCCCTGTGAGACAGGTCGTGGTTTTACTCCCTTGAGCAAGGAGGTTTCCATGTAAAGTTGTGTGTACAATCTTTACTTTCAGCAGTTATTTACTTTAAGTATTTATCTGCTTTCTATCATTGTAAATCGTGCTGAGAACCTGGTCCTATCGTAGCTAAGTGGACGCATACATTCCAACAGGGATGGTATTATACATTTGTAATTAACCCAAGAACAACCAAAATAAAGACAATTAAGGAGTCTTCTTCCATTACAAAGTTCTTTTCAAATTCTTTCTTTAACTTTCTAGCTTCCTCTTCTTCTTTAGTTGAATCTTCCGATCTTAATTAACGATCTTGGGCTAGTAGAAGGTTTCCCAATTATACTTTTCTTTAACTATTCTCTACAACATAAACAAAACAAAACACAAAAATATCACAAGACAAGAGTTATGTCGTACGAGGCATTACTTAGTTCCTTGTATAAAACTTATGTGATGGAAGTATAAGTTTATTTTAAGAACCCATAAAGTTATGTCTTAAGATACATAACTTATTTCTACGGAACAATTCCTGTAACAAGACAAAATTTCTCTTAATTTATGCCTTGCGAATTTGATACTATAAAGTTTATGTTGGAAGTAAAATTTTGCCTTGCGAAATTAGGTCATAGTTAAGAGTACTTTGACCGACAAATTTTCATTGAATGAGAAGCACGGAAGAAATTAAAGACCATCAATTTATGGGGCAAAAATTAAAGATCATCCCGAAATAGGACGTGCAAAAACTTGATAATTAAGTGAGTTCGCGAGAGATCATGAATATGATATTTGTGTTGATTTTCCAATGAAACTATGCCCTTTTTCTTCATTTTCATTCGAAAGCAAAACAAGAAAAAATAAAAATAAGTATATTGCAAAACGAAAAAATCGGTTTTTATACAATGTAGCAACTCTACTTCTTTATCTAGAGAATCAATTGCAAGAAGCTAAAAGTAAGTAATCAATACCAAGATGAACATACAAGGTTCTACTAAAATTGACACCAAGTGCTTTTGTTTCTGTCATCATCAAGATGTAAGTTAAATAAAGGGAAAAGGGTAAAAAATACCCCTCAACTTTGGTTTATTAGTTGACTATACCCCTACCGTTAAAAACAAAGTTATTTATACCCTCACCGTCACTAATTTCACCATTTATACCCCTCAATTGACGAAAATCCCCAAATTGACTCAAATTAACCCGAATTTAAAAAAAAGACTCATTCCTCATTTTAAACCCAATGCCCGACCAGTCTAAAAACCTAACCCAATAAACATTTAACCCATTTTTCTTACCCATTCTTTCAAAAGATCTCAAAACCCCACAAACTCAAGAACTAATAAATCTTTTACTTTCTCGTAAGTAATAACCTAGATGAACATGTAAAATTTTCAACCGGAGTTATTGGATTGTTATGGTGTTAAATGAAAATGTAAGGTCTGAGACGGAGTTTGTTTCTGAAGTATTTTCATTTTCTGAGTTTTCTTTTGTTGTTGCTGGGATTGTCCCGAGTTGTGTTGGAATAATGAACAGGGGATGAAGAAGAAGGAGAAGATTCTCGTTTATTGCTCTAACACAACGCGTAAGGTCTGCAGGATTATTGTTATTTTGTTTGACCCTAAGAAAATCAGCAAACAGTATCGATATTATCATTAAACATCAACCTTCTTGGACTAGTATTACTTTCCATTCTAAAGCTCTGAAAAAAGAAGTTAAATGAATATGGAAATGGGGAATTTCTCGAAGACCCAAAAACTCAGATCTATGACAATTTTATTTAAGCAAAAAAAAAAAAAAAAAAAAAAGAGAAGAAGAATATTCATATGCGTTGCTTTAACTTAGATCTGTGATATTGTTGGATTAATGGCTGGCATGCCATACGAAGGAAAGTAGTTGTGACCAGTTGGAGGTGCAAAAGACATTCTGACTCCTTGATACTAATGATGAGAAACTGCATGCCATACTAATGTTAGGCTTCTCAAAATCCTTCTTCTGCTTTGAAACAATGTGATCATCTCTAACAATATACTCCAACGAAAATTTTCCAGCAGATGAATCCTTCACAGGTTTGCCTAGAACATTCCATCGTAGTTGTTTGGCTCCTTTTGAAAGAATGGATAAAAAAGTTTATTGGGTTAGGTTTTTGGACGGGTCGGAGTATGAATTTAAAATGGGAATGGGTCATTTTTTTAAATTTGGGTTAATTTGAGTTGATTTGGGGATTTTTGTCAATTGAGGGACATAAATGGTGAAATTAATGACGGTGAGGATATAAATAACTTTATTTTAACGGTAGGGGTATAGTCAATTAATAAACCAAAGTTGAGGGGTATTTTTGACCATTTTCCCTTAAATAAATCCAAAGTGCTTTCGTTTCTGCCATCATTTTTTCAGAAATTAATTATTTGGCATAATCAATCGATGACCCCCTAAAGTTGGCACGATGTTTCACTTAGACACCTTAACTAAACAATGTTCATTTTAGACATTGATGTAGAGTCCCGCTATGTCGTTTTGACACTTTTTGCTTACATGGCATAATGAGTGTGATACACTCATTGATCAGCGCGTGAAATAGCTTTTTAGTTAATTTTTAATTATTTTTTCTTGTTCTTCTTCTTCTTCTTCCCATTTTTAGCCACCATTTTATCCAAGTTAACTTTCATTCATTATAGATGAACGTATCGACAAAAATGACGAAAAATGTTTTAAAATCTAAAAATAAATCCATTTACGATTTTTTTTTTTTTTGGAAGAATTTAATATTAATGTCTTTAAACTAATTTAAAATTTTGTTTGAAATAGTAATGGCGTGCAGATGTGGGGTGGGGTAGTTTCTGCAAAAGGAATGGGGAGATTTTTATTTTGAAAATAAAATTTTCAAGTAGTGCGCATAGTAGGGTATTTTCGAGGCGGGGGTTTGGGGTTATTTGGAGGTTGGATTTTTGGGGGCTTTAGAGAAGAGAGGGAGGGGGGCGGGGGGGGGGGGGGGTGGGGGGAAGAGAAGACGACTGTGGGTGGGTTCTTTTATATGTTTTTTTAAAATTATTTTTTAATTATTTGAATAAAAATATTATGTGTCAGTAATTCCTTGGTCAATTTTTATTTTTATTCAAAAATAATTATTTAATAATTACTTTTGATACAAATGACAAATGTTATCATTTAATTCGTCACTTTACACGTCATTCACGAGTGTAACACACACACCTTACCATTCCTATATACTTTAGTCTTCTTATTCTTCATTTCTTAATTTTGACCATTCAAATTTCGCACACAATTTTTTTAAAAAAATTACAAATGAGGGGTGGGTTCTTTTATATGTTTTTTTAAAATTATTTTTTAATTATTTGGAAAAAAATATTATGTGTCAGTAATTCATTGGTCAGTTTTTATTTTTATTCAAAAATAATTATTTAATAATTACCTTTGATACAAATGACAAATGCCATCATTTAATTCGTTACTTTACACGTCATTTGCGAGTGTAACACACACACCTTACAATTCCTATATACTTTAGTCTTCTTATTCTTCATTTCTTAATTTTGACCATTCAAATTTCACACACAATTTTTAAAAAAAAGCTACAAATGAGTAATTATTTTTTAAAGACAAGAAATGAAAGTAGTGTTGTGCCGTAATTTTCCTATCTTTAGAAAAAATTACTTTTGAAATGTTCTAAGTATAAAATAATTTGAGAAAAATACTTAGAAAAGAGTCGCCACTTAATTTTTAAAAGAACTTAAGAAAACTTAATTTTAAAAGACTCTAACAGATTAAGTCTTTAAAAATTTAGAGAAAATGGGTAAGAGGTTCTTATTTATGCTTAAAGAAGGTTTTCAAGGCACTTGAAGCGCCCGCTAACACGCGGTTGACCTGCGACTTGACTAAAATATTTTTGACTATTTTTTAGGAAAATGATTTGACTTAAAAACTAATAATTTACAATATTTGATTTAACTTTGAAAAACTAATTAAATAAAGGACACTTTTTTATTTTATTTTTAAGGAAAGGGACCTAAATTGAAACATTTGAATTTAATTACAACTAATTGGAACTTTAACAAAACCAAATTAATTAGAATTTTTTTTAATTTATTTTGAAATAATAATTTAAACCAATTTAATAAATTAAAGCATGAAAATCATTTTAAATTAATTGACTAACCTTTTTGAGAAAATGACTAAGTAGGTATACTTTTTTTTTAATTAATTGAAAAGGTTTTGACTAATATTTTTAAAGTTTATTTGAGAAAAATACTTTAACTTAAAAACAAATTTAAAATGAATAAAAAGTGATTAAGTGATAAACATTAAAGAGCGTCTTTTTTAAATACCAAAGGTTTAACTTAATTGAAGATATAAATTTTTTGAACAACATACTTGATTAATAAAATTAATGAACACAAAAACATGAAATATATTAAAATTAAACCAACACAAAGGAAATAACTCATCTTTTGAGGAATTTCATTAAGTTAAAGTTAGAATTAATGATAAGAAAAACAAACAATAAATAAAGACAATTAAATAATTTAGAGGTAAAGGAAAAATGAATTTGGGCCCCCTTTTTGGGCCAATTTTGCTGCAATTTTTGGGCTTTTACCCAAAATCCATTTTTATATATACTTTCTGTATATCAGTGTATATCGAATGTATACAACCCATTTTTCTGCTTTCCGAGACCTGTACATTAACTCCAAAGACTTGTTCTTCGATTTCTCAAAGTGGGCTGACTCAATAAAAGAATTTGAGCTTTTATGGCTCTCTCGAAATGCAAGGGAGAACATAGGAGTTCATGTAGAACTCGGGCAGATTTTCACATGCAACAAAAATGATGAGATAAGGATTAATAATTAACAATGAACAAATAAAATCAATTTAATTCCTATCAGATAAAGTAATGCTATCAAACTCAAACCAGTTTTAAATATACAATATTTAATGTTAATGACTCACACATAGGTCCCATGACTTAACAACTGAGTGCTACATTTTCAAATAAAATATACTAAAAGAGAGGATGGATAATTGGCAAGAGGCTTGATAATAAAGCAACATTAAGAACAATATAAGACAACAATTGAAAATATCATCATTATTATTATAATAAAGAAAGGACACTTGGTGGCAAACCAGAGAAAAGGGGGCATATAGACAAAACCAATGGCAACAAATACTGAACTAAGCAAAATTAATATGGAGAAATAATCACTTTTTTTTTTTTAACAGTCAATGGCATCAACATAAATAAATAAATATGAACACAACATAATTAGGCTACCCAACGATATGCAAGGAAAAGAGTCCAACAAACTCATTTAGAGAAGTCATGCAAAGAAAGAGAAAATGAATTAGCATATATAGGAGACTCTTTGGATGATAAGAATAAAAATGAGATAGTGCGTTTAAACAATATTCAACTAATCGTACTATTTGTATATGGAAAGAAAATTATCATGATGCAACGAAATTAATCAAATCAAGATAGTAGTAGACTAGGGCAATTCTTAATACTTTGTTAAGAAGGAAATCACTAGTAATTGTGTTACAACTAAGCAAGTTTATTCAAGATTTGCTGAAACTAACATATAATTATAGTCCATGAAGACTCATATCACAAATCTAAAACAACTCAAATGATTTCAACTAAAATATACAACTAGTAAAAATCGAAAAGGGTGGAAACCACAACTAAGGAAAATATATATATTAGTAGTGGAGCCAACTAAAATAAAAATATATATAGCAAAATGTCATTAGTTGGTATAATAATATCACAACACATTAAACAATTAGCTTAGACAGTCACAGATAATATATATCATAAAGAAGGACTCATACTCCAGCATTTTTCGAACTTAGTAATAAATCAACATTAACTTAAACAAATGTGGAGAAGTGCACAAGAGAGGTTAAAACAATTCAAACCACCATTCTAGAAAAAAAAATTCTCAAATGGGTTAGCAATTGAAAGAATTAACAATTTCATGCTTATTGGGGTTTCCAACTGGAAGAGGAGTTTATCACCATGGAAGAAACATAGGCTCTTTTAAGTTTACAATACCCAAAATCAAGGAATAAACACATATACGCCTAATTTCATTAAGCGGAAAACTCATCAAATGGCCACAAAATCGGAGAAATAATACTATACACGCGCGAGATTTCAGAATACAAGAATCTAAATACATATCCAAAATTAGATAAAAAAAAAAAAAAAAAAGAACAGCTTGAAAGATAAGAGAGGAACTGGGTTTACCTTTCTCGGAGCAACAAATGGGATGAATGAGCAAAGGAGGGCAGCGATTCTTCCACCACGTGAAAAGAACTCCGACCAAAGTTTTCGATGATAGAGAACAAAGAGTTTAAGACGAGAGATCAAGATTCGAAATTTTTAACTTAGTGACTATATAAATCAAAATTCTTCTTGTGAACCTATATCATTGTGTTTTTCCTCTATTTTAATGTCTATTCCCTTAAATTTTTTCCTCACCCCTAACAGTGAATAAAAAGGGAGTTATATAGACGGAAAAATTGGGGTTCCTTTTTTGGGGGAAAAAAGGGTGAGAAATCGAATGAGCACAAGGGTGAAAATAGGAAATTTCCTTCCATTCCTCAATTCCAAATTTCTAAGGATGAGAAAATGCTGCTTTTGGTGCGAGATTTTCTCCAAAATCTCAGGAAATCCGGACGATGGAGGTAGCGCGAATGGTTTGGATCGATTCCCTCTTCCCTATGCTTGACGTGGCGCCATCTCGTAGCCACAAGAACAATTGGACGCAGCTGGTAAGGCTGGGTTGGTGAGGGCTAACGCGGTTGCTTCTTTTCGTTGATTCCGCCGTTTGATTGTTGATGCCTTGACGTTTTGGACTGCTGCGTCTGGGTCCTCTTTGTTAACGTTGGAAATAAAAGAAAATGGGGCAGGTCGATTCTGGCTGGGTTTCGCATTTGGTTCACGCGGAGAAGAAGAGTAAAACGCAGGGATGGAGTCGTTCAGCTACTGCTGTACGCGTATGTATTTGCTGTTGTATGGTATTGTTGGGAATGGGCTGGGATTGGGAATTGAAAATGGGCTAGGTATTGGGTTATGAGAGAATGGGTTGTTGGGATGGGCTCAAATTGATGAAAAATGGGTTCATGAGTTGAGATGGAATAAAATCGGAAAAGGGAATTAAAAATTAGCCAATTGCTTTTAGGATTTGGCCAAGGTGTTAGGAATTTGGCCGATTGGAGTCTAAGAGATAGCTAGACTGAGCTCAATTGACAAATTTGGCTAGAATCTAAATAAAAATGAATTAATATTAATTAATTAACGAGTTTCTTAATTTTAACAAGCAAAAATAATTAACTTAGTTATAAGCTAATTAATTAAAAAATGTGAACTATTATATAACTAAACTAATTAGTAAAATATTTAAACAAAACAAAACTTTTTTTTTTGGAGATGATTTTCGAACATTTATATAATTACTAATTATATACAAAATTATATAAAACATATATATTATTTAAAAATTATAAAAAGTAACAAAAATATTTAAAATATCTTGAAAAATATTTTAAATTTTATAAAACTAATTATTTTAAATCGTTTGAAATTGAAGAAGCTCGATGATTAATTTATATCGCGGAGGTCCAAAATTGGTTGTCAACAAGTAGATATATGCTTTTTTAATGTTGATGTTCATGCTTTATCCTTTTTTTATATTTATATTAATAGTTTTGACTTTTCAAATTTCTATGTGACTTTTCAAGTTACTGCAACCCTTGGCCTATAAATTAAATCCTTCCAAGAAAGATTTTATGTGCTAGCCTAAATTTTTTGTCTGTAGGAGCTCTAAATTGGGGAAATAATGTCACAATTTGTGACAAAAGTTATGAGATCTCTCTTATACTGTCATGAAAATATACAAGAATTCAAGTACTGAAATGTCGAAGCTTAATGTGTTACTTTGTACTTATTTGTAGTCATTAGAATTATAATGAGACTTTCTATCTCGATTTATATAGTTGAATAGTTGTTTTGTTAGTAACTTGCTTTAATTTCAGATTTTTCTGTATGCTCAAATATAGACTATTTGTTAAATTAGATTTTGTTTCAGTTTTCATTGTTGATACAAAAGCAAAAAAAGAATGATTAATTGTCTTGCTTATGTGTTTATTTTTCTTCTTTTTTGTTCTTTGTACTTTTAATTTTACCTATATTTTACTTTCACCTTTAAAAGTGAATTCGATAGAGTGATTGCTCTCTTTCTTCTTCTTCTTCTTCTTTTTTGAAAAAAGGAAGATGAAACATATAGCTTTAGTTTAATGATGGGTAAGTCATGTATGAAGAGATAATTAAATTCTACATAAAAATAGTAGTAATGTTCATCAAAATTCTAATTTTCAAACTACAAATAAATAAGACTTTTTACACCTTAGTATTTAATACTTATAACTAAATGATTACTTTAAAATTTTTGTGGATAAAAATCTAATATAATGTTTATAACACATTCATTATAATTATCAGGAGATTCGAAAGACAAAGTTAAAAAATTGAAACTTCTTTAAACTTTCGTTCAAAGTTAATTCCGCAATATTTTATCAAGCTTTTAGCTGAAGAAACATTAATATTGCACTACATTTTGCGGATGATTAATCTCAATCACATACCTTCCTTTGATCTTCTAATAGTACTATTCTACCAAAAAATAATAAATTAACACTATCAAGAAATTTAATTTGGTTAGCCGTTATCTTTTCTTTCTTTTTTTTCAAACTCATCTTTTGACTTATAAATAGAGTTTTTTCTATTAACTTTTCATATCATTATTCCGGTACATTCACTTGGAGGTCAAGAAATCCGTGTTACAATAATAGTGAGATAAAGTAAGAAACCTCAATTGGACACAATTTTTTTTAAAAAGAACTCAGATCACATGATTTAATAATATTTAATTTTTTAAAAGATAATTTACTCATTAATACAAATTACACGCGCAAAGCATGTATCCAAAAAATTAATACATTTATAAGTGTGATTTTATGAATCTACACTACAAGCAAATACAAAAAATTGTTCATTTTGCATTTGCATTTGTACTTTGCACCTCTATCATAGATGCAATAAAAAAACACACAGACACACATTAAAGCTGCAAAATGCAAAGAACTTTAATTAAGTAGTAAACAAAAAAGACACGACAGACTATTTTTAAATGATTATATTCGACTTCGTTTCAGATCAGTAATAGAGTCGTAAAAGTTTTGGGTTCAAATCTTATCATCACCTTTTACACACACAAAATAGTAATTTAGCACATAAAGAAATCAATCATTCACCCATAGGAGTCATGACGTGATATAATTAAGTAAATAGAAAATGTGATATCACCGTAATCAAATAATTCCTACATTTGAGGATAAAAAAAAAGGACATTGAGGGGGGAAAAGAGTACCTTCAAGTCAATTTCTGATCTATAAAGCTTCAAAATGTAGAAAAGAGCAAAGAAATCATTAGTATCCACATCTGTATCCAAAAGAATTCTATTAAAACTCTCTACTCCATTGAAGAAAATTGGCACAAAGAGAAAAATCATGAAAATAATTCTATGTAAAAATCCCAAAAACAACATTTTTTTCTCTCCTTCATCACAACAATTTTTTTTTTCTAGACTAATGAACTTTTCTTCACTATATATATATTAATTCTTGGATGAGTTCTAAAGTCATGTTAGGTAAATATATACTCCCTATCATTTAATTTCCTAATTAAGATATTATGGAGAAAAAAAAATCATATTTATTAATTCTTGGATAAGTTTTAAAGTCATGTTAGGTAAATATATACTCCCTATCATTTAATTTCCTAATTAAGATATTATGGAGGAAAATCAAGATTGAAAATTATACAATTTAACATGCATGTAAAAGTCAAAGAACAATAACCAATTATAAAGAATGAGTTGTTGCATTTGTATTATAATACATAATAGTAAAGAGTAGTATAGATGAGATTAAGATGTTGGAATTCCTCCGAATCATTAATCAAAAGTCTCGAATTTTAAAAATAAAGACAATACTTCTTAAATGTATTTGAAGCAAATTCAAATTAACTCAATCAATTACTTAGCGATTAAAAAAAAACGCGTGAGTTAAGAAAAATTTATAACGCTTTATGGTATGGATAAGACACCCATTTGACCATTTTAAAATATATTAAACAAAAAACAGGATATCAATTGTGTTAACGATTTCTTCACTTGTATAGTGATTCAATCTCTTCATAGTTATGCGCATAGTCTTCCTTCCTTCTTGTCCTTTTATTGAAAACTTTAAGGGCTCGTTTGGTACAAAGATTATTAATGCAGGGATTAGTAACACAAGAATTAGTAATGCAGGGATTAGTAGTACAGAGATTAGTAATGTAAAATTTATTTTTATCAAGTGTTTGGTTCATTATTTTCCACCTCATCATGTGTTTGGATTAAAACTCTATAAAAAAAACCTTTCCAATTATACCCTTGAATTATTAGGTAATTGGGTCAAGGTAGATAATTGCCGGATAAAATTATTTTTTTTATGGCCTTCTAACAAGCTATGAGAAAAACAATTTTGTTATCATGTTTGCTATTTTTTTCACTTGAATTATTTGAGGATAAATAATTGTCATCTTAATAAACTGATCACTCACAAAATGTCATTTTTCAATTTAAAAAAGATAAACCATCTACATTTACACATAAAAGTTCCAAGTTGTAGTTTTAATATGTATGTATGTTTTAAATTTTTCAAAATAGAAATAATTAGAAAACCACAATATATATATATATATATATATATATATATATATATATATATATATATATATATATATATATATATAAACAACTTACATTTCAAATTTGTATTGATTTGTATTGGATTTATTTAGTAACAAACAACTCTCTCTAAATAATTTGTAAGCTAATTTATTTAAATAAATTTACTAGTACAAATATAAATAATAAAATCAAGAAAATAAACAAGATAATTAAAATGATTTAAGGGATATTTTTGTCTTTACATAGACTTATCCCATGGTATTATATCCTATGTATTACTAATACCTCCAAATCCCAAATTCCTACCAAACATAGTACTAAATAATACCTTACCTAATACATGGACTATTTCTTCTAATGCGGCCTACCAAACGACCCCTAAATGCACAACTAGATGGAGAGTCTGAAAAATATACCTTTGTCACTTCTGGAATCAAACTTATCAAGGTTATTTTTACCATTGTTTTGAACGAAACATTTACATCAAAATAGATGAATAATGTTTGGTTTCTTCCCTTTTCATAATTCGTAAGTAGTCCTCTTTAAGATAGGTTTGATTAGACACTTGTTTAATATGTGACATGTTGTACTTACTGCTTCAGCCCAAAAGTGATATGTGAGACTTTGATCCAACAGTAGAGTTCTGACGTTATCTTGTAGTGATCATTTTTTTGTTTCTACAACTCCATTTTGCGGAGGAGATCGAGGTGATGAAACTTTTGATTGAATCAATTTTGAGAGCAAAATTCCTCAAAGGCGTTTTTAAATTCTCTTTCATAAAACATTACAGTACAATGAAATACGATACATTATGAACATATGCAACATGTTCATTCAAGTTTTCTTTTTTAAAAAATTTGGCCCTTAAATTCACAAGGGCAATTATTTCAATTCTCGAAATACAGGCTTAAAAAAAAGCAAATTTTTGGGCCTCTACTATCTGATAACTAATGAATTGGCAGTTTAATTTCTATTAGATGGTGTGCTTCAAAGTCTTGTCTGCTTATTAAAGCTTCCAACTACAGCTGACTGCTTCTCATCATTTAGTCTATTTGCAAAAACATTGTAATAACCTAAATGATCCACATTCTCCAGTACTTTCACTGATTTGCCTTGCTTTTCGTCAATAATTATCTGTCCGTCTACAGATTCATACCCCATGGCAGAGACTTTAATTTTCTTGACATCAAAGGTTGATTTCAGTACAGAATAATCACTTGCCAAAATTACTGCTCCGAGGATTTCTCCAACAAATATATCCTGAAATGTCACGATTGATAAGTTCTTATAGGATCTAGGAAAACTGAATTTGTACGTTGCACGTTAGATGTTATACGAATAAAGACTTCAGGACAAATTAAGAGGGGATTATATACCATATGCTTGTATGTAGGATGTGTCTTTTGCAGGTGATGTAACGTTGACAGTAAACGCTTCACAAAAATTACTTCAGGTGTCTTCTTAGTTAGGTGAAGTCTTTTAAGAATCGTAGGAAATGCACTGAATTTCCGTTGTATGCCAAGTGGAATGAGAGTGATATTGAGCTCTGAACTCAAAACTGTTTTCGCTGCCAGAGGGTCAAGAAACATGTTCAGTTCCGCAAATTTATTTGAGGGAACATTGAATACATTTCCCTTATCAGTGTTGTCATGATTGATGTGCCCTCCGACAACTAGTATATCCTGCATCATAATTCAAAAGAAAAGAGTTTTTTCACTTAGGAATGTCTATTATGGATATCTCGAGCTGTAAACTCAAACAACAATCGTTGCAGTTGAGTGATATAGAAATGTATTGATGTGACATTGCAACTGACTTAGGCTGCCAAGGTAATAGGAAACGATATGCAGCTAGCTAGGATGTCATGCTTGCCTCAGGATAGACATATTAAAATTGATTCTTCAATGAGTAATCCTGCATTGATTATCTCTCGTAAGATCATAAGGATAGAAGGAACACTTGCCTGGATGGCGTTGGTCATATTTTTGCCTGCGACAACAATCTTTGCTATGTTGGTCAATGGGCCATTGGTTAAAATGGTAAGCTTAGATCCTGGATCAAGTGATTTCACCACTGACTCCCATACTTCTAGTGCCAGAGGTTGTCTGAGTTCAGGATGATCAGTGTCCCTAGGAGCTCCAAATTTCACAGAATTTTCCGCTGTATATCTGAAATTATTTAGACCAAGATGGTATATCAGTAGAATAGTACGGTACAAAAATGAACCTGATTGCTCAGACACATTACATGAAATGCCAATGTTTGACAAAGTTGACACTTTCCTACATGGATACACTATACTAGATAATGTACCTGCGAGGACTTCGAGGCAAAGAACGAGATAATCCGTAAAGAGTGTCTGAGTCGAGAAATCCACCACTTCCTTGTGGTATAACCTTGTTGTACTTGCAGTCACCAACTGCAGAGAAAACAGGATCAGACTGGTTCATTGCAAACACATCTCCAAGGCCCACTGGGATGTCATCACGACCCATCATATGAAGCAAATCATACACAGAATCAATTGTTGCAGCATTTGCCCAGCCAGTTGGACTCACAATTATAGCCTGAACAGAAGAAGAGATTGCACAGAGATAAGCATTGCTTCCTCAACTTGGTTATCTACAGAATTTAGTACTAAATTGACCAAGACTTCATAATAAAGAGTTAAGAGACTAACATTCCCATTCACCCAACCAATGTGGGGCACTTAACATCTCTGCACAACCATGACTGGACATCTGGTGCCCAGACAATATAATATAGAGACCCATCATTGGATAAAGCAAAAATTGGAATGGATCTATCTCTGATATTATGTTAAGGAGATGGATCTTGGGCATAACTCAACAACAAAAGTTAACTCATGAGGTGAGGATTGTCTAAGACCGCATCAGGACACTTAACAGATGTTTAAGCATTGATCAAGTTATTGTTATACTGAAGATACGGAAGTACATCATACCTTGAGATTGATTTCTTCAACTGGTAACTTAAGGAGATAAATGAGAGCTATAAAATCTCCAGCACTCATATCCATATCAAACACAACATTTTTTCCGAGATGCTTGCCCCTGAAATCTGGTTTGTGGAATTCTCCTCTGTAATGAGAAAATTGTGTAGAAAAATTGAATAATCCTGAATTTTCTCTTTGGTTTAAGACCTGAAAACATGAAAAAACATAACAATAAGTTGTCCTAATTTAGAATCTGTAAGAACAAAGTGGTTCAGAGTAGTATTCTATGAAATATATACAATCAATTCAAACTGAGTAATTAACTTACATCCAGGAAGCTAACAAAAAATTCTCTGTCTAGTGTACTTTTAGGATTTTGATTAGGTTTTGCTCTTACAGCAACACGAACAGGCACTCCACTTGGCCCAACAACTTCTTTTGTATAACCATCCTGATAAACAGCATCAGCTCAGAACACATACACAAATACAATAATCGAACAAATAATGGATCACGAATCATAGCTCATGTTTTGGCAAGTTACCAATGAAATGACAACGTTTTACTAGAAACATAAACTACAATCCATATTACAGATAGTGACATGGGTCAATTCTTCACCTGGCATTTGCCCATCCCATTTTTGACTACACAAACTGGATCACGAAGTCTAGTCTGAACATGACCACTGTGAACTCCATTTCTTTCCAAGTTGAACTTGGGAGTTCTACGTCCATCAAAAAATGGATTTGATCCATCAGATATCCCGTATGGCATATTTGAAGTAACAACAGTGATATTGATATACTCCATTTCTGCAAATTCATTTTCTCCTTGGTAGTTGTGTTGTTTCCTCATGATTGAAGAAGCTATTCCAGACATAAATGAATCCCACATAAAGTAACTCTGCATCCAGCAACATTATCATCACTCAATTATATTCAAGTTGATGTTTTTAAAAATGTATTGTTTATATGTTGATGTTTTCATATCAATGTTACCGTATAGAATTGGTCATCAAACCAAGTATCACGAGTAATTTTCAGGGACTTGAAACAGTACTGTGCCTCGTAGGTATGCTGATTCTTCTCAAAGGTCTCAAAAAACTCTTCGGTTATGGGAATGGTGTTTGTGGCATCCAATGGGACAAGAGTAACTGGTATACCAGAGTGAATCACCTACATTATAAGGAAAATGATCATTAAGATTAGCTACAAGCCTACAACACATGACTAGAAGTCACGTCTCGAGAAAAGAATGTGCAGAAAAAATGCCTAATGATTTTTGTAATACCTGGTAAGCAGCAAAAGGATCCATAAACAAATTGAATTCTGCGTAAGGGTTGCTTGTGTAGTCTGTGAATAAATTGCCATGGTCACCACACTGTCGAGGTTGGCAAGAAGAGGTTGAATTCTTTGGACAACACCCTGTAGGATTTTGTGACCTTACACCACCTCCCATTATGTAAATATGCTCAATATTTTTCTTTAAATGTGGATTACTTAGCAGAAATAGTGCAAAGTTTGTATGTGATCCAAGGAGGAAAACTACTGTTGGCCCTGAAGAAATTGTTTTAATCATTACTTGCTGAGCAGTTGGCTGTCGAAGAGGAGAATATTGTCTCTTGCCCTGGTTACAAGTTCCAGATTAACACACATTAATAAGCAATGAGAACTAAGCTTAGATGTCTCATTGGGCTAAAAGTTTGATTGATATGATTAAGACAAGAAGAATGGTACCTGTGGAAGGAAGCTCTTTCGGAATCCATAATTTGAGTCGATATCCAAGCGTCCTCCAAGACCAACAGGTACAGCTTGTCTATATCTACAATATCCAGCTGTAGCATCTCCCTAACAAAAGGGCAAACATGGAGATGTATAAGTAAGAGGCATTTTGAATTGTGTCAAAGGTAGAGTAAATGGAGAATTTTTGTCACCTGATCAATTATAGGGAGATATCCACCAACATCAGGCAGAATGGTAGCATTAGGAAGTATTCCACCTTCACCTCCCATACCAACAGCAATATCGTCGCGCCCCATCATGTAAAGCATGTCATACACTTGATTTATAGCATGTCCTGAATCAGTCCATCCATTTGTGCTAATAGTTATAGCCTGCACCAAAAGGTTTTATCAATATGATTTGTGTAGGGGACAGAGTAATCTCAATGATGTGAGGCCTTTCGTGAATAAACCATGCAGCAATATCACAACATGTATTGATGTTAGAAAGGCTTGTCAAGAATTAGTATATTTCCGCACTTGTGTTTCAAACTTTTCTTCTATGATATGAAGCTTCTTTACCTATCCTCATTATTTATCTATTATGTTGTAGGGCCTCTTGGGGTCTTATACAGCATGTTACGCTTAGGATGTACTTTGAGTCATGAAAAACTTGGTATTCAGAGCACAAGGTTTAGAAAAGTTCTTAGAATGTCTGACAAGTCGCATTGAGTAGAGTCTTGTTAATGAGTGTGAAGCGCACCACATTTCTGAATGAGAGGCAATGAAACGCTTTGGAAACATAACTTCTTTCATTACTCTAAAGTCGTGCAATAGAGACTATCTCTATAAAGATCCTTCTCCTTAATCTTGTCCAATATTTCTTAGGATATGGCCCCTCGAAGAGCTTATGAGAGAGAGGAATATGGTCCAATGTGGATCCCAAGATTTCTCAAGTTCCGGTTGACCCTTTATCTGAGCAAGTGACTCATGCCAAAGTTTGAGCCGCTTTCCAAGTGTTGGCTCAAGCTATAATGGCCCAAAAAGTAGGGAGGTCATTGCTCTCGTGAACCCAAATGTGGGTACGACAGCAACAAGGATAAGGGATATTGTGGGTACAACAACTCTGAATACCAACTTTGTCAAAAAGGATCTTTGGCCTGTCTCAACTCAACTGGTATCAAAGCCATATGGTTTGGCTTGACAAGTATGGATATTGTGGATTGTCTGTGGAGACAACCCTACACAAGAAAATATTTCTCTAGGAAAACAAGCTCCTTAGAATTGAATTTTTTTTCGATTTTTCCATGTCTGGTTGGTCAAATGTTTTAAGAAACATTTTCTTTACGTAAACAAACTCCTTAAAAATTGAGAAAATAAACTTCCTAAAAAAAACAAGAATAATAAGTTTTACTAATCACATTCCAATTTGATTGTGTTCACCTCTCCCTCCAACGACAACAAACCTCATCTTCACCCCACCTTATAGCCCTCATCCACATCATCTCACACCCCTACCTCCCCACGCCCACCTTTCATTGAATTTATATAAATCATATACAAATATTTTTACAATAATAATTTTAAATTTTACCTACCGAATATAAAAAAAAAAGTAAATAGAAAACATTTTTTTGGTACCAAACACATCCTTCAGTCAATTTGAGGTATTTAGTCCCAAATTTTTTTCAATAGCTACTTTGACGACTCCAAGTTATTTGTATTAAAACACCAAAAGATATTTCCTCCGTTCCTTTTTACTTGTTAAATTTTAACGTGATACATTTATTAAGAAAATAATGATTTCTATAGCTGTCCTTTTTTACTTTTCATTTTTGAGAAATCAAGAAAAGACAAATTTGTTTACCTAATATATCCTCAATTTATTAACATTAAGTTAATGTCTTTGAAAAATGTAGTGAATAAAGATATTTGAGATTCTATCAATTAATAGAGGTAAAATGGTAAACAAGCAATCAATATTTTATTAATAGGTGTGTCAAATCAAAATTTGACAAGCAAAAAAAGACCGAGAGAATATCATTTCACCCCCTATTAATTGATAGAGTTTAAATATATTTACTCACTACATTTTTCAAAAACATTAACTCAATTAATAAATTAAAGATATAATAGGAAAAAAAATTGTCCTTTCTTAATTATTCAGAAATGATAAATAAAAAGGAAATTAAATTAAAATTTTTTTGACAAATAACTAGGGACTGAGAGAACCATTCATTGTTGTTTTTCTTTTTCTACCTCTCATCTTTTTTCTTCAAATCAAAAGCTTGACTTGAAATTAAATGTTCTGATTTAATTTCAATAACTTTGATTATTATTTTTTTGTATTTTTTATTAATACAAATAACAAATTGGACCTGTCAATATCTATGTTGAAGACGTGGCATGATCTTAGATACCTATTGACCAACACTTGACTGGATAGTATTCAACTAACACATTCTGTCATATTACAATTCTTATCAAATTAATTAGTTTCAGGTGACTAATTAATTAATTCCAGTTGTCCTAAGATTTTCTAAAATTAAGTATTCTCTAAATCCCTTATACGCTGTCATATATATAACTTATATTAAATGTCAAAGTGTCAATTAGACTTTAACGTTAATCTTGTTTTGGCAATAATGATAACTTTAATGATAATTGAACCTTGTGATTTTAGGAACCTATACTTTTTTTCTTTTCTTTTTTTTTCAACCTATACATACATACATACATACATACATATGTATAAGTGTGATCATACATACACACACACATACAATTGTGATTTTAGGAATCTATATTACAAGCTAAATACAAAAGAATTGTTCATTTTGCATTATTTTTAATGTCTTTTTCCTGTTTTCTCCTCATGGACAATTCAAGTAAAAAAATTATTTTGTTACTATTTTGTAAGAAAATGAAGAGATTAGAGTGCATATTATTAAAAATAATAGAAGAGGATGCAATTTTTTTTAAAGAAAAGAACACACATTAGAGGTGCAAAATGCAGAGACTTTAAATTAAATAGTAAATAAGAAATATATTATAAATAATTTAAAATGATTACATTCAACATGACTTTAAATTAATAGAGTCGTAGAATTCTTGGATTCAAATCTTACCACGACCTTTTGCAAGACAAAATTCACATATATATTTGGCAAAAAAAAAATAAAAAAATCAATCATGCATCCACATAACATGTTGAATATACAATTAAACAAAAAATGGAATCTCACCATGATCGCACAATCAAACTTAGAGATTAAAAAAAACAATACCTTCAAGTCAATTTCTGATCTATTAAGCTTCAAAATGTAGAAAAGAGCAAAGAAATCATCAGTATCCACATCTGTATCCAAAAGAATTCTGTGAAGACTCTCTACTCCATTGAAGAAAGTTGGCACAAATAGCAAAATCATTAAAAAAGTTCTATGAAAAAATCCCAAAAACAACATTTTTTCTTTCTCCTTCATCACAACAATTTTTTTGTTTTTTCTAGACAAGTGAACTTCTCTTCACTCTATATATGTAGATTCTTAGATGAGTTATAAAGTCATGTTAGGCAAGTCATATCTACACCCTTGCATTTAATTCTTTTTAATAGGATATTATGGAGAAAATCAAGATTGTGGATTATATAAACGTGCATGGAAAAGTCAAAGAAAAATAAACAATTAAAAAGAATGAGATAAGGATGGTGTTCGATTTGTGGTGATGGTAGAGATGAATTTTGGTTGGTATACTCTCTTTTGATTTTTAGTTGTTATGTTTTTTGAAAGTCAAATTTTTAAAGTTTAATTAGATTACATTAATTTGATACGATAAATTAAAAATTTAGATATTCGAAAATTATACGGATAGTATAAATTGCAATTTTTTGCATATCAATATAATAAAAAAATATATCATAAAATATTAGTCAAAGTTCTTATCATTTGACTCTTAAAAAAAGGAAATCATGACAATTAAAAACAAACGAGGGAGTACTCAGTATTAATTGACTAGACACATGCATGTTGAAATTGGAATGGTTAAGATTTCTTCATAGTAATTGGAAGTCTCGATTTTTTTTTAAAAAAAATCTATTTTTTTTTAAAAATCTAGTTTTTTTTTTAAAAAAATCTATTTTTTTTACACAAAGAGCGTGCACACTTCCTAAATGTATCCGGGTGCGAATTTGAATTAATTCAATTAGTGAATTTCATGATTAAAAAAGAAAAAAATAACACGTGCGAAGAGATTTTATAGACTTAGAAATTTTTTATTACACATTATGGTATGGACACAGAGATATCCATTTTACAAAATATAATGAATTTATTTTAATTTAGTTTGAAAATTTATCAAAATACTGCACTATTTATGAATCAATATTTATTGGCTAATTTTGATTTGCATCATATAAAGATTCACTAAAAGTGAAATAACTTTCTAACAAGATATTCTAATTTTCATGATCTGAATTTGAAAGCTCTACATCATTATAACGTAGTCCATTATATATTTTTGAATTTTTTTAATCATATATGTATAAAAAAAATTATATTTGTTCAATGCATAGTTGTCAATATAAATATATATTTTTAAAAAATGAGAACAATAAAAAAAGTTATTGTATTAGATAGGCATATAAACTTGAACCAAATAAGATAAATACAAAAAAGTATAGATGAGATAATAATTATTAAAAAATACGTGAAAAACAAAATTACAATTTACTTAAATTTATTGAATCCATACTGGATTCAATCAAATTAATTAATATAAACAAATTTTGATTTTTTTAAAATTTTACTTGAGTTTCAATAATAAAAAAATAAAAATTAAGTGAAGAAAGATCTAACATGTGTGTCAATATCATAGCATTAGAGACATTTTGTATAATTCGATATCTTTTTCTTTAAATGGTCAAATTCCTTGTACCAAATTATTTGAATAGAAAATAGCATGTTATTGATGACATTCAACACACAATAAATTTTCAGAAGACTGAGAAGAACTCTTTTGCGTCTTATATGTAAAAGTTTGAATAAATTTTATAGATAGTCATTTAACTTTGAGTTTATTATGTAAAAATTATTTTTTAAAAAGCTTAAAATTTAACACATAAACTCAACTAAAAATGTGATAACATAATCTTATTATCTATCACTATCATGGTGGATCACCTGTAAATCAATATTTACTTTTATCGATTGTGAATCATTTTACATGTGCAAACTCAATCAGATATGTTATAACGTTTGAAAAATATGGACAAATACATTATAAGACAGCTCTTTACAAAAACTACAGATATTTTTGCAGATAAATAAATAATTTTTCTTCATATGTTTATTATTCTATCCACATCTAAATAATTAAAAAAAGCACACCATGCATTACAACCCTATCACACATTTTCAAATAATGAACATAAAAAATAAACCAGACACCAATATATTTATTGGATTCCTCCCTCTTCAACTACCATCGATTTTTTTAGTTAATCGATTCGTTTTTTTTTTTCCGCATTTCTTAATGCCTTTCATTTCTTTCTCTTCGATGAAAGTTTGATTTTTTCATATCCTAATTTTTAGCCTGTATCTTTTTAGATGATCATGTGTCAAACTTTCTAAATAATATATTAAATGGATCCCTCTTTTCCTCAGGTTCCCTAACGCCTTTCCTATAATTATAATTTTATAAAATTTCGAGATGTCACGATTTTAATATCTATGGATTCGTTGTAGCAAGTTTGATCAAAACTTGAGCATCGTGGGAAAATGGACCACCATACCAAATAGTACAACCATAATTAATTATCTTAAACAAAACAATAAATAATTAGAAGTTTTTAAACTAAACCCACATGAGTATGTATACACCAACAATTAAATACTCACTTTTCCAACTATACAAACGTGAGAATATTGGCCTGATTTCTTGAGGTGCCTGATGTCTTTAGGGTAACATATTCACTGCTACATGATCTAGGGTGAGCTACATGTCGGTTCAAAATCAAATCGAAATTGCTAATTTGAATCGAAAAAAGTTATTAGTTTATCAGTAATGGGTTATTAATATAGCGGTTTTGATAACAATTTTGATTTTTTTGTTATTGAGTTATCGGTTCTTAACAATTTGAATTTTTTTCTTACCACGTTAATCAATAACTCGATAGTAAATTAAATAATTACATTCATACCATTTTGTATATAAAGTGATCCTTGACTTAGGTGTTTAGTTTCCAACTACTTTATTTTTGGTTATCTCAAACTCTTGGTTATTCTACAATGTATGTTTGCTTTTGAGCAAGATGCGATTTGTGAACTCATGTGCATGGTTTATTTGGTTAGTCACCTTGTTTCTAAGTGATTTTCAATGATTTTTTTGTGTCAAATCTCAACAGTTAAACCAATAACCGAACCGATCACGATCAATAACTGATAAGCCAATATCTTAATGATTCTATAACGGTTTAACATCTCTATAAACTGAGAACCAATAAGTCCAATCGATAAACTTCAAAATCGAACCGATCGATACGGAGCCTATGAGCTAGGGAGCTATGGATTATGCTAATAATATGAAGTTTTGATGATTAAATATGATGAACAAACATAACGAATATGATCGAAGAATCACATATTATACATGTCTCGACTAAGGACGGATAGGGTTTATGACAAAGAATTATTGAAAAATCAATTTTTTGAGACATAATACTTCAAGTGATGTGTCAAAATTTTCTAATAATTCATTTCTGTTGAATGAAAGTTAATTACACTTTTTCTATGAATAGTACTCATAATTACTCAAAAGCCCTCAAATTTGGGGGTCTAATTTGACATAAGAATAAAATTGATATGCTAATTGATAAGGGATATAAGTCACATGTACCTCCCTAGACTATGACCGAAATCTCGACACATCTTAACTAAACTAAGGTCCTATTACCCCTGAACTTATTTTTTTTTTTTGTAATTTTGTACACCTTTTGACTTACGTGGCACACTCCGTGACTCCACGCAGTTAAGGCACGTGGGAGATATTTTGATGTCATGTAAGCCAAAAAGGTGTACAAAATTACAAAAAAAATGGGTTCATGGGGTAATAGGACCTTAGTTTAGTTAAGATATATCTCTGGGATTTCGATCGTAGTCTAGGGAGGTAATTGATAATCAAAAGTATAACACATGATGTTCGTTAGCCTCAAACCTTTTTCTGAGAGTCAGTTTGATACAACAATAAATAAATGAAAAATTACTTGCGGAATAATAGAACAAAAGGAAAATATAAAGTCGGGATTCTTTTTTTTTTTTTTGTACAAATGGTACTTCGAGCTTGGAACGAGCAAGGAGATTAACATATAAAAATAGTCCTAATCTTGGTAAGGAGATTTCCTATGAGATGCCTCAAGTTTGATGCGTCAGTTTTCGTTTCTCGAATGAGCTAAGCTATGAGTAAAATAATCTTCCTTTATTTCCGTCCCATTAATTATAACCACTTTAACTGTATAATGTACAATTTTGTTACTATTTCTTAAGCAACAAGAATGAGTTAAGTGGCAATATTTTTGAAGAATTAGAGGTTGAAAAAATCACCTAAAGAGTTGGAGAAAAGAAGGAAAAGGAACTTTTCTGTAAGAGCAATTAAGGGGCAGTTTTCTTTCTATTGAATAGTGTATTCCAAATTTTTCTCTGCTTATCAAAGCTTCCAACTATAGCAGACTGTTTTACATCACCTAGTCGATTTGCAAACGCGTTATAATAAGCTAATGGATCAACATTCTCCAATACTCTCACTGATTTTCCTTGCTTTTCGTCGATAAGTATCTGTCCATCTTCAGCTTCATACCCTGAGGCAGTGACTTTTATGTTCTTGACACCAAATGTTGATTCTAGTACAGAATGATCACCAGCCAAAACCACTGCTCCAAGGATTTCTCCAAGAAATGTATCCTGTTATGATACAAACATTGCAAAAGATTTTGAAAAATGCATTCAGTGTTACAAGGACAAGTTAAGGATAAATTGAAATGAGATTATGTACCATATGTTGGTATTTTGGATGTCTCTTTTTCAGGTGGTGTAGCCTTGAGAGCAAACGCCTCGCAAAGATTGCTTCAGGTGTCCTTTTAGTCAGGTTAAGCATTTCGAGAATTTCAGGAAATGCACTGACTTTCTGCTGAATGCCAAGTGGAATGAGAGTGATATTAAGATCTGAACTCAAAACTGTCTGTGCAGCTAGAGGGTCAAGAAACATATTCAGTTCCGCGAATCTATTAGAAGGAACGTTGATCACGTTTCCCTTCTCAGTGTTATCGTGATTCATGTGCCCTCCAACAATTATTATATCCTGCACCAGAATACAAAAGGCATTGCTATATTAGTACAGTTCTTGAACGAGTAATCCCGCCCTGGCTCTTTCTCAAAGGGTAGATGAAATGCTTGCCTGGATAGCTTTGGTCATATTCTCGCCTGCAAGAACGATCTTTGCTATATTAGTCAATGGACCATTTGTTAAAATGGTAATCTTAGATCCTGGTTTGAGTGATTTCACTGCTGACTCCCATACTTCTAGTGCTAGAGGTTGTCTGAGTTCCGGATGATCAGTGTCTCGGAGAGCTCCATATTTCACAGAATTTTCAGCTGTATATCTGAAATTGTTTAAATCAAGCAGATAGATCAGCATAACTGCACACTAAACAAATGGACATGTGAAAGACATGAAATGTTAATGCTTAAAAATAAAATTTACTGTTTTTCCTTTAGGCAAATGATTGACACTAGCTAGACCATGTACCTGCGAGGACTTCGAGGCAAAGAACGAGATAAACCATAAAGAGTGTCGGAGTCAAGGAATCCACCACTACCTTGTGGGATAACCTTGTTGTACTTGCAGTCACCAACTGCATAGAAAATAGGATCAGACTGGTTCATTGCAAAAACATCTCCAAGGCCCACCGGGATGTCATCACGACCCATCATATGAAGCAAATCATACACAGAATCAATTGTTGCAGCATTCGCCCAGCCAGTAGGACTCACAATTATAGCCTGAATGGAAGAAGATATTGCACATTGACAAGCATTGCTATCTCAACTTAGTTATTTACAAAATGTAGTCCTTTATCTTAGACTCAGCATGTTTCTGCAACGTCACTCGGGTAGAGGAAGTTTTCCTTATGAATATGGCCACAAATCTATCAATTAATTCTAAAAGTAAACAGAACTAGGAAACACATTTTTGGATAAACTTACTGAAATATAATTTGTGTTTGGTGAAGTAAAATAATTTTCTTAACAGGTTCTGATAGTAAATAAAGCAAGATAACATCTACGTCCAGTCTGAATTTTCATTTGAGGATCTAATTCAAAATAGAAGTCCATTTACCTTCAGATTAATCTCTTCTATTGGTAACTTAAGGAGGTAAAAGAGAACTAGAAAATCTCCAGCACTCATATCCATATCAAACACAATACTCTTCCCAAGATGCTTGCCTCTGAAATCTGGTTTGTAAAGTACTTTTCTGTAATAAGGAAATTGCATAGAAAAGTTAAATCGTCCAGCGTTATCTCTTTTGTTTATAACCTGCAACCATGACAAATATAGTATTAGTTCTGGAATGGTCTGTACTTTTATCTTACTTATGAAAATGCAACCAATTTAGACCAGAAATTAGTAACTTACATCCAGAAAGCTAACGAAAAACTCTCTGTCCAGTTCACTGTTAGCATTTTGATTGGGTTTTGCTCTTATAGCAACAAGAATAGGCACTCCTCCTAGACCAAAAACTTCTTTTGTATAAGCATCCTGATAAAATCACCAACTCAGAATACATAACGGTATAGATGTTAAGCATCGAGTAGCGAGTAAAAGCCAGAAAGGAAACGAAGGAAATCATATATCAACTCATCTCCAAACTCTGATTGAAAACATAAAGAGTCATAATTACAGTATATGGTAAGGAAAGAAACTTAGAATTTCAATACCATGAGAGACTTAAAACTCTCAAGTCCAATAAGGAGTTAAATCATGCTTTGACAAGTTACCACTAAACTAAAAACCACAATCCGGATAATGACCTGAAACAATTCATCACCTGGCATCTGCCTCTCCTGTTCTTTTCTATGCAAAATGGATCGCGAAGCTTAGTCTGAACATGACCGCTGTGAACTTCATCTCGTGCTACGCTGAACTTTGGAGTTATATGACCATCAAAAATTGGATTTGATCCATCAGAAATCCCATATGGTTTGTTTGAAGTAACTACAGTGATGTTGATATACTCCATTTCTGCAAACTCATTTTCTCCGTGCTGGTTGTGTTGTTTCTGCATGATTGAAGCAGCTACACCAGACATAAAGGAGTCCCACATAAAATAACTCTGCGTTTAGCAACACAAAATAAATCTGCATTTAGCAACATTGTCATCAGTAAATCACATTTTCACTGATGTTTTCATATAACTAAGCATTCACCAAGCTCAACATTTCTAAAATATTACCGTGTTGAATTGGTCATCAAACCAACTATCACGGGCCATTTTCAAGGACTTGAAACAGTATTGTGCCTCGTAAGTGTGCTGATTCTTCTCAAAAATTTCAATAAACTTTTCAGTTACTGGAATGGTGTTTGTGGCATCCAATGGGACAAGAGTTACTGGAATGCCGGAATGAATTACCTACAGCATAAGGGAACGACGACAGCTGTTTACTATTAGGATTAGTTACCGCATATATGCAGTGAAAGGCCTATTGATTTCTGTAATACCTGATATGCAGCAAAAGGATCCATAAAGAAATTGAACTCTGCGTAAGGGTTGCTTGTGTAATCTGTGAATAAATTGCCAATGTCACCACATTGCTGCGGTTGGCAAGAGGAACTGACATTCTGTGGACAACAACCTGTAGGATTCTTTGACCTTACACCACCTCCCATTATGTAAATGTGCTCAACATTTTTCTTTAAATGTGGATTACTTAGGAGAAATAGCGCAAAATTTGTATGTGATGCGATGAGAAAAACCACTGTGGGACCAGATGAAATTGTGTTGATCATAACTTGCTGCGCTGTTGGCTGTCGAAGAGGTGAATAATGTCTCTTCCCCTGTTGATAAGTAAAAGATTAACATGTTATGAAAACATTTTAAATTTAGAGGAACTAAGCAATTGAACAAAGCTCCTTCATCTAGTCATAGTTATTTCACGAATGATAGAACTGATCTTATCCTCAAAAATAGTTGCATTAGTGCCAAGTCTAGATATACACACTCAGCACCTTCGAAAGTAAGGCTCTTCATTACTCATATACAAGAATCAGTTATATAATTTGTGCAACACAGATAGTGGTAAGGTCTGCGTACATTCTATCCTCTCCACACCCCACTTGTGGGATTTCACTGGGTATGTTGTTGTTATGTGCCATAACATTGTGACTGACAGACAGAAAACAAAGATAGATTTAAGTAGGCAGTGGTCCTTGGTTGATTAAACGATATTCTGCAGTTACATTTAACCATACTGCAGACTGAAGTTGAAGTGTCTAATTCTGTTTCTTCTTGTGTAAAACCAGAAAAGATGTGATTAAGGAAGCTAGACAAAGTAATCCTCCATTCAGTTTTAATGCAAAATGGTACCTGTGGGAGGAAGCTCTTTCTGAATCCAAAATTTGAGTCGATATCCAAACGTCCTCCAGGACCCACAGGAATAGCCTGCCTATATCTACAATATCCAGCTGTAGCATCTCCCTAACAAAAGGGCAAACATGGAGATGTATAAGTAAGAGGCATTTTGAATTGTGTCAAAGGTAGAGTAAATGGAGAATTTTTGTCACCTGATCAATTATAGGGAGATATCCACCAACATCAGGCAGAATAGTACCATTAGGAAGTATTCCACCTTCACCTCCCACACCAACAGCAATATCGTCACGCCCCATCATGTAAAGCATATCATACACTTGATTTACAGCATGCCCTGCATCAGTCCATCCATTTGTGCTAATAGTTATTGCCTGCACCAAAAAAATAACTCTCAATATATCCCTTCCAAGTTATATTACTTTCCATGACATGCTTTCAACAAAAACAATAAAGTTAAAACATTATTTGATCTATAAATTTAGCAACTTGTCAATTCATCCCATGAAAGCCAAAACAGAAGATTGAATACACAAACTACAAACTTCCTACAAACAAAATAGAATAAAAACAAGAATGAATGTTGGAAAAAAAAAAAAAGACAAACCTTTAAGTCCATTTGTGATGTGTTAAGTTTCAAAAGGTAGAAAAGAGCAAAGAAATCATCAGTATCCATATCTGTATCGACAAGAATTCGATGACCCTTTACTCCATTTGCCAACAATATTAACACCATTGTTAGCATTAGGACAAGTTCATGTAGAAACAATATCTTCTCTTTCTCCCTCATCACAATTTTGCTTCTGATTTTCTTCAAACTATTAGTAGTTATTAATGGGAATAAACAGAGTGGGCTGTACATAACAGAATTGTTGAAGAGAAAGAATGTTTAAGGGATTTTATAGACACAAATTTTTTTTCTAACATATTAGTATCAATTTAAATGATCAATGTGGTACAAAGTAACAATTTGCTCTACAAAGTACAAATTTTGCCTGAGCTGTATAAATTTGGATTCTCGCCCGAAAGTTCACTTTTAAGGTTAAAGTGATCCCCATTAAAAATGACTTTATTTTGGGGCTCTTCAAATATTTGGTCTTTAATTTTTTTTGCACCTATTGCTTATCTGCTAAAAAAATAAAATTGTAGGCCAAAGTATTTTTTAGATGACCTAATTTTGTGTGATATCTAATTCAACAAATATGAGTTTAGAGAATTTTTACTTTATCCCGTATAGGTTTGGTAAGAATAAAGTTATGTCTCTTACGGCATAACTTAATGGTTTTAAAACTGAATTTATGTATCTATTGACATAAATTCTTAGGAATTAAGTTATGTCTTTTACTGTATAACTTGTGAATTATGAATCAAACATATGCCTCTATTAGCAAAGTTTCGTTGGAATTAAGTGACATAACTTGTGTTATATATTATTTTTCTAGAACTTTGGCCTTTGGGTGAGCACTCTGTGGTGTACTTGTATTATATTATAATATGATACAAAACATAAATTTATTTTTCGATGCCAGAAATATTTTCTGCCACTTCAGCTCTTAGTATATTATTTCTTGGTTTTTTTTTTTTTTACACTTTTCATGTTTATTAAAAATATGAATTTACATAGGATTAGTTAATTTTTTATCCTATTAAGAAAAGTTGTGATACTTCTTTACCTTCTAATCTTTTATCTTAATATGTGCGAGAGATAAATCGTGACAAATCGTTAGAATTTTCAATCACAAATACTAAAAAGATCCTTGCAATTCATCGAAATTTGTGGTCAAAACTCAAAATTGTAATAATCACCATAACTTGATGTTAAGATAAGTCTTGTAACTGAAATCCTTGTGATTCATCGTGATTTGGAACCAACCAAAATTTCGATAATCACCGTAACTTATTGTTAAGAAAGTGTTGCCCAATATGAAATAAAACATTCAGGTGGCCCACTAAAAATTTTGCTCCAACTTTTGGATAAATGGTTATTTTTTTGCACTATTTTGTTAACGAGGTTAAATCTTAAATAGTAACACCAAAAGATTCTATTTGTGTAAATCACTTTTCTAAAAACAATCTTTTTTCTGTTACTTATCTATTTTATTAAATCAAGAGAGAATTAATTATGTTTTTTCTATCAGTAACCATTTTTATAAAAATTTATTGAAATACTAGTCGTCAAATTTAACTTTCCAACATTTAATTAATAAAAACAAATCAGTAAATAAACATTTATCTAAATTACGATCTAAAACGATAAAACGATCATAACAAAGTCTAAAACCATATAAAACATTATCTGAAGTTATTCTAACCATATTGACTTGACTATCATGAGGTCTTTTCTTGTTGTTGGTGCAGTCACAAGTTTTTTAACGATACATTCTTTCAGCAGAATGTAAAATACAATTGAAATCCAAGTATGAGCTTCTTGTTGAAAAATATCATTAATCAATAAAAGTGTGTATCTTTAATAGCTTAAGTTTTTAAATGAGATAGTCATACACTTCAACATGATATCAGAGCAGACATAGATCCTGAGGTCGAATCTCACCACAATCAAAAAGAATTTCCATGTGTCTGCACGTGAAGAGGGGGGGTTATAATTAGTTCTTGTAAAGCACTCCAAATGTATTGTTAGCGGAAATGTGAAAATAAAGAACAAGGAAGAACAACAATATTTAACGTGGTTCGAATCAAAATAATCCTACGTCCATCAAAGAACAACTACACCAATATTTATTTCACTCTGCAAAGAATACAAGTGAAATAATACAAGAGAGAGAACATCAAATGCCTTAGAAGGTGAGAAGGCAAGTGAGATGATGATTTGAAAATGAATTAAGAGCTACCTATTATAGGAATGAATTCTTCCTATTGATGTCATCCATGACATCACTATGTGTCAAAAATGTCAAGGTTAAACATGTGAAACCATTTTATGGTTTACCTAAATTTCACCTACCAAGATATTATCTTGACTTTTATTTTGCACTAATTATCTTCCTACCAAATCTTCATATTAATTCATCTTTCATTGAGTTTGATTCCACAAGAACCAAACCAGCTATTTCAATCTCCACCTTCGTTTGCGTTCTGAGCATACGTATAAACAAATCTGGCCAAAACTTCTAAGCTTATTGGGAAATCCCGTTGTAAGAAACAAGAAGAATCAAACCTTTGTTGAACATACTATCTCCACCTAGCAGTTGTTCCCCCAGAGTTGTATCACTTGATCCATACTCCCGCCAAGTCCTTGCAGTGTGCAAACTTGGCAAGCAGGACTATCTTGGTCAACATGTCTGCAGCGTTATCGTCTGTGATAAACTTCTCAACCTTGATAGCTCCCTCTTCTACGACGTCTCGAATAAAATGGAATCTGACATCAATGTGTTTGGTGCGCTCATGAAATATTTGATTTTTAATCAAATGAATAGCACTTTGACTATCACATCTTAGAGTTGATTCCAGCTGAATCAAACTCAATTCTGCCACCAAACCTTTCAACCAGATAGCTTTTTTCACTGCCTCCGTTGTGGCCATATGTTCTGCTTATGTTGTAGACAAAGCGACAATCGACTGTAAAGTCAATTTCCAACTAACGGCACTACCAACGAGAGTAAAGATGTATCCAGTTATGGACCTCCTTCTATCAAGATCCCCTGCATTGTCAAAATCTATATAACCGAGAATTGAAATACCTTCACTTTTCTAGAAGGTTACCAACATCAGGAGCTCCTTTGAGATATCTCAATATCCATTTCACAGCTTCCCAATGCCTTTTTCCTGGATTTGCCATGTACATGCTTACCACACTTACAGATTGAGCAATATTTGGACGTGCACACCATAGCATACATAATGCTGCCAACTGCGCTCGCATAAGAAACCTTTGAAGTATGCTCCACCTCATCCATAGACTGAGGCATTTGTAACTCTAAAGGCTTGAAATGAGAAGCTAACGGTGTACTTACAGGCTTGCTCATATGCATATTGAATCTCTCAAGAACCTTTTCAATGTACCTCTTTTGAGAAAGATGTACAACATCGTCTTCTCTTGAAATCTCCATTCCAAGAATTTTCTTTGCAACTCCTAAATCCTTCATGTCAAATTCCTTGCTCAACAGTTTCTTCAAAATATTTATTTATGTGATGTTGTTAGCAGCAATAAGCATATCATCAACATACAACAATAGATAAATTATAGAGAATAGATAAATTATAGAGTTACAAGACATCTTCTTGTGATACACACAACTATCAAATGCACTCATCGAAAATTCATGTGTAGTCATGAATGCATCAAACCTCTTGTACCACAGTTTAGGGAATTGCTTCAAACCATACAAAAGACTTCTTCAGTTAACATACATGATCTTCTTTTCCCTCAGCTAGAAAACCTTCAGGCTGATCCATATAGATTGTCTCTTCTAGATCACCATGTAAGAAAGCAATTTTGACATCAAGCTGTTGAAGCTCTAAATCAAATTGTGCAACCAATGCTAGTAGCATGCGAATTGAGCTATGTTTCACGAATGGAGAAAAGATCTCATTGTAGTCAATTCCCTCCTTCTAGATGAAACCCTTTGCAACCAATCTCGCATTGAACCTAGCATCTTCCACTTTTGGAATACCCTCTTTCTTTCTGTAGGCACATTTGCATCCAACTATTCTTTCCCCTTTGGCCTTTTAACTAAGATACATGTCTTATTTTTGTGAAGAGACTTCATCTCTTCCATCATGGCTAACTGCCATTGTGCAGCATCTTTGCAAGAAGTTGCTTCAACATACGAAGAGGGCTCGAGATCCTTAATCTCTTCCTCTGCAGCAATGAACGCATGTGCAATCAGATTTTCTTGCTCTATAAGACGTTCTGATTTCCGTATATGCCTTTTTTCCCTTCCCTTCGCAATTGTGTATGGTTCATTGACATCAAGTTCTTCAAGATCTGCATCTTTTGACTCATCAATTTGAGTTTCTTGATCCTTTTCCTTAGTAAGCTTCACATGTAGCTCCACCTGCTCGTTGTTCTCATTTCTTGATAACTCCACAGAAACGTTACGAGGATCAAGTATAGAGAATTCGTCAAAGGTAACATCTCTACTAACTAAAAATTTGAGTAAGGACAAACACCAAAGTTTGTACCCTTTTACTCCATCTACATACCCTACGAATATGACCTTTTTAGCCCTTGGTTCAAGTTTTCCTTCATTAACATGATAATAAGCTGGACACCCAAATATTCGCAAGTATGAATAGTTAGAGGGTTCACCTGACCATACCTCATTTTGAGTCTTAAAGTCAATCGCTGATGCTGGAGATCAATTGACAATATGAGAAGCAATATGAACTGCTTCAGACCAAAATACTTTGGACATCTTGGCTTGTAAGAGCATACAACGAGCCTTTTCAAGAAGAGTTCTATTCATTCTCTCGACAACGTTATTCTGCTGTGGTGTATGTCTAACTGTCTTATGTCTTGCGATCCCATGAACCTTGCGAAAATCATTGAACTATTCACTGCAAAACTCCAAGCCATTGTCTATGCGAAGATACTTGATTTTTCTCTCCATTTGATTTTCAACCAAATCTTCCACTCTTTAAATGCTTCAAAAACATCACATTTTGTCATTAAGAAACGCACCCAAACCTTTCCTAAAAAATCATCAATGAATGTGAGAAGATACCTCTTTCCTTCCTTCGATGGAAGCTTAGAGGGACCCCATAAATCTGAATGGATGTAGTCTAGCACCCTTCCCGTCTTGTGCTTGCTAGTGCTGAAGTTGACCTTTTTTTGCTTCTTTAAGACGTAGTGCTCATAAAATTTAAGTGTGTTGATATTCTCACCATTCAAAAGGTTGCGGTTGCTCAACATCTCTAATCCTCGTGCGCTCATATGACCTAGTCTCATGTGCCATATTTTTGCCTTGTCATCATTAGATAACTGCACTGTAGATGCATTTACAGAGCCAATAATGGTGCTTCCCGAAAGTGTGTAGAGACCATTTTCCAGCTTGGCCTTCAACATAACTAAAGACCCTTTAGTCACTTTCATAGTTCCTCTTTCACCCATGTACTTGTAGCCTAGTTTATCTAAAGTACCCAGGGAGATCAATTTTTTCTTCAGATCAGGAACATGACAGACTTCTGTAATAGTCCTCACGGTTCTGTCATGACAGCGAACACGAACTGAACCAATGCTAACTATTTTACAAGTTGCATTATTGCCCAATAATACGGTTCCTCCACCTGTTTCATAACTGCTGAACCAATCTCTTCGAAATATCATATGTAGAGTACAACTAGAGTCCAACATCCATTTGTTGTCATATACCCCACTATTGGATAATGTTGTTAGTACATAATCATCATCAGAATCATGTACTTGCTCAATAATGGATGCACTCACCTTTTCTTTGGACTTTGACATAGGGCAATTTCGTTCAAAGTGCCCCTTCTTATGATAGCCCCAACACTCCGCATTCTTTTTGTTCACACAAGACTTTGATTTGTACTTTGATTTTCTCCTTCATTGTTAGCTAGTACGACCTCTCACAAAGAGCTCACTAGCTTCGTCACATTTGTCTCCTTCAAAATGCATCCGCACATCACAAGAGTTAAGTGCTCAAGAGTGATAGGCTCTTTGCTATACATCATTGAATTCTCAATATCACGATAATTTGAAGTCAATGAAAGTAGCAAAACACATGCTAGTGTCTCCTCATCCTTTTTAATTCCAGCAGTCTGTAAGTCCATCACAAGTTTGTTGAACGCATATAGATGGTCCTGCAACAAAGTACCCGAATCCATCTTAAATGTGTGAAAACGTCGATGTAACAACATCTTTGTTGTCACTGACCGGTCCTGGTAAAGCCCTTCCAGCCTTTTCTATAACTCTTTGGCCGTTTCCTCGGTACTTGTGCTCACTTCACAAAGTACATTAGGTGCAAGGGACATTTGGATTACACTTAATGTATCTCCTGCAATCTTTTCCTTGTCGGAATCCGATGTGTTATCGGGATACTTTCCGTTAATAGCATGGATTGAACCTTTCCTCTGCAGTAACGCCATCATCTGGATCTTCCAGATATTGAAGTTGTTGCGCCCACTAAATCTATCAATTTCAAAGTTCATGAAACTCATCTTTACTTGTTCTTCCTTTTCTACTACAATGTATTTTGAAATACAGAAAACAAGTAATTTTTTTTCTAATGTGGAAGTTCAGACTATGCTACAACCACAGAGCATACTCAAACAAAACATTGGTTCTGATACCAATTATTAGCGGAAACGTGAAAATAAATAACAAGGAAGAACAACAATATTTAACGTGGTTTGGATCAAAATGATCCTACATCCACCAAAGAACAACTGGACCAATAGTTATTTCACTCTGGAAAGTATACAAGTGAAATACTACAAGAGAGAGAACATCAAATGCCTTAGAAGGTGAGAAGGCAAGTGAGAGGATAATTTGAAAATGAATTAAGAGCTACGTATTTATAGGAATGAATTCTTCCTATTGATGTCATTCATGACATCACTATGTGTCAAAAATGTCAAGATTAAACATGTGAAACCATTTTATGGTTTACCTAAATTTCACCTATCAAAATACTATCTTGACTTTTATTTTGTACTAATTATCTTCCTACCAAATCTTCATATTAATTCATCTTTCATTGAGTTTGATTCCACAAGAACCAAACCAACTTTTTCATGTGTGTTGAAATATGGCTCCAAGAGGTGAGGTCAATTCATCATGTTTTGTCATTAAAATGGAAAGAGGACGAGGCTGCAAATTGGAGAGTAGCAAGTGACTGCTGACCAGTATGATCTCTACTTTTGCCTTGTTTTTTCCAAAAGGAATACCCACAATGGGGCCTCACCATAATCTTGACAAAACAAAATCTTCAATAAGATCTTAAGTAATCACTCACTATACTTTGGGATAATATTTCAATGAGCGATATTTTACAATTAGTGTTTAGATCAACTTACGTGCATTTCAATTATTTCGTCATGTCATGTTTCAATTGAAAATATTATGACATCCACCATTACTGGTAAGTAAATAGTCTCACCAACACGTATGACAAATAACTATAGAAATAACATCAACTAGCTATTTTAGGACGATTCGTTTAGATTTTAGCCAAATTTCACAAATTGTGGATCGTTCCTTCTTATTTTCCTTTGAGTCTGATATTTTAATTTGCTAAAACTTCAAACCTTCAATCTGAAGTTGAACTATTAGAAACGAACATAACTCCTGTCTTATTTTAGTTGCATTCGAACTTCATATTCAAATTTATAATTTTAAATTCAAAGATATGAAGTTTTCGCTAAACTTTAAAACTCCTTAAAATTTTAACTATTCCTTAATTAAAAGGTCCTAAAACTACTATTTGTACCCCTCTACCTAAATCAAATATATTTAATTTTTAAGATTCGAATTTTAGAATGATTAACCAAATGGATATGATAACAAATGAAATATTCCATTCAACTTAACAAAACTCTGTACCAACATGTGTAGGTGTCCGCAGAACTAAACGACCATTTAGTGTTACTTTAAGTCCAATCACTTAACTTTTGTCATGTGTCTAAACTGACTATTAGATTATTATTTTTTCGTGGTCGATATTATTGAAGCTCGATTAATTTAAATTCACATGATATAGATTTGTTACTTATATTAGAGCCGACTAATCAAATTCACATAGAATATTTATTAGCAATCGCTTTATATTAAAGATTATTTTCATATTCAAAGTTCGATGATCAATGTCTTTATTATTTTATGGATAACACAATTTATTAGTGGAAAAAAATTAAGTCATCTACAGCCACTTAAAGTTGTTCCCATAATTCACTTGAACACCTCAATTGAGGTTTATACCTATTGAACACCTATCTTATTCAAAACATGTACCCATTAAGTACTTTTTGATGATATGTCAACAAAGGTGTATTACACTCTTGATAGTACAAATCTGATTTTTTTTTTTTAAAAAAAAAATTGTTAAAGAATTCAAACCCTAAAGAGCCCACAATATAAAAATTATCGACAAATTTTAATTGATGTTTGAGGAAGAGAATGTGATAGGAGAAATGACAGTTATGATAGTGATGAAAATCACAAATCGAAATAAAGGGGAGAGGGTAGATGACATCTATGGTGTTGATTACAGAAATAAATGTTGGACAGACGGCTGGGCGAACTAATGGACGGACTGTGGTGGCGGCTGATTCCTACCGGAAGGTGGGGTGGGTGGGTTGTGTAGGGCTATTTTTTACTTTTCTATTATTTTTTATTTATTTATTATTTAAAGAAATTATAATATTTTCTTAAATAATTTTTTGAATCCAAATGACATGTGTCACAATTTAATTCGTTATTGTGTCATGTCATCGTGAGTGTAGCTCACACTCTTTAAATTTTTTTTACTGATTATTAAAAAATGTTAAAACGATATCAATTCTGATGGGTAGAGGTGTTCAATAGGTACAAATCTTAATTGAGGTGTTCAAATGAATTATGAAGACAACTTTAAGTGGTTGTTGATGACTTAGAGCCCGTTTGGATTGGCTTAAAAAAGTAGTTTTTAAGTCAAAAATAAAAAGTCAAACTGAAATAACTTTTAAATCAAAAAATAAAAAGTAGGGGGAGACCACTTTTGGTTTCTAACTTATTTTAAGTCATTTTTTACCTTGTCAAACACTTCGTAACTTATTTTAAGTTATTTTTGACTTATTTTAAGTTGTTTTTTATACTTGTCAAACACTTCCAGAAGTCAAAAACTGACTTAAAAATAGATTTGATCAACTTTTAAGCCAATCCAAACGGGCTCTTAAGCCAAAAAGATTCCAACGGATTTACACTATATCGATGTCGGTAAGATTCTTTGTCGTGTAATTAGAGCACAACTAATATTACCTTGTCGACAAAAAAAAAATATTCCTGCTTAATTCATTTGTTTGACCTAAATTAAAGTGAATATCACAATTGAGAACCTCAAAAAATTGTTAACAAAACACCAGAAAATGGACTTATTTTCTGTAATTTACTTCCCTTGATACTATTTAATCCTGGTGGTGCATATGCCTAATATTTGTTTATAAGAAAATTTAAATAGTTTAAAATTTTGATATTTTAAAATAAGTTATATATATTTGTGTGGTTGTAAATTATCTCAGTGAGTGTAAAGTAAATATTCGATAAATATTATTAATATTGGTAAATTTTAAATCTTGTTGATAATTTTTGTTCTATAATAAATTATATATATTATTGTGTAGTTGTAAATAATCTCACTCTTTTTTTCTCAAAAACATAATGTGAGAGGGGCACATTGAGATTCGTATTTCTTTTAATCTAAGAAGTTGCAAAAATTTACACAATATCAACGACATTCAAGTAATAACGCTATAACTTAAAGATAGATGAATCCAATGAGTATTTTACAAGAGCATACATATATATATTTTGGGAATAGTATTGAGCACCGATTTGGAGGAGAGTTTAGATAATTCACAGCGCCTATATACTATGTAGCTAGCGTAGATAGGATCGTACCACACGACAGACGACTCCTCACTTGCCTCAAGAAGGATTTTTAGTGGATCCATCAATTCAGTTGCGTTCTATATTCTGGAAAGGTATAAAGCGGCTCTGGCAACGTGGATAAGATGTTGTATCATTACGAGACTCATAGTGATGGTTAGAGAAACTCTCTAGTAAAGAGTGTGTGTGTGTATATATATATATACTTGAGTTAGTCTTACGCTTAGTGGTCGATTAAGACAAGAATTTGTTTGGGGACCAACAATAGTTCTCAAGTGTCTGTCACGTCTAGGGTGTAGCAATGAGTTCCATAATTTAGAGAAATTATACACTAATTAAATTTTAAAAACATTAAAAAAAAAAAAAAGAGTTGATCAGGCTAAAGCAGACACATCGATGAAGATGTGTCTATTTCACCTCAACTCCCTCTTATATAAAATAATAAAATAAAATAAAACAAAGAAAAAAAGATGTTTTTTCATAAAGGGAGTTAATGCTGAAGCAGACACATCAATGTGTCTACTACACCTCAACTCCCTCTTATATAATAAGAGAAAAAAAGAGAGTTGAGGCCGAAATAAACACGTCAATGAAGACGTGTCTACTTCACCTCAACTTCCTCTTATACAATAATAAATTTTCAAAATAGAGAATTGAGGCTAAAGCAAATACATTGATGTGTCTGCTTCACCTCAACTGGAGTTGAGGCTAAAGTAAATACGTCGATGTGTTTGCTTCACCTCAACTCTCTCTTATATAATAAGAGAAAAAAAAAGAGTTGATGCTGAAGCGGACACATCGACATAGATTACCTCGACTCCCTCTTATTATATAAGAGAAAATGCAATTGAGGAAGGCACTAGATTCCAACTTTTTCAGAAAGTTGACAAAGATAAATGGGAGATGCATACATGGAAATAATGTTCTATCCACCCACCCAAAAAAATCCATGCCCTAAGAGGAAATAATTTAGAAGTATGAAAATATTTAGAAGGGCGGTGGTGAGGTATATTGACATAATATTTACTATGACTTTGCCCAAAGAGCGAGTTGATTTGTCAATTTTAACACTTTATATCCATATTCTCCACCACAATTTGATATAAGCACCAACTTTTCTTTATTACAAGTCTGAGAATTAATGAGTCCACTTCATTTCTTTTCCACATTGTGGTGGAGCTTCAAATCATATAAACAACGACGATAATAACTATGCTCCATTTCCAAATAAATTAATACTATTACAAATTATTATTTATCATAAAATTGTTTATCGTTATATTCATAGATACTTTAATTAAATTAGTAAGAAAAAATAAAATAATAATATTTTCACAAAAAAAATTAGTAAGCGTTCTAATATTTTCGTGAGAATTTATTTCTTACTATGCATTTCCTAAGTGAATTGATTCAGTGAAAAATGGGTGAAAAAAATAATAGTTTATAACATAAATTATTCATTTGTTTATGATGGGAAAAACGTTTGTTTCTAATAATGTAAGATCAACTAAATGAATCTTCATTTCTTCAATTAAACTCATGATATCATATCATCATAATAATTAAAAAAAATTGTAAACTATATATATATATATATATATATATATATATATATATATATAAGTTTGAACTTATTTTCAACTGTAGTTATCACCTATGTAAATCTTTTCTTTTATTGTGTTCTATCTAATTTAATTTAACTAAGTCTGGATTAAATCAAACATTTGAAATTTTCATGTAATTTTAAATTTATACTATGTCCCCTTTTAACTTTTTTTTTTTAAAAAAAAATTGAATATAAGGGAAGGAAAAATGAAGATGATGGGAATTGATCCCTCACCAACAAGGTGCTAAGAGATTCCTCATCCTCTTTTAACTTCAAATTATGTAAACGACCTTTTTTTATATAAAAGAAAAAGGTAGAAGATACAAATTAAAAGTGTGGATAAGAAGAAGAATTAATTAAAAGGATAGGAATTAGCTAGCCTATAAGCACAAAGTTATTTAGAGAACTTGCTTTCAAAAAAGTGACTTTACTTTCTACCACAAAACATAACTCCATGATAGTCTTGGTCAAAACTCAATAAAGCAACCCAAACTAAATCTAATCAGATTTTTGTTACTATGCCAAAATCTTTAAATTAAGAATCAAAGTAGTCCTTCTATTTTAACATAGAGCACTGATAATTCTTCACGTTTCAATAATTGATACACTTTTGATATTCTTACTATCAAAATTTTAACGGACTTCTCTTCTGCACGTGAGAAAGATTTTCATCATTACTAACCAATTCTTCCCTTGTTTTTCTCTTTGACAGTAGCAATCATTATTTCATAACTCCATTCCCTTAGACAAATCAAAATAAAAAGAATGATATTTGGAGAAGTAAAATCGATTCAGTTGCATATGTTGTTTTTGAGATTAATTTTTTTTTCTTTTTATTTTTTGTGTATCTCCCTTCTATGGAAATCTGTCAAGAGTAAAATTCTTTGTTTTTAGGAATGCAAAGCAGTATTTATTGTCGTCTAGTCTTCTTCAATGTCTTATGGATCGATTGTTTAAACTCGAGGAGGGTACTATGCATATTGGTGTCTTGTTTATCTGCAAACAAGTTTTTTGCATAAAAGGTGCTCAATCAATTATCCCAGTGATAATTTGGCCTTATTGTCCATTCTACTTGCTCCAATTATGACAGATACATTCTAAATATTAGTAGAAGCCTATAAATTGAAAAAAAAAAAGATTGGGGAAAATTCAATCTCATGTGTTTCATGTTTGCAATGTATTAATAAAGCTCGAAGAACTCATGTTTTTGTTGTAGTATAGGAAAATGTATTTTTTCATTTTTTGCAATGTAATGGATTTGGTATGTAATATATGTTGGTTTCAATTTGTTGAGAAGTTGGCTTTAAAACATAAGTAGGACTGTAGGAGTTGATTCTTTGCCATTGTCGTACCTTAACAACATAGTTGTTTCAAAAAAATGGATAAAGTTTTTAATGAAATCCAGAACAAAATTGTGATTAGAGTTTGATTTGAAGAAGAAAGGAATAAACAAATCAGAAGTCTAATTTCATAAGGAAAAGAGACCAGGAAAACTGAGTTTTGGGGAGAAATTTTCTCACGTGCAAAGGAGAACTCCAGTTAGAATTTAGACGGAAGTTTGCAAGAGTATCAAAAGTGTACCAATTATTAAAACATGGAGGACTATTAGTGATTCATGTTAAAACACAAGGATTATTTTGATTCTTAATTCGAAGATAAATAGCAATTTTGATCCTTTCCTCTGTTACTTTTAGCACAAATAAACAAGTATTTTTGAATTTCCCCTCTTGCAAACTAAACAAACACATTTAACATGGCACACATATATTAGAGTGAATATTGAGTATGTTTTTAATGATGATAAATAAATTATGCTTGTTTTAAGATTGTGTTTTAATTATGCATAATCGGTAAAACAATACGGAACATAGTAAAAAGAATTAGCAATAACATAAGTTATTGCTAAATTACCATATATGATGTAATTCATGCGGCTGACATGGAAGTAAGGATTGAGACGCAAGTCAGGAAAGTTATAAGTATCTGAGATCAATAATTCAAGGAAATGAGGTGATTGGTGGTGATGATACATATCGTATTGGAGCGAGGTGAATGAAATGAAAGCTCATATCATGTGTTTTATGTGATAAGAATGTTCCATCAAGCTGCCTTAAAGGTAAATTTTATAATGGAGTGGTCAGACTATGTAATTGTATGGGGCGGAGTGTTACGTTGGTCGATCAAGAAATCCTCGCATATCTATAAGACGAGAGTAAATATGAGGATGGCCGGATGTATCGGCATATTAGGAGAGATGGGATCATGAAAGTAGCTATCTGAGATAAGCTGAGAGTGACCTTCATGGTGGGCAAGATGTGGTAGGCGTGACAAAGATGATTCGAACATGTGAAGAAAAGACACAGATGCCCTAATAGAGAGGTCTGAGAAATTGTCTATAGTGGGTATAAGGAGAGGCAAGTCGAAGAAGTTTACGTGAGAGAGGTCATTAGACAGGACATAGATCACCTACAACTTATTGAGGACATGACCAGTGTTTTCAAAAACGTTTTTTGGGTGAGTCTCGGGGTAGAGTGCACTAAAAACGCACCAGGGCACAAATGTAAAGGCGTAGATCCATAGGGCGTAAGCTCCAAGCGTAAGCCCTGGGCGTAAAAACGTATGCTCTGGGCTTTTTTTTTAAAAAACTTTTTTGCTTTAAATCATATTTTTATTATTGGTGTAATGATATTTCTCAAATAGTAATTGTAATACTTTTTTTCTTCATTATTGGTGATAAATATATTTCTCAAATAAAAATCATAATATTATATATATATATATATATATATATATATATATATTTATTTATTATAGGTTATTTAATTAAATTTATTTGTAAAATAATTGAAAGTTTTACTTTTACTTTTTTTTGGTAGTAAAATTATAAAATTGAATATACATGAGACTATGCCCCGTAGATCTATAAGACTTACGCCCTGTGTCTCGGGGCTTACGTCTTACGTCTCGCCCTGTACTACATAAAATGTCTCACCTCACGTCCCCGCCTTTTAAAACATTGACATGACCATAGATCGGAAGATATGGAAGACCGAGAACTAGAATGGAAAGTTAATAGGTCAAGCATAAATTAGTTCCTTTTCCAAAAATTGTTATTATCTCTCCCCTACTATCTTATTTTTCAATTTTAGTATCACTTGTTGTTTCCTTTGCTTTAGTTATCGTATTATTTATTGTTTCTATTGTTCTCTTCTTCATTGTTTTCACATGACTTTTTCATTATTATATTTTTTTTACATACTTATTTATTTTTATATGTTTTACTTGAGTCGAAGGTCTATTAAAAATAATCTCTCTATCTCTAAGCTAGGGGTAAAGTTTGCCTGCTCTCTACTCTTCTCATGCCCTACTTTGTGGGACTACAATGTGTATGTTATGCTATTATCATTTTACTTGAGCCTAGGATCTATCGAAAATAATCATTCTATCTTTCACAAGATATGGATAAAATGCATACTCATGAGATTACATTGGATACGTGTTTAGTGTATACGTGGATCCTTTATGTCCATTCTACTCCGTCATCAATATACAAATGACTCATTGTAATTTGGCTATGCAACATCTTGCTTTCTAAAAACAAAAAGTTTTTTTTTTTTTAAAAAAAGAAGCAACAACCTACATGGCTACACGAAGTCAATGATCCTTGATTTACAGACAATGATAACAAGTATCCATGATAACTCGTGGCACATAAAAATATTAGAAAAATAAAGAGAGATGAGTTTGAACACTAGTAGTAGTAGTAGTGTTCTTTAATTATAACATTTAGGGAGTACTAAGTGCACAATGAATTGGTCAAAGCACTTTGCGCTACCACTAATACATTTTTTTATGGCTAGGCTAAGTGTGACAGTGATTGTAATCATGATGATAATGACACCATAATATAGGAGCCTGGGCAATTATGTTTTTCAAAGAATACCACACTTATTGAGTTCATTTGCAATTTTTAAAACCAAAATGAGGAGAGGTATATGTTTTGAAACACTTAAATATTGGATGAAAGTTTGATATCATCTACTTTATGGTATGACCCTCCTTTTTACTTTTTGGTGACCAAACCAGCATGACCTAAGTCCTAACCTTTGCTACGTGAAACTCTATTATATTTTACTTTATATTAAAGTAATGATCATGTTGATTGTGAAACATAGATAAGTTCTACTTACATGAAACTTGCAAAAATATGGTTTGTCCATCAACTAAGTAGATGAAAATCATTGGAGACTAAAAGGATTAAATCTCATCAGATGATTCGTTTCACTTACCTATGCCTTCATGACAAAATTTCTGATACACACAGAAGCTTGATGGTAAATAGTGTCATGCTTGTCTTGATGGTAAATAGTGGCATGCTTGCTTGTGGAATAAGATTTCCTTATATTTTAATAATTTTTTCCTAAATTTTAATACATTTTCCTTTTGGAATAAGGTTTTAATTGAAAAAAATCCTTAAATTTTAATACCTTTTCCTTGTGGAATAAGATTTTCTTATATTTTAATACCTTTTTCCTTTGTGGAATAAGATTTTTCTTAAATTTTAATACAATTTCCTTTTGAAATAATGTTTTCTTTCTCTATAAATAGGAGACCCATTTACCCAAATTATATCATAATATTATTAAAAATAGAATCTCTATAAATCATCCTTTTTTTAAAAAAAAATTACTATTCAAAGTTTGGACCCCCTTCATAAGATTCTGGCTACGCCACTGCTGATACATGTGCTTGTGAAAGATAACATGTATGATAAAATAATCGACATGCATACAAGTTGATCCGAACATTGAAACTAGACTTAGGCATGACTAAGTGGATGAGGGACCATGATGCAAATCAGTGTTGAGCTCCCCACCATAGGTGCAAATAATAGTAAGTGGATGGTGATGCAATGGAAAACGTAGTGCTCAAAAAATGCAAAATTAAGGAAACTCGTTGACATTGCTACAAAGTTTTATTAGTTCTCAAATGGGAAAATAAAAAGGAGGGGAAAACATTATCGATAAATTGGTGACAATGATAGTGCTATTCCCACCCAAGAAAGCACAAGTCAGAGCTTTTAAACATTTTTTACCCCACAAAAAGAAAAAAAGGTGAGGGTGACTTATCCACAAAAAATACTTTTTTTTTAATAAAAAGGATGTTGGTCGAATATACTTTCCCAAATGCATGAACCACAATGTCAAAATTCTTGTAACACAAAATCCATTCAAAGTTGAAAAATTCTGTTGAACAAAATTAAACTATTAGAGGATATTGGAACCAGTGTAACATCTTCAACTAAGAAAAGTTAAATATGTAAAAGTAGATTTGTTTCAGATTTTTTTATTAGACCAAAGTAGCAGTGGTGAAGTTCATCGATTATCATCATCACCCCAACTATCAGTTGTTCCATTTTCCTACATGGATTATCGCCATCTATGTATTAAGACACACCTCAACTATCAGTTGTTCCCTTCATATTTTTTACCTGAAGGGTGGTGATTACCTATTGGTCTTTCCCCTGGAACTGTTCTGAATTAGGACATTCTCAACTCAGGGCTGAATCTTGGGCCAATACAAATAGGGACAGTTCCCTTATTTAGGCTGACAACTCCTTTCTAAGTTTGTCCAAACCCAATCCTAGGGTCCAATTAGCTGGCACAAATGCCAAAACTTAGCCACTAAAAAATCGGGTAGGAATATCATTTCCTTTTTTATGTGACAACTGATAAGTAAATGACACTAACATACAACATGCAAGATGGAAAGAGAAAAGCTTTATAGCCAAGGGTCAATCAGAAACCTCTCTACCTCACACAAGGTAGGGATAAGATCTGCATACACCCCACTTTCCCTAGACTTCACTTATAAGATCACTGTGTTGTTGAAGTTGTGTTGTATCCGGACCAGCTTGCGCACACCTCGACTACAGGAAAAAGCATAACATAATTAATTAGTTATGCGAAGACTGAAATGCACCATGGAACATGGAAAAATACCGGAGGTTACAGACCACAAGCTTTGCCCGTTTCTCTTCGGCCTTGGATAGACGCATGGCCAGCAAATTTCGGTGTTTTGGTGTTAGTTATATACTAGAATAGGCCCAATACCACTTCCCAAGTTGGTGCACTTGAATAACCTTCAAAAATTCTACTCCTAATACTTTCTCAACAATTTCAGAGATTTATGCAAAATCTCTTCGATAAGCAGTTCTGGCATCAGAAACTTTTGAAGAACCTTTCAGGTTGAAGTACGAAATTTGTAATGGATAGGAAGTATCATGAAAATGAGGCGACGAATTCATCAAGATGATTCAGACATACAGCCTACCGAGAGCTCGAAGAAACACAACTAAATCAATGATTGAAAATCAATTTTGAAAAATAATGAAAAACTGCAAATTCTTCAATGTTGCAGCTAAGATTGTGGAATAATCACTTTGTATAATGTGCCTTACTCCCTCCCCTTATATGGAAGTCTTTTTCATTGGCAATGTCCCAAAAGGTTGGGCACCATTCTTCTACTAATATCATTTTATAAATAACTTCAAGAGTTCTAAAACTCAGAGCTATTTAACCAATCAACATAGTGTTTATCTGAATTTTTGCTTTTTCAAACGAAATTCCATTATCACTTAAACATTTTATTCAACTACTACTTGTACAATTATACAAACTATTTATAATCCTTCTCTAGTCTAATATAGTGTAATAAAAAATGGGAAAGAGGGAGTACAAATCATTTTGGAAGTTCAATTATTCAATTCTCCCCAGGCAACTAAGTGGAAAAGCACATTTTATTTACAATCCCTTTGGGAAAGGACAAATATTATTATCAGTTTTAGAAGTCATGCAGACAAGAAGTTCAGGGACTGGTCTTACAAAAGGCAATCTTATTGCCCCAAAATAGTAAAGTCAAGTAACAAAGTAAATGTACTATGCATACCACACTCTCATTCCCTTGCTAGGGAACCAAATAAGCAACTTCTCTGGTAAGGCAATTGAAATATTTAGAGCACGCACTATCTCAGAACGGTGAAAGAGAGCCAACTTTTACATGTAAGAACATTATACTACACAAAAATTCTATTTGCTGGGTGAAAGTTTCTCAGATAAGCCTACTTCTCTTGAAAGAAGCATGATCACTTTCAGAGTACAAGATAAATACTTCTGCTTCACAATGGTAAAAGAGTATATGTAGGGCAAATTCACAGACACACAAAGAATCCTTTTAACCAAATTTCAAGCATGCTATTCTCTCTTTCTTTATTTTCTATTTTGATGTGTTCTCCACCCGGTGTCCGGATTCGTGCTGGGAAGTCTCGTTTGGGTTTTTTTGGGGGGGGGGGGGTAGTGCTCCTTACCAAACACACCCTAATCCTACGCCTCAAACTCGAGATCGTTGGTTAAGGATGACGGAGTACTTACCACTTCACAACAACCTTTGGTAACAATCATGCTATTTACATAGAGTAGCGAGAGAATCTAGCAATTTAAACATGCAAATAAAAAGTAACTGGTGTATGTTCTTTCAATGAATTTCTTACTTAACATACCTTCAAAAGAAAAATCCAATTGTTGCATCTAAAAGATATCCTTTAGGCTAGTAAACTGCTGGACCTAAATTTGACATTTACTCTCAAAAGTGAAGATCCTTGAATAAGAACAACTTGAGCTTAGATATCTTCCATCACTAATCACCAACTAAAACTTTGTAATCCCTTCTTAAATTTAACAGCACAATAAATTCTCAATGTCAATGCTAAAATGTAACATTCCTCCCAGACAAATCAATTTTTCCCTAGAGTTAAGTGAGATCTTGTTGAGCTTCTTTGGTGTGTGACCCTTGGAAGAACAAATCAAATTAGCATGAGATATAATTCGTGTCAAAAGGATCATGATCTGTAATTGCGGTTACCTTTATGTACAAGCTTGTTCAATTAACACAAAGACAGGAATTGGCAAACTAGAGATTTTTCTTCTTTTCTTCTCTATTTTTTACGGAAAGGAAAAGAACAAACGAGAGATCTAGTAAGTGGGATCAAAGTACTTAAGTAGGATCAAGAGAAATACACAGACAATTTGATTGTTTGATATTCTGATATGGACTGAAATTAGTACAAGGTGCAGCAACAATTGCTAACACTTCAAAAGTTTGAAAGTCTCCACAACTATAACACGTTTATTCGAAGATCTACATTAATCACTAGTGACAGTCTCAACACATGAAAGTAACATTTTAACATTTCAAATGTACAATGCTTTACAAAACCTTACGAAGAAGAATCCTCCTTGCTGCCGCGATTCCAACGTCGGGCACTCCTAAATCGGACTCATCGTGGAACCAGCCCACTGAATTCTGAGCTGCCTGAACAATTTGTGAAAATCCTACACCAAAACAATATAACAATATAACAATATATCAAACCTCAAAATTACAATGTTGTGACCACTCACTTAATCATGCTTAGCTAAAAGCATGAATTATAACACTTCAACAGAAAATTTAAAAGAAAAAACAAGGCATGCATTGCATCAACAGAGACACAATTGATAGGAAGAACATTCAGAAAGTCCTACAAATAAAACAAAATCGAGAGATACAATGTAGAAACTCTAATTAGAAGCAGAGGCAAATGAGCATCAGCGTATGATGCAAATAGAAGGAAAACGAAATCAAGAGATACAATGTAGAAACTCGAATTCGGAGCAGAGGCAAATGAGCATCAGTTTACGAGCAGCTACAAGGAAAACAAAACCGAGAGATCAAACTACAAAACTAGAATTCATAGGAAGCAATTATATGTGGCCTACACACACAATTATATGATACAACGTAGAAACTCCAATTTGAAGCAGAGGAAAATGAGCATCAGTGTACGAGCAGCTACAAGGAAAACAAAACCGAGAGATCAAACTAAAAAACTATAATTCATAGGAAGCAATTATATGTGGCCTACACACACAATTATATGATACAACATAGAAACTCCAATTTGAAGCAGAGGCAAATGAGCATCAGTGTACGAGCAGCTACAAGGAAAACAAAACCGAGAGATCAAACTAAAAAACTAGAACTCATAGGAAGCAATTATATATGGCCTACACACAATTATATGATACAGAGTAGGAACTCCAATTCGAAATAGAGGCAAATGAGCATCAGCAGCTACATCTCCAATTCATGAATATAGAAAATACTCTTACAAGAATTAACAAGCCTTTAAATCCTAGATCCATCTTTGATTCCAACACAGAAATGTGAACAAATATCTTAACGAATTCTGTTTTCTATAGGTATCAAAATAAGGATTGAGTAATTAATGTTAAGATAATAGAATCATATTTTTCTTCTTTTTCCCAACGATTAGAGTATCAGATTGAACAAGTGATTGTAGTGAAAGAGAAAGTTGAGATGGGAGACCTCCGGAGACGGTTTGTTTGTTGTGGCGGATATCGTGAACGGTGGCGGAGATTTTCCAGTAGAGAGGCCGGCCGACGTAGTAGAGTAACAATACTACTAAAATCGCTATCACTACTCTGAATGTCATCTTCCCCATTTTTGGCTTTCTCTTTCACACACAGAAATCATCTGTTTATGGCATCAAAATTGTAGTCGTGGCGATGACTGGCACAAGACACAGGAACCACCTGTATGAACGTCGTCGTTTTCTCAAGCTGACGTTTTGGCCATAAGTTTTGTCAAAATAATATTTTTTTAAAAAAATATTTTGTCGTAAAATTTTATAGTTTGATCACTAAATATTTTTAAATTTTCACTCATAAAACTTCAAAAAAATAAAAAATAAAGTAACATACATATCTAAATATAATTTTTAATTCTAAATAATTAAATTCATAATCTATGATCAGATGAGAGCTAACAAGGTGTTTGATCATAAATTTTAAATATTTTTTCTTTTGTGTAATTTATAAAAGTTTTGACGTTATATATTTTGCAACAATATTTGAAATAATATTCATAATTGAATGTATTTAAATATAGTTTTTAAAAATAAAAAAAATGAGTTTTTTCTTTTTTTTTTTTGAAATTGAAAGATGCCCAAGATGGGCCTTTTATTAAAGATAAACAAAATAATAAGACAAATACAATGGCTCCAGGCCCAAAAGTGGCCCCAACCCAGAAAAAAGTTGCCTAAAACAGAAAAAGGAAAGTGACAAATGAAATAATCACGCTTAAACTCCTCAGCTCCACCTATTTCCAGCAAAACACATGGAGCTCCGATTGTCTCCTCCGCTCCACCTACGATTTCCAGCAAAATCCATGGAGTTCCAGTTGTGCGCCGAAGTTGTGAAGTCTTCACCCAAATAATACACCTCCGATCCTCAGTAGCACTACAAACACTTTCATGTTCGGTTTGTAATCATCTGGATGTCAAAAAATTCTCATTGACATCATGATTCAACACTAAAGAAGACTTCTTCAACATGAATGTGACATAGTTGTACTTAAAGCAAAAGGTGTGAGTCGATTTGAAACCTTCCCTATATCTTTCTCATTTTCCTATTTTTACAACTTATAAATTTTCCTTTCAACAGATTGAACCCCAATGGAGCTGATACCACTGTTAAAGAGGACAATTTTTCAGTTGCCAAAGCAGGTATTGAGAAATTTTTTCTTGTAAGTATCCTTATGTTTCCTCAGTTGTTATTTGTATATTTAGCTTCCTTGATTCAGCTTGCCTGTTGTTTAAACCTGTAGCCTGTACCCAGTATTTTGAAGTCGTCTAATTCATAGATTTGGCATGCTGTTTTTTTCCAATTGAATAATTTCTTTTCCTGCTGTGGAAATTCTTGCATGTTATAAAATTGGTGTCTATGTGTACCTGCAAAATCAAAAGCATGATTAGTGAAAAAATCTGCTAACATGTTCCCCTCTCGATAAGTATGCACCACCTCCACCTCTCTATTCATCATCAGATCCTTTATATAGCCTATATCCAGAGTTGTCAACCAAGGGACCTTCCATATTCCATTTATAACTTTTTGACCCATTAAGGAATCAGTTTCAATGATCAAAGGTACTAGACTGTGCTGTAAGCAATAGTCTATACCAATTCTAATCGCCTTAACTTCAGCTTCAATTACAGAGACCTCCCCTAATAACCTAGTTTCAGCATATACCATCTCCCCGTCTTCATTCCTGATACACAAAGCCATTGATCCAGACCCAAGCCTCATTGAACCATCAGTGTTACATTTGAATTTACCCCTTGGAGGATGCATCCATCTAACAATTTTGGTATGTAACTTTGGGGTGTAACCTTCCAATAACTTCACAATCAATGGCCAATTTTTAGGGATTCCCTCTGACCATGGATATCTATACTTGGTAAACAAATATATATTTCTATTAATCTCCAACATCATGGTTTGTTTAGAAATAACTCCCCCATGTTTAATCACATTCCTCCTTTTCCAAATCTGCCATATTATAAAAGCAAGGACTGCTTTAAAGATAGGCTTTAATTTATTAGCACAATCAGCCTTCCACCATTCCCCCAAGACCTGCTTAATTTGCACTAATTGGCATTACACTCCTGCAGCTTCATTAAACTACTTCCAAAGATGATTAGAATCAGGACAATTAATAAATAGATGTACAAAAGATTCTTGTATCCTATTGTTACAACAACAACAATACAGAATTTGCAATGCCTCTTCTGATCAAAATTTCCCCAATAGGAATTCTTCTAAACCACATCCTCCATAACAGGAAGGACACCTTGTAACGTAATCCTTTCACCCATATGTTAGATATATTCTCTATAGGCTCTTTCCTGTATCTTCATAAATCTCATGTTGTTCCTACCTTGAATTGTCCGGACCCACTAGGCATCCACCAAGGTTTATCTCTACCCTGAGTAAGTACCAGATTTCCCATGACACTGTGTATGTGATTGCATACATCCTCATCAAAATTTTCCTGCAACACTGCCTGATCCCATCCATCTTCATTGACCAGTTGCATTACAGATTCCACTTGGCTATGATCCTGCCGAATATCAATATGAAAATACAAAGCCCCCAACTGCATCCAATTATCAAACCATACACTAGCGTGTCCCTTCTTTGGTTCCCACCAAATCTCTTGATCAAAGAAATCTCTTGCCAGTAACATATTTTTCCATACATTTGATCCCCCTTTCCATTCTACAATTTGTGGTATGTGTCTCTTGCAATACTTGTTCCACATATAATTAGACCACATAGTATTAGTGGTCCTGAATTTCCACCATAGTTTAGCAAATAAAGCCTTTGAAATATCAAACAATGATCTAAATCCCAATCCTCCTTCTACTTTTGGTACACAAATAATATTCCATGCAATCCAATGGGTAGATCTACCCACTTCCTTGAAGTTCCATAAAAATTTAGCAAAAATTCTACGGATATCATATATTACACATTTAGGAGGATTAATGACAGAAAGTAGGTATATTGGAATACTCTGTAAGACACTGTTGATTAAAATAGCTTTACCCCCAAAAGACAATAATTTTCCTTTCCATAACTGTAGCTTGCTTTGAATCTTTTTTAATAGTTCCGTGAAATGCACCTTCTTTTTCTTATGATGGCCAATAGGGCAGCCCAAATACATCAAGGGAAAACTTCCTTTTGTGAAACCAGTGAACTCTTCCACCAATTGATTAGAAACTACTGCTGCTTTACTGTACAAATAAAAGGAACTCTTCTCCTAGTTGATCAACTGTCCTCTGCTCTTCATATTTCCTCAAAACCTCCATTATAAGCTGTAAGGATGTTTTATCTGCAACTGCAAAAATAATTGTATCATCTGCATACGCCAATGATTCAATTTATCACTCCATTTAGGTAATCCATAACTTTTATATTCATAGTTATCAAATAAATGATTCATTGCCTTGGATAACACTTCTGCAGATAATATAAATAGCGCAGGAGATAAAGGATCTCCTTGCTTAACCCCTCTGGTAGAATGGAAAAAACTATGGCTTTGGCCATTAATTAGCACCGAGTACCAATTGTTAGCAATCAGTCTCCAAATCATGTCAAGCATTTTTGCATCAAACCCCATTTTCTCCAGTACCCTGATTAAGAACCTCCACTCTACTCTATCATAAGCTTTTGTCATGTCAAGCTTTATGACCACATTATCAGGCTTACCCCTTAGCCTTATATCAGAAATCACCTCCTGGGCCAATAACACATTTTCTGATATGTTTCTGCCTTTAACGAATCCAGATTGGTTTTCTGATATTAATTTTGGAAGAAAACCTTCAATTCTATCATGAACAAGCCTAGAGATGATTTTATTCAGAAAATTGCTCAGACTAATTGGCCAAAGATCTGAAAAGGAATGAATCATGTCCTTTTTAGGTATTAGGACCAAATTAGTATGTGTAATAGATCTAGGCAAAGTAGCACCCTGAAAGAAAGAATGAACCATTTGGATGATATCAGGACCTACAATATCCCAACAACTTTGATAGAAACACCCATTAAAACCATCAGGACCACAAGCACTATCAGCATTCAGTTTAAACACCACCTTTTAAATCTCTACAGCATCAGTCATCTCATTAACCCAAGCATTTTCTTCCTGGGAGATCTGAGGTTGTATCCATTGTAACAAGGACATCTCATTAGTGACACCACTAGTAAACTGTTTCTCAAAAAAGCAAACCCCTTCTTTTGTGATCTCATTTTCAGATTCTGCCCATGACCCATCTGCTTTTAATATTCTTCTCAATGCAAGCCTTTTTCTTCTCCCCCTAACTAGGGAGTGAAAGAATTTTGTGTTCCTGTCTCCTTCTTCAAACCATTGCATACTAGCCTTCTGCCTCCAAAACTCTTCTTCATAGTGAAGATACAATTTTAATTCTGCATGTGCTTGCTGCAAGATAGACCTATTATCAGGAGAAGGATCTTCCTGAAATAGGACTTCTTTAATCTTCACAATCTCTTCTCTAATAGCAATTTGTTTAAAAATATCCCCAAACTTCTCTCTACTCCATTTGGACAAAGCGTTTTTGGTCCTTTTCTGTTTCTGTTTCAGCTGGATGAAAATGTCATCAGAATTTTCAGCCACCCAATTCTGCTTGACAATTGCTTTGAAATCTTCCCTTTCAATCCAAAATTTCAGAAATTTGAAAGGCTTAGCTATATGAGGATTGCCCACCCCACAAGAAAGAAGTAATGGTGCATGATCAGAGCTTGTTCTAGCAAGATGTTGTACACCAATATTACCATACATGTCAAGTAATGATTGATTAACAACAATCCTATCTAATCTCTTGAAAATACATTCTTCATCCACCCTTCCATTCCACCAGGTAAAAGGCTTTCCTGAGAAATTAATATCAAAGAGATCACATGAATGAATACAGATGGCAAAATCCTCATATTCATGTGGATACACAGGTAGTCCACCAATCTTTTCTTCATCTCCTAGAATCACATTGAAGTCACCCCCCACCATCCAAGGCATGGAATAAGTATGACTTAATGTTAACAAATCTTGCCAAAGATCTAATCTCTCAAGATTTGAACATTTAGCATATATCGAAGTAACTAGGATCTGATTACCATCCTCCAAAGTAAGATGTAATGTCAACTGCTGCTCAGAATCTGATACAACCCCTACTTGAATATGTTGATTAACAAACACCACTATTTTTCCATTTACATTATAATTGACATATTGCATCCCTAACCTTCTTTTGTACCTTTGTATCTGTCTAACATTTTGAAATGGCTCCATCAAAGCAATCATCATAAACTTGTGATGTCTATGATGCATTTGTACCCTATGAAAGGTCTGTTGTGTTCTAACAGACCTAATGTTCCAGAATAGTGCTTTGTAAGTCATTTAAAACTAGATTTCACCGCCCTCCTAGTTTGAATTCTTGTAGGCAGAGTATTAGTTATATCTCCTTTCCCCTTGCCTTTCTTCATTGTAGGTGATAGACCAGTTTCTTTTTGGATTTGATGTATGTTTGAGTCATTTTCCTCTTCTTCTCTATCATCTACCTCTGTCTCCTTTTCTGTTATTGTAACTTCTATTGATGACATTGTAGGTGCCTCATGCAGATATTGGTGTGAGACCAACACATGTAACTTGTTCATTGGCTCCGACTTACCAGTAAGCACATGGCCTAATGCTGATTCAGGTTTAGTGTTCTCTAGCTCAAACAACTTTTGAGAATCATGATTGTTCTCCACGGCTGCTATCTCATCAGATGTTTCTGCTATTTGTAGAGGTTCCGGATATATAACATTTCCCAATTCTTTCATTAATATCATCTCCTCTTCCATTCCTTGTGTATTTGCAGGTTATAGCCAGTGTCTTGTTATTATCACCCTCCTCTTCATTATGTGCATCAATATCACTTTGCTGTTTTCCAGCATGATTCTGATTTTTTCTTCTTCTATAAACTATACTGTTAGTACCCCCAGCTCAAGTGATCCTGGCGATGCTCAGTCATGTCACCTTGTTGTTCTTCATTATCATCTACTACTGTTTCAGGTATTGTCCCTGACACCTCTTCAATATTACACAGACTAGTCTGATCCCCACTCTCCATGTCTTGTTGATTTTCTGTATATATAGATGTATCTACATGCGTGTATTCTATATTTGCAGGAACACCACATATCTTCCCTTCATTGGTATTGGCATCATCATCACCTTGGTCATTCGCTGTTATCCTTTGTTCACCCATTTCCATCCCAGTGCACTGGTTTGTTGTTGGATCAGCTTTTGCAAAAGCTTTTGTGACCTAATTCTTCGTGGATAAATGTTTCTGATTATTGTCGACTTGCTGCCCTATCTTTTCTTTGTGAGAACTGTAATCCTGAGTAGTTGTGTTTTCTTCCTTATCTTTGCTTGTAATGATTGTAATGCTTGTACTAGTCTCCCCATCTTGTTGGCCCTCCATATGTATGCTACTGTCATTAAGAGCTGCAAAAGAATTATTTGTGTTGATGTCTTCTACTCTTTCCTTTTGTTCATTAGATTTGTGTCTGGAGACAATTTTACTAGTAGGTAGCTACCTCTTGATTTGTCTGCCCACCCTTATTACATTTTCTTCTAATTGCACATCTTTCCTCTTCTGTTCATCCTGGTGCCTTCCTGCATTGGCTTTCTAAGTTCAGGATGAAGGACCCTGCATTCAATTTCATCATGTCCTTGTAATTTACACTGCTTGCAATACTTCGGGACCATGTCATTGGCTTTCTCCACCCTAGATGTTTTGTTTTCTACATTCACCACTTCAAGTTCTACATACTTGGGAAAATCTGCAAGCAAGTTCACCTGCACCTTGACCCTAGCACAGCTAGGTCGAGTCTTATTTATAGTAGCCGTGTCTAACTGTAACGGTTTCCCTACTGCTGAAGCTAATGAAAAAATGGAATCCTTAACAAAAAAGGTTGGCTTTAAATCCGGAAAGGAAATCCATGTCATCGCTTGTGTTATTTCCTCCTTTACATTAAATTTAGCATCATAGATCAAAGGTCTCATCATGTAGGAGTATCCATCCTTAGCGAGAATGTAGTAATTAGGTTTAGACATCATGTTGATAAAATCCTCCTGTCTACTAAACCTCATTAATATGTGTCTATTCCTTAGTAAATCAATCTTGCAATCTCCTTTAACATTACATTGTTTTGGAATTTGAATACGCAGTTCCTCGATTTCTGGCCATCCATATGAAAATTTACCAACCACTGTGTATTGTAGGTTCTCAATAATATTCATACGATCCAGTTCCTCCTCAGTCCAAACCACCCTTGGAATTCCTTCATTGTAACATAGTTTCTTGATCAGTATTGTGCTGCTTGTTGAGACATTAGTGCCTGTTCCATTATTTCCTTTAAGAATATCAATATATTGACCTAATATTGGTGAACTCTCCTTACCAATGGTAGGGAAACCTATAGGATCACTAGGTTTGGGATTAATCAAATTTGAACGTGTGGGTTTTAGTATAGGGAAAGAACAATCAGGTAACATTGGGAATGCCGGACCAGCAGTAGGAGGAGGCTGGACGGCGGCTGGTGAAATCAATCAATCCAGGTTAGGGTTTTTTTTTTCACGAGAGAGAAGAGAGCATGTCTTTCTTTAGCAAGGGTATTTTTGAAAAGGCGTATTATAAACTATTTTTTAAATTTAAAATATAACTTCAAATTAAACTTAGAACTTTATGGTCGAACTTGTTTTTTGCTTTAATATGGTTAGTTATCTCTTTAACAGTTTCTTAAGCATCAAGAAAACAATATTTAATTATTAGTGCTATAATTTATGTGTCTTGTCCTTATAAATCTAAGTCCAATTATTAGTTTAAATTACTGATTACTGTTAATAAACTCAGACTAACGATTTTTTAAATGAAACATGTCAAAATTATGGTGAAATAATTAATTACACATGCAAGTCCTATTAGCCCTTGAGAAAAATAAAAGTAAAAGAAAATAACTATGGAGTAATTTTTGTGCTGAATCCACGTGGCAAACAAACATTTGCTACTATGGTAGCACTTGGATCACTATTAGAGCAATCAGCTCTTCTCCAATCTCCACCGTTAACACACAAAATCTCAATCAACGGCGCCAAAAGGATTTCAAACACTTTTCCAAAATTTCTAAAATGAAGAATTTTCCATTTATGGTACTTATTCAGTGCTTGATGTTGCCATGTATTTTGAGGAGGAATAAATGTATCTAAATCCCAGAATGCTATCACAAAAAACTACTTGACATTTGTTATGGTCGAAAACATCCTGATAACAAAATGGACTTTCGTTTATGTAGGAGTAGGAAAATGGAATTCCATTACTTTCTGCCAAGATTTGAGGTACTTTTAATTCAACATTGACTCACAAAGTCTTCACTTTGTGGCATTGGTATTTTACAAGCTAAGCTGTGTTCCCTTTATCAGTTGTCTGAAACTGAATATTATCTTTGTTATCTAAATGCTAGTGTATTTTTTTTTCAGTATTTCACTCAATATTAATGGTTGACGACTTTTTATGCTAAACTAAACCCGTACAAGCTTCCTAATTGCATAATTTTTTGGCCAAAAGTCATTATATATGTTGAAGTACACTTGACCACACCAGACTGCTAGAGAGATTGTGGACTTCTTAGACTGACTGATACTCAGAAAAATTAAGTTATGTTTGGAAACGAGGACACTGCCTTTTCTCTCTATTGTTCTTTAAGGTGTTGAATAGGTCAGTCTCTTGTCTTACCTCAGATTGTTGGTCTGTGTTACCTGGGAAAATTTTTGTTTTTTAAGTTCAAGTCTCGACGTGAAGTACTCAGCTTATGTGTAGATTGCAAATGGTTTCATCAGCGGTTGGTTCTCATTATTAATACTTTCGCAACTGAAGAAGGTAAGATTTTGTTCTGAATGTGTCAGCAAAGTGATGGAACCAGTCAAATTAATCTATTGGGATAAGTAGTGTTACGGTCACATACTTGCTACAAATCTTCAAGATTCCCAACCTTACCTAGACTTCTATGGGTTGATATCAATATCATCTAAATGTCTGGTGTGTATTTAAAAGATTTGTCAATTGATTGGCTTTCTGTATTTTAAAGATTGGAACTTCTAAACTCAGGTAGGTTAGCTGATACGCCTGATAGTGTAAGGGAATGTGTACACTAAATCAAGAGTTCATCTAAGATGATACACTATACAATAATGATTTCAGAATCATAAAAAAGAACTAAGATTCAGCTATGATCATGTCAGGATTATGTAGGTTAACAGTTATTGAGACTAGAGAGATAAATAGCATCCTGATTGCATACATTAGTGCAAGGAAAGTATGAATAAACTAAGAATTGGATTACGATGATAAAAACATATAACAAAATTCTATATTACTTCAAATAAAAAACAGTAATCATGTAGTTATTACAACATATATTGAATCATCATAATATCAAGACCTCTTCCTATTCCTATTCCAGCAGTGTCTAGTAGCAGGAGGGTCATAAGCAGTTTTAGGCATATTGCGGTAGTCCACCATTATGATCCTTCTCTTGGATGTCTTTTGCTCTGCTAACCTTTCCTCGAATTTCCTATAGTAGTAGTATTATGGGACTGTCGTTGTGTTTCTTCATCCAGTCATGTGTCTCAGGTGTTTTCTTCAACTCTTGAGTAATTGCATTGCAACTGTTGTGGTTTTCTAGAGTTCATCATCATCATCATCGAAGGTACTGGGGTTGGATATCATCCTGATTATCCTGTTTTTTGCGCTTGTGAAATTGATGAGGATATTTGATTCCAGCAACTAGGATAGCCTCTTCAATCATGTGGCATATATCATAAGGCTTCTTGTCGATGTAATTCCATTTCATGAATACTTCTTCGATATCATCCATTCTTACACTCTCTCTCAGCTCTCACTTTTTTGTTTTTGTTTGTTTAATCAACACGATTCAAATCTCCCTTATATAGGAAATTTTAGGAACATATTAGGAAATAAACCTTATAGGAAACTTTAGGAACATATTTGGAAATAAACCTTATATGAAATTTTAGGAACATAATTGGAAATAAATCTTATAGGAAATTTTAGGAACTTCCTTTCCATTTCCTAAAACATATTTGGAAATAAACCTTTACCGCCTACAAAATTAACCTTACTTTTTCTACACAAAATAGGACTAGGAGTGCATAGACGGTTACTTTTAACTCTTTCTTTAAGGGATTAACATATTTTCCATATATGCTACTTATTTTTGAGTTGCACCAATTTCACCCCTTTATTTCCTTAAAGAAATCTACCTTTTATTCGGTTTAATAATAAAACGTATTTTATCAACTAAAAAATTACTCCTCTTGAGTAATTTTACAAGGTAAATAGGAGAATAGTTTACCTATAAAAATATATATCTTTGGTTAAAGATAATATTAGTCCAATAAATAATATCGACTTGACACGGAGGTTGCTTTGAAAAAAAATAATTATGAGTTGGATGATCATTTGGGAACTTCGAAAGTTTAATTAGTAGGTGATATGACATCACATAATCATTTAGGCACACTATAAAATCGAATTTTTTAATAGGTGATATGACATGGTATATTATCATTCGAAGATTTATGTTGACGAACTTATTCTATTGTGAGTATTCCTAATCTTGCATAAGTGAATCGTGTTAAATAGGCTCAAATAATAATACACATTCGCCAAGGCTTTTGTGGCATGAACTTATGATATGGTATTTAGCTCCATTATCTTTACTATAACATATAAATAAAAATAAAACTAAAAATTAAGAAAGCTAATAATTGTTGCCAACACTTTAAAACAGAAACGAGAAAATTGAGATGGAGATTAGAGAGTTGTGTGGGAAAAAAATATGAAGACATGAAGAAGGGATTCATTTTAGTGATTGTTATAACAGTTGCAAAGCAAGAAGAGCACTGGACAAATTTTGAAATGTGTAGTCTCCAATCAACACAACAATTGATCATATGAATCATGTTAAGAGCCCATCTCTAGTATTTATCATAGCTACCTTCCACCAACACAAATATAAATCGAGCAACTCTAAATGTAACAAAACGCTTGCTTGTCAAACCACATGGATATAGTGCTCACGTTCTGAATGTGAAACTTTGCGTTTGTTGCTAAATGTTGGATGAATTAGATGGTGTACTCCAAATTCTTCTCTGGTCATTGAAGCTTCCAATTACAGCTGCCTGCATTTTATCCCCGAGTCGTTTTGCAAAAACATTGTAATAAGCTGATGGATCCACATTCTCCAATACTTCTACTGTTTTTCCATGCTCTTTATCAATACTGATTTCACCATCTTCAGATTCAAATCCAGTAGCACTCACTTTTAACTTCTTCACTTCAAAGGTACATTTTACTGCTGACAGATCTCCAGCTACTACTGCACCAAGGATCTCACCAATAAACATATCCTGAAATATTAGGAAGTGGAGTTTGTAAGCTACATTGTGCAGACAATTATTGCAACGATATATCTGTTATGAATATCACCAAACAAATTGCTGGCCTATATAGCAAAAAGACCAGGTGACAAGGAAACATAATAAGAAATTGAGATGAGAATTATATACCACATGTTGGTATGCAGGATGGAGCTTTTGCAGGCGATACAACCTTGACATCAAGCGCCTGGCAAAGATTGCTTCTGGTGTCCTTTTCAAGTAGAGTTTTTCAAGAATTTGAGGGAATGCACCGACTTTCCGCTGCATTCCAAGTGGAATGAGAGTGATATTATGTTCAGAACTCAGAACTGTTTTTGCAGCAAAAGGGTCAAGAAACATATTCAGTTCCGCAAATTTGTTACAAGGAACATTGATGACATTTCCCTTCTCGGTGTTATTATAATTGATGTGTCCCCCAACAATTAATATATCCTGCATCAAAATTCAGAAGATAAACATTAATGGAAATATCTATGATGGATATCTCAAATTCTCAACCCATGAAGCAAAACAGAGTCATTGATATGGCAAGGATTTACATAGAGATGAATCACAACGGGATAAAACAGCAATCTAAGCTAAAGGGTGACTTAATATGTTTATAATATGAAATTTGAGGGAGTTGACTGACTAAGGAAGTTTGCTTATGAGAGGAAAATCTACCTGAGGTCTTAGAGAAGGATCTGCAACTAAATTCTCACAGTCGAGTCAGGATGTATATATTAACATCTGGTTCCTAACTGAAGTATAGTCTTTATTCTCTCCTCAAAGACCACAAGAATGGAAGAACACTTGCCTGTATAACATTGCTTGTATTCTTTCCTTCCAGAATAAGCTTTGCTATATTAGTCAATGGGCCATTCGCCAAAATAGTAATTTTCGATCCAGGATCGAGTGATTTCACCACTGATTCCAATACCTCCAATGCTAGAGGTTGTCTGAGTTCAGGATGATCAGTATTTCGAGGAGCTCCAAATTTTACAGAATTTTCTGCTGTGTATCTGGTATTATTATATGGCTGTTATATCAGGAATATTTTAATTGTATAATGCTATATCAGATGATAAACATGTGAAAGTTTATATAACCAAAATGAGAAAAGTAATATGTCAATGTTTGTCAAATTTCATGAATGCACAAGGGAATATATTCTTTACGCTATCAGAGTAGAGAATATACCTCCTAGGACTTCGAGGTAAAGAACGAGCTAAACCATACAAAGTGTCCGAGTCTAGATATCCACCGCTACCTTGTGGGATGACCTTGCTGTATCTGCAGTCTCCAACGGCAGAGAAAACAGTATCAGACTGGTTCATTGCAAATCCATCTCCAAGGCCCACAGGAATGTCGTCACGACCCATCATGTGAAGCAAATCATATACACAATCAATAGTTGCAGCATTTGCCCAGCCAGTCGGACTCACTATTATAGCCTGAATTATTGAAAAGAAGCTGTTTCACATTGAAAGGCATCAATTACATTATGACAAAAAATAAGTTATCCCTGTGGAATCAACTATGTTTCCCCAATAGGTTTCTCACAAAAGTGACGCAAAACAATTCTCATGACAACTAACAGTTTTATCCCAAAATTGAACAGAATAGAATTTAGTTAAACATAAAGTGACATTCTGATTGAGGAAATTTACTGCAATTACAACCAATGTCTGATCAAAAACTAAATTCTTAATATTTTCAGTCAAGGATCTCATTGAAAATAAGGACGAACACAACTTATGGAAGGCCAATTTACCTTGAGATTGATATCTTCTACAGGTAATTTGAGGAGATAGAAGAGAGATAGAAAGTCTCCAGCACTCATATCCATATCAAAAACAAGATTCTTCCCGAAATTCTTTCCCCTCAGATCCGGTTTGTAAAATGCTTCTCTGTAATAAGGAAATTGTGTGGTGAAATTGAATCTTCCAGTGTGTTCTGCTTGGTTTAAGACCTGCAGCCACGAACAATATAGCATCGGTTTCTGCTGACTATGTTAAAACTGTAATGCAAAATGCCACAGGCAAACTTCAGCTCGGTCTGATTCAGAAAGAGAAATGTACAAGTTCCAACCAATTCAGACTGAGAAATTCATTTTAAACTCACATCCAGAAAGCTAACAGAGAACTCTCTGTCTAATATGCTGCTAGCATTTCGATTAGGTTTTGCTCTAACAGCAACAAGAACAGGCACTCCTCCTGGCTTGTTAACTCCTTTTGTATAACCATCCTGATAATTGTCATCGATTTAGAACAAGTATGAAATACAGAAAGGTATAAGAAATGAATAGTAATGCAAGAACATAGAGAAGAAGAACAACACTACTATTTCATTTCTCATACTAGTTGATAGAAAACATAAATATCATACTTCGGTAAACAGGAAGGACCAACCTTTTCCACAGATGCAACATATCATCTGTTATTAAGATGAAAGAGGAAATCATATTTCAGATAGAAACAATCAATCACCTGGCATCTGCCCCTTCCGTTCTTGACTATGCAAAAAGGATCACGAAGTCTCGTTTGAACATGGCCGCTGTGAACTCCATTTCTTTCTAAGTTGAACCTTGGAGTTTTACTACCATCAAAGAATGGATTTGATCCATCCGATACACCATATGGCTTATTTGAAGTAACTACAGTAACATTGATATACTCCATTTCAGCAAATTCATTTTCTCCTTGGTGGTTATGTTGTTTACGCATGATTGAAGCAGATATACCCGACATAAATGAGTCCCACATAAAATAACTCTGCGTAGATCACATTCTCCTCAGTAATCAAACAAATGTCTTAGTACCACAGAATTTTAAGTTCTATATTCCTGGATTGTTACCCTATAGAATTGGTCATCAAACCATGTATCGCGAATGATTTTCAGAGACTTGAAACAGTATTGTGCTTCATAGGTGTGTTGATTCTTCTCAAAGGTCTCCAAAAAGTTTTTATTCACAAGAATGGTGTTAGTGGCATCCAATGGGACAATAGTAATTGGAATGTCCGAATAAATAACCTGCAAGATAATATAATGATAACAGCTCCTGTTCATTAAGATTAGCAAGACATATGGCTACAAATATCAAAACAAAGGAGTTCACAACTTAACGCATATGGATACATGTAACACCTGATATGCAGCAAAAGGATCCATAAATATGTTGAACTCTGCATAAGGATTGCTTGAGAAATCTGTAAATAAATTGCCATGGTCACCACATTGTTGAGGTTGGCAAGAGGGACTGGCATTGTCTGGACAGCAACCTGTAGGGTTCTTTGACCTTATGCCACCCCCCATGATGTAAATGTGCTCAACATTTTTCTTTAAATGTGGATTACTTAGAAGAAACAAAGCAAAATTAGTAAGTGATCCAATAAGAAAAACTACTGTGGGGCCAGCTGAAATCGTTTCAATCATTACTTTCTGAGCTGTTGGCTGTCGAAGAGGTGAATATGTTCTCGTTCCCTGTTTACAAGTTCCATAAGAAATAAAGTTTTTATCCAGAAAGAAAATTATTAAAAGGTGCAGAAGGAAAATAAGAAATGATGAGATTATGCTTCATCAAGTCATGTTATTTGTGAGGGACAGAACTAACCTTGTGCTCAGCCATTATCAACATAAAAGCAAGACTGATTCACGTTCTTTTTTTTCCCTTTTCCATCAATTAAATCCCATTTCTTTATCAAGAGACTCCAAGCTAGCCTAGTCACCTATATGAATCCTCTATATCTATTTCACCTCCATTTAGACCCATTGCATCCCCATTCTCAATCAGATCCCATTTCTTTATCCATGAAAAAAAGTAGTACACTAGTTACCGTATCCCAAATTATCTTGAGACCAGACACAGACACATTTGAGTGAGACATGATCCTTTTGCAGTCAAAAAGTTTCTTTCTCCAGCCTTTCCCCTAATCTCCCATGCACCTGCAGCAAGTGCTAAGCGTACTGTGGAAAGACTAGTCTCAGGCACAATTTTGGTGTTTGAGTGAAGCAAGAAGAGGCCAAGGGTACTGAAGGAATGAAGGTGACTTAGTCATGAGGTGCCGAAATTTGGCAGTTCTTACTGAACCGAAGCAAGAAATCCTCTGGAAATGGTAAAGATCTGTTTCATAGAAAATGTAGAGGAAAAGGGGAAGTAAACAGGAACATAGTGATGCATCATTTCTTGAATAGCCGGACAAGAAGATAATGGAACCCTAACCACAGAATTGAAATCAATCTGCATATTAGTAAGTCTAAAATGTTACCAGTGTCCTATGATCGTAGTCAAGACACATGCATTAGAGAATTGAACATCTGTATCGCATGAGCTAAAGAGGTGGGAGGGAGGAAACTGATTGTTTTACTATATCCTAGTTCGGCACTTTGATGGATATAATAAAAACCGAATTACAAGTTATCTTTTACAAATATGATTTTATTCGCTTTCCAGCACAAATAGCTTGTCTATATCTGCAATGCAAGAAAATACCTGTGGAAGGAAGCTCTTCCGAAACCCATAATTTGAGTCAATGTCCAGACGTCCTCCATGACCCACAGGAATAGTTTGCCTATATCTACAATATCCAGCTGTACCATTTCCCTGAGGAAAACAGTGAGATGTTAGAAGCACATTAAAAATAGAAAAATGAAAAGAAATTGCAGATGTATAATTAAACATTTTGTTTTACATCACTACAAATATTTTTAACTTGAAGACTTGATTGAAAAGTCGAGAACTCAGAAAACCTTTCTTCACCTGATCTATCATAGGCAGATATCCACCAACATTTGGCAGAATGGTACTGTCAGGAAGTATTCCACCTTCACCGCCCACACCAACAGCAATATCATCGCGCCCCATCATGTAAAGAATGTCATACACTTGATTAACAGCATGCCCTGCATCACTCCATGCATTTGTGCTAATAGTTACAGCCTGCAGCAAAAAGAACTCTCAATTAATTTTCTCTATGAGACCTTATTTTATGAAATGGTGATACAATTAGCCCAAACTGTCAGAGGGACCTACTATCTGCAAAGAGTACTCCTAGTTCAACTATGAAGTATGACCCATAACATGCTTTCAACAAAATAAGTGAAGATACAAATCCAGAGTCCTTGCTTCGAACAATTTTCACATGTGTTTTATGAGTAACAGAAAGAATGATAAATATCTTCACAATGAATGGGATTACTACCTTAGCATAACAAATATTTCAAATCATGCCATGAAAGCCAAGATAAGAAATCGACAATAACAAATTTAAAAGATCCCAGTCCTCAACTAAAAAAGGGAAGAAAAAGTGACTTCTGTTTAAAGATTTTTTCTGATAAAGAATAAGCAATTACTTCAGTATACCTATTAAAAGACTGGTAGACAAAGTGACTCGTGGAGAGAAAGGAATCTCAAATGTTGGGAAGAAAAAGAGAGCATCTACAAACTGAAAATGCGATACTTTATCCCTATTAGGCTTGGGAAAAATGCAGAACGTACATGATGTAGATAGTTTTCTAGATTCCCTAAATTCCCTCTCGGACTAGACTAGACCGTATCTGAGTTCTTGTAGAGGTTCCTGGATATGGAAACTGACACTTTTATAAGGATTCTGATATTACTCAAATCACAAACTTAGTGTTGCTTTGGTCCAATAAAATGATTACTTTACTTTTAAAAGAAAATGACTCTAATTTAAAGAACCATCTATTTAGAGAATGCATTTACTTTACTTCAGTCTCAAAATGAAGCTCTTAGCACGTACACGACCTTTAACATGACATGAGGTTTCCTACAACAAACACATTCTACACATACAGATTATGTGAAGTCAAGGGATCAGTATAGCTGATATCTCAATCTCAAGGACAAAGGAACAAGAAAGAGAACCATCACGATACAGACTACAACCTTTTCCCTTTTTGTTTCTTTTTGAGATAACAGCATTGGCAGGTCAACTTGCATGCACCTCGATTAATCGTCAGTTACCTATCACCTATTACTTATCACCTATTACTGAGAACTCTGTCAACCAAAAGTTAGCCAGATAGAGTTCACATTGCCACTCCCAAGCCCGGATAAAGGAAGAGGGTTGCAGAGGGTCAATAGAAAACAACCTCACTACTCCATAAATGTAGACCCAACAAATTACAAAATAACTAGGTAAGGCAATACTATTATATTGGAATATAAAGTAGAGTGAAGTGAAAGCAAACCTGCAAGTCGATGTGGGATGGGTTAAGCTTCAAAAGATACAATAGAGCAAAGATATCATCAGTACCCATGTCTGTATCCAAAAGAACCCGATGACCCTTTACTCCATTCCACCCAAAAATTGAAATTACAGTCATCATTAAAACTGCTTTGCCTAAAAAACCCAGAAACATCATTGCCTCTTTCTCTTTCATCACTACAAAAGTTCCAATTTTTGATACACAGAAGCTCTGATTCTTGATTTTGTTAGGTGAATTTCATTCTTCTAATAAGAAAAAAAAGCAGCTTCTAACAATTTTAGCTATAAAATAGGACCATAATAGGACTAGCAACTTTGTCTGCTACAACTAGTTGGAATCTTTCTATAAATTTCTACAAAGGTGATCCGCACTTTTGTATGGTGGCACCGTAGTGATGGGTGTTTGATTCTTCCATTCATTTTTACTAAATTTTTATTGGGGGTGTTAACCACACCGGGATGTAAATCGCAGTAGGCAAATTCTATGCGACATACTCAACTCAGAAGGCATTGAGGGTAATCAATCCCAAGTCATCTGTGTGGATAACCACCTTCCAAACCAACTGATTTGAAGAACGAGTTTCATACTTAAATTATCACTTACTAATTTGTGAAATACATTTTCTCCTTTATTACACTCTCATCATGGTGTGTTATACACTCCCTCTTTTATTTTATAAAAAATTATCACATCACACTCTGCATGGACAAAACAATCCATAACAAAAATTTAAATAGATTATTAGTATTAGTTAAAGTTAAATATTAAAATATTATTATTCCCCAAAAAGTTATAAAATAAAATATAAAATATTTTTCTTACCCAACTCTACCCTTCTAGGACTACGTATCGATCGGTTTAGTTTGGTTCGATTTTGAAGTTTGTTGCTTCAACTAATCAATTATCGATTTATAGACATCCTAACCGTTAAGAACCATTAAGATATTAGCTTATCATTTTATTGGTTATTGATCATTATCGGTTCGATTATCGATTTAACCATTAAGATTTGACACAAAAAATAAATAATTGAAAATTACTTAGAAACATGGTGACAAACCAAATAAGCCAAACACATGAGTTGATAAATTGTATCTTGCTAAAAAAAAATAACACTAACACATTGTAGAATAACCGAAAATTTGAGACTAACAAAAATAAAAATATAAACTAAATTCTAAGTCAAGGACTTTATATACCAAAATGATATAAATATAATTTATTAAGTTACTATCGCGTTATTTGTTAACCCGTTAAGAAAAAAACCTCAAACCGTTAAGAATTGATAACCCGATAATAAATAAAAAAATCAAAACTGTTAAACCAATAACCCATCGATGAACCAATAACATTTTTTCAATTCAGGTTATTAATTTCAGTTCGATTTTGAATAACCTTAACCCCTTCCTCTCACCATATTCCTCCCATCCCAAACTTTTAGTATTTTTTTTTTTAAGAAAATTCTTTCATAAAAGATTTTTAAAAATTTCTTACTTCATCTCCCCCCTCCCCCCTCCCAATCCCTTCAAATAATAATTTAGATATTATTTTATTTTATTTTTTTTATAAAAAAAATAAATTCTACTCCACCACACATAGCCCTCCACTTTCAATTTTTTTCTCATTTTGTATAATATATTTATATATTTTTTTCTTTTTTAAAAAATATTTTTTTACTTGCCGCAAAACTTTTTTTAGAATAATTTCTTTTATTTCTGTTATGTTCAGTACGCAAGTAGAAAAAAAAAATTTCTAAAAAGTATGTACACATCTAACACAAACGAGAAAAATGTAAAAAAAAAATAATAATGAATAAATTAGGAGTGGAGGGTTAGACAGGGTGGGGTAGAATTTATTTTTTTTCAAAAAAATAATATCAATTTTTTTTTAGGAAGGAGTGGGGGAGGGTCTGATTTTTTTTTAATAAAAGAACGGGGGATTGTCCTAGGGGGCGAGGAGATGGTGGAATGGGGGTGAGAAAAAAAATATTTTTTTGATAGTGATACTTTAATTTTTAGTTTTCAACTAATGTTAATAGTTTATTTAATTTTTATCAAGGTGAAATATTTTATTTATGTAGCAAGGTTTTTGCAAATAAAAGAGAGAGTGCATGACACACACCATTGAGGTATGTTTTTCTGATAATTTAGGTATTAAACTCACACTCTCAATTGTTTAGGTATAAAAGCCAAAAAAGGAGAACAGTTTAGGTGTGTTTTGACACTTACCTCATTTTTAATTGATTTTTTGGTTTTTCATTTTGAAAAAGTGTATCGAACGCCGAATCAAATTAATTTGATTTATTTTTTTCAACTTTAATTTGATGTTTTTAAAATATTCTTTTCCGTGTAAATAAAAAATAAAATAAGCATCAAATCATTAAAGTATAAGATCAAAATTTTATACTTTTAGACCAAACTATTTAATTTTATTAAAAAATAAATATATTTAAAAAAAATAAATTTTCCTAGAAACGTACATTTTTATAGACCAAACATACATTAATTGGATGCAAATTCGATTCTTATAGAAATGCATTCAATCCCAACTAATTTTGACAAGGAAATATAGTTTGATTGAATGAATATAAAAAGTAGTACACTACGTGACATGCATTCAATGATTGAGTGAGAGTAGAATTTGAAGAGAGTACAATAGGCATTGCTCTGAATTTGGAATCAAATAATGTTGGTGTTGTATTAATGGGCGAAAGTAAATGTAACTTTTTACACTAATCTTTCATAAAATTCTCATTGAACTCACCAGTAATAGAATCACAGCTCCCTTTTTACATAATAGCTAGTGACAAATGCCCAACTAGGCAAACCAGTAGGATTTGAACTCGCGACATTCTGACCTATCGCGCCATTAGACTATCCCGTTAGGAACAACCAGAGTACACGGCTACATGTCGATATGCAGAAAGAACATGAACAGACCTACTTGAGCTTTGGAAATTTCAATTAGTGTATACTCCAATAGCATCTTTCTGCATGCTGCTACTAGCTAGTAGCAACTTAAGATCGCCTCCATCGTCTGGATAGCGGCTTCTTTGGCAATGGGCTTGTATCAGTACCAGAAAACTCCCACTTAGCAATGATACCGTCCCATCCAGAGCTAACAAGCGTAGGGTAGTAAGGGTGCCAATTACAGTCTCTCACCGGCTCCTGATGGTAATCAAGTTTTGCAACCTGAGCTCTACTCACCTACAAAAGGAATGAACAAGATGCATGATGGTAATTGGTATCCAAGGTTTTATCAAGTCCCTTGCTTCCAAAACAAATTTAATGCGACATGCGCTAAAGCTAACCCAGACACCACACATCATCAAAAAATGAAGGATATACGGGATGTGCAGCTTGACCTTCGTATTATATTATATGAAGCATGCCCAGCATTGGAACTTGGAAGTGACTAATATGAAAGGGCATGCTCAAACTTCTTTTTCTCTAATCGACCATCTAATTGGATACATAACATTTTTCTTAAGCTAATCTTTGACTGCTTAATCATCAAGTTAGAGAAAGGGGAGTTCAAGACCATAGTTCCACCAGTCTCTCAGATTATCAATCTATCAGTAATTGGCCTTGACAGATCCAATCACTCAAAGGTGCAGAAACTCCAAGCAGAATGCATGTATCCAAGTCCTATAAAGCACTTTAGCAGATTGCGACAAAAGATTCACTAGCTAATGAACCTAATATATCAGCTTATGATTTATGAAGCAATAAAGTAGGATGTTGAAAGGATAAAAGAGCAAAATCAAATAAGGGTATAAAAATCCAAGCATACCACATCATAGATATAGACAGAAGAATCGCTTGATCCAGTGTAGATGAACTTTTGCCCTGTGCTGCAAATTAGAACTTTTGCTGATTAGATGACTGTTCTACAGATGGCATCAAATACCAGAATCAAGGACCAAAACGCAACACACTATAGAAACATGACTCACAAGGTTAATAGATTCATGAATCACGATAAAACTAGTTAAAATTATGAGTGTCTTTGTTATGAACAAAATATTTTCCAATTTTCTCATGTTTGGTTGGTCAAAATGTTTCGGAAAACACTTTCTCTACGAAAATAAGCTCCTTAAAAATGAGGAAAATGAGCTCTCTAATGAAAGTAGGGAAAACAAGTTGCATAAGTCACATTCCAAGTTAATTGTCTCCTCCCCACCCATAGAGGCGGAGCTAAGTGGGGGTTCGTGGGTTCGGACGAACCCAGTAGCTTTTCTATATACCATATATTTGTACTAGAAATTAAGTACAATAACTTGTGAATCCCTAACAAAACTGATTGTCACCTCAATGATACAGAAGGGAAAGGAAATTTAGAACCCCCAAACTCCTAATACTAAATCCGCCTCTGCCCACCCACCAAACACCTCCGACCCCCCACACCTTGACCATCCCACCGCCGAACCCCCACTCATCCCACCCTCATATTGTTTTACTAGATTACATATAAATGCTCTTGAGATAAAAACAAAAATTGCTTACTTACCAAACACTAGAAAATAAGGTACACTTGTTTTCTAGGAGAACATTTTCCGTGGAAAATATTTTCCTTCAAACCAAACACTTAAAGCTGAAGCAATTCCTTGATTTAACTGTTGATTATACCAAGCAAATATTGGACATTGGTCTTGGCCCTTAGGTGAGGATGTCTCACGAAAACCATGAAGTTAAGAAAATCAATTCCACGATTTCTCTCTATTTGTAATCCAATACAAAAATCAATTGGTTCCATAATACAACCAATAAAACTGATGCCAATTAACTTGGAACAAAATCTGGAATTTCTTGAGCCGCTGCAAAGAAACAATTATGATATGCAGAGGCACTAAAAATTCCAAAGCTGACAAACTATAATTATAGAAGCAAGAAAAGTTGGCTAAATATTTTAATCAGAAACATGTTTAGCAAAGAAAACTCGACACGTATTAAGAAAAGCATGAACCACCAACCTATGAGCAGGAGAGAAATAACAGCGGATAAGAGTGCGCAAGACTGAGTGGCCTTTATAAGTAGACAATGACAGGTCATGTGGGTTTCTCTTGTTTCTAACATGCTCTGGGTAGTCCATCCATCTGTAATCCCAGTCATAACTTCTAGGCCCTGGGGAGCTATAAAAAAGAAAGTAGTCATAGCAGTGCAAATGAGATCTTCTTTGGACTCAAGTGGCAACCATTATAGAACAATTCCAAAAAGGTTAAACCAATAAGCCCACTCTCTGCACAACACACTCAAATGCACTGATTAGTCATGCACTGAAGCACAAGTGGACAGGGAAAAGAAAATCACTTCAAGGACTAAGTATGCCCATGGGGTGCGGAAAGGAAGATGTGTCGAGGAAAAAGTAGGAAAGGGAGACGGACAACACAAAATGAAGAAAGGAAAAAAGGATCAAGTGAGACATACTAATTAATGTTAGAAGACATTTTCCTTATATCCCAGAGTTTGATAGCCTGATCTTTCCCATTTGAGATAAGATACCGGCCATCTCCTCGAGTGTCAACATATGTAATGCCTTCTAGATGTCCAAAGAGAACCCCAGCTGCTTGCTCTCTAGTACCAAAGCAACGCCTGTCCCAAACCTGAATATGATCAAGAGCTCTTTCTAAGTCAAACAGATAAATACTTGCAAATTCTACGAAAAGAGACACCATCAGTATTTCGGCGGCCCATGAGAATCCTGATGAATCCTCCAATGCTAGTTAAAAAGAAGCATTTTTTAACAACTTACCAAAATCATTAAGGGGTACGAAGCTGATTTTAGTGATGGTACAAACACCATTGGTAAATAGAACTATAAATGACAAAAGGGTTCCGTATGACCCATCTATCTGAATTTTAACAGAGAACAGCATCATGAAATATGCTTCACTAGACAGACATTTTACCAGTCTTGGGTTGGTTAAGTAACAGCAGAAGTAGCCCAGAAAATGGTCATAAGAAATGAATTAAGTCCATCAAAAAGTAGGATAAACTTACCTTACACAGGCTATCATCGCTTCCAGAATATATGAGGTGTCCAGTTTCGTCAGCAAAGCATACAGCATTAACATCAGACTGCAATGAAAAATAGCAATCGAATTACAATATGCTTTTACATCTGTGTAGGGGAATATCTAAGAACCTGAAAGAGTAGCTACAAGATGTCTATTATAGCATGTGATGCATTTAGTATTAAGCATAAGACACCCACTTCACAAGTTCTCGACATCAGATGGCCAAGTTTAATGGATATTTTGGTCAAATTGTGAATTGAAGTTCTTGAGAAGATAAATAACTTAAAAGTTACTCAGGAACATAGCACAACAAGGTAAAATGCTGCGGTACCAAAATAAGTTCTATTATGATATTCTAGGAAATTCTTCGTTAAAAGAAGCATTTTACTGTATGCATATATTGAGAACATAAATCAACACTAAATCTGCGAGTCAGAAATTCTATGATCATGCTAAAATACTAATGTCCTCTTTCAGGAAAGTGATAGGGTAAAACTGCCCAGATCAGCAAAAAGAAAAGAAAGAAAAGTGACTTGGTAAGGGGAAATGCAACATAAAAGGAAATGGCATAACAATGTACACAGGTTCTAAGAACCAGCTCTCACTTCAGTGTAATTAACTTTGTAGGCTCAACTCTTTCCCTCACAAAAAGAAGAGAGATAAGAAATGCTAAATTAGATATAGCACACATAATATTTAAATCATCTGATGACGGTAACATTATTTCAAGGTACCTATTTCAGGGGCACACCCAAATTCTTTTTAGATTTCATGAGAAGATAAACTTGGAAAATAACATCGTATGAAGATGATACCAAAATGATTGGTTAGCCATATCTGCTATTACTAGAAGAATATCACAATACCGTATGAGCCGGAATTCGGAGACTTAGCCTTTTTGCTTCAAGATCATAAACATATATTGAACTGTCGCTGCTGCCAGCAACAAGTTCTCGCCCATCAGTAGAAAACTTCACAGAGAATATTCCAAATGTATAATTGTCATAATCATAGGTAGGGGAAGAAAATTCCAAGCCTTCATGAATTTCCTGCAGAAAAAGAGGAAATACCAGAAAAATTAACATGCATCAAAACTCGTGAAATATATGCTCAAAAGTTATGCTGTCATTGTAATGACTTGAACCAAGTTAAGATGGGTGGCCATATCATCAAGGACCAGATGCCCTCCTTAAATTGAACTTTCAGACAAATGCAGCCAAAGCTTATCTACCTAATTACTATTTACTAAACCCTTTTGTAAAGAAGCTACCCATCCATAGGAGATCTAAGGAGGAGTACTAGGGTCAGACTTCTGCACAATAGCTTCCCATTAGAAGATCTAAAGAAGAGTCAGCTACACACTAGAGCTTCAAAACTAATTTGCTTTTGATCACAGATAGGGAGAACTAGTAACAACTACTTTTAAGGCACTAGTTGAAAACTAACTAGAAATTGATCTGAGTATTGCTGAACTGCAAGGTATTAGATACTCTCATCATGTGGTTGATTGATCACTTTCAGCATAAATCCTCTTTTAGAAATAGTGACAAGAATCGAAGTGCCAAATGAGGTCCAATATCCATGATACCATAACAAAAAGCAAGAATCTTCTGTTGTTTATCCTCCACCACATCATTGATATACATTAGTGTGTGCAAAAATCCAGAAGGGGTGATGTAAGAGGGTTCAAAGTATGCATAACCGAAGTATGAAACTGTAGTGTATTTTTCACTTGTTGGTCTTACAAATGCAAAAGAAAGTTGAAATTTAATGCTATCACAGTTAAAAACACCTCTATTACTAAACAAAGTCTTTTGTATGGCTATCAAAAACCTACATTGACACTTGAGGGCATTGATTATAGAAGTTCACTATGACAATCATGGCATACACCATTTCATACCCAATGACTCCCTTAAATAAGACCTCCAATTGTCCCAATGGAAATTATAGTGGCACTATTACTTCCCTATAACGAGGCACAACCTACCAGTTCTTGCTGAACCAACTAATATAACAAGATGCACAGGATATCCTTAATTACCCTAAAAATAAAGGGGACGCAAATGATGTCTGCACTGTTCATGCAGGTAATCAGAAATTATAACAAAATTTCAGATTCTTCATTTGAAAACCAGAATACTGGTAAAAGTTAGTTCCTCTGTATTTGAAATCTACAGTCATCTTTTTATCACGAAATTGACAGGAGTACCCATTAATGACTTCTATGATATCAATAGGTGATAGAATAGTGCAGCAAAGATGCATATCATAAGTCTTCTATCTTTTACATGTTTTGACATATAACAAGTAAAACATACCGTAACATTTGCAACAGACTGTTTCATGCCAGATCCAACATCAACAATATGGACAATGGGTGAAATACTGGAATAAACCTGTGGATCAACAAATAAAAATCTACTCAGAATAGTGACAGAAGAAATGACAGCAGAAAACCATGGTGCATTAGATGCTATGTTAACCAAATTCAATAAGTTATAGATGCATCACATATTAGGAGCTCGCGATAATGTACTGAAATATATTTCATGATGTTACAAGAAAAACAAAGCTTATCCTTAATGTCAGACTCTGTTGAAGCAAAACAGAAATAAAGTAGCCAGATTTATTGGGAAGGCGTTCATTTCAATATCTATAAATGGTGTTACGCAAGAAGACCACATCTACAGAGTCAAGAAATACTTTAGTATCTTTTAGCTGATTCCAGGAAGCATAAGAACCAACCAAATCCCATTTATAACCACATGGACAAGGACTTATTATGCACAAAGTTGTATTAGTCATCACAAACTTACAAGAAAACGTTGATCAGGAGAAAGCGATGTATCAGTGATTGTCCATCTCAAACTTTTTGCTCTAATATCCTTCTGGATTTTCCAGCCTTGATCAACATTATATATCCTAATATGACTCTCCTGTTACCAGGAAGAACAATAAGATCATAACATGACAATAGTCATGAAAAAAAGGTAAAAACTCTCTTATGTTTCCCGGAAATAGAAAATTCAGCCACATGGATCAAACCTGAAATCCAGCTACAAAAAGAGAACCATCCGTCGAAAACTGTGAAACATAAGCACAGCTCCTCATTTGGTCAACTACAGAAGGACCATTTGTTGGAAGATACCGGCTCAGAAGATGACAACGATCAGATGACGAAAATCTTCCTCTGCCTGTATAATTCCCTTCTCTAGCAGCCAACATTTTAACAGATGAAACTGGTTCTTTTCCCTTGCCAGGAAGCAGATGTCTCATTCTTTCATGGGGATTTGACCTAATCTTTGTAAGTTGGGAAATTTCATGATCAAGAACACTTGTTTTACCTCTTTCATCAATAAGTTTCATTCCATCTCCCCTAGCCCTTTCATCCAAGAACCTTCTAGACCTGCTCATTCTCTATATTTGTCACTTCCCCTCAAAGTACCTAACCATACTACACCAAACTGAAGAACAAATTTTAAGTAAGATGGGGCACTCAGATCAAAACACTAGCTATCAAAATGAATTGAGGTAATCTAAACAACCCCTTTAGCTTCAAATTCCAAAAGATTGAATCTTTTTCACACAGCATACAGAAAGAAATGAACTGAGGTAATCTGAACAACCCCTTTAGCTTCAAATTCCAAAAGATTGAATCTTTTTCACACAGCATACAGGAAGAAATGAACTGAGGTAATCTGAACAACCCCTTTAGCTTCAAATTCCAAAAGATTGAATCTTTTTCATACCACTTACAGAAAGAAATGAACTGAGGTAATCTGAACAACCCCTTTAGCTTCAAATTCCAAAAGATTGAATCTTTTTCATACAACATACAGAAAAAAGTTCTTAGGATCAAATTAGACAGTTATAGTGAGCAATAGAACATGTAAAGAAGTGAACCGAAATGGGAAAAGAAAAGTTTGATACCTTAGGATTGAGAAGACGGAGAATCCAAGAAAGCAAATTTTGATTTTGTTGAAATTGCTGACGGTTTGTGTAGCGAATACGTGGAAGTAGAGGGTCTACTCCTGGAAGTTAGAAAAGCCGCAACACCTATTGGATTTAGTTAATAGCTGGGGTGTTCTGGTAAGGCCCTGGTTGGATCACATATAACTTAGAGCAGGTCGGTTTGGTGGTTATTGGTCAAAATTAGAAATTAATTAATTTTTAAATTATTAAAGTATATACATTTATTAATTTGACTGTTATAGTTTTGATTCGATTTAATTTGATTGTTTGATTATTAATCATACACTAATATAAAAAAGATAAGGTAGAGAGTAGAAAAATAAATTAAGTAAATAAAGTATAACCGAAAAACACACCAATTATTTGTGAGCAACTTTCACATATAGCAAACATAAAAATTATATTTATATGTTATAACTATAGTTTGCATAATTGCGCTCCATAGCAAATTTTTTGTTTGATATGAAGCTTTTGATTTGTATAATTCGCTAGAAACATCCAGTTTTATATAAATTGTTCAGTTTTGTATAAATTCATTTATACATTGTAATTTGTATAATAAGATCTGTATTTATATAATTATAAGTGTATAGGACGAAAATATATGTATTTGTATTTGTATATACACTTTTCTCTCGCTTTATACAAACACAAACACATTTTATACCGAAATGTATAAAATGACTAATTGTATACCGAAAATGGCTAATTGTATATCGAATCAAATGGCAAAAAATGGGATGTTTGCTGCGAATTACAATTAAAATAAACTATGGCTATAACATTTAATTTGAATTAATAGTTTGTTATTTCATACAATTTTCCCATTATTTGTTATGACCTGCAAACCTTAAAAATGTTCAATTTTTATCCAATAACAAGAAATCGAAATCGACTGTTTTTGCTTTTGTTTTAGGGAAAACTATCTTGTTAGACTTACATACATATCTTATATATACTAATTCTATTTATACTATCAAATAGTTATGTATCTTATTACTAATTAAGTGTTTCATATCGTATATTGAAGATAATACATCTAAATACATGTATTATTACTATCACACACAATAAAATAAGGAGAGAGGCAAGTGAGATGGAAAGTGAGATGGTCATGTATTTCATGTACATGTGAATCACATTAGATACACACTAGATACATGTATCTATATGTATCTGGTGTGATTTACATGTATTTGAAATACCAGATACATAGGAGAGTGACAAGCGAAATGGAGGGAGACGAGCAAAATTTGTCTATGTATCCTAAATACTTTGTAAATTCACTTGGATATAGTGCATCTTAAACATATTGCACTTAATTTTGACTCCACATATCTTGAAATACATGTATCTGGATGCATCAAAATCTAGTAAGATGCTTAATATTGCAAACTAAAGTGTATCTAAGTAATTAGCTCCTAAAATAGTATAATTTTTGTAAGTTTTTTATTGTTTTATTTTTACTAGTTTTGAACTTGAATCGGAATTGGCCTTTTGGCAGATTTTTTGGTTTAGGCTTATTAAATAATAGAAAAACTATCTAATTACACAAATATTCCTACTATATTTACTAATTCTCCCTATAGTTTGAAATAATTATAATATTGTCTCACTAATTAATAATTTCATACCAAATTCCAAGTCAAATACACCTAAATACAAGTAATTTTGCTATCAAATACATTCTAAAACACAGATACACAAAGGAGGAGGGGGGGGGGTTGAGCGAGAGAGGGAGAGAGAGAGGAGAGAGGTGAATGAGAGAGTCAATACATGTTAATCATGTTTTGACTCCATGTAATTTGGACATGTTTTTAGGATCAATCTTATTCAAATGGTAATTTAGAAAAGGCATGTAATTAGACATTAAACTAGTGGGATTTGTGTTATTTCTCAAAAATAAAGTAAAACTAATTTTAAAAAAACTCATAAACACAATACTATATGTGCTAATTATTCCATGAAACGATAGTTTCAAGAATTACATAAGTTGTCTGAGATCAGTTTCAGATACATGAATCTAATTCGGTGATCAGTGTATCTCAAAAATATGCACGTTAAAAATGATCTATATTTGGCTGATTAAGATCTTATAAACAAGAAGAAAATTACACCCATAACGATTTTGAAAATTATGTGTATTCATGAGCAAAAAATCTAAGTTCTTTCTATCAAATCTTGATCACCGTAAAATATCAAATTCAAGTAATTATATATGTGATTCACTTCATCTGCAATTTCTAATTGACATTAATTATAAATCTTTCTATCTATGTTTTCACAATTTATATATGTTTCACAATTTCATGTATCTATTTGTATCCATTAAGTGATTATATATGTGATTCACTTTATCTACAAATTTCTAATCAACATTATTAACAATGAATCTTTCTATATGTGTTTTCACAATTTATATGTATTTTATATATACAACGTTATGTATTCAACATTAATTTTATCCATATATCTAGTATCAATTTGATGTATTCAGTATCAATTACATCTAATAAATTAAATATTACTTAGACATATTCAGATCAATTTCATATACAATAGTTCTTTCAAATATATGTAGTTGATATGCATCAATATATTTATCAAATGATCATTATTCAATGTATCTATGCATAGAGACATAATTAGAAGAAGAAAAAAAAATAGATATATAGATACACATACGCACAAATATTTTCAAGTAATCCTCTTATTGTTAAAATCGTCTTTAGCAATTGATGAACTTGAAATCAATTTGAAATTAAAACTATATGATTTTTTTTACTTCAGAAATTAAATCCACCACTTCTCAAGATCTGTTAAGAGTCATTATTGCAATGACTTAAAAGAAAAATTCTTAAACCAAACAATTGTTTCTCAAAGACAGAGTAATTTTAGACTAATTAAAAATAGGGAGTGTGTATCATATGAACAATCCACTAGGAATTTATTTTTTTTAGCATGTGGTTGAGTGGTTATACTGGCGGTGCTTGTTTATATATATAGTTTTTAAAACCAATTTTGCAAAAAAAAAAAAAAAACATAACTATAAGATATTTAAAGTTGTTTATATATAAAATGTAAAAAAAATTCATATTGGCCTCTTGATTTCTTTTTTTACAATCAGTCTAGGCCAAATCAAATTAAACTTAAATAAAAATTGGTTGTTTAATCGATTTGATTCAATTTTTTAGTATAAATCGATTTTTACTCAAATCGTGAACACCTCTGACTTAAATAATGACTTCTAATTTATGGCTTTTAACTTATTTTTGTTATGTTGACCGGAAATAAGTGTTTTGAAAAAAAAAAATTATCTTATCCAAATACTTTAAAATAAGAGTGCGCAAAAATTGAACCGATCAATTAAACGAATCGAAAAAAATGTTAGTCGTTTGTTACTATTGGGTTATTGATTTTTTAATGGTTTATAAGAAAAATTTATCGGGTTATCGGTTCGATTTTGGTGTCTATAGATTGGTTTATTCGGTAAACCGATAACGCATTAAGACTGTAGTAATTTACTACTTTACGCATACATAATATTTAAATATTTTCTCAATATCTTACTAGTTACTATCTTTGACCATTAGTCTTCAATTCACACTTCATGGTAACATTGAGTTCACAACTTCACATTATACAAAACATCAATACCTAAATCCTATTCCTCTTAAATTCTCTTTGTGTAACTTGTATAGTTCTTTAGTTATTATTATTTCTATTTTATGAGCATTTTAAAGTTACATTAGTGTCTTGTCATATCAAATTATTGGAGAAGTCATATATTTATTTTATAAGCATTTTCTTATTGGTTAAAACGAAAATCGATAAAAAATATCTTATTGATTTAGCATATTTAAAAACCAAAAATCTATAAACCGAACTGATAATACATAAAATTGAATCAAACCAACCAATATACACACCCTACTTCAAAAGTGCTTAAAAGATATTTTGACTCAAAAACACCTAAAAAAAAACTAATGTTATAACACATAAATATGCCCTTTAACTTAGCTTCAGCTGACATCTATATCTGCCAAATACTTAAATTTGTATAAAGTTGAACAAGTAGACACACATCCTACGTGACATAATACATGTAGGACACTATATAGGACACAAAATTGCTATGTACGATATCATGTAGAACGAATGTGTCTATTTATTTAATTTTATACAAATTTAAATGTCTATTTATGCACATTCAAAATTAAAGGAGGTAGATATTCACTGAAATCAAATTAGGGGAAAAGTATTACAACAAAAATAAATCGATTCAATAGGCATGCTTTTGACTTTTTGTAAGTTGGGTACTGGGACCCCAAATAATTTTGTTTTAAGAGATATAAGGGTATAATTTTTTTTTGAGAAATAAAGAAATTTTATCAATTACCAAGTGAAAATATTTACAAGACCAAAAAGTTCTCTTCTACATTCCTTCTCAGACTTGAACAAAAAGATTCAACCTACCAAAAAATAATAAGGCCAGAAAGATGTCTATAACTAACTAATGTAACTAAACAGTCTAATATTAGATCTTATTTAATATTATTCTTACACGCTCTAAGGAGTGATGCCAAACCACCCTTAAAGGCTAAAATCTAACACTAAGCTAATATAGTCCAACAAATGATTGAATTAGGTTAAAAACAGGAACAAAAAATGTTTTTTTTTTCTTCTTTCTGAATGCAGCTTTTCAATTCATCTTTCATTCAACAACATATTTTCTTTTGGCAACAGAACAACACAGCTCTAAAATTAAATTCATTTGCTACAAAACCTACCATAAAATCTACACTGTCGAATTCCCTTCGTGGGACATCCGGTTACGGTACAACAGGGAAGTTTCCGTTGATCACATTCTTTCTTTTGTTTCTCCAACGTCAAAAAATTTGAACCATTTCTCGATAAATTATGTCTGTCATCCGAGGTCCATCTAGTTGTCTTAAACTAGATAGTGAAATTTCGAGTCAAGAATTGATGATGGCCTGAATTTCCTCCAATGTTTTCCCCTTTGTTTCTGGCACTACCTTTGCTACAAATAGTATAGTGAGGACAGAGAATCCAGCATATAGCATAAATGTACCTGAAAAATCACGAAAAAATTAAAAAGTTTAGTCTAAAGAAAAGCCTAAAAGATGTTACAATTTTCATATATGTATAGTATGTAGAAATTTACCAGTGCTAGTCCAGGCCATGAGGAAACCGAACGTGTAAGAAACAGCCCACGCGCCCAACCAGTTCACTAACACTACAAGGCTTCCAGCAGCACTTTTTACATGAATTGGGAATATCTGCAATATTTTGTATAGAAGTGTATTTGATATAACAAATTGTGTATATAAATAACCTCAGACTATGTAATTGATGGAACACTACTTGAGAACGGCTCTGAATTACCTCTGACATAATAACCCAAGGAACTGCTCCCATTCCAATTGAAAACGCGGATATGTAAACCAGTACACCAGATACAGCTAGAATTGGAACCCATTCAAGTAAGATGTCATTTCCCTGGTTAACAAAAAGGAAAGAGACTGTCAAATAAGAAGCAACAACGTAACTTTTATTACTAAGTGATCGACGTTTTGTGCTTTCAATGAGTTACCTTTAGGTAGAAAGAAGCTCCAGTCAGAAAACAACCAAGAAATGTTCCTGTTGCTGACACCTGAAAACGATGAAATAGTTTGTATAAATGCTCTGTCTCCACAGATTTTTTATTTAGTTAACGTTCTCAGAAGACGAAAAAACAATTGAATATACCATAAGAAGTGGCCTTCTTCCTGATCTGTCCATCAAAAATGCGCCAACAATAGTAATCGGAACCTGTCAAAGTAATAAGACTAGAGAGTTAGTGATCCAACACTTTCACTCACTTCGGAATTTTATCATTTTTTTAACAATTTTTCGAGATTTACAAACCTGCACTACAGCATAGGCAATAGTCCCAATACTGCTGTTAGAGAGTCCTGCATTCTTTCATTCACATCATTAGTAACGTTATTCGGAGCATTTTAGTTCTTCATTGACGGAATAAAAGGCAAAGGACAACGTTACCTGCTGATTCAAAAGTCTGGCTAGCATAGAAACCTATACCATTTATTCCTACAAACTGTTGGAATACCATCAATCCAACACCAATCTGAGAAAAAAAAAGTTGAAGAATTGAATTTCAAGAACATTAGCTCTGTCTAAGCTCTTCTAAACGCGTAATTTCAGGAAATGTTAAGGAAAATGGCTTACAATCAGAGATCGAATGTATTTGCTACCGAACAAATCCAAGATTCGAGTCTTGGAGAGGCTTTGAAGAGTATCAACATAAGCCTGGATTTGAGCTGCTTCACGAGAAACATCAGCATCTTTACCGCGAAGCTTTCTCAATGCCACTTCAAATTCTTTCTCAAGACCTACTTTTGCCTGCAATATTGTAATCATCATATTCTTCACTTTGTTCCTCTCGTTCATGATGAAACTTGAATGTAGTCCATTTTATGTTGAAAACTCACCAGCCATCTTGGAGATTCTGGGATAAAGAATAGACCTACTAGCAAGAAAGTGCATGGAAGAATTCCTACAAATGAAACAACCATTCAGTACTCTTCAATGTGTAACCATTTAATTTAGAGTGAACACATTTTTATTAGTTAATTATATTTTCAACACTCTCCCTCACGTGTGGGCCTGATTCTTTTTCATGGGCGAAACATATGGATTTTTTTTTTATATGAGTGGTGATGAGATTTGATCCCAAAACTTCTGTCTGCTCTGATACCATATTGAAGTGTGTAACCATTTCATCAATTTTTAGTTGAGATGGTCACACGTACTCTCTCTAAAAGCCACTTCAACATCCTCATCCCTTATGTATTCAAATTAAGTTCATTTTCTTGACTCTGAGGTAAATTCTCTTTACTCCTTTTTTCGAGAATTTTTGTAGCTCAGTTGGTTGAGCATCGACTCTTGTAAGGTTCAATTACATCTTGTAAACAATATTTATATGGGAAATTCCAAGAATTACCAGTTAAAGCAAGATTTCTCCATGTTATGACTGTTCCGACTAAGTAAGCAACTGATGAACCACAAACAATCATAAGCTGCGAAGTAAACAATTAACCATAAAAGTCAGAACCCCACAACTTATAAAATGAAAAAAAAAAAAAATTTACATCCTACTTTTACACTTTTTCTATAGGCCTAATCCATCGATGAGCCCTTAAAGTTGATACTAATTTTTATTTAGACATTCTAACTAGACTTTGTTCATTTTAAACACCTCATGTCATATCCTGCTATGTCATTTTAACACTTTTTGCTGACATGACATAGTGAGTGTGGTACAATCTTTACCAGCACGTGGAGAGCTTATTTAACCTATTTTTATTTTATTTTTTTCTTCTTCTTACCCATTTTAGCCACCATTTTCTGTAACTTAAACTCTTTCCATGGAGAAATGGATCTAATGGTACTACAACACCAAGAGATTTCAAGCTTAAACAATATTTCTTATTTTGTTGTCATTCTTCCTCCTCAAGAAGTTTTGACAATAATTGAAATACATTTTTTTTAAAAAAGTTATAGGAAATTCTTTTAATAGCTAACTCTATGTTTAGATTTGAAGACATTAATTTTATTTGAAGTTCCAAGTAAGATGAATTAGTTTTTGCAAAGAGATTATGCTTTCATAAAATAATTTTTTCCAAAAAACTAAATTACTATGAAAGTATTTTGGAGAAAGACAATCTACATTAGGGAGAGGTTGGGGTTCGGGGGGTGGGGTGGGAGGTGGTGGAGAAGATGATTTGAGTGTGGGAGGGTAGGCGGTTGTGAACTTTGGAGAAGACAATCTAGCAGGGGAGGGGTTGAGGATCGGGGGTGGGGTGGCGGAGAAGAGGACTATGCAAGTGGTTAATTTTTATAAAAAATATTTGGATAAAAGTTGCAACTTGTCATTAAGTCATTGACCTTTTTTTCTACTAAAAATTCATTATTTAAAAATTATTTTCAATATATATGCCACGTGTCTTTATTTAATTCGTTATTTTGACACGTCATCAACTAGTGTGTTACACACACCTTGCACATTTGGCTGATTATAAAAGAAATTGTCAAAATGACATACCGAAACATGACATGAGGTGTCTAAAATGAACAAACCCTAATTAAGGTGTCTAAGTGAAAGTTAGTGCCAACTTTAGGGGCCTGATAGGTTAGGCCTTTTCTATATTTATTACTTCATACTATAAATTTAACAAAAACTTGACTTTGGATTTTCTTACTTGATTAATTGTTGTCAATCCTCCACGTAAATTCTTTGGAGCTATTTCAGCAATATACACTGGGACCTGATTAATTTACAGAAGAATTTTAAAATTCTTGAATTTATTTAGTATCCAAGAGCAAATAAGAAAAAAAATAACAGTGTCACCCCGGAATGGGCGCGCCATCAGGATTTAGTCAGAGCTCCAATGTTGGCCCTAAACAACGGAGAAACCAAAAAAACATATATATTTACCACATAAGAGAATATTCCAATGCCATATCCTGTGAGGAACCTTCCCATATCAAGTACCAAAGTTCCCTGCATCATCACAAACAGAGAAATAATTATTTAGAAAAATTAAAGTTATTTCAATTTTTTAAAAAAAAAAAATAATTGCATATACATATATTCATAGTTCATACCATGGAAAAATAGACAGCTAGCCATCCTGTTATACAAAATATAGCTGACATTCTCATTGCCTGTTCCAAAAAAATACAAAAAAAAAACTCATTAATTTTAGCTTGTTAATACAAAGTTTCTTATTTTTTCAAATTTTTTTGGTTTCTTTTGCAATTACATACCCCTTTTCTCCCAATAAAGTCTGCAATTCTTCCACTTGTGATTGCTCCAATCATGGCACCAATAGTTATAATGGAACCAAACATAGAATACTACAAAAGAAAAAAATACCTTCAATTTAATTATCAAAAATGAAAAATACATTAAAAAGTCATGAAGAATTAATTTTAAAAATACCAACCTGGGCAAGAGTTACATTCAAGTCATTCATAATTTCAGATTGTGTGGGTGCAGAGTACCCCACCTGCAAAAAAAGAAAAATCATACTGCGGCGGACGACTGACTAAAAAGGAAAAGGAAAGCGAGTCATATAAATTATAACAAACAGGTAATAAAAAAAATGAAAATAGAAATACTTACGCATGATCCAAATTCAAAAGAACCACAAACAGCAACACAAGTGCTTAATAAAACCATCCAAATAGATCCATCTTCATTTTCACAATCAACAATTTTGGCATTTTCAAGAAAGGGTTTTTCAAGACCATTCTCAATATCTTTGCACTCATCAATTGCCATTACTATTACTATTAGAGAAATTAGACAAAAGGGATTTTAGTATTGAGTGGGAAAAAAAAGTGAAATTTTGGGAGGTATTTATATGCATGCTGGGGCAAAAAAGACAGATATTTTTGGACAACTTAATTCAATGATTGAGTTAAAAAAAAAAAGATAAAAAAAGGAAAGATATTTAAGGCAAATTGGAGAAGATTAGGATTGCATGTGGGATTGCAGTGTCACTGACGTGTTAATTTGTTTTGGTGTGTTCAATACAACTGGAATTTCTACTCTGTTTTTTTGGTAATTACAAATAAGGACCTTATCTAAACTAATTTTATTACAATACCCTCTTCCAAATTTTACATTTTTTAAAAAATAAAATTTGTATTTGGATATGAGTGTGTCAATCACGAGTGTGGTGAAGATGGATAAAGTATTCGACTCACTTCATATTTGAAATTGATAGAAATAGGTAAATTCAATGAATAATAGAATATCTTCTCAGTATGTAAAGACAATAAGTACTCTCAGATTACAAGATTTTTTTTAATCTTTTTTCTCCTTTTAGGATGTGTTTTGTTTGAAGGTAAATATTTTTATGTTTTTCTAGAAAATATTTTTCTGGACAATGAGTGGTCTTGAGTTGAGGCCGGGAGGTTAAAATTTGGGTCTCAAATCGGAGTTGGGAGTTGTATTTCAAGTCTGCACAAAATTCGAGTGGTGAGGTTAAAAAAGATTTTGAAATTTTCCTCCTTATTTTATGTACGGAAAAGGGTCAAAAGTACCCTTAAACTATCCGAAATAGATCATATTTACCCTTAAACTATATTTCGGCTCAAAACTACCCTTTCCGTCAAATTATTGGGTCAAAAGTCCCCTTCCTATTAGCGGAAGTTGTTAAATACCATGTGGATGCCACATTGCATGCCAATGGGTTCCACTGCCACATAGACTAATTTCCTAAATCTTAATTACTCTTTTTTCCCCTCATATATATAAAACTTAACTAGTTAAATGAAATAGAAAATCCTAAAAGAAACAATATTGTCCCACAACAACTTTGATTAATTATTATCCGGGTAAGGGACTTTGATATAAAATTGTATAAGTATATTTTTAGATCTTCATTTTGATAAGTTTAAACTCTTTTGTCAACATCCAGTTTTCATATACAATAATTATACAGGTTAAAATTTGTAAAAATAAATAAATAAAGATTTAGCTTTTTTTTTAACTATGAATTTTATTCAACTGTTGCGTAGTATTAAATTCTTGTTATTAATTATGCACAAAAAAGAAAAAAAATTGTTTCAATTTAGACAACACTCTTTTTCTTTGTTGTTATTTTCTAAAAAAAATTACTGTAGTGTTATGGTTCGGTTATCTACCTTGACTCAATTACATGAAATAAACAATCTCATAATAACACAAGGATATAATAGGAAAGAATTTTTTTGTAGAGTTTTAAATCAAACACAAGATTAAGTGGGAAGCAATGAACCAAACACTTGACAAAAAATAATCTCTGCACTACTAATCTCTGCATTACTAATTTCTGCGTTACTAATCCCTGCATTACTAATCTCTTCGTTATCAATGTTTGTACCAAACGACCCCTAAGAGTTCAAATCCTTCTATTTTGAGTATCACATAAATTTTTTATGTCCAAAGACATATGTGCAAGGTTTACATCTTATTTTATGTTTAAAGTTTTCATTTAATTAGTTGGGAGTATAGGAAATTTGGTGAAAGCTGTTGGAGGAGTAACGTACCAATTAGAAAATGAAAAATAAAGCAAACTCGGAGTAGCAGGGGATCAATAAGATTCTTGATAGGAAAGCTAACAACTTAATAACAATCTCAGTAAAATAAAAAAAAGGGACAAACTAAAATTGAACAAGTCCTAAGTTATAAATATTTAGGCCTTAATTAATATTCCTACAATTATGCTAGCCATAGAATACCTTTTAATATGATTACTAGTTTACCTTGATAGAGAAGATCAATGAGTGGGCAAAATTGTTTGCATTTATCGGAAAGTCGTGTGCTTCTAGTTAAAGTGGTTAGTTTCTTGATAGAAAGTTAACAAAAGGATGTAACTTGCAAATTTTTTGATAGTTGAAGGATGTTTTTTATTCAATATAATGACACAAGAATGTAGTTTGAGTTTGAGGTATAGTTAAGAAATGTTTTTAGCCATTTACTCTCATATTGAACTTTGAAGTTCTATTTTATTTTACTTTTTGCAAATTTGAGTCAAAGGAAAATGGTAATTATAAACGTTATACAATTGTCTTATTAACATTTATAATTATGTAATTAGAGCTCAGTTGAATCAGCTACATGTGATCAGTGGCTTCTTTAATTTGATCGTTTTGTCATAATTGATAACTTTCTAATTTGCGTTGTTTGTTTGGTAAACTAGTTTGCCTTTCATTTGAGGATAAAGTGTCAAATTTGCACTTTGAATTATGTAAATTCTCTTCTTTATATTTGCTTTCAGTTAATAATTGAGGTCAAACATGTTCATGCCATTACAAAAAAATAAAAAATAAAAAAAATAAAATAAAATAAAAAATGGAGCAAATAGACACACACGTCTTACTCTTACGTGAATGGTAAGTCTTATATAACATAATACACGTAGAATCTAAATTTTCATATAGAATGTCACGTAGTACGTGTATGACTATTTGTTCAATTTTATACAAATTTAAGTATCTACTTATACACACTCAAAATTGAAACACAGTAAAATCACGTTTATTTATTATACCTTCTTAAACTAATTCCAAATTGGAATTGCATTTTGGGATCCAAGTGATATAATTTATTTTTTTCTATTTCAAATAGAACACATATTTATTCACAATATATTATAATAATAAATGAAAGATTAAAATAATCCAACCCCTCATACATTAAGGACCAATTTAATCAGTTTCTCGTACATTTTACTTCAAAGCAATTAAGAAATTAATTTATGAATTTCATATACAACTAACAAATAAAATACTTTTATGTTATGGACACCATTTTTCATTTTTTTAAGACTCATAAAGGTATACTGATAGATTAAGCAACAAGTCTATATCATGGAAACAACAAGTCTAATATATATGTGTGTGTGTAAATTTATTAACGTAAGTATATTGTTAGAGCAAAATTTATTAAATTTGATCAAACTCGCGCGTGGATTACTAGTTCCGCTCAATCTGAAAGCTAAAGAAAAATACAAGAAACATGTGGTGATACAAGACCAAGATGCATGGATCTTTCTAAAGTAATTTTTGTAATTATTTGAACTTGCCACTTGAATTATTATAGTAGGAGTAAGATTTGAATTATTGTTTTAGTACAAAATCGGCCGTACAGACGTCAATTAATGGATTAATCATATTATTAAAAATCCCTACAACTAACTACTTCACATGTTAATTACTAGGCTAGTGGATTACTGCATTTTTTATAGAGATTATTGTTCGTCGGATACGTTAAACATAATTATGTCCCTCATATTTTTTGACAACTATGATTGATTGCAAACTACGTGCAATGTGTGATTAATTTATTAGGGACATTTTATTTTATTTTCTTTATGTGTGTGAGTGGTGGTGGGGGTTTACGAAAGACGTACAAATTATATGCGAAATTCGATAGTTGTCGATTTAAAGTCATGATTAACAACAATGATAATTGTATGAGTTTTCACAATAAAAAATCGTCAAGCATCCAAAATGACATGTATTGGTGATATAGTATTTATGATAAACTTGAAAACTCACTTGGGAAAGGCAGCCACAAAATAAATGTGCACGATAGGGCTATAGCGGAAGAAAACCCAAGTCAAAACTTTTCCTTCTATTTGAACCAAGAGAAGGCAAAATAATGCAAGAACAAACACTGTTTGGGAAGCAAATAAATCAACCAAGCAAGAAAAATAAATCAACACACGAGACACCAAATTTAACGTGGAAAGCCTCTTCGGTGTGAAGAGTAAAAACCACAAGGCCAAAGCTCCACTAAAAATCAACAAGAGATACAAAAATGTTCTCCAAATGGCCACCAACAAAGTGCCAAACAACGAGCAACATAAAAGAAGCAAAAAGCACCAAACCCACAGCTACTGTTCACGAGCTAATATCTGGAGCTACAGGACTCCAAATCACCTCTCTCTGTTCACAATCAAAGATTAAGCTGAAAGGAACAAGCTGTTCAAAAATCAGCTCAATCGGATAAGAAATGAAGCGAGAATCGCGATTTGAAATTGGCTGCTAGGACTTGTGCGAAAATCTGCATTTTCTCACTTTTCTCTCTATATGGCTGCTTTCTAACTCTTGTGATATTTCTCAGATGAGACATAAAAGAAAGTCTTACAAATATTGTGCTTATGGGCAAAAGTGGGCTAGTCAAATTTGGGCTAAATTTATCCACAAAGGAAAAGAAGGAATACCCAAAATCTTGAACTTCTATTTATCCACATAAAATGGAAAAAATGCCCAAAATCCAACAGCATTAACTAATCAAAATGAGATAAGAAAGTTCAATTACTTGGACGGTCTATCTTCTACAACTATACATAGAAAGGTTACATAAGTTTTTGATTCATTCGTCAAACATTGGAGAAAGGATGAATTATGAAGTTCTTCAAAGGATTAATCAGCAAAGTTCTACCTAGAGATCAATCCGAAACAATCAAACACATTCTTAGGAAGATTAAATTATTTTGTAATTCGAGAAATACGATACTAAAGGCCCTCAAATTGAAAAAAAAAATATAAGGAACAACACAATTGTACTCGATGAGATTCATCTAGAAAAAAATACTTTTTTCTTTTATTTGTCTCTTATTCTGGACCTGAACTTATAAAATTTAATTGTTTTTTTTTTTTGTTTATTTTAGCCAAATTAAGAGAAGATTTAGCCAAAATAATGAAGTTCAAACAGGTATTTCTAAGAAAAATGTATAGTTTTTTCATTCAAAAATTATTTATTTTAATTGTGCGTTAATTTTTCGGTCAAATATAATACAAAAAATATTTATATAATTATTTTTTCAATGCAATGATTGTTTTTTCTAAATGTGTATTTCTTCTTTTTCTAGCCTTGATTAGTATATTATTATATTTAGCTAAATAAAAGAATTATAATCATAATATCGTTGTTCTAATTTTTGAAGATTTTGTCTACAAAATTGACCCTAAAAAGATGATTTAAATAACTAGTAAACTTTAAAAAGTCAAAATACATATTTTATTTCGACAAAGAAAACCACAAGTTCTACAATATCCAAGAGTGAGGTAAATAACGTTTTGGTGAGAAGAAAAATGTTTTATTTACTGAATACATAACTGAATTTCTTATTTATTTTTAATATTTTATAAATAAGTAAAAAATATCTCAAAAGTATTTATATGTAAGTTAGCAAAACATTGGAAGGGTCGGACAGAGCAAAGAGTGGGAGTTCGAGACGGGGGCGGAGCTATAACCATCCAAGGGTAGTCAGCTGAACACCCTTTGCCGGAAAATTACACCATATACAGAGGTCAAATTCTGGGTTTAAGGGATAAATAATTAATGTTGAACATCCTTAATATAAACTCTTCCGTGGCACAATGGTTAAGCGGGTTCATTTTTCACACGAAGTTCGTGGGATTCGAATCTACAGGGCGCACAACATTTTTTATTTTAGTTTGAGAGCAGAACACAACCTCACACACCTTATTCCTGCATCATACATTTATTAATTTTAGTTTACCTGAAATTCTTAAATGTTCATCAAGTTTCTTAATTATTGATATTACAAGTTTAATAAAATACAGTAACATATATGAATAAATTATTTTAATTTAGAAATTTGAATATTTAGATATCACGTATTGTTAATTTTTATCTAGGATATAATGCACTTTCGAATGGTGAAAACAAAAAGGCCAACATTTTACATAAAAAAATTGTGTTTATATATGTTAACAACTTTAAACCCCAAGCTAAAATCGATACATGCATTTTATCTTCTTCTTTTTTAAGAAAAAAAATTCTTTGTTGGTGTGATTCATGTTTCGTAAAGCTAGACGTAATTGTTCAATCAATATTTCACTTTATAAATGATAATCATATATTTTTATCATATAAAATCAATGCATCAAAAAGAAAAAAAAAACTTGATTGTTTGTATTTGATATTGATAAATATTGGGATTGTTCATGATATCCCTAGGTTAAACAAATAACATTTATTTCACTTACAAAAAAAATAAAAAACCTTAAACGCCCTTGATAAAAAATTTGGCTCTGCCACTGATTCGGAAGTGGAATGATCAAGAGATGCGGTTTGGAAAATTAGGTAGAGGGAGAAGAGACAATTAACTTGAATGTTAATTATCAAACTTATTTTTCTTATTTCCATTAGATAATTTCATCATTTATTTTTTTTTTTAAATTTAATTATTATAATTAGAGATTACAAGATTACAAATTGAAGAGGATTTGCAAATTTGAGTATACTTCTTGATCCGGGAATTAGATCACAAGAAATTGAAGAGAGTATTATAGAGTAGAGAATTAGTAGTAATGAGAAGAAGAAGAGAGAAAAAGAGAAAGAAGAAGAGAGAAGAGATTGATCCTTGATTATATTTTTCAAGATACCTTCAATAATGAACAAGAGATCATTTATATAGTAAACTAACTAACTAACTAACTGCCTTAACAACTAACTTACTATACACATATATAATGGAATATTCTAGATCATTGTATATCCTCAACAAGATAAATAATTTTCTTCATTTTTATAAAGTTTGCTTTCCTTAAAAAAGTATTTTGATCAATTTTTCTATGTACCAAACACTATAAGAGTAAAATCAATCGGTTGAATAAAACCTATTCACTTAATTAAAACTTCATTAAAGCAAGCTTTAATTAAGCAAGGAAGATGAATTACATATGAAAACTCTTTTGTCACTATAAAGTGGTAGAAAAATTTTAGACAGTTGTTCACTATAACAAAAATAATTTTTAGTGACAATAAATATGCATATTATTAATAAAAAAAATACTTAAAATTTTTTGTCAACATTAGTTAATTGTCATCATATCCAATATGGTTATAGACTTTAAGGACATTTACAAAGAGTATTAATTATTTTTAAAAAATATTTAACAATAATACAATTGTTAGCTTTAATTAATGATATTTTTAATATAATGATTGTTGAGTGATGGTGATAGGCATTGTGTGTATATGAAAGAAAAGTATTTTACATCATTTCTAACTAGTTGTATATATGCAAACAAACAAAAAAAAAAAAAAACTAGCTGTATATATGCATATTTTCTTTCAACTTTTGTGACAAAGCCATATATAAGAATTAAGTTAAATGAAAAGATAACATATTCTAATCATATTTTCTGTTCATTGCTTCCTAAAGTTAATTTACTGTCTTTAGGAAGCAATGAATCTGTAATTAGGTGACAGTGATTTTATATGGTGTAGTTCATATTAGTATGTGATAACATTGTCATACTAGTGAAATAATAAACAATAATCCTGCAAATTAAGTGTCTGATAAGATTCTTCAAATATTTTATTAATTCAACCTTGAAAATTAATCGAAAAAAAAGAATTTTTTGTGATTTCTCCAAAAAAAATTAAAATTTTTTATATATATATAGAGAGAGACACCCTCATAGTTTGCTTTTTGGACTATATGTATGCATTTTCTTTGTAACAACTAATTCTGTGAGAGCTGATAAGAAAATGAAAAGATAAGATATGGTATGATGACTATATATAAAGCAAATTATTTAAGAGATGAAATCATATTACTATATGTATCACGCTAATTAGATACAATGTAACACGTGAGATACACCAAATTGGTATTTGCATGTTGGTTATGTAGCTCTGAAACTATATTGATGTATATGATCATTTCATTTAAAAGATTGATATGTTATTTACTTGATTAATTATATGCTCAACACATTCCATACATGCAAACTTGATTCTTTTGTACGAGTCAAGCACATAATTGATGACAAATTGACAATAAGACTCGAATTATGGTGTCTTATTTGGTTGTCATGTTTGAGATAACTTATCCCACCATTTATACCATAGTGATGGGATACGTTATCCCAGAATAATTAATCCTGAGATAACTTGTTCCCAACCAAACGACCCTTAGGTCTTAGCCAATCAAAGATTTAGTTTGGCATTGAAATAACAGGCTTGATACCATATTCTAGGCATATTCACATCAAAATGTTTAAAGAGTCCCCCAAGCTCAACCAAAGCTTAAAGTTGTTGAGCACAAACAATATCAGTGTATCTGCTCTTTGGGAACTGATATCAGCAATAAGAAGTTTTTAGGGTGACTATCCAAGAACTTGTACAAAGAAACTACACAACTATTTGAAGCTACATAGCTGATACAGTTATTCTGTTTACATAGCACAGCTAGTATAGTACATCAAGAATGCCACAAAGCATGTCTCCCAGCAAGCATTTGGTCAGGACTCAGGACCTAATCATCAACTCTCCACTCAATGCTGTCCAGTTTCTTGAGACGCAGTTGTAGCAAACACATGAATATCATACAAGATCAGCGACCAAGGGGGGACCCGAGCAATGGAGATCACACCTATATTCTGTGACTGCAGACCGTCATTTTGGTAAAAGTTACATGCAATTTTAAGTTTTGTCAAACAAACACCTCCGGATTGACATAGCAATGTCGCCAACTTTTCTAGGGTGCAGGAATGTTGCACATAGACCAAGACACAGAGCAAAACCAGAGATTACAAAAACAAGAGTACGAGACGTCAAGACTGTCTTTCTAACCAAGAAGCCACAGGACTTCCCTGATTGTTCTTCCTTCACTCTCAATGGCAATTCTGCATCCAAAAGTGGGACTGTAGAAGTTCTCTCCCAATAAGTAGGACCAAACTCTATGTTGTGCTTATGTGGTACCTCTGTGTCCTGCAAATTAGGAAGCTACAGATATAGTTTAATTAACATCAGGTATGAGTCATCACCCTTTGAGAAGACGAATTTCTATAGTAAAAACATGAAATGAGCTATAAGACATTCTGAAGGTAAAAAGTGATTCAAATGCGCCCACCCTACCCAAATTTGTAACATAAAACATATTAATGACCATCAGTATGCATAATAAGTGCATAGATATTGTCGTTAAAAGCAAAAAGCAGCCAGTAAACAAAACCAAACATATATGAATGCTACAATGATTGAATAGCAACTAAAACAATTAAATTCAGTATCCAAAGTAGCCAATATACAATAATCCCTAGATTAATCGAACTCCTCAAAGTTGAGACGAACCAATTATTTTTAAGTTGGGATCCCTTTGCACGTCATCGTTTGAAGCCATTGGGATCCCTTTGCACGTCATCGTTTGAAGCGCACAGCTTCACCCATGACGCGATAATGTCTTTGCTTCCATTCAAGCAACCGATAGAACATTTAGATGGACTAGGCGCTTGGTCATGTTCAAGCCTAGCAAGGAACAATTTTGATTTGAGCTTCAACGCCAAGGTACGTTTTTTATGTACCAACTGTTAGATTTATTTGCAGCTTATTCACCAACATAAAAATAAATGTAAAAGATTATTCTAACTCAATGGATTTAATTTGAAGACAATATGGCAGCACAGAGTTGTGAAACATACTCAGATAACATGGCAATGTCGAAATGAGATCGTCACTTGATTGATAACCGGAAAAACAGATTGCATGTGATTTTGGAAGATTTGACTAGAAGAATTTACCTCCTGCATAATTTGTCCCGAATCTCCCGCAAAATATTCCTTGAGATGCAATCTTTCCTTGAGCAGATTATTTTTCTCGAGAATATTCTTCTGAAAAAGTGTCATGTCAGCATCAGTGATGCCAGCTAACATGTTTCTCTTCACCATATTTTCAAAATAAGACAATACTCTTTCCAAAATAATAGTTGACCGACTTTCCATTAAAATGTTCAACAAATAATTAAATCTCTGCATCTGTACAGACGCCAGAATCTGAACATTTTCTGATGAAGACTCCCTTAGTAACCATGCCACATCCAACATAAATTCTGAAAATTCTGATTTTCTAGACGTGGAAGCTTCACATGGAGAACAAACAGCAGTGCATTCTGACCCTCCAGAACAGAACTTCCGTTGTATTTCCTTCATTTCTGCACAAATATCCTTTTCCGCAACGAGGATGGGGATGAAGTTAGATAAGCCAGACTCATTCTCAACCTACAAAATAGACCAGGTTGGATCATTTACAGCCAAGATTAGTGAAACACAAATAAAGATTCAAGAATATTAAATACGTGAAGAATTTATATCTTGCAAGAGATAGCACTCTGTGTTACTCCATCAGCACTCATATTCAATTGGGATAGACCTTTACGTTAGAAAGTTGAGGTTCATTTCATTGGAAATTATCACCAAGAAAGTGTTGTATAGAAGTTACAAAAGTATAGATAGCTCCACCGTCTTTTTCTCAATACAAATGATGGTGCTGTTTGGGTCAATTTGCACTCAACTCAACTAATCCACTGGACAATTTACTATAGCTCACAAATACATGTGCCAGGTAAGGCTGCCCACCAAGGGTGATGCAAATAGACTCGTACCGAGTGTTTTTGCTAGAAATTGAACCTGGACTATCTGGTACATCACTCTTATGCCTCAACTCAGCCACACCCTTGGGAATTATAATTAGCTCTTCTCTTCTGGTGTACGGAACTTGTAAAATCTATTAATGTGACAGATTTTCCTGATCAAAAATAAAATGCAATTTGACTTTTTCTAACATTATTCCTTCAGTAGTTCTCTTTTATAATATAACTATATAAAAAATATATAATGAACTATGCACGGTGCCTATTATATGAACAATACATTTATAGGCCAAAAAGACAAAACTTGAAATGAGGACAAAAGAAGACATTTAGTTAGAACTTCTACCTCAACGAAAGCGGGGCCAAAAAGATCTGCTTCAGTTCTAGGGACATGTATCTTTAATAATTGATGCTCCATGCTACTAGAATCACCTTCAATTTTACAATCTGATGGTACGACATTGATATCATTCCCCAAATACCTTCCCCCAAATGACACAAGAAACCTGTAAAGTGTCAAGGGCATCAAAATGTTAATTTATAATACCTGATAAAAAATAACATGAAAGATAACATCAATTTCCCTGGAAGCCTCCATGGCAATAGTACTGATAGGTGTTTAATTTATTTCAGCTCTGAAAAAACAAATTACAAACTTTCAGAGCAAAACTGCAACTATATCTATTAACATAGCATGTATGAGTGAATTGTCCCCAATAGGGGGAAAGAAAGTTGGTATGAGGGAACAAAAAAGCTTCCAATTTGGTTTGATCAAATATTCTGCTAAATCCAACCAAAAAACAGCTCATAGCTCATTAAAATGATCTATAAGTATACTGTGGTCAAATGCATGTATAATAGTCAAAATATGCGAACAAACAAGAAAAGCTTGCAATCTGGTCCGATCAAAGAGTTGTGACGCCCATGACAGGAGCCGGGCTAATGAAGGTGAGTCAAAGAGAAAGACTGGCATGCTTTCTAGGTTGACGAGTTTCTGAAGAAGACTACATATAACACTTTAGGCAAATATCATATCAGAAAAGAAGAGGAGTTAAGTGCTATATAAGATAGAGCACTAGTTCACATAGTATGTGTGCCTTGGGGCTCAATCATGGTGTAGCCCGAGGCACAAATCCCTGACGTATGTTGGGTCGAAGCCGACAATGTGTCATGGTCTTGGATTGTGATAACAGTCTTCCTTCTGAAGTAAGCAAACAGAGCTGCCATGGATCATTAAGACCAAATACGAACTTATCTTTCTATTTTACTCCATCAAAAGCAATACTCCGTCCAATTGTATGTGAAGTATTTGACTGAACACATAGTTCAACAAATTGAAGACTTTTGATATGATAGCCAAATATATGTGAAGTACCAAAAATTTTGTTTAAGGTTCAAACTTTTTTTGATAATGATATGCAAAGTACCAAAATTATCCTTTTAAATGACTGATGCTGAGAGTTTCATATGTCTTGTCATTTAAATGAGTAGTGGTGGGGTCCCAACAAGCATGAGGATAGAATGAGGATTTTGTAGGGACAGGCTACAACGGTAAGTATGTCACAAATTGAGACAAATAGAGTAATATCTATAAAGGGTATGATTCTAGCATCTGCACAGATATAATCCTTCTATTTATTAATATTATAAATTGCACCATCCTTGTAATAACTAAATCACCTCATTAATTGCTCATACGGGTGTTTGCCATCTATGCCCAACTAAGAGTTGCATTGGGGTAGACAAACAAGGAAAGGAAGATCTTCTCTTGCTTATTCTCCGCTTTGCAGCCTATTGTCTATGGCATTTTGTGGTTTCAAAAGTGTATCAAGAGCAAACAATTTCATTACCACTACGAGACATGTCCTTTCTTTTGTATTTTGTATATATTTTCGTGTCATCTAATTTGAACACGAGTTCCCTGTTTTACTACACCAATAGGTGCAAACAACGATGAGACATTGGGTTACAGGTATTGCGTTCTCTATGTAATAAAGAAGATTTTAGAAATAAAAATCCCTGTCCTAACACATCATTAACATTTCCTAGCAAACCTGAGCTCATCGATAACAGATCACCATAGCTAACCTATTCGCAACCTCTGGAACTCGTGGAACAACAGTTGCTTTTTATTGTTTGTCATTATTGTAATTTTAGCTATGTTCTGCAAAATGTTTATGTATTGTTTCTGGACGCTTTTTCTTACTTTTTATTTTGATAAAGTAAAAAAATTTATTGACTAACCTGTATAAAAGAGGTGATACAAGAGGTATACCAAAAAAGTAAAAATCCTACAAAGAATTATATGGTTTTCTACGAAAAACACCCTACTTTCTATACTTAAAGGGATCTTGTGGGTGCCTCAAAAAGAATTAAGGGCTATGAGGCCTATTCCTCATATGAACACAGTCAAACACTACCCTTACAAAAGCTCTCCCATTTCAATTATAAGTAAAATTTATAGACTACAAATTTGTCGCAACGTATTTCTTGCATTCTTAATGGTCATTTGTACTTCTTACATTTGTAAAGGTTGTACAAGATTGTACACATCAAATATTAAGCCGAGCTCGTATTGTGAACCTCTGATCTTAAAATTATCATACTTCCATTTTATGTGCCTATTATGTCCATACTACTCACGAGTCTGGCACAGCCCTTCATCAAAAGTTGATCTCTAAGGACCAATGACATCTCTTGACACCTAACCGATACTTATAAGCTCTTACATTGATGCAATTCGCCTAATTCAATAACTTCTATCCCTCAACAGTGTGGTTAACATCCTCGCATCCTGCTGAAAAAAAAAAACAATCACATACAGACTCAGTTTCTAGAGCTTGGATATGCTAGTTTTTAGTAGTCGGCGAGCTTGAGATATCTTTGGCCCTTAAACAACTCAGTTCCTATCATAATATCTCGTGTTGATAATTAATGAGGAACTCAAGCTACATCAACGGAACAGAAATAAGCAGAATATTAATTCAGGAAAATATAATTTTAACTCATACCGGAATCTGGGCTGCATCAGATTGCTTCCGCAGGCAAAAAATTCCATAGGCTTGCCAGCCTCAAAGCACATAGGATGAATAGACATAAGCTTTGGTGCTGGTCCCTTCAGCTTGACTTTAACAACTGAATTTTCACCTGCTTTATCAAAAATAATTGTTACCATTTGATTAAAATGAAATGCCGGGATCAGTACCATAAGCCAAACAAGATCTACATCAAATGAAAAAGGTCCCAAAAATAAAGGGTTAGACTAGATTGATCTAATATAAGTTCGTCGCAACAAGAGCTTGAGGGTAGAGAACTTGAACTACCATTTACCTTTGGTAACACGAAATACCATGTTGTTGAGATAAATAAGAAAGCTTCCTCTTCCACGAAGCATGTTTCCAGGTGATGCAATTAACTCATATAGGTGTGCAGCTGGGTCTTCTAGTAACTGTTAAACCCAATGTGGAACTCGATCATTTAGAAACAAATTATGTTTAATAAACATAACATGAAAATTCACAACTAAATGTTACAGAAGCCACATGTAGAGAAACAGTCGAACAGAAAACACAATGATAACTCTTCAGTAATATCTAACTCCTACAGCCTTTCATTTTCATTATTGCATTGTGTTCTATGAGAGGAATTCCTGACTTAGTAACTCAAGACACAGTCTCTTAATTAAGAGATCACATTAATTGTAGTACCATTCAAAGAGGAGCTTCATCACTAACTCAACAATTGTACTCATCCACAGTAATACCCAAATACATTAAGACCAATCACACGCAGAATTGATTATCACCAGAGAGGAACAGTGACTATATTACCTTACCCCACTTGAATGTCGGCATTGCAACAAAAATTGTCAAGATTGTACAACCTGGACGAATATAGCCCTCCAATTCGACAGGCATACTGGCCAACCACTGGAAGATCTGTAAAGTAATATGTCAATTAACCCGAAGAACTCTATTGAAGAAAAGAATTAACATTCTCTTATGTACTAAACTGTAATAATAATCCTTTAAGTACTTGGTGCCGGAGTCTTCGAGGGAACTCTGCTGGGTTCCAATCATAAAGCTTGAATGAGATCCGACCAGTGGGGCACTAGCCAAAAAGGAACAATGACCAGTCAATTCAAGTATAGTCCAGATATAAATGGAAATTATTGACATTAGAGGAATTATGTCAGCAGACCTACCACTGAAGAAAGGGCACTCTTGTTGTCATAATAGGTTGGAGAATGGGAATTTTTGTAGTTCTCCTTTTCTGCATCAACCTGTGTTTCACCAGAAGCTGTGAAACTATCACTGTGATTATTTTGGATGCCTTGAGTTGAGCATATTGGCACATGTCCTTCAGATTCTAATAGGATTTCCTTTTCTCCTAACTGGCTGCCCATGCATGTGCTATCTGGTCACCCAGAAGATTTTCAGGAATTACACTAAACAAAAATTTGAAGGATGAACTTAATGATATTGACGAGGTCATGCCATGCCTGGAAAAACAGAACTTTCTCCAATTCTAACCATGTTTGATGGAAACATATCCATGTTATCAGTTTAAACTAGTACCTTAAGATATGGAACATGACATCTACTATTGATGAATTAAAGGTAGAGTGTACAGCATACTACTTTCAAGCAATGATGTTTACTCAAGTTCAATATACCTTTGATGACGTCGTCATCACCACTAACATCATCAGCCGTTGTGAGCTGCTGAGATTCCTTTTCAGCAGACGTTTTGGACGAGTCAGTGGCTTTTCTCCTACGCCTGTTGTTGTGTCGCTCTAATTTTCTTCTACAACTACGCTTACCTTCATCAAAGTCTGACAAAATATGAAACCTGGAAAAGGTATAGCACCATAACAGATTAGTTGCATCAGGAAAAGGCATGCGCCATTTTAGGATATCTGGCAAGTTCTTGAAAAAATAGTTGTCTGCACCCTACAGTCTCACATACATACACTTAAAACAGCTGCAATTAAAGCTACAACTGAAATGTCTCTCAAAGGAACTCCAAGACAAGAGAATCCTTGATTAAAAAAAACTCACTAGTAAGCAGATCCCACAAACTATAAATGTACTATATCAAGCTAAATTAAACCAATAATCTTTTTTAAGTACCAAAGTCACCAATGCAATTAGTTCACAAATTAATCAACAGGCTATACAGTTATCACCACATCCATCTAAAGCCATCTTTTGCAAACATATCAACTTATATTTCTTGGCAGGCTCTGTGAAACTTTCTTTTGTATCATTTGGAGCATTTGTTTTGCTTTGATCATTTGGGGTACTAGTAAAAGATGTTTTAGTCATTTCTCTGAACTTTTCATTATGTGGTAACATGCTTGTACTTTCAAATTAATCAACAATGTTTTAAGCCCCAATCTCAAACTAGTTAGATTAGGCTATGTCTATATTTGTTCTGCTCTACTTAGACTTGTAAAGGCAGTCAACCTACTGCACCCCTCCATCATTTATCCAGGCTACACTCTACCAGCATAAAGCATTTTGTACTCATCATAAAAAAAGTAAACGTACTTGCCACACTGCTGACAATATCTCTTATTGTGCCCATCGAGAACCACAGCAGTTGCATTAGCACAACGTAAGCACACCCTGTGTCTCTTATGATACCCTTTCAGCTCACTGATATCCGCCTCACAATCCGGTACTTGACACCTCGCCCCAGCTCCGGCAGAAGCCCGTACAGTCCTAGCCCGCTTCTTCCCTGGCCCAATCCCTGCCATCTCCTCTTCCTCCATCTTCTCATCTAACTCGGGGCAAGCACATGGGATCCGACCCGCCAGAAAATTCGAACACGCCATCCTTGGGTCCCTCTTCCTGATCCGACCCGCATCCGTATCTTGGCTTTGTGGTGAATCTTCCGAAGAGGGTATCACCGGCGCCACCAATTCTGCCTCCGGCTGCTGCTCTTGGTGAAGTGGGTCATCGAATGAGATGTTCAATTGTTCGTGTAGGTCGAATTCGAGTAAATCCGACCAGTCAAAGATGGATGAAGCTGCGGGGTCATCAGGGGTACCGGAAAGCAAAGAGGAAATCATCTGGGTATTCCTTAACTCGGTCGGAGCTCCCGTTTGTGACGGTGAAGAAGGTTGATTATGCATTTTCTGGCGAAGCTTCAGGCAGGATTCCTCAAAACCAGGACGTTGGTTAGTAGTTGAGGGTGGTTGGCCTAGAAAGAAGATTGTTTGGTGGGGGTAGGTGGGTGGGTGGGGTGGGTTAAGGGAAAGAGATGCAGAGAAGGTCAGCCGTCGGGGTCAGCGGCGGAGTGTGGTGGCGTTAGGTGACAAGAAAATGGGGGTAAAGAGATTCTCTGTGGCGAAAAAAAGAAAAAAAAAAAATCGGCTAAGTCATCATAAACAAAACTATAGTATTATATATTGGATATAAATATGGAAATGGAATTAAATTTTGTTTATTTATTAAAAGTCTTTTGACTTTTTGGGTTATTATTATATTGTATGTATGATAATAACTACTACTAATATTAATAGATACAATAGGATATTTTTTGCCGAGGATTAAAGGTTACTTAATTTAGATCTTACAGATTCCAACTCGTCCCTTTAATGTCAAGTCAAAGAAATATTGTATACACTTGGGGTAGTTTGATGGTTGATTCAGACATGAATTATTCATGTATTAAAATTAGCATAATTATTATAATTATTGATTATCAATTTATAATCTAGCACAATTTATGAAAATGTATAAATTATAAAGTAATTTATGTATTATATTTTACATGATAGAAGAAAAATAATTAAGGTTGTTCAAAATCAAACTGAAACTGATATTCTGAATCAATTTTTTTTATTGATTTAGGGGTCGTTTGGTTACTGGTTAGAGTTATGCAGGTATTAGTTATGTAGGTATTAGTTATACAAGTATTAATTATGTAGATATTAGTTATGCATGTATTAGTTATGTAGGTATTAGTTATGCATATATTAGTTATGTAGGTATTAGTTATGCAGATATTGGCTATGTAGGTATTAGTTATACATGTATTGATTATGTAGGTATTAATTATGTAGGATTTAGTTATGCAGAAATTATATATATTATTACTTAGTGATTGTTTAATTTATTGTAAATTAATATACGTTTTTTTTTTTAAAATAGAAAATTGTAAAGCTTGTATCCAAGATAAAATGCTACAGGACCTGGGGGGAATCTATAGTGTGATGCGCACAAATAATAAAATGGACAGTTCGGGTCGGGGTCGGGGGCAAACAGTTCTGGGTTTTTTTGTGTGTGGGTGCGGGGGAGAGGGGGGGGTGGCGCGGGGGGCGATGGCGAAACTAAAGAAAATTGAGTTAGGTAAGTTCTTTTTTTTTAAAACAAAAATTACTCATTAATCTTGTGAATTAATATTAATATACATTATTATTTAGAAATAAATAATTAAGTAAACAAATTAAGGGTAAATATGTAATTTTATTATTTTAATCCATGTATAACTAATACCCTCATAACTTATTCCACCTTCTACCCCGCATAATATTATATATAGATTTCCTCATAAGTTATGTGAATATTAGCTATGTAGAATTACAAAAATGCAACCAAACACCACATAAATCAATACATGAATAATTTTTATACAACATTTGGAAACACACCAATCAAACATTGTATAAAATTTATACATGAATAATTTTGATTCTATTTACAAACCAAACATGGTATAACAATAATACATGAATAACCAAATTATTCATGTATTAACTTTGCCCTTATGCAGTAACCAAACGGCCCCTTAGTGGTTTCGTTATCACTTTTGATTATTATCTATATCATAATGTTTATGACTCTGAATTTAGTTTCATACTTTCATTTCTAATTGTCTCAGATTCTCGGTTATTCAATAAGGTGTTCGTGTTTGCTTTGAGCAAGATCATCAACTCATATTGCATTGTTCATTTGGTTTGTCATATGAATTAATTTGTAATTGTTTTTCAAAAAGAATTGTGTGTATAACAGTTAAATCGATAACTGAATCAACAACGATCAATAACTGATAAATCGATATATTAACGGTTTAGCATGTTTACAAATCGATACTCAATAAGTTGAATCAATTAACTTCAAAATTGAACCAAATCAATTGATACCCAACTCTAGAAATAACTAATACATGAATAACTAAATTTTGCATAACTAATTTATATATAACTAATTCTTGTATAATTAATCTGTAATTTACTAAGATTTGCATGGCGCTAACTAACAACTAAACTACCTTTTAGGGTGCGTTTGGTATGAAGGAAAATGTTTTCATGAAAAATATTTTCCCTAGAAAATGTTTTCTTGAAAAATAAGTGGTTTTTTAACTTATTTTCTCATGTTTGGTTGACGAGTAGAAAATATTTTTAATGTTTGGTTGGTGAATGAAAAAACATTTTTTTAGAAAATACTTTTTATTTTTGGCTTGAACTAGAAAATACTCTTTAGGAAAATAATTTATGATCCAAAAATCAATCCTGATAATCGATCTAGGACCCGACCTTGACACCCAAACTAGGATACGACCATGAAGACCACTTCAAAATCTAACCCAGGACCTGACCCAGACTTCCGATCCTGAAATATTTCTCAAAAACAATTTTTTTAAAAAATAAATTGATGGGGTTGGGTAGGGGGTGGCGTAAAAATGAAATTGACGGGGAGGGGGGGGGGGTAGCGTAAAAAATGAAAATATAAAATTTGAAATATTTTTCAAAAAAAAAAAATAAATAAAATAAGGGCTGGCTGGGGTAAGGGGGGTAGCATAGCATAAAATATTTAAAATTTCAAATATTTTTCAATTTTTTTTTTAAAAAAGGATAATTTCAGAGACCTCCCTTCAGGTTTTGCTCTATTACGCTAACTTCCCTTGTGATTTACGATATTGCGTTTACCTCCCTTATTTTGATTTTCTTGTAACCATTATTAAATTTATTTAAAATAAATATAGATAAAATAAAATACGACTAAATTACCCCTTTAAAATGTTACTTTTAATTATCTAATCTTATCAATATCTTATCTATCAAAACTTTATGAATGAGAAAGCCAACTCGCAGGATTAAAAATAAAATCAAAAATTCTGGTCTCAAAAGTTAGAGATTTAATTACCTTAAAAGAAATACGTATTAAAAAAAACGATTTTAATTAGTAGAAAATGTGTTTCAGGCTTCCGTATATTCTTGCGCTTTCTTTTTTATTTGGAAAAATTACAGAAATCCCACCTTTTAGTTTACTTATTACCATTATCCCCTATAAGTTTTATAAATCTCCAAAATCCCTCATTTTCGCGCATCAGATTAGTGTATCTCGCGCATCAGATTACTGTATCATGTATAAAATGTACATTATATTAGTATATCATGTATAAAATGTAATGTATCTTACTTAACGATTAATGTATCTCGCGCATCAGATTAATGTATCAGTGCTTATATTATTGTATCTGTTTGAGAGATTTCTGTAATTATAAACTTTTATGAGATAGATTGTAATTTTGCCTTAAAAGTATGTGATTTCTGTAATTTGCCCTTTTTATTTTTAGGTTCTCCTTGGAAGAGCACATACTAATTAAAGTGATGAAAGTTAATATTGGAGGAAGAAGTTCATCAAATTTTAATTACAAAGTGATTGAATATCCATAATGATCAAGATCCATTTACATGAGTTCATGAGGGATTAGAATGAAGAAGTCATCAATATGAAAAAAGATGAAAAGAAAAGAATAATTGTAGGCATTCTCTTTAGTGGGTACAAAAATAATGTTATAAAAAATTAACGAGGGTTCAATTATGTACGTATCACAGTTCCAAACTAGAGGACTAGAAAGTGTTTAAAATTTATAATAGTTTTCCTTTATTAAAAAAGATATTCATAAATTAAATAATAAAACAAATTTAACATTAGATAAAGGATAAATTAGTCATATTTTATTTTATTTATGTTTATTTTAAATAGATTTAAAGAATGGTTACAAGAAAATTAAAATAAGGGAGGTATACGTAATAACATAAACCACAAGGAAAGTTAGCGTAATAGAGCAAAATCTAGAGGGAGGTCTCTGAAATTATCCCAAAAAAAATGATAGGGGGTTGGGAGGTCGGGAGGTGGCGTAAAAAATAATTTTTTAAAAAATTTGAAATTCTAACAATTCAGACCGTCGTGATTGACACCTACATTAACCCTCTGGTGGGAGAACCATTACTACAACCCAGACTAAACAACTTAACCAAAAATTATGTATTTAAATATACGGAAGTAGGTTTAAATGACCAAAAGAAATATGGAGTTCCCATAAACTCCAAAGGTTTAAATAAACTAGCCAAACTAATGCGGAAGAACAACCCCTAGAACCTGAAAGTCATTGTACCAAAACTCTACTAACAACAAGTCTAATAATAAGGGGTATAACCCCAAAACTAAACAAACATTTTAAACAAATAGTCTGAGTTCGAAATGAGTGGACTTAAACAAGAGAGATTCATGGCAGCCTGAAAGAACTGGCTCACCCTTGAATCCAGTCACGCTCAATAGTCCCCTAGCTGAGGTCTATTAATAGCCGCTTGAAGATGCCCTGTACTCAACAAAGAACAAGCAAGTGAAGTATCAGTACACAACCACAGTGTACTTGTAGGATCATGCGGCTATCCCAATAAGTGAAACACATGTAAGTAACCACAACATTATAAAACATGCATATACCAAACATATACAATATTAGTCATCTTTTCAGGATCAATGTAGCATTCCACGTTCTCAATAATACACATTGGTTATCATTTTAGAACAACAACATTCTTTCAACCTCAATCACCATTAGATATGAACGTAATCATCACAAGTAGATACACAACACAATTCAATAGTCCTCTCACGGAACCCAATTCAATGGTCCTCTCATGGAACCCATACCCAAACTGTTAATGTACCAGTACGTGGTACCCGATCCAAGTTAGTGTGTCGGATCGTGACACCCGTTCCAATGTTTATGTCGGTACGTGACAACCGATCCCAGTTAGTGTGTCGGATCGTGACACCCATTCCAATGTTTATGCCGGTACGTGGCAACTTGTCCCAGTTAATGTGTCCGAACGTAACACCTGATCCATTCAATAAGCCACAATCACAATCACAAGTACATTCTCATAATCATACAATCAAGTCATGATTCATGACATTCAATTATTCAAATATCCTCATTCATGATTAGTGTGATCAATAATGCAATATTCGCATACATATATGCATTATAATGAAACAAGTACAAACATATATCACACAACAATAAATCACAATCATCACCTACCTCGAATCCAAGCTTGAATCCCCTAAGGCACTTGAATCTTCCCTTTCCAGATTCTTTCCGCTTGTTCTATGTCTACAAACAATTTATATACGCAAGGATCAATAATCAAAGGCCTAATTACCTGGATTCTAATCAATAATACTGTAACAACTCACAATTTGAAATAAATAGGAAGAAGCCAATAATTGAAAATAGTCATTTTTGGAAAGAAGGAAAAATCTAGAAATTTACTTCAGTTAGGAAATAGTGAGTTTTTGGTCAACTTCAAACAGACATAACTCCTAGCTCAGGATGAGTTAGGTATACTTACAGGTATTGTTGGAAATTTCTTGGAACGATCTTTCCAACGGCGCCAAGTTTGCGCAAATCCAAGTTCGTATGAGTTAGATACGCCCATTGGAAGTTGGGTTGTTCAAAATAAGGAAATGTCTAATCCAGATTTTTGAAGGGTATTTCAGTCTTTTTCTTATCCAATTAATTAAATTCGTTTTAGTGAATTAATTAAGGATCTAAACTGAACTTGGTTAGTTTTACGCTTTTGGAAAAGAGTTAGGGTTTTAGAGAAGAGGAAAGAAGAGGAGAAAAGAGAAGGAGAAGCAAGGAAATCGTCAAGTTCGTCGAGTTCAGGTTGTGGATTTCGTCGAGGGTGATCCCTACAAGGTATGTGAGATCACATAGCGTTGTGTTAGTTCACTCATGCGCCAATCATATTTTATTTCAGTGAATTTAAGTTCTTGAAAGCTTAGAAATTGAGTTCTTGATGGGTTTGTTGAAGTTCCATTAAATTCTTGATTCGTTGAAATTGTTGAGGAGTTGTTTGATCCGAATCCATGATTTTAGGTTTGATTTTGGGTAGAATCTGATTTACTTTGAACACATAATCGATTCTAAGTGTTTGGGGAAAGAACCCATGGAGTTTAGAGGGTTTAGAGATGAAAAACGAGCAAGAAAAGTCGTCAAACACCTGGGGATAGGGGTGGGGCGTTGCGCCAGCCAGCGCGCCCTAAAATGGTTTTTGAATTTTCACCCTTGGGGCGCGCGCCAGCCTGCGCGCCACAGACCAGATTCTGAATTTTGTGGGTTGGCGCCCCATGCCTCTCAGAGCTCCAGGGACGCCAATTCTCCCCATTCGTCCCCCATCTTTTCGTACTTGTTCTTTAGCAAAGTACCTATGTTTCTTAGTTGATTCCAACACTCTTAGGTACATCTAAACATCATGAAATCATCCATAAACATGAGATCATGAACCTTGAATCCATACTTCAATTCAAGGAAAGTTAAGAGTCAAGTATAGAAGAGAAGTTTATAAAGTTTTCAAAAGTCTTTCATAAACGTTTTAACTTTGTTTTAAGACTTAAATTTCAAGTTAAGTAAAGAGTAAAGATTATGTTTCTCCGCGTCGCGGACCCACCCTCAGATATTGATTTTTGGTCTTTTCTCATGTTTAACTATCTAAATTCATTCCTAAACATCATCTTTCCTATCACAAATCACGATCCTTGAATCCATAAATTCAATTCAAGGAAAGTTAAGAGTCAAGGCAAGTGCAGTCAATAGTTTAGTTAAGAGAAGTTCATAAAATTTTCCAAAAGTCTTTTTGCAAATGTTTTAACTTTGTTTTAAAGACTTAAGTTTTGAGTTCAGTAAAGAGTAAAGTTGAAGCTCATTTCTTCAAAAGTATATGGGAACTATGTATTCCTAGAGAGTTTAAAATGTTTTCACATTTAAAAAAGAAAGGAAACCTTGATTTCCAAAGAGCCTTTGAGCTAGTTTTCAGAAAAGAGTAAATGCTTTCATAAATAACAAGAGGGGAAACTTTGATTTCCAAGATAGCCTTTGAGCCAAGTTTTTGAGCAATTATCTCAAATCACAGAAAGAAGTATGTTTTTAAACATAAAGAGCTAGTATCATATTTTGGGAGTAGTATTGAGCACCGATATGGGGGAGAGTTCAGACAACTCACAACCCCCATAAACCATGTAGCCATCATGGGTAGAAAAGGGTCATACTTTTTAGATGAATCTTTTAATGCTTTTTAGCATAGACTAGTGGATCTACTTAGTGAGTTAGGTTCTATACCCCTAGCAAGGTATAGGATGGTCCTTGGCAACGTGAGGTAAAGTGTTGTATCATCACTATAGCTCTTAAGTGATGGTTGTCGGTTAGAGAAACTCCCATAACAGTATTTTGTAGTTTTATATACATCAGATTATTTGTATTTTTACATATATCTCAGAGTTATATGTATCTTTGCATACACATAGAGTTGGCATCATGTTTTTAAATAGTTTTTCTTTATATTGCACTTGTTTTAAACTGCTTTATATTGAAATGAGTTCAGTTATGTCGAGTTGAGTTGAGCCAGGTAAGTTCTTCAGATTTATTTCAAGCCTATGTTGTGTTTAGCATTCCAACTCGCATACTCGTACATTCAATGTACTGATGCCAATTGGCATGCATCATATTATGATGCAGACGCAGGTAACCAGGATCAACACGCAACGCCTCGTTGATCTAGTTGAGCACTCGGAGTCTGTTGGTGAGCCTCCTTACATTCTAGAGGACTCCTTTTACTTTGTTTTCAGTATTTTATTGTTAGGATGATCAGGGGTCTTGTCCCAACATCCCTCCTTGTTTTAGAAGCTTCATAGACAGTTAGTAGTTCAGTTGTCTTTACATTATCATTCAGATGTTGTTTAAAGACTGAGTTGCCATTTTGGCTAAATTATTATTTCTTAAGTTATGCATGAGTTATATTTTCTTATGTTTAAGTCTTCCGCTGAGTAAGTAAGCCAGGCCAAGGGTTCGCTTGGGTCCAGCAATGGTTCTCGAGTGCCAGTCCCGCCCAGGGTGTAGGCTCGGGGCGTGACAAATACCAACCCTAGATCAAACCCATGATCCCAATATCCAAATTAAGGCTTTTCCCACCATCCAAACAGTTCCAAAACCTTTCCCAACAATAATCACCCAAGAAACTAAGTTCTACGGATCAAAAAATGGACTCGGGGAGTGAAAACCTTACCTTTAGCCTCAAGAATGGTGGAAAGCTGTGAAGAAAACACCTGGGGTCGTTCCTTAGCTCTCAAAGTCGAAAAGTGCAGAATAAAACATTTTTGGGATTTATTTTCGACTTAAGTTGCGACTGTCCTGCCACAGCGGACCTCATCCCGCTACAGCGGCCTCGCTCTGGCGGCACTAATCCCGCTATGACGGCTTGCGCGGAGACAGAATGTCGGAATTAGAGTTTCAAACCCCCATTTCACAACACACCTTCATCCCATGATACTTAGAAAATACCCGCTCACGCTAAGATCAGTTTCAGGAGTTCTACTCGCCCGAATTAGATTCCGTAAAGTCGTACGGGTTCCTTAGCATCTTAGCTATCTACTCATGTAATCAATCTCATTATTACACTGATTATTCATTACCAGGTTTCCCTAGACTCGCCTGACTCCAATTTCGTCCAAATCTGGACTAGACTAGAAAATTCCAAGTTATTACTCAAAAGTTTTTCTGGTCCAATTCTTTCCCCATTGGCTTTTCCCTAACGAAGGAATCAAGTCATTACAGAAATATTTTTAAAAACAAATTTTAAAAAAATGACAAGGGTGGCCACTAGGTGGGGGTAGTGGGGGAAGAGGTGGTTTGGGGGTAGGGGGACTGGTTCAAGGGTATTGTTCTAATTTGATATTGTCCTTCCTTAGCTATTAGGTTGGCCGCTCGACTTTGCACTTGTAACTATGTCTTATTTGGAGGGTTCAATATGCAGTGTTTTGAATTTGAATTTTGATTCTCATTCTTAGGAAATACATAATGTGCAACAAAATTTTTTGTTGTTAAACATCTTATAAGCAGTATAATTATAATAGGATCACATAAATTGGATAAAGATATAGATGATTTAAAAATAAAAGTTGAACTATACATTATTATATCATATTGCATAATTGGGGGAAAATGAGACAACTTATAGGTTGTGCCTTTATCATGTGAGATAATTTTATGACTATGCATTTGTTATTTGTTAGTTGTGATTAGATATCTCTTTGACAAAGACTTGCACTAAAATCAATTTATTGTTTGTCTGCCTAGTAGAGTAGTTCATAAAATGGCATATTATAGACTATGTTTTTATAGTTTATTCTGTTTTGTTTTGATTATTATAATAATAATAAAAATGTCTAGTAAGTTGGTGAGAATGTTAAACTGGTGAGTGAATTACTTTTGTTTTAATCACATGCAAAATTGAGGGGTTTGAAATTACATTGCGACAACCGACATATAGTGAAACTTACACATAAATGCAATCGTTAAATATGTTTAATGCCTTTCTTTCATAGCTCAATTAATATTGAGTATAAAATGAAAAAATAATTATTTTTTCTTGATATGATAAAAGTAATAAATAAATGAAATAAATATATTTTTAAAATATTGGACAAATAAAATTAAATGCAAGGAATAATAACATAATTTAAACAATAAATGAGAAGAGATTAAAACTTACGCATAAATCGCATTCGTTAAATACATTTTATGCCTTTCTTTCTCAGCTAAATTAATGTTGATTATATTATGAATCCTTCTATTTAACCATTTGTCAATTGAACCCTTAAACTCAAATAAAATAAAAATTTTAAACCCCTCTAACCATTGATCGAGCTTACGTGGCATTTCTTTTGCTGAGTCAGTTCGAGTGTGTGGTATCACACTCATAAAGTGAGTGAAGCAAAGAATTTGAAAAAATTAAATAATTAAAAAAATGAAAAAACAAAAGTTGTCTTCCGCTGCTATATCTTTGCCTAATTTTTCTTTTGAACCTCCATCGGCTGCTGGGTGTTTTAATGAGTTTTAGCACGTGAATGAAAGTTTCAGATGGTGAATGAGGATTCACCGTCAACGATAATCATTTTTGGTGGTGATTTTGCTCCGATAGCTATGGGTCTTCCATGGTGGATTGGTGGTTATATGGCGGTTTGAGTGATGAACAATGAAGAGAAATTGAGAGGAGAGCAAATATAAATTTTTTTCTTCGTTGAGCTCTGTTTTTTAATATGTGTGTTCTTCTTCTTCGAGGAAGCCCCCAAAAAATTGTCGCAAGATCTCAAATCCAAAAGATGTAGTCAGTTCAAATTAGTTAGTTACTGCCAATTATCAAGATGTAATATCATATAGATAGACCAATAAATAATGTGAAAATCCTCTCCTTGTGAATTTTAGAGCTTCATAGTTGAATCTCCAAGAAGAAAAAACTTAAGGAAAATAGATGGTAGAGATGGTGCATTAAGGCTAGCAATTAGACAGGTTTTTGGCCAGTTCGGTTCGGTTCCGGTACGGGAATCGTACCGGTTGAACTGGTAAGGAACCGGTCTTATAGGGTACCAGAACAGGTACCGAAACGGAACCTGGTTTTTTATCCGATTGATCTGATTCGGTAAGAACCGATTCCGGTTCGATTGATCTGGTTCAACGATCGGTTTCCCATTTTAATTTTTTTTAATGTGAACGCTAGAATAGCTGTTGGGCCCTTCTAGCCGTTGGGCTGGGGCCCAAAATGGCTCAAACTTACCCCCACCCCTCTCTAATCCCTTAACACTATAAATATACCCATATTCTTTCATTTAAATCACAAATTCACAAACTATTTCATTAACATCTTACAAAATCTTTCAATTTTCAATCTCTCATAAATTCATAATTATTATTTTGTGATATTGACTTGGAGTTCGGATTTCGAAGATTTATTTGAAGTAAATCGGAAGCTTCAATTGGCATTTCTCAATTCCGGCTTTGGTTATATGTCTACTTTTACGTAGACGTTCGGTACATTTGTTCCAACTTTAATTTTTTATTTGTTTATTAATTAAGTTATTTTATTTTTTTGTTATATTATCTTGCTTGTTTTTCATAATATTTAATTATTTTAGACTTGAACATGAATTCGAAAAGAAATAGTGGTAAAAGACCAATGTTGGAAAGAAAATATAATAGGGGAGGAGGAAGTAGTTCTAGTTCTAAACATTTGCCACCTAGATTTAGAATTAATACCGAGATTGGGTCAATGCCGAAAGAAGAAATACCGTACTACCACAATTAAGTAGCCAAATAGAAGACAAAATAGATGAAATATTTGGTGATAATAGTGATGATGGCATGGAAGCAATGGAAGAAGAACGACAAATACAAGTTCCAAAAAACGTTTCTTTTGAAATGATACAAAAGTTACGAAGAGATTTTCAAGAAAAAATTCAATTATTAGTACAATAATTAATATTCAATACCTAGATTATGTACTCTTTCTAATAGTTGTATTTGTACAATTTATTTATTTGAATAAATTTGCAGCTATTTGCCTTGCTTTTCTTTTAAAATAGTCTCTTATATTTAATCCAACTATCCAAGTCATTTTACAAATTTAATTTTCAACTATTTTAATATTAGTTTAATATAAAATTGAATTTTAAGGTTTAAACTTTAAATTTAATTTAAACTTTAAACTTTAAAGTTTAAACTTAAATTCAATTGAAACTTTAAAGTTTACTTTAATTTTTAAAGTTTCAAATTGAAGTTTTTTAATAATATAATACTATCAATTAATTATATATATATTATAATAATTAATAATATATATTATATAATAATTAAAGTTAATAAAAAATAAAAAAATTACCGGTACATGACAATGATCCGGTAAGAACCGGTTTCGGTTCCGGTCCAAACCAGTTCCTATCCGGTAACTACGGTATCGGGCGGAATCTTCGGAAAATTCCGATAAAACCGATTCCGGTAAGACCCGATTCCGATAATTTAATTTGATAACGAGGACCGATTCCGGTAAAATCGGTCCTGTTGATCCGATCATGTCCAATTGCCAGCCTTATGGTGCATTGAGGTTAATGTGGTTCTGGGTTTGGAAGGTGGGGAAATGGGATAGAAATAACAATTTTAGTAAAAAAAATAAATAGAAAACTTATTATTATTTATTCTTTAATTTTAACTTTTTTGGTTGATAATTAAAATAATTATAAAAATAATAATGACTTGGCATTAATATATGTGACATGGATGAGACATGTCATTAATTTAAGGGAGAGTGAGGTACACATAATTGGAGAGATTTAAAACTCTCATTGTAATTGAGTTTAAAGGTTCAATTGGCAACGAGTTAAGTAAAAGGGTCCAGAATATAAACTCATACAAGTATAAGGGTCCATCAGACCATTTTGCCAAATGAAATAATAATTATCTTTTCTAGATATAATAAAAGTAATAAAAAAATATTTAAAAAATAGTAGACAAATAAAATTAAACGGAATGGGTAATAACATAATTTAAACAATAAATGAGAAGAGAGTGAAACTTAGACATAAATCGCATTCTTTGAATGTGTTTTACTCCTTTCTTTCTCTGCTAAATTAATATTGATTATAAATTGGAAATAATTATTATTTTTTCTTGATATGATAAAAGTAATAAATATATTTAAAAAACAGTAGACAAATAAAATTAAACAGAAGTAATAACATATACTAAGCAATAAATGAGAATAGAGTGAAACTTACACATAAATCGTATTCGTTGAATGCGTTTTATACATTTCTTTCTCAACTCAATTAATGTTGCGTATAAAATGAAAAAAATAATTATCTTTTCTCGATATGATAAAAGTAATAAATATATTTTAAAAATATGGGACAAATAAAATTAAATGGAAGGGGTATTAACTTAATTTAAACAACAAATGAGAAGAGACTAAATCTTACACATAAATCGCATCAGCTAAATTAATGTTGATTATAAAATGGAAATAATAATTATCTTTTCTCGATATAATAAAAATAATCAATAAAATAAATAGATATATATAAAAATAGTAGACAGATAAAATTAAACAGAAGGGGTACTAACGTAATTCAAACAATAAATGAGAAGAGAGTGAAACTTACACATAAATCAAATTCGTTGAATGCATTTTGTGCCTTTCTTTCTCAGCTCAATTAATGTTAAGTATAAAATGAAAAAATAATTATCTTTTCTCGATATGATAAAAGTAATAAAGAAAAGAAATAAATATATTTTAAATATATTGGACAAATAAAATTAAATGAAATGGATAATAACGTAATTTAAACAATAAACGAGAAGAGACTGACACTTGTACATAAATCACTTTCGTTGAATGCGTTTTATGTCTTTCTTTCTCAACTCAATTAATAATGATTATAAAATTGAAGTAATAATTATCGTTTCTCGATATGATAAAAGTAATTAATAAAAGAAATAAATATATTTAAAAAATAGTAGACAAATAAAATCAAACGAAATGGGTAATAACGCAATTTCAACAATAAATGAGAATGTCACGATCCAACCCACCGGGCCGTGCGAGCACCTACATACTACCACCTAAGTAGGAAAACCCTCATATCTCAATAGTTAAAACATGCGGAAAAGTAAATAAACGGAGATAAATGAAATAACTGGATTTCATAATTAAGAACTTTTTAAACAATTTCGAGTTAAGGCTTACAAAGTAATGAACACCCCCAAGGATCTAGTCTAAACAAGTACAAGAGCTACTAACTGGACATAATTAATAAAAGACACAGCTCCCACCATACAGAAGAAAATGTAGAAGCTGTTGGAAAATTCTTCATCTTCATATAATGAAACATCACCAACCTGCATCCAGACTATGAAAAAAAGACATAGCAAGAGTAGTATCAGTACAAACCACAAACTGGTAGGCATCATCAGTCAACCCAACGCCCACTACATAACATAACAAAACAACTAGTAAGATTATGCAATGAAACCCCTCGCTTCTCCACCTTTACCCTCTCTCGAAATACGTTCAAATCACGCTAGTACTCTAACTACTAACCACCTTCTCGGTCAACCTACTTACTAGGTTTGTGATCATAGCCTAACCATTCTAACACATAGAAAAGTCCCCAAATACAACTACAAGCATTCCAGCTAACCGCTCACGTCATATCCTTACTCGGACATTAACAATGCTTGAGCCGTTGTGTCACGACCCGAGTCTACACCCTGGATGTGGCTGGCACTCATGAACCATTACTGGTCCCCAAGTGAATCCTCATCCTGGTTGACTACAAGCGGAAGAGTAACTTAAGCATGCAAAAGCTTAAAAACTGAATAAAATTCATGAAATTTACAAATCTTTAACTCATATGAATAACTCTGAATAAAAATAGAATATTCAACTAGCCAATAATAGGCAACTCAAGTGTTTAATACATTTAATAAGATAAATGAAACAGACTTCTCAAACTCTACTATCTATCTATGAAGCCTTTAACACACAAATATGAAAGTCGGGACAAGACCCACGGCATCCTAACAATTGATATAACTGAAGTAAATGAAATGCTCCGAAAGCAAGGAGGCTCACCATAGCTAACTTGAACTCCATGTGGTATCAACGAAGCTCCTGTTGATGATCCTGAATACCTGAATCTGTATTATGAAAGGATGCAGGCCAAATGGCTCAGTACATGAAATGTACGAGCATGTAAGGGAAATTCTAAAGCATAACATAAGCTTGAAACTTGATAAAAAGGGAAACATACTTACCTTTTCTCAAACTTACTCAACTCAAGGAATACTTAAAACTACTCAAACTTACTCAACTCAGAAGTACTGAAGAATAAGATACTCAACTCGGTAATAAGGTTCTCAACTCAGTGAAATGGGGCTCAACTCAATAATAAGGTACTCGACTCAGTGAAGCACAGTTCAACTCAAGATACTCAACTCTAGGTACTCAACTCAAGATACTCAACTCGAGGTACTCAACTCAAGATACTCAACTCGAAAGACTCAACTCATGATACTCAAGGATAAAGTAATACTAAAAGATGCAATATATACAGAAAGCTGTAAAACTATAGATAGCAACTCAATGTATTGAAAAATACAATAATATTCAATGTGTATATAAAATTACAATATAACTCTATGGGAGTTTCTCTAACCGACAACCACCACTATGAGCCTAAGTGATGATACATCATCTTGCCCACGCTGCCAGAACTGCCCTATACTTTGCCGTCATATAGAACTCTTTAACTAAGTGGATCCACTAGTCTATGCTAAAAGGCACTCAAGGAATCATCTAAAAAGTATGATTCTTTACTACCCATGATGGCTACATGGTTTATGGAGACTTGAGTTATTATGAACTCGCATCCCCATATCGGTGCTCAATACTACTCCCAAAATATACTTAGCTCATATGTTTTTAAAACAAAACTTCTTTATGTGATTTGAGATAATTACTCAAAAACTAGCTCAAAGGCACTCTTGGAAATCGATGTTTCCTTTCTTGTTCAAATATGAAAACATTTTAACTCTTGAGAATACTTAGTTCTCGTATAATCTTTGAAGAAATGAACTTTACTCTTACTCTTTACTCAACTCAAAGCTTAAGTCTTAAAACAAAGTTAAAACGTTTGTAAAAGACTTCTTAAAATATGGTTCATGCCGAATTATGGACGTAAACGACTCAATGCAAAGTTTTCAATAACCATAGATAGAACTCAATACTTGGAACTCAAGAACTTCAATGATACTACTCATTTCAAGAATGCTCAACTCAGAGGGTTCATGCGGAATTATGAGCATGAACTACTTAACTCAAGGACTCAGAGATATTTCTCACTCAATACTATTCAACTTATAGGGTTCATGCGGAATTATGGGAATGAACAACTCAACTCAAGGACTTCATGGGTAACATGTAATAGTCCCATGATTAGAAATATAAACTCAAAGGGGATTAGGTACTCAATACTCAAGACTTAGAACTTAAAGATACTACTCCTCTTAATGATACTCAATTTATGGAGTCCATGCGGAATTTATGGGCATGAACAACTCGACTCGAAGGTCTACATAACTACATGGAACTCATGTATACGACTCGTCTCATTCTCTTACTTACTTACTGAAAACTTAGCTCAAATCTATGATGGATCTAAAATGATTCACAATTGAACTCAAATGCTTCCTTGAACTCTACTCTTAACTTTCTCTTGAATGTGAATTATGAATTCAAGAGTTATGATATGAAAGATCTCATGATAACAAAGTGGACTCATGAATACATTCTCCTCATCCTCATACTCACTTGCTCGAGTCTTGAAACAAGTTACTAGAAGTTGTAGAAGACTTCTCAAAAGGGCTCAAAGGGACTTTCTTAGAATGTTCGAATGAATTCTCAAAAACTTAACTCTTAACTCTACCTTGAATTTGAATTATGAATTATAAATTCAAGGTTATGATAATGTTATGAATGATTTCTAGGTGCTTAGAAGTAGCTTAGAGTAGTTAGAATCGAAAAGGAGTGAATGTACCCTTCGAAAGAACTCAAACGGAGCAACCGATTGCAAACTGGACGGGGTAGGCGACCCTAGGGCTATGAATAGCACGGGGCGCCAGCCCCTAAACTTCAGAGCATACTTTGGGGCACTCTAGTTGGCGCGACGTGCTAGGCCCCAACCCAGAAGACCCGACGAAATTTTTTGCTCGTTTTCTCACCCAAATTCACCTAGAATCGAACAATTTCTTCCCCAATCACTTGGATTCGATTACTTAACATAAGTCACTCTAATCTACTCAATACAGCCCTCAAAACAGTCACTTTAATCTCAAGAAATCATCAAAACCCCAATAAAACAAGATTTAGAATGAACTTCAAGAACACCTATCAATAACTCATCAAAAACTCTAATCTTTCAACTTTAAGAATGAAATTGCGCTGAAAATAACATGATTGGCGTGTGGGTGAACAAACCCAACACTATGGAAGCTTACATACCTCTTAGGGATCAAACCCATGGCGAAAATCTGCAAGAGAATTTAAGAACTTCGATGAACTCTTTGATCCTTTCCTTTTCTCTTCTTTTCTCTTCTTGAACTCTCAACTAAAACCCTAGGCGTATATTAGGATTATAAAAATGAACCTAATAGGATTAGACCCTTAAAACCTTACTAAAAATGAATTAAATCTGATTGGGTAAGAAAAAGACCAAAATACCCCTTACTATTTTCGGGTAACTTTCCTTATTTTCGGCATATCTCACTCATCCGAACTCAAAAGTTAGCAAACTCGGTGGCGTTGGAAATATAATTCAAAGATATTTCCTTCTGTATCTTGTAGCACACCTAACTCATCCTGTGCTAGGAGTTATTGTCATTTTAAGTCAACCCAAAACTCATAACTTAAGCATAACGTGCAAAATTTCAGATTTTGCTATTTCCAATTTAGTTCTTTTTGGAACTCAAGGTGCTATATCTAGTGACCTTAACACTTAAAAAATTTTAAATTCCTCAGTAAAATCCTACTCACAACGAAGGATGGTTCGAGTCTTAGCTCAAAATTTTCTGTGGTGTTACACATTGAATCCCCACCTACCGTATCACATCCCTGTTTGGGTTGCCCCTTCCGGTTCATTCAACATCAAGGTACTTATCAAGTTTACTCAACATAGAAGAACAATCGGATATAAGTCTTCATAACCATATCACAACTCCGTGGAAATATAATATCAATTATCATTACGAACAAGGTACAATTTCACAATCTTCAAGATATACAATTATGTCAAATCATTGGTCCTCTCAGGGAACCCAAACCCAAACTGTTAGCATACCGGAACGTGATACCCGATCTAATGTTTATGCCAGAACGTGACAACCGATCCCATATTTATGCCGAAACATGGCAACCGATCCAAGTTAGTGTGTCGGAACGCAACAACAGATCAATTCAACAAGCCACAATCACAATCACAAATCACATTCTCATAATCATACAATCAAGTCATGATTCATGGCATTCATCATTCATATATCCTCTTTTACAATCAATGTGATCAACAATGCGACATTCGCATACATACACGTATCATAATGAAGCAAGAATAACATATACCACACAATCATGCAATCACCCCCATCACCATGAAGAATTCAACAACACATATATCACTTAACCATAATTTGACCAACTTAGCCCTAGTTCATCACATAAGACTTCTTTCTATGATTAAATCATCTTTGGTTCGACGCACGAAGGCCTACGCATAACTCCTACAATTGAATTACATTATATTACGCAATGAGCACAAATTTATAACTACTCAATTAGTAAAACATAGCCTACCTGGGCGCCAAGAGGCTGCACGGAGGAAATGCAAATAATTTTCTGGTTTTCCGAACGACATGACGGTGAATTTGGCCAAGAATCCGCAAGATATCGCCATCCTCACACTAGAATCTCTTCTTCCTTCTTTTCCATGCTTGGAGCAGCTTTTTGGAGGGTTTCTGGGTCAATTACGTCTAATCTAGGTATTTTAGGAAGAAGGAGAAAAATAGGATTTCGCGTTATTTACATTCTGTCTCGCCTATCCCGCTCTAGCACCAACTTACCCCACCGTGGCGCCGTCGCCCTAACGACATCTGGCCCACCCTGGTGGGATAGTGGCCCAAAATTTTCACGAATTTTTGTTTTCCTAAATAACGACGGCTCAGGTCGTTACAGAGAATAGAGCGAAACTTACATATAAATCGCATTAGTTGAATGCATTTTATGCCTTTCTTTCTCATCTCAATAAATGTTGAGTATAAAATGAAATAATTATCTTTTTCTTGATATGATAAAAATAATAAATAAAAAAATGAGTATATTTTTAAAATATTGACAAATAAAATTAAATGTAATAGGTTATAACGTAATTTAAACAATAAATGAGAAGAAACTGAAACTTACATATAAATCACATTCGTTGAATGTGTTTTATGCCTTTCTTTCTCAGCTCAATTAATGTTGATTATAAAATAGAAAATATAATTATCTTTTCTAGATATGATAAAAGCAATAAATAAAAAAATAAATATATTTTAAAAATATTGGACAAATAAAATTAAACGGAAGAGGTAATAACGTAATTTAAATATTAAATGAGAAGAGACTGAAACTTACACATAAATCACATTCGTTGAATGCGTTTTATGCCTTTCTTTCTCAAATCAATTGATGTTAAGTATAAAATGAAAAAACTAATTATTTTATCTCGATATGATAAAAGTAATTAATAAAAGAAATAAATATATTTTAAAAAAAGTAGATAAATAAAATTAAACGGAAGGGGTAAAACGTAATTTAAATAATAAATGAGAAGATAGCGAAACTTACACATAAATCAAATGTGTTTTATGACTTTTTTGCTCAGCTCAAAGAGTATAAAATAATAAAATAATTTTTTTATCCATATGATAAAACCAATTAAGAAAAGAAATAAATATACTTTTAAAAGACAAAGAAAATTAAATGGAAGGGGTAATAATGTAATTTAAGCCATAAATGAAAAGAGACTGAAACTTACACATAAATCGCATTCGTTGAATGCGTTTTATGCCTTTTTTTCACAGTTCAATGAATATTGACTTAAAATAGAAATAATAATTATCTTTTCTCGATATGATAAAAGTAATAAATAAAAAAAATTAAAAATAGTAAACAAATAAAATTAAACGGAAGGGGTAATAACGTAATTAAAAACAATAAATGAGAAGAGAGTGAAACTTACACATAAATCGCACTCATTGAATGCGTTTTATGTCTTTTTTTCTCAGCTCAATTAATGTTGAGTATAAAATGAAAAAAAATAATTATCTTTTCTCGATATGATAAAAGTAATAAAGAAAAGAAATAAATATGTTTTAAAAATATTGGACAAATAAAATTAAATGGAAGGGTAATAATGTAATTTAAACAATAAATGAGAAGAGAATGAAACTTATACGTAAATCGCATTCGTTGAATGCGTTTTATGCCTTTCTTTCTCTGCTCAATTAATGTTGAGTATAAAATAAAAAAATAATTATCTTTTCTCGATATGATAAAATTAATAAATATATTTTAAAAATATTGGACAATTAGAATTAAATGAAATGAGTAATAACATAATTTAAACAATAAACGAGAAGAGCCTAAAACTTATACATAAATCGCATTCGTTGAATGCGTTTTATGCCTTTCTTTCTCACGTCAATTAATAATGATTATAAAATTGAAATAATAATTATCGTTTCTCGATATGATAAAAGTAATTAATAAGAGAAATAAATATATTTAAAAAATAGTAGACAAATAAAATCAAACGGAAGGAGTAATAACGTAATTTAAACAATAAATGAGAATAGAGTGAAACTTACATATAAATCACATTAGTTGAATGCGTTTTATGTCTTTCTTTCTCAGCTCAATAAATGTTGAGTATAAAATGAAATAATTATCTTTTCTCGATATTATAAAAATAATAAATAAAGAAATGAGTATATTTTCAAAATATTGACAACTAAAATTAAATGGGAGCTTGAGGAAATTGAGGATCTTGGGGGCCTTGGGGAGGAACTCCCTCATGCATATTCTCCTCTTCCATCCTACATGCGTTCGCCATTCTTGTATTCATATCCTATAGACACAAGAGAAGGGTTAGGAAAAGGACTTCGTAGAGTTAAAACTCTAAGGCACGACTAAAGAGTAAAGAAAGAAGTGGGATTTTCTAAGCATCTTATAGCCTCTCATTCATAAATGTGGCACGCTTCACACTCATGAATAAGACTCTACTAGATGTGGTTTGTGAGACATCATCCTACAATCATTCTAAAACATTGTGCTCTGATTACCAAGTTTGTCACGACCCAGGGGTACCCCATAGATGTAACACGGCATACTTGACCCCGAAGGGGTCTTATATAAGCCCTTAGCATATCATAAAGATAAGTAATATAAATGATGCATAATTAAAACTTTTTACAATCGAAGTCTTTCCATAAAATCAAAATAGAAGTCTAGACATTGTCTCATTAAACCATCTAATACAATCGAATATCAATAAAGGTCACAACCCTTTACAACATATTCTCAAAGGAAAAGTAGAAGAAACTAGAAAAGAACAACTCTTGTTCTCGAACCATGAGTACTCACCAAAAGCGTGGAGAGAATCAATCCAAGCTTTGACAATAGGAGAAATACACCTCAACAACCGGGCCCCACACTTATAGAAAAATATAGAAAATATGGATTAGCACAAAATTGCACTAAGTATGGAAGCCATGCATAAAAATCATTAAATCATGCAAAAGGGGACATTTTAGTTGAAACCATGCAATTTACCAACTTTGAGAGTCATTATGCACAATAGTGTAAATACATAGTCAAACCAATTCGTAAGCAACCATAGGCTATACTTGTGCAATGCATAGACAAGATCCCATAATCCTATCTAATACTAAGTATCACTTTTAGGCTACTATGTTCATGCATATCATACTTTGACCTCATCCATAGCCAATACTCAGACAAGTAAACATTCATGTTCATAGCTTGTAGCAAGTAAAGTCACTCTTAGCAACCATCCATATTATACATGCATAATTCATATATCTTCATAGCATAAGAAAACCACACTATAACCCCTTTCCAAAGCCTACTTGTGCAATGCATAAGTGAAGTTCCATACCCCCACTCACACTACGTAGAACTCCTTGAGATGTCATAAGTATAGTTCATGTTCATATTCTTGTCATAATTCACAATCTTGTAATGTAGGAAAAATAGCCTTAACCGACATAGACCATATGAGCTACATGGAATACGGTGTCATGTCCCACATCGAAAAAAGATATCCTACTTGCCTAAGGTAGAACTAAATGTATTAGCTTGTAGGTGGAACAACTAGCTAAAGACCTATGTGGGCACATAGTTACGGGATATGGACATTACTTCTAGAAACCCCAAACCTATTGAATTGACGGGGGAGCTTCCATCTCATGAGACTACTTTGGATGACCCGGCCTTTTGAATTGACGGTAGGGCCTCTACCTCATATTCCATATCCACTCGGTGCTAAGCATTATTTTCCAAAATTTCATGTTTAGTCTTGAATTGAATTTACATGCATGTAGGAGTATCTTACCCTTCCTTCAACACAACTCATAGCTCATAGATTCACATAGATGAGGATGGACTTTCACCCTTAGAATCATCATTAATAAGTGAGGAAAACTTTCACATTATAATCATGTGTTTCCATGAGAATCACCTTTCAATCAACACAACAATAATATCATAATCATGGATATTCCATGCAGGGTCATGTTTAAGGGTATAGGGGGGATGATCTCTTAACAATACCACAATTACCCCACATTCATAGAATCTTCACTTTCTAAGTGAATCAAAAGCTCATACACAATTTTCATCAATATGTACAAACCCTCATAATTTGTCTTCCAAGTACCATGAATCACATTCAACCCAAACATCTAGAATTACTACATTAGATATGGAGAGTATCATGATTCAATAAACTCAATCAATATAGACATAATCTATTCACATGCTACTATAATCAATCAACCTACATCATGAAGTCACAATTTAATATTATGGGGAATCCATGGGTTCTTGGGGGGATTTCATCATAAATCAATCACAAATCATCAATTCCATCATAATCCAACATAAATCAATCATTGAAAACGTTTTAGAAAGGAACCCATGACGTAGAGTGAAACCCTAGGTTTTTGGGGAAATTGAAAGCTTTGAAATCAAGTTTTGAAGGGACTCTATGGGTGAAAGTTATCCATAGATGAAAAGACACCATACCTTGATTAAGAATATTCAAATAATTTGAGGAATAAGCCTTGAAATCTCCAAACCTAGCTCCAATTCTTCTTCTTCTTCTTGGAGTTTTAGAGAGAGAAATATTGTGAGGAAGATGAACTATTCGGTTTTCTTTTTGATTCTATGAAAGTGACTTAATTGGGGGAAATTTGAGTCTAAAAAGCTTTTATACTTACTAGGAAAAGGGTAAAATAATTTTGGTTCAATTTTAGAAGAATAACTAAAGATCCTTAGACTTGAATTTAAAATCAACCTACTAGCACGCTCTAGCTCGCCTATTTGCACTGCTTGGCTTGCCAAGGGCACTAGGCGACACGCCTAATGGACCCTTGGCTCGCCTAATTTTTCAGAATGTCTCCCCAATGAGGCAGCCTATTAGGCAATGGGGAGGACCCTTGGGCAATGTGCCAACCAAGTAAGCGAGCCCCGAGCAAGCTCGCCTAATTTTCCAGTAGCTAGGTCGTGGGGACAGCCCACTAGGCGAGCCCAAGTGGACACGGGCAACTCGCCAAGTCCCTTGGGCGACCATTCTGCCCCTTCGCCAAAAGGTCCAAAGAAAAATCAAGTTTTCCTTCACTCTTTCTTGATAGTTTAAGCCCTTGCCCTCTTTCTAGACTTTTACCCCTTTCATTTTAGCTCTAGTTTAGTCTAAAAATTTCCGAAATGCTACATTATCTCTCCCTTGGGAACATTCGTCCTCGAATGGCGAACTAGACACCCTATGGAAACAAGACTCAAGACTAGCTGCCCATCATGCATGCAATAGTTAAAAATAATGCAAAATGCAATGGGGAAACATCAACTCCATCTCAAGACATAATCAATGCAACACAAGGAAGTAGGAGCTACATCCACAACCCATTACGCACAAAACTTATCATTTCACATAGTTATAGAAGGAACTACCTTCTCCAACTAGAAGCAAGCTCAACAGAACATTATTGACCCAATATTCCATTTAATCAAAAACATACTAAGCATGTTCATCAAATCATGAAGTCAAATAAGCAATCATCATACTAAAATGTACAGCATTATGAGGAACATATAAATCATGAAAACTCATTTTATACTAAAACACAAATTCTCACAAGAACAAGCATATCATAAGGAAATCATAAAGAACACATATAGCACACATGACTCCCAAAACACCAAACTCAAAAGAGACTACTACCTCAAGCTTTGGTAGGAGTAGAAAGAAAAAAATGAGGATAACGGGACTTAATATCGGCATCGGCCTCCCACGTAGCACCCTCAACTAAATGATTCCTCCATAAAACCTTCACGGAAGCTATTTCCTTGTTTCTTAACCTTTTAACTTGCCGATCTAATATTTCTACCGAAACTTCTTCATATGCAAGGCTCTCATCAACTCTCCCAACCCTTCTAAGGGAATTATGGATACTGGATCACCAATACACTTCTTAAGCATAGAAACATGAAATATCGGGTGAACCGGGTCCAACTCATTTGGCAAGTCTAACTCATATGCAACTTTCCCAACACGCTTCAAAATTTGGTATAGGCCTACATACCGGGAACTAAGTTTCCCTTTGTTGCCAAACCTCATCACACCCTTCTTAGGTGAGATTTTCAAATAGACCCAATCATTAACTTCAAATTCTAGGTCCCTCATTCTAACATCGGCTGAAGAGTTTTACCGACTTTAGGCCGCCTATAAACTCTCTCTAATGAGTCGGACTTTCTCAATGGCCTCATAAACTAGTTTGGGACAAATTAGAGCAATTTCACCTACTTCAAACCAACCAACCGTAAATCTACATCTCCTACCATATAGGGCTTCAAAGGAAGCCATGTCAATACTATAGTGGTAAATATTGTTGTAGGCAAACTCTACTAACGGTAGATGGTCATCTCAATTACCCTTGAAGTCTATAACACAATCCCTCAACATATCCTCTAATGTTTGGATGGTGCGCTCCGCTTGACCATCCGTTTGAGGGTGAAAAGTCATGTTAAACTTAACCTTAGTGCCAAGCCCTTTTTGGAAGGCCTTCCAAAAGTGTGAAGTAAATTGAGTACCCCGAACCGAAATAATAGATAAAGGAACTCCATACAACTTCACTATCGCCTTGATGTACAACTTGGCATAGTCTTCCGCCGAAAATGATATTTTGACGGGAATAAAGTGGGCGGATTTTGTCATTCTATCCACAATGACCCAAATGGAATCATGTTACCTTCGAGTATGAGGCAAACCCACAATAAAATTCATGTTCACATCCTCCCACTTCCAAGTGAGGATATCTATATCTTAGGACAAGCCTCCCGGCCTTTGGTGTTCTGCCTTAACTTGTTGACAATTTGGACATTTGGCTACAAAACTCACTATGTCCTTCTTCATACCATTTCACCAATAGACTTCCTGTATATAACGGTACATCTTGGTGGCTCCCGAATGAATAGAATACCGCTAACTATGAGCTTCTTCTAGGATTTGCTCTCTCAAGCCATCCACATCCGGAACACATAACCGACCTTGGTACTTAAGCACCCCATCTCCCCCTTGGGAAAAAGCCTCAATGAACTTGTTGAGTACCGATTCCTTCAACTCAACTAATATAGGATCAAGGTCTTGCCTAGACTTTACGTCCATCACAAAGGATGATTCGGACCATTATGGACCATGACACCACCCTTGGTGGAGTCCACTAGTTGTACACCTGACCGGGCTAACCTATGCACATCACGAGCCAATTCTTTCTTTTCATCCTCTACATAAGCCACACTACCCATGGACAATCTACTAAGGGCATCCGCAACTGTATTGGCTTTGCCGAGGTGGTAAAGGACACTCATGTCATAATCCTTCAAAAGCTCTAACCACCTTCTTTGTCGGAGATTCAAGTCTTTTTTAGCTAAACACATGCTGAAGACTCTTGTGATCGGTGAACACATCAACATGCACCCCATAAAGATAGCGTCTCCATATTTTCAAGGCAAATACTATCGCCACTAATTCGAGATTATGCGTTGGATAATTCTTTTCATGGATCTTGAGTTGCCTTGAAGCATATGCAATCACTTTACCATGTTGCATAACGACACATCCCAAACCCACTCTAGAGGTGTCACAATATACAATTAAACCATCGGTACCCTACGGTAAGGTCAATACAGGAGAGAAAGTAAGTCTATCTTTTAACTCATGGAATATTTTCTCATAAGCCTCCGACCACACAAACTTAGCTTTCTTTTGGGTCAAAGCCGTTAACGAAGAAGCAATGGAGGAAAAATCCTCAAAAAGCCTCCTATAGTAATCGGCCAAACCCAAAAAACTTCTAATATCGATAGGAGTTAGAGGTCTAGGCCAACTCTTGACCGCATCCATATTTTTAGAATCTACCTCAATACCCTTGCTCGACATAATATGACCAAGGAAGGCTACAGACCTTAGCCAAAACTCACACTTACTAACTTCGCATATAATTGGTGGTCTTTAAGGATTTGTAATACAATCCTCAAATGGTTCATATGATCATTTTCACTCCTTTAATAGATCAAAATATCATAGATAAATACGATCACAAATATGTCGAGGTAGTGTCTAAACACCCTATTCATTAGATCCATAAATGCCGCCGGGGCATTAGTCAATCCAAACGACATAACCACAAATTCACAGTGACCATATCGGGTCCTAAAGGTCGTCTTGGGAATGTCAACCCCTCTCATCCTTAGTTGATGGTAACCTGAACGAAGATCTATTTTGGAGAAATAGTTAGCCCCTTGAAGTTGATCAAACAAGTCATCAATTCTCAGAAAGGGATACTTATTCTTTATGGTCACTTTGTTCAATTGACGATAGTCGATACACATTCTAAGAGACCCATCTTTCTATCTAACAAACAAAAGCGGAGCACCCCATGGTGAGACACTTGGTTGAATAAAGCCCTTGTCTAACAAATCTTTTAGTTGATCCTTCAACTCTTTCAACTCTGCCGGAGCCATTCTATAAGGAGGAATAGAGATATATTGCGTATTCGGTAAAAGATCAATGCCAAAGTCTATTTCCCGCTCGAGAGAAATACCAGGCAAATCATAGGGAAAAACTTTTGGAAACTTATTCACTACCGAAACTGACTCTAGAGAATGGGTTTCGGACTCAACATCTATAACCCTAACAAGATGTACATGCACCCTTTGGAGATCATGTTCCTAGCTTTAAGACAAGAGACAAATTGACCTCTAGGGATAGAATTTCCCCCTTCCACTACCCGAGTCCTACAATCAATAGAGGCATAACATGTGTGCAACCAATCCATACCCAAAATTACATCAAAATATAACATGTCTAACTCCACCAAATCCACCAAGGTAACTTTATGGGACAAAGAAATAGGACAAATCCTATAGACTCTTCTTTCCACTACCGACTCACTAACCGGGGTAGAAACTGTAACAAGGTTCTATTAACACTTCGGGGAGTATTTCAAATTTCATGGCTACTAAAGGTGTCACAAAAGTACAAAGTGGCACCGGGATCTAACAATGCATATACAACAATAGAAAAGACTTGTACTATACCGATCACCACATTCAGGGAGCTCTCTTGGTCACCTCGGGATTGAAGAGCATAAAAGTAGTTTTTCTTGGGAGCATCGAAATTTGAACCACTAGGAGTAGTTTGCTCATCTTCTATCCCCTTAGCCGCAAGTGTTGGGCAATTCTTCAATTGATGTTCACTCTTACCACAATCATAGCAAACACCCATGCCGGCAAGACATTTACTATCATATTTCTTACCACACTTAGCACAAGTAGGTCTCTCTATGGTAGATCCACCACTATTGCCTTCTTGAGGCTTAGGGTTAGACACCCTATCTTTGTTGACCCTTGGAGCACTAGAGGAGCCTTGGTTGGAGAACCTCCTCTAGAACCTTGGTCTACCTTGGCCCTCGAATTTACCCTTGGAAGAATTCCAATCATCGGTCCTCGCTCTCTTTAACTTCACTATTCTTCTTTCTAAGTCTTGACTCCTCAACTTGTTGAGCATACACCATTAGACGCGAGATATACATATTATCATGGAGCATTTCCACATGGCGTTCCTCTTAAATCAAGTCAGACAACCCCATCAAGAACCCACTCATTTCATCCCTCGAATTTGACACCAAAGATGGAGCATACTTAGACAATTGAGTGAATTTGAGTGAGTAGTCTTTCACACTCATGTTCCCTTGACGAAGGTTGATGAATTCCTCAACCTTAGCTTCCCTCAATTCCCAGGGAAAGTATCTAGCAAGAAACGTGGATTTGAACCCTTCTCACTCTATAGGACCCGATCCTACCGGCCTATTGTCTTTCCATTGTTTATACCAAACTTGAGCAACACTCTTTAATTGGTAGGTGGCTAGTTTCGCTTTCTCTACCAAAGTCACTCTCATAATGTCAAGTATCGTGCAAACCCGTTCCACAAACTCATGAGGATCCTCTCCCCATTTAGAACCATGAAACTCGGGGGAGGGGGGGTTTATCCTAGCAAAGTCCCTAATCCTTGAAGCAGCCGAATTCACATTTGGATTAGCCGGAGCAACAACCTCCCTATTAGCTTGGGCCGTTATGGCTTGGGATTGAGTTGTCACGACTTGAGCCAATATTTAGAGAGTTGACCTTATTTCCACATTTGTCATAGCCCCCGCATCAATAGGAACTTGAGGAACTTGAGGATCTTAGGGGCCTTGGAGAGGAACTCCCTCATTCACATTCTCCTCTTCCATCCTACTTGCGTTCGTCCTTCTTGTATTCATATCCTATAGACATAAGAGAAGGATTAGGAAAAGGACTTCGTAGAGTTAAAACTCTAAGGCACGACTAAAGAGGTTTGAAAGAAGTGGGCTTTCCTAAGCATCTTATAGACTCTCATTCATAAATGTGGCGCGTTTCACACTCCTGAACAAGACTCTACTAGACGTGGTTTATGAGACATCATCCTAGAATCATTCTAAAACCTTGGGCTCTGATTACCAAATTTGTCACGACCCAGGGGTACCCCCTAGATGTAACACGGCGTACTTGACCCCAAAAGGATCTCATACAAGCCCTTAGCATATCATAAACTTAAGTAATAGAAATGATGCGGAATTAAAACTTTTTACAATCGAAGCCTTTCCATAAAATCAAAATAGAAGTCCAGACATTGTCTCATTAAACCATCTAATACAATCGAATATCAAGGGTCACAACCCTTTACAACATAGTCTCAAAGGAAAAGTAGAAGAAACTAGAAAAGAATGACTCTTGTCCTCGAACCATGAGGACTCACCAAAAGTGTGAAGAGAATCAATCCAAGCTTTGACAATAGAAGAAACACACCTCAACAACCGGTCCTTACACTTATAGAAAAATGTAGAAAATATGGGTTAGCACAAAATTGCACTAAATATGGAAGCCAAGCATAAAAATCCTTAAATCACGCAAAAGGGGATATTTTAGTTGAAACCATGCAATTTACCAACTTTGAGAGTCATTATGCACAATAGTTTAAATACATAAGTCAAACCAATTCGTAAGCAACCCTAGGCTATACTTGTGCAATGCATAGACAAGATCCCATAATCCTATCTAATACTAAGTATCACTTTTAGGCCACTATGTTCATGCATATCATACTTTGACCTCATCCATAGCCAATACTCATAGACAAGTAAACATTCATGTTCATAGCTTGTAGCAAGTAAAGTCACTCTTAGCAACCATCCATATTATACATGCATAATTCATATATCTTCATAGCATAAGAAAACCACACTATAACCCCTTTCCAAAGCCTACTTGTGCAATGCATAAGTGAAGTCCCATACCCCGACTCACACTAAGTAGAACTCCTTGAGAAGTCGTAATTATAGTTCATGTTCATGTTCTTGTCATAATTCACAATCTTGTAATAAAGGGAAAATAGCCTTAACCAACATAAACCATGTGAGCTACATGGAATCCGGTGTCATGTCTCATACCGAAAAGAGATGTCCTACTTGCCTAAGGTAGAAATAAATGTATTAGCTTTTAGGTGGATCCACTAGCTAAAGACCTATGTGGGCACATATTTACGGGATAGGGAGATTGCTTCTAGAAACCCCAAACCTATTGAATTGATGGGGGAGCTTCCATCTCATGAGACTACTTTGGATGACCCAGCCTTTTGAATTGATGGGAGGGCCTCTACCTCATATTCCATATCCACTCAGTGCTAAGCATTATTTCCCAAAATTTAATGTTTAGCCTTGAATTGAATTTACATGCATGGAGTATCTTACCCTTCATTCAACACAACTCATAAAGTAGCTCATAGATTCACATAGGTGAGGATGGACTTTAAACCTTAAAATCATCATTAATATGTGAGGAAAACTTTCATATTATGATCATGTGTTTCCATGAGAATCACCTTTCAATCAACACAACAATAATATCATAATCATGGACATTCCATGCATAGTCATGTGTAAGGGTATAGGGGGAATGATCTCTCAATAATACCACAATTACACCATGGTCATAGAATCTTCAATTTCTAAGTGAATCATAAGCTCATACACCATTTTCATCAACATGTACAAACTCTCATAATTTGCCCTTCAAGTACCATGAATCACATTCAACCCAAACATCTATAATTACTACATTAGATATGGAGAGTATCATGATTCAATAAACTCAATCAATATAGACATAATTTATTCACATGCTACTATAATCAATCAACCGATATCATGAAGTCACAATTTAATAATATGGGGAATCCATGGGTTCTTTGGGGGATTTCATCATAAATCAATCACAAATCATCAATTCCATCATAACCCAACATAAATCAATCATTGAAAACGTTTTAGAAAGGAATCCATGACTTTGAGTGAAACCCTAGGTTTCTGGGGAAATCGAAAGCTTTGAAATCAAGTTTTGAAGGGATTCTATGGGTGAAAGCTACCCATATATAAAAAGCCATCATACCTTGATTAAGAATCTTCAAAGAATTTGAGGATGAAGCCTTGAAATCTCCAAACCCTAGCTCCAATTCTTCTTCTTCTTCTTCTTCTTCTTCTTCTTCTTAGAGTTTTAGAGAGAGAAATATTTTGAGGAAGATGAACTCTTGGGTTTTCTTTTTGATTCTATAAAAGTGACTTAATTGGGGGAAATTTGAGTCTAAAAAGCTTTTATACTTACTAGGAAAATAGTAAAATAATGTGGTTCAATTTTGGAAGAATAACTAAAGACCCTTATACTTGACTTTAAAATCAACCTACTAGCACGCTCTAGCTCGCCTATTTGCAATGCTTGGCTCATAAAGGGCACTAGGCAAAATGCCTAATGGACCCTTGGCTAGCTTAATTTTCCAGAATACCTCCCCAATTAGGCAGCTTGTTAGGCGATAGGGAGGACCCTTGGGCGATGCACCAACCAAGTAGGCAAGCCCTGACCTAGCTTGCCTAATTTTCCAGTAGCTAGGTCATGGGGACAGCCCACTAGGTGAGCCCAAGTGGACATGGGCGACTCGCCAAGTCCCTTGGGCGACCATGTTGCCCCTTCGCCAGAAGGTCCAAAGAAAAATCAAGTTTTCCTTCACTCTTTCTTTGATAGTATAGGCCCTTGCCCTCTTCCTAGACTTTTAGCCCTTTCATTTTAGCTCAAGTTTAGTCTAAACATTTCTGAAATGTTACAGTTTTATGCCTTTCTTTCTCAGCTCAATTAATGTTGAGTATAAAATTAAAAAAAATTATTTTTTCTCGATATATCATAAAAGTAATTAATAAAAGAGATAAATATATTTAAAAAATGTAGACAAATAAAATTAAATGGAAGGGGTATAACGTCATTTAAACAATAAATGACAAGATAGTGAAACTTACACATAAATCCAATGCGTTTTATTCCTTTTTTCTTAGCTCAATTAATGTTGATTATAATAAAATAATTATTTTTCTTGATATGATCAAACTAATTAAGAAAAGAAATAAATATATTGTAAAAATATTAGACAAAGAAAATTAAATGAAAGGGGTAATAACGTAATTTTAACTATAAATGAACAGAGACTGAAACTTACACATAAATCGCATTCGTTGATGTTTTATGCCTTTTTTTCTCAGCTCAATTAATGTTGATTATAAAATAGAAATAATAATTATATTTTCTCAATATGATAAAAGTAATAAATAAATAAAATAAATATATTTAAAAACTAGTAGACAAATAAAATTAAACGGAAGGGGTAATAACGTAATTTAACTAATAAATGAGAAGAGAGTGAAACTTACACATAAATCGCATTCGTTGAATGCGTTTTATGTCTTTCTTTCTCAGCTCAATTAATGTTGAGTATAAAATGAAAAAAATAATTATCTTTTCTCGATATGATAAAAAGTAATAAAGAAAAGAAATAAATATATTTTAAAGATATTGGACAAATAAAATTAAATTGAAGGGTAATAATGTAATTTAAACAATAAATGAGAAGAGAATGAAACTTACACGTAAATCGCATTTTTTGAATGTGTTTTATGCCTTTATTTCTCTGCTCAATTAATGTTTTGTATAAAATGAAATAATGATTATATTTTCTTGACATGATAAGATTAATAAATAAAAGAAATAAATAAGTTTTAAAAATATTGGACAAATTAAATTAAATGTAAGGGGTAATAATGTAATTTAAACGATAAATGAGAAGAGACTGAAACTTACACATAAATCACATTTGTTAAATGTGTTTTATGTCTTTCTTTTTCATCTCAATTAATAAGATTATACAATGGAAATAATAATTATCTTTTCTCGATATGATAAAAGTAAAAAAAAAAATATATATATTAAAAATATAGTAGACAAATAAAATTAAACAAAAGGGGTAATAACGTAATTTAAACAATAAATGAGAGGACCAGTAATAGTTTGGGTATGGTTTCCATGAGAGGACCATTGATTTGTTATATCTCCTTGTTATTGAGAATGTGGAATAGTGCATTGTGATACGCTCAAATTACACCTCCCTAAAAAAGCATAAGCGATCGTTTTCAAGTAAAGAACTCAACTTGTAGGTTGGGGTCGATCCCACGAGGAATATGGTTTAGACTTAAACTTAACTGACGATTATATTCATTTAGTTAATGTATTTACGAAAACAAGTAATTAAAAGGGGGGGGGGGGGGATTTGTGAAACAAATTCAGGAAATTATGTAAGTATTCAGCGAGCAAGATTTAAACTTTAGTTGTTATCAAAATAAAATGTAACTAGGGTCTATGTGTTCCCCATAAACTCATAACACGGTAATCCTAGTAATAGAAATCCTTTCCTAGTGTATTACATGCAAAGTGATAAATTAGGTATCTCTAACTCCTTGGTCCGGCATCTAGAGAATTTCACCCCGCACCTTGATCCGGATACGTGTGTATAATTTACTAACCCTTACCTCTACCTCATATTAGACATCACATCGATGTAATGCTTAGTTTTCACCCTCGCATTAATCGACATTAGACTATTAGATAGTATCACACTAAATCTATGTTGATAATTATTTTCTTATTAACTACCTCCTTGGTCCGGCAAGTAGCAACAAGACGAGTTCTAACGTTGGCCACCGTTAAAAATACTTCTAGATGAAAGAATTATCAATGCATGCAACAACACTATTCAAGAATCGCTTAATTACTATTCATACTTTGTTAATCACTCATGGTTCCCACAACCCTAGTTGTGGATTTAGTTACCCATATTAGCAAGAACACAATTCATATTTTTAGAAGAAGAAATCATGAACTTACGTAACGAGAATGATAAACCCAGAATTTCAACTTGAATTGCCAAACCAAAATCTTCAAAACAAACTCAGGAAATTAAGAATTGCTAAAGTTGCAAGTTAACCTCCCAAGTCAAGAACTAGAATAAAAGTAATAAAGTCTCTCCCCAAAAACGAGGTTTACATTCCCTATTTATAGAAAAATAAGTCCTAATTAAAAAGGAAACGAAATAAGAAAATAATGTTTCAGGACGCATCTTCGATCTACGATACTGGCCTACAGACCATATATTGACCTACGGTCCTTAGGTCCCTTCCGTGACTCAGGACTTGGGCAAATTTTCAGCTTCCAAAACATCATCATCTCTAATGCAAACGACAGATCAGCAATACGAACCGTGGTTTGATCCACGGTCCATAGATCCTCCTCCATAGCTCCACACTTAGAATCTTCAAAATCAGGTACTGGAACCCCTTCTCTGAATCATTTGACGGAGCAACAGTACGGTCCGTAGATCAATCTACGGTCCGTCAATTGCAATCGTGGTTTCACACTTGGTCAAGAATTCCCTGATCTCCTATAATGCCTTGCCTGCCCATCTACGACACCCATCTATGGAGCGTGAATGGACCTACGGTCCGTGGATCACCTCCGTAGATGCCCTTTTCTGCACATCCTTCAGCTGTGTCTCTCAATTTCCACGTCTGAACATATTTTCTGCAAACATGATAAAAATACATAAAAAAACAATACAAAATGGCCCTAGACACACACAACTCTTAAGTAAAATGTATTTAAAATACCGCAAACTCAAGGTGTATCAACACCCTCAACTTAAATTTGTTGGTTGTCCTTAAGCGACACACTAAGACTCTAAACGACACTTGTATAGAAGCAAGCATTTCAAGCACAACCAATCACATAGCTCTCTACCCCGACTCTCTTCTCGAGTGCAAATCTTTTCTCTCAGACTCAACAAGATAACTTGTGCGGATCAAAACACGACAAAGATTGACCACTCAACACACAACATACACTGTTTTACTAACACCAAGGTACAAACTTTCCGACAATGTAACTAGTGCCCTTACTTCAAACGAAATCCCTTTTTTCACACAATGAATATGATTTGAGTACAAGGATTCATTCAACACTCACGCTCAGAAGTAATTTCCACTACATTAAATGCTCAATACCAGAGGCTTGCCCTTATTTTCACTACTTAAACTCTCCAAACTAGGTTCTAAGATCACTATAGGACTTTCTTGGCTTGTAACTTAGGCTCAGGGTCAGGTGTGGTACATTTGGGTACTCTTTAGTGACTTTCTGCCCTCCTTGACATTACATTAGGCTTTCTACCTCTTTTTGCCCTGTTTTTGACATCCTACTATTTTTTCTTCTTTCCCTTGATTCTTTTCAACCATGGATGCGGCTTTCGATCTTGTAGCTCTTTATTTTTCCCTTTCTTCTTTTTCTTGCATTTTATTCTCTTCTTTAGCTTTCAACACTTTTGTTTGCTTTCTTTTGCACAAAGCCACATCCTCTCCTCTCTTTTCTTTTTTCTCTTTTTCACCACCAAACTCTTTCCATACCTATTTTTCTTTCGGTTTCCTCTTTCATAGCCAACCACAACTTAAGGATTTTCCATTGGTTGAGGTACACAATACCCAATATTGGATCCAGGCCAAGATTGAGGTCACTTTTTACATTAGCCACCCTCAACTTAGACTTTTGGCCTAAGTCGAGGTGCACATGTCCAAGGAGGGACCAGGGCCAACACAGTAGATTATGGGAAGGTGAGTTAGGGGATTAGAAAGAAATGGTCTAATTTAGGCTCAAAGCATTTGGATCAAAGGGAGCATTAATTTCATTTGGTTGGATTCTTTTTAGGCAATTTGTGGACTTATCAGAATAAGGGCCTACGATCATTTCCTAGCCTCTAGAGTAGATTATCTTAGCAGGACTAACCGGGCAAGTTCTAGATTGGCACAAAGACTATTTGAACAATCAACTATTCTCACACACTCTTAGCACATAGTTTCATTATCAGATTACCCAGTTCAAGTTTTAGCATAAGTCATGCCATCAAGTTGGTTCATTATCATCTCATACTCAGAGCCAACACATTCAACTCATTCTAGCCTACAGATTTTAGCACATATCACAAATTTTGGACAGGTATCATTTTTTTCAGTAAGCTTTTGCCATCATGCTTCATTCTTTCTCATGCTTTTACACATACAATCCTAATACATGTCAGTTCAACAAAAATTAAGCAGTCTCTTGGGGGAAACGAACACAGGAAAGAAAACCCCAAGAGAGGATTATAAGTTGGGTTACTCAAACTTCACCATATCACTCACAATCCATTTACCCCACCCCCAACAAAAATAGGTGCAATTGTCCCCAATGCACACAAAAAGTTAAGAATCGAAACTAACTATCATGGTCCGATTTCGAGCTCGGAACAACACTGGGTCACAATGCTCGTGATCTCTTATCTCAAAGACCATCGTGCCAACATCAACTCTCAATGCACCATCAATAGTGCTCACGCTGCTAGAGGCACCAATACTTGGACAAATTTATGATACATACTTGGGATCTACGGATACCATTCATGGTCCGTGGATTGACCCACGGACCATCGATAGGGTCCGTAGACCTCTGCACAGTCCCTTTTCTACAGATTTGGCTTTTCATCCCTGCACATGTAGCAATCGTTAGGCCTTTCTTTTTATAATTTCTGGACACTTTTTCGACACGGACCCTATGATATATCTAGCCAACACTGATACAGAAAATAAAACACCTATCTAAAGGATTACAAAAAATTCAAATAAATGAAGAAAACTCCTAAATCGAAAAAAAAAAAAAACTATAGTTGGATAGATTTTACATCTTGGGTGATTTAACATGATTACTCAGACTTCATCAAGATTCCATGCCTCTATCACTGCATTTACACTCTCAGAATTTCCCATGTAGCTTTATATCCTCCGTTGGTCGGCTTTGAACCTTGTCCCACTCATTTTCTCGAGCTCAACCACTCCATGTGGGGACACTTGGGTCACTCTGAATGGTCCAGTCTACTTGGACTTGGATCTTCTCAAAAAACAACACAACCTTGATTTAAAAAACAACACCAGATCACCAGGAGCTAGTTTGCGCTTTTCTATCTTTTGAGCATGGCGTTTTTTCTCTGTGTACAAGGCTGCACCTAACTTCTCCTTACTAAATACTTCGGCACCTCTTCCGAAAGTGTGACTCACCACCAATACCGATTTAAGATCACTTTCCTGCTCTATAGACTTACAGACGTTAAAGGTCACCTCCTTCTTATTCAGGCAGAACTTCATCTGCCCTCACTCTATATCAACTAAGCCATTCCTAGTACCAAGGAATGGTCTCCCTAAGATGATGGGGACCTCAAAGTCAACCTCGCAATCAAGTATAACAAAGTCTGCCAGAAAAATGAATGGCCCCACTTTCACAAAGACATCTTGAAGCACTCCATGGGCTTTTTCACAGTTCTATCAGCCATAAGTAAACGCATCGCAGTTGGTTTTGGAGCTCCTATACCCAACTTCTTATAAATCGTCAATGGCATCAAGTTAATGCCGACACCCAATCACACAAAGCTTTGGCAAAGTGCATCTTACCGATGGCGCACGGAATAGTGAAAGCTCTAAGATCCTCTTTCTTCTGTACTAGTGACCTCGTAGAAATGGCACTACAATGCTGCAACCTCTCATTATTCTCAAAATTGACATCCCTATTTTTGGTCACCAAGTCCTTCATGAACTTTCCATACCCAGGCATTTGCTCCAAAGCTTCTATCAAAGGGACATTGATGGAAAGCTGTTTCAACATAGCTATGAACCTGCGGTACTTTCCTTCTTCAGCTTTCTGCACTAACCTCTGTGGGAAAGGAGGTGGAGGTCTAGGCATGGAAACAACCTTTTGAGCTATCTCAGCTTCCTTCTCTTTGGCATTTTTAGTCTCTTCAGTAACCTCAATCTCATCACCATCTGTTTCTACCACTTTTTCTACATCGGTTGAGTCGCGATTGCCATAAAATGCCCATCAATCTTCGGATGGTGGGCGTGCATTCACAGCATAACCGACTAAGATGTTGCTCAAGTTGCTTTATCGACACTACATAGGCATCAACTTTCTGGCCAATTTTGGACAACTCATTTCGCTTCTCTTTCACATTCTCATCAGTCGAGTTAAACCTCTTCATCATCTTCTGCATCATATCCTCAATACGTGATATATTACCTCCAGCTTCCCTATTACCAGATTCTCGATTTCGATGAGGAACATAAGGCCCAACCCGATCGTTTTTGTTGCCATAGTTGTTCTGATTGTAGTTGTTGTAGAGATTGTACTTCCCATCCCGGACATATTGACCCTCTTGGTTGTAGTTGCCATATTTCTGACCTTGATTTCCTTGACCTTGGCGCCAATTATCCGTATTGGAACCTTGGGCGTTTGGTCGAAAACCCCCCATCTGATCATTCACCACAAAATTATCCTCTTCATAGTAAAACTCCTCAACCGGTGGTGGATTTTTAGTCAAATAATTCAAAGCATTTACTTTCTCCGCACCTCCGCTGACGTGCTTGAACACCAACCCTAGTTCGGTCCTTATCTGAGCCATCTGCTCACGAATCTCATCTGCAGATTGGTTGTTTGTAGCTTGAATGGCAAACGTGTTCCTCCCAGTATCCGACTTTCTAGTGCTCCAAGCTTTGTTGTTTCGAGAGATCTTCTCCAGTTTCTCTGCAATCTGTTCAAAAGTGCACTCACCATATAAACCTCCAGCAATAGTATCAAGCACTGCCTCACTGTTGTCATCCTGACCTCGATAGAAACATTCCTTCAGCTACTCATCATCAATCCGGTGATTCAGAACACCTCGTATGAAAGTGGTGAACCTGTCCCAAGAACTACTCACACACTCTCCATGTAGTGCTACAAAATTGTTGAGTTTATCTTTGTGGTTCACCTTCTTAGACATTGGAAAGAATCTTGCTAGGAACACATCAGTCAATTGTCCCCATGTGTAGATTGAGTTATAAGAAAGCTCATTAAACCACACAGCAGCATCGCCGGTCAATGATAGAGGAAATACTCGCAATCCAATGACATCCATGTCCAAGTCCATTCTCAACTTGAACCTGATTATTCTCATCACCTACCCTCGGAGGCTACAACCCAACACCATCACCTAACTCTCCTCCAATAGGATTAACTGGAATTCCTTAATTATTTACTCTCCGCAAAGTTCTGTTCAGTTCTGGATCGTAGGGAGTAAGTGGTTCACCTTGGCTCCATGTACTTGGCATACACAAGAGTAGGAACCTGAGAGAAACAAAAACAACAGAAAAAGTAAAATTAGGAAATATTTGACTAAAGTTCAATGATGTAGTTAAATTTAATCTAAAATCCAAATTCCCCGGCAGCGGCGCCAAAATTTGATGCGCTCAAATTACACCTCTCTAAAGAAGTATAAGCGATCGTTATCAAGTAAAGAACCCAACTTGTAGGTTGGGTCAATCCCACGAGGAATATGGTTTAGACTTAAACTTAACTGACGATTATATTTGTTTAGTCAATGTATTTCCGAAAACAAGTAATTAAAGGGGGGATTTGTGAAACAAATTCAGGAAATTATGTAAGTATTCAGCGAGAAAGATTTAAACTTTAGTTGTTATCAAGATGAGAAAGTAAGTAGGGTGTACGTGTTCCGTATAAGCTCATAATGCGGTAATCCTAGTAACATCAATCCTTTCCTAGTGTATTAAATGCAAAGTGAAAAGTTAGGTTTCTTCAAATCTTTGGTCCGGCATCTAGAGAATCTCACCCCGCACCTTAATACGGGTACGTGTGTATAATTTACTAACCCTTACCTTTACCTTCTATTAGACATCACATCAATGTATGACTTAGTTTTCACCCTCGCACCAATCGACATTAGACTATTAGATAGTATCACACTAAATCTTTGTTGATAATTCTTTTCTTATTAACTACCTCCTTGGTCCGGCAAGTAGCAACAAGGCGAGTTCTAACGTTGGCCACCGTTAAAAAGACTTCTAGATAAAAGAATTATCAATGCATACAACAACACTATTCAAGAATTGCTTAATTACTATTCATACTTTGTTAATCGCTCATGGTTCCCACAACCCTAGTTAGGGATTTAGTTACCCATATTAGCAAGAACACAATTCATATTTTTAGAAGAAGAAATCATGAACTTACGTAACGAGAATGATAAACCCAGAATTTCAACTTGAATTGCCAAACCAAAATCTTCAAAACAAACTCAGGAAATTAAGAATTGCTAAAGTTGCAAGTTAACCTCCCAAGTCAAGAACTAGAATAAAAGTAATAAAGTCTCTCCCCAAAAACGAGGTTTACATGCCCTATTTATAGAAATATGAGTCCTAACTAAAAAGGAAATGAAATAAGAAAATAATGTTTCAGGACACATCTTCGATCTACGACACTGACCTATGGACCGTAGATTGACCTACGGTCCGTAGGTCCCTTCCGTGACTCAGGACTTGGGCAAATTTTCAGCTTCCAAAACATCATCATCTCTGATGCAAACGACGGATCAGCAGTACGAACTGTGGTTTGATCCACGGTCCGTAGATCCTCCTCCATAGCTCCACACTTAGAATCTTCAAAATCGTGCATCGAACCCCTTCGAATCATTTGACATGGTCCGTAGAAATTACAACCGCGGTTCCACACTTGGTCAAGAATTCCCTAATCTCCTTTAATGCCTTGCTTGCCCATCTACAACACCCATCTATGGAGCGTGAATGGACCTACGGTCCGTGGATCACCTCCGTAGATGCCCTTTTCTGCACATCCTTCATCTGTGTCTCTCAGTTTCCACATCTGAACATATTTCCTGCAAACATGATAAAAATACATAAAAATCAATACAAAATGGCCCTAGACACACTCAACTCTTAAGTGAAATGTATTAAAAATACCGTAAACTCACGGTATATCTCATTGATCCTGAAATGATAATCGATATGTATATGTATTATGTGCACGTATGTGTTTACCTTGTTGTAATTCTGATATATGTTGTGCTTACTGGGATAGACACATGATCATACCAGTACATAGTGGTTGTGTACTGATACTGCACTTGCTCTTTCTTTGTTGAGTATAGGGCATCTTCAGCCGGCTACTAACAGACCTTGTTTAGGAGATCAATGAGCAAGATCGTATTCAAGGGTGAGACAGTTCTTTCAAGCTGTCAATTGTCATGGGTCCTCTATGTTTTAGTCCACTTTTTTCAAACTCAGACTTTCAAGTTAGACTTACTCGTATGTTTAGTTTGGGTTGTACCCACTTATTCTTAGACTTGTTGCACTTTAGATGTCTTGGTACATTGACTTTCAAGTTCTAGGGGTGGTTTTTCCGCAATAGTTGTTAGTCATTTATTAAGCTTTCAGAGTTTATGGAAACTCTGTATTTCTTAGGTCATTTAAATTTGCTTCTGTATCTTTAAATGCATAGTTTTGGTTAAGTTGATGAGTTAATTAGTAGTAATGGTTCTCCCACCAGAGGGTTAGTGTGGGTGTCAATCACGACGTTCTGGGTCGTGACTAAAAATAATTATGTTTCTCGATATGATAAAAGTAATTAATAAAAGAAATAAATATATTTAAAAACTAATAGACAAATTAAATTAAACGGAATGGGTAATAACGTAATTTAAACAATAAATGAGAAGATAGTGAAACTTACACATAAATTGCATTCATTCAATGCGTTTTATGCCTTTCTTTCTCAGCTCAATTAATGTTGAGTATAAAATGAAAAAATAATTATCTTTTCTCGTTATGATAAAAGTAATAACAAAAAGAAATAAATATATGTTAAAAATATTGGACAAATCAAATTAAATGGAAGGGGTTATAACGTAATTTATATAATAAATGAGAAGAGACTGAAACTTACACATAAATCGTATTCGTTGAATATGTTTTATGCCTTTGTTTCTCAGTTCAATTAATTTTTTGTATAAAATGAATTAACAACTATCTTTTCTCGATATAATAAAATTAATAAATAAAGAAATAAATATATTTTAAAAATAGTAGACAAATAAAATTAAACGGAAGGGGTAATAACGTAATTTAAACAATAAATGAGAAGAGAATGAAACTTACACATAAATCGCATTCGTTGAATGCGCTTTTTGCCTTTCTTTCTCAGCTCAAATAATGTTGAGTACAAAATGAAAAAATAATTATTTTTTTCTTGATATGATAATAGTAATAAAGAAAAGAAATTAATATATTTTATAAATATTGGACAAATAAAATTAAATGGAAGGGTAATAACGTAATTTAAACAATAAATGAGAAGAGGCTGAAACTTACTTATAAAGCATTCGTTGAATGCGTTTTATGCCTTTCTTTCGCAGCTCAATTAATGTTGAGTATAAAATGGTAATAATCATTATCTTTTCTCTATATGACAAAACTAATAAATAAAAGAAATAAATATATTTAAAAAATAGTAGACAAATAAAATTAAACGGAAGTGGTAATACCTTAATTTCAACAATAAATGGGAAGAGACTGAAACGTACACATAAATCCCATTCGTTAAATGCGTTTTATGTCTTTCTTTTCTCAGGTCAATTAATGTTGAGTATAAAATGAAAAAATAATTATATTTTCTAGATAGGATAGAAGTAATAAATCTATTTAAAAATATTGGACAAATAAAATTAAATGGAAGGGATAATAACGTAATTTAAACAATATATGAGAAGTGAGTGAAACTTACACATAAATCGCATCAGTAGAATGTGTTTCATTCCTTTCTTTCTCAGCTCAATTATGTTGAGTATAAAATGAAAAAATAATTATCTTTTCTAGATAGGATAAAAGTAATAAATATATTTTAAAAATATTGGACAAATAAAATTAAATGGAAGGGGTAGTAACGTAATTTAAACAATATTTGAGAAGAGGGTGAAACTTACACATAAATCGCATCTGTAGAATGCGTTTTATTCCTTTCTTTCTCGGATCAATTAATGTTGAGTATAAAATGAAATAATATTTATCTTTTCTCGATATGATAAAAGTAATAAGTAAAAGAAATAAATATATTTTAAAAAATAGTAGACAAATAAAATCAAACTAAAGAGGTAATAACGTAATTTCAACAATAAATGGGAAGAGACTGAAACTTACACATAAATCGTATTTACAAACTAATATGATGAAGCAGAGAAAGGATAATCTTGAGTGTAAATCTTCAAGAAACTAAATATGAATTTATATGCAAAATAAAGGAATATCATAAGACATTATAAACTTACAAATTTAAGTTTGGAGGTTATGAACATAAAAATTATGGGAGTTATTATTAAAAGTAAAAATTAAAGAGGTGTAAGTCATTGGTAATAAATCCTTGTGAATAAATTAAATAATAAAAAGAAAAATCCTTAAAATATAAAATAATAGTTTCTTTTTAGGGAAAATTGTATAAAATAGCAAACTATTAATTCAAATTAAATGTTATAATCACAGTTTAATTTAATTCTAATATGTAACAAACACTTGCCATTTGCCTCTCTCCCCAAAAATCTCGCTTGCCACTCTCTCTTTTCTCGATCGCCTCTCTCTCCCTCCTCTCTCGCTTTTTACAAACACAAATGTATAAATTGTGTTTGTGTTTGTATAAAGCGAGAGAAAACTGTATATACAAATACATATATTTTTTTCCTATACACTTATAATTATACAAATACAGATTTTTTTCTATCAGTTCTCTTTTGCCTTTCTCTCTTTATCGCTTTATACAAACACAAATTATACAAATTACAATGTATAAGTGTGTTGTATAAAGTGAGAGAGAGGGATATTTGATATACATATGTTTTATTTCGATTCAATTGTATACAAATTCAAATTTTATGCAGATAAACAAACATAAAGCACACATACATATACAAACGTAATTTTCATATACACAGACGTCCGATTTATACAAATCAGATGCCTGCGAGCAAACATAAAATTTGTTATTGAGTGCAATTATGCAAACTATAGTTATAACATACAAATATGGTTTTTATGTTTGCTAAACCTAAAATTTATTCTTTTTATGGTTAGAAGTGAGGCAAACAAAAAAAAATGTGAAGAGTTTTTGTTGTAAATGTTCCTCCATTAATAAATATTTATTTGTAATAAATTAAGTAATTTACTTTTACAATACAATAATTAATTGAAATAAGAAAAAACCAAAAAAAAAAAAAAGAAGAGAAAAGATAAATGCAAATGGAGGCCATAGAGAGGTGCCATATCACAAGGTCTATGTTTCTCCTTTATTATATATATATATATATATATATAGATAAAGATAGATATAGATTTTATACTAATTAATCTCTAATTGATTATTCAAATCCTCTAATAATTATATGTTTTTCTATAACGGTCTGATTCTGTCGTTAGGGAAAAGCCAATGGAGAAAGAATTGGGGTCGGAAAACTTTTGGTAGTAACTTGGAATTTCCTAACCTAATTCACATTTAAATGAAATTGGAGTCAGTAAAGTCAAGGGAAATCTAGTAACAACTGGGTGATTTAATTATGATTTTGATTACATGAATAGATAGCTAAGACGTTAATGAACCCGTACGACTTTACGGAATTGAATTCGGGCTAGTAGAACTCCCGAAAATGATCTTAGCGTGAACGGGTGGTTTTTGAATGTCAAGGGTTGAAGGTGTATTGTGAAACGGGGGCTTGGAATTCAAATTCCAACATTCTGTCTCCGTGCATGCTGCTGTAGCGGGATGGCTGCCACTGTAGCGGGATGGGTCCCGCCATAGCGGACAGACGCGGCTTAAGTCGAAAATAAAATCCCAAAAACATTTTATTCTGCACTTTTTGACTTTGAGAGTTAAGGAATGACCCCAGGGGTTTTCTTGACAGTTTTCCACCATTCTTGAGGCTAAAGGTAAGGTTTTCACTCCCCGAATCCCTTTTTTTTATCCATAGAATGTAAATTCGTAGGTAATTATTGTGGGGGAAGAGTTTTGATCTGAAACTAATGATGGAAAAAGCCCTAAATTGGGTATTAGGATCTTGGGTTTGGTCTAGGGTTATGGGTTTGTTATAATCCGGATAATTAGACCTTTGATTGTTGATCCTTGCGTTAATTGTATATTTTAGACCACGAACAAGCGAGAAGAATCCGGAAAGGAAAATTCAAGTGCCTTAGGGGATTCAAGCTTGGATTTGAGGTAAGTGATGGTTGTGATTTCATGATTGTGTGATATATGTTTGTTCTTGCTTCTTTATAATACATGTACGTATGTGAATGTTGCACTATTGATCACACTACTTATGGATGAGCATAGATAAATGATGAATGCCATGAATCATGACTTGATTGTATGATTTTGAGAATATACTTGTAATTGTGATTGTGGCTTGTTGAATGGATCGGGTGTTGCGTTTCGACACACTAACTTGGATCGGTTGCCACGTTCCGGCATAAACATTGGATCGGTTGCCATGTTCCGGCATAAACATGGGATTGGTTGCCACGTTCCAGTATAAATATTGGATCGGGTACCACGTTTCGGTATGCTAACAGTTTGGGTGTTGGTTCCATGAGAGGAGCATTGATTTGACATAACTGTATATCTTGATAAATGTCAAATTGTTCGTTGTTCATATATGATATCACTATTGTGTATATTCGGTGTATGGATGTTATTATATTGTTGTAATGACTTATGTATGTTGCACTTAATAAGATAGCCGTGTGATCCTACTAGTACACTGTGGTTGTGTACTGATACTGCACTTGCTCTTTCTTTGTTGAGTACAGGGCATCTTCAGGTGGCTATTGATGGACTTCTTCTAGGTGATTATTAAGCATGACCGGATTCAAGGGTGAGCCAGTTCTTTCAGGCTGTCATAGATCTTTCTTGTTTAAGTTCACTCTTTTCAGACTTCGACTTTTATTTAAGGTGTTGTTTAGTTTCGGGGTTGTACCCCTTGTTCTTAGACTTGTCGTTAGTAGAGTTTTGGTACAATGACTTTCAGGTTCTAAGAGTTGTTCTTCCGCATTAGTTTGGTTAGTTGTTTGTTAAAACCTTGGAGTTTATGGGGACTCCATTTTTATATTCATTTAAACCTGCTTCCGTATCTTTAAATGTCTTAGTTTTCATAAAATTTATTTGTTTGGATTGTATTAATGGTTCTCCCACCGGAGGGTTTGTGAGGGTGTCAATCACGACGGTCTGGATCGTGACAAAGTTGGTATCGGAGCCCTAGGTTCGTTGATCTCATTGTACCAAAATGAGTCTAGTAGAGTCTTGCGGAACGGTACGACGACATTTGTACTTTTCTTCGAGAGTCCATAGGACTTTAGGAAAAATTCACTTCTTTCTACTCTTTCATGCTATAACTTGAATCCAATTGGTATCTGGGTGATATAAATTGGTATCTTTCCTCCTTCACTCTATGGTCCGAACTAGAGCAACAAAAGTGGTAACACTATCACCACCAAGAGAGGATGTATATAGACTACCGACAATTAAATAGGGTCACCATTCAGAACAAGTTCCATTGCCTCGGATAGATGATTTTTTTGACCAATTGCAAGGTGCATCGGTTTTCTTTAAGATTGATTCAAGGTCTAGTTACCATCAATTTAGGATTGAGGCGGTTAAGAATTGGGTTCAACCAAGTTCTATGATTGAAATTAGCAGTTTTGTGGGGCTCGCTAGCTACTATTGTCGCTTATGGTATGAGTTGAGTCCAATTGGTATCTCCCGATTCCAATTGGTATCTCAATGAAGTGAACTAGATGTCATAGTCCCGGCTGAAGGGACACAAACAAGTTAATTGGAACTGAGAAGGTTTCAATTGGTATCTGGCAGTATAAGGCATAGATGATCAGTAACGGTCGTCTATGGAATGAACTAATTAAAGAATTTGGACTTATCTGCAAGTTGTAACTTCTTGAGTGTCGTGAAACTTGTTGTGAAAAGAAAGTCATCACGAGATTATGTGCAAGGGTCTAGATAAATTACGATGTGGTTCGTAAGCGAGAAATATGGATGTGTGTTACGACCAACTGATAACTGTGTAAGATTCTGGGTGTATCTTAGGGATATGTGTGTAGTAGTGTTGAAACGATGTAAAACGATTCTAAAGTGCGTACTTCGTTGGGTAGACTGGGGGGTAGACAATGATTGTCCTAGCTAAAGGAATTTTCTTAAATGCCTAGTTATAGTCGGGAAATCTAGGGGAAATATACAAAAGAGAGGAACCCCAGAAATGGTTGGTAGGGGTTCTTTTTCCGTCAAGGCCGCTGTGGCGGGATTTTCCCCATCACGGCGAGATCGCCAGTGTGGGATTTCACCAGCCAGAGCGGGATAGGGTGAGACACAATCTCAGTCCAGTATCCCATATTTTCCCTTAGTCACAATTATGGGCCCCGAATCATACCCGAACTAACCCCCACAATATAATTTAGTGTTCAACAATAGAATATAAGTTATAATGTGTGTTAAAATTATGGAGAACCTAGGCATATGAGGAGGAAATCAGCGAGGCCGTGGAGGCAGGGGAAAATGGTAATGTAGGTAAAGGAGTAGTGCAACCAGGCAAGGAGGTTGCTCGTCAAGAGGACAAGGCTCAGTTTTATGTTTTTCCAGTTAAGACCGAGTTTGAGGGTGTGATGTGGTCACAAAAGCTACTCTTATCTGTGCCCGGATGGCTATTATTTTGTTTGATCCGGGTTCTACTTATTCGTATGTGTCAGTTTAATTGCCTTGGGATTTGATGTGGTTTGCGATATACTTGATGCCCCCATCCATGTTTCTACCCTAGTTGAAGAGTAAGTCATAGTGACCCATGTATATCGTGTTGTCCTATTGTGTTTATGGATTTTCAAATTTGGGTTGATTTGGTTATGCTGGATATGATTGACTTAATATAATCTTAGGCATGACTTGGTTGTCCCCCTATTATACTGGGCTTAATTGTAATACTAAGTCGGTAACTCTAAAGATCCCCGGTAGGGAAAGATTAGAGTGGGAATGGGTGTACAAGCCTAAGCTAGCTAAGATCATATCCTCCATTCGGGATAGGAAACTGGTAGGGCAGGGTTGTTTGGCTTATTTGGCTCATGTTTGGGATGTTGAGGTTGAGTCTCCCTCTATTAAGTCTGTTCCTGTGGTGTCTAAGTTTAAGGAAGTGTTTCATACGAATTTGCCCGGTATGCCTCCGGATAGAGATATAGATTTCTACATTGACTTAGAAACTGGCACTCGCCCCATTTCCATCCCTCCGTATCGTATGGCTCCAGAAGAATTAAGAGAGCTTAAGGCTCGAAACCAAGATCTTTATGATAAAGGTTTCATCCGTCCTAGTGCTTCCCCGTGGGGTGCTCCTGTCTTGTTTGTTAAGAAGAATGAGGGTGGTAGGAGGACTGGTGAATTTATCTTAAGCCATAAAGGGGTGGATTGATATCGGAATGACCAACTTATGGATAAAGAAAGTCCCATTGAGTATACCTGGGTGAAGGAAATTGAAGTATTTAGCACGAAAGTGCGTATAAAATGGGGATAGACCTTTGAATTTGATGAGTTTACCTGAGTTTGAGGAAGGTTGACTTCGCAGTGATAGTCAAGGTTGACAGAGCGTAATGGTAATAAGAGTTCATGATGGATTGTGACGGGATGCAACTATATAATAAAAGTATTGGTTAAGTGAATTTTCGTATAGTAATTACAACTTGCGATTATCCAAGATCGTGGTTTTCTAATACTTGGTAAGTAACGTGGTTGTATGAAAAATTATTAGAGATAGTAGGACACCACTTGAATAGAATGTTAAAGAGCTAGAGTTATAATGAAGGAAAATATAGTATAATGTAGTACAGCCTTTAGAGAGAAGCGAGAGCAAGAATATTTTATTGGATTCCTAAGGCTAAATAGGTATCTTCAGAGGGGTAGATAATTGGGTTCAGAGACGCGTGATTTCATTGTTTTGCTATGGCTATGGTAATAGTGTCATGGATCCATCAGATGGGTTAAAACCTATTGAAAAAGACTTGAGCATTGTGCAAACATTAGCTTGAGCGTGATGATAAGTGCTTGTTTTTGTTTATGAGTTTAGTAATGAGTACGATTGGATTGTTAGTGAAAGATATTGTAAGATCGATGGAGATGTGATCGATGATAAGCGAAGATTCATAATTTTATAAAAACCTTCAAGGTATAAGCTAGTGTTGATAGATAAGGGGATTGTGTTATACAATTGAATTTACAATTCAGAGTTTTCATTATAAGTCTACATTCGTGGTGATATATTTTGTCAAGGTATAAATTGGTAATGTGATAAACGATCAATTGTATTCGATATTAATCATTGAAAAGGACTTACCCCTGGGTTAAGTCGTAAAATTTATTACCGTTGATTGTTAAGTACCTAAGAAAGATTTTCATTTAAAAATGTTGGTTTAGAGTAAGGTAAATAGTCGGAGTGCTCATGATGGTTGTAAGTATGATAAACTAGCTATGCTCACGTATGTCTTCACTTGTGTGGGTGGATCCCTAGCGGTGGATCAGATGTACTGATCCTGCGATGTTCCCTTGGTTGAGTGAGATGATTGGGATGACTTGGTTATTTCATATGACATATTTGGGGTTGTTTTGGAGTTGTTAAAGTATTTTAGTGATTTTACGTTTATCACCTTGCTTATGAGAATCCATATAAGAGTTACCCTGCGTAATCTATGGTTGTCCGACAATCTTAACATTCATCTAGTCGTTGAGGTCATGTATTGATTGTGTGTGGTTGAATGTGGGGATCATTGGGTCCAATTCTACTGTTCTTAGAGGTAATCTATAATTACTAAATCTAGGATTTTGATAGTGTTGCTAGAGGGTTTATATGCTTGGACATATCCTTCAATAAGTATCTGATGTCTAAAGACCAAAATTTTGTAACTTAAGCTTATGGAAATTTATGCTATGAGAAGGAGATGTTGCTAAGAACTATGATTGTTTGGGTATTATAAGTGTGTGTTTGTTGGTTCAGGTTCACTACTATTTGTAGCGAGTATTGACTTAGAATTTTATCATGCTTAAGTGCTAAAAGATTCGTCCAGATGATTGTGTCAAGGTCCTTGATAACATGTTGTAGACGTGTGTACGATCAACTTTGGTGGTTGTTGGGAATCGTTTTTGTTGTTAGTTAAGTTTACATACAACAATACTTATTACTCAAGTATTGAGATGACTTTATTGAGGCATTGTAAGGGAGGATGCGTAGGTATTCAATTGGTTGGTTTGAGGTTGGAGATGTGAAACCCTTAGGGGGTAATGAGATCCGGAAGCTAAGGACATGCGAGACAAGTATCCCTATTAATTCGACGTTTCAGATACTACTTTACCCTTACTTTAATTAGTCTTCCCTAGTTGATCATTCGGGGACGAGTGATGGGTAAATTGGTATCTATTGTAAGGACCTGATTATGTCGTTAGGGAAAAGCCAATGGACAAAGAATTGGGGTCAGAAAACTTTTGGTAGTAACTTGGAATTTTCTAACCTAGTCCAGATTTGAATAAAATTAGAGTCAGTAAAGTCTAGAGAAATCTAGTAACAACTGGGTAATTTAATTATGATTTTAATTACATTAATAGATAGATAAGACGTTAAGGAACCCGTACGACTTTACGGAATTGAATTTAGGCGAGTAGAACTCCCAAAAAATGATCTTAGCGTGAATGGGTCGTTTTTGAATGTCAAAGGTTAAAGGTATGTTGTGAAATGGGGGATTGGAATTCAAATTCCAGCATTCTGTCTCCGTGCATGCCGCCGTAGCGGGATGGCTTCCACTGTAGCGGGATGGGTCCTGCCGTAGCGGACAGACGCGACTTAAATCAGAAATAAAACCCCAAAAATGTTTTATTCTGCACTTTTCGACTTTGAGAGCTAAGGAACGACCCCAGGGTTTTCTTGACAATTTTCCACCATTCTTGAGGCTAAAGGTAAGGTTTTCACTCTCCGAGACTATTTTTTTTTATTCGTAGAATGTAAATTCATAGGTAATTATTGTGGGGCAAGGGTTTTGATCTGAAACTAATGGTGGAAAAAGCCCTAAATTGGGTATTAGGATCTTGGGTTTGGTCTAGGGTTATTGGGTTTGTTATAATCTAGATAATTAGACCTTTGATTGTTGATCCTTGCATTAACTGTATATTTTTAGATCACGAACTAGTGAGAAGAATCCGGAAAGGAAGATTCAAGTGCCTTAGAGGATTCAAGCTTGGATTCGAGGTAGGTGATGCTTGTGATTTCATGATTGTGTGATATATGTTTGTTCTTGCTTCATTATAATACGTGTATGTATGCGAATGTTGCACTATTGATCACACTACTTATGGATGAGGATAGATGAATGATAAATGCCATGAATCATGACATGATTGTATGATTTTGAGAATATACTTGTGATTGTGATTGTGGCTTGTTGAATGGAACGTATGTTGTGTTCCGATACACTAACTTGTATCGGTGGCCACGTTTCGGCATAAACATTGGATCGGTTGCCACGTTCCGGCATAAACATGGGATCGGTTGCCACGTTCTGGCATAAACATTGGATCGGGTACCACATTTCGGCATGCTAACAATTTGGGTGTGGATTCCATGAGAGGACCATTGATTTGACATAACTGTATATCTTGATAAATGTGAAATTGTTTGTTGTTCGTAAATGATATTGATATTGTGTATATTCAATGTATGCATGTTATTATATTGTTGTAATGACTTATGTATGTTGCACTTAATGGGATAGCCGCATAATCCTACCAATACAATGTAGTTGTGTACTGATATTGCACTTGCTCTTTCTTTGTTGAGTACAGGGCAATGATTAGATGTCGAGGAACTTACCAATTTTTTAGTGTTCTATTATAATAATAATGGGTAAATTACTTTTATGACTATTATAAGGTTTATCATTATTTTCAGTACTTATACTTATTACTTTAATACTAAATTTAATAACAATACAAACATGTACACAAAATTCAACACATAAAATTAATTTATATAAATTTCTTATTAATCATTAAATTAATAAATATAAATAGTGAATCAATTACTTGTTATATTATCTTTAAATTATTAATTCAAATTTGTAATTTTTCATAGAAGAAAATAATAGTTTATATCTTTATCAATGGCAATGATTAAATGTCGAGGAACTTACCAATTTTTTAGTGTTCTATTATAATAATAATAATAATGGGTAAGTTACTTTTATGACTATTATAAGGTTTATCATTATTTTTAGTACTTATACTTATTACTTCAATACTATATTTAATCTCTAGTTATTATTTTCTTTTTATTATTAGATTTGGTTAATCATAGAAAAATAATACTTACTACAATTCTACTTTTATTAATGTAGAGATCTTGAGCACACATAATAATTCTTCTAATGATATATCAATAATAATGACAAAACTAATTTATGATCCTTTAACACAAAAGGAATTTTTTTAAAATTTCTTATTCTTTTAAATTTTGTTTTTATATTATTATTATTATTGCTATTATTTGATATTGTTGTTGCTATATTACCACATGAATTTGAAATAATTTGCAATATGATGTAATAGTTTTTAATTTTATAATACTGATATATCTAGTCTTTTTAATGTTGAAAGTTAAGTTTGACGGATTTTTAATTAAAATCAATTAATAGCCATTATATTTTTTAATAAATAATAATTTCGTTATTTATACAATGTAAAAAAAGAGTAGAGAAATTAAATATGCAAACATTTACCTTCACGTGAGTTGTAGGAATAATTATAGCCTCAGACAAAAATTGTTCATAAATTTTTGTTTTGCACCCAAAAAAACTGAAGAAAAGATGGTGGAACACTACAGCGTTGAAGAATACGTTTAAATTTTGGGGAAATAGAGAAGTTAAGAATGGGGTTGAGGAATTTTAGGGGTGGTTTAGGGTAGTTGATAATTTTTGGAATCTTTATCTTTTTTTTATTGGTTTCTCTATTAACTGACTCATTCATTACTTATTATATTTTTTTCAAGTTTCTTATTTTATATTTCTTCTTATTTGTCAATTGACATTTGTTGAAAAAGTTTTTTCCATTATAATTTTAAAACAGTTTCATCTTAAATTAAAAAAAAAAAAACTGCATATATATATATATATATATATATATATATATATATATATATATATATATATATATATATATATATATATATATATATAAAGATAATTGCATTTACATATATTTAAAACTGACCACACCAATTAAAAAAATAATTACAATAAAAAATAAAAAAAATTATTAATTAATTAATTTAACAATTGTAGGAGAGAAAAACTAATCTTGTAATTGTTATTAAAAAGGTAAAAATAAACGTGATTCAGTTTTAGTTATATCCTTTTTTATGAGTTTGCATTTATCCATTTTAAAATTTTAAAATACAAATTGAAAAACAAATTTCATGGAAACTAACTGATTTGCAATTCAAATATATTATTATCCAAATTATTACTATATTATTATATATTATATATTATATTATTAGTATTATTATCATTATTATTATTATTAATATTAATTTACAATTTGCCTTTTATATTTAAATTGTATTACAAAAGAGGAAATTTTAAAAATTCAAATTTAAAAAAAGTAACAAATTTTACATAGAATTATTTAGTTAATTACTCTTTTTATTTATTTTTGGTTAATTTAAGATTCATGTTCAAACGATTTTTAAATTATTTAGAAATATAGAATTATTTAGTTGGTTACTTTTTTTTATTTCTTTTTGGTTAATTAAGTTACAGATTTAAAAGATTTTTAAATTAGTTTTTAAATTTTAAAATTGTTGAATTTTTGTGGTGCTGACAATGTGGCACTTTTTTACTTCTCCTATTATATATAGATAGATTTGATATGGATAAATAAAAAAATAAATTTTGTCCCCACAAAATTTAGATTTCTTGCTATGACTTCTAATTTTATAAGAGTAACTTTTATAAATCACACTAATATATGTGTTAACATTCATAGTTTCAATAGTTACATAAATCACACTAATTTGAGTTGCCTTTAGATAAAGTAGGTTTGCGTTTAGATACAATGTATTTGCCTATGGATACATTGTATCTAATGAATGTATCTCACCTCCCTTTCTCACACTCGGCTTTATCCCTTTTCTTTCGTTCGCTCACCTCTCTCGCTCTCTTGTCCCTCTACATATTTTTATGTGTGTTTTACATTTTTATGTATATATGTACAATAATAAATATGTGTTTATGTATCCAATGCATTTGTGTAAATCAATTTCATTCAATGTATCGGATATCAAATATATAGTATATCAAGAATCAGTTTCATGTATCTAGTGTATTTGTACATAGTTAAATATTTAGTCCGAGATATCATGATGTATCCAATGTATTTGTGATGTATTTAGTGTATATGTGCATAAATACGTCTATTTGATATTAATTTTGTGATGTATTCAGTGTATATATTGATATATACATATAAAAAGATGAAGATATTGTTATCCACACATATATGTGTGCGCATAGATATATGTATCTAGTGTAATTATGTTTTAACTATATACTAATTAGAAAAATATGAACAAGATATAGCTATCAAAATACATGTATTTGTGCATGATATGTGTATCTGATATAATTATGCCTTAATTAGTGATTTTCAATGACTATTTAGTATCAATTACGTAGCCATTATTTATTACAAGAAAATCAACCAACAAGCACCCTTTAAATATTCATCACGGTTTAAAAATTCTTGAAAGATTCTCTTTAGTTATTATTATTTGATTTGCATGACTTTGAGAATCGTCGGGCGCTATCATGATTAAAGGGTATTTTTATCATAAGACAATGAGTTGTACTAATTTATATACTCCCTTCGTTTCACAAAGAATTCTCTAGTTTGACTTGGTACGGAGTTTAAGAAAATAAAGAAGACTTTTGAATATTGTGGTTCTAAATTAAAGTTATGTCAAATGTATAAAATTGTCCTTTAATCTTATGGTCTTAAACATGCCACGTGGAAAGTTCAATTAAAATATTACCAAAAAAAAGAAAGAGGTCATTCTTTTTTAAGCAGACTAAAAAGAAAAGGATGTCATTCTTTTCGAAACGGAGAGAGTATAATATAAAGCCAAATATAGAAAAGGTGATGTGACACCTCTCTAACGCCTCCATTGCTTCTTCTTTTTTTATATATATTTTATCTTATTTTTTAATCAAAAAATTAACCATATTCCATCTTATTTATGAAGTTTCATTAATTTTTTAATGACCATATTACTTTATTGTATATAATAAGCTATTACATAATTGTTAATTATTATATATATTATTGAAGAATTGCAAAGGTCACCATGTCTTCTCCTTGCTTAATTTCTTACAATTACTCCTTTTTACGTTTCCAACTCATCGTCTCTTTTTTTCTCAATAGATTTTGTGTCTTTTTCCTTATTTTCTTGCCTAAATATTTTGTAGAAATTAAAGACAATTTTATTTATTTTGTTCACCATTGAACACCACTAATTACTTTTTCCTAAAACCTTTCTCTATTCCTTCTTAAAAGTATTACTAAATTACAATTAAGACATAAATTACCAATATAAGTTACAATTGTATTGATTACTACATTACTCTTTTAATTTATATTATTCAATAGTTAAAAGTTTATTGATTACTATAAATACTAGAGCATGTCATCTTCACCAATGCAAGAATTTTTTTTCTTTTTTTTTTCCTTTCTTCATTATATTTATACTAAAGTACATCAATTTGGCTATGTCTAATTTTAAAATATATAGATTATTTGTGACTAACTTCTATTGTTTACAGTGTGAAAGATAAGATGAGCATATGACAATTTTGGGAATTCAAATTCAATCTTGACGAGTACAATATCGAATTTATGTTACCAAAGTACATCACTTTGATTATGTCTAATCTTATAATATATAGATTATTTGTGACTAACTTCTATTGTTTACAGTGTAGAAGATAAGATGAGTATATGGCAATTTTGGGAATTCAAATTCAATCTCGATGAGTACAATATTTCACTCATGTTACTCTTTTCATTTCAGTTTATTTGATGTCTTTTATTTACAATATTCCTCTTTCTTTTTTCTTTTTTCTTTTTTCTTCTTTTTTGTTTTGTCGTTTTTTTCCATATTATTGGTGATTTTATTATACTTATTATTCTATGCATATTTATGTTTTTGTAAATAATTTTTATTGTTTATAGTGGAAGATAAGATGAACATATAACAATAGTTGAGGATTTAAGTTTAAGTTTGATGAACCCACTAGGAAAAGGAACCCCTACATTACTGTTTTTGTCCATTAATCTTCAATGGTGTAGTGAATATTGACAGTGTGTACAAATTAAATATTAGAAGCTAGGATAATTTTTTTTGAAATTCCTACAAATATTTATTTATTTATTTATTTAATTTATTATGATTTTCTTTGGTACTACTACAAAGATTCTTTTATATATTGATTTAACTTTAATTTATTCTTACACTAAATAATATTTTTGAAATTTCAGGTAAATTATTTTTAACTGTGAAGGCTTGAATCGTTTTGTTCATTATCCTTCAAAGATTTTTTTTTTTTTGTTTCAACATTGTATATTTTTTTTTTTCTTCACAAAATTTAATTCTTTTGTTCTTATGTAAAAATTGTGAATAATGAAATCAATTTTGAGAATTAGGAAATTCCACAATTTTTGTTTATGTTTACCTTTTAGAATAATTTAGAAATATTAACTAAAATATAGATAAATTTAAAGGAGTATTTTTAGTTAATACATATAAATAGTTTTGAGTTTAATTTATTTGAATACTTTATATTCTTTGCGTAATTGAGATGTATCTTTCAATCTATTCATTTTTATATAAATAATAGGTATAATTGTAGTAAAAATTAGTCAAGATAGAAAATGATTTACAAATATTTCATAAGCTAAGATTAGTGAAAGATTAAAAAAAATTAATTCATTACTAAAGAAAAGAATAATAACTTTCGAATATATATATAATTGATATCATAAAAATACGAATCTTTGTTTAAAGGAACAAAAAATAGATATTAAAAAAAACACCAGTTTTTCGTCAAAAATATTTATTAAATATATTTACATTAAGCTTATGTATATTTCAGAATAAAAAAAATTATGTGTAAACAAACATATCCATAAAGAGTTCAACTTATTAAATTAAACTTACTTTTATTATTAAAATAAGGAGAATGATTTTAGGAAAAAAAAAATTCATAAGATCAAAAATTCTTAAGCAAAATTAAAAAAGGTATAAAATTTAAGTACTAATAATAAACTTAATTAAGACTTAAAATTTGATATATTTGGATTAAACACTACAAAGAATCTTTAGAATATTTTTAGTACTCAACTATTCTAAAAATTAGTTATTTGACGAATTTAACGAGCTATTTATTATCGCGCGAAGCGTGGCTAGGTTCACTAGTTATTTAAAAGAAAGTAAAATAGAAATGAATGGAGGATAATGGAAGGTAGAAAAAAAAATATTTCTTAATTAGTTGGATAAGAATGTTATTGTCACGACCCAGACCATCGTAATTGGCACCCATATTAACCTTCCGGTGGGAGAACCATTACTACAACCCAGACTAAACAACTCACCCAAATACTACGCATTTAAAGATACGGAAGCAGGTTTAAATGAACAAAACAAATTATATAGAATTCCCATAAACTCCAAAGGTTTAAATAAAACTAGTAACTAATGCGGAAGAACAACCCCTAGAACCTGAAAGTCATTGTACCAAACTCTACTGACGACAAGTCTAAGAACAAGGGGTACAACCCCAAAACTAAACAAACACCTTAAACAAATAGTCTGAGTCCGAAAAGAGTGGACTTAAACAAGAAAGATCCATGGCATCCTGAAAGAACTGGCTCACCCTTGAATCCGGTCACGCTCAATAGTCACCTAGCTGAGGTCTATCAATAGCCGCCTGAAGATGCATTGTACTCAACAAAGAACAAGCAAGTGCAGTATCAGTACACAACCAGTACTGGTAGGATCATGCGGCTATCCCAATAAGTGAAACACATGTAAATAACCACAACAATATAAAACAGGCATATACCAAACATATACAATATTAGTCATCTTTTCAGGATCAATGTAGCATTCCACATTCTCAATAAAACACATTAGTTATCATTTTAGAGCAACAAATAGTCTTTCAACCTCAATCACCATTAGATATGAACGTAATCATCATAAGTAGATACACAACACAATTCAATGGTCCTCTCACGGAACCCAATTCAATGGTCCTCTCATGGAACCCAAACCCAAACCCAAAATGTTAGTGTATCGGTTCGTGGTACCCGATTCAAGTTAGTGTGCCGGACGTGACACCTGATCTCGTATTTATGTCCATACGTGGCAACCGATCCCAATGTTTATACCGGTACGTGGAAATCGATCCCAATATTTATGCCGATATGTGGCAATCGATCCCAATGTTTATGCCGGTACGTGGCAACCGATCCATTCAACAAATCACAATCACAATGTATATTCTCACAATCATACAACAAGAGGTGATTTATGGCATACAATTATTCAATTATCCTCATATACGATTAGGGTGATCAATAATGCAACATTCACATAAATACATACATGCATTATAATGAGCAATTACAAACATATATCACACCAACATGAAATCACAACCATCACCTATCTCGAATCCAAGCTTGAATCCCCTAAGGTACTTGAATCTTCCTTTTCCGAATTTTTTCTGCTTGTTTGTGGTCTAAAAACATATAATTAACGCAAGGATCAATAAACAAGGCCTAATTACCCGGATTATAATCAACATCTTCAACCCTAGGCCAAACCCTTGATCCACATACCCAGGTTAGGGTTTCTTCCACCATAAATCACATATCAAAACCCTCCCCCATTGATAATTACCTAAGAAATTAAGTTTTACGGATCGAAAAGCGGATTCGGGGAGTGAAAATCTTATCTTTAGCCTCAAGAATGATAGAAAACTGTTAAGAAACCTGGGTCGTTCCTTAGCTCTCAAAGTCGAAAAGTGCAGAATAAAACGATTTGGAGTTTATTTCCGACTTAAATCGCAAATGTCCCTCTACAGTGGACCTCATCCCACTACAGCGGCCTCGCCCTGGAGGAAAAATCCCGGCTTAGCGGCTTACACGGAAACGGTGAATAAAATTAAGAATTACAAACCCCCATTTCACAACACATATTCATCCCATGACACTCAGAAAATACCCGTTCATGCTAAGATCAGTTTTGAGAGTTATACTCGCCCGAATTCAATTTCGTAAAGTCGTACGGGTTCATTAACATCTTAGTTATCCACTCACGCAATCAATGTCATTATTACACTTCTCATTCATTACCAGATTTCCCTAGACTCTCCTGGCTCGAATTTCGTCCAAATCTGGACTAGGCTAGAAAATTTCAAGTTACTACTTAAAAGTTTTTCTGGTCCCATTCTTTCCCCCATTGGCTTTTCCCTAACGACGGAATCAGGTCGTTACAATATATACCAATTTACCCATCACTCGTCCCCGAGTGATCAACTAGGAAAGACTGGCTAAAGTAAGGTTAGAGTATTATCTGAATTGCTGAACAATAGGGGATACTTGTCTCGCATGTCTTTAACCTTCGAACATCGCAATCAAGAATTTCAACAAGTTATTCTTCATACAGAAGGTCTTTTCTAATACAACTGAGTCTCACTTTATGATATAATCTTCGTCCGCAAACCAACCAATTGAATACCTAGACATCATTCCATACAATGCCTCAATGAAGTTATCACAATACTCGAGTGATAATTATTGTTGTATGTGCACTTACTAACAACAAAGCTATCCCCTATAACTACCAAAGTTGATCGTTCACATGTCTGCAACATGTTATCAAGGACTTTGAAACAACATCAGGATGAATCATTTCTCACATAACCATGTTAAAATTCTAAATCAATACTAGCTACAATTTGAAGTGAACCTGAACCAACCAATCAAGACACACTCATAATACCCAAATAATCATAGTCCTTATCAACATCTCCATCTCACAACATAAATTTCCATAAGCTTAAGTTATAACAAATTTGACCTTTAGAAATCATATACTCATCAAGGGCCATATCCAAGCATACAAATCTTCCAACAACACTATCAAAATGCTAGATTTAGTAATTGTAGATTACCTTTTAAGAACAATAGAATTAGACCCAATGATCCCCACATTCAACCACACATAATCGATACATGACCTCGACGACTAGAGGAATATTAAGATTGCGGGACAACCACAAATACGCATGGTATCTATTTTATAAACTCTCATCAACAAGGTGGTACATGTAGAACCACTAAAATACTTTAACAACTCCAAGACAACAACAATTATGTCATTCGAAATAACCAAATCTTCCCAATCTTTCCACTCAACCAAGAGAACATCGCAGGATTTGGTACTCCTGATCCACCACTAGGGATCCACCAACAAAAGTGAAAACACACGAGAGCAGCTAGTGAATCATACTCACAATACTAACAATCATCATAAACACTCTGACCATTTACCTTATTAATAAGCCAATACTTTTTAAATGAAACCTTTCTTAGGTACTTAACAATCAATAGTAGTAAATTTACGATTCAACCCAGGTGTAAGCCTTTTCAAATGCTCAATATCGGATACAATTGATCATTTCTCACATTGTCAATTCATACCTTGACAAAATACCTCACCACCAATGTAGACTTACAATGAAAAATCTGAATTGTAATTTCCACCGTATAACACAATCCCTTTCTCTATCAACATTAGTTTGTACCTTAAAGATTTTTTTATGAATTCATGAATCACCGTTTATCATTGATCGCATATCCATCGATCTTACAATATATTTTGCTAAAATTTCAATCATACTCATTACTAAACTCAAAAACAAGAACCAAGCACTTATCCTCACACTCGAGCTACTGTTTGTACACTCTTTTCTCAAGTCTTTTTTTTTCTATAGTTGCCAACCAATCTTATTATATAATTGCATTCCATCATAAACTCTTATTACCCTTATGCTCAGTCAGCCCTGACTATTACTATAAAGTCCAATTTTTCCTCAACACGACACCTCAAACTCAGGTATACCCATCAAATTCAAAGGACTAACCTAATTTTTATGCGCACTTTCTTACTAAAATACTTCAATTGCCTTCACCCCAAGTATACTCAATGGGACTTTCTTTATCCATAAGCTTGTAATCCCGGTATTAATCTACCCCTTTATGGCTTAAGACAAAATCAGCAGTCCTCATACTACCATCATTCTTCTTAACAAACAAGATAGGAACACCCCACGGGGAAGCACTAGGAGGGCTGAAACCTTAATCAAGAAGCTCCTGAATTTGAGCTTTAAGCTCTCTCTCAATTTTGACACCACAGGGATAGACTCAATAGAGGGGGATTCGACCTCAACATCCCGAATATGAGCCAATCACGCCAAACAATCCTGCTCCACCAGTTTTCTACCCCACACGAAAGATATGACCTTAGCTGACTATGCTTGTACCCCATTCCCACTCTAACCTTTCCCTACCCGGGATCTCTAGAGTTACTGACTTAGCATTACCATTAAGCATAACATGATAGGGGACAACCAAGTCATGCCTAAGATTATATCAAGTCAGTCATATCCAGTATAACCAAATCAACCCAAATCTGAAAATTCATAAACACAATAGGACAACACGATATACATGGGTTATTATGATTAACTCTTCAACTGGGTAGAAACATGGATGGGGGCATCAAGTATATCACAAATCATATCAAATTTTGAGACAAATCGCACGGACACATAAGAATACGTAGAACCCGGATCAAACAACACATTAGCCATCCGATCACAAACAATAATAGTACTTGTGATCACTGCACCAAACCCTCAACCTCAGTCTTGCCTGAAAAGGCATAAAACTGAGCCCTGTCATCTTGACAGGCAACCTCCTTGACTGGCTGCACTGCTCCTCTACCTGCATTACCATTTCCTCAGCCTCTAAGGCCTCGCTGATTTCCTTCTCATATGCCTAGGTTCTCCACAATTGTAACACACTTAATAACTTGACCAAGTAAACCTCGTTGTTATTGGAGCAGTCATATCCTGACCTCTTCTTGATATACAAACAATCCATGAAATCGTAGTATAATTTCTAACCTCAAATGACATAACTTAATTTCATCATTTGCTAAACAACCCATATATGTTATGACAACAATACTAAATGCATTTTCCAAAGTAATGGTGTTCATTATCTAGCTGTCCCTTACCAAAATTTCTTGAATGTTATCAGCTATAACTTGAATCTACAAATCTGACCTTAATCCCTTCACAAGCGACAATAGTAGCTAGTGAGCCCCACAAAACTCTTAATTTCAGTCACAGAACTAAGTCGGACCCAATTCTTGACTGCTTCAATCTTTTGGTGATCTATCATAACCCCTTCCCTTGAAACTACATGTCCCAAAAAAGCAACCAAAGTCAACAAAAATTCACACTTAGAAAATTTTGCACACCCTTTTTTTTTGTAATCACATAGATGCCGGTTTTTCTGTTGTTTTTTACAGCATTTGATTTATTACAAGGTTTTATAGTCTATCCTCGATTGCTGAACACTGATTGGATTGCAGGGGTTAGTTCGGATTCGATTCGGGTTCTATAAGGAGACCTGGGAAAAATAGAGGAGATATGGCTGAGGTTCTGTCTCGCCTTGTTCCACTCTAGCGGGGAATTTCCGCTCTGGCGAAAAAATCCACCCAGCGGCTCAGACGGAAACAATATCCAGGCAATAGATTTTTCTTTTCTATTTTGTAGATCTCCCAATGGGTTTCAGCTTTACTGAGCAATTTAGAATAATCCTCTGAACTAGAATAATCATTGTCTACCTTGAGTCAATCCAACGATACACAATCCAACTCATTCTCATTAATTCAACACCATAACCCACGTATCCCCAGGATACACCCAGACACTCACGCGGTGATTACTCAAGCGCAAGACATGTCCAGATTTTTCTTACGAATCACCTCATACATTATCTAGACCGTTGCATCTAACTTATTCGTGATCTTCTTTCTAGAACAAGTTTCACGATACTCAACAGTTACAACTTGCATAGTTTCAATCAATTCAGCTAGCATATTGCAAATATCAAAATTCAGACCCACACTTATTGTGCACATGATCATATCATCACATCCAAAAAAATAAAACTTCCACATTCACAATTAATTCAGGCAACAAGGAACACACATTCACAGTTTTCAAGTTACAACTCACAGACAAGCCAGATTTCTAAATTAGTTTGTCCATAAAGTACAAGAGCAAAATGTAAAATGAAACACCCTGCAACTGGTCAAATGATAATTTATCCGAGGCAGTGGATACTTGTTTCGAATGGTGATCCTATTCAACTATCAGTAGTCTATACACATCCTCTCTTGCTAGTGATAGTGTTACCACTGTTGTTGTTCTAGTTCGGACCATAGAGTGAAGGAGGAAAGATACCAATTTGTATCACCCAGATACCAATTGAATTCAAGTCATAGCACGAAAGAGTAGAAAGAAGTAAGTTTTTCTTAAATTCCTATAGCCTCTCGAAGAAAAGTATAGACGTCTTCGTACCCTTTCGCAAGACTCTACTAGACTCATTTTGGTATAATGAGATCAACGAACCTAGGGCTCTGATACCAACTTTTGTCACAACCCAAACCGTCGTGATTGGCACCCATACTAACCGTCAGATGGGAGAACCATTACTACAACCCAGACTAAACAACTTAACCAAATACTACGTATTCAAAGATACGGAAGCAGGTTTAAATGACCAAAAGAAATTATATAGATTTCTCATAAACTCCAAAGGTTTAAATAAAACTAGCCAAACTAATGCGGAAGAACAACCCCTAGAACCTGAAAGTCATTGTACCAAAACTCTACTAACGACAAGTCTAAGAACAAGGGGTACAACCCCGAAACTAAACAAACACCTTAAACAAATAGTCTGAGTCCGAAAAGAGTGGACTTAAACAAGAAAGATCTATGGCAACCTGAAAGAACTGACACACCCTTGAATTCGGTCACGCTCAATAGTCACCTAGCTGAGGTCTATCAGTAGCCGCCTGAAGATGCCCTATACTCAATAAAGAACAAGCAAGTGCAGTATCAATACACAACTATAGTGTACTGGTAGGATCACACGGCTATCCCAATAAGTGAAACACATACAAGTAACCACAACATTATAAAACAGGCATATACCAAACATATACAATATTAGTCATCTTTTTAGGATCAATGTAGCATTCCACGTTCTCAATAATACACATTGGTTATCATTTTAGAGCAACAAATAGTCTTTCAACCTCAATCACCATTAGATATGAACGTAATCATCATAAGTAGATACACAACACAATTCAATGGTCCTCTCACGGAACTCAATTCAATGGTCCTCTCATGGAACCCAAACCCAAACTGTTAGTGTATCGGTTCGTGGTACCCGATTCAAGTTAGTGTGCCGGACGTGATACCCAATCTCATGTTTATGTCATCACGTGGCAATCGATCCCAATGTTAATGTCGGTACGTGGCAACTGATCCCAATATTTATGTCGGTACGTGGCAACCGATCCCAATGTTTATGCCTGTACGTGGCAACCGATCCATTCAACAAACCACAATCACAATCACAATATATATTCTCACAATCATACAACAAGAGGTGATTTATGGCATACAATTATTCAATTATCCTCATATACAATTAAGATGATCAATAATGCAACATTCACATACATACAATGTATTATAATGAGCAATACAAATATATATCACACCAACATAAAATCACAACCATCACCTACCTCGAATCCAAGCTTGAATCCCCTAAGGCACTTGAATCTTCCCTTTTCGGATTCCTCCCGCTTGTTCGTGATCTAAAAACATACAATTAACGCAAGGATCAATAAACGAGGCCTAATTACCCAGATTATAATCAACATCATCAACCCTAGGCTAAACCCTTGATCCCCATACCCAGGTTAGGGTTTCTTCCACTATAAATCACAGATCAAAACCTTTCCCCATCGATAATTACCCAAGAAACTAAGTTCTACAGATCGAAAAGCGGATTCGGGGAGTGAAAACCTTACCTTTAGCCTAAAGAATGATGAAAAACTGTCAAGAAAACACCTGGGGTCGTTCCTTAGCTCTCAAAGTCGAAAAGTTCAAAATAAAATGATTTTGGGATTTATTTCCGACTTAAATCGCGACTGTCCCGCCACAACGAACCTCATCCCGCTACAGCGGCCCCGCCCTAGCGGGAAAATCCTGCCTTAGCGGCTTGAAGAAAACAGTGAACAAAATTAAGAATTTCAAACCCCCATTTCACAACACACCTTCATCCCATGACACTCAAAAAATACTCATTCACGCTAAGATCAGTTTCGGGAGTTCTACTCGCCCGAATTCGATTCCATAACGTCTTATCTATCCACTCACGCAATCAATTTCATTATTACACTTCTCATTCATTACTGGATTTCCCTAGACTTGCCTGACTCCGATTTCGTCCAAATCTGGACTAGGCTAGGAAAGTTCAAGTTACTACTCAAAAGTTTTTCTGGTCTCATTCTTTCCCCATTGGCTTTTCCCTAACGACGGAATCAGGTCGTTACAGTTATATCCCTTTGTTTATGATGACCCCTCTACTAAATCATGAAATTGTTAAACATAAAAATAAATTGACGATAGAAGGACACGTAAAAAAAAATCTACTTTGAATAAGGTTTCTAATTTGTAAGTATTTTTTATGACCTAAATGTTAAATGTGTTGAAATGAAAATTTTATCAGTTGGTTGGATAACTCAACTTTTTATTTTTTTGGTGTAGGTTTGATTCCCACATTATAAACCCATCCCTTGTTTATCGGATTTGGCTCCCCTCCGCTACCCCTTTTCTTTATTTTGTCAAGTGCACATCTACATTAGAGACATATGTCTTATTTGAAATTTAAAAGTCAACATTATATTATATTAACAAATATCATAATCATAGTTAAATCTACCAATTTTAGAAAACTACTCTTTAAATTTGGTAAGAACAAGATATTCCCTACAAATTTTAAAATTAATAATATTAACATGAAATTAATGGTCTAACCGAATATCAAAATTTGTAGGGAATATCTTGTTCTTACCAAATTTGAAGAGTAGCTTCCTAAAATTGGTTGATTTAACTATGATATTTGTTAATATAATATAATTTTGACCATTAAATTTCAAATAAGACACATGTCTCTTATCTATACATATACTTGACGAAATAAAGAGAAAATGTAATGAAGGGAACCAATATCCCTATTTACCCTTCTCTAACCCACCGCCTCCTTTTTTTTAGTGTTGTATTTGATGTGTAGTTACGAATCAAAATAAAAGGAATAATGACTAATAACCTTCATCTACTAGTATTCTTATGGTAAATTGCTTTCCTTTAGTAATTATTACGCTAAAAACTTATTCGCGGCAACTATTTACCTCAAATCAATACAATTTATTATGATTAAATGATTTAATAAAGTAAAAATAAAAATATTTTAATTAATCACGATTGAATGAAAAAAGTTCATATACAAAGTTTTAAACACTGTCCACACATGTATTGTTATGATGTAAACATTTGGTAGGAACAAATTATTATCAATCAACTCCCAACATATTTTAATTTAATTATGCACAAACTTTGAAAATGTAAAGAAAAATTCTGAATATTACATTTTTTTTTGTAAGTGTATAACATACTAAAAATATCACAAATTTTCAAATCTTAAATATATTATATCATTTCTATTAAAAAAAAATTTAGCTTAATATATGAAAAGAAATGGAGCTGTATTATTTCGATGTCAGCAAATAAATGAGAGCTGCAACAAAGTTTAGAGAGAAAGGTAACAGGGGATAATTGTGGGATGATTTCGTAGTGTGTAAGCGAAAAATGGAGTGCGACAATGATAGCGAAAGGTGAACTAATGACGACATTTTGTGTACTACAAATTCAAATAATTGTTGCATAAATATCCTCCATATTTGGACCTTTCCTTTACCCCAAAAGTCATCATAACAAGCACCTAAGGGGCCATTTAATCATGGCAAAGTGGGGTGTGACATAACATGTTTAAAATGAATAAAATCTAGTTGAGGTGTCTAAATAAAAGTTAGTATCAATTTTAGATGATCACCGATGGATTCAGTCTTTTTATTAACCTCCACGGCAACCCATGTTATAGTCACTACCTTTTGGGTCTGTGCGACAACTCATAAATTATACAAAAGGTGTAAATCGTATTAGGCAAACCTCATGCGACGAAGTCATGACTGAGTAACAGACAGAGGTTGGATTCAATTCAGGGTCTCCCACATGAGAGACCCATCTCTAAACTAGGAAAACATCGTTTGACTATAAAATTTCAAAGTTAAACTTTAAGTTGAATTTTCAATAATTCGAATTGTTTTCACTCTAAATTATTCATAAAAAAGGTCAAAAATAACTCCAATTTATACATGACATGATGACCAACACAACTTTCATTTTCAAATATCATTTTTCACTTTGAAAACAAAAATTGATTATTTCAAATTTCACAATGAAACATGATCAAACACCCGCTAAATTTTATAATACTAATATAATTCAAATTGAAGACAATTTGTTTCAAAATTAAAATAAAATAATTATAAACTAATATAATTAGATTAATTATTTTGTGTTGAAGGATATGAATTAACCAAAAGACTCAATTTATGGGTAACTTTCACAAATCTCTCTACTTTAGGAGCTAATTACTTAGATTCACGCTATTTTGCAATATTACGTTTCTTATACTTTGGGCCTCAGACACGCATATTTGAGATATATATCAATTAGTGGGTCTAGTTAATGAATATTACTAAAAATCATTAATTAAGGAGTGTATCTAATTAAGGTATATAATTGAAAGTCATTAATTAAGGAGAAAGTTACACTTGCAACTACTTCAAAGGATATGACATATCATAACTAGGGGTGTACAACCCAAATCGTAAAGTCAAACCGAACCGACAAACCAAAAAAAAAAAAACTTGTGGTTTGGTTTGGTTGGTTTGGCGATTGGAAAACAAAACCGACCACTCTTGGTTTGGTTTGATATTAAAAGAAAAAAAAGGTCAACCGAACTCAAACCAAAACCGACATAATATATATAATTTTATTTTATTTTTAGATAAAAAATATTATTTATAATCTACTTTGTTAATATATTTTTAGTTAGTTTATAGTTTTCAATGTTTATATATTTTATTTCAAATTTAGGCTTGTAAAATTTTTAAATATTTTATTTTGTATTAAGATCTGAAGTTACAATTATATTGTTATAGTTTCTCAAATTCGAAGTTAATAATTTACTTTGTAAATATTTTGTTTTGTATTCAGTTTGTCTGTAGCCTTTAATCTTATTAATTTAACATAATGAACATTGATATTTCAAAAAGAATATTTTGTACTCATGTGAATTTTACCATCGTTTCAAAAAAACCTATTAATTTAACTTTTTTTAAGTTTAGCTTATCACACATATAAGTGAAAATATATTTGATCTTTTTCAAATACCATATAGTTGTAAAAAAACGAAAGAACCGACAAAAGTCGAAACCAAAAAAACCGACTTTATGTGATTTTATTTGGTTTTTAGATTTAATAAACCGACATAATTGATTTAGTTTTTTTAATGAAAAACCAAACCGACTTATGTACACCCCTAAATTCATAACTACTAAAAAAAATTAAAATAATCAAAATACTTCTCTTTCTTTTTTGGCGATTCAGCCAAATTTATTCTTCTTAATTTAGATTCATGAACTCTTATTCAAATACATGTGTTTATTTTTATCAGATACGTATATACTTAATCAGATACACTGATAAAAATTAAATACATATAATTTTAACTTAATAATGTGTCAAATACATGCGTAAATCTTCAATAATGTGTAAATCTCCAATACATATGCATATTTTGTCGATGCATAGACCCTTAATCACATACACTTATAAAAATTATATACATTTAATCTTAAACCAATAATATGTCAGATCCATCAACAATGTAGAAATACATGTGTAAACGCTTAATGTTTCCACAAATAATTACTTTTTTTGAGCAACAATAAGCCTCGAAGTATGAAAAATGGTAAACAAACTAATACTGAATTTTTCTGATTTACGCTCGTGGCTGGTTAGACATCCAACCATCATGATGTTTGCTTCAGCTATTGATTTTTTGATGTGAGCAATAGTGCTTCATGGCTATGAATTACCGTCAACATCATCGGAGTTAGAGGGAATTAAGGATGAGGCAGCGCTGGTGATTCTTCGTTGGAGACAGAAGTGCAGAAGAGGTGGGGGGTTGGTTCCGTCGGGGTGCATCGGAGAAGAATGATAATGTGTAGTACCTTTACAATCAATCTTATTGTTTGGATAATCACTAATACCCATGTGAGTAAATTAAGAAAACCCAAACTTAATGGAGTTTTAACTTAAATTTTGAAAGTTAAAAGATAAAATAAATTGAAATATATCATAGACACATGACTTTGAATAATGATTAAATAGATACAAACTTCAATTTGTAATGTCCTTCTTTTAGACATGACTTTTAAGGGCTTAATGGTATAACAAGCGTTTGGATTGACTTAGAAATTGGTCAAATCTACTTTTAAGTCAGTTTTTTGCTTTTGAAAGTGTTTGGCAAATATAAAAAATGACTTAAAATAAATCAAAAATGACTTAAAATAAGTTGAGAAGTGTTTGGCAAGGTCAAGAATGACTTAAAACAAGTTTAAAATGACTTAAAATAAGTCAAAAATCAAAAGTAGGTTTCCCCTACTTTTTATTTTTTGACTTAAAAGTCAATTCAGTTTAACTTTTTATTTTTGATTTAAAAGCTATTTTTTTTAAAGTCAATCCAAACGAGCCTTAAATCATGGTGAAGAGAGAGAATGGTGGTAGAGGAGATGAGATGACAGGTTGATGAGAGAGAGGGAAAATTGATTGACATGAAAACGTGCAGATAACTAATTTAGGCCATTATTTAGAGATACGTGTATCTAATTATATCTTCCTCAATACATGATAGAAAACTCTTAATTAGAGTAGAACCTCTCTAAATTGGTATATATCGTTAAGATCATAAAATATTATTATTTTGTAGAAATATATTATATAATGGATAAATTAATATTTATTAATTTAAACAGCATTTTCGAGATCATATGAAGGTTAAATAAATCCACTTGTGAAGCCTCAAAAATTTTAAATGAACCACTTGTGGAAACGACATATATGAACTTTGAGGTCATGATGATTGATGATCTTGATTATCGCAATAAAATAAATGTCAATTGCATGTTTGATTATCCGGGTGAAAATAATACATATTCAAAGGTCTAGAACTTCGAAGAAATTGTGGATATCATCTGAGAAAATAATGTTGACGATAAAGTTGAAGACAATACAATAACTTTGGAATAAGTTAGAAATCACTTATTGCATGTAGAACTCTTCACAATTTTTGGTGCAATTCAAGAACACAACACAAGAACTTTTGGATGCTATAAGAAAAATTAGAGATGAACTTCAACTAAATTTTTAACAAAAACAAAAATCACTATAATCATATTTCACCAAACTATTTTAGATATTTTTATAGTTTTAAAGAAGGAAAAAAGGACAAATCTACACTCGAATTATCGAAAATGATATGCTTATAACCTTCGTTATACTTTTAGTACATCAGTGTCCTTACCGTTCAAATTTTGAAGCGTATATACCATTTATGCTAATGGTGGTATACGTGTCTTAATCCTATTCATTGACCCAAAATTTATTAAATTTCTACCAAAAATTAAAAGCCCCACCCGAATTAATTTAAAAACCCTACCCAAATACATAGTGGTCAGAGATAAGGTTGCCGAGGAAGGGGGCGAATCAATGTTCAAGGTGGATCAGAAAAAGACATTGGAACCATGAAAAGAAGCATCTGATCATAGCTATTCTGGGGGGGGGGGGGGGAGGGGGCGCATAATCTATCATACATGGATTGTGTAGGTATTTGTTAGAAAATTTTTGTAATTAGTGATGACTCTTTCTGCTTGAAGCTTTGGAGATACTTATACCCTTTCTGGTAAGGGGGTAAATGTCTTCAAGGTGTTCTTTAGTTCTACAGTTTTGTTTGTCTATGGTTAATTTTTCACATTTATTTCCAAGAAAAAATATATTAATGGTACCATATATTTATATAGGAGTCTTTCGAAAATATATTATCTTATTTAAATCAATGATTTTTTCACAGCTTATCATTTACTGTGTATTAATTTAGAGAGGTTCTACTATGCTGATAAAATATATAATTGTTTGAAAATATAGATACGATTAACATATATAGTGGTGGAATATGTTTAGTTAGACAATTTTCGGCAATTTTATTGTTGTTAGTCAACTAGTTGGTATCCAAAGATGAACCTGTTTCAAGAGTTCAATTCCTTGGCTAGTCATTCAAGTTTCGAAAATTGTTTTAAAATATAATTTTTGTGTTATTTAGGACAAAAATAACACTATTTTTCTCAAAAAATAAAAATAAAAAATCCCTTCATTTAAAAAAAAGAATGACATTCTTTCCTTTTGTTATGATTTAAAATACACCCTAGACGTGACATGACTATTAGAACCTCGAGAGGCCCTAAACAAGCCATTTACATAAGCATGACGTAAATGAATACAATTTCAAGAGATATATACAAGTCTCAAATCATAAGAGGATATAAAAGATACCAACAGAGTACGTAGAGATAAGCGGAATACTACTAAGTTCGACACAAGTCTTTCTAACATCATAAGAGTGGTTGGGACATATCCCATACACTACGTTTAAGTCTGAAACAAAAGTGATCATCAAAGCAATAAAGAAACTAAAACATCAATGACCTTGTCGTCGGAGCATGAAAACTCATCAATCCTCTGATCAAATTGAGAAATTCCGATCTAAGCACGTCTGGGAGAAGGAACGTCGGATCCTATATTATAAAATAATATAGGCACAAGTATGCATTAGTATAATCAGAGTTTGTCATATTTTGATTAATTAAATGAGAACTTATTACTATATCAATATAATCGATCAATAATCAAATGAATCAATTAAACTAATCAAAATAGTCCATTTTCACAACTATTTCACTTCCTATAACTATAAACTATTTCACTTCCTATAACTATAAATAAAAGAGAAATCTACAAATTCAGAAACACATAACATTTTACAAGCCACAAGATATAACTATAAATTAAAATTATCAATAATTTGATATTTTCAATACTTCAATGAAATAGTTCACCCCTTATGCCCAAAGTCCCAACTAGTTATCAAAGGACACGAGTCCTTTTTGTGTATAAGTTCAAAAATAAAGGATGATTTATTTTTTTCTCTTAATCGGAGCTGCGAAGTTATTGTCTCCAAAATTAGGGCTAGGGTTTTCAATTCCAAGAAAATCAAACTAGGGTTTTGGATTTTCTCTTCACAGAGAGACGACGACGGTAATGGGAAGGTACAGAAGCCATAGTCGGAGCCTTAGCAGAAGTTACAGTCCCGTGAGACGTAAACGCCACGACGAACCACGTGACCGGCGCCGAGAACGTCGCTCTCCGGAACCTTCTGGCCTTCTCGTTCGTAATATCCCCCTTAATGCCAGGTATCAATCCTCTTCCCCAATTTTGTTTATTTTACCTAATGGGAGTGATGTCCTGCCCTGCTTACTTTGCAGCTAGCTGCGATTCGAAACCTTTTTTTAATCATGTTTTCATCAAACTTTTTGGGGGCAATTCTCTTTCTGAATTCTCCTTCTCATTTGTTGTTGTTGTGAACTCATACGCACATATTCCTCTCTAGGATGCCTATGCAAGTCACAATTTCCCTTTCACTGTGATTGAAATGCTTAACATGCCTTTGTTTGAATTAAATGGCTTAATAGGCGTTTTAGAGAGTTTTCAATTGTTTGAGGGGGTGCTCTTATGACATTTGTGCTTTTCAGGTTATTATTTGTCTAGGTATGTTGGTTAACAATGAGCTCTTTCATGCAGGCCTTTAATAGCTCATGCATTTGTCAATTACAATTTTATTTTTGAGTTATTTCAGTCCTCATACTAATCCTTCTTTGTATATATTATAATGATTTTGATTATAAGAGATTGGTTCAATAGAGGAAACTTCAGATCAAAGTTATCTATTACAATAATAATGTAACAAATAAATTGGAATTCTTGAAAGTTGTAGAAGTTGTATCGAGTTGACAGCATGGTGTTAAACTATTTTGGGACATCTCAAAACGGAAAGAAGTTTTGCATCCTTTAACTTGAGCTCCCCTCAAACGATAAAAGTTCTCCTGAACTTGTCTCGAAAACAGCACTCTGATTTGAATTATATTATCCATCAAATTCTTTTTTATTCTCATGGTAAACCAGGGATTAGCTTCGTCAAAAAATTGGATCAATTGACAAATTAGCACTCTTGCATAACCTCATTGTTATGTTGGATCTAAAGAGCACCAGATCAATGACTTGTTTAAGTTCATCTTTTTGACTTGAATTTGCAAAAGATAATTAAGGATTGATTGATTAATTAATCAACTAAGCGTTGGACAAAAAAAGATTATGTAAGAACTTACTCGAGTTCTCTCTTATCAGAAAACTCTCTCCTATCCATTAGTTCATGGTTGTTTTTTAAATCTGTTTCCCGGTATTTTATACTAGCAACAATATTTTTGCATGTTCAGACACAATCCTATTCCTCTGACACCTGCACTTGCTCCTTGCAACACTGGTAGAAGCTAACATGATATTCTTCATTAAAGATGAACATTATTATGTCTTACCTCCAAGAGAAAGTTGTTTAGTTGTGATGTTGAGGAATAAGCTATCTTATCTCCATACATTGATGCACATGGGCTATAAAGTTACTTATATAATAGATCGCTATAGAACCTTTTGAAATTATAGAATAAGAAAAAAGAAATGAAATTGCAGATTTTTTACAGTGGTTTCTGCTTATCAGTTAACATGGGTTAATAAAAGATTGCACACCTGATTTTTCTTCAGGTTGGGTAGAGTAGTTTTCGTTTCTATTTCATAAACTGATTGCTCTCTCTCTCTCTCTCTCACACACACACACACATCAAAATTTGTTATATTTTTTGTTATATAACCGTGGTGTCCGGGTTAGCTTTCGCGCATCAACTAATCCACAAGATACCTGCCACCTCCTACCAACAACAGATACCAAGTAACTTTGTTCTGTCCACCAAGGCTGGGACAAATGGAAAGAATCACCTAGTGTTATTCTGTATCTGCTGAGATTTGAACCTGATACAAAGTTAATCATTTTGTACTTTTTTGCAGGCCAGAAGATCTTAGGGTCCCCTTTGAACATTTTGGTCCCATACGAGATGTTTATCTTCCCAAGAATTACCATACTGGGTATGCCTTTGCCTTGATTATATGGATTGTCATTTTGTACTATATTTAGCAATCAATGGATCTGTTTCCTCTATGTCCCACTATTTGTTGATATCACTATGATCAATAACATTGCAATTGAGCCTTGATACCTAGCTAGTTAGTGTTGGCAGTATGAATCTTCACTATTTAGTGTTGGCAGTATGAATCTTCACTATCTACTATCCTTTTCGTTTCGTATAGACCAGTGTTTTCAAAAGCATAAAGCGCAAAAAAGCTCTAAGTGTCTGTTGGGCCTTTTAGCACAAAGCGCAAATAAAACGTGAGCTTTAATTAAAAAAGGTGCAAAGTGGAAACAAATACAAATCTATATATGTTTAGTTTAAGACTAATAATTAGAAGCATGAATGATAATTATATGAAAAAAGAAATTGAAAAAAGTAATCATGATAAAGTGAAATATCAATTGTTTAGTGTCACCTCTTCAAAGAGGCTCATTGGCAAAGAAAATTATGTCTTGGAACCTTAATGATGAGACTGAAGCAGACATTAAGCGAGGCGAAGCGCTCAACACTTTTTTAGCCTCGTTTTAGGGCTTAAGTGCGCCTTTGACAACACTGGTATATATGTCTCATTCAAATATTGTATAAATAAAGGTTCTCTATACCTTTTATCTACATACAGATTTCACACCACAATTAAAGAGTCTCCTAACAAATATTTGTTTAGGTGAGTTTATCAACAAGTAAGCTTTAATCTCAACTAGTAAACATAACTTATTTGTAATATTCTCTTTGTGTGTGCTCTAGAATATACATTTTTTGGAGACAATTTTATGCCATGTAATTTAAGTCTACCATGTATCTTTTACATCTTAAACCATCATGATTTAACACATAGTTGCGATGCATCTAGAGATTTACGTCATATCTGGCCAAATCGTTGCAAGCAGCCTTCCCTCACTTTCATAAATTGACAAGTTTTACATTAACCGTCAGTATATTGGAACCCTCCTTCTTGATTGAGTTAGAGACCAAGCAACTTGCAATGTGAGATTTTTTTAGAACAAATAAAAGCTCTCTTTGATTTTTTTAGAAGTAAAAAAACACTCACTATGATTTTCTTTTGAGAAGATAAGAAGAAGCTCATTGTGATATTTAATCTATTTCTTTTTTCTACTCTTATACATAGGGAACCACGAGGATTTGGCTTTGTGAAGTTCCGTTATGCCGAAGATGCAGCTGAAGCAAAAGCACACTTAAACAATACAGTTATTGGTGGACGTGATATTAGGATTGTTTTTGCTGAGGATAATCGAAAGACCCCTAAAGAAATGCGCAAGGTTTTACGCACAAGGTGCAGCATATATGTGGTTTGCTTCAAGTTGCAACCATGTTGATTATCAATCTCTTATCCAGCTAAAGTGTTATTCACCCACATCACTGAATCTAAGTCTACTACTTTTCCTGTTTAACTAGTGGACCAAGTGCTCGAGGCAGCTACAGGAGACACAGTCCACCAAGTCGCAGATATCACTGTCAGTTAGAATTTCAACTCACACTTCTTTAAAATAGTTGTTTAGTTTCTTAACAAGTGTTGGGGTCAAAAGTATTTTTTTTTTCTTTAAAGATTAATGGTCTAGAATTTTCTATGGCAGCTTACTCGCGCTCGACTTCCCCCGCAAGACGTGACTCAAGGTCTGTGTTTCATAACAGAGGTTTTACTTGTGTTCTTGTATTATTTATTTTTCTTAAAAGCAAGGACTGTTTCTGATTCCAATGGGACAAAATCTAAGAAGAACATCTATTGGAGTATAAGAAATGTGAAGCCTGCAGTCGTATTAGCAACAAATTTGTCGCCATACTGTGCATAAGTTCGACTATCAAGACAAAATTAGTCCCTTTTCCTACATTTGGAGATACATATTGCTCTGAAGAGAGAGTTTTCACATTGACCTGCTTGCGTCTCTTGCAGTATAATGGTGCATACCCTTAGTCAAAACTTCTATTTTATAAGTTGCAGTTGTATGCCTTGTATATTTAAGATGCTCTGTAATTGGGTGCTATTTATCTTTTTTTCTTTCTGTTATTTGTAATGGTAATATACTCTTGTGCATTTTGAACTTTCTTTTGGCATATATAGCTCCTAAGTTGGGTGTTTGTAGAAAGGAGAGATGGCTGATACATAGCATCTCTAGTGACAGGGATGGGAACAACACCTTCAGGGTTTACCTGTTAGCACACATATCCATTAAAGGCTTATGCACATTGGTGGATCTAACCCAATTTTGTACCATTTCCATAAACTTAGTTGGTATCTGATGGTTTTATGCTTGTTTTTCCTCTTTGGTGGTTTGGAACTTAGGAGAGTGAAGTAGGATGTTTTTATCTGCTAAAGTGGTGGTAGCATCACTGTATCTAGGGATGGCAAAATCAAACACAACCCGCCCAACCCAACCCAAGCCATTTGGGTTTGGATTGGTAATTGACCAGCCCATTTGTTAGCTCAACCCATTGAAAATTGGGTTGATATGTAACCCAAAGTGATTTTTGAGAAATCTTGTCAAAATATTTTTAATTTTTTTTTTTTGATTTTATATTAATAAAGAATTTTTTTATTAGGTACTAAAAGCTTATAAAATACTATTAAAACTTGGACAAAATTGGCAGGTTGGGTTATGACCCGTTACTAACCCGTTTTGGCCCAAACCAATTTGGGTTGGGTTGGGTCTTAACCCGTTTATTGTCTTGACCCATTTTGACCCGCCCAAATTTAACCCAACCGGCTCAATTGCCACCCTAACTGTATCCACTTGAATTTTAGGAATTGATCTTTTCTCTAGTTATTTGTCTGTTATCTTGTGTACTAGGAATGCTGAGGCAGTGAGGCTTTCTCAGTCCCTTGAGTTGGAGGCTTGTTAGGCTCTTTGGCTTTCTAATTTTGTTGAATACTCTTATGAGATACACTATTATCTTGAGATTATGTCAAATGTCTTGCAGGCATAATTCATCTATCCTGTAGATTTTTGAATGACATCTGCTGGTGGCTTTATTAATGCAGATGCTAAATTGAGAAAGAGACTTAAAGAATTCTGGACTAATAAAGACAATTGAGAAAAGGGACCATATCACCATAAAGTCAAAGATTCTTGCTCATGAAATGTGATGAATCTCCAGAAGTTTCAAATCACCATCATCAAAGTTCATGTGATTTTCCTTTTGTGGATTTTTTCTAGTAAGGATGAGCCTTCTATTGTACCATGGAGAACCAATTCAAGTGGTCTGGACATATTACAATCACAAAGACCTTCATTTGCTTGTCTTAAAATTCATGTTTAATTTCTTAACATTGCACAATGTCCAGTTAGGAAGATAATTTAGAGCTTATAGTTGGCAAAAGAAATCATCTTCAAAGAGGCAAAGATTTTTGAAGCTTTTACTCAATTGGCATTTGGTAATAAATGCCTGAGGAAAGATATCTCGAGATTTTGAAAGTTGGGGCAAAGGAGAGCTTTGAAGTGATCAGATGCTGAAGAACTGTACCATATAGTGGTGCTTAAACAGTGTCTGGATTAAACTGTAGTTTTTTTCCAGACAATGAAATAAGGATACAGGTAAAGGTTTTGGTTTAGTAGATAAGATATTGAATGAATCTTACCTTTGTGGTTTTGTTAAATGTCAATATTTTTTTGTGAGTTGGTATAGCAGTCATTTGAGAACCAGAGCTAGTTTTTACTTGTTTGTACTGTTTCCAACAGCAATATCTATTGCAAAAACTACATTGCATTGCACTTTTTTATCAAGTGGCTTAATTACACTATGGTTCACAGGGACAGGGATCATGAGAAGAATCATGATGATGATTACTACTCGCCAAGGAGATCCAGGTCAAAGTCTCGGTCTATTTCTCCAAGGGATGACAGAAATTGTAGGTCGAAAGGAAGATCTTCAAGACCAATGTCAAGGTCAAATTCTTCATGCATTCAGAAAAAAGGCAGGTCCAGCATGAGTCCAAGAGATAATAGTCAGATTGTTCATGATGTGGACTCCACCCCAAGGAGGCTCAAGAGTCCTGGAAGAAATGGAGGCAGCTCAGCCAGATCTCCCTCTAGGTCCTGCAGGTTTGTGAAGATATCAACTTTTGTGAAGTTTGAATAGGAATTTTTTATATCAACTCTGTCAATTGAAACCATGTCCTTTCGATATTTTGGTACTCTGTTACATTTGTTCCTCCTTCATATTCACATTCACCTATCCTTCTATGTGGATCTGAAGGACCATCGTGGAAACACCATGATGCAGCCGCTCAAATCGCACCCTTTTGGTGTAGAGAGTTGGTGGTTGAGCTATTGCCTTGACTTTACATTTAGTCTTTTGATCCATTTATGTTCTCTTGGATTTGATTGGAAAAGTTGCATACTATTGCTGGTGATGATGGTAGTAGGTGTAAAGATTAGAAAGCTTTGTCGTATTGCATTTTTGGCCTTGTTCCTTGTACAAATATGCTACTAACCTGGTTATATTGGTGATCTCCTCTTGTTTAATTTAACTAAATTGTTCTTTTTTACCCTCGATGCAGTCGTTGATGGGTTTGCTCATTGTTATCACCATGTGCTGATCTTTTTTGGAGGTCTTGGGAATATCTTGGTCTAGATGATTGGACACTATAATAGATTGTTACCATCTGTTATGTTTTAGTGTTTTGTTTCTTTTTGTCATGTCACTCTAAACCTATGGACTATTGTAATATATATCTTAGTCGTGGGTTGACATTTGGTTATTTCTGTTTATGTGCTACTTGTTCTCTATATATGAAGTTGTTACAATGGACTTATAGCGATGTTGCTACTTGTTCTCTTTTCTCATGTAACTATCCTCGTGTCTCTGATATCTATGTAGTGTTTGCTCAAATCTTTTAATATAAATGGAATTTTGGAATCCATTCTAAAGTAATTAAATTTAAAAGGTTGTAAGATGGGTGAATCACTAGATGATTTTTTCCATTTGTTGAAGTTTGGATAAGAAACTACTTAAAAGGAAGTGACAGAAAAATAGTGATTGTTTTCAAGTATCAATTTTAGCAAACGATCAAGGACTAATTATGTTTAATAATATACTTTCTCCGTTTTAAAATAAGCGTTATTTTTGCCTTAGAAATTTAAGACAAAATAGTATGTGTTTTCAACTATATAAATAGTAGGTTCCATAGCTTTAAAAATATATAATGGATTGCGCTAAAATCTTTAAAACTAAAATTCATACAATTTAAATATTACATTAGTCGTTTGATCTTGACCTCATTCTACAACATCACACACTAACATCATCCGAAAAAAGAATTGCGACAGTCACAATTACCACGTTTAAATTAATGATGGGTAGAATTAGATGACACCTCTAGACACGACAGTCACAATTAATGATGGGTAAAATTAAAAATTAGATGACCAATGAACATATTTACCGATAATTTTTTCTTTTCACACAAATCAAAAAATAATCCGACCTGCCGGATTCGAACCAGCGACCTAAAGATTACAGCACCAACTACAGTCTTCCGCTCTACCAACTGAGCTAAGGTCGGATTGCTAAACCTAGTGGTCAATGAAATAAATAGAGGAAAAAACGTTGGTTTATCTTTTTATTTATGTTTTCTCTAATCATCCATTTCCACGCTCGTTTAACGCATGAAAATACACTTATTTTGTCCACCTCAGTTGTTAAGTTGCAAGGTGTATTCGGTCAATAGACAAAATGTTTATAATGTCTATCCGTCTTAATTTATGTGATGCAGTTTGATTTGACATGAAATTTAAGATTTAAAACTTCTAGTATTAAATAAATCATATATGTTTGTGTAACTATAAATTATTTCATTAAATATAAATAAATATTTTAAAGTTATATTGTTACTCCCTCTAGTTCATATTAATTGAATTGTTAGAGATATGATACACCCCTTAAAAAATAATTAAGAATGTGATTTAGAGATTTCTTTTCACTATTACCCTTTTGATTATTTCCAAATCAATCTCTTAAAAACTGTAAAAAAGTAAAAAAACAATTACACACACTATAGACATAATCTAATATTGCAATATCGGTATAATTATTTATACTCGTGTAAAATATTATTTTGAATAGATCTAGGTCGTGTAACTGTGGAAGAGGGACTTGGGTAAGTTAAGCATTGAAGTAGGGAATTTTTCGTAACTAATTAATTGTGATTGATGTATATAAGGGTAACATTTAAATACCAAAATTATAAGTTGGGGTATTAGAATATACCATGTTTGCATGCTACACCTTTACAGTTGTTGCGTGTGTTATGTTGTTTTACTGTCAAAATCACTTGATATATGTACAGGTTTATTATAAGGTAATTACCATTTTGAGTGAACCCTCACCTCTACCTTATTGGAACGATCGAGATCGATGATACTTACTAGGTACACATGATTTATTGTATTCATACTACACTTGTAGTATATGCATATTTTGTCGATACCTGTGCTAGTGGAGTGTATTAGGAGTTGATTTGGATTAAGCACAGTAACACATACTTGAGAAAAATATCATGTTGCATAATCACTCATCTAAAAGCTATTAGACTACAAAATTCGGATAGAAAAAGGGGAATGTTGACAAAGGAAATATCATGTCACTTATTGTTAATTGGACTCAAAACATCCAAAGTGTAGGTAATTTTTATTCATACACCTGTTGATCTGTTGGAGTACTCTTGAACCAACGATGCAAACAGCGATGGCCTTTCAAGCAATGTACTTGGTCTCTCATATTCCTTTGCCCATCCTGTCAAAAAACCACAACCCCACCATCATTAAAATCTCGATAATGGCAAATGTAACAAACAAGTATGCATAAGTTAGACGTCAGTAAAATGAATCATCTGTGTACATATTCTCTACTGTCTTACCATCATCTATAACAAGGACGCGATCACAGTCTATCACGGTTGGTATTCGGTGAGCAATGGTGATAATAGTGCAGTTTGCAAAGTCCTCGCGGATAATCCCCTGGATGACAGCATCAGTTTGAGAATCAACAGAAGCTGTTGCTTCATCCATGAAAAGAATTTTACTGTTCTTGAGCATGACTCTCCCTAAGCAAAGGAGCTGCCTTTGTCCAACACTCCAGTTGTCTCCACTTTCTACCACTGGGGTATCAAGTTTCTCAGGCTTTGCTGCTACCACATCTTTTAATTGGCAGCGTTCAAGACTCTATAGATACAAAAAACAGTTCAACAAAAGACTCTATGAGATTTCATATCATCAAGGCTTAAATCTTAAGACGGCAATTCTAAAAGATATGATAACATTAGATGAAAATTCTTTACATACCCTCCATATTTCATCATCTGAATACATTTCTAGCGGATCAATGTTGCTTCTAACTGTCCCTTGAAATAGAATTGGTTCTTGAGGGATGATACCAAAGCGTGATCTAAGATCATGAAGTCCTAGCTTGCAAATATCAACACCATCAATTATGATGGTTCCAGCTGAAGGTTCCACCATCCTAAAGAAAACTTGTATTAGAGTGGACTTCCCACTTCCAGTCCTGCCAACAATGCCAATTTTATCACCTCCATTAATTCTAAGAGAGATTCCTTTCAAAACCAGTGGTGTATTAAACCTGTACCGAACCTGCAAGGAAGACGCATATAGTTTTATTCAGAGGCAGGAGAGACCTAAAGGGTGAATAGGGTCTATGACAAGACAAAGAAGCTCGAAAATGATTCATGAAATAAAAAACTTAGGTAGTCATGCTAATATCACCTGCAAGTTATTGATCTCAATATCACCACGATATGGCCAATCTACAGATGGAAGACAATTTGCTATCCTCCATGAAGCTTCTGATGGTATTCTTATGAACTGCTTTATCCTTTCAACTGAAACCATTCTGTTCTCAACCATACAGCTCATGTATACGGCCCAAAAGAGCACACCATTTAGAGGCAGTCCATAGGATAGTGCCAAGCCAACATATTCTGATGACAGATAAAATGATTCAATCAATTAGCAATAGAGAAATTTATGATCAATCAATTATAATTCTCAGCAGTTTATCTTAATCTATATTTACTGAACTTTATTTTCTATACTTCTGAAACTCATTTATATCAATACCAGGAATCAGGACATGGAGAGTTTATCTTAATTATCAGAACGGGTGTCCACATTATTTCATTGTCAATGAAGTCAAACCAAAGATGATCTAAGAATTTCACCTGGTGGGATAACAAAGCTTGGCAGCAAGACCATGAAAATGGTGGCAACGCAGATCAAAATACTACCAATAAACTCTAGGCGAAGACCTAGCCACTCATTTGATGCATTGCTGTGGAAATCCATCCGTAGATTAGCATTGACTCTGTCAACATTTCCTTGGAAGAACATATCTTCCTTCCCAAAGCAGCGTACAGTCATGATCCCTGATATGGTTTCAGAGAAGTGATGGAGAATTGGAGCTTTGGTGATTGAACCAAGTCTGGTTAATTCACGCGAGGACGCAATGTAGTATCTCTGTATGCCAGATGAAAAAAAGGAAAAGGAAAAGGAAATTAGTACATATGCAATAGAAGGAATCTACTGCCTCAACTGCAATTATATCTGAATGACTTTATCTTCTTCTTTTATGTCTGCATGACCTTATCATTCTTTAAATGATGAACAGTTTAGTTTCATTAGAATGTTTCATGAGCTATACCACCAGAAATTAGAAATTGGCGTCTGCTAGGCCTTGGTGTACTCGTGTAATATTTTGAACTAAATCTACCATAAACATATAACACTATTGGTGATGCACCATATCCTGGTGGCAGTTAAAGGAAACTAGCTAAGACATTCAATGCAAGCTTTGTCAAGTGTAGCTAACTATAGAATGAACGGTGACGAAATGAGGTTGAGGAAGATGGAATTATCCAATAGCAGTAGAGACAATGGCACTCCAATCAGAAGTTATCTTACCCGGTACCAGAAATTGAGCCAGATTAAGGGGACTATAAGGAAGATAGTTGGCCAAGCACTCTGGAATGTTATAAACAGCATGCCAATTAATGTAAAGTACATCAGAAGCACTATACTTAGAAACAATGGAATCATAAAGTCAACATATGCCTGATCAGTTGATACCTGAAAAAACAAAATCATCCATTAGATCAGTGAAGCAAGATTCTATACTTGTCATAAATCAGAATCTGGTGGAGGAAGATACTGTACTCGACTTAATATTCTTCCTGATGGAGTAGTGTCAAAGAATGACATCGGAGCATGCAGTATGCTATTGATAATTTGATCAAACAAACGTTGAGCTGTTTTGAGACCCAAAAATGCAACAAGATATGATCTGCCAATCACAAAAAAGCAACAAATGCCAGCTATGATTGAGTAAACATCTATAAATAGAGAAGGATTCCATGCATGGTCCTTTGAGGTCTCATATGCCAGCCAATAGTCACTCGCCATAGTGGCCGCTTGCCAAAATAAAGAAATGATTACTACAGCTACTACTCCCCACCATCCAAAAGCTTCAGTGAAGTACTGCTTGTAGACATCAAAACTGACATGACCAGTTTCTCTTTCCTCGTCTTTGATAAGCTTGGAACTACCCTTTGGTTGTTGGTCTAAAGTACTGCTTCCACCATTGGCTACCACTTGAGATTTCTGGGATGACTTTGGGGTTAGTGGATGAGGTGATTTTGGTGATGATTGCGGGAGGCATTCACCAGAAGCTTCAGTGCTACTTTCCACGAGCTCCATTGAGTTCTCATGGGCAGCAACAAGATCACCAAAATCCATACCCGATTTTAAAAGCTCATCATATTTCCCAGACTGCACAATCTGACCATCTCTCATCACCTGTTGATATAGAAAATAATGAGGTTTGACATTCCGAAATTCTAATTCAACTTCTTCATTAAAAAAACAGAAATGACAATCATCATCTTTTGTAAAAGATGCATATGTATAATAGAAATCTTTCAATGGTAGTGATAATTTGTTCATCATATTCTTACTATATAAAGGAAATACTAAAGCCTTCGATAACCTTGTTCGAGTTGCTATGCAAAGTAAGTCAATGTGGTGCTTACCAATATAAGATCTGCATTGTGAAGGAAGTCTACTTGGTGAGTGACAAGAACAACAGTCTTATCCTTCAAAGCTCCCCTTACACATTCCTGCACAGAATGATATCAGTTGCATAGCATATTTTTTCCTCATTCAAAGATTTTATTATACAAGAAAAACAACAGCTTGCTGATACAATCATTTTCCTATTCCTTTTCCTCAGATACATGACTAAACCCTCAAAAAGCTGTAGCATGGGCAGACTACATGTAGCAACTTATGCGGAAAAAAAATTAGAAGAAGCAACATATCAATTGGAGTGACCTTAAATATTTCTGATCCAGTTTGAGCATCAACAGCGCTAAATATATCATCTAGAAGATAGATATCACGATCCTGATATACTGCTCTTGCGAGTTGTATCCTCTGCTTCTGACCTCCGCTGAGGTTGATTCCTCGTTCTCCTATTTCAGTTTGGTCTCCATGTTCCAGAATTTCCAAGTCCTTCTCCAAAGAACAAACCCGTAGTACATCTTTGTATCTTTTGTTGTTCATTGGTGAACCAAACAAGATGTTCTCTTGGATAGTAGAGTTTTGTATCCATGAGGTTTGGGCAACATAAGCAGTGCTTCCACAGACTCTGACCTGTATGGTAAGACAAGTGTTAGAAGCTACAACAGACTGGCAGTAATAATTCAGCACTCGGATATATTTCAATGGATGACAACATATAAGGAATCTGTCTAGCCAGTATTAACGGGCCCAAACTCAATTTGTTTGCTTGCTGCAGAATCACTGTGAAGTTGCCAGTGCAAAAGAGATTTTAATAAAACAAAATTGGAAATGCTTGAGAAAATCACAAAAGCAAAATCAAATTCTCAGTGATCACCAATAATAACATGGTAAGTATAAAAAAAAGGTGATTTTACCTCTCCCGATATTTTATGAAGTTCACCAAGCATTGATGCCAACAAAGAAGACTTTCCTGATCCAACCATTCCAACAATAGCAGCAAGTTCCCCCTTTCGAACTTCAAGATTTATGTCTTTCAGAACAATTTGATCACCATCATCTTCCCATGAAAACATCCCATCTTTAACCTCCACCGCAATCCTGCCATTACAGCCTTGTTGTCTTTCGACAACATTAGAATCCAATTCACGGCTTGTCATATATCCATCTAACCTACCTAGAGATACCATGGCTTGTGAAATTGACATAAGGGACTGAGGGAAGGTTCTGATAGGATCCTGTAAAATTCTGAAAACTGTTGTTGCTGTGAATACAGTAGCTGCATCTAAAGGGTTTTTGAAAAAGATTGCAGCACCAAACGTAAACGCTGATATGACCTGCGACATACTCCACAGTAATGACAAGTTGCAAGAAAGCAAGTATATGAACTTACTAAGCCATTTGAATTCCTGATTACGTAAAGATAGAATTTTTTCTTTGAAGTGTTCTTCCCATGCCTGAAACTTAATGACACGCATGTTCCCTAACAGTTCATTTATTGCCTTCATCCTTAAATCACGCTTAATCGTCAAGTGGTATTGGTACTGATTGCTTTTGCTTGACATCCATAGTGTACTGATCAAAGTTGCAACTATTAAAATAAGTGCAGCGAACATCGAAACACCCAAGTAATAGTACATGAGAAGTAATGAAGCTGCAATTTGTAATGGCATCATCCATAGAGAATGCAGCTGTAACATCATGTCCGATAGCTGTTGGGAATCAACAGCCATATAATTCACTATTTGTCCAACACCATGAGCTTGTCTAGATGAACAAGTCAATCTCAGCCCTTTCTTGTATATAGTAGTGATAATGGATGATCGAATCTTCATTCCAAGTAACTCAGATAGGAAACTGAAGTGATGTGAACTAAGAACTTCAAGTACTTTGGAAATCAATAGAATCAACACTAGATAATACCCCTCAGAAGGATTTGATCTATCCCCAGAAGTAAATCTAATGAAACTTTGAATAAGAACTGGTCCAACGTACATAACAACCAACTGTACTATAGCAAGTAAACTAATTATAACAAGATCTCTCCAGAAACATCGGATCAATGTCCTTAGTACAGGATACTTCACATTTTCATCTGACTTAGGCCACTTCTTTTCGAAAAATTCCTCCATTTTCTCCGCTCGAAAATCAGGTGGGAGCGAAGGCACTTCGTCTAACTTCAAAGGGGATTTATATCCTTTACTAAGCAATGGATTCATCCAATTCCACACTGCCTTAGAAAACAGCGAAGCTGTTCCATATCCACTTATATTAGAATCCATCAAAACCAATTCATCACCGTTCACCACAACATCTTGACAAATCCCAGACGATCCTCTTATCGAAACAACAAGAAGATACACATACAAAGGAAGACTAGCCAATACAACTATATCATCCATTCTCAAAACCATCAGATCATTTCCAGTAAAAAAAAGACGAATAATAGCAGTAATAGCAAAGAGAAACACTATAACATAACTCATCCCCCAATACACACGAAGTGTCATTGGATGAGAAACAGTAGCAAATCTCTTCTCGTGTACAATCAGAACTAAAATAGCAAAATAAGTTACAGCATGAATCAATCTGAAATAAGCCTCTGCCATTTCCCATCCTGATTGAATACCCTTAGTAAAGGCTAATATGCATAAAACACTATAACTTATAGCTAAAACAGTTGTCACAAGTAAAGATCCATAGAACCAAAAAGTAACCCTAAATTTAGGCTTTTCCTCCCCTAAAAGAGGTTTATCAAGAGAATTTTCATTCTTGATAAATCTTGAACACAACTTTTTAACCCCTAATATGAGTAATACAAACAAGAAAAACAGATCAACAGAAGATAACAGAATCCTCTGAGGACATGGTGAAAGAAAAATGAACTTAAACCAAGTCAAAACAAGAGAGAAAAAAGATGAATTATCTAAAGAAACAGAACAATTAAGAGATGTGAGCCAAGAATTAGCCCCCATGACTAAAATTTTAGCTCACAATCTCAAGAACAAAACTACGTAAAACACAAAACAAGATAAGTAACTAATTTTCTCTCATTCACACACACACGAACTTGGCATGAAGAGACAACTCATGAAAGTTGTATAAAAAATATTTGGTTTTTTTGGTTTCTTATCTTTCTTATTATATATAATAATAAATAATTAATTAATTAATAGAGAGATTATGTGTCCATGCAACAATCAATTTTTTTTTTCTCTTTCTTAATTTATTATATATACATTATAATTAAATTTTAATAATGAACATATTTCTAATAAGAGAGTAAAGAATCTTTTTTATAAAAGAATAAAAAAAATATATAGAATAAATAAAACAATATGATTTCTTTCCATAAGAAAATAAATAGGTCTATAATAAGACACATGACATATTTGTATTGTTATTTCCTTTCTATTATAATTATGAGTAATTATAATTAAATTTAACATATTATTTTTTCTATCAATATAAAAGAAATGATTATATTTTGCTCGAATCACTTATCTCTTGTGGAATTACAATTTTTTTTTATGAGATTTTTATTTGATGTTTGGTGTCTTTATTAAAATTTTAGTCAAATTTAAATCACACATTATAAAATTTATTTGAGCGTGAAACTTTCAATAAAAAGATATTCATATTCAAAACTTGAATTCAAAATCTAGGAAAGAAATCGGCAGAATCAGAAAGTTGAGAAATAGTAGCATCTTTTACGGGTTGGGAGATGAGATTGATGCATGCTGCTAAAATTAAAAACAATTGTAGAAACAGACAAACTAAGGTACTTTTTTTTAATATAGAAGACGGTTGGTTATTATTACATTATACTATATAGTATATAGTAGTACTTAATAATTAAGGGTACCATAAATTCACGCAGTGAGCATTAATTAGTCTGCATCGATTATCTCATATTTTTAGCCCTTCTAGATGATATGAGTAGGTGAATTTAGGATTTGAGACTTTAGGTGTACTAATATTTAGCTCAAATATGAGTTTTAAAATAAATTTAAAATAATGAAATAGCATTCAACTTGAATTCAAATCCAAGTTTTGCGGGCGGTTCCTCAAACCTTTGCCAATGTCAATGATACTTTATGATTCTTATAGATGCACTATCATATCATAATTGCTATCAATTTTTCAAGATACATAGTCTGCCTCTCGATGGAAAGTAAGTATTGTTTTAACTGCATTGGAAAATGAATATATTACTGGCTATATGATTTCTATCAATAATAATAAAAAATATGGATTGTTTGCAATATATTTTTTTTAATAAAGTCTCTGACAGAAGAAAAGTTTTGGCAAGTAGGGCCAAATGTATATTTTAAGACAAACATGTGATGGAGCTGTACTCAGCATACCTTTTCTACTATTTAACCGAATTACAGTAATGACTAAACGGTAGTTGTATAATGGTAAAAAAGTGTACAACATGTTGAATCAAAATTGACATTATATAAAAATACTAGGGGTGTGTTTGGTTTCAATTTTCTCATGTCTAGTAGTAGGTTTAAATGTTTTGGGGTAAGAAAATCAAGTGGACCTAGGGTATGTTTGTACGAAAGATTTTCTAATTTTCTCATGTTTGGTTGGGTTACATGTTTTTCAAATTAATTCATTTTTCTCAAATTTAAGAAAAGTAACTTTTCTTCAAAACTTAAGGAAAACATTTTCCAAAAATCTCTTACAACTTCAAAATACAATTTTTTTTGTTGAAAAAATCAATTTATTTTATCTCTACCCTCAAACCAGCCCCACAACACCCCCCCCCCCCAAAAAAAATAATTTAAAATTTGTTTTTAAAAAATGTTTTTAACTTTAATTTTTTTACCTCACCCTCACACCTACCCCAACCACCACCCCCTCCCCAAAAAAAATATTAAAAGTTATTTTTAAAAAATATTTCTAATTTTAATTTTTTATTTTTTTTATTCCCCCACGCCCTACCCTCCACCCATCAGCCCCCCACCCCCTTCAAAAAAAATAATTTAAGTTTGTTTTTTAAAAAAATTTCAACTTAAAAATTTTATCTTTTTACACCGATCCTCGACCCCTCCACCCCACCCCACCCCTGGCCAGCCCCCCTCCCCCAAAAAAATTGAGTTAGTTTTTAAAAAACATTTTCCACTTCAAAATTTCATTTTTTCACCCCTACCCTCGACCCCCCCCCCACACCCACCCCCTACCAGCCCCCCACCACCATCCAAAATAAGTTTGTTTTTAAAAAATATTTTCAACTTCAAAATTTCATTTTTTTCACTCCTACCTCAACCACCCCCACACCCCCCCAAAAAAAAATTTAAGTTTGTTTTCAATAAATATTTTCAACTTTAATTTTTTATTTTTTCACCCCTACCCTCGACCCACCCTCCCACCCCCCCCCCCCCCCAAAAAAAAAAGAATTTAGTTTGTTTTTAAAAAATATTTTCATTTTCAAAAATTATTTTCTACTTTAGTAAAAATAAAATATTTTTCTCAAAAACATTTTTCATTCATAAATCAAACACTAAAAATCTTTTTCGAAAATATTTTCTACTCACCAACCAAACATGAGAAAATAAGTCAAAAATCTACTTGTTTTTCAGGAAAACATTTTCCATGGAAAACATTTTCCTTCATACCAAACACACCCCTAGTTCCATCTAATATAGGAAAAGTGAATTTTCTCAAGAAGAAAAAAAATAAAAAAGTTCAAAACTCTCTTTCAACTTCATCATTCAACCGATGTGCATTGGTCGGTTCGGTCGGTTTTATGTATTATCAATTTGATTTATCAGTTTTCGATTTTTAAATATGTTCAACAATAACCAAACAAATAAGAGATTTTTAATCGGTTTTCGGTTTATCAATTTTGATCCTTAACGGTTCGGTTATCAGTTTAACCAATAACAAAATACTTATAAAATAAATATATGAGTTCTCTAATAAATTTGGCGCGACAACACAATAATGTAATGGAAAAACTATACAAGTGTAACACAAAGAAAAATTAAGAGGAATAGGGTTCTTACTTTAGATTTTGGCGTTTTGTATAGTGTGAAGTTGTGAATTAAAAGTCATTTTGAAGTGTAATTGAAGGCTAAAGGATAGAGACGGTAACTAGTAAGGTATTGAGAGTAATATATAATATTTATGTACAATAAATATAGTAAATTACTAGTCTTAATGGGTTATTGGTTTACCCAATAACCCAATATTAAAAACCAATGCCGAACCGATAATTCGATAATTTTTTTTTATAAAACCATTAAAAATCGTTCATTTAATAACCCAATAACAATAAACCAGTAACACTTTTTTCGATTCGATTTTTGCATACCCCTAAATTTCAACCTGACCCCGACATAAATTACAATTCACGATCAAGGACTCGATACCTGGCCTCAACCGAAGATGTGAGTCCTACCACTGATCCAAGCTTCGACCCTGGCCCTAACCTCATCACAAAACACAACTTTTGAATAGGGACTCAATACATGACCTCAAATCGAATATGCGAGTTCCAATATTGACCCAAGATCCGATCTTGACCTTGACTTCAAATCCCGATCGAGGACCTAACTTCTGATCCCACCCCCGAGTTAGGGTCAAGGTCAAGTCAGGATTCTGACTCAAGGTCAAAGTCGAGCCTTAAGTCTGCATAAAGGACGGTAACTGGGTACCAAAATCGAGGTCGGTAGTCAGATGTTCGATAGGGACTAGGTCTTGGATTAGAGATGGGGAGTCAAACTCAAGGATTTGGATTTGGGTCAGGATTGGATCGAATCCCAAGGCATGATAAGGGTTAGGGTCGAGAGTTAGACCCCAAATCCTAAGTCAAGGTCGGGATCTGGATTAGGTCGTTGTCGTGAGTCACGATCGGGAGTTGGGTCTATAATCGCGATCAGTGTTAGGTCCTAAGTTTGAGTCGAGAATAAGTCTAGAATCAAAGTGAGGAGTAGGGTCCTAGGTCAAGTATGAAGTCGTATCGAGGTTGGGAGTTGGGTCCTGAATTGAGGTCACAAATTGGGGGTGAAAGTTTGTCCCAGGCCAAAATTGGGTCCTCCGATTTCGAGTCAGGGTTGGGGGATAAGGTCAAGAATCAAGGTCGTGTTAGGTCTCGAGTCGGTGTCGAGTAGCGGGTAGGGATCGATTGTAGGGTCTTGCTTTAGGATTAGGCTAGGATCTTAACGAGGATCACTTCTGAGTTAAGGTTGCGGTTGTGGTTAAGGTCATAGTCATATCTCATGTCTATGTTGAGGTTAGTTAATTAGATGTCGAGCCAGGATCAAGCCATTGATCTGAATCCTTGTCAAAAGGTGAGGGTCTGAATTCAATGTCATAGTATTTGCCCAAATTATGCCTAAAATGTTATTGAGATAATATTTTCTTTTTACTAGTCAAACATCAAAGAGAAATATTTTTCATGAAGTTTTCCCCTTCCTACCAAACACACACCAAGTGCTACTAATTAGTAATGAACCCTTTTAACTTATATACACTAAACTAAACATACACACACAAAAAAAGGTTTCATTATCCATGTGTTTTCCAATTGTCGTAGGTTAATTACTTTATTTTTTTGGTTGATCACTTTTAATTTTTTGGTGTAGGTCATTTTAGTGCACTCCCTCTATTCCTTTTTGATTGTTACGTTATGTATTTTGAGAGTCAATTTGACTAATTATTAAAGCTAAATTAAACTACATTAATTTAATATTTTAAAATAAATTTTTAAATATTCATAAATTATACAGAAAATATTATAAATTACAATATTTTTCATATCGATATGATTAAAAAATACATTTTAAAATGTTAATCATATGATCATATCATTTAACTCTAAAAAGAAAAAGAAAAATATATGTCAATACAAATAAAGAAAGATTGTATGTCTGCTGAAAATTGAAGAGTCTGTGAACTAGAGTAAAAGACTGGTCCAAAAGTAGTTGCTCTTTCAAGCCTATTACCCGTATTAGGTGTTTGACCATACATTATAATAAATATTTTTCACTGAGATGAAGGTCCACAATCAGTGGCTCTTTGATCAAGAGTGAAGTGTTTGATAAATTATTATATTCCTAAATATTTACTTTCTCCGTTTATTTTTAATTGTTATGTTTAGCATTTCAAAAGTCAATTTGATAAAAAAATTAAATTTAATTACTTTAATTCTATATTTTAAACAAAAAATATTAGATATTCAAAAACTATAGGAAACATACTTTAAATTCCATTTTTTATAATATAATTGTGATAATTAAAATTAGACGGAGATAGTAACATTTATTAATCTTTATTCACAAGATAATGATAAATTTTTTGTATATTTTATTATTTTTATATTATAATTGTGAAATTTAATTGGATATTATATTTGAATGAAGTTGTATATTGCTTTGTTACGAAATTGGAGCAAAACATTTTACTCCATTAATTTGGATATATCAAAAATCTTAATTTTGGGAAAGATTTTCAAGTTAAACTGTTTTTTGTTTTGGTAGGACCTCAGAAAATTGGCTTACATCAAGTTTATAACGTAAGAAATTTGTCTCTGGTAAGAACTTTGTGATATAGAGCAGATATGTCTTTATTATAAAAAACATTTATATAGATTTTTATCATTATAAAAGTAGTTCATAAATACTCGTATATATTTTTGTTATTACAAAAAGTAGTTCATATATATTCATATTGTTATAAAAGTGATTTACATATACCTTTTTCATCCAATAGAGGTGAAAACATTAATTTTATTTTATTTTTAAAAATCACATAGAAATATATATATGATCTTTGTACCCAGATTCTAGGTATATTTGATATTTCTCAACACGTGTTTTTTTTTTTAGACTTTTTAATTCAACGCCTAATTTGAGTATCTTTCTTATAGATTTATTTGTTTTTCATTATTTTAGTTTTTTTATTCTTATTTAACTTTTTTTTCTTTTATCTTTAGTGGAAAAAATATGAGGGAAAAAAGTGAACGAAAAAAAGAGAAAAAAAAGTAGAAAAAATAATTTAAATTAATTTTTTTGAAGCTATATTGTAATTTAATTTTTATATCAGTAAAAAAAAATGGACATCTATGATAAATTTTATAAAATATGGGTGAAAAATAAATTTAACTATCAAAATAAGAAAAGTCAAAAACTTTTTTCTAAAAAATTTAAAATTAATTTTTTCATAGATAAGGGTTATTTGTATGATCGTAAAGTATATGTGAGCTGCTTTTAGAATAAATGATATATCAATTCTAAATTATAAAATTAGAGAGTATATTAGATCCTTTTTAATTTTAAATTAACAATAAACATCTTGCAGAAAAACTAAAATTGAACGTGTGCTGTCATTTTAATAATGCCGTACTTCGTTTTTTTATAGAAATTTGTGGGACATTTGTCACAATAATATGATATTATGGACCACTATGGCCTGCTGAAAATTGACTAGTGGTAAAAGGACTGGGTCCAAATCCAAACTTTTATTGAAATGGTAATCGTCGATTTAATTATGAAATTGACACTTATCAATAGTTCGAGACGCAATCTCTGATTTATTTAGGCCAACATGCTACATATGTTCAGTTCTAAGCGCGCAAGGAATATTAAAATCTCAAATTAATAAGAACAAAAGTTTTTGGTTTTATATGATTTTGAAAATTAATTTTTGAAATTGAGTTCAATTCAAAATCTATTTATTTAACATGGTAGAAAGAAATGTTTCTTAACAGAATTTTTTTCATTTTTAAGAATCGAATATTTCTTACAATACTACACTCGTCGTCTAATTTTTACTTTTTTTAAAAAAATTTAATTAGATTAATTTAATATTTCAAAATTAAAAAAGTACAGGTTTAAAATTACACAAAATTACTACTCTATAAATTACAATCTTTCTAATATAAATATAATAAAAATAAATATTTTAATATTAATTAAAATTTAAATAATTTGACCTCCAAAAACTAAACGTGATATATACTCGTTGGTAGACAATTTAGGCTCGAAAAGTAATAAAAACATAGGAGGACACATGGTGCATCGGTCGATACAAACACATGAAAATATGTGGTAACGATAAGTTCAAATTTAATGCTTCAACACTCCCAAAGTTTAATATTTTTAATTGGTATATTCCTAGATATGCATACATTATTTTATTTATATCAAGGAAATTCATTTAAAGAGAGAGAACATGAATAATTGTTGAGTGCTTATTCTTCAATATTTTCAAACATAGAGATTTTTAATCATTGAATTACATAATATTCTCATTTTTTTTGTTTTATTCCTTTTTTCCTGTCTAACTTATCTATCAGAAAAAAATTCAAAGATAAAAATAGATAGTGAAGACCAAGTTTAATTAGTACCAAAAGTCATGAGATTATCTTAATTGGTTTTGAGAAAGTAATCGTGATTCGTGTGAAAGTTAATACTTTATATATATAATTTAAATACAATTTTTTTTTATAAAGCATTAATCTTATTTTAAATTAAATAATAAGAATTAAAATGTGACTAATATTGCCATGTCTGATGTTACGGCAAAAAGGAATCTATGATTAAAGACAACAAAAAGCTTGCCATAGCATTGGAAAATTCAGGTGAATCTGAAAAAAAGTGATACACAACTCTGAAAAGTTACCAAATATATTAAAATAAATGAGGATAATATTATTATATAATTATCAAATTTAAAAAAGAAAAAGTACTAATTTCTTTAGGGATAAAAAGAAAGGATAACACGTAAATTAGGATAGATGGAGTAATCATTTTGGATACTAGTTTCAAATTTTGGAAGTTTGTCAAAAGTAATTTGATGGAAGGGAAAAGACTTATATATGCTATTGAATTTGAGAAAAAAGTTTATTTATGTTATCCGTTTAAAGTTTGATATATATATATATCATTTTTATTTGAGAAAAAAGAATTATCCGCGTCATTATTTGGTTACTGAAAAAAGTTTCAGTTTTGCAAAATCAGTTTTTACATGTGGTCAATTATGATTCGGTCATGTCATTAATTAAATTATTTTTATGATAGACAAAGACTTAAATATGTTATCTTATTTTGAGGAAAGATTCATTAATGACATCTATTGAAAATTTGGTTTGCCTATACCATTTCAGTTAACAAATAATGATATGGATCACCCTTTTTCTCGAACAAAAATAACGTAAATTAGCAAATTTTAAACAAATAATATAAATGAGTCTCTTTTAAAAATTTGAAGGCAGAACCTTTTCCATCTATGGAAAGATGGACCATGACAAGAAAACGACTCTCCAAAAACTGATTGTTTATAATGATTTCTATAAAAAAGTTTTGCTTAATATAATAAAGAGTTGATAACAAAATGGTGACGTTGCGCTAATTAGCATGAATAATATTTTTATTTAACTTCAGCGAATTAGACCCTTAAAAGTTGAATAATTTTAAACATTATGTATTTATTCATTTTTCGAAGAAAAAAGCACACATTTTATATGAATGATTTAGTAATGATTAAAGAAACGAACATAATATTATTCACTTAAATCATCTTAAAGAAAAATTCGATGATAATTAATTGTATAATTTTTTTTAAAATAAATTAAATGAACCGTATATTATACCCACACACAAAAAAGTAATGTATAAAAGAGGCTTTTCGTCTTTGTTTGTTTAGCAATTCAAACTTTCAAAAAGTGGGGGGAAAGAGGAAAAAGACTTCTGTTTTGTTTAGGTAAAACAGATACTACTAATACAAAATTCCAAATAAGAATATATAGAAATTTTACTTTTTTTTAATCCTTTTTTTTTATTATTATTATTATGGACATTTTACATTTATGATCATATTTGGGAAAAAATATTATGCTATTTCCATTCAATTTTTAGTATCATGAATAAATAGAGTAGAGTCAGTAGACAAAGGAAGTATAAAGCTGACCTTTAAATGATATTCTTTGAGAGTACATGACCTCATACTAAATTTACAACAACAAAAATATGTACAAATGTATTTATTTATATTGTTAAAAAAAATAGTTCAAAGTAGGTTACAAAATGTGACCTCAACTCAATTAATTATCAAAACAAGAGTGCTATGGAAATTAAAGGGAAAGAAACTTCATTTTTGGGTTAACACACTGTTATACAGATCAACAGAAAAAATAATGTAATTCCAAAAATACCCCTATGACATCAAGCATGTTGAATTCCTTTTTTGACCTCCCCCACACCTCTTTTGTGCCATAACTCCTCCGTCTCATTTTATGCAACGAAACAATATTTAAGAAAATAAATTATGATCTAAAATAATTTTTAGATATTTGTATGATTGAAATCATATCATTAAAGGTAAAGTGAGAGTTTTAAAATTAAATTATAATAAAGTAACATTGTTTTTAGGACGGATAAAAAAAAGAAGAGAATATCACATAAATTGTGACGGAATAAAATTTAAGACTCAAAGTTATCCTTGAGTTTTCACATGGAGCACTAATAGTCCCTCATGTTTGTAATATCAGTGCACTTTTGGTCCTCCCCTAAACTTTTGCCTATTTTTTAACATTAATTTTGTTCATACTTTTTATGTAAGGAATGTCCCATCGTCTTTTTATATATTTAGTAGAAATAATAACTCTATGTGAGAGAAGGTGAGAAGAAGAATATTTTATTCTGTTCAGTATAAATATTACTGCAGCTAAACTAAGAACATTTTAACATATGACATTGCAAGAAAAGAAAAAATTGTACTATTGCACGTGAAATCGTCGTGATGAACCTCTTGACTTTACTTGCAATACAATTTCTACTAAACAAAACAAAATATTTTTCTTCTCACAATCTCTCACATGAAGCTATTATTTTTACTAAATATATAAAATGACGATTAAATATTCCATACTTAAATTATGAATAAAATCAATGTTAAAAATAGGCAAAATTGTTAAGGAGGACCAAAAATGTACCAATATTGCAAACATAATGGACTATTAATGCTTCATGTAAAAATTTAAGAATGACTTTGAGTCTTAACCAAAAAATGATGGACTATTTTGGGTCTTAGGTAAGGCTATACTTAGTCAATTAGATTAAATTTAAATTTGTTGACACATATTTGATCAAAATAAGATTGCACATTTGTTGCTCCAATCAAAACGTGTTATGAATAAACACAAAGTAACAAATGCAGTGGGAGGCTATAAATGTCCTTATCAATATTGGGATCTAAACCGTACGAAAGGTGCCAACCAAAGAGGACAAACCCACAAAGTCCACACAATCAAAACTTTAAAAAAAAAGAAAAAAAGCAGAAGCTAAAGTAACCTATTTTATAAATATATCGTATAGTAAATGTAAGTTGTGGCTAAAAATAAGCCTTGGTTATCTATCTTCCTTCTCTTAGGCCCCTAGACCATGATGTATTAGATCCCCATGAATGAGGAAAGGTATTTTCGCCAATGCCAAGGCAACAAGGCTAGCATCAAACCTATCTGCCGAGAACCCTCCAACATTTCTACCAAGGTTCCCATCCCCGATGACAGAAGGAGGACGTATTTACGTACTTAGTTTATTAAATAAAATTTTCATTGGATAAACTTATAATTACATAGACTTGGTAATTAAACAGACAATTTATAAATAACTTATGTTCTTTTATAAATAAAAAGTTATATTTCAACTTTCAACTTATTTAATCACATATATTTTTCTTGATATTTCATTATTATACACAGTAACACATTATCAATGTGTAATAGGTGACACTTAATTGTGAACAAATATGAAAAAGATGAATGACAGAACAAGTCGGCAAATTAAAGCAAGTTTTCTAAAAGGTAGGTTGTTAAATTCCAAGTGTATGAGAAGTGTTCATATTTTATAATATAAGATAATTATAATTGTCCCTTTATTCATAAGATTGTGTGGTCACACTTTCACAATATTTTCATTTGACTCATTTATATATCTCTAAATACTCTTCTTTTGTCTTTTCCAATGCTGTTTTTTTAGGGAAAAATATTTGAAATATATTTGAATTTTGATTGAAATTGTTGTAACAATATCGAACTTTGAAAATGACTTTTTACTCCTGCACTATTTAATAGTGTATTTTAAAGATATATATTTGTCCACTGGACATCATAAATATCGCATCATTATAAATAATAATATGTCCATGTGCGCACATATATACATTTAAAATACACTATTAAATAGTGTAGAGGGCAATAAATCCTCCATAAAGTTAGGTATCGTAACAACAAAGTTTGAAATATTTTTTAAATCCTTTTCCCTTTTTTCTATAATTTGTCTTTTCCAAAATTAACACCTTTCGATATGAATTCAATTAAAAGAGTTACTTTCTTTCCATTAAAATGCATTATTTGTAATTGATCTACTTTTAGATGATTATGAGATTGGTTGTTTGTTTTTGTTGGTTATTATAATATTCACATCAATAACATAAAAATAAAAGACAAATTATTTCTAAAGAAATTCTTTATTGGAATTCAACTAGCTTAATTAAGACAATTTTTTAGTAGTATTCATTCATACATTAATAACAAAAAACAAACATACATAAAAATAAAAGACAAATTATTTCTCAATCAATTCTTTATGGAAATTCAACTAGCTTAATTAAGATAATTGTTACTAGTATTCAATCAAATAAATAATGGAAAACACAATTATAACGTACCATATCCAAGTCTTACTAGCAAGGAATTGATGTTGACTTCTTTTATTTAATATTTTCTCCGATATAAGAATTGAGAGGTTGATAGGCATATGCATTTTCACTAATAGACATAAAATGAGTCCATCTTTTTTTGTTTGTTACGTAACGTGTGTCTGCCAATTACAAATAAAACTTTGATGCTTCAACGTTTTGTATTTTTCGTTTTAGTTGGTTTCAAAAAAATATTTTCTTCGTTCACTTTTATTTGTTATATTACATTTTTTAAAAGTTAATTTGATTAATTTATAAAGTTAAATTAAATTACATTAATGCGATATTTTAAATAAAAAAATTAGATATTCAAAAACTATATGAAAAGTATTATAAATTCCAATTTTTTTCCATATCAATATGATGGAAAAAAAAACATCGTAAAATGTTAGTCATAGTTCTTATAGTTTTACTCTAAAAAAGAAAATCATGACAAATTAAAATAGACGGAGGAAGCAACAAATTTCTATATTAAGTAACAATTTAACTTTAAAATGTTCATTTACTCTTAATAAAGTGATTTACGATCAATCAAATATCTCTCACTTTTTTAGATTCAAACTCCCTCCGTCCCTGTGACACTTTTCAGATTTCAAGATTCAAGCAAATTTATCTTTCACTGCAAATTTTTCATATATATTTTAATTATTTTGCATTGTCAATTATTGTGAGTTATAATACTTTTAACGTAGTTTACAAATATATATATTTCATTGAAAAAAATTGAAGATTTCATGATCAAATTTTCAGTCAAACTTAAACTGTTCAACTCAAAAAAAATAAAAAATATCACATAAATTGAGATAGAAAACGTATAAAATTTGTGACTGAGGGAATACCAGTATCTGTTTAATTTTGGTCAATGATTGCTTTTTGCTTTATACGTTCAAATGAACAGTGAACAGAACTCAACTCCCTTTATGCTTCTGACAATTTTACAATCCAAATACATGGCAAAAATCTTTATGTATCTTATGGAATGACAACTTTCATGTGATCTTTTGTTCCAACAATACTAGTACTTCCTCCTACTCATTTGATGTGTCATTATTTCATTTAATATGATATTTTTCAGAAAATAAATAAATATTAAAACTACTCATGATCTAAAATAATAATGGTAAATAATTTCATTAAACGTAAAAAGAAAAAAATTTTAGAGACAGACTTTTATCTAAGAATTATTTTAGATTTGGAAAAGTTCCTTCTTGCCACAAAACCAACCATCAAACTTATATTGTTAATACTAGATGCTATATATCTGTGAAAGTAGGAGCTCAACAAATCGAGATTGAATGTACTAATGGGTTGTTTGGTATGAGAATGTATAATATTATTTTATCTTTAGTTTGATTAGTTGTATTAGTTAGTCTCAAAATTATTTATCTCATTTGTATTGTAGTGAAATAATTAATTTCATAAAATAACTCAATTCATGATATAACTTTATCTATTTTACTCCCGTACCAAATGACGCCTACTAGTACTATTCATTTTTACTTGTGAAGAGCAAATGCCATCTAATAAATTCAAATAAGGTGCAACTTAAAATTGAAATATATTAAGAAAAGTGCACACATACAATTCTACTTGCTTAGAAGCATGTAAGTAGGGTTGTTTATGGTTATGGTTTAAAAATTAAATTAAATCGTAATTTGAACCAAATTGATTAAAAATTTGATATTTGATGTGATTTGATTTGGTTTGGTTTTAAATTTTGAAAATCGATATTATTTGATTTGGTTTTGATTTTACTAGGAAATAAACCTCAAAAATAACCAAATCAAACCGAGAAATTATATGTGTAAATTTTATAATTATTTATAAATAAAATAGAAATATTTTGTTAAATTTTAATTAACTTAAATCCTTAACTTTTTCTCAAGTCCAACACTTAAATTTTAGCCTAACTGTCACACCTCAGACTCGAGAAAATAGAAAATGCAGCGTTTCAGAATCTGGTGTCATAACCAACAGAAACCACCCACGGACCGTAGGTAGAACCATGGACCGTAGGTGGGGTCCCGTGGTTCAGTCTCAGACTTAGGGGAATTTCAGAATCTAAAGATGAGACATACAGTCGTAGTCCACGGTCCGTCGATGGACCCACGGATCGTAGGTGGGGTCCATTGTTGGGATCCAAATTTTTATGGTCTCTGATCCCACCCACGGTCCGTGGTTGGATCTACGGACCGTAGGTTTGACCGCAGGTGAGGGTCAGCAGCCAATTAGAGGAAAATTGATGTTGGGTCAACTTCAAACAGTCATATCTTTTAGAACAAAAGTAATTAGGTGACCCGTGACCTATCAAATGAAAGATAATGGAATCCTCTTTCCAACGCCATCGAGTTTGCTAAAATCCAAGCTCGGAGTAAAAAGTTATGCTCGTTTTAGTGAAGCTGTGTCAGGCAGAGCATGACCGACGACTCCTAACGACGGTTGGTAGGCAAACGACGACCCGTCAGTCCTGTAGTAAGTGGCACTCGTCAGATTTAAGTCAAGGTCACTTTGGTCCTTTCTCCTATGTGTTGGGCACTTAAACTACGTTGTTTGATGCCTAAACTACATTGTTTTACTTAGTTTAAGCCTAATAACTTAGTCAGACTTACCCATAATCCTCATTCTCCAAAAATCATCCAAACTTAAAGCAAAAAGAAGAGGAACAAACTTCCCAAGAACAAGCAACAATGTTCTTCAAAGTTCAGCCACAAAATCCAAAGAATTTCTCTGTAGATTTCATCACCATGTATGTAGGATTTCACTAGTGGGTTCCTTTCATCCACTAGGTCCCTAGAATTCAGTCAGTTCCTTGATTCCCCATATCTTGTTTAGACCTAGAGTTTCTAAAAACTTTTGATATTTACTGTGATTTAGCTGTTATAGTATCCTAAATCGAAATAGCTTGTTCTTGGAAAGTTTGCATAATTCCTTGTATAAAATTCAAAACCATAGTTTGTGTGGATTCTCTTAGTTCATGAATTACACTTGCTAGGTCAGTCAATCAGATAATAATGCTCCATATTTTGAATGTTACATTATGGATCAGTATATAAATGTTGCATTCCCAGATTGCATGTTAGTATTTTGAACTATTCAGTAATTCAGTTACATTTATCTCATATACATATTCGATTGGGAGTAGACTTAGCATCGAGTTGGACTAGGGTTCATCGTATCCTCATAGTCCCAAAACTACGTGCCCCCGTAGGAGTATAAGTCCTCTCAGTGGGGCATCAAATTTAGTGATCACGCCGGTCATGCCTTTATATCCCTGGCAAGGTATATTGGGTTCTCTCGATGGGGTGTATACATCGGACTCCATGTTTAGCTCACGTGGTTTATGTCGGTTAATAATAGCTCCCACAATCAGATTTTTACTGCATTTGACCAGGTTTTCAATATATACTTGATTCATGTCGATTCGGCATGATTAGTACTTGGTCATTGCATTCAGCTTAGCTTTTCAGTTATGTTTAAGTATTTACATTCTTGCTCAGTTATGCTTTGTTCAGCTTATATATATTTGTTCAACTTAGTATCTATATCATGCATGCTCAGTACATTTCAAGTACTGACACATACTCTACGCTACATTCTTTCATGATGTACGTAGGTTCATGTACTCACCATTCAGATCGCGCTTAGATCGATTCTCGATCCGTATTTCAGCAGCTTCAGTAGTGAGTCCTCATACTTCGAGGACAATAGACATGTTTTTCATTTTAGTCTTTTATTCAGTTTTGTTAGAGTTAGTTGGGGGCATGTCCCAGAAACTCAACTCAGTTAGAGGCTTTTTAGACATAATAGTAGAATCAACTTGAATTGTTAAGTTAATCTTTCAGTTGTTATTAAACTCTTAGTATGGTTTATACATTCAGACTAATTGGGTATTCCCCATTTTCGAGTTAGCTATTATTTTAGCTTCCGCATAGTACATGTTTTATTAAGTTATTTTTAGTATGCTTGATATACGCCACACAAAGAGTTAGCTTGGGGTCACTCGCGATCCTAGGGTCTGTGTTACGTCAAGGGGTAGCCTCGGAGCGTGCCACCAACCATTAAAACACTATTGTTAGGTAGCTGGATAGAGTTATACAATATTAGTAATATGTGTATTAATTAAGTATGTATTAGTTTTGCAAAGTTTAGTTATACATATATCATTTAGGTATTGCTATGTAGAGATTACAATACATTAGTGAGTTAATTCTTTTTTTTTAATTTCAAAAATAATTAATGAGCTAATATTTATTATACCCATTAAAATAACCAACTATATAAATAACACATTAAAATTAAATAAATACCAACAATTAAACACAATTAAGCAATAAGAAATTTAGCTTAAACAAATAACAAATAACTAAAAAAATTGAAACTTGTATTGACAGTGCGTTGTAGAGAAACTAAGTAAAGAAATTAATTACAATTAATAGTCACTACCTTGCCGCCAAGGAAAACAATTAACAAGAATTTAAATTAAAAAAACTAATAGTAATTAAACAATTAACAAGACAAAAAACTCAAGGAAAAAAAATATAGTGTATTAATTATTTAATTTGTTGAAAATTAATATATATTTAAAAGAAAATTTATATGGGTGAATGTGTAATTTATCATTTTAATACATGTATAATTAATACCACATAACTTATTTCACCTTCAATCCCACATAAATTATATATAGATTCCCTTATAAGTTATGTAAGTATTAACTATGTAAGATTACAAAAAATGCAAACAAACATTGTATAAAAATAATACATGAATAATTTTTATATAACATTTGAAAACCTACCAACCAAACTTTGTATAAATTAATACATGAATAACTTTTATTCTATTTGCAAATCAAAAATGGTGCAAAATCAATACATGAATAACCAAGTTATTCATGTATTAACTTTGAATTTATTTGGCCACCAAACAACCCTTGAGTACAAGTCCATCAACATCCATTACTTTAGTTTTTATCTACCCTACCCAAATCAGATGGTCAACTTTCCCGTGGATTGTTCATGTACTAAGTGTTTATGTCTATCGAGATGCATATGCCATCAACAAATTTATTGTTTTCAAACAAAAAAGATCAAATAAAACCGTCAATAACCAAATTGACGGTTATTTTTTCATTTAATTTGATTTGTTTTAGAAATTTAAAAACTGATTAAATTAATTTGATTTTAATTTTAACTAATAATCGATTCAAATCGAACCATATACAACCCTACATAAATGTAATTTGAATATTTACATCAATATTGTGTTGGGTGAATTGATCCCCTTTTCATGATATACTTTAAATATTTTAAACAACAGATCACAGGGAACAACTTTGTAGATCTATTCCTTTTGTTCAATTTTGTTTATTTTTATTAGTCTGATTACAAAAATGTATTTTGCTCTTTTTACAACTATTAATTAATTTCAATTTTCACATCACATATTTAAGTTCACAAAATTAAAATATATTTTAAACAAGTTCACAAAATTAAAATATGTTTTAAACTTTTTTACATTAAAGTTCCACAGCACATATTTAAAGTCACAAGATTTTACCACAAAATTCAATTATTTTTTTTGCTTTTTAAAATTTTGTGTCAAGATAAATAAAAATAAATAATTTAAAATAAAAAAATATTAATAATAACATGCTCCACCACTTGTACCCCTCAATTCTTTGAGTTTCACTCTTACAAATAAACTCCCCCAAAGTATGATAACTATTTATTTTTCTTTTTTAAGCATTGATAACATTTATGTAATTGGGTCAGTTAAGAAACATGTTGCAGAAATGCTGAAAAAGCCAAACTTAGTCCTTAAGTATGAACTTAATGACAATAAACTTAACACGTTGATACCAAGCTTCTTCACTGATGCTTTTATAATATTACTGGTGAGAACTCTTAACTAGATATTTCACATTTGAATCTTAGGTATGAAAAAAATCTTGTTGTGAGTGTCATTTCTAAATAAATTTTACAATGTACGATTCAAATTTAATCAGAGTTTTAATATGGACTATAGGAAAAAGAAAAAATAAAAATTAGTAAAAATATTATAATATAATTATAGTATTTCGAAAAAGATGACAAGGTTCCTCGAATTCCGTAACTTAGATCCACACATATTTTTGAATTTTGTTTTACAAGATGAATATATGATTTTTCATGCTGTCAGGTACAGACTGGGCCTTGGCCTATTTATTTCTAATATAAAATAAAAAACGGGACATAAAAATTGATTAAAAATAATAATAAAATTGATGTTGTCAGTGAAATAAATGATATAGTTAATTGAATTTCAAGTAATTTACTACTCCTACCGTTCCTGTTTCATTTTAGATTTCACGCCATTTAATAAATCTGGTAATCTGTCATCATGTCTTTTTTAAATATTTTTTTAAATTAATTTTTTATAATTTATTTTGAATTAATTAAATTGGTCAGAACAAGAATTAATCATTTAATTTTCTTATGTTGGTCAAATTTATATGTAAAAGACTAATAACTTTTAAATGTAAAATAGGAAAAATAATGTCATTTATGTATTGATTTTATGAAATAACAAATACTCTCCTCGTTCACTTTGAATTGTCATGTTGCACTTTTTAAAAATTAATTTAATTAATTTTTAAAATTAAATTAAATTACGGAGACACATGGACCATGGTGCATCGCTCAGTACAAACACGTGAAAATATGTGGTAACGATTAGTTTAAATTGAATGCTTCAACACCCCCAATTAATACTATTGGTAAATTCTTAGATAAGAATAAATTATTTTATTTAGATCAGTGAAATTCATTTAAAGAGAGAGAACAGCAATAATTATTGAGTCTGCAAATGAAGTATTTTATATAGGAGAATATAGTACAATTTTAATTTTAAAATTTAAATTAAACTCATTTTAAAAATTTAATTAAATTAAATTTTGAGAATTAAAACGTGACAAATTTTGTCATGTCTGATGTAAGGACAAAAACGTGTGTCTCTATGATTAAAAGACAGCAAAAAGCATAGGAAATTTCAGGTGAATTTGAACGAAGTGACTTTTACCCAACTCTGAAAAGTTACCATTCTTACTTTCGAGAGGCGTTCCATCCTGCGATACCATGTTACAATATGAAATAGTGAGATGAAATCAATATTTAGACATTGATTTCATATTAATTTCATTTCATAATTTTATATCATGAGATGAAATTTCATATTCTTCAAAAATTATGATATGATAATTCCATATCAAGATTGGAGATTTTTTATATAAAAAAATTGATTCATAAATTTATTTTTTGTTAAAACAACCTTATATTTATATCTATTAGCCATTTATTTCATATTTAAATAAAAATTATTTTCATATCATTAATTTCCAAATTTATTATTACTTCAAATCAACTCTACTTTATCATTTATATTCATCTATTACTTTAATGTTAATAAAAAAAATTAATTTTCATCTATATTGAGTGAACACGACCGACCACAATGGCTTTGTAATAATTTATTATACGATTTTATAAATTTTTGTTTATTTGGTATGATTGAATAAATAATTGAAATTATTTTAATAGTTTTACAACTTATGAGATATTCTTATGTTTATGAGAAAATATACAACACAAAAACTTCATATCGCATGTCAGAGACGGATTCACCTATATGTAAGGTGTATCACGTGACACGGCTTCGTCGAACGGGCCATTAACATTCTTTTCGTCCGTATTAATTGATGTCATATTGTTTAATTGATTACATAATAAGAAATAAAAAGTGATTTTCTTTTATTTATTATATTTATTTGATTACTTCTTTTAGTTAGCGTTTTTCTTAAATATTAAATGAAAATTCAATAAAAATAAAATAGAGATAATATTATGAGATAATTCTCGAATAAAACAGTATTTTTATTAGGGAAAAAAAAAAAAAGAATAACAATCATTTTGGATACAAGTTTCCAATTTTGAAAGTCTGTCAAAAATAATTTAATGAAAAAACATTGTTTATAATTACTTCTATAGAAAAAACTTTTGCTTGATATAATAAAAGGTTGATGCCAAAATTTTGGAATATGAAAAATATTTTTTATTTTGTGTTTTAGTGAAGGGGAATTTAAAAATATGATGACATTGCACTAATTAGCATTGCATATATATATATTTTTTTTAATTTAACTTCAGCGAAATCGAACTTAAAGTTGAATAATTTCTAAAATTATGTATTCATTTATATTTTGAAGAAAACACACACTTTATATGAACGAGTTACTTAGGGGTGTCACAAGAATATGAAAAATCGGCCGAATAGAACTAATTATGTTATTTTTTCAATAAAATCGTGAACTTTTATTTAAGTATATAACCGTCCCAAACAAATGGGATGATCTTTTTAATTTATGAAAAAACTCGAAAAATTCTTGAACCGAATAACCTTACATGTATGTAAATATATTTTATATATTAACAATATGTTAAATTTAATATATAAATATATTTTATAACATTTTTCAAATATAAAATATAACTTAGGTCTTAAGTCTCTAGTGACTAGACTACTTGAGTTTTTGCTCTTTAATTAACCAAAAGTTAATTATGTTTAAAATTAAAAGATATTGTAATATATACTCTATTAAACTATACAACAAAATCTATTCAAACACTCCTATTAAATATTTAAGATCAAACAATACGGCAACAAGGTTTTACATTTTTGTCTTTTGGTAAAGAATTAAAGTATTTCTTAAAGAACATATTTTGAGATGATATTTTAAAAAATAAAAAAAATAAAAAATTAACCGAACCGTACCGATACCGAAGAGAAACCGATATGATTGGATGGTTTTAAAAAGTCTAATTTTGGTTATATTTATGAAATATTCAAAAAATTGGAATGGTATAATATTTTTAAAATAATTGATCGAACCGTACACCATTGACACCCCTGAATTTACAAATGATTAAAGAGACAAAGAATAATTTTTTCACTTGATTATATTATATAAAGAAAAAACATAAAGGCACCACTGGAGTTGTTCCAAATTTAAAAAAAAACATCTTAACTTTGCAATCATCATACTATCCCACTAAACAATTTTGAACATGTATTATTATATTATTTTTCGTCCACCTGACATAGAGAGTGGTGTGCACTCTCTCAAAGAGAATGAACAACCTAAATGAACTAATATAATTTTATTTTTACAAATACTTTATTATAAAATATATTTTCTTATTTTTCTTATTATTTTAACTTTTTTTGCTTTTTATTTTTTTCTCTTTCTTTCTTCTTTCTTTAAAAATTCATTGTCATCTCCATTGAAGCTTCTCGCTTTCAATGTCACCATTTTTACCACAACCTCACCTTCCTTTTTTTAATACTATTAGTTTTACTCTCTTTAACTTTAAAATTTTAACTAAATATTTTCTTACACTTCGAACAATTTGATAAACCCATTAGATTTCAAGATGATTAGGAAGTATCATACAATTTTTTTATCCGATTTCAATTAAGTTCTTTCAATTTTCGGAGAATTCATTGATTCTTTTAAAATTATCATTTCTAATTTTGAAGCTATATGAAAAGGAGTAGTTGATGATATCTTCAAAATTTTAAATTTTCTTAGAAAAATAGTTAATTTTGTTATCAATAATTCAATAAAGTCTAAAAATAGTATGAATTCTATAAAGAATTTGACCGGAGTAGAAGAAGAAAAAGAAAAGAAACAAAATGGGAGTGGAGTTCAACTTGACGTGGTGGGTGGGGTGAGGGTGTGAGGTGAAGAAAAAAAAAACAGAAAATGGAGGGATGGATCACTTGAAAGTGGGAGGTGGAGATGAAGTGAAATTTAAGATGAAATCAAAATTAAAATAAGTCAAAAAGTAAAAGAGAGAGAGAGTGAGAAAGAAAGAAAAAACTTAAAATGAAAAAAAATATATTTTTAATTAAATTAACACGTGTCATGTAATGATTTGTGTGTGAACACAATTGCTTTTTAAAATCTGGGGCTGATCGAAAAATGATAATATATGTTCAAAATTATTTAGTGAAAATATAGGACAATTGCAAAGTTAAGATGTCTTTTTGAAAATTCGAGACAACTTCAGTGGTGACTTTATGTATTTTCTCTACTATATATGAAGAGAAATTCAATTGTATACTTTTGGAATCCATATTTAGTGTGTAGGGGGAAATGAATTGGGTCGGTTGAGAATAATTTGTATTGTATTTGTAATTAAAAAAAAATTAAAATGTCAAAAACTTTTTTTTTAACAAAGTGTATAACTTTTTTTTTAATTAACTAAAAGTTATTTGATTTTTAATAATTAATTGTATAATTTTAAAAAATAAATAAAAATCAATTGTATATTATACACACACACAAAAAGGAATATATAAAGAGGCTTTTGATCTTTCTTTGTTTAGCAATTCAAAGAGTGTGTGAAAGAGGAAAAAGACTGTTTTGTTTGGAGCAGAAAGTGTTAGGTAAACAAATGCAAAATTACATCCAAGGATATTATGGACATTTTATTGCAAAACTATTATGGCTATTTACATTATTTTTTTTGTACCACGAATAAATAGAGTAGACTAATAAGTATTAAGAATAAAATAAATTTGAGAGTACATTACCTGACACTAAATTTACAACAATAAAAAAAATGTACAAATGTATTTATTGTTTTAAAAATAGTACTTTCCGTCTCATTTTATGTGGCATTATTTAATTTGGCACGATATTTAAAAAAAAAGACTTTTTAAACTTATGATCTAAAATAATTTTTAGATATAAGGATGCACAAAAATCGAACAGACCAATAAACTGACCCGAAAAAAAATGTTATTGGGTCATTGATATTGAGTTATTGGGTTAATGGGTTTTTATTGATTTTATAAAAAAAAAAATTTGGGTTATGGTTGGTATTGGTTTTTAGTATTGAATTATTGGATAAACCAATAATCCATTAAGACCATAGTAAGTTACTACTATACCCTTCATAAATATTAAATATTAATTTGTCATAACTAGACACTATATCAGTACTCTATACTAAGGTCTACACACTTCACACGTCATAGTACTTCTACTTCACATCAGAAATTTCATATTATATTTTGGTTGTAACATGTTTTTGTAGCCTTCGTAGTATATCTACTTTTATTGATGCAATTTCTCATTATATTTCTTGTTTTACTATATCAAAGCATTTACAACTGATTTGCTTGCCTCACTATATCGTGCCAAGTTATTACAGAAGTGAGAAATTGTATATTTATTTTATGAGCATTTTCTTATTGGATAAACAGAAAATCGAACCGTTAATGACCAAAAACTGATAAATCGAAAATCGATAAAGAATATCTTATTGATTTGTTATCGGTTTAACATATTTAAAAATTGAAAAGCGATAAACCGAACTGATAATACATAAAACCACATCGAACCAATCGATGCACACCCCTATTTCTGTGTGGTTGAAAATCATTTCATTAAAGGTAAAAGGGGTATTTTAAAGTTAAGTTATTTCTAATTATAGTAAGGTGTAACACCAAAGAACTTGGAAAGGAAAAAATTTGCAGAAAATGTTGTTGAGGACTGATTCTACGGAACCTACCTACAGGTCGTAAGAAGAAAGTCGTAAAAACCAAGATGTGATTTGAAAAATCCAAGTCTAGTAATGTGTCCTTCGAATTGTCAGGACGTATCATAGGAACTTCTACGGCCAGTATGAGGTGCTCGTAGAAGAGTTCCAATGGGTTCTACGAAAGGATCCTACGGAGCATAAGAAGTTCTACGATCTGTAGGAAGGACTTGTAGGAAGTGGATCAAGTTTCCCCCGGTCTATGGTGGGTCAGGACGGGCCGTAGACCATAGACCTCAACTGTTTCTTTTACACTTAGTTAAGGGTATAGACAATGTTAAGTGATCTTTTACATTCATTAACACTTTCAAGTATTAAAACAAGGATCCAAGAAGAGAAAGTTAGGGTTCTCAATCCAATCTGTGAGTTTCACCAATAACATCGTTTTTCCAGGTATGTAAGACTATCATAGTAATAGATCGAGTTCGTCCTCACGCCCTACATCTATTTTCTATCCGTAAAGAATAATCTGGGGTTGCATCCTTGATTTTGAAAATTCTTAAGATGAGTTGTGTTGCTGAATTCTGATTTCTATTCCTGATTTTTGAGTTGCTATATCTTGTATTGAGATTTTTGAGTTGATTGTTCATATCTATTTTTTCGACATAAACTCTATTATTGAGAATCTTTTAACCAAACTCTTTTGTCCTAAATTGATTTTGAGAAAATAAAGATGAGTTTTGAGTAGAATTTAAAGAATGTTTTATCAGTAAAGTATGAGGGGCCTAATTGATTTCCAAATGTACCCTTTTTACATTGATAAAGAGAACTTTGATGTTCATAAAGAGTTAAAAGAGTGTCCAGAGATATTTCAGAACAATTACCTTTTTTTATGAGGATATTTTGAGCAATTATCTCAAATTGAGAAAGAGTATGTTTTATACATTTGAGCATGAGTATATATTTATTGAGAGTAGTATTGAACACTGATATAAGGATGATTTCAATCAACTCACATTCCTCCTAAACCATGTAGCCAACATGGGTAAAGGATTGTACTTTTTAGACTACTCATTACTTTCGAGCAGAGCTTTAGTGGATCCATTTAGTTGAGATGTTATATATCCCGGCAAGGTATAAGACAGTTCTGGCAGCGTAAGCGAGATGTAATATCATCACGTTGCTCATAGTGATGATTGTCGGTTAAAGAATCTCCAAATAAAGTTAAAAGTGTATTTTATCATATCATTTAATATGTTGAGTTCAGAAATGAGTAAGTATTTTGTTAAGTCTAAATGATTTCACTCATTTATTTCTTTACATTCAGTTGAGTGCATATATTTATATGTTTTGCAGTCGTTTCATTCAGTCATTTTGCTTCGGTATATTACATACTCGTACATTCAATGTACTAATGTCATTCGACCTACATCTTTTTATGACGCAAATACATGTGTTCAAGAAAATCAACATGCGCTTCATTGAGATCACCTTTGTCACGACCCAGACCGTCGTGATTGACACCCACACTAACGCTTCGGTGGGAGAACCACTACTACAACCCAACCAAACAAGTAATCTAAAAATTAAGGCATTCAAAATCAAACACTAAGGAAATAAATAGGGAGTTCCCATAAACTCCAACAAAAGTCTAACAACGAACTAAACAATGTGGAAGAAACAACCTAGAACCTGAAAGTCAATGTACCAAAACATTCTAACAATGAACCAAGTCTAAACAAGAAGGGTTACAACCCCATACTAATGAAGTAACTAAAACAAAGGTCTAAGTCCGGAAATGGTGGACATAAACGAAAGAGAATTTCATGGCAGCCCGGAAGAATTGGCTCACACTTGAATTCGAAGCGACGATCACTGATCTTTTAAGCGAGATCTGTAATAGCCGCTTGAAGATGCCCTATACTAAACAAAAATAAGAGCAAGTGCAGAATCAATACACAACCACAGTGTACTGGTAGGATCACACGGCTATCCCACTAGTGCAATATAAACAAGTCAAACAACATTATAATCACATGCATATATATATCAACATATACAACATTATCAATATTTACAAATAACGAACAACTTCACATTTTATGTCAAATCGTTGGTCCTCTCATGAAACCCAAACCCAAACAGTTAGTATGCCAGAACGTGGCAACCGATCGCATTTTTATGCCAGAACATAACAACCGATCCCATTCACACACCACAATCACAATCACAAGTATATCATCAATATCATACATTTAAGTCATGATTTCATGGCATTCATCAATTATCTATCTCATTTACAACAAGTGTGATCAACATTGTAACATTCATACATATACAGGTATCAGAACAAACATACATCACACAACCATAGAATCACAACCATCACCTACCTCGAAACAAGCTTGAAACCCTAAGAAACTTGATCCTTCCCTTTTCGGATTTGTTTCGCTTGTTCTTGTTGTACAAACAATCAATATAATATAGGAATCAAAAAACAATAACTAATTATCCGAATTACTAACAATCTATGAACCCTAGATCAAACTCATGATCCTAATTATCCAAATTAGAGTTGTTTCCATCATAGAATCCATAACCACCCCCCCATCAATATTCACCCATTCTACTATGTTCTACTGATCGAAAAACGAATTCGGGGAGTAAAAAGCTTACATTTAGTCTCAAGAATGGTGAAAAATGAGTAGGAGTCACCTGTGAGTCGTTCCTTAGCTCAAAAAGTCAAAAAGTGCATAATGAGGTCGTTTAGGGGTTAATTAACGACTTTAATTCGCGTCGGACCCGCCACAACGGCCACTACCCCGCCACAGCGGCAACGCCAGAGTGGCAAAAATCTCCGCCAAAGCGGCCAAAACGAAACAGAGAGCTATCTTAAGAATTCCAAAATTCCCATTCCACAACACACCTCTAACCCATGACGCTCATTAATTACCCTTTACGCTAAGATCGATTCTGGGAGTTCTACTCACCCAAATTCAATTTCGTAAAGTCTACGGATTCCTTAATGAGTTATCTAACTACTCATGTAATCAAAATCATAAATGATTCACCCGGTTGTTACCATATTTCCCTACTCAATGACTCCGATTTCGTCCAAATCTTAACAAGATTGGAAAAATCCAAATACTACGACAAAGTTTTTCGGCCCCAGATTTTCTCCCGTTGGCTTTTCTATAACGACAAGAACAGGTCGTTACAACCTTGCACTCCCAATTAGCTTTTGGTGAGCCTTCTTGCATTCAAGATGACCCCACTTTAGCTTTTAGTTAGTTGCTTTGAAGTGTCATGAGTCTTGTCCTGACATTCGTCTCAAACAGTAGAGACTTCATAAATAGTTAGTTTGAGGATGTTTTCAGTATTTGACATAAGATGACATTCTAAAATACCGACCACGTCCAGAGTATAGATACAAAATTTGACATAAGATGACATTATTTTGAAACAGATTAAAAAGAAATAAATGTGACATTAAATGATACGGAAGGAGTACACATAAGTTAGAAATGTGACAACTCAATTAATTATCAGAACAAGAGCGCAACACAATTCAACAGAAAAAAGGTAATTCCGAAAGTACTATCAAGCATGTGAATTCCTCTACTGACCTCCCACACCTCTTTTGTGGCATAATTCCTTCGTCTCATATTCTGACTTGACACGATATTTTAAAATTTTGTGGTCTAAAATAATTTTTAGATATTTGTGTGATGGGTGAAATCATATTATTAAGTATAATATGAAAGTTTTAAAGTTACATCTATTTTCAATTATAATAAGGCAACACCGTTGTTTTTAGGAAGAATTAGAAAAAAAGTCACATTTTTATAGTCGGGGTGAATAAGATTAATTAAATTTGTTAGACACATATTTGATCAATAAGATTACATATTTGTTGCTCCAATCAGCCAAGATTGAAACAACATTTTACCTAAACGTGTTACAAATAAACACAAAGTAACAAATGTAGTGGGAGGCTATAAATGTCCTTATCAATATTGGGACCCCAAAGAGAACAAACTCGAAACAATCAGAACTTCAGAAAAAAAAAAAAGAAAAAGAAAGCTACAGTAACCTGTTTTATACAAACACTAAAATGACTGTTACGGTTAATTCTGAAAATTAAGTCCCAAAAATCTTTTCATAACTTTGGTAAAATTTGTTTTTTTTTTTTAAATAGAGTTGTCACCTAGGTTTTAGAAAGTTAAGAAAATCATTTCTAAAAGGTGAGTATTTAAAAGCCTTTTATTTCAAAAATTAAAGTTAGGATAAAGGTTCAAGTTAAATTTTTAAAAAGGTGTTATATCAAAATATTTTTTAACTAATGTATAAAAATTCTTTACATAAAAATTTATTAAATGAGTATTAGAACTTGTTCAAAATAATAAATTAGTTAAATATCAAAGTAAGTAATTTTCAAGCTAATTACTAACTTAGGAAAAGTATGAAAATTTCTCACGTTAGCCTCAAAGCTTAAGTTCTTTCAAATTTGACTAAATACTTGCAAGACAAATATTCACACATAACATAAATAGAAGATAAATTATTTCAAAAGAAATTCTTTTTGGGGATTTTACTAGCTTAATTGTTAGTAGTATTCAATCAATCAAATAATGGAAAACGTAATTATATTTCAAAATTCTCTGTGGGAATTCCACTAACTTAATTAAGACAATTGTTAGTAGTGGTCAATCAATCAAATAATGAAAAATATAATTGTAACGTCCCACGTGTACAAACAAGATCATCTATTTTCTTCGTGTCGAAGTCTTACGAGTAATGAATCGATGTTGACTTCATTTATATATTTTTATTCAATATAAGAATTGCGAAGTTGATAGCCACATGCATTTTCACTATTTGACAAAAAAATCAGTCCGTTTTTCTAAAATTTGTCTATATATATATATATATATATGCTTTGCTTAATTCCTAAGGAAGTAAGATTAAAATTTACTTCTGAAATGATTGTTATGATTAATTTTGAAATTTAAGTACTAAAAATATTTTCATAACTTTTGCAATTTTTATTTTTTTTGGAAACTAAGAGAATCATTTTTAAAAAGTATTTGAAAACCTTTTATTTGAAAAAATCATTATGTGTAACATAAATAGAAGATAAATTATTTCACAAGAAATTCTTTGTGGAGATTGAACTAGCTTATTAAGACAATTGATAGTAGTATTCAATGAAATTAATGTCGAGTCAACAATCATCGAAAGGGGTATCACCAAGCGAGATCGAGATTAGCTCTATGTATTTCAATCAATCAAGTAATGGAACATATAATTGTAACGTCTCATGTGTTCGATCAAAATTATCTATTATCCCGTATTAAAATTTTACAAGCAATGTCGATATTGACTTCTTTTATAATAATTTATTTTTCTCCAATATAAGAATTGAGAGGTTGATAGGTCCATGTATTTTCACTATTAGACATTGTTAAATTTGGTCTTAGGCCTAATTTACACCACAAAAGCTAGCTCAAAGGGAGAAGGATTGCCCAAGCCTTATAAGAAATCCACTCACCTCATTAGCCATCAATGTGGGACTTTTATCATTCTTTAACAGGCATAAAATGAGTCCATCTTTTTTTGTTTGTTACGTAACGTGTCTGCCAAACAAATAAAACACTGCTGCTTCAACGTGTTGTGTTTTTGCTTTTAATCTATCTATTAGAGTAAAGTATTAAAAAATATTTTTAATTTTAACGTAAATTATTAGTTTTATTTTTAAATTATTAGCTCAGGCTTAAAACAGATCTCTACTTGGTTAACTAAACTTGAATAGACTCCTAATCTTGTAACATAAATAAAATATACCTCTAAATTCTCGTCAAAATTATGAGTGTTTTCAATATTTCTCTCGACTTTTTATTAAGAGCTAGCCCTACGTTTCTACAAGAGTTTGAAATCACTTATCATGTCATGTGACAAATCAAAAGTGTATTTAAGTATAGTTAATCAAGAAAATAATATTTTTAAAACTACCAATAATTCATAAATAAAATTAATAATTCACTTCAAATTCAAGTTACTCTTTTATTTTGTGCAAAAAGTTAACGTACTTTTAATTCCTTCAAAAGCTTAGTGCTTTCTGCTTTATAAGCTGAACAAAGAACAGTGAACAGAGAACTCAACTCTCTTTATGTTTCTGACAACTTTACAAATAACAAAATCTTTAAATATCTAATGGGAGTGACAACTTTTGTCCTTATTTCACTTCATTCTCATTTCTACTTTTTTTTTTCTTAACAGAAAATTCGTATAATTATGTGATATTTTGTTCCAACAATAGTAGTACCCCTCGATCTCGTTTGATATGTCACTATTTGCTTTGATATAATATTTTTAAAAAAAATTAAAAAAAATTGTGATCTAAACAATGTGTTAGGGTTTTGCCCTGATTTTCTTACCATAATTTAAGAATTATTTTTCCTTAAAGAAAAGACAAAACATTACCATAAATGTTTTTACTTTTCCTCAAAGGAAAATATAATATTCTTTTATATTTGGTTTATTCTTTCCTTTTAGGAAAAGAGTTTTAGATTAAGAAAAGGTTTGACTCTATAAATATAGGTTTGTTTCTTCTAACACAACAACAATAGAATCAAAGATTCTTGTTTATGGGGAGATCTATTCTCTCTACAATTTCAATGTTTTTCTTTATATTAGTTTTGATCTAATAATATTTTGATTTTTATTATAAGTTTTTGTTATATGATTTATCAACCATATATGATTTGCAACTTATAATCTTCCTCATGACGCCCAAATCTCCCTTCATAACCCATCAAGTGGTACACATGGTTCAACGAGGTTGAAGTTCAAGATGATTTCAAATTAATTTGTAATCAATTTGATGATAATGAAGATTTTTGTCAAACTACATAAGTTTCAATCATATTTATTTTAAGAATAAATAAAATATTTTTAACCCATTTTTAACCCATATATTTTAAACTTTATTTTTAAATCATGGCAAGCAACAATGATGAAGATTTAGAACAAGATTATCATGCAGAAAATCCAGATTTGTTGATTTTCTTAATTTAAGAATTATTTTTCCTTAAAGAAAAGACAAAACATTACCATAAATGTTTTTACTTTTAAAATATAATATTCTTTTATATTTGGTTTATTCTTTCCTTTTAGGAAAAGAGTTTTAGATCTATAAATATAGGTTTGTTTTCTAACACAACAACAATAGAATCAAAGATTCTTGTTTATGGGGAGATCTATTCTCTCTACAATTTCAATGTTTTTCTTTATATTAGTTTTGATCTAATAATATTTTGATTTTTAGTATAAGTTTTTGTTATATGATTTATCAACCATATATGATTTGCAAATTATAAGCTTCCGCATGACGCCCAAATCTCCCTTCATAACCCAACACAATGGTGGTAAATAGTTTCATTAAGTGTAAAAAGAAAAAAATTAAAGTTAATTTTGTTATAGTTATAATAAGGGTAACATTTTTTCGAAAGCAGACTTATATCTAAGAATTGTTTTAGATTTGATAGGTCCCTTCTTGCCATATGACCAACCACCAACTTATATCTTTAACATTAGATGTTATACGCCCGTGTAAGCATGATCACAATAAATTGAGATTTGGTGTATTAATGGATTATTTAGTATGAGAATGTGTAAGATTATTTTATCTTGAGTTTGATTAGTCATATTAGTTGATTTCAAAATTAATAATCTTATTTATACGTTAATGAAATAATTAATTTCATGAGATATCTCAATTCACAAAACAATTTTATTTTTATCTTACTCTTTTACCAAGCGACCCCTAATAGTACGTACAATTCATTTTTACTTATGTACATGGAGAAAATGCCATCTAATAAAATCAAATTGGAGCAACTTAAAATTGAAAATTATTACTATAAGTGCACACATAAAATTCTACTTGCTTTGAAGCATATAAGTAATTGAATGTGAATTGATCCCCTATTGATAACTATTAATTGATTCTAATTTTCACATCACATATTTAAGTCCCTTAATCAAAGGTCTCTAGTATGAGTTATGAATATGAAGAGAATCACACTCCAAGCGCCACCCTCAAATGGTCTTGTAGTACACAATTCAAATTTAGTTGAAACTCTAATAAAGACTCTAAACAATCCGTGAAAACCAACAAATAAAAAAATAGTAAAACATATTTTAATATAATTATAGAATTTCGAAAAGATTACAATGTTCCCAGAATTCCGTAACGTAGATCCAAAATGTTAAAGGCCTGTGGTTCGTAAAGGTTAAATTAAAATATAACTAAACATATTTTGGATTTTCTTTTACGAGATGAGGATATATTATTATTTTCATGTTGTTAGGTACAGACTATGCCTTGGTCTATTTTATTATTTCTAAAAATAAATAAATAAATGATTTGTGCATCCAATTCTTTATTCACTCCTTTAAAGTTTGAATACTTTTAACGAAATTACTGGCTCCGCTACTGCTACCGCTATTTTATATGTAATACATTAGCTCTAAATAAAATGTAATTAACATGTTGTATATTCTAAAATATTAGTAGCTCTTCTAAATCTGCAAATTTTATGATTGAATTATTCATCTGGAATAGGAAATAATATTGAAAAATAAAAAATACATTCACCATCTTTTGACTTCACTTTATTGGATGTCCCCCCTTTTGGGACATAACATTTCTTGCACTTTTAATATAATTCAAATGGAAATAATTAGTGGAAAAAGTTCTTTTTATTCTTACTTTTTTTAATAGAAAAGGAAAGGTAATAGTGTCAATCAATTTTACAAGAACATTTTGGTTTTTGATTTTTTTTCACTTTATTGGATGCGATATGATATCATGATATGGAATCATGATATAATATTATAATATGAAATTATGAGATGAAATTAAAGTTTTGTTTAGACATGCAATATGAAATTTTTGTATTGTATATTTTCTCATAAACATAAAAATCTCATAAGTTGTAAAACTATTAAAATAGTCCCAATTGTTTATTCAATCTTACCAAATAAACAAAAAATTATAAAATCGCATAATAAATTATAAAACTATTTATTCTCCACTTAAGCAACTGTTTCATCTAACTTTAATTCAATAAAAAAATTTGAACATAAATTGTAGTGTACTAGTTTTTAATATAATCTTCCCACATCGTACGAACAATTTCCTCACGTTGAACTTGCATTTCTCGATCATGTGACCGAGAAGACAAACCAGCATTGTTACTTTGAGCCATTTGTTGGTCAATATCACTGCAGTTATATTTTTATGCTCATAGACCATAAATATTTCATCAGTCCTTTGGTATTCTCGCAAATAATTATGTAACACTGCACAAGCTATGATAATTTTCACTGCATCAATTTGATATGCTATGTTGTTCAAATAGATATAACTATAAGTTGTAATAAATACAAAATGGTAGAAGTAATAAATTAGGTGTTGGAATAAATGAAGAGAACAAATTTATTAATCTACAATCGGTTGGTGTGAGTTAAAGTTACTATATGTTGGTGAGAATAATAAATTTTATTTACATATGAAATAAATGGTTAGTAGATATAAATGTGGGTTGTTTTAACAAAATATAAACTTGTAGATCAATTTTTGTATTAAAAATATCTCAAATCATGATATGAAATTTCCATATCATGGTTTTTGGAGAATATGGAATCACATCTCATGATATGGAATCATGAGATGGAATCAGCGTAAAATCGCACGTCCAAATGCTAATTCCATCTCACGATACCATATCATGATATTGTATCACATGACCAAACGCCTACTTAGGGCCCGTTTGGCCATGCGATATGGTATCATGATATGAAATCATGATATGATATCATAATATGGAATTATGAGATAAAATTAAAGTTTTGTTTGGACATGCGATATAGAATTTTGATGTTGTATATTTTCTCATAAACATAAGAATCTTATAAGTTGTAAAACTATTAAAATAGCCCAAATTGTTTATCCAATCTTACCAAATAAACAAAAATTTATAAAATCACATAATATATTGTTACATTGCTATTTGTTCTCCACTTAAGTAACAGTTTCATCTAACTTTAATTCATCAAACTTTAATTCAATAAAAAAATTAAACATAAATTTTAGTGTACTAGTCTTTAATATTACTCAACAATCGGTTAATGTGAGTTAAAGTGACTATATGTTGGTGAGAATATAATAATAAATTTTATATCGGTGAGAATAATTAATTTTTAAAAAGTAATGATGCCATTATAAATTTTATTTACATATGAAATAAATGGTTCGTAGATATAAATGTGGGATTGTTTTAACAAAATATAAACTTGTGGATCAATTTTTGTATTAAAAATATCTCAAATCATGATATGGTTTTTCCATATGGTTTTTAGAGAGTATTAAATCATATCTCATGATATGGAATCAGCGTAAAATCACATATCCAAACGTTGATTCCATATCACGATATGGTATCGCATGGCCAATCGCCTACTTAGTATGATATGATATGAGTAAGAACTAAAATTTATTTTTTCCATATCAGATTGTTAGTCCTATTTTAATATGGTATAGAGTCTAAAAAAATAATGTTTTTTTTAATCTTATGATAGTCAATTAAAAAAATATGTCAAATATACTAAAATATATTTTAATTAACCTTAAACATATTAATATAAAAAAATTAAAAATTAAAAGTTGCTAAAAAAAAAAAAACTTAGAGCCAGTTGGATTGGCTTAAAAAATAGTTTTTAAGTTAAAAATAAAAAGTAAAATGATTTTTAAGTCAAAAAAATAAAAAGTAGGGGGAAATCTACTTTTGATTTTTAATTTATTTTAAGTCATTTTAAACTTATTTTAAGTTATTTTTAACTTATTTTAAATTATTTTTTATATTTATCAAATACTTTTAAGCCAATCCAAACACCCTCTTATTCTACCAATGCAATCATGCATCCCCTGCAATAATTAGAGGCCTACATGAATGTACAATAATGCATATTAATCATGAAGCACTGAAAATAATTAATTTATCTTTGATACTATTTCTATTACTCGTCTCTTTTCTCCCTTCCAATATAAAAATAAAAGAGTGTAATCATTACCTTTTTTGTTGCATATTGGAAACAAAATATAAAATCTAGTTCATTATCTTTTTACTTGAAGCTTTAAAATAAGATCCGTTACACAATAGGTATTCTAAAAAATATTTGAGTTGTATTGCTTAGCTTATTTGCGATTAATGTATTACTTTTACATGTTCATAATGTTGTTGTTAATTATCATCGATTATATTATAAGATTATTTTTGACGAAATATGTTCATTTTATCTTCTGATAGACAGGAAGAGACAGAAAACAACCGTATTTTGTGGCGCATGATGCACTGATATTGCAAAGACAAAGAATGAGTTCACAACGCTTCAATAAGCTACTTGAGTGACTAATGACTAAAGCTAAAAGGAGAAAATGAGATGGACTCTAAATTGTTGAGCACCCTGAGGAATGTACGGACAATCTTCTCAACTTGAACTTACATTTCTTGTTCATATGACTAAGAAGCCAAACCAATATTGTTACGTTGAATCATTTGTTGGTAAATAAATTTAATAAAAAATAATGAATATGATAAATATAAACGGGACAGTAGAAATTGATTTGAGTAATAATAAATTCTACGCTAGTGAGAATAATCATTATATGAGATATAAATGTTTTGAAAATTAATGATATGAATTATAAAATTTATTTATATATGAAATAAATGATTAGTAGATATAAATATGAGGTTGTCTTTACAAAATATAAACTTGTAGGTCAATTTTTGTATTCGAAAAAATTCCAAATCATGATTTTTAGAGAATTTGAAATTTCATCTCATGATATGCATAAAATCGCATGTCCAACAGCTAATTTCATCTCATAATTTTATATTGTGATATGAAATTGCATGTTCAAATGCCTATTGTTTCAAACTTACAAAATAGTTTGGATTAATTAAATTGTTACACACCCTATTTCAAATAAATTTAACTCATTTTTCTAGTAACCATATTTTAGGCTAATTTGGCACCCTACCATGGGGACTTACCATCAAATAATTGTCCTAAAAGTTATTTTAATTTTTGGTTGATTTTATGTTTCCAAGAAAAACAATGGCTGACGAACAACATTTGGCACGTGCGTCAAAGACGCCCCTCAGCGCACCTCCATTACTTATTTTATTACTGCTTCTCAATCTCTGTATTACGTCAAGAATGCATAACTATGATTGAATATAAATAGGTCCACATCGTGATCTAGGGTTACGGTTGATAATAAAATTTTAAAGTGACAGAAAATAAATTACAATTACAAAAATAATATGAAAAAACATAATTTATATTTCAGTAATTTTTTTTATATAAATTAATGTATGACTGACATATTTAAGTTTGTTAATGTCTATAGTTTTTAGTATTATTCTTTCATTCATATTTTTATATTTTATTTTTGGTTCAATGATTTTGTGATATCCCTGTGCGTTATGGATTTTAGAATGCCTATTAAAATAAAAAATTAATAATCGCTGCCTTGGCAGGGAAATTCCCTTCCGTTTTTTTTTTTCTTTAAATTGTTCAAACATTCACATGATTTTTTTTTTTTTTTAAAAAAAAATTACTGAATTCGCTGCCAAGACAGCGATTATTTAAAAAAAAAAAAAACTAAAATCGCTACTTGTGGAGCGATTTCCATTTTTTTAAAAAAATTTCTGATAGAAAATTGCTGCTAATTTTAATAGTAAAAATATATTTTTTGTAACAACGCTGCCCAGCGACTTTTTTTTAAAAAAAATTCGCGAAAAACGCTGCTCGGGCAGCGATGTTCTAAAAAAAAAGGAAATTTTTTTTTGGACAAAATCGCTGGTAGGTCAGCGATTTTGATTCTAACGGGGTAACGGCGTCAGAAGAAGACGTGAGGAGCGTTTTTTTCCTTTTGGTTAAAAAAAAATTGATGTACCCCTTTGGAATTTTTGACATTTTTTTTTGCCCTTTAGGCTCCGGACTCCTTTATATAGGCATGAACTAGGGTTTAGGGATTAGCCTCCAAAAATCCTAATTAGAATAGAACACATATTGTAGAGTCCCAACTAGAATTAAACACGTCTTGTAGAGTCCAACAAAATTTCAATATCTACCATTCCGATACCGGTAGAGAGGGTATTAATTAATCTTTGGAGGTTATCAATGTTGATGTGCACTTTAATTTAAATTAGACGACAAAGAATCTTACCCCATATTGCCACATCAATATATAATATAGTGCAAGTACGTTGGAGTCTTTTTCTGATAAATTTCCTTATATATGTAAAAATAAAATAAAATAAAGGCATCGATTATGAAATGTTTTATAAGGTCAAATATAGAGAAATCTAATTGAATTTATACATCCATTTAGCATAGTCAATTCAAGAGTTCGGAGCTAAAATGATCACTTTTTTCACTAAAATGGAAAAAAAGGGTCACTTGTTTTAATAATTAACCAAAACGGACAATTCACTCAACCTTGAACTGTCATCTGCCATCGTTAAGTCAAAAGACATTTCGCTCAAGATTGAGCAATTTATAATTTGTCAACTTTGGCTAAACTTTAAGTAGTTGGTTAAAGTCTTAATATAGATCCTAATAAAAGCAACTATTTGCTGTTATTTCTGAAATTACTTTTTATATGTACTGGTAGGACTATTTGCCTTAGAAGTCTTGGTGGATGTCATTATACTGTATAGTTGTATCAATGAAAGAAAACATAACATCATGAAATATCGCAATACATGTAAGTTGATTTGGACATTACGATTTTGAGATGAATGTTGATTTCTTAAGAAAGTTAGATGACACATATATATATATATATCTTTGAAACATTGGCCCAACTATAGTCACTGAGTACTTAAGATCTTATTGAAGATTTTGTTTTGTGAAGATTATGGATTGAGGTAGGTATGTCAATAGGACGGGGCAAATCTTGATCCGATAAGATTTTAATCTACTTTATTCTGTTTTATTTTAATAAAATGAATATTTTATCCCGTTAAGTCATGCCCCTGCCCTATTACGCCCCCACACTGCCGTATTTACGTGTCAATTTGTTTTTTTTCCACTTTTTAATGTTCTATTTAATTTTTAAAAACATAAATATCAGTATCATGGAGACTAACAAAAATAATTGTCAGAAAACTAACAATTGTCAGGTATATAAATGCCTTTTAATTATACCACACACACACACACACACATATATGAAAGAGGAAAATGAACTGATGATATTTAGTTGAAATAATGGGCCAAAAGTTTGACACAATCTACCTTTAAATTTATTATCTTTTGACGCGTTTTAATCTATCCCATCCCGTTTAAATGTTACTTTATCCTATCTAGCCCCGCCCTTGTCGCATCTTATTGTCATCCCTACGACGCTACCCCATTGGTAGCATTCTTTTTGGGAAAAAAAACAAGATATATAAAGGTAGAGATGGTACTTGCCAATAGTGACTTGGTGGTATGTACTCTCCAATTGACCTAATTCTTTGGACATCCATTCTCATATTTCAACACACATTTTGGAGTGCTATATGTACACAACATGATAAACGTGTACTTTGTACCATTGTAATTTAATACTTTGCCATTTTTCATCCACCATATTAATTCATGAATTTCTTTGGTAAGAAGCTTATACTTTGTAATTTTTCCGTCTTTTTTACTTATTCATATATATGTTACATTCTATTTGAGAAAGTATTAAATAAATATTTATTTACTAGGTTAATTTTATTTTAATTAATTAAATAAAAAAGGTCAAAATTATTTTTAAACTATGCAAAATAGACCACTTATAAACTATATTACATTTTGAGATAAAAAAAATACTTCCGTCGTTATCTCAAGAGACCACAAATATCCTCAAAAGTTAATAACCTCGATGTTATCTTAAGTGATGCAATACAAGAAATTAGACCTTTAGCAACGACAACCATCCGTCATAATATTTTTCTTTCAAGACTTTTTACGATACTTTTACATGAAATCGTCTACTAAACTCATTTATCAACAAAAAAAAAAGGTGGTGTTGATGAATGAAAAGAAGAAAGTCTTCACAATTTTTGTATTATTAATGAAATTTAACGGACTCTTTTGAGTTATCGATAAAACCATTAAAAAATCTTGAAGTAACGTTAACCAAATCGAACCGATTGACCAATAACATAAATACAAAGCCGATTACAAATTGTTAAGATGATATCAATAAATTAATAACATTTTTTTTTCAGTTCAATTTATTGAATAAACTGAAATTTGCGCACCACAGCCTACCAACTAGTTGCTCTTTTGCTATCTAGCACGCCACTTTATTTTTAAATTTTTTATTGACTTCAAAAAGTCCAATATTTTATTTTCCTTAAAGTATATTTTTACAATTATATCTCAATCACAAACAAATTGAAATATAATAATATGCATCAATCACTATCATATCAAATGAAAATAATCTCTTTTTTTTTTTTTCCAATGCAACATAAATCTATTATAAAGTCAAAATACTCATAGAAAATGAATAGGATGAATATTCTGATATCGGATCTCCATCATAAATCAAATTTATTACAATTCGATCGACTACTATTTTGATTGTGACCTTAATGATTGTGTTGTGCCAAATAAATATAAATACCGACCCTTCTCCAAACCCCGCACATAATGAAAGCTTTAATACATCAGACCGCGGATTGGAGGAAATACAGTATTTTTATGACATGGAGGGTGTTGTTGGTAAGTCACTTGCATAACGCATTTGGGTTCCAACAACACCATTTATAAAGAAAAATATAAAGACTAGGGTAAGGCAAAATTTACATGTATAAATTGCCTAATGATAATAGTCTGCCATTATAATCAATATGTACATTCATTAGCCAAATGCAGTTGCCAGCACTTCCCTTTCCACTCTCCCAAATCAAGCTGTTGGAAAGATTGGCATTCAAAGAAACCAAGTTGGAACAAAAATATGAACCCCTAAGATTTCAGTTTCAGAAAAATGTCTGGCATCACTTTGACATAATAATTTAGTTGCAAAAAAAAAAAAAGGATTAAAATTTCTTGAAAAGGTAGCAGGGAATATTTCATTTACTTCTTAGAACCATCAAATGAGTTGTACAACAGCTGCTACGCGGATTGCTCCATTTTGGAGAAGGTCAGATACTTCATCAAACAACAGGGCCGAGCGCCAGCCCCATCCTTTGGGAGCTTTTGGCAGAAGAGTTCCAGTTTGTTTGAAGCTGCCAAACACCATCACTTCTCTCTTTGAAGGAAAAATCAACTGGTTTACCAAATTATTGACAGGAAAAAAAAAAGAAGCAATTTTAGCATGACATTTGCTGAAGATAACAAAACAAGGGCATTGAAACTTAGCCTTTGTAAGTTCACCTGATATCTAGCAGTAACCTTTTCACGGGAATCGACATACATATGCACCTGAATACACAATACAGAAAGGATCATCAAGGACGAGGAGAAAATCAATGTTCACTTAGAATATTACAAAAACAAGAGAGAAGGGAAAGGAGCGGGAGGAGGACCTATCATATTTTACTTGTATTAATCGTTCTAATTAATTAGAAGCTTCAGAACTCAGATATACATATAATGTTCATGAATGGTTTTGGTGAGGATTAAGTATAAGAAAATAAAATGCTGATCAACACTTAAAAAAACTTCTATGTATTCACGAATTTAAAAGGAAAAGTTCACCTTTCTAACAGGATCAGCTATTTCTGCCTTCCTACGATGAAGAAATAGCCCTGATATAACAACATATCAACAAAGTTACAAAAGAGGTAATAAATCTATTTTCATCATGCAGACAATTGTAGAGTAATACAATATTACCAAGTGTTCGGCGTCCCTGAGGGTCTTCATCACTGAAAGCCTGAACACTAACCTAGAGAATGCAAAATACTAGATTGATTAACTCCTTATTGGTTGCAATAGCAAAAATCTTCTGAAGAGCAAACTCAATCATTTGCATTTTCCCCCGAAGAAATACGTGAGTAAATGAAATGCAATCAAGAGTTGAAAGATTCACAAACCTTCCATAACGAACCAGCATAAAAAAATTCTGGAGAGTGTTTGACTTGGCCATCATTAAGCCTGAGAACATCGTGAAACTCAACCCTGTGAAGCAAGTCAGGTGTAAGTAAACACTTCTGTTAGCCATAAAGAGAATGAAAGGATTCTATTTTCATAAAGAGGGCACTGTATTCAGAACACAGAACAGAAGGAAATTTACACGAAACTTAGAGGTCTGGCTACTGTAAAATTGAGACTCCTGCAATTAGAGAGATTGTTTATGATGGATTTCATTATCCAAATAAGGAAACATGGAGAAGCGCATAAGAATCTCCCTGTCTCAACTGTTCATTTGTAGGTTACAAAAAGGTAATCAAACATTTTCAGGTAATTCGAATGATTGCATCTTTTGAAGGGCAAAAGGTGCATGTTTTCTACCAAATGATTGCATCTCTTAAGGGAAAAAAGTTGCATCTTTCTGTTCAATCCTAAAAAGTATAACATGGAAGAACCATGAGAATCTTCATAAAGATTTCAAGAAGAAATTTTATGTCCCTGATTTTATGACAAAATTGTTTTAGAATGTTTTTTTCCGATAAGTCGTTGACGTAGGATATCTGAGAGTTGAAAGGGTAAACACAGAGATATGGCCAGAGCGACAGCTTTATTTGCAGTTTCTGAAGCTAACAGATCAAATGAGCAATATATTAATGATATGGAAAGGTTCACCTTATTACAAAATGTGAACTGGTCACTCATCATGTTTCATTATAATCAAAAGAACATTCAAGCATGTTGGCTGTATTTGTCTCTTCAATGTAAAGAGAAAATACAATTTCTTCTCAATGGTTACAAGTTGCATGCTTAGGAGCTACATAAACTGATACTTCGAAAAATTAATCCAAGAAAGGAAGTTTACAGAACCTAATCTATGGAACTCATTTCACATGCAATGGATTGCCATAATGCAGAAGCCAACCAAACATAGCAGAAAGAATAACTTACCCAAACCGAAAGGGAGGAAAGTGACTTAAAGGAGTTTTCATATCCAATGATATAGAAGTACTTCCATTCTCCCACTCTATTCCCATTGCATGTTCAGACGAGCCTAGCATCTGGGGGGAAATACTGCTTGAACTTGGGCCAACAGTTGATGGTCCTTCCAGTCTGCTTTGCAGTTGTGTCTCATATCCCCTATCAACCCGTTCAACATGAATATTAGCACTATTGCTTCCTTCTTGGCTGAGCCCAACCAGAGCAGTTAGTCCATCTCCAGCAAGATCCCCGCTCTGTTCTGCTCTATTTTCTGGGTCATCATTGGCAGGAGATTGCTGACAGTTCCGGTTGCCCATACCAAGTGGTACACGAGAGAAAACAAAACGAGTTGGAGGCCAAGCAACTGCAGGCACAAATGTAGATCCACGTCCAATACCAGCTAGACCATCATTGGGGCCCCTAACATGAACCCGAACAGGCCTAAACATGCCACTTCCTTCCCTGTGAGGCGAGTCAGTGGCATACATATTTCCTATATTGTTGGATTGATTGCTCTGATCATGCTCTGACATGTAATATCCAGCAGCCGCGACTCCGCGTGAATTTCCAAATGGCTGCCGACAAGCACATGCCATACTCACAAGGCAGCAACTTTTGCAAGTGTCAGCACCAATTTCCTGTACCCGCTGGCTTATGAGAATCTGCAAAAAAACACAAGCAATTTAAGAGCAAAAATAAAATTAGGAAATAAGATATCTACTATGATTAGGAATGTAGACAGGCAGACTATTCTGTCAGCTATCAAATTTTTTCTAAAAAAGAGCAAAATGGGGAATAAATATAGTTACAGACCTGTAGCCACAACCCGTCATTCACAGCTTTGCAAGGAAACCCCATTTCTTCAAGTTGCTTTCTCACACTAAGAAGTGCATCAAATGACATGTTACAATATAAAAGTGAGCCACCCTCAAAAATATTGGCAAAGGCATAATAATCTTCTCTACTTACTCCTGAATGAGCATTTAGGCAAGTTTTGACTTCTCTCCGGCCCACAGTTCTACCACCCCAAGATAGAGGAGTGAAATTGCATCTTTCCCATTCATTCGGAGTCATCAAATTACAGGATGAGTCCATTGATGAGAAGTTCCTCTGATCCCCACAAAGCCAACTGTTGTTATTCAATTGATAGCATGAATCTTCTTCAGATGGCCCTTCCACACCCATACCATTGCCCCCTAATCCACTAGCTCCAGTACTAATTGGCATTTCAAAATAAGAACATGAAGATCTGACTTCATCAGCATATAAGAATGAGTTATTTGATGAAGGACGTCCACTGTTGCATGGGTATCTTGACTCCGAGTCTGACTGAAGACAAGCTGATTCTTGCATCTTTTGTTTAGAGTTAGGCACCTCAGTGAGGGAATCAACAATACAATCTGCAAGCTCAACCAAGATATTTTGACCGTTGTTACAACCATCAATTCCATCTTTTAAGCTTAGGTGTCCTAGTCCAGATTCCACCCTTCTGTCATCAGTTAAATCCGTTGGCACTACTCTGGAAACATCAGGAATTGTACTTGTTCCAACTCCAGAACCAGAACATTTTTCTTCATGATTTTCTGCCTTGCAAAGAGCATTTTTTGCAAGAAGTGTACATAAAGCTAGTTCAAACCTGCTCAGATTTGCAAGCAGAAAATCAAGATAGAGAAAGAGTTATCATGCTAAACTAAAATTTCAAATATCATTTTAGCAAGTCCTACAAAAAGCAGCCACAGTTCTCACCGTTTCTTTTCGGTAGGGACCCATAACTCGTCTGAGATCAGTAGAGCATTTAGTGTTGGAGCAGAAAGTTTTGGAAGGACCTGGTCAAAAGACAGTTGACAAGCCAACTATTTATCATCTCATGGATTTCATCATAACTCAAATAAGAAAAGAGAATCATGCATATGCAATTTTTTTTTTTTGATAAAGGTATAGAACATGCATGCGAGAAATTGAACTGCAGACAGGTACTATCTTAAGAACAAAACAAGGTATCCACTCTCCACATGCTTATTTGTGGCTGGAAGCTAGGTAAGTTGCTTTAACAAAGCCGCTAAAATGGAAATAAGCCCATGTCAGAAGATATGCAGGAATCTCTACATATGTGAATTATTCGCTATGTTGCTCGGACTTTTCAAAAAATGTCAAGGGGTGCATGTCGCATTCACCAAAAGAAGTGTATTCTTGGAGAATCCGACACGGGTGCAGCATCGAAAGTGAAGAGTCCACACAACTTAGATTATTCGAAAAGAAACTGCTGTAGATATTTTGCATTGTCTAATGAATTGCAACTTAAGATAAAACTCTTATCCCCAGTTGCATCACATGTTCAAAAGAAGGTATTTTCATGATAGCAATTCAACAACAAAAAACTTGCACCACTAAGCCCTTGGCATGCAAAACATCATTTTAGCACCTTGATGTGAAAGTGCAGTTTGTTAAAGACATACTTGAGGTTCATAAAGAGTTTGGAATAACTGAAAGCGCTGACATGCACATTGAGAGAGGCATTTACTTATCGTTGCAATAAATTAGGAACAGAAGTGCTTTTCTGGAGAAAATTAGTTTCTCCTAGTATCACACTAAATTGGTAAAGTAGCAGCCTGAAAATTAGAAGGAAGATAATTAACTGATACTCAAATACATGTGGTGTAGCAGAGTGTCTTTCTTTTGATAAGGTAATAGAAATATGGTACAACAGAGTTTCTACTAGGCTTTGCAACATGCGCCTCCGGAAAAAAAAAGCTGTTAATTTAAATAAAAGGAGAAAGTAGAGAGGCAACATCCAATATTCACTGCTTAAAACCTTAGCATGGTTTCCAAATAGTTACCTCTTTCAACTCTATAGCACCACTTTGACATAAGTATCCCCAACAAGCATTTCTAACTCGTTCACCATGTAAACCATAATCTTGGTTTTCTGCGAACACCTAAGTTCCAAAACAATGTGGTTAGCAAAATGCATGAACGCATGGATGATGAAGTAAAAATATTGAGCAGCAATCTGGAACCTGGTACGTTAAGAAATTTGATGTCCACAATTCGGATATGATGAAGTCTGTGCAAATTGCACATAAATCCTGCATGAAGAATGTTAAATCTGTACTGTTATGCCAAGGAGGAAAATTAGTTATCGAGCAAAAGATTAGACACATCAATCAGCAAATTCAGGAGGATTTTTGTTGGTTGAGAAATCAAAGTAATTATTGATAAATGATAACACACCAAGAAAATGTCAGCTTTATAAAAAGTGCAATGGCACTGTACATCACACCTCCAAAATTTCAACCATCAACAGATGTAGGTATTTCCACTTTGCACCAAAATATCAGTAGGGAAAAAAAGAACTCTTGACTCTTGAAATAGAGCTCTCTACATCCTTGAAATTCAGTCACATATTTTCAAGTGTTCTTGATATTCTGAGAGGGTGTCTCTAACCTAAGAATTCTTAAGACTGTATGTCGAATTTTGATTCGGATTGAGAAAAGACTACGGGATTTGTTCAATCAATTGTTGTAAAGCCCCGTGGATTTCTAAAATTGATAGAGACTAATTTCGAGCTTAAGGATGTGATTTAATCAAATTCGAGTCACCTGGAGTTACGAGTATAACAAAGTCACGGGAACAGTTGTAATTAACATTGATATAGCTTGGAATAGATTACAATTCGATGGTACAAGTGACTGAATTAATTGGATGAATCAGTGTTATCACATTGTCTAGGAATAATTAATTACCTATGATTGAGAAATAATCTATGGGAGTAATCATTTTCCACAGATTAGCCATTGATATGTTATGGGAACAAAAAATATTAGTTATCAGATGCAGTTGAATAAATGACTTAAGAAATGGAATAAAGGGATGCTACATGTCAAGTGAACAAGGGTGGTAGGGGTAAAAGGAATTGGAGGCAAGGATTTTAGCTGGTCAATGGTATAAAGGTGCATAATGGATAGATGCCAAGGATCTAAAATCTGTTAGTTGGCAGCAATTAACGAAACAGAACAGTGACTCTTTACTATTGCACCAAGTGAGGTGTCAATTTTTTTTAGAACCTGGGACAGGTCGCGCGTCACACCTCGCGCCTATCCCCACAATGCAGCTGCTGAAGTCTTTTAAATGCCTTAAGGGTGAGATGTTTTATTTGTTTGGTTCAAGTTCTTGGGGGTTAGAGAGCAGGAAGAGCTCCTACTCCGTAAATGCTGCCTTGAGGTGAGTATTAAATACATTGCTTGGTAGATTTGGTTCATTAAATACATTTCTGAACTCTCCAACATTATGAAAATTATAGATTTTCGATCACAAGAGTATCTCAAGAACTCAAGTCTTGAAAATCCTAGGGTTTCACAAAGAGATAATCCCCTCACTCCAACCTTGCCACTAGGTACATAACCTAGTTGACTCTACCTGTTGTGTCGGTGATGGTATAGTACTCCCAGTGAATGATGAAATCTCACATGATTTTGATCAAGCTTTAATTCTAAAAAATGAGGACTTAGGAATGTGTTTACTTTTTTTTTTTTTGAGAAGGTAACAATTTGTATTTCTATTTCCAAAAATCAAAACCTGCCACAACATGTTACAGGTTCCTAATTACAGATTAAAAGAGTATAAACAGAAGATCTTCAATCCTATGACAAAATTACAGGGATCCTAAGACATTCACAACTGATTCTAGATCTTCCATATACTCCTGCTTACACCAAAAATGAAACATCACAAGACAATTCATCTTCATCTTCTGAGTAGTGTTGCTCTTGTTCTGATGACATCTAAGGTTCCTTTCTTTCCACGTTGACCACCAAATACAAGCTGGGATGATTTTCCATCTCTCCCTATGTCCTGAGATGTTGGCATAACTACTCCATATCTTCAGGGTTTGAGTTACTCTCCTTGGCATCACCCACTTCAGTCCTTTTTTATTGATGAAGAGGTCCCACAGCTGGTTGGTTATCCTACAGTGAAGAAACAAGTGAGTCACAGTCTCTGCCTTTTCCCCACATAGGAAACATCTAGGGCTCAATTGGATACCCCTCTTCATGAGATTTTCCTGAGTCAAAACAGCCTGTTTAGCAAGTAGCCAAGTAAAACAAGACACTTTGTAGGGAATTTTGGCTTTCCAAATCATTTTCCAGGGCCACCCATTGATCTGGCTATTAAAAGGGTTGAACTTTTTGTAAGCCCCCTTGACACTGAATCTTCCTTGCTTGTGATCCTTCCATTCCAGGCAGTCTTGGACAGTGTTTCCTCCTCTGAATTGTTTCAGAGTTCTGTAGAATTCTACGACTCTCTGGATTTCCCAATCATTGAATGGTCTTCTAAAGCTCAGATTCCATCTTTGGTTTGACCAAACCTCTGCCACAGTACTCCTCTGTTGTAGGTTGAGGATGAACACATCAGGGAAAAGTGTTTTTAAGGGACCTTGTTCCAGCCAACTATCTTCCCAAAATGAGACCTTCACACCATTTCCAATTTTGATTTTGCAATTCCCTCTAAGTTTTGGCCATAGTTTCCTTATGGTTCTCCAAAGGCTAGTTCCATAAGTGTTGGTCACCATGCTCGTTGACCAATGATCTTCCATTTCATATTTTGCCTGAATCACCTCCTTCCACAAAGCTTGCTCATTGGAGGCTAGTCTCCAGAGCCATTTCATTAGTAGACAATGGTTCTGAGTCTTCAAGTTTCTCACCCCTAGACCTCCAACTTGTTTATTCCCAATCAAGGCTGCCCATTTGACCAGGTGAAATTTTTTTTTCTCGCTGTTGCCTTCCCATAGAAAGTTCCTTCTTAGAGCATCCAATCTACCAATTACTCCATCAGGGATAGGGAAAAGGGACATCATATAATTAGGCATAGAATCCAAGACACTATTAATAAGTGTTAGTCTTCCCCCTAGGGAAAGATATTGGCTCTTCCAATTCACTAATCTTCTTTCACACTTTTCAATCACCCTATTCCAAATACCTAAAGACCTGCTATTTGCTCCCAGAGGCATCCCTAGATAAGTCGTAGGGAGGTCACCAATTCTTCCACCAAGGGTCCAGCGGAGAGGATAGGTCGGAACTACATTAATGGATATAAGAAGCTCTTGTTCCAATTTATATGAAGTCACACACTTTCAAACAGAATAAAAATCACCCTCGGATCACGAGTTGTTCTTTATTGGCATCACAAAATATGAGAGTATCATCTGCGTATTGTAAATGCGTGATCTCGATTCGCATCCCACTGCTTTGATATTTTGAATCCCTTTAACCAAAGGTTCTCTCGGCTTTTCAAAGATATCACTTAGCCCTTCCATTGCAATGATGAATAGAAAAGGTGATAGAGGTCACCTTGCCTTAGGCCTCTTTGGGCAGAGAAGAAGCTGTAGGGGAGCCATTGATAAGAACCGAGTATTTGTGATTTGAATGCAATTTCATCCATCTTAGCCATCTACCACCAAAACCTCTTTTATCAAGAGTTTCCACAAAAGCGCCAATTTAGGTGATCATATGCCTTACGTATGTCCACTACAGAGAATTCTGAGCCTTGCTTCAGTTCTAGAATCCACACACTCGTTTGCCATGAGGATGGCATCCATTATTGCCTACCTTTAATGAAGGCCAACCGCTGAGCGTCCACTAGTTTATGCATCACCTTTTTAGTCTCTCGATGAAGCTTTGAAATGATCTTGTAAACACTACCAATTAGGTGATTAGTGCAAGTCGATAAGTTCCTTTGCACCTATCTTTTTGGGAATCAAGGCAACATAAGTTGAGTTGAAGCTTTTCTCAAAAACACATCTCTCATGGAAGTTCTTAACAAAGATTAATAACTTCTACTCCTATGACTTCCCAATGGTGAGTAAAGAAAGCCATGGTATAACCATCGTGCCAGTGCCTTGTCTCCGGCACAAAGCTTTACACTCTCCCATATCTCTTGATTCTCAAATTCCTTTTGAAGCATAAGATTATCTTCTTCAAATTGCGTGTCCTCCTCGCAATTGCACGAGGGTCTCAGGTGTCTCGGTTTGAGTACAAATCTCGATAGAAATCCACTATCGCTTTCTTTATAACTTGGACTCTTGATCGCTTCCCCATTCACATTTAATTCATCAATGTAGTTATACCTTTTGTGTGCATTGGCGATTCTATGGAAGAATTTAGTGTTATTGTCACCTTGCTTCAACCAATTAACCCTTGACCTTTGTCTCCATGATATCTCCTCATACTTGGCAATGTTCTCAAACTCTAGGAGAAGTTCGGCCTTTGAGTGTATCTCCTCCACATTGAGAATTCTCGGTCTGTGTTTCCTCAAGTTCACAGAAGTTGCTGAGTATACTTTGTTTTGCAAGGCAAGATTGCTCGACTGACTTGCTCGATCCTTAGTTTGTTTTTAAAGCCTTTAGTTTGAAAGCTAGAATAAAATCAGTCTTCCTTCACGTATTACGGAAGTCCACCACTCCTTGACCCTTTCCAAGAAACCCTCGGTGTGTAACCACCAATTTTCGAATTTGAAATAAGATTTCGCAGCTCCCGCCCACATCGCAACATAATCGAGTGTGATCGGATGTTACTTCGGTAGAAGCGATTGCTTAATGTTTTGAAGCCTTCATCCCATTCATTAGACACCGGAATCATCTAATCTAGCCGCAACATCATGTATGTTCCTTTCCTCCAAGTATATTTACCACCGCTAGTTGAGGGTCCAATGATTGAGTCCATAATGAATTGAAAAATCATTCATTGCTTTTGATATTCGCCGCGATTCTTCTTCTCGAAGGATATCGGATTGTGTTAAAGTCTCCACAAACCACCGGGCCCATTGGCCGGACCTCACGATCCAACCTCCCACGGACTTCTTCTCTTTCTTCTATTGTTAGGAGCATAGACAGGTAAGGAGCCGTGAATTCGATTCTTGCACAGAAGCGGCAAGATATAGAATAAGCTCCTACATCTTTGGTAGCTCATCTCCGGACTTTCCCGTCCCATAAAATTAGAATGCCCCTCTAGTCCCACTAGCTTGAGTTGATGAACTTTACTCTCTATTAGCCCACAAATCTTTGACAACGTTGCTGATATCCCCCTCAATCTTAGTTTCTTGGAAGCAATACACATCTGCTTTCCATTCATGAATTAGATTCTTGATAACACACCTCTTGTTTGCCGGGTTAAGGCCTCTCACATTCCATGTGATTATCTTCTTGTCATTGGGAACTTGGGCGTATATCCCCTTTGCTTCTTGTGCCATTGCTTCAAATTGCTTCCACACTCTAAGCTTTTCAATTCTTTTGACCACTTTTATTATTGGTGTTGCTTTACTGGTGTTTGCCCTAATATCTTTGTTGATTTTCCTCATACCGTCAATCTTCATGAATAATGATAAAGCTTCATCTTTACACCCCTTGATGTCCACTCCAAATTCCTTGGCCAGTTTGTTTATGTTCTGGTGGATCCAGATAGGAACATCAAATTCTGGATCATCCCTTCTTCAGGTGAGTTGATTTAGCGTACGAGTTCTTCAAATGAGTCAAGCTGATGCCTACTTGATGCTTTGAGGGTTGTTTCCTTGTATGCATGTGGCTTTCTTGCCGGATGATCTCTGAGGTATCTACAATATTCCCCATTGTTGTTACTGCTCCTCTCTTCTCCTTCAAAATTTCTTTCTCTCTCAAAATTAACCCCTGCGCTGTTACTAGCTCTTCCGCCTGATGTGTAGTAGTGGAGAAGGAGGTAATTAAGTTGGCCTCTAATTCCACTACAATTGGGTCCATTAAGAGAGAGAAAGAAATTTCTGTAGGCAGCCCATTTGACATGGATTGGGCCAGAATATTTGGGCCCAATTTTTTCCCCTTATTTACTAAGATAGATTTCTTAGGAAGAATAGAGTGGTGGGCCCTTGAATTACTTATGATATCACGTGCTGGGCCAGCTGGCCATTTTGAAATTTCTGGGTCATATGAGGACCCCACGTGGCCAGTCACTTCTGTAAACCCTAAAAGGCTGTCTTCCCCCTTTTGACTGGACACTTCTTCAGACCATTGGATATTAATGGGTATTTGTCTCCGTTCAACAGAGATCACTCTTGCCGGTGTCTCCACCCATATTTGCACTTTGAATGTCAAATCTCCATAGGTCAGCTCCACTGTGCTCGGAATCGACTCGCCATCTCCTCGCACCTTCAGCCTTGCCCATTTGAGGTGATTGCGTAATTCTGTCTCTTCTTCCGTACAGATCAAGCCTCCACAGAGATTTCCGATCTCTCGAAAAACTTTTTGGGACCACAAATGGAGAGGGAGTCCCACTACTCTTATCCAAACTTGATTCGGTCTCTCAAAAATGGCGTTTGAGGTTGGTGACCACCATTGAAGGCTGAATTTGTAAGATTTCCAGAACCAGTCCCCCCTTACTATGTGATCAAGAATGTCTATCGGGAATTCGAAGAGAAATCGATTCCCCCCCAGATCGAAGATATTGATTCCATGATAGTGCCTCCAAGTGCTTGCAACCCATCGTCGGATCTCTGATAAAGTAATGCTTGGGATTTCCTCCGGTAGGGATCCGACCACACTCTTTGCTAGCGACTCGTTCTGAGTTGTTGAGATGGCATCTGATATAATGAGTGAATTCCCTTTTTGTTGAATCCTCGCACCATTTAATTCCCTTGTAGCCCATTTATTGTTCCTGACAATGTCTGAATATAATAAACCCTTCTCAGTTTTCCTATGTGGTGTTTTACCTATCGGTTGGGCTTTAGCATTTATGAAGACTGATATTTTGGTAGTTATGTCCATCCAACCAGAGTTTAAAGACCACTCAGGTATGATGATGACATCTCTTCTCTTGTCCTGCACCTTTATAATACTAATGTACCGACCAAATTTGTTGTAGTTCCTAGCGCAGAAAAGCTCGGTAAAGTGGTCCTGACGTTTCCATCTGCGTACAGTGTATCCATGGCTTTTTGAAGCTTCCTTGAGGGTGTAGGCTAGCCACTCCATCGTCTTCTGGCTAATACTCATCCTCGTCATCATCTTGCGGCCTCTCTCTACCCAATCGTACCAAGTTTCGGCTTTGGATACCACCCTGGTAATGTCGTACGATTTGAAACCAACAGCAAAGAAAATAGTATCATCCCCCATAGTTGCACAGAGAGAAAAGGAAGTAAAGCTTGAAGAGAAAGAAGTAGAAGAAGAAAGAAGAGGAGAAAGAAGGGAAAGAAGGCACGGGTATGTTTCCGGCAATGGAAGATCACCGGAAAGGGATTCTAGGGCCCAGAAGGGACCGCTAGAGGCTTACCTCGGTAGAAGTGCCTGGGAGCATTTTTTTTGTAATTGGCGCAAATTTTCTAGGAGTAAGTATTTTTTCTTGAATGTGTTTACTTTGATATTTAATTACTATCTAAATTGAGAATTAATATAAATGCTACGTTCTTATATCGATGTCTATGCATAGCACTTGATTTCTTTAAATCTTGTCTCACTTCTTGGGGAATCGGCTGTATGATACGTACTAGGCATGTCGAAGTCAGGCCTTTTAGCATTCAACTTTTGATTGCAGGATTATGGTTGACCATCCTGAGCCATGTTGTTGGGACAGCTCCACCTCTTCTTGTTGGATACTTTTGGTGAGACTCCACTTACTTCTCGTGGAGCTTAGATTATTATATGTCTTTTTGAGTCATCGGGGCTTGTCGCTGTTGACTAACCTAATCCTTTTCATAGAGGTTCCCTTGACAGTAGAGGTTCTTTCGAGTTGTAATTATGGTTATTCATGACATGTGTGCATGAGACTTAATTATTTTTATGAATATTTCACTTTTTGAAAAAAATGTGATTGATTTAATGGTTATATTCATGCATGATTTTCAGTACTTCAAAAGTTGAGATTTCTAAAAGCTTTTGCATACATGATTTAGGTGCATAAGTAGGAATTATTACTTGAGTTGGTACGCTTCGGTAAGGTAGAGTTTAGGGTGTCAGTCACGTAAATTTGGGGTAGTGTTATCAAAAGCAAAAGGCCCTAAAATTTTTTAAGGTCTATTGGGTTTTAAGCGCATATAAAGCATGGACTTCAATGAAAAAAGGCACAAAGGGAGAAAAAAATACAAATATAAATGTTGAGTTCAAAACTATAATTATAAGCATAATGAAAAATATATGAGCAAGGAAATTGAAAAACATATACGATAAAGTGAAACATCGATTGTTTAGTGTCGCCTCTTTAGAAGAGGCTCATTGGCAAGGAAAGTATGCCTTAAAACCTTGATGACGACATTGAAGTGCACATTAAGCGAGGTAAAGTGCTCAACATGTTTTGAGCCTCGCTTTAGGGCTTAAGAGCACCTTTGACAACACTGATATGGGGCGTGGCAATTGTGATCAAGGAATAACAATTTAAACACCAACTTCGGCCATACCTCTAACCTATGATTCTTAAGACTATATGTCAAATTTTGATTTGGATTAAGAAATGACTACGAAATTTGTTATCAATTGTGATTAAGGAATGGCAATTTAAACACCAAAATGATAGCAGACTCCAGTTACTTCCCTTTTCAGAAGGAAAACTGGCTAAGTTTACAAATCCTTTTTCCTCAAGAGGAACTCTAAAATAAAACATCCGGAAGAACTGAAAACTTAAAGCTAACCAGAATAATGAAGAAATATAGCAACTGGTATCTAAGAGATAGTAGAATAAGAATATATCTTTTTTTAATAAAACATTTTTTGATTTCAACATAACCTTAGAAGAGTTGCTGTAAATGATCATGCAGGAAGTGCAGATATTTGAAGTACAGAAAAGCAATGCCACCATAACAATATGCAAAAATTTTTACAGTACATCTTGGCAAAAGTAATCATATCTCCATCCCTTTTTCAAGACCAAACTAATGGCGTCTATCAGAACACAAGACTGATTAGTAAACCATTATATGTTTCACATTCCATACCTGAAGATCAAGAAAGGATGCAGCAGCAAGAACGCGAAATGCATTATTATCATTAAGCTTAGGATGGTGTCCATACAGATATGCTAAAGCTATTTCAATAGCCTCCCCATTGACATTGCTATCATCCACTGTCAAGGTCAAAACTGGAGCTTTGGCTTCTTTCCATGGTCCCTGAAGCATATTCCTGTTCATTAAACAAGTACATAAACTAGAGTTCAAGAAGATTCACTTACTTGTATGCAAAGACCAATAATATTTGTGTATAAATGCAGCTAAATATGAAGGCAGAGAGCATAAATAAACATGACTTCGGTGAATGGCCCTCCAACCTCTTTCTCCCTTGGCATCTGGCCCTCCAACCTTGTGTTTGGAGGTAGCTGGCCCTTTCCACTAGGCACTTGTAATGCATCTTATTAGAAGAACATACAACAAATAGCCTTGGCACTTCTACATGCATGTAAATACTGATAGAGTTCTGTGATTAGGGATACAACGGTGAAGCCTCATTTACATGACCCTAATTTGTCAGGATGGTAAGTTTTATAATGAAAGTAAAGCATGTAGCCTGTTATCAAACATGCAATAAATGAGACCAGACAGCATACAGTCTTGAATTACAAATTTTAACCAAGTCGATGTCGCTAATTAAAAGATTACAGGAAACATACACTGAGGACTTTGAGTATAATTGAACTGAAACAAGTGCAAGGGTTGCAAGAGCAGTTATGGATACATGAAGCTAGTCTCCGACAGGGTGTTTTGTCAGTGGCAAAGTGACAATTCTGAAGTCATTACTTCCTCCTTGCCAAAAAAAATGACAGTATTTGGAGGTTGAGGGTTAACATATTTAATTTCAGTATGATTCAGGTATAAATTTTATAAATCTTCTTGAAATAAAATGTGCAGATTTAGAAACTACATTAAATGTACTGTAGATTACAATTTCTATAAAAAATCTTCTTAAAACTAGAAAAACTATTGCGATTATTCAAATAGAATTATAGAAATAGTGTAATTTTTCTTTGTTGTGCATGGAGTAATAGATAATGAGGAAAAATGACCACGAAAGTAGCCATAAAACATCAAACGTTTTCAGCAGAATTGTAATGACCCTCCTAGTCATTTCTGTGTTTTGCCTTCTGTGTGTCGTTAGAGCGTTTTTGTAGCAACCCCAAGTCATTTATGACTTGCTGGGACTGACAGTTCGGTCACCTGATCGTTTGTTTGGTTGTTATGCAAGTTTTAGTGTTTTGGAGCTTATGAACCTTAAACGATCAGTTTCGATCAAAAGTTCAAGAAGACGATCTCATAATAGAATTCTGACGATTCCATCAACTCCGGAAGGGTCATTTTAGGCTAGTAGCATGGTCGGCATGACTCCCAAGGTTTTCAGTGTGAGTCGGTGCGATTAGGCATTTTAGCCTTTGAAAGTTGGCCTAAGGTTGACTTTGGTCAACATTCTTGGAAAACACGCTCGGATGAAAATTCCGTCATCGCGGTTAGTTCCGGAATGTTGAGTTTGGTCTAGAACAACCTTTCGTTCGACTCCCGAGGCCTCCGGACTCATTCCGAGCCCCTCGCTGGATTATGGTTAAAATGGCTCTTGAAAGTGGGACCCACTTTTTTATCGAGATGACCTCTGATGGAAATTTTGACTGTGCCTTTGAGTCCGGAATATCGAATTTGGTATGGTTGCATATCTCGTTTACGTGCACGGGGTTCCGAATGAGTTCGGAGTGCCCCGTCGGAGTTTTTTTTTAGTGCAGAAAATCTGGTGCAGAAATTCAGCAAATGTTCTAATCTTTTAAAGGGCATAACTCTCTCATTTCTAGTCCAAATTCAGTGATCCAAAGGTCCATCCCGTGGGGTTTTTCGCAAGGAACGCGTTGGTGAGCTCGGAAACTGATTTGGGGTCCCCGTTTGAGGTAAATCTCGTAAAATACCTGCTGCCGCGACCTTTTTTTGTGAGCTTGGTTTGGAATTTTTGAGACTTGTTTTCTCAGTCATTTTAGGTCCGATTTCAGTGATTCTTGAGGCTATCTTGAGTGACTTTTCGAGGAGAACGTGTTGGTGTGGTTAGATTTCGTATTTAAAGATTTGTTGGAGGTAAAAAGTTGTGTTTTAGCTGCTGTCATAGCCATTTTCGAGCTCAATTTTTTTGGAAAATTTTGGAAGATGATTTCTTGGTCGTTTTAGGTCCAAATTTAGTGATTCAAGAGCCTAGATTGTGGGATTTTTCGTGAGGATCATCGTGGTGTGATTGGTTTTAGCATCTGGACCCTCGTTTCTGGTATTTTCTCGTAAATAGCTGCTGCCATTGTTGTTCCATTTTAGTGTGATTTGGGTTTTTCGTTGCATGTCGTGTTGGACTGTTCCGAGCCCCGAATTGTGTTCCATTTGGAACACAAGTTTGGGGAGGTGTTTAGGACCTATTTTTGGGGTTAATTTCTGAATTTTGCAGCGCGGTCCCACTTTCCCCGTTTTGACCCCGAAATTGGTCCGTCTCCGTTTCTTGCAATTTTAGTGTCTAAACGACCGTAATAACTTTGTGACTCTATTTTTGATAGTGTGTCGGCGTTTCGAGGCCGTTCGGAAGGGGAAAGCTCCGGCAAAGTGATTTGGAGCACGCGCGATCGGCCTTAGGGTAGGCTACGGCTTCCCTTCTAGTAGATTGAGCTTAATTGTGTAAAAGCATGTAGATTGGAGTGAATTGGGGGTGGGTACCAATTTCCTATTTTACTTTGAGTTGATTCCTCATGTTAGGATCGATTGGGCATATTTCGGGTGTAGTATCTTGTTAGTCGGGTTAGTAGAATCACATGCTTATGTGCTAAATGCTAATGTATGCTTGTGCTATGTGTTGCATGTTTTGTTCATTGTCAATTGTAAGCATGATGTCCTTAGTCTAGGTTAGGCTAGCATTGCCTTAGACTTATGAACCGTGTGGGCTGGATAGCCTTGACTTTCTGCCGACATCGTTCGGATGACTTAGCTCCTTGTAGACTGGAGTAGCAGACTTGAATCTGATAGTTGAGCCTTAGATTAGGCATTATCGCTACTTGCTGCACTTCTGTATCTTCTCCCTTTAATTCTGCGGTTCCGACGGGTTCTCAATGGTTTGGTGCATCACTAGAGGCATGTGATTGAGATAGTATATGCTTGGAGTCTTTTCCTGTGATTTCTTAGAGTGGACGGCGTTCCATGGTGGTTGTTGTTGGATTGGATCCTATCGGAGATACCATCACCCCCGGGATCGTTCTTTCTAGCTGGGCAGACTCGGTGATTTCGGCGATCGCCCTCTCTTTCTATGGGAGTGTCTGGGTGTCCCTGGTCTCTCTTTTGCATGGTAGGACGACTCGAGATATCAACCTCACCCTCGGGTCCCTCTTTGGAGTGGGTGTTTGGTAGTGCCGGTCACTTTTTCTGTGGGAGTGCACTCTTGGTGGGTGGAGTCTGATGGGGTTATCTGGTTACTTGTTTTCTTCTTTCTCAATTGACTAAGCTTTTCTGTGTACCTGTCGGGCTTATGGGGGTCCGTTCAGGTTTTATTTAAACTTGCGCATGAGTGTACATACGGGCTTATGGGGTCGATTAGGTTTAGTTTAGTGGTACTTAGTTTATTTACGGTATGCTCGTGTGCTTCCTTTTCTTATTCGTTTTGACCTCTCGTGTCTAAATTCTATCCTTTCTTCTTGTTTTTACCCTTTTTGCTCGATCGGCCTTTGATGCGTACTCATACTCGCTCTGCATCTATTTCGTGATGATTACCAGCGGTAAGTAGTTGATTCGGAGACAAGGGCGAGCACTTGGCGTTTTGGGTTGTCATGTCTCCATCTTTTGTTTTAGCTAGTCTTGTTACCTTTGAGACACGCTTGTTGTGGTCCACTTTTGGGACTTGTACTCTTTTTGTTAGATAGCTCTGTACTAGTGACTTCCAAGTTCTGGGAGGGATTCTGTATATATTTATTTTGGTTTGCTTCCGCCTTATTGTTCTTGTTTAGACTTTTGTTTTCGCTAGTGCCCTTACGCTCATTGCTTGATGTTCTGGGTTACGGGCTTACCTACTGGTAGGGTATAGTAGGTGCCATCATGACTCGAGAAATCGGGTCGTGACAAGAATATACAGTAATGAAGCAAAGAACAGAAAGCTCTGTACATTTCCAACGGAATTATCAACGCAAGCCAACTAAATCATATCAAAGAACGAAAGGAGAGCCACAATGAATGGAGTTGATGGGTGCAATAGGAGGTCATGAAGAGTTGAGGAATTTTGTAGTAATCATGGTCAAATGAGAACCTAACCAAATTATATCAAGAGAAAAAAAGCACACCCCACCAAGAATGAAACTTTTGTACTCTGTAACAAATAATTATTGAAGAGAACGAAACCAAATCATGTCAGAACAAAAGACTCCACCAAAAACATCAAACTTTGTGCAAATTAGCCTAAATTAGTGAAGCAAAATTACAGAAAGTTTTGTACTTCTCTAACTGATAGCTACAAATGCAAGTAAAATTATACCAATAATGGAATTAAGTGGTATAATTGGAGACCAAAAAGGAACCTGAAATAAGAACTACGGGAAAGGATTAAGCGATGAAGGTGATAAGTAGAACCCATGGCTTGAACAATGACATCGGAAAATGAGCCGTTGTTAAAACCTTCCAATTGAATATGATCACAAAGGGATGTAAGGTTGCAATCCAATGCTCGAAGTTCATTGCTAGTCCGGTCGTTATCGGAGTGTTGTGACTGCAATTGAGTTGAGGGTTGGCTTGTTGTTTCCATCGGTAAAGATCCCCCTCCGCCGCCGGGGCTAGTGCCGGTGCCGCCACCGCCGTAGGTTCTCTGATGCTGCTGCCGGTTAGGGTACTGTGGTTCCATTTTATGTAGCCAAAAAGGGGAGCGGATCCTACCGGAAAATTTTGGAATTTAGAAACAGAAAACGGTGGTCTGTAAGTTTGGGAAACAAAAAGGGAAAAATTAAATTTCCTACTAGCTTTTGTTACAAACAAGTATGGGTATGCCTAGGTTGGGTCGAGTCGGGTCGATTTTAAGTTTTCTTGGTTCGATTTATCAGTTTTTAGTTTCTAAATACATTAAAATAATAGGATATTTTTTAGGAAAAATTGTATGAAATAACAAATTATTAATTTAAATTAAATGTTATAGCCATAGTTTATTTTAATTGTAATTCGCAGCAAACATCCTCTTTTTTGCCATCTAATTCGGTATACAATTAGCCATTTTCGGTATACAATTAGCCATTTTATACATTTCAGTATAAAATATATAAAATGTGTTTGTGTTTGTATAAAGCGAGAGAAAAGTGTATATACAAATACAAATACGTATATTTTCGTTTATACACTTATAATTATATAAATACAGATCTTATTATACAAATTACAATGTATAAATGAATTTATACAAAACTGAACATTTTGTATAAAATTGGATGTTTGTAGCGAATTATACAAATTAAAAGCTCCATAGCAAACAAAAAATTTGTTATGGAGCGCAATTATGCAAATTATAGCTATAACATACAAATATGATTTTTATGTTTGTTATATGTGAAAGTTGCTCTATTTTTATCGGTTTTGGTCATTAACGGTTCAGTTTCCGGTTTAACCAATGAGAAAATGTTTATCAAACAAATATATGACTTCTCTAATAAATTTTTCGTGACAAGACAATAATGTAACTTACAAATTATGATAAAATAGAAACAATAATAACAAACATGAAAAGAACTAACTATGCATGTGTAACACAAAGAGAAATTAAGAGGAATAAGGTTCTTATTTTAGATTTTGAGTTTTGACGGTTTGTATAATGTGGAGTTGTGCACTCAAAGTCACAATGAAATATGAATTGAAGGCTAAATGACAATGAGATTAATATTTATGTATAGTTAAAAGTAGTAAATTACTATAGTCTTAATGGGTTATCAGTTTACCCAATAATCCAATATTAAAAACCAATACCGAATCAACAACCTGATAATTTTTTTTTTATAAAACCATGAAAAAACCGTTAAACCAATAACTCAAAGCAATAAGCCAATAACATTTTTTTTGTTTGATTTATCGGTCAGTTCGATTTTTGCACACCCTACAAACAAGTCTCTTTTTTTGGTTCAGAGTTTTTTATTTCCCTCTTTTTGGGTTCGGTTTTTTCAATTTTTTCTATACTAACACCTTAATTGAAAAAGAAATTAAATTGAAGAGGTTAATTCTTTGATCGTGTGATTTAATGTTAGCACTGGAAATTCTCAATTGAAGGTTGTTTCCTTGATCAGTTGATCCTCTGATTATATTGCTTAATGACATCTAAAAAACACTTTGAATAAATAATAATAATAATAATAATAATAATAATAATAATAATAATAATAATAATAATAATAATAATAATAATAATAATAATAATAATAACAACAATAATAATAATAAAAAAATGTACAATAACTAAAAGACACAAAATATGTCAATTTTTGTGATCATAGTACAAGCCCAAATATGAAATAATATATGTAATATTGAAAGTTATGAATTAATTTTAAAAATATTTACAAAGCATATTAAAAATAATTACTTTTTTATGCATAGAAAAAAAATTACATATGTATTTGTGCAGATTTAATTTGAATTCGATTTGACTTTTTTCCTGTTAATATTAAACCAAACCAATAATGGTTGACTTATCTTTTTCACATCAAATCAATCAAGTCAAACCACAAGTCGATTTTTTTATCTGTTTGACTTGATTCTTTGATTTTGCTTTACTTGACGGTTTGACTTAGTTCACGAGAAGTAGTTTTTATTTATATAGAAGACATTAGTGATATATTTTAAATAATTCTAATTTATATAGAAAATTGTGATATGTCTATGTGCACTTCATAAAATATAGGGAATTTTAAAACAAAGTAAACACTAAACAATACAAATTCCACTTCTTTAGGAGTTAATTACCTTTCTTCCTATTAGCTTACAATATTATCAATTCTACAATAATTCGCACCTTGAATATATGCATTTGACATGTCCAGATACATGTTAATAAGATATATAAATAAGGGAAAATATCACTTTTGGTCCTCGAATTATACTTTATTTTGCTTTTGATTCTTATATTATTCAACATAGAGCATTTAACCTTTAACCAGAGGTAGGTAGGATATAGAGAGCACTCTTCCGCCAAAGTTGTATATCCAAAAGCAATCAATATATTTTCGAAGCGAAGCTTAATAAATGTGTTAGAAATTGAGATTATCCTAGTTAATTTCGTAAACACACATTAGATAATTTTTATTTTTGCTCATATATTAACTAGTATAAAAATGTCTTCCATTCCTTGTTTAATATCCATCTATTTTCTTTCTTTATGCTTGTATTCAAATTGCTTGTAGCTTATATGCTTGTAAATCATAGCTCAAGTTTCTCAACTTCTTTATCATGATTAACCAATTGTGCATCAAAAAATTAGTAGATATATTTAACCCCAAATGAAAATAGAGTAGAATTGTGAAGTTAATCATAGTAAGTTAATGGAAGCCAAATAATAAGGGGCTCATTTGAGCATATTTAAAACGGTTCACTTGTGAAAAATTAGAAATACTTGTTGGAGAATAAGTTTAGCGACTTGTATTTTGGAACGATAATATGACATGTCACATAACGTGCTAAAAAAATAATTTTACTTGGTCTAAGCTGACAAGTACGCACTTTAAGGTGTGCACATCTATACACTTAAACTTGTTTCCATTGTGTTAGTTGAACACTCTAACGTACAAAATGATCATATAGACACCTCCAAATTTATTGTGTCACGTCAACGTCTGGTAATCATAAGACACAGTAGAGATGAGTTGGAATTTTTAGTTGTCATTAATTGAGACCAAATGACAAGTTGAGATAATGAGATATCTAGATGTGCACCCTCAAAGTTGGGGATAAGACCAAGTTTGAGTGTGTGTTTTTGTATTAATATCAAAACTTAAACAATCGAAGAGAAGAAGTGTAAACTAGTGAGAGCATTTGTGGAAGCTTTTCATCATATTTATTCAATTCACAGTTTATGTACAATTGCTTTGTTTATATAGAAAGTCAGTTGGGACCCCTAACTAACTAACAGAGTCGTGTAACTAACAGTCAATTCACACCTAACTATTTAATTAATTGTATAATTTTGACACTTTTTGTATTTTCAAAATCAAGTAAAGAGGTGAGGTCATGGGGTTTGGGATGGAATAAAGGAAAAAAGAAAGTAAAATTGAGTCTTTAAAAAATAATTAAAATTTCCACGTGTCACATATCAATTCGTTTATTTTTCTACATAAGAGCGTCTGGATGTACGCACTTAATATGCGATTTTGAAATTACAAAAAGTGTCAAAATTATACTTGAGGTGTTTAAAATGGATGGGTTCCCCCTTTAATTAACAAACTCATCTCGTCAAATATCTTTAAGGCACTGATGTGCAGTTAGTCAATTCCTCAACATCCCCCTCAAGCTAGGAGCCATGAAAATGTTTTTCATGCCTAGCTTGGACACCAAATAAGTGTGTTGAGCAACACCAAGGCCTTTTGTAAGGATGTCAGCGTGTAGCTCAGTGGTCGAAATATGCAACAATTTCACCAAGCCCAATTGTACCTTCTCGTGAATGAAATGACAATCAATATCGATGTGTTTTGTACGTCATGGAATACAGGATTAGTGGCGATATGGATAGCCAATTTGCTGTCACAAAACATAGAGACTCCAAGCACAGTTAGCAACCCGTTCAACCAAACAACCTTAGCGACAGTGGATGCGAGGCTCCTATACTCAGCCTCTGCTGAGCTTCTAGAGATGGTGGACTGTTTTTTTTATTTCCAAGAGACAGGTGAATCTCCAAGTTTGATTAAGAAACCAGTGATTGGTTTTCTTGTATCTACACCAGATGCCAGTCAACATCACAATATGCTGTGAGAAAGGGATCAGCATAAGCTGACATGAATATAACAAGGCCAGGAGACTGTTTGACATACTTAATGACTCTTGTTGCAGCAACCATGTGAGATACTTTAGGAGAATGCATGTACTGACTAAGGCATTGAACTACAAAAGCAATATCTGGTCGGGTAATGGTCAAATATAAAAGCCTTCCTTCAATCTCTACATGTTGATCAAATTCAAGTGAAGTGAGTTTCTTATTGACTTCCAATGGTGCTTGAAATGGCTTAGCCCCGCTAAAGTCCAAGTCACTAATAAGTTCAACAACACATTTTCTTTGGTGCATCAAGATCCCTTCTTTGCTTCTAGCAAACTCTATGCTAAGAAAATATTTCAAATCTCCTAAGTCATTGATCTTGAAACAGTGTTGCAAATGATCTTTAGTCTCTTGGATCAATGTAGCATTACTTCCAGTGATCAAGAGATCATCAACATAGACCAAAACTATAACAAGATCCTGATCAGTCTTCTTAGTGAACAAGGAATAGTCCAAATGACTTTAGGAAAAGCCTGAGTTTGTCAAGGCAGTGGTTAGTTTAATATTCCACTGCCTAGATGCATGTTTATGCCCATATAATGACTTAGATAATTTGCAAAGCGTCCTTTATTCCCAGAGAAACCTAGTGGTAGGTCCATGTATACTTCCTCATGTAAATCATCCTGCAAGAAGGCATTATAAACATCCATTTGGTGGATGTCCCATTTCTGTATTGCTGCTATGGATATTACTGTTCTCACAGTCACCATTTTCACCACAGATGAAAATGTTTCTTGATAGTCAAGCCCTTCTTTCTGGTTGTATCCTTTTGCAACCAGTCTGACTTTGAATCTTTCCACCTCTCCTGTAGCTTTATATTTGATCTTGTATACCCATTTACATCCAATAGCCTTTTTACCTGGTGGTAGGTCAACAACAGTCCAAGTGCAATTGTCCTCTAGTGCTTGTATCTCTGATTTCATTGTCTCTATCCATCTAGGGTCCTTAACAGCTTCCTTGAAAGTGTTGGTCTCACAATCAACAGACAGCTGAGCATTGTAAGCTTAATAGTTAGAACTCAAGTTAGAGTATCCAAGAACATCAGATATAGGATAAACACAAGCATGTGCCCCTGGTGGTCTGCTCACACAGTCTTGCAACCAAGTGGGAGGCTTAGGTTGTCTGGTGGATTTCCTTAGTGGTGTTGGGATGAAATTATCTGCAGCATCACTTCTAGTTACTGAGGATTCTGCCTCTGCAATGTCATGTGGTACAACATTTATTTCAACATTAGGACTGATATCACAGTCAACACCATCTTGCTTCAATTTCATTGATAGTAGTAAGTAGTAACCTCCTTATCTACATGTTGAGTTCATGTCTGAGCAACAAAATTAGGAATAGTCTGATAACTGTCAGCACTGGACATAGAGGAAGAAAGTGACATGAGTGAATCCTCAGCAGCTGAAGATGACTGAGCAAATGGAAATATATCTTCATAGAACACAATATCTCTGCTTATGTAACAAGATTTTGTCTCCAAATTATACAACTAATATCCCTTTTGATGAGTACCATAACCTAACAAGACAGACTTGATGGCCCTGGGAGCAAATTTGTCTTGTTTAGGCAGTGTGGAGGCATAACATAGACATCCAATCACCCTCATATGAGCCAATGAAGGTGCATGACTATGCATCATCTCAAATGGTGATTTGTGTTGTAGGACTGATAAAGGTATCCTGTTAATAATATAAACTGATGCTAACATAATATCCCCAAAATCTGAGTGGAAATGAGAACTGAAACCTGAAGGCTCTAGCAGTCTTTAGGATATGTTTATGCTTTCTTTCCACCACTCCATTTGCTGAAGAGTGTGTGGGCAAGAACTTTGGTGAACAATTCCATGTTGTTTAAACAGGCTAGAACAAGTTTGATTAAAAAATTATAATCCATTATCTGATCTAAAAGATTTTATTCTCTTTCCAAACTGATTTAACATTAAGGTTATGAAATCTCTAAGAACAGTAGACACATTAAATTAGACTTCAATCTGAGCAAATACACCCAAGTCGATCTAGTATAGTCATCAACTATAGTAAGAAAATATTTCACACCCTTGTGAGTTTCAACACGATAGGGTCCCATACATCCAAGTGAAGTAAATGAAAAGCATGTATAGATCTACTACTACTAACAAGAAACGGTAATCTTGTTTGTCTAGATATAGGACAAACATCACTGTGTTGTAACTGAAAAGAAGCAGTATATCTGAAAACATGAATTCTCCTTAAAACACTCATGGGAACATGTCCTAGCCTTCTAGGCCAAATAGCAGGGTGAGATGATCTAGTTACTGCCATAGACTTCCCCTTAGTTATGAAATCATCATTGTTGTGTGCATTCAGTATGTATAACCCATCCTGCTCTCTACCGGTCACATTAACTTTCCCAGTGCTAAGATCCTGAAATACACATGTTCAGGGTAAAATATAACAGAACAATTTAGGTCCTTAGTCACCTTGAAAATTGATATAAGGTTGAATCTAAAAGATGGCACACAGAGGACATCTGTAAGAAGATCACCTCCTGACAATGAATAATTCCCAGTATGATTGATCTGAGCAAAGTTTCCAGTAGGCAATTGTACATTCCCTACATTACCTACTATACCATCATGTAACAATAATTGTTTATTCCTAGTTATATGATTAGATGCTCCAGAGTCCACTATCCACTCAGTATGAGAGTTTGTGAAGTACTTACCTGTCATATTTGTGCTAGCATTAGCTCCTGATGGTGAGGTTGGTCCCTCATTTGCTTTCATAGAAGAAATTCTTTGTATTGATCTCTAGAAATTGTCATCTGACCTTCCTGCCCTTCCTGTTGTGAATTCACAAAATTGGCCTGAGCATTCTTCCCATTAAGCTAGAAGTCTGCTGGATAGCCTATCAACTGGAAACATTTTCCAATCAGGTGTCCTGTCTTCCAACAGTGATCACACTTCATGAGCTTGTAACAGTCATCTTTCACATGCCCCTTCATGTGACAAAATTCATATACAAAATTCCAGTTCTTCTTAGATCCAAAGCTCCTAAGAGTAAAAAAAAAGAGTAGATCCTCCTTCATGATGAGTGTAATTACTACTAGCTGCTAGTTTTTTACTCTCATCCTGCACAATTAAAGCATAAGCCTAATTAACACTTAGCATTTTTGACTTCATGAGAATTTGACTTCGAGCTTGATTGTATCCATCATTTAGTCCCATCATGAATTGAAGTAGTCGCTGATATTGAAGCTGAGCAAGGTAATCCTTCGACTTCTCACAGTGACATATGGGGGAGGCATTATCGAGTCATATTCATCCTACAAATCTTTGAGCTTATAAAAGAATTCAGATATTGGATGTGTCCCTTGCGTGAGAGTGAAGATCTCCTTGTGTAGTGCGTACAACTTGGAACCATTGATTTTGTTGAATCTCTCCTCAAGTTCCTTCCAAATCAAATGCGCAGTTGATCGAAAGAGAATTCCACTCAACAGATCGCGACTCACATTGCATGTCAACCATGAAACAACGATCACATTACGTTGATCTCAGAGGTGTCCTAACGCAGATCCATACGTCTCTCAAGTAATCGATCCATTTATAAAACCCAATTTATTTCTCCCTAGAAGTGCGACCTTCATTGCATGAGTTCACAACATGTAATTCACCATTCCTACAAGCTGAATCCCGACTTGCAATGAACCTGGTCCATCAGATGCACTAAGGTGCTGAGGATGACGATAATCAATCAAAGATGCAGATCCAGTGCTAGCTACTGGAACAGTTGTTGAATTAGATCCATCCGTCATTGAAGAGATCGTCATCGTTGAAGAATCCTTAGATCATAGTAGCAAATTGAGCTCTGATAGGCTGTGATGTGATATCAAAACTTAAACAATCGAAGAGAAGAAATGTAAACTAGAGAGAACATTTGTGGAAGCTTTTCATCATATTCATTCAATTCACAGTTTATGTATAATTGCTCTGTTTATATAGAAAGTTAAGTTGGGACCCCTAACTAACTAACAGAGTCGTGTAACTAACTAACAATCAATTAACACCTAACTATTTAATTAACAAACTCATCTCGTCAAATATCTTCAAGGCACTGATGTGCAGTTGGTCAATTCCTCAATAATTAATGGTTTATTTTTGCAAAATATTACTTTATTTCTTGAATGAAATAAAGAGCCAACGCCGAGGAAGAAACATAACAGAGCGAGAAGTATATTACAAAGCGCATCTATCATGAAAAACTGTTCAAGTTGCTCCTCTAGAAAACCACAACAATTGCAATGCAATTACTGAAAAGCTGAAGAAAATATCGGAGATGCATGGCTTGGATGGTGATAAAGAAGGACCACGACGACAGTCCCATACTACTACTACTACTACTACTGTGGAATTCAAGCAAGAGGAAATTTGAGGAAAGGGCAGAGCAAAGGAAAACAAGAGAAGAATCGTAATGATGGACTTTCATGATAAGCCTAAATCTGCTAATGACCCTCCTGCTCCTACACGTGAGCACTATATCCGTGTGGTTTGACAAGCAAGCATTTTGTTACATTTAGAGTTACTCAATATGTATTTGTGTTGGTGGAAGGTAGTTGTGATAAAATACTAGAGATGGGCTCTTAACATGATTCATATGATCAATTGTTGTGTTGATTGGAGACTACAAATTTCAAAATTTGTTCAGTGCTCTTCTTGCTTTGTAACTGTTATAACAATCACTAAAATGAATCCCTTCTTCATGTCTTCATTTTTTTTCCCACACAACTCTCTAATCTCCATCTCAATTTCTCATTTCTGTTTTAAAGTGTTGGCAACAATTATTAGCTTTCTTAATTTTTAGTTTTATTTTTATTTATGTTATAGTAAGATAATGGAGCCAAATACCATACCATTTGGCGAATGTGTATTATTATTATTACAAGAATAGGCTCATTTGAGCCTATTTAACGCGATTCACTTATGCAAGATTAGCAATACTCACAATAGGATAAGTTTGTCATAATAAATCTTTGAATAATAATATTCAGCTACTAATTAAATTTTTGAATTTCTCAAATGATCATCCAACTTATAATTAATTTTTTCTAAGTTTTCCTTTATTTCTTAATAACCTCCGTGTCAAGTCAATATTATTTTCTTTAACCAAAAATATAAATTTTTATAGGTAAAATATTCTCTTATTTACCCTGTAAACTTAGTCAATAGGAGTAATATTTAGTTGATAAAATAGGTTTTATTATTAAACCAAATATAAGGTAGATTTCTTTCAGGAATAAAGGGGTGAAAATTGGTGTAACTAAAAAATAAGTAGCAAAAGTAACCGTCCATGCACTCCTAGTCCTATTTTGTGTAGAAAAAAAGGTTAATTTGCAGACGGTAAAGGTTTATTTCCAAATATGTTTTAGGAAATAGAAAGAAAGTTCCTAAAACTTCTTATATAAGATTAATTTGTAGGTAGTAAAGGTTTATTTCCAAATATGTTTTAGGAAATGGAAAGGAAGTTCCTAAAATTTCCTAAATAAGATTAATTTATAGGCGGTAAAGGTTTATTTCCAAATATGTTGCTAAAATTTCCTATATAAGGGACCTTTGAGTCATGTTGATTAAACAAACAAAGAAACAAAAAAGTGAGAGCTTAGAGAGTGTGTAAGAATGGATGATATCGAAGAAGTATTCATGAAATGGAATTACATCGACAAGAAGCCTTATGATATATGCCACATGATTGAAGAGGCTATCCTAGTTGCTGGAATCAAATATCCTCATCAATTTCACAAGCGCAAAAACAGGATAATCAGGATGATATCCAACCCCAGTACCTTCGATGATGATGACGACATCAGTACTCTTGAAGAAGACGATGATACCAGTACTACTCTTGAGGAAGAAGAAAGTGTCGTTGGTGATGAAGATGAAGTGACCAATGCTGAGGAAGAAACACAGCAGAGCCAGAAGCAGATTACAAAGCCACTCAAAATTAGAATAACTTGCTCCAAAACTGTTCAAGTTGCTCCTCTGGAAAACCACAACAATTGCAATGCAATTACTCAAGAGTTGAAGAAAACACCCGAGACGCATGACTTGGATGAAGAAACACAACGACAGTCCCATAATACTACTACTATGGGATCAACAAAGGGGATGTCCACCAAACATGTACACGTTGCTCCTCCTCGTGTAAAACTTCTTTCTGATTTTTCTTTTGAGAAGCATCTTGATGGACACAAACAACTAAAGAAACAGAGTCACAAAGGTTTCAAGAAGATGGAGACTGACCGGATTCAACACAAAAGAATTGATAGTGACACATAAAAGAAGAACCCTACCCAATGCAGGACGGGATCAACAGCAAGAAAGCAGTGCACCAGTGGTTTAACCAAGACCATGCCAGCGTCATTGAAGAAGATGAATGTGGCCACCGAGCAAGTAAAAACCCCTCCTCATCAACAGAGCAACTGCAGTGCAATTACAAGACCAATACACAGCTCTGCACCAATGCAAAAAGAAACTCAAAGCATCAATGAAATAAAGAAATTTGAATCAAGTAAGAGGAAATTCGAGGAAAGGTTAGCAGAGCAAAAGACATCCAAGAGAAGGATCATAATGGTGGACTACCGCAATATGCCTAAAACTGCTAATGACCCTCCTGCTACTAGACGCTGCTGGAATAGGAATAGGAATAGGAAGAGGTCTTGATATTATGATGATTCAATATATGTTGTAATAACTACATGATTACTATTTTTTATTTGAAGTAATATAGAATTTCGTTATATGTTTTTATCATTGTAATCCAATTCTTAGTTTACTCATACTTTCCTTACACTAATGTATGCACAATCAGGAATCAGGATGCTATTTATCTCTCTAGTCTCAATAACTGTTAACCTACATAATCCTGACATGATCTTAGCTGAGTCTTAATTCTTTTTTATGATTCTGAATTCATTATTGTATAGTATAATCTTACTTGAACTATTGATTTAGTGTACACGTTCCCTTACACTGGTACTTATGCAATCAGGATGGAATTTGAGTCTTTGATCTCACCATCAGCTAACCTACCCGAGTTTAAAAGTTCTAATCTTTAAAATACAGAAAGCTACTCAATTGAAAAATCTTTTAAATACATACCAGACATTCAGAAGATATTGATATCAACACATAGAAGTCTAGGTAAGGTTGAGAATCTTGAAGATTTGTAGCAAGTATATCCAAATAGATTAATTTGACAGGTTCCATCACATTGTTGACACATTCAGAACAAAAAACTTACTTTCTTCAGTTGCTTAAAGTATTAATAATGAGAACCTCGCTGATGAAACCATTTGCAATCTTCGCATAAGCTGAGTATTTCAAGTCGAGACAGAAACTTAAAAAACAACAACCTGAGGTAAGACAAGAGACTGGCTTATTCAACACCTTAAAGAACAATAGAGAGAAAAGGCAGTGTCCTAGTTTCCAAACATAATTTTTCTGAGTATCACAGTCAGTCTAAGAAGTCCACAATCTCTCTAGCAGTCTGGTGTAGTCAAGTATACTTCAGCATATATAATGACTTTTGGCCAAAAAATTATGCAATTAGGAAGCTTGTACAAGATCTAGTTTAGCACAAATAGTCGTCAACCATTGATATTGAGTGAAATACTGAAAAAAATACACTAGCATTTAGATAACAAAGATAATATTCAGTTTCAGACAACTGATAAAGGGAACACAGCTTAGCTTGTAAAATACCAATGCCACAAAGTGAAGACTTTGTGAGTCAATGTTGAATTAAAAGTACCTCAAATCTTGGCACAAAGTAATGGAATTCCATTTTCCTACTCCTACAAAAACAAAAGTCCATTTTGTTATCATGATTTTTTCGACCATAACAAATGTCAAGTAGTTCTTTGTGATAGTATTCTGGGATCTAGATACATTTATTCCTCCTCAAAATACATGGCAACATCAAGCAGTGAATAAGTACCATAAGTGGAAATTCTTCATACCCAAAAATCACAAGGTAAAAGTAAGAATGATTTACACCATTTCAAAAAGAAAGATACCTAAATTCTTCAATTCTAGATAGAGTAGCTGTATGTATGTGTAACCAAAGTGTCATCACGAAATAGTGTTTCAGTCTTCTATTGTTGGCAAATTTATATATACAGTCAAGACCTTCAATTTTGAGTAATACAAACTAGCAGCTTCACTAATTAGATCTCAAATGTTAATAAACAAGCAGTTTGCATATACTTCAATGAAACTAGTCATCAGATGTACACAAGTAAAGTCCATTCTTCCACAAATCAATTCAAATTGGCATTCTGATCAATCAGATCATTGTACTCAAGTTCAGGCCAGGAATCATTTCTCTAGCAAAAGTTGAATATTGATCCAATAAGCAAGCTTAAGATAACCAAGTCACAAAGTAACAGCAAACAAAAGTATCACAACTCAACAAAGTGAAATTACATAGCAAGAAAGTCATTTCAGATACTATCTTTTAGATGACTTGCCAAAATAAAAGCAGGTCTACTTCAGCATACTTCTCTCACAGTAAATACATTATAATATCATGAAGCGCTACAAGTTTTAAGCCAAGATAAGCATTGTATGTAATTAGCCCAAAGCAGTCTAGCATTCAGAATCCATACAAATTAAAAACTCACCTAAATTTGTTGGAGATGAGATGCCTCACAATAGACCAATCACAGCTTAAACACAACAGCAGCAGCACCACAACCCATTTTGCCAGAAGCTTAACTCAACAGAAAATTCATTAAATGACCACCATGTCAAATGCAGCATAAGTTCAACACACTAGCACATGATAACAATCAATCTGTCTCAAAAAATGATAAATGATAGCATCTTAATAAACAAAACTTATAGCAAAACAAATTTCAGCGCCATAGCTACTACAACAAATTCAACAACCTAAGGTTCAATCTTCAATAAATGACAAATAACAAACAGATGTAGTAACAAGATCTTTGATAGATCAAAACAAAGTACAAATTTCATTACTCAGATTCCTGACTTCTAGTAAACCACCAGTTTACACATACTACAACTGAAAACATCTATTAGATGTACAATACTTAGCACAGCATTCCAACTTCCAACAAGAGATCTAAGCAAAACCATTGAATAAAAATTGGCTTTAAACCCTAAAAAAAAAAAAACCTTATTCTTAAGCCCTTTCTCCGCGAATCCTCCTAGCAAGCTGAATATCCTTAGGCATAATCGTGACCCTCTTAGCATGAATTGCACATAGATTAGTATCTTCAAAGAGACCAACAAGGTAAGCCTCAGCAGCCTCTTGTAAAGCAGCAACAGCACTACTCTGAAACCTCAGATCTGTCTTGAAATCCTGAGCAATTTCCCTGACCAGCCTTTGAAATGGAAGCTTCCTAATCAACAACTCCGTAGATTTCTGATACTTCCTGATCTCCCTCAAAGCCACAGTTCCTGGGCGGAAACGGTGAGGCTTCTTCACTCCTCCAGTTGCCGGAGCTGACTTTCGTGCTGCCTTGGTAGCTAGCTGCTTCCTTGGTGCCTTTCCACCTGTGGATTTGCGAGCTGTTTGCTTAGTACGGGCCATTGGAAACTGAATGAATACAGAGAAAAAGTAGAGTTCTGAAATGATGAATCAGAGAAATGGGTAATGGAGGTATTTATACTGAGAGATAGAGGGCGGGAAATTTGGAAATTTTGTAAAAGAGTTTGAAATCCTTTTGGCGCCGTTGATTGACATTTTGAGTTTAACTGTGGAAATTTTGTAAAAAAGTTTCACAAAAGAAAAAATATTTAAAATTTATGAATTTAAGTTGAAATTTAGAAATTTAAAATTGTATTTGGATATGCATTTTACTTGAATATCAATTTTTAAAGTTTTATAAGTGAAAATTTAAAAATATTTAGCGATCAAACTATAAAATTTTTATCACAAAATATTTTTTTTTAAATATTACTTTGACAAAATTTATGGCCAAAACGCCAGATCGAAGCAATGGTTGCGTACGTAGATTTGCCTACTAGCAACATTAGATGCTATTTTTGTATTTGTACTTTGCAATTTAAAACTTATGTATATTGTATAAACTTAAAAATTTATCATGTTAATTAATAAAATAAATGTATGTAAAAGGAATAAATTATTATGTCTACGATATATTATTAAGTACAAACTGATGAATCCGTTAACTGTGGAATACAACCATTGTTAAGATACTGAATTGCATTAAGCAAGACTAGTTTCTAAGGAATTGGGTATTTGAATGTATGTAACATAAAAAATGATACAAAATTATTAATTAGCGGTAATATATATAAATATTTGAAAGTATAGATAGGATGATGGTATGGATGTATATATGTCTAATAAAGTAATTTTTTCTGAGTTGTAACTAGATGAAAATGAAAATTTTGCTATGTTTATTAAAATAAAAAATAAGTTAGGTGGATTGCTAGCTAGTTTAGGCCTTGGGATAATGTCACGACTCGAGCCTACATTCTGGACGTGGCCGGCACTCGAGAACCATTGTTGGTCTCCAAGCGAATCCTCATCCTGGCTGACTACAAGCGAAAAACTAACTCAAGCATACAAATTAAAATTGAATAAAAATTCATGAAATTGAAATACAAAGCTTTAACTCAAATGAAAAACCTTGTCAACACGCGCTGGGCCCAAAAGATAGTACCACGTAGGTCGAAAAGGGGTAGAAAATTATTTATAAAATAAGTTCGGGGGTAATAGAACCTTAGTATAGTATAAGTGTGTCTCTGAGATTTCGAACATATGTTGGGGGTACTTATGCATTTTCCCATTGATTTACAATTAAAATCAGATTTACAATATCTCTGCAAAAAGATCATATATAATTTCAAACTTTCAATACTAGAAGATTCCATTCATGGTCATTGATTAAGGTGAGGTTAATTTCTATTGCTCTACCATTTATTCTCATAAAACTTCCCCAGGTTTTAAGGAAAATTTCAATAAAACTTTTCCAACTTTTGGTTAAAATCATTCTTAAACTATACCTTAAACTTAAACTACATCTTTAAAATATCTTTTTTTGGCAAAAAACATTTCCAAATATTTAATAGTTAAAAATTTTCATCTTTCTGTTAGGATTTGTCAGAAAACTAATGGATCCCACAAAAATCAAGTCACCCTTTCATACTTATTGTTCTGAGATACGCCAACAATATTATCATGAACTTTTTTGACAATTGAGTTTAGCATTATGCAAAATCTTTTAATTTGACAGTTTTTTTTCCATTTATTTTTCATGTGATTTAAGATTTAAAAAATCGTCAATTGGAATATGCTTCTTCTCAACTGATTCTACTACAAACAATGTTTGTTGGAGACTTAATAATGAACAATGAAACTCGAATGCAAGACATAATCAGAATTTTGATCATCTCTATCAAATTGCCTCGAAAAATTATTGATCTAACTACAATTTGAATTTGAAAAAGGTAAAGATAATTAAGCCCCAACTTTTTTCCCTTTGTAAACGAGAAAAATAGCAGATCATGTATCCTCACACCTTCCTAATATTTTTTGTTTCTACAAGCGATGGTGTCCAAGATTTTTAATATTTTTTTTTTAGAATCATTTTATTGCATGTAATGAAATTATGCAGAAATTTTTTTGTTGATAATCATGTGAACTGTATATATTTTTGTAGGATCCCTCAGTTTTTTGAAGATATCTAATAGAAGGATGAAAATTGTTAACTTTCAAATACTTGAAAGATGTTTTTTGTCAATTTTTTATGAATATAATTTAAGTTTGGAGTATAATTTTAAAATGTTTTTACCAAAATCTCAAATTATCCATCCATTAAAACTAAATTCAACTTTAATCTCTGTTGGTTTCACTTGCTATATGTAAGTCAAGTTCTAAAAGTTGCTACAAGTACAACCACATGATGTCTAGACAAGTGATCGTTTGGGACTTTCTATTTTATTCTGCATTAATTATTTATTTTTCAAAATCTAAAATTATACTTCAATAAATATGGTTATTATAATAAATAAACATATTAATCATTATTTTCTAAAAGGCTAGAAAAATCCAGCCCGTTTGACCATGTGATATGAAATCATGATATGATATCATAATATGAAATCATGAGATGAGGTTGAAGTTTTGTTTGGACATGCGATATGAAATTTTTATATTGTATATTTTCTCATAAGCATAAAAATCTCATAAGTTGTAAAACTATTAAAATAACCTCAATTGTTTATTCACTATTACCAAATAAACAAAAATTTATAAAATCGCATAATAAATTATTACAAAGTTATTTGTTCTCCACTTAAGTAACTGTTCATCTAACTTCAATTGATCAAACTTTAATTCGATAAAAAGAATTGAACATAAATTGTAGTGTACCAGTTGTCAATACAATCCTCCCACATAATATGAAAAATCACCTCACGTTGAACTTGCATTTTTCGATCATATGACTGAGAAAACGAACCAACATTGTTACTTTGAGCCATTTGTTGGTCAATATCATTCTCAACTATATTTTCATGCTCATAAACCATAAATATTTCATCATTCCTTTGGTATTCTCACTAATAATTATGTAACAATGTACAAGCTATGACAGTTTTTACTTGTGTGTCAATATCATAATGATTCATGACTTGTTTCACTTGTGTACTATTACACATTTTCAATGCATTAATTTCGTGCTAAAATCAAACATATTGGAAGTGGTGATTATCAAACATACATCACCAATTTTGTCTTTTTCATATTAAATTGCTTTAAACATTTTCATATGTAGCCGAAAATACCGTTCGCACCGGGCTTGCCAAGTGTGAGTTACCATGTACGCTCCCAAAGAATAGTAGCTGCGGGTTTCCCTTGTCATAAAAAAAAAAACAAGATTTATTTTTCCCCTTTCTGTGAAAGGTAAGTGCACGACAACACATAATACAACAGAAATTAGGAAAAGGCAGCAATCCCCAATAGCCAATACATTGCTAAGTATAATTACATACTGCCCATTTGAGAAGCCATTTGATCTTTGACATAAATAAACATGAGTGATCATTTGCCTTAATGCTTACCTCCAATTGCATTAGCCTTCAATAATTCATCACCAATTTTTTTTCACATTCGTATTCAAACTTTTGACACCCTCTGGAAGCTCTTCCATGCCAGGGCTGATCCCACTATCAGAAAACTCCATGACAGCATCAGAGACAGGTTTCATCCTCTGATCGATATGATTTGTCACCGCTACAACCATCTTTGTGAATTTTCGATAAACAAAAATGGTATAGAAGGTGTACAGTATTTCACAAGCAATATAGCTCCTAACATTACATATTGAAATATATGAATAAAAATGTTGCTCTTAATGAAACTAAATATTTCAAGAGTTTGTTAAACTGCAGGAATTTTTCTACTTTATCTGCGGAAAATGGCTCAAAATAACATTGATGATGTATTGGATCACCTAAGAATGATAAAGAGTGGAGGCTATCTGAATATCACTTGAAATGGAGCTAAGATTTTTCAGAACTTTTCTCAAAAACCATTGTGTTCTTTGGCCTGATTCCGCAGTCAAAATCACAAAGAAGGCCAAATCAATTGTGGAAATGCTTGCTTTTGGTGGAATACCAGAAGAATGCAGAACTAACATTTATATGGAAAGACAAGTATCACAGTTGTGGGAATTCATTGAGGTTCTACTAGTTCAATGCTGAATTACTAGTTGGATGATTCTCCTATCTAATAGAATATATGGATTACCTCGAAAAGAATCTAAATAATGCACCGAGGTATCTAGTCAAGGTTGATCCTTTCTTGATAAAAGAAACCAAAATCCCTCAGAAGACAGATAGGTATTTAAGGCAATTGATCTTCATTCAAAAGAAAATGAGGTTCCTCAGATACTTATATAGCACAGAGATAAATGGTTATGTCGACCATGAGAAGTTGAAATTTTTCTGACTCAAATTCAGTTTATGGCTGAAAATGTGGGACATTTCTGTCTTGCTCTTTGGGTTAATGAAGATGAAGATGATGCCGATTCAAAAAAGGATGAAGATGACACCGATTCAGATGAAGATGATACAGATTCAAAAGAGGATGGACATTCAATATCGAGAGTAAGCTTTCTTACCTACTATTCCTGATTGTACTAGTGGAGCTGGAAATGAAGAAGATTTTTCTCTGTGAACTAAAGGCTTCAAAGTTTGCTCAATCAAGAAATTACCAAAAGGATTTTCACATCATCTCCATGGTCTGCTGATGTATCTTAGACAGAAAAAGCTTAAGAACTTTTTTCTGCTCGAAACATTGATGTGGCAATAGAGTTCTTGTTGGGTTTTCTCGGTGATGTGCCAAATCATGTTATTAATGGAAAGAGGTTGAATGAAGTCTTAGAAAAGATTGGAGTTCTTGTAGGTGATGTACTATGTGTAATTCAAATGCATCTTGAGGGATCTACAATCAAAGAAGATGCTAACAAGATTGATCTTAGCACAATACAGATATTCGAGAAAATTGAAGATCTAAAGGCACATGTGGAAGAAAAGTACAAATCCTTAGAATACAGTCCATCTCATGAGTTCCCCACTGTTGGTGGATTGAGCTTTCTTGATTCTATCCTTTGTAAAGTGAATGAGATGTTGAAATCTGAAACAGGTTTGGTTTTCATGATGAAGCCTCATAGTGGCATTTTAGAGAAAGAGCTCTCATCTCTAATATCTGTTTTGGAGATGTTGCACAGGTGCAACGTGAACATAAAATTCTTAAAGAACTTCTGAAGCATATTATCAATTTGGCATATGAAGCTGAAGTTTCTGTTGACTCTACTCTTGCTCAATATAATGTTCTTTGGCATTCTTTTCACTCACTTCCTGCAATCATAAAAGAGATCAAACATACTCCTATGGAGGTGACAAAGATGTGGTCGGAGAACCTTGTTAATAGGCCCTACTCTATTGTTGAGCCATCTAAACATTTGCCAACTCAATATAGCAATCTTATGAATGATGAGGAGAAAGTGGGTTTTGAGAATGACACAAGAATAATTCAGTATCTGATTCAAGGAAGAAATGAGCTAGATGTCGTCCCGATTGTTGGTATGGGGGGACAAGGCAAAACAACATGTGCTAGAAAGTTGTACAACAATGACATCATTGTTTCTCATTTTGATGTTCGGGAATGGTGCATCATCACCCAAACATATAACCGGAGGGAGTTATTACAAGAGATTTTTAGCCAAGTTACCGGTTCCAAGGATGAGGGAGATAAGGATGACATCCTTGCTGACATGTTGAGAAAAAGCCTAATGGGAAAGAGATATCTCATTGTCTTAGATGATATGTGGGATGACTTAAGGCTTTCTTTTCCCGATGTTGGAAATAAAAGCAGAATCGTAGTAACAACTTGACTTGAGAAAGTTGGTGTGCATGTCATACACCATACTGATCTTTATTTCCTTCCATTCTCACCCCAGAAGAGGCTTGCAGATTGTTGCAGAAAAAAGTGTTTCAAAAGGAAGTTTTCCCATCTGAACTAGAAGATGTGAGTCTAGCAATTGCAAAAAGATGCAAAGGACTGCCTCTAGTAGTTGTATTGATAGCTGGAATAATCAAAAAAAGGAAAATGGAAGATTCTTGGTAGAATGAGATTGAAAATGCTCTATTTTTCTATCTTAGTAAGTCTGGAGACTATGCTTTTAAGTTATGATAACTTACCCGATCATTTAATACCGTGCCTTCTTTACATGGGGATGTTTCCAGAGGATGAAAGAATTCCAGTGTCCTAATTGATAAGTTTATGGATCGCAGAAGGTTTAATGCAGAACATTCAATCTGGAAGCTTGGAAGATGCAACTGAAGGTTACTTGATGGATCTCATTAGCAGTAACATGGTAATGGTTTCAAGGAGAAGATATAACGGTAAAGTCAAATACTGTCAGGTTCATGACATAGTGCTTCACTTTTGCTTGGAGATGAGCAGTGAAGAAAAGTTTATGTTGGCATTGAAGGGAAATCGTAGCCAGTTTCAACCTTGTGATTGGAAAGAAAGTCGAGTGAGCTTCAGTTTCAATAATGAGCTTTCCATGTTTGCATCTCTAGGCTCCAAAACACGAAAGCGTTTCCACGAGCACTTGAGGCACTTGAGGTCACTGATAACGACCAATCTAAGTGAATTTTATGATTGGAATCCCTTCCGTCAAGTTAGTGAAGTGAGACTTTTTAAGGTCTTGGATTTGAGTTCTCATACAGTGGATCATTTTGCGTCAGCTACATTGAAACCACTAATTCACCTGAAGTACCTCTCTGTTTGCACAATTACATTCAATTTTCATCGAGAATCGCACCTGCCCCATCTTGAAGCTTTAATTGTGAAGTGTTTCATCAAGCCTACAGTGTTACCAAAGATTTTTTGGAAAATGGAAAAACTAAGGCATGTTGATATTAGTAAAGCTGTTATTGATTTGGAGGGGATCTTTGAAGAATCACCTAAGTTGGAAAACTTGAGGATATTAAGGAATGTTAGATTTTGAATTCGCAATGCTGATAGTGTGGATGTGTTATTATGGAGGTACCCTAATCTTCAAGAACTCGAGATCTTTTTTAAGGGCGATAACAAAAGATATTTTAGTCCCAATTTGGAGAGTCTTACCCAGCTTCAAATACTTCGCCTTTACGTTAAGTGGCCCCAAATTGTATCCGAATTACACTTGCCTTCAAATTTAAAGAAGATGGTACTAACTGGAAATCCTACAGAAAGCATGATTTCCCTCATTGCGGGACTACCAAGTCTAGAGTATCTCAAATTAAGCAGGAAGTCTCAGATGTGGATGAAATTAGGAGAGTGGTGTCTTAGTGATATCATATTCTATAAACCTAAGTTCTTAAACTGGTGTGGTTAAATATATCAAGGTTGGATGCCTCGGAGGAATCCTTTCCCCATCTCGAAAGACTTGTTATAAAAGGAAATGACAAGCTCAAGGAGGTCCCCCTTAGCTTTGCACATGTTCCAACACTGAAACAGATTAAGTTGATTGACTACGAATCACTGGAGGCTTCAGCTGTGAGAATTAAGGAAGAAGTCCAAGCAATTGAAGGATGTGATCGTCTTAAACTTATTATTATCAAAGTAAGTAGAAACAAACTCTTATGTGTTGTTTTTGAGTATCAACATGACTCTAATATGCAAACAATATGTTCAATACAGGAAAGGTGGCAAAACATCCGGAAGTGACGAAAATCATTTTAGAAATCCCAATTTTCTTCAAATACTTCGCCTTTTTCCTTTCGGAGGTCCATAGTAGTATCCAAGTTACACTTGCCTTCAAATTTGAGAAGATGGTATTAAAGGGGACTCCTATAGAAAGCATGATTTCCTTCATTGCGGACTACCAATCCTGGAGTAAATTCAATTAAGGGAGCGGATTACTCGTGTTCATGTCAGAGTTGGTGCCTCGGAGATATCACATTCCATAAACTTATGTATCTCAAGGTGGGATGCCAGCTCGGAGGCATCTTTTCCCCTGCTTGAAACACTTTTTATGAAGTCATTCGTTTCAAAGGTATAACATCTGTTTCATTCCACTTCTTATACATTATGTGTGAGTTTTCTATATTATTATTTATTTTCCTTTTGAGAATTTTGAACTACGGCAATGTGTTTTTACAGCTATTGTGGCATGGGAGCCAGGGAACCTGTTACTGATCGAGGACTTGGAAGATTTCATAATTTCAGTAAAAATATCACGAGCTGGATCGACTTTTTATTTTATGTATTAACACATGCTTCATTTCATAAATGATGTCTTTTTGTAAACTTTTCAATCACAACACATTCACATGTTAATTAAAAATAGTATAAGTATATCTAAAGGACTCCTACTTTAAAAAGAGTTCAAGTTATGGTAAATTTGTATAGTGTTACAGTAAAGAAATTGAAAGTGTTACATATATGTAATATTTTGTGGAGTTTGAAGTTATATAGTATTCCTAAAATTCCAAACTAAACCAAATTGGTTTCTTCCTTATTCTAAACTCTATCCGGGTTACTAGTTCTTGTATAAATCAAACACTCGTCCTCTTTTCTTTCTTTCTTAGGACACTAATATTTCTTACAATATTTTCTTTCTTTCTCACTCTCAACTGTATTCGATCAACACACAATATGGTTTTCACGCAGCTGAGTTTAGACCATTTTTTGGGTATGAGATGCACGCGCAACATGAATCCTATAGATTATATGCTTGTTGTATCTGAAGTTTCTTGCTTGAAATCTAAGTATGGTGAAGAAGATAACTTAATCGCCGATCAAGACAAAGAATTTTGTATCAAGAAAGAAAAAAGGAACATTCAGAATATATGGTTCATCTTATCATCATACCCCCAAGTTCTTGATTGTCGTCAACAAAAACATCCACTTGTTGATTGCTTCATCCCAAAAGGGAAACTATCAAAACCAAACAGGCAGGCAAGAAAGTTTACTAGAACGATTCGATGATGAAGTTGAACCGATGATCAAGAAAGCTGTGAAAAATAATTCTAAAGAAGACAAAAAACATAGAATAGTAAATGTTGACGATGAGGAAAAAAAGAGTAGAACTAATTGGTGTGAGCAATCAAGAATTTTCCAAAAATAGAGTAAACAGAGTGAGAAAGAGATCACAAGAAAGTGAATGTTTATTGGTCGAAAAATCAGGGGTAAAGAAGAGGGAAATTAATCATAGAACTGAAGTTGTCGCGCCCCTTGTTATAATCATCAAAAGAGCATTGAGTATTGAATTCAAAAATCAAATTACGTTCATTGGGGGTTCACTTGAATCAACTAAATTGGTTATTGAAAAAATACTATTTGATACGGATGTTAATCCGGCAGAAGGAAGACTTTCAATTTCACAAAAGCAGATTAGTAATAAGTTTTGAAATACTGGAGAAGAACAACTTTTGAATACACGCAATGGCGCTAAAATGTCTGAGATGAATGTGTCGTTGATTGAGGCTTAATGTCAAGTAGGTCAAATCAAGCTAAGAAAATGGACTATGAATAAAAATAATGAAGAATCAAGTTCAAGTTATGTTTTAGTCAAACACTGGAATGATGTGACAAAAAGAAACGATTTTGAAAAGCGTATGAATATGCAATTGTGGGCATTCCGAAAGGATGAAAATTTATGTTTTGCATTAGTTAAAGATTAAGATTTCAAGTAGAGTTAATTAGTAGTAACATATTTTAGATGAATGCTTAGTAGTAGTTAGTTGATTACTCTTGTTGTTGTTGTTGTCGTCGTTGTCATAATAGTTGTTGTTGTTATTGTCGTCGTTGTTATCATCATTGTTGTCATCGTTGTTGTCGACTTTGTTGTTATTGTTTTTGTGATTGTTGTTGTTTTTGTCGTTGTTGTCGTTTTTATTGTAATTATTGTTGTTGTTGTCGTTGTCGTGGTTGTTGTTGTTTTTGTTGTTGTGGTTGTGGTTGTTATTGTCGTTGTTATTGTTGTTGTCATTGTTATCGTTGTTGTTGTTGTTATTGCGGTTGTTGTGTTGTTGTTGTTATAGTTGTTTTCGTTGTCGTTGTCGTATTGTTGTTGTGTTGTTGTCGTTAAAAATCAAAGTTAAGTGATTTTTTAAGTAAAGAACTCATAGTTTTGTGACTTTTTATTTAAAAACCAAAGTTGAGTGGCTTTTTGAGAAAAAAGGTTCATAGTTGAGTGATCATTTGAGATATTACTTATTACCTCATTTCTTTTCCTAAAAAGTTAGCATTGTTTTTTCCTTTCCTATAAATAGAAGGCTTCTAGTTACATCTACTGTTTCACCTTCTTCTTGAGAACAATACTTGCTCCATTCTATTTTAGTTGTCTTGTATTTTAAATAAAGTCGTTCATAATTATTTATCAATTTAAAAAATTAAGAAAGAATTAATTATTATTATTTTCAAATTTTCCTTTAGCATTAATTATTCTAGAATTAAGACGCATGTAAATATATAAGGATTGAAGAATTACTAAGGGGTATACTAGCTAATTAATTTTTCTTAAAGGTCATGTAAAATCTTATCATAGAAACTAAAAAAATCAGAAGGAGTGGTGATTATCTCTACAGTTTTATATTTACTAATTAAATGTACGTGTTTTGCATATATATATATACTAGTAAAATTACCCGTGCTTTGCACGGGAATTTAATGTCACGAAATTTATAAAATAATACTTAAAACCTATCAGACATTAAAACTAAAACACTATATTATCTTACATACAAGATTACGTAGTAACAAACATTAATAATGTAAAGGAAAATGAAAATTATTACATCTTATCATTTATCCTTAATAACATAAGCATAAATTAATGATTGTAAAAATACATACCGAGATCTGTAACAGAAGCAATGGTATCGGTGAGCCACTCAACATGAGCAAAGTCACAACTATTTAGAAAAGTTGCAACCCTTCGGAAAGGTCACAACTTTTCATAAAAGTCGCAACTCTTCATTAATGTCGCAACTTTTCATAACAGTTACAACTTTTAGTAAATGTCACAACTTTTCATAAAAGTCACAACTTTTCATAAAAGGGGAAGGCTAGTTTTGGAAATAAAATAAATTAAAAGGGAATCCTGGTTTGTGGTGGCGCCACATAGGCGGGTCTAGGGTTCTCTTTTTTATATATATATATATATATATATATAAAATTGTCGTTCGTCAACCAATAAATATATAAATAAAACATATGCTAATTTTTGTAAACTTTTCAATCACAAGACACTCACATATTAATTAAAAATAATAAGTATATCTAAAGAACTCCTACTTTAAAAAGAGTTCCAAGTTATGGTAAATTTGTCTAGTGTTACAGTAAAGAAATTGGAAGTGTTATATGTATTATTTCTTGGAGTTTGAAGTTATGTAGTATTCCTAAAATCCCATAATAAAATTACAACTTTAAAAAAAATTGATCCTATATGAAATTGGTTTTTTTCCTTACTCTAAACTTAATCCAGTTACTAATTCTTGTATAAATAAAACACTCGTTCTCTTTTCTTTCTTAGGACACTAATATTCTTACAATATTTTATTTCACACTCTTACGCTATTAATAAGGTTGTAACGGACGTCTATGAAATTTTTTTGGCAAAAAATAAGCCGGAATAACTCTTTTGTTAATACACAATATGGTTTTCACGCAGCTGAGTTTAGACGATTTTTCGGGTATGAGATGCACGCGCAACATGAATCCTATAGATTATATGCTGCTTGTATCTGAAGTTTCTTGTTTAAAATCTAAGTATGGTGAAGAAGATAACTTAATCGCCGATCAAGACAAAGAATTTCGTATCAAGAAAGAAGAAAGGAACATTCATAATATATGATCCATTTTATCATCATACCCCCAAGTTCTTGATCGTCGTCAACAAAAACATCCACTTCTTGATTGCTTCGTCCCAAAGAGGAAACTATCAAAACAAAACAGACAACCAAGAAAGTTTACTGAACTATTCGATGGTGAAGTTGAACCAATGATCAAGAAAGCTGTGGAAAATAATTCTGAAGAATACAAAGAATAGAGAATAGTAAAGGTTGATGATGAGGAAAAAACAGAGTAGAACTAATTGGTGTGAGCAATCAAGAATTTTCCAAAAAGAGAGTAAACAGAGTGAGAAAGAGATCACAAGAAAGTGAATGTTTATTGGTAGAAAACTCAAGGGTAAAGAAGAGGAAAATTAATCATAGAACTGAAGTCGTCGCTCCCCCTGTTGTAATCATCAACAGAGAATTGAGAATTGAATTCAAGAATCAAATTACATTCATTGGGGGTTCACTTGAATCAACTAAATTGGTTATTGACAAAATAATATTCAATACGGATGTTAATCCAGCAGAAGGAAGGCTTTCAATCCCACAAAAGTAGATGAGTAATAAGTTTCTAAATACTGGAGAAGAACAACTTTTGAATACGTGCAAGGGAGCTAAAATGTCTGAGATGAATGTGTCGTTGATTAAGCCTTCATGTCAAGTAGGTCAAATCAAGCTAAGAAAATGGACTATGAATAAAAATAATGGAAAAACAAGTTCAAGTTATGTTTTAGTCAAACACTGTAATGATGTGACAAAAAGAAACAGTTTGGAAAAACGTATGAAAGTGCAATTTTGGGCATTCCGAAAGGATGAAAATTTATGTGTCGCATTGGTTAAAGTTTAAGATTTCAAGTAGAGTTAATTAGTAGTAACATATTTTAGATGAAATCTTAGTAGTAGTTGGTTGATTACTCCTGTTTTGTTGTTGTTGTCATCGTTGTCGTAATAGTAGTAGTAGTTGTTGTTGTTGTCGTCATTGTTGTTGTCATTGTTATCGTCTTTGTTGTTGTTGTTATTTTTGTTATTGTTGTTGTTGTCGTCGTTGTTGTCGTTGTTGTAATTGTTGTTGTCGTCGTTGTCGTTGTTGTTGTCGTTGTCGTTGTTGTTGTCGTTGTCGTTGTTATTGTGGTTGTTGTTGTCATTGTTGTTGTCGTCGTCGTCGTTGTCGTTGTTGTCTTCGTTAAAAATCAATGTTGAGTTTCTGAGTAAAGAACTCATAGTTGAGTGACTTTTGAGTTAAAAACCAAAGTTGAAAGACTTTATGAGAAAATGGTTCATAGTTGTGTGACCATATAAGATATTAGTTATTACCTCATTTCTTTTCCTAAAAGATAGCGTTGTTTTTTTCTCAGAGAACAAAGTTTCGTTCCTTTCCTATAAATAGAAGGCTTTCAGTTACGTCTTCTGTTTCATCTTCTTCTTGAAAACAATACTTGCTCCATTCTATTTTTGTTGTCTTCTATTTTAAATATAGACGCTCCTAATTATCTATCAATTAAAAAAATTAATAAAGAATTAATTATTATTATTATTATTTTCAATTTTTTCTTTAGCATTAATTATTCTAGAATTAAGAGACATGTAAATATATAAGGATTGAAGAATTATTAAGGGATATACTAGCTAATTAATTTTTCTTAAAGGTTATGTAAAATCTTATCATGGCAACTAAAAAAAAAATCAGACGGAGTAGTGATTATCTCTACAGTTTTATATTTACTAATTATTATCTCTACAGTTTTATATTTACTAATTAAATGTATGTGTTTTGCATGCGCATATATATATATATATATATATATCGTACGTCAAGCAATATATAAATAAAATATATGCTAATCTTTGTAAACTTTTCAATCACAAGACACTCACATGTTAATTAAAAATAATAAGTATATCTAAAGGACTCCTACTTTAAAAAGAGGTCCAAGTTATGGTAAATTTGTCTAGTGGTACAGTAAATAAATTGAAAGTGTTATATTTGATATTTCTTGGAGTTTGAAGTTATGTAGTATTCCTAAAATCTCAAAATAAAATTATAACTTGAAAAAAAAGGTTGATCCTAAACCAAATTGGATTCTTCATTATTCTAAACTCAATCTGGATTACTAGTTCTTGTATAAATAAACACTCATCTTCTTTTCTTTCTTAGGGCACTAATATTTCATACAATATATTCTTTTTCACTCTTACGCTATTACTAAGGTCATAACGGACGTCTATGAAAAATTCCGAATAAAAACAAGCTAGAATAACTCTTTTGTTAACACACAATATGATTTTCACGCAGATGAGTTTAGATGATTTTTTGGATATGAGATGCATGTGCAACATGAATCCTATAGATTATATGTTGCTTGTATATGAAGTTTCTTGCTTAAAATCTTAGTATGGTGAAGAAGATAACTTAATCATCAAGCAAGACAAAGAATTTCGTATCAAGAAAGAAGAAAGGAACATTCATAATATATGGCCTATCTTATCATCATATCCCAAGTTGTTGATCGTCGTTAACAAAAACATCCAGTTCTTAATTGCTTCATCCCAAAAGGGAAACTATCAAAACCAAACAGGCATCCAAGAAAGTTTACTCAACAATTCGATGGTGAAGTTGAACTGATGATCAAGAAAGCTGTGGAAAATAATTCTGAAGAAGTAAAAGAACATGGAATAGTAAAGGTTGATGATGAGGAAAAAAACAGAGTAGAACTAATTGGTGTGAGCAATCATGAATTTTTCAAAAAATAGAGTAAATAGAGTGAGAAAGAGATCACAAGAAAGTGAATGTTTATTGGTAGAAAAATCTAGGGTAAAGAAGATGAAAATTAATCATAGAACTGAAGTCGTCGCGCCCCCTGTTGTAATCATCAATAGAGAATTGAGTATTGAATTCAAGAATCATATTACGTTCATTAAAGGTTCACTTGAATCAACTAAATTGGTTGTTGAAAAAATACTATTCGATACGGATGTTAATCCAATAGAAGAAATGCTTTCAATCCCACAAAAGCAGATGAGTAGTAAGTTTCTAAAAACTGGAGAAGAAAAACTTTTGAGTACGCGCAATGGAGCTAAAATGTCTGTGATGAATGTGTCATTGATTGAGCCTTCATGTCAAGTAGATCAAATCAAGTTAAAAATATGGACTATGAATAAAAATAATGGAAAAACAAGTTCAAGTTATGTTTTAGTCAAATACTGTAATAATGTGACAAAAAGAAATGGTTTGAAAAAGCGTATGAAATTGCAATTGTGGGCATTCCAAAAGGGTGAAAATTTATGTTTTGCATTGGTTAAAGTTTAAGATTTCAAGTAGAGTTTATTAGTAGTAACATATTTTAGATGAATTCTTAGTAGTAGTTGGTTGATTACTTATGTTGTTTTTGTTGTCGTTGTCGTAATAGTTGTTGTTTTTGTTTTGTCATTTTTGTTGTCGTCATTGTTGTAGTAGTAGTTGTTGTTGTTGTCGTTGTTGTTGTTGTTTTTGTTGTTGTTGTTGTTGTAATTGTTGTTGTGGTTGTTGTCGTCGTTGTTATTGTCGTCATTGTTGTTGTTGTTGTTGTCGCCGTCGTTGTCTTGTTGATGTTGTCTTCGTCGTTGTCGTAGTTGTTGTTGCCGTTGTTATTATTATTGTTGTTGTTTTTGTTGTTGTTGTCATCGTTGTTGTTGTCGTTATTGTTGTTGTCGTCATTGTTGTCATTGTTGATGTTGTCGTTGTCGTTGTCGTAGTTGTTGTTGTCGTCATCATCTTCATTGTCATAATAGTAGTTGGTTGATTACACTCCAGTTTTTGTTGTTGTTGTCGTTGTCGTTTTCTTAATAGTAGTTGGCATTATATAATATTAACATGTTTCTTTTTTGTGTTAGTAAAAAACAGAGGAACAAACATATGAAATATGATCGAGGTTTCATCTTAATTGGTAACAGAGTCGTATGTATCTGTGATAAAGGTTGGTCCTTCAGAGGTATGAGTGCTCCTAGCTCTTCAAATTAAATGATGAACTGATGTCTTTCAATGTTAAATAGTTTCTTTCATTCAGGCTATGTTAGTGATTCAACTAGCTGGAAACATGTTGCCACAATTGATTGTGTGTATGATTTGCTTTATTTGAAAGGTCATCATAATGACAATCCTGTCTGCCTTGGAAATCGATCCACAAGGAACTAGTCTGATGTGATACTGTGTTTCTCTAGAGCAGCACAAAGCAAAAATATATAATGCCAAACAAAAATGAAGAAATTCTTACTAGGTGGCTTACGATACGTATTGCTTCCAAAAGCCTCATTTCTTCATGAGACGTCTTTTGTATCTCCAATTATACCATTCGATTTATCACTTTTGAGAGAAGCAGCAACATCTTGAACACCTCCAATGTTAGCAAGTTCGTCAACATTTTTATCTTTGACAAGCTTAGCTAGACTTGACTGATCAATGCTCTGAGAATAAAGGGTGGTGTTGAACTACATCAATCGCGATTGTTTCAGTTGATACACAAAGTATTTTTCTTGGATTGTAGGCAGCTCCATATAGTGCTTTAGTGCTGGTTTTAGTTTTAACACACATATAATAGTAGCTTTAGTCCTCTCATAAGTAAGCTCTCCTTTGAGTTAGCAATGTTCTTTGTAACAAATTTGCAGAACTGAATATATTTCTTGATCCTTTTTTACTGCAATAATAGTTCTGAATTCTAATCATAACTAGTGTGATGGGTTGAATAGTTACATTATTTTGTTGTCGTTGTTGTTGTTGTCATTGTCGTCGTTGTCATTATTATTGTCGTCGTCGTTGTTGTTGTCGTTGTCGTCGTCGTCGATGTTGTTGCCGTTGTTGTTGTCGTTGTCGTAATAGTAGTTGGTTGATTACACTCTAGTTGTTGTTGTCGTAATAGTAGTTGTCATTATAATATTAACATGTTTCTTTTTTGTGTTTATAATTTAGTCAAGAACGGAGCTGCAGACATATGAAATATGATTGAGGTTTCATCTTAATTAGTAACAGATGATATGTTGTATGTATCGGTTGGTCCTTCAGAGATATGAGTATTCCTAGCTCCTCAAATTAAATGATGAACTGATGTCTTTCAATGTTAAATAACTTCTTTCATTCAGGCTATATTAGTGAGTTCGGCTAGCTGGAAAAATGTTGTCAAAATTGATTGTGTGTACGATTTGCTTCATATGAAGGGTCATCGTGATGACATTCCTGTAGGCCTTGGAGATCGATCTACAATGAACTAGTCTGATGTGATATTGTTTTCTCGGAGCAGCACAGAGCAAAAGTATATAATGCCAAACAAAGATGAAGAAATTCTTACTAGGTGGCTTACGATACGTGTTGCATCCAAAAGCCTCATGTCTTCATGAGACGTCTTCTGGATCTCCGATTATACCATTAGATTTATCACTTTTGAGAGAAGCATCAATACCTTGTACACCTCCAATGTTAGCAAGTTCGTCAACGTTTTTATCTTTGACAAGCTTAGCTAAACTTGACTAATCAATGCTCTGAGAATAAAGGGTGGTGTTGAACTACATCAATTGTGACTATTTCAGTCGATACACAAAGTACTTTTCTTGGATTGTAGGCCACTCCATGTAGTGCTTTAGTGCTTGTTTTAGTTTTAACAGACATATAATAGTAGCTTTAGTCCTCTCCTAAGTAAACTTTCCTTTGAGTTGTCAATGTTCCTTGTAACAAATTTGCAGAACTGAATATATTTCTTGATCCCTTTTTACTGCAAAAATAGTTCTGAATTCTAATCATAACTAGTGTGTGGGGTTAATAGTTACATTATTGGTCATGTTGGACTTGTTTGCTCGTTGGTTGAAGTTTGATGATTGTTTTGGCTTATTGTCTTGATACATAGCTATTCTTAGCTACTGTATAGAGATCATGAAAGTTTTGCCAACCCATATAGCGTTTACATTTTCCTAGATATCATGGTGGCCTCGATGGTCCAAACAGGACTTATGTGCTAGCCACCTATTTCTTTATATGAACTTTGGGAAGTAGTAGTATCCTTTATAGTGTTGTTGATAGGGGCCTTACCAGTCAAGAGCTTATTTTTTTAGTCAAAATATACTATCCGTCTAGACGGCCTAAGTGTATGTCTTACACCTCATAATAATACTACACCCAACTTGAACTCACTCCGTAAACACTTTTTAAAATATTTACTTTTATAAAAGGGAATTCAGGATATAATCCTTCAAAATTTCATAAAGATGATCAATCTTAAACAAATCGAATAAAGTCAGTAAGATGAAAATAAATAAATAAATAAATATAACGAGCAAAATAAGAAATATAAGTTAGACGCATATCACGAATTCAAACCTTATCACATAGCTCAAATATCTATTATTAAAAATATTTATACTTCACCATATTCTTATCACATAACACTTAATAAAGTATTAAGTAACAAAAACCACTCACAACATATAAACTTCACTAATTATTCCCCTCCCCATTACATTAATTAATTAATTCTAAGAAGACCATTTGAATTGCAAAACTTGTTTGCCTTGAATTTTGAGATACAATCCATCCTTCTTTGCATGCCATTCACATATATTATTTGCACACATTTTAGAATCTCTATTATTATCAAATAAAACAAATGTACCATGTACTCTTTTTGATGTTTGAGCTGTCAAAGCTCATGAAGCAATTGCTTTTTGTTTTGGATCACCAAAATTTACTGGAAATGAGCTTTTTGTTCCTTTTGGAATTCGCAAAGTTCCATCATCAAATCCCATAATTATACAATGTGCTCCTAAATTAGCTACTAATTCATTGTAGATTAATACTTTAAATTGTATACAATGAACTAAAGAGCATGAATAATATAAAGTCAAAATAAGAGAAACAATTGGCAAATTGTATTGTGAAGACTTCATTTTTATGTGGTTTATATAGAGTGAAGTATTAGACTTTATATAGTTGTATAACATAAAATTTTATGGGAACAAATTAAACTCTAGAATAATCTCATGCTAATATGCAATTATATATTAATGTTTTTCTTTAAATTAATATTACTAATTCTGAAAAAGATTAGGATATGATTCATGTACCTTAGTCAACTATATATTATTATGGGGAAAAAAGTCGATAAATGTTATTTTAAGATTATTCCTCCTATTTATCTTTTTAGTTTTAACTTGTCAATATCTTTATAGTTGTCCTCAATTATTCAAGGAAAATGTTTTAAATCATTTTAGTCTCTCGAATATTGATAAATGGTGGTTCTTGTATTTTTTTGTCTAAATATATTTAATTTTAGTTGATGGATATATGTACTTTTGATTCATTTGATTGTGAATTTTTATAAATTTAATGAATTATTAAGTGTTAAGGCGTCTGGTTAGAATATGTTATGTTAAATTTTAATGTTATTTTGTATTTAGGGATAGGATAATATGTAAATATAATTATTCTCTATTTAATTTCCAAGAATACAAAGATTTTCTTGCTCAACTATTATGGCAAAAGGATATTGGAGTAAATGTTAAAAATTCTCATCATTTTCACCTCCTCGTTGTTCTTAATAACTTTGAAGTTCGATCGATGTATCTTTTGTTATGTTGATTTCATTTATATAATATTTAGTCAAAGTCTAATGACTTTTAAGTTATTTAGTGACTTGTTGTGATAATTTGGCAAAGTTGAATGGTAAAAAATAGTTTAATTTTGTTATATTTTAACAAAATTGAATGATTTTTATATTACAAAAAAAATAGTATAACTTTATTGTAATAAAATAAAAGTTAAGTAATCATATATAAAATTAATTTTTTTTAAAAAAATCCCCTAGTTTTTTCCAACTTATAATTAATAAATATCACTCTCTTATACAAAAATGAAACTAATCTCCAAATTCTGACCTAATGGTTCTTTTCCATCTTTTATTCATGCGGCCATTAAGATAGCCAATTACACATCAATTTCTTTAGCTTAGCTTCCATTAGTAAGGCCTTCTAATACTTCGTTAGTTGGTTATAGTTATGCAAATATTAGTAAGGTAGATATTAGTTACGAAAGAATCTATGTATTATTTTATGTGGGGTTATTACACCTTATGTCCTCTGCATAAAATAATACATAGAATCGTGTATAACTTATACATATATTAGTTATACATTTTTCTAAATACCATACTAATTTTGTACAATGTACATGAATAATTTACCTCCTAGCCAACCACCAAACGTAGTATTACGTATGCATAATTTAATACCTGCATAACTCAACTCCAAACCAACTACAAAAGAGGTATGAGCTTGTTAGTATACTTCACTTAGTAGACTTTTATTTATTTTGATCTCACTTAAAGTTTCACATTGATCAAATTTTGAAAAATTAATGAAACTCAAGTTTGTACTCACAATTTCACTATTAAAAAAAAAAAATTAGTATAGTGTTATCCTGAAGAAGCACAATACATTGAATTAGAGTAAAATTTAATTTTAATTTGAGATTCAAAATTTATGTGCATGATAAAACTAAAAAAAAGGAACTTCTGAAACTCTACCTAATTAAAGAAGAAGAATTCAGTAGATATTATTTTATGCTAGAAATACATTCAACCAAAATTTGAAAAGTTGATCCCACTAGATATTTTTTTTTTTTTAAAAAAATTGTTTTCTTTTAAATTTTGTAAATGTAAATAAGGAGATAACTATTAAAAAATTCAAAAATAAATATTTATATATTTTGGACTTTAATTTGGTCACCCCTAAATATGAACATGAAAGAACCCTATGTTGGTAAAAACAAGATCTTTACACATACAAATTCACTCTCAATCAATATTTTGAAGTGAAAAACTCCTCACATTGACAACTCTGTAGCTTCTTACAGCATAAACCCTAACATTGCTTAAACCCTTTTTGAAAATAACTATTTGATTCTTGGGGGTGTTGAAATTTATTCACCCAAATCTTTGTGCTTTTCCATTTTTTTGGCTCCTACCGGGCAGCTATTTGAGCAATCTATCAGAGGTAAATTATTGATTTTCCTTGTTTTGTAGGCTTCTCCATTTGTCACAGAAAAGATTCAAACTTGTGTAAATCGTTATATTACAATTGACTCAGAAAAAGCTTCTCTTTAGAAGTCATATCAGTTGATTGGTTTTTTTAATTTCAAATTTAGTTGCCACCCAGTTCTTGTCTCCATTTGAGCTAGGAAAGTTTCAATCTTTGAAAGCAAGAACATAAAAAATTGGTCTTTTGTGTCAAAACTAGAACTTCAGTTGTTGTCTGTTTTGAAATACTTCTGAAGGACTGTTGTAGAATAATTATGTTGAGAAAATATATTCTATTAGCACTTAGCAGCCTATTTGTTTGAAGCTGAGGATCTATAGGAAACAATCTACATCCTAGCCTCCCCAGACCCCACTTGTGGAATTACACGGGGCGTGTTGTTGTTGTTGCAGCTGTATTTGTTGTCTGGTACCTAGTGTTCTGTGTTCCATTTGTTTCTTTGTTTCAGGTTGATATAGTTTTTCCTTTCTACTGTAGGTCAAGACTTCTGGATTTGTCTACTTGACAGGTAGATATCCGTTCAGGAGGATAATGACATAGCCGCAGCTGGAACGTGCTAGGATGAGGTTACAATTGATTAATAGAGGTACAGAAATCTTTATTTTTAAAAGCTAAGTGTTCCCTAATTATTTGGTTGCCTTTTCCTTGGGAGAACTGGAAAGGTTGGAAACATTTCTTGTCCAGTGCTGCTTATTTGTGTTGCATTGTTTCCCTTGCTGTGAGACATCATATTCTGATATTAATGTATATAGCTCAGCTAAAAATTTTGGTCTTCAAATAGTTGGGATTGATCTATCTTACGCAGTTTTTAGTACATAGCAGTAGGAGCAGCGCTGATTCCTGGCGGTCCTGCTGATCTTTCTAAAACTTCCATTCTGAAAAATCTAGCAAAGATGATTACTGAATATTAGAATGAAGCAGGTCCAATTGAGCAGCATGGTTATTGGGGATTTATATAGCCAGCCTCAACTAGTTAAGGATTGAGTGTAATTGTTATTGCTGTTATTACTGTTTAAGCACCTACGAAATGGTTATTGATTAGGCTTTAGAGATACTTTTGTTCAAATTACTCAAAGAACTTGGGAAAAAAAGAAACAATTTATATAGTGAAGGAAGGGGGTGAGGGGTGGGGAATTGGTCTAAATGCTGTTCCAATAGAGGTACTTATCTTTCTGGAAGCCAGGAGTATTGTATTTCCTTGTAGTCTCCTTTTCTTTCATTGCAGCACTGTATCTTAGTTGCTTACTCTTTTTTTGAATCAGGTGTATCTTAGTTACTTACTCTTTTTATGTTCTGCTTTAGGATTGCGATCTCAGTATGACTTAAAACGCACCACTGTATTTGCTAATTGCAAGAGGTTCTCAGTTTCAAATAATGGATATTCCAACTTGGATAGACCTGTCAGCTCCTTCATTCCAGAGAGAAACCCGGAATTTTCGAGCCAATTAGAGAATGTGCAGAATGGAGTAGATATCACACATGGGTGGAGTGAGGCCTTTTCAAACAAATTGGAGGGTTTAAGGCAAACAGTGGATAATGTTTGCAAGATCTTGCAGAGTGGTCCTTGGGGACCTTCTATAGAGATTGCTTTATCCAAATGTGATGAAAATCCTAGTACCGAAGTGGTCACTGGTGTATTAAGGCAGCTAGAGGATGTCAACACAGCATTAAACTACTTCGGATGGGCTGAGAAGACAACCCTCCAAGCACATTGCCCTGAAGCATATAATTCACTTCTCATGGTAATGGCCAGGACTAGAAATTTCGAATATCTGGAACAGATTTTGGAAGAAATGAGTCTCGCTGGATTTGGCCCATCGAACACTGTATCGATTGAGTTGGTTGCAGGCTGTGTAAAGAAGCGAAAACTTAAAGAAGCATTTGATCTAATTCAAACCATGAGAAAGTTTAAGATTCGTCCTGCATTTTCTGCATATACAACTGTAATAGGTGCGCTTTCTGCTGTACAAGAACCTGATCTCATGCTCACCCTCTTTCATCAGATGCAGGAATTAGGATATGAAGTAAATGTACATTTATTCACAACAGTAATTCGAGCTTTTGCTAGGGAGGGCAGAGTTGATGCTGCTCTGTCCTTGTTGGATGAGATGAAAAGCAATGCTTTTGATGCAGACATTGTCCTCTATAATGTTTGCATTGACTGTTTTGGCAAGGCTGGTAAAGTTGATATGGCCTGGAAATTCTTTCATGAGTTGAAGGCGCGTGGTATTTTACCTGATGATGTGACATATACCAGTATGATTGGGGTTCTTTGCAAAGCTAATAGACTGAATGAAGCTGTAGACTTGTTTGAGCAGTTGGAGTTCAACAGGACTGTTCCATGTGCATATGCTTATAATACCATGATCATGGGTTACGGATCTGCTGGAAAATTTGATGAAGCATATAGTTTGCTTGAGAGACAAAGACAAAAAGGGTCAATACCAAGTGTGATTGCATATAATAGTCTTCTTACTTGCCTTGGGAAGAAACAAAGAGTGGACGAGGCATTAAGGATATTTCAGGAGATGAGGAAAGATGCTGCACCTAATCTTTCAACCTATAATATTCTCATAGACATGCTCTGCAGGGCACGGAAGCTTGATGTTGCTTTAGAAATTCGTGACACCATGGAGGCAGTTGGCTTGTTTCCTAATGTATTGACTGTGAATATAATGGTTGATCGTCTATGCAAGGCTCAACAACTTGATGAAGCATGTTCTATCTTCGAAGCTATGGATCATAAAGTTTGTAGACCAAATGAATTCACATTTTGTTCTCTGATAGATGGACTGGGTAGGCGAGGGAGAGTTGATGATGCATATAGACTCTATGAACAAATGTTGGATTTTGATCTTACTCCTACTGCCATTGTCTATACATCTCTCATCAGGAACTTTTTCATGTGTGGGAGAAAAGAAGACGGCCACAAAATTTACAAGGAGATGGTGCGTCAAGGAGCTTCTCCTGACCTTACCCTCCTTAATACTTATATGGATTGTGTTTTCAAAGCTGGTGAGACAGAGAAAGGTAGATCGCTGTTTGAGGAAATCAAAACTTGGGGATTCACTCCAGATGTAAGGAGCTATTCTATACTAATCCATGGCCTCATAAAAGCCGGCTGTGCTCGTGAAACGTATGAGCTGTTTTATGCAATGAAGGAACAGGGGTATGTGCTGGATACTTTTGCTTATAATACTGTTATAGATGGATTCTGCAAATCAGGTAAAGTAAATAAAGCTTATCAGCTGCTGGAGGAGATGAAAGTAAAAGGTCTGGAGCCAACTGTAGTAACATATGGCTCTGTCATCGATGGGCTTGCTAAGATTGACAGACTTGATGAAGCCTACATGCTTTTTGAAGAAGCAAAATCTAAAGGTGTTCCTTTAAATGTGGTTATATACAGTAGTCTAGTAGACGGATTTGGTAAAGTGGGTAGAATAGACGAAGCATATCTAATCATGGAAGAATTGATGCAAAAAGGCTTGTCACCAAATGTATACACATGGAATTGTTTGCTTGATGCACTAGTGAAGGCTGAAGAAATAGACGAAGCCCTTGTTTGCTTCAAGTCAATGAAGGAGTTAAAGTGCACTCCAAATACTTTTACTTATAGCATTATCATTAATGGTCTTTGTAGAGTAAGAAAATTCAATAAAGCATTTGTATTTTGGCAAGAGATGCAGAAAGAAGGATTAACACCCAATATGATCACCTATACAACCATGATCTCTGGGCTTGCAAAGGCCGGAAATGTATCAGAGGCTGATAAACTCTTTCAGAAATTCCAGGCCAAGGGAGGTAAACCAGATTCTGCTTGTTACAACACTATGATAGAGGGGCTAAGCATCGCGAACAGGGCGACGGAGGCGTATGAGCTATTTGAAGAAACAAGATTAAGAGGATGTAATATATATACCAAAACTTGTGTTATTCTTTTAGATGCATTACACAAGGCAGAATGTCTTGAGCAGGCTGCAATTGTTGGTGCTATATTGAGAGAAATAGCAAAGTCGCAGCATGCTTCAAGATCTTTGTAATGTTGACATAGGTACTCATCACCATAAAGAAAGTTTCGGTTTCATAATTCAAAGGTCTGATAATCTTTTATTTCTTATTTATTTGTCAAACAATTACCACATAAATATATCTTTTTGTCGTGCTTTCTGTTCTTCCACTCTGCTGCACACGCACACTAACACTCATTTACACATATATAACTACATTTTAAAATGTCTTCTATTGGGAGTCAGTTGAATCTTCTGTAGAGAAGCAGCCTCACATACATGGTGACTAGATGCCTAACAAGGCTCAGTGCTCACCATTGAACAGTCATGGTAGAACAATGTATTATTGTCATTCTCTCTGCTGAAACTCCAAAATCATTTCTGAATTGGAAGTCAAAGTTGCTCATTCTCAAAAGCACTCCTGTATTTGTGGTAGTTTTAACTACTTCTACACTTCATTGGCATTTCTCAAGCTTAATGTTTTGAAGTTACAGCCACTGTATATTTCAGTGTGTGAATCTTGTTATTAGCCTGACATTGATTCTTAGTATATTAAAAGGTGTTTGACTATATTGGCTTGATGCTTGACACGTTATACTGGTATCAGTCATCAGGTGACCAGGATGATTTTATCTTGGATAATGTGTTTTATGGATGGGCAGAGAGTTAATGAATGTTGTCAACGAAGTTGTATTGATGAGTTCTAGTTTGGAATTGCCCTCTGAAGAATATTCTTCCTGTAACTTGAAAGCTCTGTTGTACAGGTTGCTCGAAACGCATATGCCTGTTCTATTTGACAGGCTGTATATTACCTGTTTTTAGAGTTCCCTTCACTCTGAGAGGCTGTGTTCGAATTTCAAAGCTACTCTCAAAGGCCAAAGCGCACCACAAGGAGAAACAATCCAATCAAATTATCTGATAAGGTAGTCAAGGCCATTGGAACTTCATGCTCCTTTGTTCATGTTTCTTTTGTTCAAACTGTGCAAGCCTATGAACATGGTTTGAAACTGCAGAAGCTCATGCGGTAGGTGATGCGACAAGAAGTCTGTGATTGACAATGCCCCACAAATTATGAATTCGCCACTTGGAAATTCACACGAAAAGAAACGAGGAACACTCAATGAAAAAGTGTTCTCTAAACCAAACGTGAGGCATGCTGGCCTTTGTTGTATGTTCATCAAATTGACACCATTTGTTCCCATAAACGCTCTAGATTCTTGCTTGTGATTGCTGAGCCAGACAATCATTTAGAGATTGTGTCTTTCCCATCCTCCAACACATCTCAGCTTCACTACTACCTCTGTAGCCCCCATCCCCACCTCCCGTATTTATTTAGATCATAAACTAATGCTTTAAAGATAATTTCGTTGCTTATGTATCAAAAATAAGTAAGAAATTCATTTATGTTCCTAAAAATCATTTTCCTTTGTACCAAACACACCTTTGTTAATTTTACATCTCCGAAATTTCAATCTACCGACTCGTTGGGCATGTTCGTCTTTGTTAAATTTTCTGGTTGTTTTTTGTTGATAAATTTAGAGACCTCTCTCGAGGTTTTGACTACATTTCACTCGCTTCCATGTGGTTTTTGATATTGATATTACAGTTATCTCCCTAGTGGTATTCGATACTTGGTTGTAACAATTCTGTTAATTTATATATTATTAATTAAAAATAATCATGAACGGACTACTTCGCCCCTTTTTAAGATACTATACTATTTAATTTGATTAATCATGCAATTATTTTTCTAATTAATTTCCATCCTCTGCCTTAATATTTCCAAGTCACGTTTGCAAAAACAAGCATATATTACTAATATTTATATGATTATCAAAAGAAATAGGTATTGAACTCTTAGAATAGAAGAAATGCATTATGATTATTAGTTAATTATAAGTTTAGTTGCGCTCAATATTTTTAAATATTCAAACTCGAAAATCTTTTTTTCTATTATTTCAAACTTGAAATCCCTACGATTTCTTCCATGTCCAAATACAGAAATCAAGATTTAAGTATTTACTAATTAGGTCACTTATAATCTAATTATAAGAATCTAATAATAAATAATAAGTGGTATTTTAAAATATTAATCATTTTATGTATGTATAAAGAACATATATTCACTATCAATATATATAACTTATACCTAAAATGATTTAAAAAAAATAAAAGGAAAATCTTTTATATTATATAGTTCCGCCTTCACTTTTTTTAATTTAGGATTCCTTGTCACAACTCCCAAAAATTAAATGACCGTTGCAAAAGTCCCTCTTTTCATTTTCATTTTTCAAAAATTCAAAACTGACCGTTGCCAAAATATTTTCTTTTTCTAATGCCCCAAAATTCCAAACCTATTTCATAAATCACTCTCATCTCCTCCAAAAAATCAGAAGAAGTGTATAATCTGAATTCAAATGGCACTCAGATCTCTCGATAACGCTCTCCCAATTGCGATCGAAAGACCCAAAAAACAAGCAAAAGTTGTTGTAACCCAGAATCAGAAACAGACTGATTGTGTTGTCAATGACGAAAACAAAGCCCCTTTACAACCCGGAGACGCAGCGGTTGATTACGTCCCTTCTGAGAATCTTGAAGCCATTGATGATCCAGATAGCAAAATCCACGTATGTCTCATTCTTTTAATTTCTTCCCCTTTTTTGAAATTTAAGTTATTTATAACTATTTTGATGATTTTCATAAATTTTAGGGACTAGTTGTAGGGTTGGAATCTAAAGATTGGTTGGAAATTTGTCGCTCATTGAATGACACGAGGCGATTTTCTCTGTTTCACTCTGCCCTCTTGCTGCCAATTCTGTAAGTTTCATCTCTTTGAATTGTTCTGTTTTTGTTTGATTTAGGGATTTACTTTTTTCGCGGTTTTTATAATTGTAGGGACAAAGTTTTACTGGTGATAGTTAAGTCAATGAAAAATCCAAGGAGTGCTCTCTGCAAAACTTCTGTCATGGCTTCAGCTGATATCTTCGAAGCCTTTGGTGATGAGTTATTCGAATCATCTAATTCTGATACATTTGACAATGTGGTATGTATAGCGTTTATCGAGTTGTGTTAACGTTCTAGTGCACTGGCTAATATGCAGTTCTTTTTACAGATTTTGCAGCTATTGCTGAAAGCTTCTCAAGATAAAAAGTTTGTTTGTGAAGAAGCAGATAAGACACTCAAGGCAATGGTGGAGTCTATGACTCCTCTTCCTTTGTTCCATAAGCTTCATACCTATGTCAAACATTCCAACATGAGAATCAGAGCAAAAGCTGCAATCTCAATATCACATTGTGTTTCTAAGATGGTTGGTTTTTACACTTTCTCATCTAACTGCTGTAGATTTCTGTGTCATGGTTCTTAATGAGTCGCATTTCTATTCTAGGAACTGGATGGGATGAAGGAGTTTGGATTCATTTCGTTGGTTCAAATTGCTGTAAATTTGCTCAATGATCGACTCCCTGAGGCAAGAGAAGCAGCTAGGAGTATCGTCGTTTCAGTATACGAGGCATTAACCAAGGATGAAGAGCAGAAACAAGAGGCATGGCAAAACTTTTGCCAGTCTAATCTTCCAGCTATTCATGCACAAGCCATAGTTAAAATTGTCTCCTCCTAGTAGACTCATTCAAGTTTTTAGCAGTAAAAGCCCTTGTTTAGTCAGTCTTCATTGTTATCTTTTACATGTAACCTTTCCTGGGTAACTATATAGTTTTGTTGCTACAAATAAAATAGGCTCTCGTTTTATCAAATTCTCGAGCTCAAGAAAAGACCACATATGTTTCACAATGCTTGCTAAACAAGGTAACTGATATGTTCTTATATCACCCAACAATGCAAGGTAACTGATATGTTCTTATCACCCAACAATGCAAAAAGAATAGTATAACCTCAATAAAATGTACATACATAAACCACACAATGTGTGGTACATTGATGCACATTTTGCATAAGCCTCATAAAATAGACCAACCAAACAGGGGGGCAGCAAAACCTATATAGAAATGCTCTTTAGAATATATGTTGATCCCTCCTCATTCTAGTATCTGGTGCAACCAAGGTTTCAGCCAGGTACAATCTCTCATTACCATAGAAGGTATCCCAAAAATTTCTTCCGCGAAAAAGGTCTATTTTTCTACCCTTCATTCCTGTTCAACCAATGAGCGCAAAGCCATCTCAGCATCAGTTAATGTTTGTCCGGCATAAAGCTTCAGTTTCCCTTTCTTCACCACGATGACCTTCATAGTATGTGATCTAATTGCATCACTGAGTTCCTGAAAATAAGTTAATGGTCTGCATAAAAAATTCCATAGGTACATGCATAAGTTGAAACGTTCAGCTTAAGCATAGACAGTAACAAGGCTTATGATAAGTTCCAAGGGTTCATAGATACTGTCATTATTTCAGAGTAACAAATTAACCAACTTTTCTTGAGTGTCACTCTCAACTGTGTTAATAGTCCTTGAAAGGTTTAGTAGGGCTCTTGTCATCAAAAAGTTAGTAAGGCCCTCCCCCTCCAAATGCAGTGGAATAGAATACTTTATGCACCACGAGGAAATGACGTAGATATATTTAATGCAAGCTTAATATTCTTACTTTAACTGGTAAAGGGACAATTTCAGCACTGAAATCTCCTAAGTCTTCAAAGAAGGACTGTAAGAGATAACAAAAATTGGTCGCATCACCACGATCTTCAAAGGCGACTGTATGAGATAAGCTACCATTCACTTGAGAGCTACTTTTTAAGGTAAATAATCCTTCTGGTCCTTCATCATCATGACCTCTCCACATGCGTATAGCCTGCATAGAACAACGCACTAAGTGACAGGAGCATGAAGCAAGAGCTAATAACAACAACATGCCCAGTGAAATCCCACAAGTGGGGTAGGTAAAATGTACGCAGACTTTACCATTACCTCGTGGAGGTAGGTAGAGAGGTTGTTTCCGAAAAATGGAAAAATGGAATCAGATAGGAAAGATAAGCAAATACATATCCATTGTGACATTGGATGATTAAGATGTGTCCACACAATAACCCGTTAACATATAAATATTGTTGTGAATATCCAATATAAGGTCGATGAATCACACAAGACATTTGCCAAAATACCTATGTTGCTAACCTAAATGACTGGTACTTAAACAGCCGGATGCCAGCAATACCCAACCAAAAGGTTCTCTAATCTCAGCACAGATATTCAAGTGCCTCAGCAAGGAATATCCATGAAGTATAAACAAAAACATTTTATAGGAGAACAACAACCAAAGAGAAGGGTGCAGTGATACAATTTGCAAGGAAGACGCAAATGGCTGGATAATCTAGCACAAAGCTATATAAAATCTGACTAATATTTCTCACATGACAAGACAATGATTCTGTTTATAAAAATAATGACAAGGCAATGATCCCTAGTTCAAGTTAACTGCAATAACATTAGTCTTGGTTTCAGTTCCACATATTAGCTTCTTCCTTGGATTCGTCATCTTTTGTGTACCTAAGCAGGGCTCAATCAGTTTTTCCCTTTTGACAGCACCAAGTTTACTATAAAACTTATAAGTTAGAACTACACGCGTAAAGGCAATCAGAAAATAAAACAGAGACAAAAGATAAAATGTATAGTAGGAATGCAAGCTGTCGAAAACAAACAAGTAAGAAGTGGACATAAATCCCATATACATACAAGAACATAAGGAAGACTGAACCACCAAAAGTCAGTATCATTTCCTGATTTCGTACCCTCCTTTGGATTCACTACTTTTTGGTTCTTAACTTCCTTCATATTTGAAGTTCCATTTCTATTTGAGTTCTTGCGTCTGTTCATCGTTGTAGTACAGCGTGATTCTCCCGAGTCCATAACTTCAACCAAAGTATTTCCAGTATTTGAAATTGTTGCAGTCTCCTGATTGCTTAATTCTTTTGAGTCTACAGGTTCAAACAAACTGCTCCCATTATTTCTATCTACCGAAATATCTGTAGCTAAAAAATGAGCAGTGCTACATTAAAATGCATCTCTTATTGATTGCAGGAACTAGTGCAACAGAAGACAAAATACTAGTTCCCAAATTGCTCACATTGTTTTTCAACAGGTATTCAATAGGTGCAAGATATAAAGGCTTAACAGTATAAACTACAAATATCAGAAGGTAAACGATAGAAAACAAACCTTAGGCAGCAATATAGCATGTGATCATACAAAAATGAGTTCTTTGCATTTTGCACCCATAACATGTGCACAAAGTTTGAATTTGCAACCTGCCCTTCTATTTTTAATGATTTACCCCCTGTCCTATATGTTTCTTTTCAAACCTATAGTACAGGGGTCGTTTGGTAGAGTGTATTAGCAAAATAATGCATGCATTAACTCTTTGTATAAGTAATACCTTATTTGGTATACTTTTTCATGCTATGTATTACTAATGCTTGCATCAATTATACACTCTATTGTGTATTAAGGTGTATTACTAATACCATGGATTTCTTGGTATTAGTAATGCAAGGGGTTTTAATGCGTGCATTAACATGGTTAAAGACCTCATTGCACCTCAAAATCTTTTTACATCTTTTCCATCATAATTGTGAAGGATATCTTTGTAAATAAATATTTTTATGCAATGCAAACTATTTTTAATACACCAAACCAAACAATGCATAAGAAATAGCTTATGCATAATTAATGTAAGTATTACTAATACAAACATTATTAATGCAAGTATTACTAATACACACTATTTAGCATTATTCTTATGCACTCTACCAAACGATCCCTTAATCTCTATTACAATAGGATATTGAGTCGTGCATCCATTAGTTTGTACCCTAAGGGGTCGTTTGGTATGCGAGATGAAGTGGGATATCCCAAGATTAAGTTTGAGATTAGTTTTATACTATCAACCAAATACAATATAAATCTAATCCCAAACTTGATCCTGGGATATTCCATCTTATCCCATCCAACTTGGAATTATTTTATCCCGCCTGGGAGGTGAGATAAATTAGTCCAGAGATTACAATCAAGGACTATAATCCCAGGATAATTTAGTCAGTGTACCAAACGACGCCTAAGGTTCTGAATCACATTCACAAGGATGTTTGATGACCTGACATATCTATGGAACTAGCCGAGAACATACCCACGTCAAGTAATGAGTTTCTCCTATTCAAACAACTATACTGAATATACTCCCCATTAATTGCAACATAGATTTCTCCTTTAGAGTACCTTCCTTTGCAGTCTTTCTTTCTATTTGGAAACTAGATGAAATGAGAAGAAACTGAAAATTTTATTCTTAATTACCCGAACTCATTGAAATGGGAATGGAACTGCTAACTATTAATTTATAGATCACAAATGCCACCATTTAGATGACTTGCAAATTATTAATGTCACTGAATTGAATGGAGTAGGCTTTTTAGTACACACGGAGCTCAGGGAGCAACTGGTAGAGGTTAGGATGGTGAATGATAAAATGACCATTAAGTTAGTACTGGGAGGGCAAACTATTAACATAATTTGTGCATATGCACCGCGGAGAGTTTGGATGAGGAGGTCAAGAAATGCTTTTGGGAGAGTTGGACAAGGTTGTGACAGATATTCCGCATACAGAGAAACTAATTTTAGGAGGGAATTTCAATGCTCACATAGGGACCACTTCAAGAGGATATGATTATGTACGTGGAGGTTTCGGCTTAGGAGATGGAAATGAAGGAGGAGATCCACTATTAGTCCTTAGACTTCGCGAAAGCTTTCGAGTTAGTCATAGCAAACTCAAGCTTCCAGAAGAGGAGGAGCAGTTGTGACCTACCAAAGTATGGTTGGCTAAAACTCAGATAGATTATGTGCTCTTTAGGAAGTGTGAGAGGTTAAGCAAGAGTATTTCAAGAGTCATAAGGATTTGGGTATACTAGGTGCATAAAGGTTGTAGAGAGTAAAAGAAGTATTTGTAAGATGAGGAAGGGCAGAGCTATCGGGCCAAATGAGATCCCGGTGGAGTTTTGGAAGATCACAGGCAAAGCAGATATGGAGTGGCTGACCAGGTTGTTTAATGTTAGTTTTAGGATGGATAAAATGCCAAAAGACTGGAGGCGGAGTACAATGGTGTCGTTGTATAAGAACAAAGGTGATATTCAACATTGCAACAACTATTAGAAGTATCAAGCTACTAAGCCATGCTATGGAAGTTTTTGAGAGGGTGGTCGAAATAAGGATCTGTATCCAGAAACCAATTCGAATTCATGCCAGGACGATCAACTACAAAAGTCATCCATCTCGTAAAAAGATTGTTGGAGAAGTAGATGGACAAGAAGAGGGATTTACACATGGTGTTCATCGCCCTAAGAAGGTGTACAATAAGTCTCTAGGGAGGTCTTCCGGAGATGTTTGGAAACTAGAGGTGTACCTTTGTGGCTTACATTATGGCAATTAAATAAAAGTACGATGGAGCCAAGACTCAAGTAAGAACAATGGGAGGTGACTCAAAATACTTTTCGATCACGATAAGGTGGCAACGGGGATCAGCCCTCGTGATGGACGAATTGAGACGACATATTCAACTCAAGCTTACTAAGGAATATGACCCTAGATAGAAAGGTTTGGAAGTCGATGATTAGGGTTTAGGTGGGAGATGCAAAGTCTAACCCCATCTCCTCTCCTCCTTATTAATAGTAGTATTTAGTAAATGTGTAGTTTCTTACTCTTCAATGTGTTTCATCATTTGTTGTTGTATTTGCTTTGTATTTTGATATTATGTTGTCATATTTTCTTGCAACTCTGCTTTGAATAACTTTCTCTTTCGAGCCAACAGTTTATCGGAAACAACCTCTATACCCCACAAAAGTAGAGGTAAGCTCTACGAATATCTTACGCTTCCTAGAACCCACTTGTGGGATCACACTAGGTATGTTGTTGTTGTTTGTAATTGCCACTGTTGGCTGGTCTTGGTTCGGACACTTCTTGCTCCCTCTCTTTCAGTTCCTTTTTCTTTAGTTAATCATGTAAGTTTCTATTTTACCCCTCACATAACAAATTCTTGTAAAGTTTTGCAATGAATTACATAGATTAGGGAGTAAATTGTAAAAGATAAGAGGATAGGGTACAAATCAAAAGGTCGTACACACATTAGGGGTGCAAAATGTATAGAACTCCATAAAAACAAAGCCAGCTAAAAGGATTTTTTTAGAATATTACCAATTCCTGGTTTAGATTCCTCCAAGTCTGATGCAATTCCTTTTTTCTTCCTTCCGCTCTTCTCCAATGAGTTCTTCTTGACAGCTTTGATAACATCAGCCTTTCCACCTTCGACTTTTTTAACACTCCTTTCCTTTCTTCCCATCCCCTTGTTTTCGGAAGATTTCTTCACACTTAAAGGTGATACCGACTCTGCATCTTCAGTGTTTCCTTTACTCTCTATGTTTTCACCAAATTTCACGAAAGCACCTCTGTGAGAATCAAGGGTGAGCAGGTCTACCTCATCATCGCCCGACACATCGACTCCACCTTCTCTATTTCCATTCTTCTTCACTTCGGTGTTGTCTTCCAAAGTTTTATCTCCATTTGTACCAACACTTTGATGGTCAAGGGCCATAAAACCCTTAGGTTTATTACTTGGTTTACTGGCGAACTCTCTAAATTTCTGCTTTCTTTTAAATGTTAAAGAAGCACTAAACTCTTTCTCATCCAAAGTACCACCTTCATCCCAGACATTTTTATTAACATCAACCGTTGGAAAAGTAACAGAATTTGTAGGCTGTTTGTTGCTAACCTTTCCCAGTCTCTTTCTCAGCTTGATTAACCGTTCATCAACTTCCTTTTTTATCCCCATTTTAACATCACTATCCTCAATTTCTTCCTCCTGCTCCTCATCAACGTCATTGCCCTTCAACTCCAACCTTTCCTTCTCTCTCGCCTCCCTTGCCATATGTTGAATTTCCTCAATCTTCTTCTCCATTTCAGCCTCGTCCACAAAAACAGTTCCCCCATTTTCAATACTCTGGTTTCCATCTCCATTCACAAACATTCTCAATTTGTGCTTACTTGTACCTTTCAAATCCAACACCAAGACCTCATTTTTATAACCATTACCATCCGAACTTTCACTTTTTCCACTATAATCAGCTGAACCAAATACCCAAACAGCACAAACTGTTTGAAATACAAAGGCTCCAATTATCCATAATCCAAATTTCAGCAACGACCCTTTACCAAAGGTACCTAGAGTGCCATAAATAACTCATTTTTAATAATTTATAACGATTAGGATCCAAATTTTAATCAATTGATCGAATACCCAAACAGCATTAGTCGTCTGAAACAAATTGCTCCAACTTCCCACAACCCAAAATTCAGTAGTAGGGTGTTAGAAAATGTACCTGCAACGGCATTAACAGCTCCAGACGGATCTGAAACTTCCGACAGCCGGAATTCTTGATTTTCAGACGTTTTCAGCTCGTCACCGGCGGCTAAGTCGGAGTCCAAAATGTGGGTTTGTTGAATGGGGGTTTCATAAAAGGTAATTTCAGTGTCATTAACAATAACTTCGGGTTCTGAAACTTCCGACAGCCGGAGTCCTTGATTTTCCGGCGCTTTAGCGACTTCGTCGGAAGGCGAAATGTGGGTGTGTTGGATTGGGGTTTCAAGGGGAGTTATTGGTTCATTTTGGGGTTTTATGTAGGGTTTTGTAATGGTTTTGAGTATTTTGGGGCGGAGATAGTTTTTCCTCTTTGCAAATTTTCTTGGGCGAGGTGTCGTTAAGGCAGAAGCTAAAAGAAGAGGTTTCCTCGAAAGGAGAGTAGAAGATGTAGAAGGCCAAAGGAGACATGGAGGAGTGATGCAAGCTCCCGCCATGGTTGTGGAGTTGGAAGCTCAAAACTCGAACGTGAATTTGCAAATTCTTTTGAATATAAGCATTATGCTTGTTATTAAAGGATAAATAAATTTGCAGAGCATTTCTTTTAACCCATTCTTAATTGAACCTTTTTGACTTATATAGTAGCATTTGACCATTTGAGCATAATTTCGAGTTTTGATTTTGATTTTAATTTTAGATCACCAATTTAAATTTTTTCGAAAGTCTAAATTTAAATTGTGATTTTAATTTTTGATAATATAAAACTTGATTTATAAATTTATATTTTAAGAAGAATTTATAATTTTAAATTTTGTTAAAAAAAATAAAAATAAAAAATTGAAGTGGATTATATACATATAATAAATTTCAAGACATTATAATAAGAATGAATTCTTTTAGCAATTTGATAATGCGAGACGAGCTTTTAAAATATCAAGGTCTTATTTATTTCGACTGGGTGGTGAATACTTTATGGTGTATTGTGATGCTTTACTGATTGGCTTTGGATATGTTTTGATGCAGATAGGTAAAATTATTATTTATGTTTTAATGTATGACTTATAACAGCGGTGTTATTTGCTTAGAAAATTTGAAAGCATTATTTATATGGGGTCCATTGTGAGATTTTCATCAATTATTACAGAATACATATTCAACTCTAAGAATCTAAATTTGAAACAACAAAAGTGCTTGAAGTTACTTAAGAATTATAAAATGACTATCCTTTATCATTTGGACAAGGTCAATATAATGATGGCTGCCTTGAGTGAGTACAGTTGGCCTTCCTTAATTACTAGCGGAGAAGAAATCTATGGTTGCAGAGTTCTTAATAGCATCGTGAGAATTGAAATTTTCAATCCTGATAGAGTTTTTGCTCGTATTGAGGCACAATCGATTTTAATGAAGTAGATTAAAATCAAACAGTTTGAAGATGAAAAATTATATTTGATTCGGGATAATGTGTTGAAAGCTGAAGCTAAAGAAATAATTTTAGACCAAAAAAGTAATTTGAGGATCAAGTTGAATTTGTGATCCTAAGATTGATTATGTGATTAGACTGATCATGAAAAAGCTCACAGAGCAAGATATTCTATTGATACGGTAGCGACAAAAATGTATTATGACTTGAACCGAAATTATTGATAGCATAGATGAAGAGGAACATCATAAAATTCGTGTTGTAATACCTCATAAATTTCTAAATCCAGATCAGGCCTTGAATAAGTCAGAAAGAACTGAAGTCTGCAATTTTTTTATTTACGGACCCTTTTACAGTCGTCTAAGAAACCACGAACCGTGATGGGTTCCATAGACCATAGTCAAAACTGAAAAATTTGTCTAAGCGTTTCACGTACTCTTCTATGAACTATAGAAGCTTCCACGGGCTGTAGATCAATCCGAAAAACGAAGATTTTAGAACTCAAGTGACTCTATTTTTTTACGGACACTTGTACAGGTCGTAGATAGATCTACGGATTGTAAAAACTCCCATAGAATGACCTTTAGGCACCCATAAATTTCCTCTGTTTTCTACGGATCCTTTCATGGTCCATAGATTGTTCTACGGTCCGTCGAGGGTATCCATAGATGGCCTCAATAGTTTTTAATTCAGGAACAATTTGTTTTTTTTCTTCACTTTTTAAATTCTTATACTGTGTCATTTTAGCTTATTCTAAGTGAGATTAAGGGAACTTTTATCAGCCTAAATCTCCCCATTCACACATAACCCTCTCAAATCAAGTTTCTTCTCACTCAATTTCATCTAAAAAAGAACTAGGGGTTCAAAGTTTCAAGTTTCAAGTCTCCATTCAAGAAATTCTTCACTCCAACTATGTGAGATTTCATCAATGGATATTCCAGATAAATTAACTTTTAGTTATTATCAAAATTATCAGTTTTAAATCATGATTCATGAGCTACTAATTTAATGTCAGTTATTAGTATTTAGTATTTTATTATCAGATTATTACTGTATCAAGTAAATGCATGTTATCTTGTAGCGTTTACTTGCAGATTTAGGGATGAAGGATTTCAGCCAGCATCCGTGAACCTTCAGTATCCATTTCTAAGTCCCAAAACTATGTGTCATCATAGATTTTCATGTAGCCCAAGATGACGTACACCAGTTTAGTGGATCCACATAGTTGTCAGGTTCATTACCTTGACAAGTATTAAACACCTTTTTTTCGGTATGAGGGCAGTACACTAAACTCCATGTTGTAGCTCACATGATTTATATCAATTTTAGTATCTCCTCACTCATTTCAATACAATTTTATCAATTATTATGTTATTTTAATTGGTCATTACATCAATATGTCTTCTTTAGTCTAGCATGTTCATTATTTATGTTTATTATCCATATCTCACATTCAATATATTCGAAGTACTGTCCACATACCTTTTGTCTATATTGTTTGATAACATAGGTTCGAATGTTCAACATTTGGGTCGCGATTAGTACAATTTTATGATCAACACTGTAGTACTTTGGTGAGTCCTTATTTTACGAGGACACTTTTTATCTTTCTTTTAGTAATTACTTTTAATTTTCAAATAGTTAAAGTTAGTTAGGGTCTTGTCCTAGCAACTTATAATAGTAGAGACTTTCACATAGTTAGTTCAGACTCAACTTATGTTTTTCACATGTTGTCTAATTCTTTTAATAGATTACGTTTGTCTTTATTTCTGCGATCTTCAGTATATTTTTTCATGTAAATCTTAGTGTTATGCCATACCATGAGGTTAGCTTGGGGTCACTTGTGTCTCTAAGCACCGTGTCGCAACAAGGGGGTAGTCTCGAGTTGCGACAAAAGCAAAGTATAAATTTTTTATATTTTTTTATAAAAGATTTAAAAATAAAATAAAAGGTGTGTGTTTTGTTGGGGGGGGGGGGAGGAGGTGGTGTAGTAGGGTAAGAAAAATATTTTAATTTTTTTGATGGACAATAATACTCTAATCTTTAACTTTAAGTTTTAACTAATATTAATAGTTTGTTTAATTTTTATCAAGGTGGAATTAATTATTAATTTGAAGATTTCATGTGCCAAATTCTGGTCAAAATTAAAGTGTTTGGCTTTCAAAAAACGAAAAATGCCATATAAATTAGGATTGAGGGAGTATCATTTTCACCCGGATAATCTAATAGGCTATTGACGTAAATTAAGATAGAGGGATTATCATTTTCACTCGAAAACACTCTTTAATTTAATAAAAAATAATACCTTCATAAAATAGTAATATTTCATAATCTCAACAATATTAATTTAGAAAGATTTTACTATAATATAGTTTAAATATGAAATTTACACTTCTAATAACTTATGTATAAAACTAACAAAAATATAAAATAATTTAATTATTTACTCAATTTTCCCAACTAACCCTTTCACTTTCTCAATCTTCTTTGAAGTAGAGAGAAAATATAAATTTTTAATGATAGAGGCCCAACCAACAATAGTTATGTGAGGTTCCATTCAATTTTTGACACTTGAATAAGTGGGCCCATATGCACACTTTTACTTTTCACTCTCCACCCCTACCAGTTCCCTCCCATCTGCCCACCCCTCCTCTATTTTTATTTTCTTCTTTTTCATGTTTTTTAATTCTTCAAAAAATGGAAATGTGGAAAAAAAATATTGGTAACCAAAGAAAAGTTAACCCACCCTTCCTCTATTTTTATTTTCTTCTTTTTCATTTTTTTTAATTCTTCAAAAAATGGAAATGTGAAAAAAAAATTGGTAACCAATAAAAGTTAAAATATAAATTGATTACCAAATTTTCACAAGAGTCTCTTTCACCATATAAATTGATTATCAAACTATCCCTATTTTTTTTTATATAACCGAAGAAAAGTTAAAATATAAAGGTTACAAATCAAATGTTAGAACTTGTATTAGTTGTGTGAGGGTATTTTTTATTACAATTATATTCTAATTTATGGGAGCCACTTTTGATTTTTATTTCTTTGTCTTTTGTTTCTCTTTCATGGTCTTCTCTTCATCTTTTTTCTTGTCAGTTTTTATTTTTTTTTAAAAAAAATTATTTGAAAACCATTCAATTACTCCTTCAATTTTATAATATAAATAAAAATATTTTTTCTGGTTAAATAATTACCTAAGATATTAATAGTCAAATTTAAATACAAATATAATTCTTATTCGTATCATAGGATTAAACTATTTTTCATTTATTGTATTTTAAAATTTTCATCTTCATCATACATTTCTTTTTAACTTCTACTTTTAGGATCAATTTAAACATAAAAATTATTTACTTTTTTAAAATAATCTATTTTTAACTCAATTTTCACTTTTAATATTGTATTAAAGTACATTCAAACATGAACATCATTTTGAATATTTTTTACAAAAATCATTTGAATATATATAAACTTAGTTATATTTGTACTTAGCGATTCAAATTTTCTGACAAAAATATTTCAGCAAAATTTATTTTTTGCCAATTCCTAATATTGAAAGATATAATTTTGATAAAATTTTCAAGTTAGAAGAAAAATGCTCGAAGTTGAAGAAGAATGATGTCTGAATTTTTTTTTTTATTTTGGAATATGATGAGCTTAAAGAATAGTGGACCACATAATTCACTTTATTTATATTATTTATTATAATTTTATTGGGTCATGTTAATTTTAAATTATATTTTCTCTTTCTTCCTAATGTTTGGAGATTTAAAGTCCAAGAATAAGCCCACTATATCCAAATGTCAAGGAATTAGTGGAGCCTCACCAACTTTTGTTTGATGTGCCTTTACCATATTAAAATTTTTCGAGAAAATGCCCTAGGAAAAGATAGGCAACTACCATATTGGAGTGTCCCCTCCAAAATCCAAGTATGGCAATGAGCAAAGCTGAATTCCTACCCGAAGAACTCATAATTGACATACTCTACCGCCTCCCTGTAAAGTCCATTGGGCGATGTAGGTGCCTATCAAAGCACTGGTGCAATTTTCTCTCAGATCCACAATCCATCAAACTTCATTTCAACCTCCATGCCCAAACAAAAGAAGAGAAACTCGTTATCGTCACTAGGCAACGCGAACTTTACACTATCACGTTTAACCACCAAAATGGATTTCTCCATGGCATTTCAAGAAAGGTAATTTTTCAGCATTTCTCACACAACTGGATTTCTGTAGCTGGCTCATGTAATGGATTGGTATTGATGGTTGGTAGAGAAAAATTACATTTATTGATCAACCCCACTACCTTAAAACACCATCAAATTCCAATGTTTGATTCGCTTCTTCCTCTGCACCGTACCTGTTACATGTATGGTTTAGGGTACGATGTTGTTAATGATGATTATAAGGTGGTTGTTCTTTCTTATCCTGCTAAAAATAAGACTCTCACTCGTGTAGATATCTACTCTGTGAGAAAGGGTCTTTGGGAGAAACTTGAGAATTCTCCTTATGATCATTCACCTTTTGACCCTCGTTCTGGGGTTTTGGTTAAGGGGCTTTGCATTGGCTGGCTCGTACTACTTCTGAAAATTCAATTGCTGCTTTTGATTTAAGTGTTGATAAATTCTCCAAGGTACCAAAACCTACTGATCTTCAGAATTATTGCTCTATGTGTAATCTTGAACCTCTTAAAGGGTGTCTGTATATCCACCAATATATGCCCATACATGGACACAAATACATTTTGGATGATGAAAGAGTATGTGGCTAAGGAATCTTGGACCAAATTTAAGATTACAGCACCGGGTTTGGATGTTTCTCTAACTACACTTTTGTGTTCCATTGGGGATGATGATGTTTTATTGGATGCTAATGAAGAATTGGCTGTCTACAATATGAAAGAGAATAGGCGTAAGGATCTCTTGATTGATGTAAATCTTTTTCCCTATGCAGGTCGAACTTTTGTGGATAGCCTCATCTCTCCTTACTTTGGCAGCGAAACTGAGGGTTAATGTTTGTTGTATATAGGTATTACGGGAACATGTTCCTCTGTATTATCCACCTTTATCGTCCGTCTCCTTTAGATTATTCAAAGCCCTCTGTATTTTCTTTTGTCTAGGAAACCTATGCTTGCAATTTCGATAAGTAACTATTTCAATAGTACTATCAAGGATGCACCTTTATCCGATAAAGTTACCTTTTTAAGGAGTATTGCTGATTTTTTTGTTCTCAAGCTGCTATCATGTTAGAAAATATTCAAGCTGCTATCATGTTAGAAAATATAGTCTATGAACATGTAGCCTAAAGTGTAAACGACAGTATTTCATGTATTTACATCAGTTTATTGTAATGCCACATAATTTCCATTTCACACTGTTTGGTGCTTGCATGGAAATTAATTTGCTTCATCTTAGTCCAACCTGTTATTTGTTCATCTTTCGTTGCATGAGGGCCTCCAGAAAGAAAGCGTTCTTTTGCATTGCACTTCTTAATGTCTTGATTCACTGGGATTCTAACGTCACATAGAATTGAGAATTCACAGTTTTGTTATTTCTTTGAATTGAAATGGCATTGATAGAAATTTAGCATCTTACAACGAAGTTATATTAGAACTCATGAGCTGAGAGGAAGTACTTAACTTGAAAACCTCAGGGGACTGACAGGAACTGGAATTAAAAACAGAAAAAACTGACGCTTGCTTACTACTATTTTAAGTTCTTTTCACTTGTCTTTGGAAAAAAGCTAAGTTGCTCGGACTTGGGTGCGGATCTAAAGGTCAGATTTTTCATGATCTAATTTTTAAGATTTGGGATATGGATCCATGTATGGATACGGGTGCACGGATTCGCCTAAAAATACTTAAAATACCTAAAAATAGAGTTATAAAAAGGGAAAATGCATAAGTACCCCCAGCCTATGCCCAAAATCCCTGAGACACCTAACCTTTACTAAGGTTCTATTACCCCCAAACTTATTTTATATATAATTTTCTACCCCTTTTCTGCTATGTGGCACTATCCTTGAAAAAATTGTCAACACGCGTTGGACCCACAAGATAGTGCCGCGTAGTCTGAAAAGGGGTAGAATATTATATATAAAATAAGTTTGGGTAATAGGACCTAAGTAAAGGTTAGGTGTGTCTCAGGGATTTTGGGCATAGACTGGGGGTACTTATGCATTTTCCCTTATAAAAACCATATTATGAGATATTAAGTGGAAAAACTTGAGGAGAATCCTGGAAGCAGATTAAAGGAAAAGGACTGACATAGAAATTTCTATATAAAAGATATTCCATTTCCTTCAATTTCACCTTAGCTTTTGTATTGATTATATGAATCATTAAAATTGTCCAGACTTTCCCTATTGATTTTGGCAAAGTACCCAAAATCCGTTGACCAAATTGGACAAGGATCCAACACCCACACACATATCGTGTCTACATGGGTGCGGCACCAAAAGTGAAAAGTCAGAGCAACTTAGGAAAGAAGGCTCCTCATTGTCACCTTAGCAACTGGCATTTAGGTCCTCTAATAACAACTGTAGTTGATCTGTGGTGCTTGTCTAACTGAGGTTTTGCCCACTTCTCTTGCTGTTTTCTTTCTTGATAAAATCGTGGTGTTTGGGTCAACTTGCTTACACTTTGACTAATTCTACGGGGTACTGCTACCACCTAGTGTATTTTTGCCTCCGCTAGAAATTGAACTTGAGACCTGATCCTCAATCCACTCCATTCACTGCTAGGGCCATACCTTTGGGTGCCACTACTCTTGCTTTTTAATCTGACCCTAACAATAATCTTGGAATTCCTTCCTCTGGAGAACTGATATTACAGATTGATTCCCCATATGAAGTCACTTTTCCATTTCATCAAAGTAAGGCCAACTACAATGTGAACTTTGGTATTGGCCAACAGGGTAATCTTTCATTCTCATAGAGTTGAGTGACGATAATTCTTCCATCTTGAAGAAAAATATACAGTGTTAATTGAAAGAGATAAGAGGGAGTGAGAGAGAAAGGCTATTCTAGAACTCAACTGCCTTTTCTGGTAAAAATCTTCTCCTAATTATAGTTAAAGAAGGCATAATTTGCAGTATAGATTGCATTTTTATCGCCTATTGAAGGGAAGCACTTGACTTGCTTATGATGGAATTGTCCAGATAGGAGTTAATATCTCAAAAGGTCACTCAACTTTGGAAATTCATCTAGCAAAATCATTGAACTTTATTTTTTATCAAAGCTATTGAATTTTCAGTATTTTCTTGCATATTTTTTCATTTTGATCAAATATCATAGGAAGAAACTAAAATAATGAAATAATTGGATTTACGAAATAGTCAAAGAACAATTCGTTAGAAGAGAAAAATAAGGCAAAGAGAGAAAGCGAGAAACTGAGGGTTAAGATTTATTTAAGTGTGAGAAAGGGAGTGGCTCAATATATCTTACTGTTACATAAATGGCTCATATATACCATTTTCCTCTAAAATATTTTTCGAAAAATATTTTCTACTCATGAATCAAATATGAGAAAATAAGTTAGAAAGCCACTTGTTTTTCAAGAAAACATTTTCCTTCATACCAAACACACCCTTAATCTTTAACTTTTAACTTAGTGCCTGTTCGTCATATTGAAAGAAGTAGTAACAAATGAGTGATGAAGGAGAAGAAGAGAAAAATATTATAACAACTAGAAGCTAATATTCGTGTTCATTGTTGTGGTTTTTTTTTCTATTTTAAGGATTACCAAGAATGCTGCGAAGGATAATGAATTCTCATGTAGTTGTGTGCAACCATTAAAATTGTTATAATTGTCTAAATAAACATAATTGTTATGCACTTAATTTGTTCCAACAGATGCACAATTCTATGTACTTGTTCTTAACATAACGTATGTTGCAATTAATAAACAAAAAAAAAATATAAAAACATTGTCATCAATTACAGACATATTGTCAAGGCTCCAAGCTCCTACATACTATCCCAGCAACCCAATCCCATTGCATCCTTGAAACTGTATTGTCACACAATTTGGTGTTGGGAGGTTCCATAGGAGTGCTGATTATTAAATGCTCAATAAATGCAAGTGAGTATGACCCGCACGTGGCACCAGTGTTATTTTTGAGCATGGGTTCCACTCGACCTTTATATTTCCATGGTTCATTGAGGAACTTTTCTGGAAAATGTTTCATTACTCCACCTTGACTTAGCAATATCGGCAGCAACTTGAACACAAGTTGTATGAATTTCAAAACTGGCTATGTTCACAAACCATCATGTTGCAGTCATAAACATTGATATGAACCTCGTGTAGGAGGATCTCAAGAGTCATAAAATATTTTTTTGTCTATGTTCATGACAACAATAACCCTTTTTGCCCCAATCCAATCCATGCCTCCAGGATATGGTCTGTTGCCCCTAACATAGTCAATGGCATCATCATCCCATACAAACTCACAGCGTATTTTCCGATCTACGTCTCGTGCAAGATGCTGGGTGGCATGGAACTACTTTTCTTCCTCATGAAGAAGGAGTAGAGACCTAGCTTTCCTCTGTTTGTTAAAATGTAATGCTATACCTTTTGTCTTTGAGAATCAGCTGGGTATAGCGGGAAAGAGTTTTACGATCTAGTTACATATCATGGAAAGAGAATCCGCTTTCATCGGAATATTCGATTCAAAGGCAAGAGACGAAGAGAGAATAAGTTCATTTCGGGTCACAGAAAGGATCGGATCGAAGGAGAAAGGTTAGGCACTTCCTAAAGTCATTTCAATAAGAGGTTGCTTCTTGCATCTTGGCTAATTCAACTATTTCATTGATCCAAGGATGAATTTCCCTTAGCCCTTAAGCTTTCTAGAAAGTCGAATGCTATAGCAATGTGAGGGCCCCATCAGAGAGAAAAGTCAGGATAACGAGCGCTCCGCCCGCCAAGCGAGCGGAGGGAGCAGCGGGCAAGTGCTTGGTAAGCCAACAGCCCAGTGAACCGGGCGGGGCACTCGAAGAAAGGGGGCACACTGAATAAGTACGAGAAATTGGCCCTGCTCTTTTAAGCTTTTGCCACCAGATGTTGTTGCTTCATCGCTAATAATCTCGTACTTTTTTGTAGTTAGTATAGAAGTTGAGATCCAAGATTCTATCTGTAAAATCATCGTGCTCATGGAATCTCAAATGCCTCTTCCGCATGAGGCTAAGAATTTCATCAATATACTGAAATAACAATTAATATTAAAGAGTAATGATTGAAAAGAGAAAAAAACAAATATTATAAATTGAAGGTTAGTAGAGAAAATTACTCAGTCTTCCCACCAAGTTGTCATACTTGTCATGTTCCTGAAATCATTTCCATCAAGATAATGCATGGCGTATAGTTCACGGTGATCCTTTGTTTTCATCAGTTCTAACAAAATAGCCTTTTTAGCTACAGATACGAACTTGTAAATATTCACCGACTTGAGCTCCATCTTCTCCCTATGACCATTAGCAATTCTCTAAATATTTTTTTCTTCAAATTGTGTATTGCCTCGATAAATGATTTTTCTCCTCTTGACCATTGGAGTATATGGATCTCGAACTTTGCTTGATGGAATGACACCCTTCTATTTCAATTCATTCACAATCACAATCAATGTTTAAAGATACTGGATAGAATCGTCATCATGTTTCTTGCACCTCTCACGTTAAAAGTCAAAATATTTACTCCAAGAGGTAGTCCCAACACTTTTTCCAACAACACCAATACCACCACCAAAATCAACACCAACACCAATATTAACACTGGCCCTTACAGCTGCATCAACCATATCCTCATTAAGGACATGAAATTCACCATCAACAACTCTTTCCCTTTTGATGGTTATTGGTTCAACCAATTTCCTTTTAACTCTATCCACTACAGGATCAAATAAGGTTTCAACAAAACCTAGAGTAATCAGAAATGATATTTGCAACCCCTTTTTTGTTGGGACAAGCCATGGATGCACAACCTAAAATTATAAGAATGAGTCATATGTAGGAACATTTGGGTCACATGTTGTAACATATGGGTCATATGCTGCTACAGATGGATGATATGTTGCAACATATGGGGCATCTATAGCAACAAATGGCTCATCTATAGCAACAAATGTCTCGTCTGTAACAATATTTGACTCATATGTAGCAACACATGGGTCATCTGTAGCAATATTTGGGTCACATGTTATAACATATGGGTCACATGTTGTAACAGATGGTTGATATGTTGCAACATGGGGCACGTGTAGTAACAAATGACTCATCTTACATGGATCATCTGTAGCAAAATTTGGGTCACATGTTGTAACAGATGGGTGACATATTGCAACATATGGGGCATCTGTAGCAATATATGGCTTATCTGTAGCAACATATGCCTCATTTGTAACAACATTTGACTCATATGACATAATTTGTAATTTGTAATATAACAACTTATTGCAATCAGAAGGGTTAAAAAGATCTAGAGGATTTTTGACATTTTTTGCTGTCAACCATCTCAACATCCTTGGAGACGAAACCTCTTCTTTTGTCGTTACTTGTTGCCTCAAATGAGGAATGACTTCAAATGCCCAAGCCTATAAAAAGGAAAACATATCACAATCAAATGTTGAATTATTCAATAAAATACTAAAAATATTAAGAAAGTTTATGTTTACTATGAAAGCCCATGGAAAGCCAAATAAGTTATTGGTCTTTGGAGATAAAAAGAGTCAACAAATATTTGACAGTTAATTCATAGTTGTCATGACCCCAAAGATAGTTGTTGAAAGCCTCAATATCCTCGGAGAACTTTACCCAATTAAGGGGTATGTTGTTGTTGATTTCTTTGGACATACGTACTACAAACCAAAGTAAGCACAATGACTCCTTGTGCTTCTTTGATATATCATTATCATTCAACAAAGTTATCAATTTAATAATTTTGAAGTTCGGGCCAACAAGGGACACTAAGTCCTGCTCCTCAATTGACTGATCATTACTTGTTTGTGCTTCTCTTTTCTTTCGTCTCCAGAGTTGTTTTTTGGCTATGAAAATAGGGATTTACTAAGAAGGAGAATGACATTTTAGACCTGTAACTATGGCAAATTCCTTTTTGCCAAAGAAGAGTGGCATGCCACAATAATTAATCAATACCCCATCCTTCTTTTCATTATTCTCAATAATGAACCTCCTTTTCAGAAGTTCACAGACAATGCTTATTTGAAAACGTGCATTATTATTTGGAGGAAAATAAAGATATTGCCCAAAACAACTATTCCTAAAAAAATCTTCTAAATCATTCTCCTGGAGTATGTTCCTGAAGGAGTCGAAAGATTTTCTCAAGGTTGACCTTATAATGCTATCACCTGTAGCATTAGGCTGGAAATGTACAGAAAAAGTGTGTGCATTGACAGTTTTGACATCATCATTCTCAACATCATTTTTTTTTCTTCTTCTTCCTCAACTTCATTTCTTTTCTTCTTCTTCATCAACTTCTTTTTTTTCCTTCTTCTTCCTCAACTTCATTTTTTTCTTCTTTTTCCTCAACTTCTTTTTTTCCCTTCTTCTTCCTCAACTTCATTTTTTCTTCTTCCTCCTCAACTTCATTTTGTTTCTTCTTTTTCATTAACATCATTTTTATCTTGTCTGTCTTCATCAATATTTTCTTGTCCTTCTTCCTCCTGTACATCAACTTCATGGAGAATTTCAAGTTCTTCTTGAGAAACTCCTACTTTTACTTCGGAAGAAACTCCTAGTTCTACTTGAGAAGGAAAAACTCCTGATTTTACTTGAGAAGAAACTGCTTTGGATGCAAGCTCTTGTAAAAGAGAGGAACTGGAATTTTCCTTCTTCTCCCTATCAGTTGTTTTACTCATATGTTCTTCTTGATCTTTGTGTTAGTTGTTTCAGTTGTTACTATATTTTTTTTTTTTGATAGGAGACATTATATTTGTATCTACAATTTTTTTAACAACCAACCACAAAATTAAATATTTCTTAACAAAAATAACAACAACCAAACACAACAACACATCACCCCTCACAAAACCCCAAATACGATTCAACACCACACATAAACCAACCAACCACAAAACCCTCCTTAAACCCTGACCATCCCACCAACCAACCACTAAACCCTCCTAAACCTAACCAACCAACTACAAATTAGAGCTTTGGGAAACCATATAATATTTCAAAAAAAAGAAATAACAACCAACCATTAACCACTAAAAACTTCTTGATTTAATATCAGCAAATATTTCAAAACCCAATTTAATTTTACTTGAGAAGATATCGACGATAAAACGAATGGAGCGGCAACGACGAGGCGGTTGAAACTATTGTAGAGACAGAAAAACCGCAACAGATTACATTTTATGTTGTAGAAAATATTGCAACAGTAGTGGATCTGTGGAGAAATAATAGATAAACAAGAGAGAGTGAGAAGATAAATGGAATAGAAGAAAGAGAAAGAGAAACAAAAACTTGACCTTTTTTTTTTAATATGAAGAGTCGTCCCCCAAGCGTCCTTTTATATAGATGACTATGTTTTTTTTTTAAAAAAAATTAAAATTGGCAACACAATGTTGCAACATATGTCAATTCAAAGTGACATATGTTGCCACATATCACCTTTCTGTTGGGGCACATGCAGATAATTGTGTGATTTTTTTACAACAAAAGCTATATATGTTGCCACATATCACCCATCTTTTGGGACATGTGCAGATAATTGTGCGATTTTTTTACAACAGAGGCTATATATGTTGCCACACTTACCACATTTTCTTCTTTCCTACATAATTGACATTTGTTCCAACAAAATAAATATAAGATAATAATTAATATATCAGCAAAAATGAACACTTCACCAATTGTTTTTTACAACTTATCAACAAAAAGGTAATTCAAAATGGTATACATAACCATCAAAACTAAATCTAATCAATGATGGTAACCATAACATTTTCATCTAGAGATATGAACTTTGCCTTTTTAAGTCTAGGCCTCTGTGGGTCTTTATTGTTACTAACATAGCCACTTTAAGCCTTTAAAATTTCATAATTCCATAAGAGTGAAGCATATCTCATTTGAAGGGATTCAGAAACAATTTCATTTGATGGTACTTATAGTTAATCACTCAAAAATTCAGTGTACGCAACAACAAAAAGTCCACAGTCTTTGCATGGTGTATCATACATTAGAAAAATAATAAACTAAGAACAACACATTTCAACAGTGGTAAAACAAAAAATAATGTGATACATATAGACTATTGCTTGCTTGTTGGGCAATACTACTAACATATTTGACTTTAAAATGGTGAGATTTGTTCTTGCCCTGGTAAGATTCAACAACTGACCAGTTGATTCAGTCTTTTTGCTAAAAAAGTTCACTGAATTCAAGATACTTTGACAACATTGTTGACAACTTTTAAATCTCTGTAGACAATTTTCTAAAAGTCCTCAATGAGGACATCGAATCATATACACCTTTATGCACCGCTTCTTCAATACAACGACAACCAGGACCCAATGAAACTCCCCATTACAATTTACAGGGATATAAACCTCATCTGTGATGGGTATACAAAACCCTTTGATAATATTAACGATTTTATTCTTATATTCAGGAAAAAAAATGGCATTGTCGATGTTTGTTTTGAAAAAATCAATTAGTAGTGGTATATCGATATTTTAAATGACTCTGTTACTTCGATTTCTTTCGCAGATAGTACAAAATGACATCCACAAGTTGCACAAATGCATTAACAAGTTATTTATGTATCAATTATTTGTATATATGTATGAATAAGTGTTAATCAAAACATAAGTGGGCATGGTTATATGTCATAAGTCCAACACTTATTGGGTTGGGACATTATGTAGAACCCATCCATTTTCGTCGGGAATGTAACTACAAAATCAAGTTTATCGAATCCAAGTTTCGAGCAATTAACTAAGTAGTGGTTATCCTTCCCTCTTTTGTAATTGTGTAAACATTAAAAATAATTATTTAGTGCACATTAAGAAAGAAATATTAATAATAGTTGAATGACTTTACTTATTTGCATGATACTTGTAAAGACCCTATTTAAACCATTGCGAGAAGGATGACATTACTTGAGTTGGACACTCGTCATCCATGTTAAAACCTTCAAATGGATATTGTTGCTTCACATCATAACTGACAACTTTCTCCATGCCTTTTGCAGTTGAGGAAGATACTAGAGTAGTAATCATAGATTTTTTTTCTTCTACTAACTGGAAATTTCTTTTTTCAACCTCCTAATTTTCAAAGGTTGTGAAATATTTTTCTTGGATGTTTGGGCATCAATATCATATGTTAATTCCCTAATAATAATAGTGAGTTCTTTAACACGACTAAGAAAAATAATTATGTTGCTGCTCACATCCTTCGCATTGATAGAAAAAACATTTGATATTAGAAGAGGAAGCAACACTAGCAAGAGATTGAGCTGTTGCCACAGATGAACCTTCTTGTGACATTTTAAACAAAAAAGGTTGAGAGTTTACAACTGATTACAAAAAAAATAAGGGGTATCATTATACTTCTGTTGACACAGATGAACATTGCCACAAATGAATCTTCTGTTGCTATACATGAGTAACCTGTTACTACAAATGACCATTCTGTTGCTCTAACACTATGACATGTTTCAACATATGACAACTACGTTGGAATTTGTACCAACATATCACACATATGTTGTAACATACGACACTTCTTTCAACAAATTAAATGTATGTTGTACAACTGAACAAACTATATTTCTACAATCATATGAACAAAATGGTCACAAAAAGAAAACAAAAACAACAAAAAACGACTTTTCACTAAATGACAACAATACATATACATTTCCTAAAAATTAGGGTTTTTTTGTTTTGACGATTTTCTTTCAAAAAGAAGAAATATTAGGCCAACACACCATTATTCAATTTTCATATCTATAGAACGATTTCTTGTTCACTAACCTAAGAAAATAACTTAGAATCAAGAGCGTGTTGTTCGAAAATTCTGAAATCTTTCAAAAAAACGACTTACCGGAGATGACGATGTTCAGTTCAGAAAAAGAGAGTGACAACCGAAGATGAAGCGGAAGAGAATGAGAATATTTGTTGATGGTCGGATTTTCTAAGGAAGAAGAGGAGAAGAACGTTGGAGAGAAGAAGAACTTTTGAATGCTATTTTCTTACTTCTTTTTAAAAAAAATGATTTGGTTAGAATTAGAGTAGTTGAAAAGTATAATGTGTTTTTTTTTTGTGTATATTTTAAAAATATTAATTATATCGCAAATTAACTTAGGGATCATTTGGTAGAGTGTATAAGAACAATGCAAAATAGGGTGCATTAGTAATGCTTGCATTAGTAATGCCTGCATTAGTTATGCAAACATTATTTCTTATACATTGTTTGGTTTGATGTATTAGAAATAACAAATCTTGCATAATTTCTATTAAAAATTATATGTTTACAAAAATACCCTTCACACTTTATTTATTTGTACACTTCCTCTGCAACAAAGTTCTTTGCTAAAACATCAAAAAAGATTTCTTTGCTAGAACATCATTAACTCTTCTTCTTCTTTTTTCAAAAATAGTATTAAATAGTTGTACTATTGCGTCAAAATATTTTTGTGAAAAGTTGGCAAAGAATTTTTTTTTTATCAAGTTTATCGTCACAATAGTAAAAATTTTGATTAAATTGTATTGAAATTATTATTATTTTTTTTAAAAAAAAAAAGATACTTAAGAGGCCATAAAGCCTATTAAGACACCAAAAATAAATAAAATAAAAGACACTGAAAAGCAAAAACTTATGACAACAAAGAAAATGAAAAGTTTTTAAGGGTAGTTTTGTAATTATATAATCTAATGCAAGTGTTAAATGTTATGTATTACTAATACCTAGAATTTCTTGGTATTAGTAATACACAACTTAATACACAATAGAGTTTATAACTAATGCTTGTATTAGTTATACATGACATGAAAAAGTGTACCAAACAAGATAATATTAATACACTTACCTAATGCATGCTTTATATTTTCTAATACACTCTACCAAACGACCCCTTAATTACATCTTTAAGTGGGTTTGACCCTTTCTTAATGAAAGTATTATCAAAAACAAAACTAAAACTTATTTGACACATTTCTTTCAATTTTCTCAACTAACCCTTGCACTTTCTCCATTTTCTTTGTAGTCAAATTGAGAGAGAAAATACCCTAAGTAAAAAGTATATCGGAGTGTCTCACTCTCGTCCAAAATCCAAATCCAAATCCAAGTATGGCGATGAGCAAAGCTGAATTCCTACCCGAAGAACTCATCATTGACATTTTCTACAGGCTCCCTGTAAAGTCCATTGGGCGTTGTAGATGCCTATCAAAGCACTGGCGCAATTTTCTCTCAGACCCACAATTCATCAAACTTCACTTCAACCTCCACGCCCATACACAAGAAGAGAAACTCATTATCGTCACTGATCATCAGGAACTTCATAGTATCACGTTAAACCACCACATGCCCCAAAATGGAGAAATCTATGGCATTTCAAGAAAACTTTATTTTCCGCACATCTCAGTTGACTGGGGTTATGTATATGCCTCATGTAATGGCTTGGTCTTGGTGGCTGATTCTGATAATGTTCAATTTTTGATCAACCCCACAACCTTAAAATGCCATAAAATTCCAACTTTATCTCTGGTACGTTGCTGGAACATGTATGGTTTAGGGTACAATGTTGTTAGTGATGATTTTAAGGTGGTTGTTCTTTCTTTTCCTATTTCCAATAAGGAAAATAAGACTTTCACCTGTGTGTATATGTACTCACTGAGAAAGGGTCTTTGGGAGAAACTTGAGAATTCTCCTTATGATCATTCATATTTTCACCTTTGTTCTGGGGCTTTCGTTAATGGAGCTTTGCATTGGCTGGCTCGTACAACTTCTGAAAATTCAACTACAATTGCTGCTTTTGATTTAAGTGTTGATAAATTCTCCGAGGTACCAAAACCTACTGATCTTCAGAATTATTGCTTAATGTGTATTGCAGCTCTTAAAGGGTGTCTTTGTGTATCCACCAATTTATCCCCATCAATGGACACAATTACATTTTGGATCATGAAAGAGTATGGGGTTAAGGAATCTTGGACCAAATTTAAGATTACAGAACCGAGTTTTGATGTTTCTCGTACTACACTTGTGTGTTCCATTGGGGATGATGATGTTTTATTGGATGTTGATGTTGAAGTGGTTGTCTACAATATGAAAGAGAATCGGCGTAAGAATCTGTTGATTGATGTAAATCCTATTAACTATGATGGTCTAACTTTTGTGGATAGCCTTGTCTCTCCTTACTTTGGCAGCGAAACTGAGGGTTAATGTTGTATACAGGTATTATGTGAACATGTTCCTCTGTATTATCCACCTTTATCGTCCATCTCCTTTAGATTATTTAAAGCCCTCTGTATTTTCTTTTGTCTAGGAAATCTATGCTTGCAATTTCGATAAGTAAGTATTTCAACATTACTATCAAGGATGCTCCTTTATCTGATTAAGTTGCCTTTTTAAGGAGTATTGCTGATCTTTTTGTTCTCAAGCTCCTATCATGTTAGAATATATAGTCTATGAACATGTAGCCTAAAGTGTAAACAACAGGATTTCATGTATTTATATCAGTTTATTATAATGCCGCATATGCACATTTCATACTGTTTGGTGCTTGCATGGAAATTAATCCACTTCGTCTTAGTCCAACCTGTTCTTTGTTCACTTCCGTTGCCTGAGGGCTGAGCCTCCAGAAAGAAGATATTCTTTTGCATTGCACTTCTTCATGTCTTGATTCACTGGCATTCTAACGTCATATAGAATTGAGAATTCACAGCTTTGTTATTTCTTTGAATTGAAATGGCATTGATAGAAATTTAGTATCTTACAACGAAGTTATATTGCAACTCATGAGCTGACAGGAACTGGAAGCAAAAACATAAAAAACAGACGTAAACGTGGCACTTGCTTAATACTATTTTAAGTTCTTTTCACTCGTCTTTGGGAAGAAGGCTCCTCATTGTCACCTTAACAACTGGCATTTAGGTCCTCTAATAGCAACTGTAGTTGATCTGTGGTGCTTGTCTAACTGAGATTTTGCCCACTTCTCTTGCTATTTCCTTTCTTGATAAAACCGTGGTGTTTGGGTCAACTTGCTTACACTTCGACTAATTCCACGGGGTATCATCTCAGTACCAGATAACTATGTCCACCAAGGTTTGGATAGATGAGAAAAAATAACCTAGTGTGTTTTTTGCCTCTACTAGGAATTGAACTTAAGACCTCATGATCCTCAATCCACTCCATTCACTGCTAGAGCCATACCTTTGGGTGCCCTTTTTAATCTGACCCTAACAATAATCTTGGACTTCCGTCCTATGTAGAACTGATATTACAGATTGCTTCCCCATATGGAATCACTTTCCCATTTCATCAAAGTAAGGCCTACTCCAAAGTGAACTTTGGTGGCCAACAGGGTAATCTTTCATTCTCATAGAGTTGAGTGATGATAGTTCTTCCATCTTGAAGAAAAATATATAGTGTTAACTGTATTACATGAAAAAGAAAACTTGGGTTAGTGGCTTGCCTCAGTTCAGCATTATGGAATTGCGGGTGTTTTAAGAAAGGAACAGTTATAGATGTGCATATGAAATAAGAGGGAATGAGAAAGAAAGGCTGTACTAGAATTCAACTGCCTTTGCTGGTAAAATCTTCTCTTAATTATAGTTGAAGAAGGCATAATCTGAACCATAGATATTGTTATCCTACCTTATGATTTTATTTTGTTTTACCTGAATTGCTAGTATTATCTCCGCAGTTATACCAATACCAACTGGTACTCTTTATTTATACATTTCAGGGCCTCCATTATTTTCACATTCTAATTACTAGTATGAAGAGGGACTTATACCATTCTTCATACTGTGGGAGCAAATGTAACAGTAAAGGCGTTGAAACTCAATTTGATAATTTATGTTGTGCGGAAATCAAAAGTAAAAGGAATTACGGGTTTTGACTGTTTAGTTATGTGAAATCTGAAGAGGGAAAAAGGTAGGGGAAAGAAGAACATTAGAGAAAGAGGAACCTACAATAGAATTTTGCCATTAAAAATGGATGAAAGCAAAAGGAATGTTATGTGAAAAGTTATGAGCTCCCTTAAAAATGGATGAAATATTCGGAGGGATGTTTTCGGATTAATTTATGAAAACTTTAAGCATATTTCCTGTAAAGTGAAATATTGTAAGAATGTAACTAGAGTTGAAGTGAAACTATAAGGATGCTTTTGGTTAAAAGAAATACTCTTAACACCAAATAAAGTCAAATTGATACTGTACTGTTTGATGTTTGCACAGGAATTAATCTGCTTCTGTGGATATATTTTGGTGCTTCTATTGAACGGAATGTTGTGTTTGTGCAGAGGACTGAATCTCTATGTATTTTAATCCCAAGGGTGTTACTCCATTATGATGTTATAAAATTTTTACGATTTCAAATCTGAAGAAAGATCATCCATGATAGAAGGAGATTTTCGAGCAAGACGGCTTGCATTTGTGATAGTACACAAATGTGGTACTGCTGCAATGTCTGGAGAATAGAGTTTCTGAACATTAGATGATATGAAAGCAGCATCATTGTCCTTTGAATTGCAGTACTGTTATAAAACAAAGTTAAAAGAGTAATAATATAGGCAAGAAACTAGCCAAGAAATATAGAAGATGAGAGCAATAGAAATAGGGAGACAAGAGATGAGAGCTTTCTTATTCTTCCAATTGTTCTCCAAATCTTCAAGTATATCCAATATGAACTCTAATACCTCTATTTATAGTATTATATAGAGACATATAAAAGGTTAGTCATAAACATGACATTACCATGAAAGTTATGAAGGAAGATCAGGGGGAAGATTATGGAGGTGGGGGGAGTTACTACACATAATGGTGTAATTACAACCTGAAGTTATGGACATCCATATAAATATAATATATTTACAACTCCCCCCTTGAGTGTCCGATAAGATGCCTCATTAAAATCTTACTGGGAAAAAATCTAGTTAAGAAACAAGAGTACACATATTTTGTAATGCGCATTGTTTGTTGCCTTGTTAAAAACCTTGCTCGGAAAACCCATTGGGACAAAACCTAACCAAGGAAAGAGGAGTGCAACGCATATTTACTTCCCTTGATAACATCATTTAACATTTCAGAGATGATCTTGTATAAATTATGTTGAACATTGTGCTTGAAAAGAACTTCGTCAAAATATGTTTATTTTGTTTCCTTCAATATATTCTTCTTTCACTTGAGTTATTTAAGCAACATTGTCATATAATATTGGAATTTTCTCTTCAAAGAAAATCACACATCTCTTATGTGTTGAGTCACTTGCTTTATAAGTTTCTAGTATCTCTGTCAAGACTTGAATATGTGTCAATAATTGTTTGCCTCGTAGAATTTGATAATATGACAGTACCCTCATTTGCAAATAGATTTTTTGAAGAAAGGATTTCATGTAAAACCTTGTAGTATATAACCAATCGAATCTTGACAATATTAGTTAGAAATATTGGTGGCACATGAGCGGATTGGATTAAATTTGGGCCGGTTGAAAATGGGTCAACATAAAATGGATAATGATTCAACCCACTCATATTTTATATGAGTAAAAATGAATTGGGTAAATACAAGTTTACCTATATTTATTCATATTTTCACGAGTAAATAATACTCTACTTTAGAATTCAACATGGAGAAAATATTTATCTTTTTTTTTTTCCCTTTTGAAAATTTAGTTAACTAGTCAAAATCCCTAACATATTTATTAAAAATGACTACAGTTTAAACTAATTATTATAAATATCAATATGTTAATTATATAGCGAATAAAGTGTATCCTAATATCACTTTCCTTTTATTTCTCTAACGGAGGCCCACTTTTGGCTAAATTTGACTCCATTACCCATAATTCTCTCACCTTTTTTATCCAAATTTTCTCACTTCAATTCACCTCCATCTTTCCTTCTTTAACTGGACTCCCTATTATCTAACATTCATCTTCTTTTTTTCTTCCACAAATCTTATGAATCCCTCAAAAGATTTACACCCATTGAAATTCAAACTCTAACCACCTATTGCTGTCAATATGAGAGACCAGCAAAATGGTGAAGAGTCTTGCAAAGCCAATGGCACCATGTGGGGTGGTTAATCAAGAAAGGTCTGTTGAAACAGAGAGGGATATGAATCCTCATGCAAAGCCAATGACACCATGTGACATGGCTGCCAAGTTAACTCAGATATTGCTATAAATATTGATAGCAACCCGTTCTATATGCCAACAATTTTGTAGTTCTTTTTTATTTTATATCATTCTAACTATATGCAAACAAGTTTTGTATTTTTGTGCTCACTTTGTATTTTAATATCATGTTGTATTTCAACTTCACTTTGTATGCCAACAAGTTTTGTATTTTTTGTGCTCACTTTGTATTTTAATAGCACGTTGTATTTCAATTTCACTTTGTATGCCAACAAGTTTTGTGTTTCTTTTTTATTTTGTATTCATTCTAAATGTATACCAACAAGTTTTGTATTTCTTTTTTATTTTGTATTTATTCTTTTAGTATACCAACAAGTTTTATATTTTTTGTGCTCACTTTGTATTTCAATCACAGTTTTTCTTTTAATCTCACTTTGTACGCCAATAAGTTTTGTATTTCTTTTTTATTTCCTATTCATTCTAAATGTATGCCAACAAGTTTTATATTTTTGTTCTCACTTTGTATGCCAACAAGTTCAATATTTCTTTTTCATTCTGTATTTATTCTAATAGCTTCTTCATTACCAGCGAAAATTTCAAATCAACCGACTTCAATTTGACATAGATCGACTATTATCAATGGAGTGTTAAAAATTGATATTGGAAATTTGAGGAATAAGGGAGAGAGAAGCCATGTTGATTCTTATTTGGAACGTAACTAATGAGGAATTGCAGTAATTTTACATTATTTCAAATATTCTCTCCCCTGATTTTCTCAATTATGTTATTAACTAATTGTAGTTTTTCAAATTAAACAAATAAAAAATACATAGATCAACAATACAACGAACGAAAATATTGACATTTTCAATAAATATTAAAAGCGTGGCTATGTGGTCCTATTAAATGCTAAAATATTGTTGTTTTGAAAATTTTCCTTTTTTTTGGGATGAAAAATGATGAAAATACTTTATTTAGTTTTATTGTATCATAGAGGTAAAAAAAAAAAAAAAAAGGGAAAATTGTATAAAATAGCAAACTATTAATTCAAATTAAATGTTATAACCACAGTTTGATTTAATTGTAACCCATATCAAACAGTTGTCATTCGCCTCTCTCCCTAGGTTTCTCGCTCGCCACTCTCGCCAGTCTCTCCCTCGCCTCTCTCGCTTTTATACAAACACAAATGTATAAAATGTGTTTGTGTTTGTATAAAGCGAGAGAAAACTATATATACAAATATGAAGACATATATTTTCGTCCTATACACTTATAATTATACAAATACAGATCTTTCCTTGCCCAGTTCTCTTTTGCCTTTCTCTCTTTCTCACTTTATACAAACACAGATTATACAAATTACAATGTATAATTTGTGTTGTATAAAGCTATAGAGAGAGAGAGAGAGATTTGATATACAAATGTTTTATTTCGATTCTATTGTATACAAATTCAAATTTTATGTAGATATACAAACACATAAAATTGAATTGGGAGGCTGCCAGCGATTTATACAAATGATCTGCCAACGAAATTATACAAATCTGAAGCTCCTGCCAGTGAGTTATACAATCTGATGCTCCATAGCAAACATAAAGTTTGTTATGGAGCGCAATTATAAAAACTATAGCTATAACATACAAATATGATTTTTATGTTTGCTATATGTGAAAGTTGCTCAAAAAAAATCCTTAACTTTTTCAATATAAATAAATTTATGTAATAAGGTCAACCGGGGTTTCACGCCCCTAGTTGGATAGTCACCAAGCAAAATTGAAACACCTCATCCACTACTAAAAACTCGCCCATGGGGGTCGACACACAACGGTGTTGTCAAAAGCTTAGAACTCAAAACCATACGGGAATCATAATAAACAAAGAAGGGAAAAATATTTTAAATTTCAAAAAAATGAATATTTGCATTTTAGGAGTAAAACGTGCTTAATGCACTTTAAGCAATATCAATACTAATACATGGTTAACTTACTTTACACTATTATTCGTTATCCAATATAAAATTAAACAAATAAAAAAATTATAAGTAAAAAAAAATAATATATAGTTGAGTGAATAAAAGAAAGAGAAGTTACAAAATTTTTAGTGATATCATGAATTTTGAGTGAATAAAAGTTGAAAGCTTAACCCATTTGGCTAGTCTATATTTTACCCATAGTTTATTCATATTTTACCCATATTTTTATGGATTGAATATGGTTTAAACCATATTTCTTCATGTAAAAAAAAAAAAAACTCACCTAACCCATTGAAATATGGGTGGGTTACCAAAATATGAGCTCAATTTACTGGCGCTAGTTAGAAATAATACATTTATACCAATTTGATTGATGTCAATCAAATATCTCCAAGTGAATTATCTCTTGCTTGCACATTAATAAAAATTTTGTCTTATGGATAATAATAGAAGGATAAATAAGTGCATCAAGTTCGCTAAGATATAGTGTGTTCAAGTTATTTTTCATAAGATCGAAATTAATCTTTCTTTAAATTAAGCTATTTCATAACCATTGGGGTACTATTCAATGAAATCACTTTAAATCTTTCAAATATTTTCATAAAACCTTCAATACCTAGCTAGACATGACAACAATTTCATTATAGGTATTCAAGTATTACATCTATTGCCAGATTAAAAGAAACCACTGGATCCACCATTGGAGAACATACCTATATTAATGTCACAACTTTTGCGGAAAAAAATTATGTCGCTAGACACAAGCCGTACTTTAAATCTTACGATTATACTTTTCCATTATAATTCATTTATATCCCACTAACATTATATCTTAATCTATGGACTAGAGGTCCAAAACATCACTTTTTCAACTGGCTCATGTAATGACTTGGTTTTGGTGGTTGATAGGGAATATGATAACTTTTTGATTAACCCACAGGCCACAACCTTAAAATACCATAAAATTCCAATTTTTCCTCTCCAAGATAGCTTTTACATGCATGGTTTAGGGTATGATGTTGTTAGTGATGATTTTAAGATGGTTGCTCTTAGTGAAGGTAAGAGTGTTACTTGTGTGTATATGTACTCGGTGAGAATTGGGAGAAACTTGAGAATTCTCCTTAATTCACTTGGTGACCATGCTTCTGGGGTTTTTGGTTAATGGGGCTTTGCATTGGTTGGCTTGTACAACTTTTGAATATTCAACTGCAGTTGCTGCTTCTGATTTAAAGTGCTGATAAATTCTTGGAAGTATCAGGACCTATTGATCTTCAGGATAATTGCTTTATGTGTAATCTTGCAACTCTTAAAGGGTGTCTTTGTATATCTACCAGTTTACCCCCAGACATAAAACAGAGTTACATTTTGGATCATGAAAGAGTATGGGGTTAAGGAGTTTTGGACCAAATTTGAGATTATAGAACCGAGTTTGGATGATTCTCTTAGTACGCTATTGTGTTCCATTACTGATGATGATGATGTTTTATTGGAAGTCAACGAAGTCTACAATCTGAAAGAGAATCGGCGCAAGGATCAGTTGATTGATGTAAATCCTGTTACGTATGAAGCTCGAACTTTTGTGGACAGCCTTGTCTCTCCTTAACTGAGGGATTAATGAATTGTGTGATGCACAAGATGCTGTTGTATACAGGTATTACAGGATTATACCTGTATTGTGTGAAGGTTGTTGCATAGTACTAGTCGTACCCTTATAGTTCTTGCCGTATGTTGTTTATTGTCCTGCAATTATCACACTACTTTGTTGTTGTTACTGTTTTTTTTTTTTTTTTGTAGACTTTACACTGCTTTCCTTATTAACTGATATGCTTTCTTCATTGTTTTCTTCTTGTTATACTTGGGTTTGATGCTCTCGGATGTAGTGATAAGGTCTGCGTACACTGATACACTCTACCCTCCCAGATCCCACCGAGTGAGATTTCATTGGGTATGTTGTTGTTGATGATAAAATTGTAGTGTTCGGGCCAGCTTGCGGGCACATTGACTAATTTCATGAGGTACCTACTACCTCCCACCAACACAGTATCAAGTAACTCTATCCATCAAGGCTTAGATAGATGAGAAGAAATAACCTAGTGTTCTTTTTTTTTTTTTGCCTCGGCTGAGAATTGAACGACCATTCACGACTAGGTCCACACCTTTGGGTGTCCACTTCTCTTGCTATGTAATCTATCCCTAACAGTAATCTTGGAATTCCTTCCTATGGAGAACTGATATTACAGATTGCTTCCCCATATGAAGTTGCTTTTCCATTTCATCAAAGTAAGTCCAAGTAAACTTTGGTATGGGCATTTGACCAACAGGGTTATCTTTCTTCCTCATAGAGTTTAGTGATTGTTGTATTCGTTCATGCAATGAATACAACAACGTATGTCAACTGTATTTGTTCGCGCAAGGATACAACCTGTATCACTGTATTCGGTGTACTGTCCACTGAATACAACGCAAAATACAAAACTACTGAATGTATGCATATAGTGACCCATAAGGGCTATACAAGTTTAGTCTCTACTTGCTATCGTGAAAAAATTACAGTAAAATAAAAAACAAGGATGCACCCATGTGAATACAATCAAACAAGGATACAAACAACAAAGGCATCAAATTTGGTTTATTTTACATTGCTTCATATCTAAATCTACTAGTTTCTTCAAAATTTGATTTCATACTTGAAAAAATAACACATACCTGGTACAATCAAGACGAAAATACAAAAAAAAAAAATCAAGGATTTAGTATGTTAATGGTTGTTTTTAGTATTTAACAAATTTATTTATTTAAAATATGTTAATGGGGTATGATAAAATTTTTCTTATATCAAACAAATAAGATAATATTTCCTCCGTTTCAATTTGTTTGTTATGTTTTGACTCGTTACGAGTTTAATAAAAGTAAAATAGACTTTTGAATGTCTTACATTAAAGATATCTCAACTGTATTAAAATGTTATTTAATTGTGTGGTCTTAAATATGCCAGATGAAAACCTAAAACTAAAGAGTTGAAAAAAAAAAGAAAGAAAAAGGAAAAAGACATTCTTTTGAAATGTACTAAAAAAGAAAATAGGACAAACAAATTGAAACAGAGGGATTCATTTTATGTAATCAATTTCTTTTGATATTTGCCACACATCACGCGGATACTAATACTAGTTCTACACATCCAATACACTATTCCAAGTTGAGAGGATAGTTAGATATCATGCCCTAAGATCTAACATAATTGCAATTTGTTTGCAAAGCTAACAAAAGGGGTCTTCCCAAGCACACAGGAAACAAAAAAGATATACTATAAGAATTAGTAGAGCCACAATTAGATCATTGGATTTGGAAAGTATTTGGTTGTTTAGCTTGAGAAAGCATTTGGACTACTTCCCTCATTGTAGGCCTCTCAATGCTGTACTCTTCAACACAAAGCATTGCTACAAAAAATACTTGCATAGCTTCTACAATTGCAACATTTTTTAGCCTCTCATCCAGGATTTTCACCACCTCTTCTTTGCTCCAATTTGTCTCCGTTTTCGCCCATTGTACAATGTCCATTCCTTCTTCTCCAAAATTTCCAACTGGTCTTCGTCCTGTTATAAGCTCCAACAACACCACTCCAAAGCTATACACATCGCTTTTCTCATCAATTTTCAGTGTGTATGCATATTCTATACAAAAAGATAACATGTAAAGACCATTATTAGTAGGTTGTAGATTGGTCCGAGTGCATAATAGTCCAGTCGAGAGGAAATTAAATTAACTAATGTATGAACAAACTAGTTACCTGGAGCAATGTAGCCATAAGACCCTGCAATTGCAGACATGCACTCAGAAGTACCATTATTATGGAAGTACTTGGCTAATCCAAAATCTGCAACATGAGCTTCAAGTTCAGAGTTCAACAATATATTGTTGGACTTGACATCGCGGTGGATTATCATAGGGGAGCAATCATGGTGCAAATAAGAAAGGCCCTTGGCAGCTTCTATGGCTATTTTTAGCCTAGCGTCCCATTGGAGTTGCCCGCCGTTCTTCCCATGAAGCACTTCACCTAAGCTTCCATTTAGCATGTACTCATAAACTAGCAAGTTGATTTCCTTGTTTGAGCAAAACGCGAGCAGTCTCACAATGTACCTATGCCTGATCTTTCCTAATGTTTTAAGTTCAGCAGATAGGCCGTTATCATGTGAGCCTTTGCTTATCCCCAATTTCTTCACCGCGACATGATCACCATTTGGCATAGTTCCTTTGTACACTATCCCTGCTCCACCTCTCCCTATGACATTGTTGTCTTTCAAGCACTGCAAGACGTCTTCACTTCCGAACTCAAGCTTCTGAAATGCTGTCAGCTTCCACAAATTTGAATTCTTACTCCCCTTTCTTGTCTTGATTATTGCTAAGACAACAAAAATGAGGGAGCATAATAAGAGCCCAAATGCAAATATGAACTTGTATATTGTTGGAACCTTAGTTTTATTGTCACTTCCGTCTCCAAGTTTTGTCGGTGAGTTGGATGTAATGTTGCTAGGAGTCGAGTCGGATCCAGAGAGATAAGGGTTGCCGATGAAGGAAGTTGAGTTGAAATATAAATATTGGCCTGTTTCGGGTATTGATCCAGATAAGTTATTGTGGGAAAAATCTGCTGAAGTTAAGCTCTTCATTGAGCCAATCTCCTCGGGAAGGCTATCGTTGAAGTGATTCCAGGAAATATTGATGTAATTTAAGATGTGAATTTGAGCAATTTGAACTGGGATAGGACCAGAAAGTTGATTTTGGCTCAAATCCAAGTAAGTTAAGGAAAGACAGGTACCAATCTGTGGAGGGATTGTGCCAGAGAAGTTGTTCCTACTCAGGTCCAGCTTTAAGATGCTTTTTAGTCTGCCGATATCAGAAGGGATATCTCCTGAGAAACCATTTCCAGTTAACACAAGATTCTTCAGCCCTGAATAGTTTCCAATAGCACTGGGAAGTGCACCAGACAAGCGATTGTTCGACAGGTTCAGCCCTTCAAGTTTAGAAGATGCTGAGCTTTTCTCGTTCGAGAGTTGTCCACTTATGTAGTTGTTCTGCAGTTCCACCAGTGACAACTCAGGCAAATAAAGAAACCCTATTGGTATTGATCCACTCAAGTAATTCTGTCCCATTCTGACTCTGGACAAGGTTCGACACTGCCCAAAATCATCAGGTAAAGGTCCAAACAGAAAATTGTCAAGCAGAATCAAGATTTTCAAATTCCTCCCAAAGCATAGAGATTTTGGTATCAATCCAGTGAGTCTATTGCTAGAAAGATCAATTTCAACTAGTTTACCGTTCATCCCAAGCTTAGAAGGAATCGATCCAGTGAAATTATTCCTCCAAAGATTCAACATTTCCAACTTTGGCAGCTCCGCGATAGATCCAGGAATCTCACCGTGCAAATTGTTGATAAAGAGGTTCAACAATGTGAGCTCCTTGAGTCCTGACAAGTCAACTGGGATCTCTCCTGTGAGTTCATTGACGGATATATCAAGAGATTTTAACCTTGTCAAATTCCCTAGCTGAGGAGGAAATACACCAGTAAGTTGATTTTTTTGCAAGAAAAGAGTATCCAACATATTAAGATTGCCCAATTCTGCTGGAATCGAACCCGTCAAGTTACAGCTAGAAAGATCTAGATGAACTAAATTGACAAGTTTCCCCAACTCTGGCGGAATCCCCTCATCAAATTGATTATAATAACCCAACTGTAACCACCTGAGGCTCGTAACGTTGCCCAGCTCCCTTGGTATAGGACCGTGCAAGTCATTCCCAGCAAGAGACAGGAACTCAAGCTGATTAAAACTACCATAACTCAAAGGAATTTCCCCCGAAAAGTAGTTACCCCCGAAATTCAAATACTTCAGCTGCAGAAGTTGAGTAACTCCCAAGGGGAGTGGACCAGAGAAATTGTTGTTATAAGCATCCAACACTTGAAGTACGTTAAACTTTCGATACTCCCAGCTCAAGTTCCCACCTAACAAGTTGTTAGAAATATTCAGGACGCGAAGTCTAGTGAGCTCATGAATATCAGGTGATAAAGAGCCAGAAATGTTTAGATTGGATATATCAATGGTAGTTACTGATTTGGTATCATCACACGTGATACCGGTCCAATAACATATAGACATATAATTTGACATGTTCCAAGTAGACAGAGTACTAGGAACAGAGGATACTACAAATGCTTGTTTCAATGAAACTAGAGTTTTAGCCTGTCGTCTCAGAGACAGGTTACGCGATTGAGATGGAGTAATGAGGAACACGAGTAGGAAATATGCGAAAAAGAAGAGACTTGTGTTAGAAGTAGCCATTTAGATAACTAGTAATTGAAGTTCAAATAATTTAGAAAACATCAAAGGTAAGAAGAAGAAGAAGATGCAGCAAGTATTTTGATGGATTCCATTGATACTGATAAAAGATGATGATAGTAATTTTTGGCTTTGGATTGCTGTTGATTTGTAGCTCTAGCTTTTACCATTTTTAAAATGTTAATTATTTTTTTTTCTTTTTTTGCTTTGTATATTTAGATTCATCATCTTTAACTTTATGGAGATAAAGCAAAAGCAAAAGCTAATAAAGAAAAAGTTAAAGAAAAAAAGAAGAAGCACAGTTAACATAAAGATGCATTGGCAACAAGAGATATACTGCATACTGAATTCAGTTGCTTTTAAGGCAAAATTACTTGTGTGTCCACATGAATTTGATAATTAAGATATAATGTTAATGTAGTTCCATTCTTTACTTTTTAAAGCTTAAATTTAAATCTTCTTCAAGCAGAGAATCTTAGTAAATTGGACTCTTCATAATTCAAGTGTGCTATGGACTATCACTAGGTAAAAAATGATCTTTAGCGGCAATTAATTAACAACAATAGCTCAATTGCCGCTAAATATGTCTTTTTAGCGGCAATTAACACTCTTTGTATATGTTCCTAAAACCTTTAGCGACATTGAATCTAATGTCACTTAACTAATGACGATAAAGACTTTAGCACTCTTTATTAATGTGTCTGTTTATTATCGCTGAAGTTGTTTTTGTTACAGTGTATTGTTGATAGAATTTATCATATTTTCCATCTCTCAAATACAAAAGCTCTATTCCTTTTTTAGTTTCTCTCGTACCCCTTAACTCAACTAAAATGACAAGTTCTTTTTACTTATTTCCTTCCTTGAGTATGAAACAGAGTTGAGAGTACAAATATATAAAATATTATAAAAAAAAAGGTACATATAGCTATATACCCAGAAAAAATTTATATACAAATAAGGAATCTAATTAATCAGCTCCTATAAGTTCTTCATGAAAAATTGAATTGACTATTCTTATAATATGTAATTCTTTTTAGAACAAACTAAAAGTAACATAACATCACATAAAACGAAACACATGGACTACATACTCTTTGATGACATAGCCTGATGAAAGGGCAAATTCGGTCTAACAGTTAGAGATTGTTTGACATTGCCGTTAGAACCTTAGAAACTTTTATTTTAAGAAAAAAAAAAATTTTTTTTTTGAAAAATTAGGTGTTTGCCAAGCCTGTAAAATTGCTTATAAATAGAAGCAGAAACAATTTTTCTGTTGTTGGAAAAACTAAAAATTTATGTTATTTTTTTTTGAAAAATTAGGTGTTTGACAAACCTGTAAAATTACTTTTAAATAGAAGCAGAAACAGTTTTTCTGCTGTTGGGAAAAGCTAAAAATTTATGTTATTATTTTTTTTGAAAAATTAGGTGTTTGGAAAATCAGTAAAATTGCTTTTAAATGAAAGCAGAAATTGTATTTTTGTTGTTAGGAAGAAGCAGAAAATTAGTTTTTTCAAGACTAAAATATCTCTTAATATATATACCAATATCTCTCTAATTAATTAATTAACATATCTCATGTGTTTGGTTAAGTTCCATTTAATAATTTTATTTTTTATTTTTATATAATAAATTTTATATTTTATTTTACGTTATGTATTATTATTTTACGTATCATTTTGCAAGAATTAGAAGAAAAAAAAAGGTAACAACAATATTTTGTAAGATTAGAAAAAAAAGAATGACAATTAAAGATTTCAACCCTTCAAAAAAATGTATAATATTGATTGAAAATTTGAATATGAACATTTTAATCTAATAAAAATAAAAGTTTAATTTAATTTTTTGTAATAGATGTTTAAACTAGTTTCTCTCTATAAATTAATCTGAATATTAAAAGTACATTAATAATTGCCCTTTATAGTAATTTGACTCTCAAAAACACTTTAAAAAAAGATTAGTCAAATACAATTTGCTTATAAAAAACACTTTTCAAATGAATGAGTCAAACATAAATTGTTTGTTTTTTCCAAAAAAAAATTTCTGCAACAGCTATTTTAAAAAAAGTCTTTTTGAAATAAGTCATTTTTAGCACCAATGCAAACAGACTCATAATCTGAATCTATGTTGAATCACATGTTGAGTGAAACTCCTTTGGTATCAAACTAGCATGATTGCTTAGAATATAAAGCAGGTCTTATCGTCTAATTATTTTACCTCAAAAGAGATAGTATATACTACTAGATTAGCAACTTTGAAGAGAAATTAGGGATCCTAGTTTTTAAAAAAACTCATCGTGGACATAGGATTACTGTGAAGAGTTCCACATTAGTTCTTTAAGAAGTGAGTGGTCATTCTGATTTCGCTCGAGCAATTCTCATCTATATTGAGCTGGTTTTTGACGTTGAGTTAGCTAGGCTCAAAGTTGATGACATGATATTTGAGTTGAATCTGTTTTAATTCTTATTTTCGATGTTAGGGTGCATTGCTCGCACTCCAAACGCCCAATCCTGAATGTGAGGGTATGTGTGTGAAAAGTCTCACATCAACTCCTTAAGGGATGATGAACTCTTTAGTATATCTTGGACAATCATCACTTTTAAATCTAATTTTTGAGGTTTAGTAAATCCCTATGTCTATAAGAAAAAGAAAAGAAAAATGGGTCATCTTTTGGTAATTGTATGCATGTAATGGTTCTCCTTTTTCCTTTTTCTATAGTGGGAAATAGGGGCACATACTCTTTTTATCTTTAACAAAAAAAAAAAAAAAAATTGCATGGAAATGAGCAGAAAGAGCCCACCACCCTCTCTCACTTTAGACCGTTTCAAGAAAAAGCAAAATAAATTTACAATTCATTCGTTTTAATCTGTTTATCTGATTTTGATTTAATATAAAATTTAATAAAATTATATATGTAAATATATTAAAATATTATTTAATTTTATATTCTTAAATATGACGTGAAATATAAATATAAAATATTTTCAAACAAAAAAAAGCGACACATTTCTTTTAAAACACATTAAAAAAGAAGAAGATGGAGTACTACAATATTGTTGGAGCGCCGCTCTCTTACCATATCATGACTCCCTCAGACCCCTATTCAAATTAAAAAAAGCTATTAAAAAAAATAAAATAAAATAATAATAATAATAATTTTTTTTTTTTTAAAGAAAGCTACATTCATATATAGAGTATTGGTCATATTAATTTGGTCAAACGGCGGAGGAGTATTAAGGATTTAAATTTTATTGTTGGACTTTAGCATTTTTTTCACATATAGAAAAACTATTTTTTGAAAATTATAAATTTAAATTTATTATTTGTTGTAATTTTAACATTTTTATACACAATTAAACATTTGTGGTACGTGTCTTTCATAAAATGGGATCACTGAAATATTTCATCATTTCATAGTCATCCTGTTCTTTTTCACATCCCGGAGGTCCCTTAAAGGTGGATGCTCCTTACTAAAAGTCACAACATTTTGACCGCAAATCAAAATTTTTAATTAAGAATAATATAGTTTTAAATATCTTTAAAAAAATGGTAAGTATCAAAAATATATTTAAATTATTCGTTTTTTTTAGCTTCACACATAAATTATTCGAATATAAGAAATATATTTAAAGTTATCATTCATAAGTTTGAAAAGATAACTTAAATAATACTCTCCGTCCAACAATAGTTGTCCAATAATACTTGTCCAATTTAGAAAATCATAAGATAAATTATCTTTTGTGTCTATTTTGCCGTTGTTATTAAATATTATTTATCATCAAACATATTTTTCGAAACATTAAATTTAATTAATTCAAAGGATAATATAGTAATATTGCACCTATTATTTATTATTTCTTAAGGGGTGTGTCAAGTTAATAGTGGACAACTATTATTAGACAGAGGGCTGGGAGCATGTGATTGTGTATGTATTACACTCTCTATTTATTTTTTTAGAAAAATGACCACATAAATTGCTACGTGAAAAACAGCTCCACCGTGACAAAAAATGGCAACATATAACTAACATAAGCAGCAATTCCAACTGAAATATAAATTGAAACACAACTTTACTCTATGAAAATCAATTGAAAATGTAAAATAAAAAAATTGTGTGTAGCAAAAAATAATAAATTACGTGAACGAAAATTCTACAGAGACACATTTAGTACAGTCAACATGAGATGTGCTTCTCAAATTAATGAGTAATGGTTTATGAGTGTTTTTCATGACAATCTCAATAATTTAGGTATGAAACTTAAAAAAAAAAAAAAAAGATAATTCGGATGTGTTTTTACTCTTATTAAAAAAAAAAACAAAAACCACATAGACAAAATTTGGTCCAAACGCGTATGTGTGTGTACATACATTTGATCTAGTTAGTATTGATGTGTGTTTCTCAAATTAATGAGTGACAATTTATGTGTGTTTCTCTCACTCCCAATAATTGATATATGAAATTAAAAAGAATGAAATAATTTAGATAGATTTTTGTCACTTTAATTACCTCTAAAAGAAAGTACTTATATTATTGTCTAGCTTCAATTAGCCATAATTCTAAAAAAGTTCATACTGTTAGAAACAATGATATTTATTAGTTTCTATGTTTTTTATATTAAAAAAACTTGTTAAATTTTGAGGGACACATTATATCGAGTAAAATATTCAGAAGAACTATATTTTTGACACATCTCAATTTTTTAAAAATTTCCTATAATTAATATTAACAGTGATCAAGTATTTTCCATAAAATTACCAACAAAGATAAATTTGTGGGATTAGTCCACCTTGTTGCGCGCTGCTTTTGTAAGAGTAGTCAAAAGCATATGAAGTGGGTGGGTGGGAATCAAACTTTTGCATAACATATATATGATGAGACATAAAATATTGGATGGTCCACTTATAGAAGTAGCTATATAGTTGCATATTGTCAACCAATTCAATGTCTCTTTATATTGTATACTTCAAACTTCATTTATTATTACATATGTCCCTTGGGGGAGAATACCACATAAATTGTCTCCATATATAATTAATCTTCAAAAAAATTCAGCATAATGTTTTATCATGAAAAGCAATCTCATGACCAATGAAGACACATATTTCTTGTTTACAAAGGAGTGAGTAGTACATAAACCATGTGTAAAGAGCCCCAGTAGTGAAGCTAAGAATTTTGCGTAAGTATCTCTAAAAAGTTGTTTGTGACCTATATATACAGTATTTCAACGAATAGTATTCGAGTGATCATAATGAGGTTAATGTAACTATGCCAGACAAACTAAAGCACTTAAAATAAAACAGAGGAATTACAGTATATCCATGTTTTGGGAAATAATATCAAGAATTATGTGAATGATTAAATAAAGAAGGGAAAATTACGCGGTTAAGCAAACTTATACTTCTTAATTACTCATCATAGCTATAGTTTGCTATAATTATCACTCGCGACTAACATTAACCATTAATTACGTGGGTTGACTTCGAGTTTGTATAATTAGTCATGCTTGTATAATTCGGCACATTTGTATAATTCGCCACTAACAATTCTTCGTTTGATTTGTATCTGTATACGATGGTTGTATTTGTATATGACGATGACTTCCTTTGGTTTTACAGTTTTGTCATCATATACTTCTAATCTTTTTGTGTATAACTTTTTCAAGTTTGTATAAACGTGTAGTCTTCTGATTTTGTATAATATAATTTATATAATATATTTTGTTTAATTGTTTAAAGTTCATATGTTTATGTTTGTATCAATTCGTTATTTTGAGTTTTATCATATTTGTATAATCCATACTTTTTATTACTCAATTATACAAAAACACACCAATTATACGAACGTATATGTAAATTATACAAACAAGATGCGAAATATACAAATTATTTCCCTCTCTCGCTCGCCTCTCTCCTCCCTCTCCCAATCTCACTCGCCAGAATATACAAATACATATGTATAATATACAATTATCTAACCAATACATATACAATTTGCCTCTCTCCCACTCTCTGCTCTCTCTCGCTCACCTCTCTCCTCTCTCTCCCAATCTCGCTCGCCACTCTCCTCCCTATAACATGTAGCTACGAATTGTAATTAGCAAACTATAGCTATGAAGCGTAATTAGGTTATTTTTAAGTGGCTATATGCGAAAGTTTCTCAGTAAAGAATTAGGAAATGCATAATAATTCCCTATAAGCTGCATGTCAAACACATGCAACGATATTATTGTATTATGTTTGTGTTAATTTTAAATTCATGAGAAAATTACAAGCATCACCAATATCTATAAGCAATAACTAAATTAATGTAATGTCAGATTCGGCATCGAGAGGCAGGCATTATATTGCAGTACTAAATATGACTTTGAAAGAAAAAAAAGAGGATTCTGAATTCACCACCAGATTTGACACGAATCACAATGTCTTTTTTTCTTTTTTAAAAGTGACTTTAATTTAATTAGTGAACGCACTTTAACGAACCCCACACCCAGTTGAGAAACCAACAAGATTCTTCATCTCTCCAAAACATAAGCCCATTTGTTACTTCATCAGTTTATTTTTAGGAAAATGATCTGAAAAATACTTTAATTTTGATCGAAATTGCTATTACGATATCAAATTTTATGAAATTTTTTTTACCCCTACACTATTTAATAGTATATTTTAAAGGTATATATGTGCCCATGTGGACACATTACTATTTATAATAATGCAATATTTATGATGTCCACGTGGACACATATATACCTTTAAAATGTCGGGAAGGAAAAATTACATGGATTGGTACATTTTAATAAATAATTATTGATTTTAGCAATACTTTTTATTTATTACCATTTATAGCAATACATAGCAAAATCTGCAATATGTATTAAAAGTGAATTATGTATGCAATATATATGTATTATAACTGTTTTTTTAAATATATTATGCTTGTTTGGTAAGAAATTGACACATTTTATTATAAGCGTATTAAAATATGTGTTAAATGTATAATTCATCAATAAAACTTGTATTATATGTGAATAATAAATTGTTCTTTGTAATATGTATTAAAATTGTATTATAAATGTATTAAAAGTGATCAAGTGAAAAAAAATGTTATTGCTATAAATGGTAAACAAAAAATTTAATATAATATATTTATGTAAGTTTCCCTACTATTAAATAGTGCAGGGTAAAAGGTCCTTTCCAAAGTTCGGTATTGTTATAACAATTTGGGTCAAAGTTCGAATATATTTCAGACCTTTTCCCTTATTTTTACTTGTTCAATTTGAAAGATTAAGAAATAATTTCTTATTTTGTGTATGTCTTATCCTTATTATTAAATATTACTACTATTTGTTTTATAATATTTAAATGACTTATAATTAATAAATTGTGATACTACTAAAATAATATTATCCTCTATGTTTCTTAATAAGTTGTGAAAGGAGTATATATATTTCTATTCAAAATATAGTAATTCTAATTTACCAGCTTTATCAAAAATATATTGGAGTAAATTTATATTTTCGAAAGTTACAAGAAATAGATGCGTATATATATATATATATATGGGAAAAATCACCCACATATATATTTAAGGGACAATATTACGGATTTTCAATCTACTTTTAAAATATTCTTGCTTATAACCATTTAATTACGGATTATAACAAATCAATTTTTATTTATAAATCAATTTAATTTTACTTTATTAAATAATTAGTCTTTTATAATTTTATATTTATTATTAAATGATATAAATAAAGAATCTACCGTAATTATCTCTTACACATTTTTAGGAATTTTACCTTGATTCTTGTTCCTTTTTTACTGTTACACGTCAAAATCAGACCCCTCATGTCACCACACTTGTTCTAGTCAGCACCCCACCACCCCGACATTCAAAAATTATCAACTCGTCTATCACTTCTTCAATCATCTTCCATAGAAACTGTTTCTACATCTCACTATCACCTCTTCAATCAGAAAATCTTCATTCTACAATCAAAAGAAATGGCAGATGTCAACACTCATCAATTATTCATACCAACATCATGCCGATAGAATACCAAAATAATTCCAACTTATAAATAGGAATTGTAATTTCTTAAATAAACAATATACCAAATTCATTAATTTATTATCACCAAATTACATTCCATAATAATGCCAAAAAAAAAAACCATTCAAACCATAAAACATTATAGAATGGAGTATACACATTTCATACATATATCAGGCAAACATTATTACTATTTCATCCCATAAGTTGTAATTTTTTTCATAGCAAAATCATGCCAATATAATACAAACATAATACTAATTTTAACAATTATTTGTCGTTTATTAAGTACATAGTATACGAAATTCATTCAAATATAATTTCAAAATCGTACAAAAAAATGGCATGTAATTTTATGTATTTTTTTTTTACCAGAAACCTTAGATTAAAAAAAAATCATACCAAAATCTATTTCAATTTCAAACAAATATTATGTAATCTCAAAAAGAATGTGCATACAAAAAACGTCACAATTAAATTCTATTATACACAAACAAAATCTGGAAATTTCCTTTCCAGTATCATTGTTCTTAATTTTTTTTTACGTTTCAGTAGTATAACAATACAAATAAAAATGACAAAGAACAGTAACCTGAAGGATCCCATCTACCACCATACTTTATTGATATTGATAAGAAGCCGTCCATTACAACAAAATGAAGATTATTGAATAAAAACGAATTAGAACTAGTTGTGAGTGACGACAAATTACAGAAAAAATTGAGAGGAGAGAGAAACGTTTGAACAAAAGAAGAACAAAAGAAGAAAATTTGTTTTTGAACGAATTTGAGTTAAAAAAAGGAAAACAAATATTCCTTTTTTTTGAATCTCCTAATTTTATGACACATATTAATTACTACTAATATATATATGTTTTTACCTTATATTTTTTTTTTCAAACAAAGTAAATTTTTACTTTTATTTTTAAACATTTTTTTTAATAAAATGTTAGAACCTAGAGTTTTTTTACTGTTACAACTTGAAAGAATTATTATAATGTCATAACTTGAAATTATTAGTCTTATATATGTCAATTATAAAATTTTCATATATATATATTACTTCACTACTTATCAGATAGATAAACCCATCGTCAAAATAGCAACATTTTTTACGTATGATTATCAATCAACAAGGTTAAAATCAAGAAGCTTAATTAATTGGGTGATTGATTTATGAGCAACTTTCAAAAATGACTATAGTTTGAACTTAATTAGAGAGATACAATTTGCTTAATTATCACCCATAGCTACATGTTAGAAGACGGAGAGACGCGAGTGAGATTGGGAAAGTGAGGAGAGAATGTGTGTAGAGAGAAAGGAGAAAGACGAGTTAGATTGGGAGAGAGAAAGGCGAGAGACGAGCGAGATTCGGGAGAGAGGAGACATGTTGTATTAATGAATGTAATTGATTTGTATCAACAACTTTATCAATGAATACAATTGTATCAAGTGTATATGTTCCTTGTGTATTCACCCTCTATCAAGTGTGTCAACGGATATAATTGTATCAAAGAATACAAATTGTATGATTAGGTTGTTTTCGCAAATGTAAACATTATAAAATTACTGAAAATCCTAGATACTCAGATATAAAGGGCCGGCCTACCACATTAGCTTCCCCGTTAGAAGATGGGCGTGGAGAAAGGCAAACCTAGGAATTGAAGATAGAGAGGGCACCACTGCTTTAAAGGAAAACCAAAATAAATAAATAAATAAATAATGCTTGAAACACAGCTTCAACCAAAAGAGTTCATAGTACACAATTAAATATATCATCCTTTCTTAGATTACCGGGTGCACGTGCGCCCTCACACCGCTACGTGTGGAGAGAAGTAAGATAAATTAACCTTTCCCTTATTGACAGTTAATTTGCATAATAACTGCAGATTTCTCCAGATATCATTAATGAAGTACCAAGATGGTAGAGAACAGTACAGGACTCAACAATTTACCATACAGAGTATTATAAAGTCATCAATAACATAAAAGTTCTGATACAAACTATCTAATATGAACTCTGCAGATATACACATTCTATTTCTTTCCTTTTGTAATACCCCAGAAAACATGCTGGGACAAGGTTCCACTGCCTTGCTTCCTTCCTAAGGTCATTCACTGTCCCAAGTCGAGAAATAATCATTCCACCAATTAAAAACAACATAGGCCAACAAAAACAAAGCCCTTGGACACATAACTGAATCTTGAAAAACTATTCACACAAACAATGAGTATAAATCAATAATACATTTACGACCAACTTTCTTACTTGCTGTTTAGAGCATAAACACATTGTTAGTAAGGTATGTTGTAGGGGGCAAAGGTTATATGTCAGAAAAGACAACTGAAGCGTGCGGAGAGGACATTGGAAAGCTTAAGAGCTTTTGTGCCATTTTACGATACTCCGGAGACATCCATTGGTATGTGGAAGCAATGACAAACTCTTTTAGCACGGCTGCATGCTTGAGCAAATATTTTACCAATTGCAGCACAAACTTATTTTCACTTGATGATCCAGAAAAGTTATTCATCGTGATGGTCTTCAGATGTGAAAATGAGCATTTAACATTATGCTTCTCAAACCTCTCGCTCAGTTCATCCTCATCTGTGTACCTTGCCAACAGATTCTGTATGAAAGAATACACTATATTAACCAATTATTGTCCTTAGAAGAAAGCAAGGCAAGGAGTGATTGTGGAAAAAACAAAAAGATGAAGAATTTTTAAATTCAAGGAACATATTAACAAATGTTACAATGTGGTACATCCAAACAACAAAAAAATGTTTCAAAGCATCTGATCATTTATTATCCCTTGTTAAACATCTATTCCCAACATCTACAAAAAGGCAACTCATCGAATCAATTTTGATAATGACAACATGCAATCTCTGTCAAAGAAACGCAACTGCTCTATTTTATGAAGGAAAATAAATTGAGAGAACAAAGAAGTTCTTCCGAACATCTTCCAAGAAAAAGGAACAATAAGCACACAGCTATAGCAGATTTAACAAAGACAAATTATCACCTTTTGAGACTAGAGAAGCAGATTTGAATAAAAAATATGGCTGAAGCGATTGCACTTTCTTATGGCTTATTTGGTGTCTTGAACATAGTATTAGAAACATTTGGTGTGGAAGCCGACTCTTTACTTATTGTGAATGTTGTCAAGCAAGTTGCAAAAACTTCTTGGCGATATGACTCTATTATTGAAAAGATTAAGAGTTGAATCATAAGTCAAGGAAACAATACTGTTACAGAGAAGCCAATGGTGTGGCTGATTCTTTAGCTGGATAGAGTCACCTAGTGGGTGCAGAGAATAACATTTTCAGCTTTAACTCACTAGCAAGAGAAGCTAGAGGGGCGTGCAACATTTTTGGAGAACCTACTATAGTTTTTGAATAATCTGATATTCAGGAGGAAAATTTGCAATGTGCTCTGTATAAATTTCCAAGAGAAAAATTTGCGATATGATCTTGTTGCAAACTTGCAATGACAGAGTTGAGAGAGTATTTTCCACAACAACTAAAGGTTAAAGGGGCATGCAACATTTTCATTAGATTCACGGCATATTTTAATTCGATTGACAGCACATGAGGATTTTGCTGCTGTCTATTCGTATAGCTATTCATCAATTGGTGAGAAGGAGAAAATCCATGGAGGAAGACTATCAATTTAGAATTTTTTCGTTGGACCCCTTGGTTTAATCCCAAAGAAGAAGAATCCATTGCTTTGAGTTGGATATCGTTTCAGAATTTACTGGTGCAATTTTTCGTTCGAGAGGCATTATATTTGTTAGCATAAGCAGTGGGCAGACCTTTGGTTGTTGATAGAGCAACCACAAATCAAATAAGGCCAAGCACAGCAAGAGTTAAAGTTGAAGTCAACTTACTGGCTACTTTGCCTGAACGTGTGAGATTGCTCATTAGAGCCAAAGTCGAATGAATTGATAGTGTACCAAATAATAACATATGATTATTAACCTTCATATTGACGTACATGCAAACATCAAGGTCACAGAGATGAAGTATGCAGATTAATATGCAAGGTATTGAGCATCAGGGAAATGCTAGGGAAATTATTAATGCAAGACGAGCTGCACAGAGTGTTCGTAATTTGGGTGAGAAATCAGATGCTTCAGGTTCTGAAGCTGGTAAGACCATTCATGGCACAAAAGCTGAGGTACAGATTTTAGGCAATCAGGTGTTAAAGAAGGCCGCTGGGAACAAGAAGATATTAGAAGACAATATTCAGGGGAATGAAGTTGTTACTTGGGGGCAGCAATCGCCTGAAATTGTGAAAGATGGAGCGTTGAGTTCAAAAGAAATTGCAAGTTCAAGTGCTAGACAGATGCACCGGAAACAGGGACATCATACAATTTCGAAACCGACAGATCTAGAAACTGAAGTAGCTGAAAAATCTGCAAATTTGATAGATGCATCACCTGAGAATTCTGCGCAGCAGTTCTAATGTTCAGAAGAGTAATAATACTATAGACATGGCGCTTCTTGATGTACTGATGAGTTTGAATATTGAAAGAGTGAATTCTCTTACTCCTATTAACACTAGTAAGCAACTACATGTCAGACCTAGTGATTTTTCTCCAAGAAGTTCTCGAGGTGCAAACATTTTTGAGAGAAGCGAGGAAGATGCCACACTGGATGAATATTTTAAAAATGAAGCTAGGGAAGCTGCAATATCTCCTAGGCAACGATGAATTGGAAAAAACAAAAAATTGAACTCATGGAAGGAAGCACAGTTGGGATGGTAAAGTGACTGAGGAGATTGCTATTAAAAAAAAACTTCAATAAATTTTCTTTCCTGAAGTACTTAATATTAGAAATATGTTGATATATATCAGCTTATTCCTCCACTAATAGTTGTTTGATTTGAATAACATGAAGTAATATAAATAAAGGTCGAAAGGAAACTTACTCTTTCATTGTGATTGTACCAACAACCAATGATCAATGTCTCAAGATCTGATGAGCTCTGTAGAAAGCTGTAAATTCCAGGGAAGTCCAATTGTATTACGGCTAGGTTCAGTTCTAAGAATTTCCGGCTTGATGGTGGAGGCCGCCACCCTTTCAACTCTAGGATGGACAGGCACTGATAAACCAAAAATAGACAAACCAAAATATGTCAAAACAAGCAAACATGGCATACTTAATAAATGAAATGCACATTGTTGGATATAACATAAAAACAACTTGGACTATATGACTGTACACATCAACGTGTTCATGGTTAGCTTGCAAATCCAAAGATGAACCTTTAAACACTTGGAAAAACCTATCAACGTAACTTAAAAGTATGATATGTGTAAATCAAACCAAATTTTACATGTTGTATCCATTACAAACTCTTTAGTACTGACCAACTTAGTTATCAGATTATAAGTAGTGCACTGTTAAAGTTACTATAGTGATGATTCAGTAGTAAATAAAAATTCAAGATTGCAGTATGAAGAGTATGAATAAACCTCGATGCACCAGGTACCCAATTCAAGATTCTGGACATGGGCAACACTATGAAGAAGTTCCTTCAAACAGCTAAATTCCATCTCCAAGTCTTGTTCTTCATTCTCAAAATTAAAATTTAAACGAAATACTGCAGTAACAAGTGAAGGCACATTTCTCTGGCCAATGCGTATCTCACTGCACAATTCCAAAACTTCTAAATGCTGAAGATGTGGAGCTACTATTTCAAGCCAAATCTCATCATTGTCATTGTAATAAGATTCTATCATCACTTGTGTCAACTTGACAGAGTTGATTTCGAGACGTTGTAGGCCGGAAAAATTATCTAGTTCCAAACTTTTCAAGTTCGGGGAGCCAGATAATATCTTTTCCATAGCATCATCTGTCAAATCAATATACCCAATCTTAAGAGAGCTTAGATTAGTCCAATCAACAGTAGCACGAGGGTTAAGTTGGCAATTCCTCAATTCCAAATCCTTAAGCAACGAATTCTTAAATGCATACGAAGGGAAGTCATAAGTTTGATCATTTATAGATAACAATCCAAGCAAAAATTCTTCCACCTTAGCAACTTTAGTAGCGAAACTAACCCATAAATCAACATACTTAGCATAACAGTGTTCGTACCTAAATCCCCCAATGGTAAATCTGGGGATTTTATCGCACGACTTACAGTAATGAAGTTCTGTAAGTGTGGACGACAGGTAATCAAGTGTGACGACTAGATTTTCAGTTTTGGGGAAGTTGAAATCGATTGACATTGGAACAGACATCCAAAGAGACCTCCATCGTTTAGCCAGTACGCTGGTTCGCACAACTTGTTTTCCGTCCGGCACCATAGAAAGGATGTGAAGAAGGATGGCATCGGGTAAATCACTGATTCGGTCTTTTTTATGCCTTCCGATCACAACCAATCTCTTTAGCTTCATCGGATTCTGAATTTCCATGGATTTTCCTCTGTTCTTGCTTCCTGTTGTTTGAAATTTGAGGTCGACTGAAATTAGGGCAGGTATCAGGATGGAGGGATCAAAATTATCCTTTGTCTCATGTAAATATTTGAAATATTTGATCGAAATAAGTCATTATTTAAATTAATTTATTAAAAAAAAAATATTTTTTTACAAAATTTGGAATAAATGTATTTGGTAGTAACTAGTAACTGATTAGGCTTTGTTTTATTTGAAAAAAATTCAATGACAAAAAGATAAATAGTTGACAAAAGTAAACATACATAAAATGGTATTCGTTATTTTGAGAAACACTTTTTTCATAGCTAAAATAACAATGATTCTATAAATCCAATCATGGACAATTGAATCTTACAAATGTGAAATTGACTCCTGCAAATTTAGTCTTGTAAATTCACTTATAAAACATTATGGATAGTAACGTTTTAACTTTAAAACATGACTATCAATTAAGACACTCTTTTAAAGTCATACTCCTTTATTTTTCAAGTTGATCATAGATGATTATAAATTAAACACTGTTGTAATGAATGATCAACACATCATAATAATTTTCAACAAAATTTGTACTTGTGTAGTCCATTGTTGGAACAACATTCACAAAAAAATCATCAGATATGAATTAAATAAGTCAAGTCAATAACATAGAAATATAATAAGATTTTACGATAGTTTCAAAATTATTTTTTTGATTTGTTAATTATAAAAAAAACGTTCATTTTTGCGTGTAGGGAATAAAGATGACGAACTTTGGTGAACATGATATGATAGTTACTTTCTATTGGAATGATGAAATAATTATTGAAATAAATGTATTCAAACATACAAAATGTGCTAGAACAATTATTAGCAGGTCTACTACAAATGAACTTTGTTGAATTGAATAGATTGTTGAATGAGAAAATAAGAGCAAATGGTAAAAATATTTAAATGAATATTTCTGAATGATATTCATGTTCAATTCAAGGTAACAATTTAAGGTTCATTGAGCTGAAAATTGAGAATGACCAATCTTTGCTATAATTTTTTTTTCATACCTCAAAATATTGTGAATAAGATTGATATGAATATATTGAAAATTGTAAACAACAAATAAAAATGATGTATTTTAAATTAGTGGTCAACATGATTATCACATGAATCTAATGGCTAAAAATTATAAATTTGTCGTGCTCAGTCAATTGAAGAATCGATTATTCAGTATCATTTCAACAATTGTTGATGTGCGACCATCAATTATTTGAGGTCAGAAAAAATAATAAATAGATATTTTACTGAATTTTAGTGTAATAATTTAATAAGATAATTTCTTTTGTTAATAAACTTACATTATCTCCAATTAAAATAACTTGTCTTTTTTATGCAAAGTAGCTATGGACAAATGACAATATTTTAATCACAGTTGAAGTTGAATTATCATTTTCCCCTTTATTTAAATATTATTTCTACTTTTTAATATACAAAATGTAAAAATAAATTCTAATAACTAATGTCAAGCTCCGAGTCTACACCCCATCCGAGATACGATACTCAAAATCATGAGTAGCCGCAAGCTAACCCCTAGCATAACATATCAAAGTATGTCATATGAAACTAATGTGAAAGTTGAAACATATGCTTAATATGGAAATCAATAAATTCATGATGATTAAACAACTAATGTCTGAAATAAGCCTCTAACATTTAGACGGAAGAAATTAAGTTCACTGGGACATGGCCCTCATTTACCTCAAACCAAATAAACAAAGAAAGTACTAAACTTTGACCAACAACTAATTTAGGAAGTCCTAAAATGAGGAGGACTCACCAACTACTGGTTAGAACTGTTGAAACCTCACTAGCCATGACTCTGAGTACGGACGCCAAAATCTACACCATAAAAGAATGCAACATAGATATAAGTATGCGTCAATACGTGAAATGTACTAAGTAATTAAGTGGCACTAGCATAATCGCAAAATGGCATAACGAGGTTAGTAAAAATAAGATTCTCAAAATCATATACATGGTGAAAAAAACTTAAGAATAAAACACTTGGAGTTCATGTTTTCATATCATTCACAATCTTCTTTCAAAAGCATATATAGAGATGAGTCTATTTCATTAGCCTTGCAAATTATAGTTGTAAATAGCATACTTAAAGTGAATCAAATAAAGTTAAGAGCATATCGTAAGAAGGTGCATAAACTGAGGAGTTTCTTATAACCGACATACACCAATGGAGCTCATGATGCCCAACAAATAAACCAGTTTGTAGGGTTGCCCTATATCTTGCCAGAGTATATGACCATATCATATCTATTTGGATTCACTAAACTGAGCCTCTCAAGACTAAAAGGTCAAGTGACAAAGAGGTGAAACATAATCCTACGTTTGCACTTGAGCTTCCAAACCCGCATCCTCTCGATACTAAATAGTCCTTACAAAACAACATATATTCATATAATGCTCATAGGTATGAAAATTACTAATCAGTTTGAACCATATGTGTAACATCTCGCAAATTGAAAGAACTAGAAAGAGCTAGAATTAGAAAGAGTGATTTTTGGAAATAATAAAAATCTGGAAAATTGGTTAAGTTAAGTTAAGTTTGAGTTTTTGGTCAACTTCAAATGACCATAACTCCTAGCTCAGGATGAGTTAGGTGTGTTTCTAGATATCGTAAGAAATATCTTGGAATAATCTTTTCAACGCCACCGAGCTTCCACGATTTCGAGTTCATATGAGTGAGTTATGCCCATTGGAAGTTGGGCTGTTCAAATAAGGAAAGTCCAATCCAGATTTTAGAAGGGCATTATGGTCTTTTAACCACCCAATTAATTATTTCATTTTTGGTAATTAGGTTGGGGTCTAAATTGATTGGACTCAGTTTACGCTTTTGAGAAACAAGTTAGGGTTGATAAGAAGAGGAGAAAAGAGGAGAAAGGTATGTGAGTTCGCACAACATTGAGTTCCTTCACCCATGTGCCAAACATGTTTTATTCAACGTGAATTCTTCCTAAAAAGTTGAAAGTTTGAATGTTCTTGATGTGTGTTCTTGAATTTACTTCCATTCTTGAATTAGGATGAGATTCAGGAGTTTCTTGAGATTGTAGAGTTGATTATTAGAGTTGTTAAGTTAGATTCTTGTAACAATAGAGGAGCATCCCATGGAGAAACGCTAGGACAAATAAACCCCTTACTCAAAAAATTATGTAATTGATCCTTCAATTCATTCAACTTAGCTGAAGACATATGATAAGTAGAGATGGGCCTGGTGCCCGACTCTAAGTCAATAGCAAAATCAATATCCTTATCTGGAGGAACACCTGGAAAAATCAGTATGAAACACATCTAAAAACTCTCGAACCACAGACACAAAATCCATGGGAGATGGCTCAACACTAGTATCTCAAATGAAAACCAAGTAGGGCAAACACCCTCTATCAACCAATCTTTGAGCTTTAATGAAGGAGATAACTTTGCTAGGGTAAGAACCACTAGCATCCATCCACTCAACTTTTGGGACACCCGACATCACTAAGGTCACAGCCTTAGCATAATAATCAAGAATAGCATGATACAGAGAGATCTAATCCATACCCAAAATGATAACAAATTCTACCATCCCAAAAATGATCAAGTCTACCCAAGTATCATACCTGGCCAAAGAAACAAGACAGGATCAATACACTCGATCCACTACTAAATATTCACCCACTGGTGTAGAAACATGAATAGGCACATGCATGCAATCAGACTACATATCAAACCTAGCAGCAAAATAGGTAGACACATATGAGAAAGTAGATCCCGGATCAAACAATACAGACGAGGTCGATGGAAAACTAGGATGATACCTGTGACCACAACATAAAAAATCTCTGTCGTAGGCCTCCCTAGAAAAGCATAACATCGGCCCTCATAGCCACCTATAGTCTGAGTAGAACCTCTACCTCTACCCTGCAGAGCTAGAGCACCCCTACTAGTAGTCCTGCGACCTTTGCCTCCACCCCTTGCCGGAGGCACTGCATCCCTAGATAGAGCAGCTAAATAATAATGCCAAGGTCTTGAATGAGTCTGAAGAGGACACTGTCACATCATATGACCTGGATCCCTACAAGTATAACAAGATCTCGACAGAGATAAGTGCTATTGCGAACCAAACAAACTACCATGGCCACTTCGGCCAGAACCATAAGACTGTCGAGCTAACTACCCACTCTCAGCTGCTTGCATAAAAGCAGGAACCGGTCCACAACGCTGAAAAGAACTACTATCTCTATGTGAACCTCTGTCTTCAAATGAGGCATCAGAAAACTGACTAGAAGAATGGGCTGTCTTGGGATCCCCAAACTTCTCTAAAATCATTAACTCTGCTCCTTGGCGGTGCTCATAATGGACTATAAGGAAGCCCCCTCTCTAGCTACCCTGAACACATAGGATTTGACGGAGAAAGTTAACCCTCTCACAAACCCGTGAACTCTCTCTAATTGAGATGAACTCTAATTTTAGAAATTGAAAAATAACTAAAAAAAGAATAAGATAAGACATAGGAAGAATATTCAGTCGTTACTGCACCTATGCAAGTTGGTGCTGGTATCAATCATTCCCAACTTGGGAAAGAGCCGCTCAAAGGAAGCACGTGACAACGACTTAGTGAGTACGTCAGCAACTTGGTTAGCATGTAACATGTAAGTGTTTGACTTCAATATCTTTGTTTTGCACCTGATCCCGCACAAAATGAAAGTCTATGGCACCATGCTTCATCCGACTATAAAAAACAGAATTGGCACAAGTATATGTACAATTTTGGTACATAATTTTTATACATTTTTAAGTGGAAACACATAACATGAACTTATTTTCGAGGAGTATTCATTGAATGCAAGCATGATGTGTACACTAATATTAATCTTCGAAACTGCTTGCTTTTGAATACTTGTTAGACTGCGTGTGAGTAGTTAGTTAGTTCTCCACTAGGAAATATCTGGCGGCAAGTCAGGATAGTGACAGATACTATTTAGATTTTTCAATCAATTTTTATAAGTTTACATATGTGAATATTCTTTCTCATTATTTTAAAGGTCAAACCCATCAATGACCCCTAAAGATGGCACCAAGTTTCACTTAGACACCTCAATTGGGCGATGTTCATTTTAGACACCTTATGTAGGGTCCCCGCTATGTTATTTTGACACTTTTTTGACAACAAGTAAAAAGCTGAAGGAGAGTGTAATATACTCGTTGATGACGTGGCAAACAACCAATTAAATGATTACATGTGTAGCTTTAAGTTAAAAATTATTTTAAAATCTATTTAGTAAATAAAATAAAAATATTATTCTAAAAAAATTAATTTAACCCCCCCCCCCTCCCAAGGTAGTTGTCTTCTCTACAACACCCAACAATTTGTTTTATTTATTTTTTATCACTTTTTAAATTATTTGAGATCTGTTTTTTTTTCTTTCTTTTTAGTGTTGTTTTGTGGAAAGAAAAGAGGGAGAGGAAGAAAGAAAGAGAGAATAAATATGAAATATGAGTATTGGTATCCATTTTTCCGGTAAAAAAGGTGGAGGGAGGTGATTGTAGATTTAGAAAGTAATACAATGAAGAAGAAGAAAAATGACTTAAAAACGGATTTGAATAACAATTTCGACCTCCATTGAAGGAGTTAGAGCTTCAAAAAATGGTGGGAGGTGGTAGCTTGAAAAATGGAGAAGTAGAAGAGAAAATAAAATAAAAAATAGCTAAATTGAGTGTTTCACGCTCTATTGTTGAGTGTACCACACTCACTTTGACATGTCAGCAAAAAGTGTCAAAATGACACAACGGGGCCCTACATGAGGTGTCTAAAATGAACATAACCAAATTGAGGTGTCTAAGTGAAACTTAGTGCCAACTTTAGGGGGCCACCGATGGGTTTGACCTATTTTAAAAGAACATGGTTACATATAATCTACGAATCAACGTACAAAAGTGTATTAGTTCTTGTTTGGAAAATGATAAATTTGCTTAGTCCCATTCTTTGTAATTGTCTCTCATACTGTCTAAAAGACTTCAAGTCTGAATTGTATACTATACTCATCAGGAAGCGTCACAACCACTCCCGATTTGAATTTGCAGTATTAATTTGAGAAAATCATTTGGTTTTTAACCTAGAGCATTTGGTTTACCTGTATCACGCAAATGTCCATCACTTAAGTAGAGTCGGGTTTAAAATCTTTCCTACTCTTTCGATAAGCTTTCATAGTTGAGTCGTACTAAAGTACCCTTGCAAGAAAATCCACTTCTGAGATGAAGAGAATCCCGAAATATATATGCTCTTTTCAGGATTGAAGTCCTTTGCTCTAACCAACTGAGCTACCTCTAAGTTACACTATTTTGCGAATATCCCGTGGCATTCGGCGATTGGTAGTATAGAGGAAGACTCAAACAAATCAACAGTTACACTATGTGGTACATGTAAACAACAAGAAAATATTTCAAAGCATCTAATCATTTATCCCCACTTGGGAAGGTAAGTACTATCCATTGTTAAAACAGTTTTCCCCATCAACTACAAAAAGTGTACTCATATAATCAATTTTGATAATGACAACATGAAATATTTGTCAAATTAATAAACAACGCAAGTGGGACTGATTTTTGAAAGAAAATAAATTGAGAGAACAATAGAGTTCTTAATTAAGATAATAATTATTTGATATGAATCAGAGAAAATGGCCAAATGACCCCCCAGTCTATTACCGGATTTCCAACTACATACCTATCTTTCACGGGAGTCCTATTAGCCCCTTGAACTACTTTAAAATGGAATAAATAACCTCTTAAGTGCTGAGTTGACATAGATAGTGTATTTCACTCTCTTTGAGAGAGTGAGTTGCCTTTTTTTTTTAATTTCCATTTTTTTTTCTGATTTACTTTTTTCTTTCTCTTTCTTTCTTCTTATTTATCTATACAACTATACTTTTTTCACCATTATCATTGTTGAAGTTTTTTTAATGGATGTTTGGTATAAAAATTATCAACAACTAATGCATTTTATGAATAAATAATTTTTCAATAGACTTATATAGATCATATCTAACAAATTTAAATTTATTCTTTTAAAAAAAATACCCATTAATCATTATTTTTTTAAAGTCATGGACTCAAGAGTAACAAAATCAAAGTGAAGTAATTGTATATTTAAAAAAATATTTTCAAACTTATTAAAAGGAACTAAAACAAAACAATTTCTTCTACATTTTTAAAGAAGGATCCTACATGTTCTCCTAATACCCATGTAGAGTCAAAATCAAAAACTCAAATTATAAATTAATCATGAAAATTTTAGAGAGAGAAAGAATAAAGAATGGGGAAGAGAGAGAGGTTTCTCAAATTGGTGTCACAAATTGGTCTTCTCATTCGCGATGATTTTGAGTTGTCGATGGAATCTTGGGCTGGATCTGATCTCGAATGTTCATGACCCATTTAATGTGTATCTAAAATTGTCTAAGGAAGAAAATCGAATGAATGTAAAAAAATCTGAAAAAAATTGTTTAATTGGTTGAATGAAAGATTTGATTAGGACCGCTATCTTCTAGGCTCTAGAGATTTGGAGTAGATAAAAAAGTGACTTGAATTTTCGTTTTTTAAAATTGTTAGAGATATAGAAATTTATTGAGGTAAAAATGGTGTTTATTACCGTTAGAGTTGAAGAAATGATTAGGGAATAAAGGAAGAGGAAGGAGGAGAACTTGTTTTTAAAAAAAATTATTAAATGGTGAAATACACGTGTCAAGTGCGTGTATTTCAACACAAGACACATGCCTGGTAATGACATTTTAGGGAGGAAATAATTCCACTTTAAAATAGCTCAGGGGGGTAATAGGACCCCCGTGAAGTATAAGTATGTAGTTGGAAATCCGGTAATAGATTGGGGGGTCATTTGACCATTTTCTCATATGAAAGTAACAAAAATAAAGGTATAAAAGAAACATACTATTTCATTTTGATTATACCAACAACAAATGACCAGTGTCTCAAGATCCGATGAGCTCTGTAGATTAAAGTTCTAAAATTCCAGGAAAATCCGATTGTATTAAAAATATGTCTAGTTCTAAGAATCTTTGACTTGATGGTGGAGACCGGCACTAGGGGTGTACATGGCCAAGTTGGTTTGAATTTTTTTAAATATCAAATCAAATCATTTGTGTTGTATTTTTAAATTTATAAACCAAATCAAACTAATCAAATTCGGATTTTCAACCTCGAATTTTTTTGATTTATTATTTTTTTTTTTGGTTTTTTCATAAAACTCTTTTGCATAACTTAAAAGTATGATATGCATGTGTAAATAAAACCAAATTTTACATGTTTCATCCATTGCGAACTCTTTAGTACTGACCAACTTAGCTATCAGATTATAAGTAGTGATGATTCAATAGTAAATGTCCTTATAAATTTTGGATAAGATTAAAAAAATTGGGAAGAAAAAGTAGAATATCCTCCTTCCCAGTAGAATAAGTTTTTGACAAAAATTGGGATAAAATTTACATGATATAGGGTTCGGTTTGTTTTATATTTTTCTTTTAAAAATTAACTAACAATAAAATAATATAATTAAATATTAAATATATGAAAATTCAAAGAACATATTTTGTGATTTTATTCGCTTTCCTTGCAAATCAAAAAATAAAAATATTATCAGTAAAATCTTTAAATTTTCAGTCGCATAACCACTATTTTCTTACAACAATGTTTTAAAAATTCGTTATACAACTATATACAAAGTTTTGATTTTTTCTTTCTATGACGAGGTTTAAAAACATGATATACAATATTATATACATAGTATATAAGACTATACAAAATTGTAAGAGGTATTTATACACTCATATACAATATTGACTATACAATATTATTTATATACTCATACACAATACTATACACTACTATACAAAATCTGACTTCATCTTCTTCCTTGAATTCAATCATTAGAACAATCCAAAACAACTCAAAAATCATGCCAAATCATCCTAAATTTCAAATTCAGAGGGTAATTAATGGTAGGAAAGTCGTCACAATATTGCCTTTAGCTGCAACTAGGGGTGTCAAATGGGCAAGTTGAGTTGAGATTGAAGATATTAAAGTGGGTTGAAATAGAAATTGGATCCTGACCAGCCCAAGTTTACTTTGGGCTCAAATGGGCTGAAAAAATAGGTTGGGTCTTGACCCCCCAATTTGACCTTTAATATATTGTTATTTTAGTTTTATAACCACAATTTGAATTTCAACTCAAGAAAAATAAAAAAAAGAAAATTACAAATGGATAGATAAATCCTAAAAGATATAAAATAGATAGTAATTCATACCTTCAATATATGAATATTCCTTACATCAATGCAAATAAAGAGTCATAAAATGGGTTGAAATTGGATATCAAATTTGGCTCAATTGAGGATTCTCTTTAAAGGGGATAAAGCTTGATTGGGTTAAGATTGAATCAAGTTCAAATTATCTTTAGTCCACCCTTAAAATTCTGAGTGGGTTACCTATATTTGGGCTCATTTTGACACCCTAATTAGTTGCAACTCAATAGCCGTAAAGAAAACTCAGTGGTTGATAATCTTCTATGTCGAAGATGAATGGTCGCCACAATATGTTTCCACGAATAACGTTTAGTTCGGCAGTATTTTTAATTTCAATTTTGATATTTTGCGATATAATTGTTCGGTAACCATAGTTTGTGTGACTTCGTTTTACATATATTGAGATAATTAAAAAATATAACTTTAATTTTTTTTAAAAACATCTCAATCATATTAGACTAAAACTATATTTGTTAAATAATTTCATAAAAAGAATATTTCAATAACCATCTAAATCTAACTTGGCATATGTAGCTCCATGAGATCTAAAATACTTTTCAAATAACTTATTCCACTTTTCAAATGTCATAATACATAAACATGATCCTTAACTTAGTGTCAACTGACAACTATGATCTTTAACTTTGGGTGTGCACAAGTAGACACTTAAACTTGTATAAAATTGAACAAATAGACACATTCATCTTGCATAACACCCTATATGATAATTTTGTGTCCTACGTGGCGTCTTATGTGTATTATGTCATGTAGGACACATGTGTCTACTTGTTTAATTTTATACAAGTTTAAGTGTCTACTTGTATACACTCAAAGTTGAAGGTCATAATTGTCCACTAAAGTCAAGTTAAAGGTCATGTTTATGTATTATGCCCTTTTCAAATTGTAGTGAAAATGGCTTCTGGATCATTTTGCAAAAGAAATAGTAGGAGCATATGTATTCTAACTTCTAATTCCAACTTCCAATTCAACCCTGGAGATAGATGTACTTTTAGTAAATTGGTGATATATGCCATATTCAATGACTCAAATATAATATGTAATCAAACTTTGATAAAATACTCATTTATGTTATCTGTTAAAAGTTTGACTCATTTATGTCATTTTTGTTTGAGAAAAAGTTTATCTATGTCATTATTTGTTAACAAAAAATAGTTTCCTTTTGCAAAATATTTTTAAACATGTAGTCAACTATAATTCAGTCTAATTAAATAATTTTTAAAAGAGAAAAGACTCAAATTTTTCATGGAACTTTGTCAAAAGGCTCATTTATGCCATCCGTTAAAAGTTTGGCTCATTTATGCCATTTAAGTTACAAATAATGACATGATTGAGTCTTTTCTCAAACAAAAATGACATATATGAGTCAAACTTTTAACGGTGGTATAAATGAGACTTTTGTCAAAGTCCAATGACAAATTTGAGTTTTTCGATTAGATATAATATTTATGAATTCTACATATTACTATAGAGTACTGTAATAAATATCAAAAAATTTTAAAACGTATACCAAATATCATAATATACATATTGCAATATAAAAAAAAAATTAATTTCAATATGATATCCCGTATATACCATACAATGCCCAGCTAAATCGAAGTATAGTTGAAAAAAAAAAGGAAGGAATATTATACATAGAGTAAAGGCATGTCAAATAAAATAAAAAAAAGAAATGCTACAAGAGAAGGTTTGAAATAAAGCCAAAAAGAGGTTCAAGAGCCTTATCGTCATGGTTTATGTTTATGTGACCTTCTCTAACCATTACACCAACCAAGAAAATTCACAGCCCCATCAATCATGAGCTCATTCACCAACAACAAACATACAACACCAATCTTGAAAAAACCCAAAAAGCAAACCCTACCCTAAACCCCCTTTTTTCTTTTTTTTTGTGTTCTTCTGTGTGTTTTTATATTGGGGGACTTGAAGAAATACTCTATTTTTTTTGTCACCATGGACTCAAAGATTTATGGTGTTCCACTTTCTACAACACAAGGGAGCCCACCTGCAAATGTCCCTCTTTTCACTTCAACAGGTATTAGAGCTCCTATTACTATTGATGATTCTGACTTTGAATACTCTATCTCTGCTAATGGACAAAAAATTAGTAGTAGTAGTTATTATGGTAGTGACTCTGAAGGTTTTGTTAGTGGTCAGGAGGATGAGTTCGAAACTGCTTCTGAAAGGTTATTTCTGTCTGACCCAGATGAGCAAAATCTTGAAAAAACTCATTTTGTTAATCAATTTGTTGTTTCTAGACCATTTGTGAAAAACCCAGATGAAGAAATTGTTGAAAGAGGTAGTAGTGTGGGGGATTATGATGATTCTAGGTCTTCTTTAACTGACCCGTATGCAGAAGATGAATATAGGGATAGGCCTTTTGTTGTAGATAGGGGAACTGATGAAGGACATGGTGAATTTAGTGATAGTCCTTATGTTGTGGATGAGCTAGCTACAGGGGCATCGATGGATGGGTCTGATAAAGATATTTCCCTTGAAGGAACTAGAGTTGTTGATAGTGCAATTCGAGGCATTCCAATTGCACAGTTGTCCTGGGATAGTGAAGATGATGAGTACTTGAGTACTGGTGTTCTAGAAGACAATGATGTTTCAGGTGCCTATAGAATTCCGAATGCAGTGGTGTTGGATAGGTTAGATAGTGCTCCAAAAGTTAGAATCTCAGATGTTTCTGATTATGAATCAGAGTCTGAGAATGCAATACAATCTGGGATGGAAGAGGACTTGATCATTACAAAAAATGTTGAGATGGTTTTGGGTTCCGACAGTAAAGAAGAGGATAAAGCTGAAGTTGACACTGTTCAGAATTTCATAACGGAGGGAGGTGCGGCCAATGATACTTTAGAAGGAGGAAAAGATTTGTATCAGGTTGCAAGTAAAGAATCTACTTTGTTGGGACAAGAGTTGGACAATGATGAAGAGCTTTTAGCAGAAGAAAGTCAAATTCTTGATAGTAGTGTAGAGGCAAAAAGTGCAGATTCATCTCGTGATGTTAAGCCTTCTGAGACTGCTTACTCCAGCCCAAGGGAAGAAAATAGAGAATCAAATTTTGGAGCTGATGAATTGAACTCTGGAAACAGCATCATCATCTTACTTACTGGAGCTTCTGGGGACAGTCAGAAATCAGAAAGTAAGGAAGACGAGATTTATCAAGGAAGTGATTGTCAGGATATAGCCACCATAACTGAAACTGAATCTTATCATAAATCCATCAAGGATAGTGAAGTTGAGAGCTTGGAGTGCACTGAAAATTCAGTACCACCAACAGCTGAAGAACAAGTATATTCTAGTGCAAACTCTTCATCAGATCTAACTTGGTCCTCCAGAGCTGAAGATGATCTACCTAAGTTATTGGATAAGACTCAACACAGGGAGGCTTGTTTAAATCCAGACTTAGAAGCTAACTGCAAAGACATTGATACAGTCAAATTGGTCAAAAATGAAGATGCCCCATTCTTACATGAAAATGATGGAAGTTTGACCTCTGATGGATCCGGTGGTATGAAACTTATCATTGATCAGTTGGACCAACAAATAGCCACTGCCGACTACGATGGAGAGGTTTCTGAGGGTCATTTACCAAAGGTTGATGGTGAGATTGTGACAGACTCAGATGAAGAGGTAGCTACAGATGAAGAAAGTGAAGAGAATGAGTTGTTTGATGCTGAAGCACTGGCTTCGTTGTTGAGGGCTGCTACCGGTGTTGGGCCTGAAGGTAGAAATGTTTCAATTCCGTCAGCTGATGGTACACGGGTGTTTTCTCTGGAGCTTCCTGGTACCCCGGGATCCACATTTCACTTGTCCAGACCTGGTCAGCCAACCAATGCAGATAAGTTTCCCCTATCTGAGAATAAGACTGAAGGTATATCAGAAGGGATATTGAGTGAAGAAGAAAAGAACAAGCTTGAGAAATTACAGCAGTTAAGAATAAATTTTTTGCGGCTCATCCACAAGCTAAACCGGTCTCCTGAAGATTCCATAGCTGCACAGGTCTTATACCGGTTAGTTCACGCTGCAGGGAAGTCAGCCTCTCAAGTATCGAGCCTTGACTCTGCCCAGAAGGTAGCTATAGAGTTGGAAGCAGAGGATACAGACAGTTTGAATTTTTCTCTGAATATCCTGGTTATTGGTAAAACAGGAGTTGGTAAGAGTGCAACAATAAACTCTATCTTTGGTGAAGCCAAATCAATGGTAGATGCGTTTGTACCTGCGACTACCAATGTGAAGGAGATAATTGGACAACTGGATGGAGTTACATTGAACATCTTGGATACTCCTGGTTTCAGATCTTCCCTGACGGAGCAATCCATTAACCGAAGAACTTTGTTGTCCATAAAGAAATATATGAAGAAATACAGTCCTGATGTAGTCCTCTATGTCGACCGCATTGACACACAGTCTAGAGATCTCGGTGATCTACCATTATTGAAGTCCATCAGTAGTTATCTTGGTCCATCAATATGGCGTAATGCCATAATTACCCTGACACATGCTGCTTCAAGTCCTCCAGATGGACCCTCGGGGTATCCTGTAAGCTATGAAATGTTTGTTGCTCAGTGCTCCCGAATCATTCAACAGTTAATTGACCACTCCATAGGTGATCCACACACGATGAATGCTGGGTTGATGAGTCGTCCATTTGCTCTTGTTGAAAACCACCAAGTCAGTCCAAAGAATGACAAAGGAGAAATATTGCTTCCAAATGGAGAAAATTGGAGATCGCAGCTTCTGCTTCTGTGTTACTCAATAAAGATTTTATCAGAAGTAGATTCCATCATGAAAGATCAAGATCTTCATGACCACAGAAAGCTTTTTGGCTTCCCCAAGCGTTCACTCCCTTTACCATACTTTTTATCTTCACTGTTACAATCAAATGTTCATCCTAAAGTCTCTAACAATCAAGTTGGTGAGGATATGGACTCAGACATTGAGCTGGCATATTCATCTGATTCCGACCAAGAAGTTGATGATTACGATGACCTTCCACCTTTCAGACCTTTAAGGAAATCTCAAATTGCTAAGCTAAGCAAGGAGCAGAAGAGAGCATATTTTGACGAGTATGATTACCGTGTGAAGCTGCTTCAGAAGAAACAATGGAGGGAGGAGTTAAAAAGGCTTCGGGACATGAAGAAGAAAGGCAAGGCAGAGATAGGTGATTACATGGAAGAAGGTGCTGACCAGGAAACAGGGAGCCAAGCAGGAGTAGCAATCCCTTTACCCGACATGGTGCTCCCAAATTCTTTTGACGGGGACAACCCAACTTACAGATACCGGTATTTAGAACCTTCGTCTCAACGTCTTGCAAGGCCTGTTATGGACTCCCAGAGCTGGGACCACGATTGTGGATATGATGGTGTGAGCATTGAGGATCACCTCGCCATTGCTGGTCAGTTTCCTGCAGTAATAGTTCTTCAGCTCACAAAAGACAAGAAAGAGTTCAACATCCACTTGGATTCATCTGTTTCAGCAAAGACGGGGAAGAAAGGATCAAGTATGGTAGGGTTCGACATTCAAACTGTAGGAAAGCAACTTGCCTACATTTTGAAGGGAGAAACAAAAGTGAAAAATCTGAAAACGAATAAAACAGCTGCAGGGGTATCCATTACTTTCTTGGGTGACAATTTAGTGACGGGATTGAAATTGGAGGACCAATTTTCCATTGGTAAACAGTTAGTTGTGGTGGGAAGTACTGGCACCATCATGTCTCAGGGTAATGCAGCATATGGAGCCAACTTAGAGTTGCGTCTGAGAGAGAAAGATTACCCTGTTGGACAGGACCAAAGTTCACTCGGCCTTTCTTTGATGAAATGGAGAAATGATCTCATATGGGGATGCAATCTGCAATCTCAGTTCTCTGTTGGAAGGAATTCCAAGATTGCTGTAAGGACCGGATTAAACAGCAAGAAAAGTGGGCAAATCACAGTTAGGACAAGCACTTCAGATCAACTACAGATTGCTATTTTAGGACTTCTGCCAATTGCTAGAGCAATAATGATGACCCTTTTTCCTCAGACAAGTGGAAAGAACTTAATGTAGTTGCTGTATCTTGGACAAATGCCAGTTACACCTCCATAATTTTTAAAAATGTTTTTAGTGGTAGTTTTCTTGTATTTGTTCCATTCAATCTCTGAAGTTCTCAATAGAATTACTTCCTTTCAAATCATGAGTTCTACTTATGGTACATGTCATCAAATGTTGTAGGATTTTGTGTTCTGATAAGGAGTTGTTGCGTCTGCGTTTGGAGGACCATATGTGATCAAAATGTTTAACAACGAGGGCATATTTTTTCCACAGCTTAGATGGTGGATAAATATAAACAATTTTTTAAAGTACATGGATAAATTTGACCCTTTACATATACACAAGTCACAACATTAATTAAAAAAAATTCTCTACATCCAAATATTCTATCCATCACTTCGTGGAAAATATTAGCAGAAGATGGTTCTATTTTCGACATCCAAAAGTAGACTCTAGTTGACCGCATTGTTTTCATTGCAAAATACTTAAGTTCTATCGATGTCATTCTATTTTGGAGAAACAAAAACAAAAATCTTCAACTTCTCAATTTTCTATGATGTAAGGACAACGGTGAACCAAGACATGAAGAAGTGAAATTTGCTTTGTGTTTGTTAGTGAAGCAACGACACTTCATCAAAAAATATTGTCAAACAAGTATAAAATCGAGTGTATATATAAATATAAATTTAAAAAATCTAGCACTATTCACTCTATGATTTGATGATATTGACCCTTAGTGTACACTCTAAGATTGCAAGTTCGAATCTCGCTTGAGGTTATTTATTAGCCCTTTTTTGGAAAAAAATTAAAATGGTATTGACCCTTAGTGTACACTCTAAGATTGCTAGTTCAAATTTCCTTGAGGTTTTTAATTAGCCCTTTTTTGGAAAAAAAATTAAAATGGTATTGACCCTTAGTGTACACTCTGAGATTGCTAGTTCGAATCTTGCTTGAGGTTTTTTATTAGCCCTTTTTTGGAAAAGAAAATAAATTTGACAAAAAGAAAATGCAACAAACAGAATCAAACTCAAAAAAATTAAAATGGCATTGACCCTTAGTGTACACTCTAAGATTACTAGTTCAAATCTCGCTTGAGGTTTTTTATTAGCCCTTTTTTGAAAAATTTGACAAAAAGAAAATGCAACAAGCAGAATCAAACTCGCGACCAGCGAGTTGTGATGATGCCAACGACCAGGTGTTTGACCACTACACCAACTCAACTCATATGTCTTAGGGTGCACATTTAGTTATATATTCTTTATTTTAGAATATATGTGTATATACACAAAAAAAAAATTCCGAAGTGACTGGAAACTGGATGTTTGACCACTACACCAACTCAGAAAGTTTTTTGAACCACTGTCGGTAACTGGAAAAAGGCAGCTGGACCATTGTATGGAGATAATTATTAATAATGCTGCCCATAGTAGTCAAATACTACAAATTGAGCAATCACATGCCGAGGTAAATTGTGGAACTTTAGATCTTATTACTAAACAACCTCTCGTGTTGCTGAATACTTCACTACATGAGGTATCTTCACAAACACAAAACTTTAGTAATTCATCGCCTACAAAAGAAGCTGGTGTAAGTAGGCTAGAAGATGAAAATGATCAAGATATTCAGATGCCTTCTCAACCAACCTCGACAGATAAGAGAGAGGAGAACCTGGACAACTAAATAATGACTTAATGCAGGTAATTGATGAAGTGTCATCCAAGTCCAATACATGGGAAGAACAGGCTGAAGATGAAGAATATCAAAATGATGGTAGCGGAAGGGAAAGCTTACATGAGAATACTCACCAATTTTGGGCACTAATCTCAACCATAATGCACCAATTTTTGTGCCTATATGTTAGCCAAAATGCAGGGATTCTCAAAGGAATCCGAGGTTTTAGCAGCTGGACAGGAGCTTAGCGGAGAAGCTCGAGTTATTCACTATGGTGGATGAACAGATAGAAGATAAATAATAGAATTCCATAGAAAAGTGTACTTGTATATTCAATTGATGATTCAATCTGTAATGATACAATGCCTTTTATAGAAATGAGAAAGAATCTTATCTTGCTAACTGCTTCTAACTAATCCAACAACATACCTAACTACTGATTCATTTATCGTGTAACAGTACTCCCTGCTGCAAAGAGATCCTTGACCTCAAGGATCTAAATGAGGAAACAGTTAATACATTAAATAATTCCCAAGTAGCATGATCTGCTGACTTCTGCTTCGACTACCATCAGATGACCCTTAGCTGTAATTCTCTTAGACATTTTCCCACCTTCTGCACCAAGTTTAAATCCATTTCCACAACATTTATGTGTCTGTCTAGAGCTATTGATGACTGCAAAAGGTCGTTCATTCTTCCCAGATGGTGCAGTCACTTCAACTGATGATGTTTTTCAGAAGAACAAATCTGATTTAGCTGCTTACCCTGGGTTGTTACAACCATTACCCATTCCTGAGGTGGTGTGGTCTCAAATTAGTATGGACTTCATTGATGGTCTTCCCAAGTCTCATGGTTGTGAGGTGATTCTGATGGTCGTCGACAGACTCAGCAAATATGGTCATTTCCTCCCACTACTCAATCAGCCCAGGTATTCTTGGATAATATTGTGAAATTACATGGCTTACCTGATGCTATAACCAGTGATAGAGATGTTGTGTTCTTGAGCTCTTTTTGGCAGGAGCTATTTACTCTTCAAGGGATATTGTTGCATACATCTACAGCTTATCATCCTTAGTTTGATGGACAAACTGAAGTGCTGAATAGATGCCTTGAAACCTACTTAAGATGCTACTGCAGTGATGATGCTTCCAATTGGTTGGCTTGTTTGCTTATGGCTAAGTATTGGTATAATACTTGCTTCCATTCAGCCATACAAACCACACTATATGAAGCCTTATATGGTAGGCCACCTCCTCTACATCTCCCTTACTTACTTCATGAATCAACTTCTGCTGAAGTTGACACTACCTTGGTGAACAGAGAACTAAAGTTGCAACTCCTTAAGCATCATTTGCATCGAGCTCAACTTCGAATGAAGCAACAGGCAGATTCCCATAGAAGTGAGAGGCATTTTGTTGTGGGGGATTGGGTCTACTTAAGGTGTATCCTTACAAACAAACGATTATCTCTCATCACTCTTCTCATAAGCTTGATGCTAAATACTATGATCCCTTTAAGATCATTAAGAAGGTTGGCCCTGTGGCCTACACTCTTTTGTTGCCTAGTTTTGTCAAGATGCACCCAATTGTACATGTCTCGTTGTTAAAAAGTGTTATGAAGTGCCTTCCCACGTTTCTTATCCTCCGACTGTTGACCTAGCGAATCCAAATTGCCCTACTCCAGAGTCTGTTTTACAGCGAAGAATGGTCAAGACCGGCAACAAAGTTGTTGCTCAGGTATTGGTTAAATGGGTTGGTCTTCCCGCTGATGTAGCGACTTGGAAATTTGCTACCATCTTGAAGACAAGGTTTCCATCCTTTGATCCTTGAGGACAAGGATCTTTTGTATGGGGGAGTACTGTTGCAGTAATTTGGAATTCAAAAGTTAGTTGACAAAGTTAGTTAAACACTGTTAAGCTACAATAATCAGTGTAGTGGTAGTTAGATTTTAGTTGTAACTGATTTTGTTAGATGGAATAAGTCAGTCAAGTTCTTTATAAATAGACATTGTAATCACCAGTTACATTCATGATATACAGATTTCTCTTTCTCTTTCTAAACTCTCTCTTTCTATTCTTCTTCTTCATTACTGACTGTTTTCTCGAGAAACTCCTAAAACAGTACTTCGATCCTCGAATTCATTGCGAATTCCTACAATCGAGTAACATTGGTACCAGAGCTACTGTATCCTTGGATTTTAATGGCAAAATGAACAAGATATGCTGATAATTCTTCAACAGAAATGGGGCAATTGAAGGAAATAATGCATAATTTGGCAGAAAAAATGGGAATGTTTTAGGGGAAGTTACAAACCTGAAGAGATTGGATCAAGTTGTCATAGAATTGAAGGAACAGTTGGTCACTAATCGAGAATATGGGAAGGAGAAAACTCCTATGGAACAAGATGGTCCTTCGGCTGCAAGACATTCTAATGAGAGAATTCACCACTCTGAAGGGAGAAGTCACAGACCCAGGAGTCCTACCAGTTATAACACCCATCATTCAAACTTCACAAGGTGGTCCCGAATGGAATTCCTCATGTTTGTAGGGGAAGATCTGAGATCGTGGTTGTTCAATATTGAACATTTTTTCTCCATGGAGAATGTAGCTGCAGAGGAAAAGGTAATAGTAGATGCAATGCAATTGGAAGGAGAAGACATCCAACAACATCTTTATTTCATGAGATACAGACAATACTTACAACCAGCTTCTTGGAATGAGTATGTGATGGCTATGGTGGAGAGATTTGGGACAGATTTTGATGATCCCATGAAGGAAATCAAAAAGATCAAACAAGTGTGGAGTGTTAAGGAATATCAATTAATGTTTGAAAGAAATCTGACTAGGGTGAATTTGTCACAAGAGAATGCAATCAGTTGCTTTATTGGAGGGTTAAAACATGAGTTGCACATTGCTATGAAGATCACCAATCTGACTTATTTATCACAGGTATACAAGACTGCAAGAATGCAACAAGCATACTTAACTGCTGTGAGACAGGCAATATCTAATCAGTCTCAGATAAGTGCAAAAAGATTCATGGACCAAAGGGTTGGTATCAATAAGCCTCTGTTATCTACACCTGGTACAAATACTTTTAGTTTTTCTAAGAAAGTAAATATAAGAACTTTGAGCATAGAGGACATGAATGAAAAAAGGGCCAGGAGAGTGGAAAAACATAAACAACTGATTGCCTCCATTCTCCATATGCCGCCCAAAAGATGCCGAACTCGTCTTTCCAAGTGAAGATGCAGAAAACTGCAACAGTGGAAACTGAGTGCATCCCTTCCCCTTGAGATCACCTTTGTTCCCAAGAGTGAAATATGAACTAGAGATTTGACAATTGATGACTTCTAAATGTGTAAGATTGTGACAGTTCAAAAGGTTCATCATATGGTCATACATTCTCATCCTCAACATTATTACTTTCTTGCTCCCGATTACATCCCAAGTTGACAATGATAGAAAACCATCAATCCATACTTCTACTTTTTCCTCTGCAATTAGTATTTGTCTTTCCTCTGCTATTAGAAAGAGCGATTTCTCAATCTCTTCATGTTGGCATGTCTTCTTATTACTCTCCAAGTTTAACCATAAATTGCAGGAAGTCATGATCTTTGAAAGAATTGTATCAGAATGAGCTTTCCATGAGAGTACTTCTTTTCAATCACTATCCAAGGATTTTGTATCCATATCACTCTTATTATTCAAGAAAAGCCAACCAATATGCATATTTTCAAAAGCCTCGATATCACTCTCATTATATATAAAAAATGCATCACAAAACAAGTCTTCAAAAGCTTCAGTTTTATTTTTTCTTTCAATGATGCCATTAAACACAAAATCTATATCTAAATCTCTTATAGGCATTTCATCGAGAACCTTGGAAGTATATGAGGCCTTCTTGATAGAAGTTTCTTGTGGGTAGAAATGAGAAAGGTTAGAGAATTCAAAACTAACTAGCTTCTTTAGACAATCTGCCCCAAATCTTTCCACTAATGCTACCACATATTCATTCCAAGTTGGTGGTTGAATGTATTTCCTATATTTCATAAAGGACAAGTGCCACCGAACAACTTCACCTTCTAACTGTAGAGCATCAATGCTAATCTCCTCCTCCATGGGAATGTTCTCCCTAAAGAAGAATTGATCGATTCTAAACAACCAAGATCTGAGATCTCCGAAAAACTTCAAAAACTCCATTGTCGACCCATTAGGGTAATGTGAATTCTAATTACTGAAGCTACTGTGTGATTGTTGCTCTGACTGCCACCCACCCACATGTATTTTGTCTCCTCCTGTGGGTATTTTATCTCTCTGTTTCGCTCCATTGCCTGCCATTATCTCCTTGATTTCAAGCACCACTTGATCCAATTTTTGAAGATTTGAAACTTTCTTTTCTAGAGTACCAATTTCCAATAACATTTTCTGCATCATTTCACGCAATTCCCTTACTTCACTAGAAGAACTCTCATTTGCTCTTGCTGATTTTGTCATTGCTGCCAAGGATTCGTATGGCTCTTATACCAATGTTAGCCAAAATATAGGGATTCTCAAAGGAATTCGAGGTTTTAGCAGTTGTTCAGGAGCTTAGCGGAGAAGCTCAAGTTATTCAGCTATGGTGGATGAAATGATAGAAGATAAAGAATAAAATTCCATCGGAAAGTGTACTTTTATATTCAATTGATGATTCAATCTGTAATGATACAATGCCTTATATAGAAATGAGAAAGAATCTTATCTTGCAAACTGCTTCTAACTAATCCAATAACATAACTAACTACTCATAAGGCAAAACTAACTATTGATTCATTTATTTTGTAACAGAGTAGTGGAAAAATCACAAGTATGGTGGATACTCTAATTTGTTAGGATCGAAAATAAGCAGGTGTAAGAAATCAAGGCAAATAAAACCCAATAAATCTCCCTCTTGGCCTGAATTTCTGACAAAATAAATTTGTCCACCTTCTTCACATAATCTTTAGGATCTTGCATCTCTTCTCCATAATCTCCTCCATCGAATTTATGTCTCGACATAAAGAATCTCTCTAAAATAATTTCTCCAACAAAATCTTCATTACCATAAAAAAGGTTGCGGCTTGAACTACACCTGCCAAGATGAACACCCAATTTTTAACCTGGTTCCATCAATAAACCATTGCACCTAGCTCTAATACCACTTGTTAGGACTGAAAATAAGCAGGTGTAATGCGGAAGCTAGCAAAACAAACCTCGAAAGACCACAAGTAAGAAGACAAACGAGAAATATACCAAAAGACACAAAGATTTAACGTGGTTCGGTCAATAGAGCTACGTCCACAAAGGAGATGAGAAACCCACTATATAAGTATGATAGTACAAAATATAGAGAGAAATAACCTAACCAATTCACCTGGAATATATGGGAGGTTCACACAAGTGATAATGTATCGAGCTTGTGTCCCACAAATCCTCCCCCTAACCAAAACTCTCAAAGCCCTTAAGACAACATTATGAATGGTAATTAAGTTAGAAGGAATAAGCCTATATTTATAGAGTCCTAAAACCTTTCCAACAAGAAAAGGACTAGTAAAATATTAAAACCTTTTCCTAAAAGGAAAACTTATTTATGGTAAGAAATCAAGGCAAATAAAACCCAACATAATTGGTATCAATCATTAGCATAAAGGGTGTGGTACCACGACAGTCAATAAGTCTGGACAACAATTGATGAGTTCTATGAGGCATCCGCTAGCTCAAGGGCATTTGGAACAACAAGAAAGTGCGATTGCAAAGAAGAATGAGTCAGGCACCTTAGCAGTAGGACTAGTCCAACTAACGCTTATGCTAATGATTTGGGTGAGGATTTTCTTAAAAAGGATGAGAAAGATAGTATGTTAGACATCTGCTTTGATAAAGTAGCTAGGGATGTAGATATATCACCTAGGGAACAAAGAAGAAAAAGCAACACAAGTAAAATAGAAGACACATGGAAGACAACATAGTTAGGATGGTAAAGTGACTAGGGAGTTTTTTCCAACTCACCTTCCGATGCGACTAGCAAAACAAAATCATATGACAATGTCAATAGCTTCAACAAGATCCAAAAAATCTAAGAGGAAATAATGAACTATCCATTGTTGTTGGACAAATTTGAAGAAGAAGACAAGAGAAAAATATTTTAGGTTACTTTAGATGAACAATCTATATTCTATAATTTATACATTTATAAAAAGAAAGTTGGAGTTTGAAAACTCAACTTTCTTCTGGGCTTACATATTTTTGCATTATCTAAGAATTTTCATTTGTAATATCATCAAAGAGTGTATTATTAACTCTATGTTAATAATAAAATACCTAGTTTTCTCTAGCTGTTATTTTCTTCACGTTTGTTAATTAGTGGAGCTTCGTTATTTCATTAGGATTGATAAGGTAAGACCTAGCCCCCCTTGCTTGTACTTATCCATGAAGGTCTTTTATTTTTTTAAAAATAAAATGCCTCTAGACACTCTATCTAGTGGTAGGTAAATGTAATGCGTGATGCACAAGATGATGTTGTATATGTACAAGTATTACTAGAACATGTTTTCTGTATTATCTAGTTTTTCCCATGGCTTTTAAGAACTATTTTACTCCACTAGAAATAGTAGTAGACTCTTTAAATGTTATATCTTTGTTAAAACATAGGAATCTAATATATTGATCCTTGCTTCTTGAATGTAGATTCTTGCTGCGCCTCCTGGGAAACCCGATAATTGAACACTCCTTCTGTAATGACCTGATTCCGTAGTTAGGGAAAAGTCAATGGAGAAAGAATTGGGGCCAATAAACTTTTTCTTAGTAACTTGAGATTTCCTATCCTAGTCCAAATTTGGAAGAAATTGAAGTCTTTGAGGTGTAGGGAAATCTGGTAACAATCGGGTGAAGTATTTGTGTTTTTGATTTCATGAGATGATAGATAACTCATTAAGGAATCCGTACGACTTTGCAGAATTGAATTTGGGTGAGTAGAACTCCCGAAATCGATCTTGGCGTAAGGGGTATTTTTTGAGAGTCATTGGTTAGAGTGTGTTGTGAAATGAGAATTTTGGAATTCTTGAATTAGCTCTCTGTCTCATGTAACCATATTGGTGCCGCATTTTTCCGCTTTGGCGGGGCCGCTACAACGGGGTGACGACCGCTGTGGCGGGCTCGATGCAAATTAAAGTCATTAATAAACTCCTAAATGACCTCATTATGCACTTTTCGACTTTTAGAGCTAAGGAACGAACCCCAGGAGACTCCTACTCATTTTTCGCCATTCTTGAGGCAAAAGGTAAGCTTTTCACTCCCCGAATCTATTTTTCGATCCGTAGAACATAATGGAATGGGTAAATATTGATGGGGAGGGTTTTGTTATAGACTCTATGGTGGAAACAACCCTAATTTTGTTAATTAGGATCATGGGTTTGTTCTAGGATTTATAGAATTGCTAGTAATTCGGGTAATTAGTGGTTGTTTATTGATTTCCGTATTCTATTGATTATTTATAGACCAAGAACAAGCGGAACGAATTTGAAAAGGGAAGGATCAAGTTTCTTAGGGGGTTTCAAGCTTATTTCGAGGTAGGTAATGGTTGTGATTTTATGATTGTGTGATGTATGTTTGTTCTTGCTTCATTATGATACATGTATGTATATGAATGTTGCTTTATTGTTCACACCTGTTGTAAATAAGATAGATGAATGATGGTTACCATGAAATCATGACTTAAATGTATGATCTTGAGGATATACTTGTGATTGTAATTGTGGTGTGTTGAATAGATTGGTTGCCACGTTTCGTCATAACTAACTTGGATTGGTTGCCACGTTCCGGCATAAACATGGGATCGGTTGCCACGTTTCGGCATAAATATGAGATCGGTTGCCACATTTTGACATAAACATTGGATCAGGTACCACATTCCGATATGCTAACAATTTGGGTATGGGTTCTATGAGAGGACCATTGAATTGGGTTTCATGAGAGAACCATTGAATTTTATTGTGTATCTACTTGTGATGAGTTCGTTCATATCTAATGATGATTGATATTGGAAAACTGTATGTTGCCCTAAATTGATATAACTATGATATGTGAGATTCGTGAAGTTGTTCATTGTTTGTATATGTTGATGATATTGTATATGTTCGATATGTGCATATGATTATATTGTTGTATTGACTAATGTGTGTTACACTTATTGGGATAGCCACGTGATCTTACCAGTACACTGTGGTCGTGTACTGATATTGCACTTGCTTGTTCTTTGTTGAGTACAGGGCATCTTCAGGCGACTATTGATAGACCTCAGCTAAGTAACTATTGAGCGTAACCGGATTCAAGGATGAACCAGTTCTTTTAGACTGCCATGGATCTCTCTTGTTTAAGTCCACTCTTTTCAGACTTAGACTATTTCTTTAAGGTGTTGTTTAGTTTTGAGATTGTATCCTTTTTTCTTATACTTGTCGTTAGTAGAGTTTTCGTACATTGACCTTCAAGTTCTAGGGGTTGTTCTTCCGAATTAGTTTGGCTAGTTTATTTAAAACCTTTGGAGTTTATGGGAACACTATATAATTTCTGCATTTAAACCTGCTTCCATATCTTTAAATGCCTTAGTTTTTGGTTGAGTTTGTTAGTTTGGGTTGTAGTAATGATTTTCCCATCGGAGGGTTAGTGTGGGTACCAATCACGACGGTCTGGGTCATGAAAAAGTTAGTATCAGAGCCTTAGGTTAATTGATCTCATTGTACCAAAACGAGTCTAGTAGAGTCTTACGAAATGGTACGATAACGTCCGTACTTTTCTTAGAGAGGCTATAGGACTTTAGGAAAAACTCACTTCTTTATACTCCTTTGTACTGTGACTTGAATCCAATTGGTATCTGGTAATACAAATTTGTATCTTTCCTCCTTTACTCTATAGTCTAATACTGGAGCAACTACATCGGTAACACCATCATTAGCAAGAGGGGATGTGTATAGACTACCGACAGTTGAATAGGGTCACCATTTAGAACAAGTATCTATTGCCTTGGATAGATGACCTTTTTGACCAATTGTAAGGTTCATTGATTTTCTCTAAGATTGATTTAAAGTCTAGTTACCATCAGTTAAAGCTTGAGGCGGTTAAGAATTGGGTCCGACCAAGTTCTATGATTGAAATTAGCAGTTTTATAGGGCTCGCTAGTTACTATTGTCGCTTGAGGTATGAGTTGAGTATAATTGGTATCTCAACAAAGTGAACTAGACGCATTAGTCCCAGCTAAAGGGACACAAGCAAGTTAATTGGAACTGAGAAGGTTCCAATTAGTATCTGGCCTTAGGGACCGTATAAGGCATGGCAGATGGTCGTTTATGGAATGAACTAATTAAAGAAATTGGACTTGTCTATGAGTTGTAACTTAGACCGATGAATGGGTGCTTCTAGTTGTCTGAAATTAACTATGAATGTGAAGGGTGTATTACTTGAATGCTTTGATATGATTATGTGCCCAATATTGCTTGTCTGAATGTTGATATGTGCAATGTGTTGGCCTAAATGTTGAAATTGTGCTAGTTGTAACTGCTAGAGTGTCTGAAACTTGTTGTGAAAAGAAAGTCATCACGAGATTACGTGCAAGGGTCTAGATAAATTATGATGTGGTTCGTAAGCAAAAAATCTGGGCATGCGTTGTGACCAACTGATAACCGTGTGAGAGTCTAGGTATATCCTGTGTGGTAGTGTTGAAACAATGTAAAATGAGAATGAGCTGGTTCATGTATCGTGGATTGACTGGGGGGTAGACAATAATTGTCCTAGCTAAAGAGATTTTTCTTAAATGCCTAGTTATAGCCGGGAAATCTAGGGGAAATATAGAAAAGAGTGAAATCGCAGAAATTGTTGGCAGAGGTTATGTTTTCGTCAGGGCCGCTGGGGCGGGATTTTCTTCGCCACGATGAGACCGCCAATGTGGGATTTCTCCCACTAGAGCGGGAAAGGGCGAGACAGAACCTTAGCCATGTCTTCCCTGTTTTCCCCTAGTCACAATTATGGACCCGAATCGTACCCGAACTAACCCCCGCAATCTAATTAAGTGTTCAACAATCAAATATAAGTTATAAGGTGTGTTAAAATTAATTGTGGAGAACGTGTGTATATGATGAGGAAATCAGCGAGGTCATAAAGGCCGGAGAAATGGTAATGCAGATAGAGGAGTAGTGCAGCCAGGTGAGGAGGTTGCCTGTCAAGACGATAGGGAGCAGTTATATACTCTTTCGGGCAAGATCGAGTTTGAGGTGTGTGATGCAGTGGTCACTAGTGCTACTCTTGTCTGTGCCCGGATGGCTATTGTTTTGTGTGATCTGGGTTCTACTTATTCGTATGTGTAAGTTCACTTGCCTTGGCATTTGATGTGGTTTGTGATATACTTGATGCCCCCATCCATATTTCTACCCTAGTTGAAGAGTCAGTCATAGTCACTCATGTATATCGTGTTGTCCTGTTGTGTTTATGGATTTACATAATTGGGTTGATTTGGTTATGTTAGATATGACGGACTTGATATAATCTTAGTCATAACTTGGTTGTCCCCCTATTATACTGGGCTTAATCGTAATACTAATTCGGTAACTCTAGAGATCCCCGATAGGGAAAGATTAGAGTGGGAAGGGGTGTACAAGCCTAAGTCAGCTAAGGTCATATCTTTCGTGCGGGGTAGAAAATTGGTGGGGCAGGATTGTTTGGCGTAATTGTCTCATATTCGGGTTGTTAAGGTCGAATTCCCCTCTATTGAGTTTATTCCTGTGGTTTCATAATTGAGTGAGCTTAAAGCTCAAATCTAAGGGCTTCTTGATAAAGGTTTCATCCGTCCTAGTGCTTCCTCGTGTGGTGCTCCTGTCTTGTTTGTTAAGAAGAAGGAGGGTAGTAAGAGGACGAGTGATTTTACCTTAAGCCATAAATGAGTGGATTCATACCGGGATGACAAACTTATGGATAAAGAAAGTCCCATTGAGTATACTTGGGTGAATGCAATTGAAGTATTTTGATAAGAAAGTGCGCATAAAATTAGGTTAGCCCTCTGAATTTGATGAATATACCTGAGTTTGAGGTGTCATATTGATGAAAGGTTGGCTTCGTAGTGATAGTCAAGGCTGACTGAGCTTAATGGTAATAAGAGTTCGTGATGGATTGTGACGGGATGCAACTATATAATAAAATTGTTGGTTAAGCAAATTTATGTATAGTAATTACGACTTGCGAGTATCTAAGGTTGTGTTTTTCTAATATTTGGTGGGTAACGTGGTTGTATGGAAAGTTTTAAGAGATGGTGGGACACCATTCAAATAGAAATTAAAGAGCTAAAGTCATAATGAAGAAAAATGGTGGGATGTAGTACAACCTTTAGAGAGAGGCTAGAGCAAGAATATTTTATTTGATTCTTAAGGCTAAAGAGTTATCTTTAGAGGAGTAGATAATTGGGTTCAGAGACGCGTGATTTCATTTATTTTGTTATGGCTATGGTAATAGTGTCACAAGTGTGTCGGATTGGTTAAAAACTATCGAAAAAGACTTGAGAAAGGAGAGTGCGGACATTAGCTTGAGTGTGATGACAAGTGTTTGGTTTTGTTTTTGAGTCTAGTAATGAGTATGATTGAAATTTTAGTGAAATATATGGTAAGATCGATGGAGATGCGATCAATGATAAACAGAGATCCATGAATTCATAAAAATCTTCAAGGTACAAGCTAATATTGATAGAGAAAGGGATTGTGTTATATGGTGGAAATTACAATTTAGATTTTTCATTGTGAGTCTACATTCGTGGTGATGTATTTTGTCAAGGTATGACTTGGCAAGGTAAGAATTGATCAATTGTATCCGGTATTGAGCATTTTAAAGGACTTACACATGGGTGAGTCGTGAGTACGACTATTGATTGTTAAGTATCTAAGAATGGTTTTCATTTAAAAAGTGTTGGTTTATAATAAGGTAAATGGTCGGAGTGTTTATGATTGTTGTTAGTATTGTGAGTATGATTTACTAGCTATGCTCTAGTGTGTTTTCACTTTTATGGGTGGATCCCTAGTGGTGGATCAGGGATACCAAATCCTGCTATGTTCTCTTGGTTGAGGGGGAAGATTTGGTTTTTTCGAATGACATAATTGGTGTTGTCTTGGAGTTGTTAAAGTATTTTAGTGGTTCTATATGTACTACCTTGCTTATGAGAATTTATAGGAGAGCTACCATGCGTATTTGTGGTTGTTCGGTAATCTTAATTTTCCTTTAGTTGTCGAGGTCATGTATTGATTATGTGTGGTTGAATGTGGGGATCATTGGGTCCAATTATACTGTTCTTAAGAGGTAATCTACAATTACTAAATCTAGCATTTCGATAGTGTTGTTGGAGGGTTTGTATGCTTGGGCATGTCACTTGATGAGTATTTGATGTCTAAAGATCAAATTTTTATAACTTAAACTCATGGGAAATTGGGTTGTGGGATGGAGATATTGTTAAGAACTATGATTGTTTGGGTATTATGAATGTGTGTTGGTTGGTTCAAGTCCACCTATAATTGTAGCGAGTACTGATTTAGAATTTTATCATGGTTATGTGAGAAAGGATTTGTCCTGATGTTTGTGTCAAGAACCTTGATAACATGTGGCAGACGTGTGTACGATCAACTTTGGTGGTTGTTGGGAATCATTTTGTTGATTAGTTAAGTTTACATACAACAAAATTTTATCACTCGAGTGTTGAGATGACTTTATTGAGGCATTGTAAGGGAGGATGTGTAGGTATTCATTTGGTTGGTTTGAGGTTGGAGATGTGAAACCCTTAGGGGGTAATGAGATTCGGTAAGAAGGGCATGCGGGACAAGTATCCCCAGTAATTCGACGATTCAGATACTACTTCACCTTTACTTTAGTCAGTCCTTCCTAGTGGATCACTCGGGGATGAGTGATGGGTAAATTGGTATGTATTGTAACGACATGATTTCTTCGTTAGGGAAAAGTCAATGGAGAAAGAATTGGGGCCAGAAAACTTTTTCGTAGTAACTTGAGATTTCCTAGCCTAGTCCAGATTTGGATGAAATCGGAGTCTTTGAGGTGTAGGGAAATCTGGTAAAAATCAGATGAAGTATTTGTGTTTTTGATTTCATGAGGGGATAGATAACTCGTTAAGGAGTCTGTACGACTTTACGGAATTGAATTTGGGTAAGTAGAACTCCCAAAATTGAACTTGGCGTAAGGGGTATTTTCTGAGTGTCGTTGGTTAGTGGTGTGAAATGGGAATTTTGAAATTCTTGAATTAGCTCTTTGTCACGGGTAACCCGCATTGGCGCCGTTTTTTTCTGTTTTGGCGGGGCTACTACAGCGGGGTGACGACCGTTGTGGCTGGCTCGATGCAAATTAAAGTCATTAATAAACCCCTAAACGACCTCATTATGCACTTTTCGACTATTAGAGCTAAGGAACGAACCCCAGGAGACTCCTACTCGTTTTTCGCCATTCTTGAGGCAAAAGGCAAGCTTTTCACTCCCCGAATCCATTTTTCGATTCGTAGAACGTAATGGAATGGGTGAATATTGATGGGGAGGGTTTTGTAATAGATTCTATGGTGGAAACAACCCTAATTTGGTTAATTGGGATCATGGGTTTGATCTAGGGTTCATAAAATTGTTAGTAATTTGGGTAATTAGTGCTTGTTTATTGATTCCCATATTCTATTGATTGTTTGTAGATCAAGAACAAGCGGAACGAATCCGAAAAGGGAAGGATCAAGTTTCTTAGGGTTTCAAGTTTGTTTCGAGGTAGGTGATTGTTGTGATTCTATGATTGTGTGATGTATGTTTGTTCTTGCTTCATTATGATACATGTATGTATATGAATGTTGCTTTATTGATCACACTTGTTGTAAATGAGATAGACGAATGATGGTTACCATGAAATCATGACTTAAATGTATGATCTTGAGGATATACTTGTGATTGTGATTGTGGTGTGTTGAATGGATCGGTTGTCACGTTTTGTCAGAACTAACTTGGATCGGTTGCCACGTTTCGGCATAAACATGGGATTGGTTGCCACGTTTCGACATAAATATGGGATTGGTTGCCACGTTCTGGTATAAACATTGGATCGGGTGCCACATTTTGGTATGCTAACAGTTTGGGTGTGGGTTCCATGAGAGGAGTATTGAATTAGGTTACGTGAGAGGACCATTGAATTTTGTTGTGTATCTACTTATGATGTGTTCGTTCATATCTAATGATGATTGATATTGGAAAGCTGTATGTTCCTCTAAATTGATATAACTGTGATATATGTGAAGTTGTTCATTGTTCGTATATGTTGATGATATTGTATATGTTCGATATGTGCATGTGATTATATTGTTGTATTGATTAATGTATGTTACACTTATTGGGATAACCGCGTGATCTTACCAGTACACTGTGGTCGTGTACTGATACTGCACTTGCTTGTTCTTTGTTGAGTACATGGCATCTTCAGGCGGCTATTGATAGACCTTAGCTAAGTGACAATTGAGCGTGACCGGATTCAAGGATGAGCTAGTTCTTTCAAGCTTCCATGGATCTTTCTTGTTTAAGTCCACTCTTTTCGGACTCAGACTATTTGTTTAAGGTGTTGGTTAGTTTCGGGGTTGTACCCTTTGTTCTTAGACTTGTCGTTAGTAGAGTTTTGGTACATTGACTTTCAGGTTCTAGGGGTTGTTCTTCTGTATTAGTTTGACTAGTTTATTTAAAACCTTTGGAGTTTATGGAAACTCTATATAATTTCTGCATTTAAACCTGCTTCTGTATCTTTAAATGCCTTAGTTTTTGGTCGAGTTTGTTAGTTTGGGTTGTAGTAATGGTTCTCCCATCTGAGGATTAGTGTGGGTGCCAATCACGATAGTCTGGGTCGTGACAACTTCTGAGAACAAAACACGATCATTGTAATTTGTAGTTCCTCATTTGTTTGGGTTGCCTAGCCTACAGACAGACGAAGTTTATTAAGCACTCCTTCCGCCTTTACGATTTTATTAGATGATCCCATTAAGGTAAAAAGGACCATATCATGACTTATAACAACACATTCTGATTTCCAATCCAGGTAGGGAGGGTAAAGGTCAGATTGCGACTAGAATTGAGTGTTACATGAGAGATTATGATGTATCAACAAAAAAGTGGAAATGGAAAAATTTCAAGAAATGACGGAGATATCGTGGAAGGATTTAAATTCTACGAAATGATCTCTTCAAAGATTCTCACTCATGTTCTCAATCTTGCTCGCATAATTTATGTATGAAGTTTCTTTTAGCTAGACAAATCTGAAAATGGTGGGAAAGAATAGTCTTCAGTAGTTTCAATTTTCGCCACAAGGAAATGATTGTCAAATAATAAATGTGTAAATGTCAAAATAAGCACAAGATCAGACATCAAAATGTAAATGCTAACCACTACACCAAAAATATCTTTAGTATTACCGCTAAATATGTCCCTGAAATCTATAGCAACATTAAATCCAACTATTGTTGGTAAAAATATTAGTACTCTTTGTTAATATGCTCATTTATCGCCGCTAAAGTTGTTTTTACTTTAGTTAACTCCCAAAAATCCAGACTTGATAATTCTCAACCTTTTTCTTGGGAGTCCATCTAATATCGTCCCGACCCAAAAATACAAATTGTGATGACACCTATGTTCCCAACCGTAGGCCAATTTAATATGAACTAGTTCAATTCAATATATAAAGTAGAAAAGTGACAAACAAAATATACCAAAGACTAAGTCATTTTAAATGAAATGCGGAAAAATGGAAATACCACCCAAGATTGGTCTACAATATGATAGAAGTCTAAAACTGGAATGACAAGTCTAAATGTAAGCAAATTTGTGTACACACACATACTAAATTATTCCATTATATATGACGTGCACGTTGTGGTTCTTAATCTCCTAATTCGGAAAATAGAAGGAGAAGCTCTGAGGAAACACAAACTTTTTGATGATTTTGCTCTCCTCTCTGGAATCAATGGCTTTTTTCTGCTCAATGCACATCCTTACCAAAGATGGAACGCAAGCGAACAATAGCTTTGTAAAAAGCAATTCAGTTTTTGAGCACTCATAACAATTGATCGCGACATACTTGAGGTTGTTGAGTCGTATTTCAAAACCACTTTAGCACTGTCACCAGAAGCACATACCTAATGGTATAAAACAAATATTGAATCAGTTAACACTTCTCGTGCTTACATAAACTTACCACATAAACCTATCTTAGTGGATGCATTCCATATGATGTTAAAGGTTCACGGAATACATAATATTCCAGGACAAAAAACTTAGAGAGGAGTGGAACCGGTATTCAAATTGGCAGTCACAACTATAAAGAAGTACACATATCAAGTTATGATCACATTATAATTTTCCATTACTTACCGAAATCTGAAGTATGCTCAAATTGGGGCAACTCTTAATCAACTGTAGAGCACAAGTAGTCTGATGCAGTTTTCTCAAGTCTATTTCTAATGACAGCTTTGCAAGCTCGCAAAAGGACCCCCCTTAGAAATTATATCAGCCGTCAAAAGCTTCAGAGCAACAAAAATTAGAATTACATGAATACAAATCCTATAAGATATACAAGTATAACAACATGTCAAATGCTTACCTCAAGGCAACTTAAACCAATTTGGAGAAACTCAAGTGTACTTGGGACGCTTAAAAGAAGCTTTTCCAAAGTTGATTTTTCGTCCTGTTTTGGATTTGGATTGCAATCCAGTACTTTTGTCTATTTCAAGTTGTAACTTTCTCAATCCTTTGCAGCTCATAAAGAGATTTACATCGAGATAGGGACAACCATGAACAACCGAGTGCTCCAATTGTGATGAGACAATAATGTTCAGGTATTGAGTGCCACGACAGTTCACCAAGGCTAAATTAACAAGAAGGGGGCAATCGATAACATAAAACTCAGTGGTTGGTACAAAGCTTATCCTTATCAGTATGTGCATATGAAGACGAACGTACTGATTCTACAAGATGAAACTTCTCAATATCTCCAAGATGTTGTAAGAGAATTGTATTTACTCTCTCTGAAAATTTGTTGATTTGGAAGCCTAGTCCAAATGTTTCTCCATTTTTTGGACAAAATACTGGTTTTTGCTGCGTCTTCAATAGCTCTAGGATACGATTCATAACATTTCCTGGCAGTTTACAGATTCTATCTTCTCTTTCCCCTCCACCAACAACTCTTTTAGCATCTGCGAGGAGAAATTGAATAATTTTATGGCATGTTTGGTTAAATGTATTGAAAAAAATAATCACAGTACTATAGAGTACATTCATTGAGAAAATTTAGTTATACATGGATAACATATTTAACATGACAATAATTTTCCTAAATGCATTCAAGTTTTTCATATATTGCCAGATAAAATAAAATCTCATTGCATCCACCACAGGAGAACACATCTATATACAATAATGCTAAGGCTTTTATGAAAAACCTTTATGCCCCAAGTCACATAAATATTATGTCAAACATGTACTTTTCTTTATAAACTAACGCTTGTATAGTTATTATTTGTAAATCCGCTAAAAAGTTATTTTAGTTGCTATTTGTAAGCATTTTCACACGACTTACAAAACTAACACATTAGTTTTCCTGAATCAATTAAAATACAACATAAAAGAGATACAACAGCATCAAATAAATATTATTTTACCATCATGGATCTCGATAAAAAGAAAGGTCTCATTTTAATTAGAAACTATACCTTAATGCAATGGAAAGAACATCAATACCGGAAATTATTTCATGTTGGTGTCACCACTTGCCTAAATTGACTTCCACTAGTTACAACTTTGGCCAAAGTATTCAATTTTTCCAAGACTTTATGTCGTTCACCATTTATGATTTTTATTTCTCACTTGATGTTCGTAGCACAAAAATGAAAACCCTACTATTTTAATGTGAATTTTTTTTTTTTGTAGACGTATATAACTCAATTGGTTATTAGAGAATCATGCTGATAACATATTATAAAATATGAGCAATATAGAATAAGAAATATAAACCAAAGATATGGAGGGTAAAAAGTAGAGATCATTTTATTTAAATGGCTTCATGTGTGTCTTTCAAAAATCAAGAACATCCTAGTTTATAGGATGATAAATCACCCAAAGCTAACAAAAGTTAAGGAATATATATATATGTAAGATAACGTTCATTGAATAGACATTAACCAAATGCATTGAATATATATATTCACATTTTCAAGTATTATTTTTCTTTTACATTAATTTACAAATACCCTTTTTCAACTCCAACTTTGTTTTTCTTTTCAAATATCGTCAAATTCATGCCCAAAAGAGGAAGAACAGAGAATGACATATACCTGGAGTCATGCTAATTCTTGATGTTTGCAAAAGCTGTTTATATCCTTTTGTTGAATTTGATAGAAGGCTGCTCAAGAGGAAGATGAAATATAGCTCTCTCTTTCCTTTTCTTGACATACAAAAAGTACCAGATGAACTAATGTAGAGTGGATTTGTTTGATATTTTTGGTCCAACAATCTCTATCTATATATAATATAAATCTAGACATATACAAGATGACGTGACACTTTTCTATGACCAGTATTATTATTTATCTTTTTTTATCATCTTTCAACTTTTTTTCCTAATATGCTGTCTAGAAAATTTGTTAAAAAAATTTAAATACTCCTTATTTATTCCATTCCTTATTATTAAGAATATAATTTATTTCCTTAATAAGAGTATAATTTTTTTTTTTCTTTTACACCCACGTCCTTTCTCAATTTCAGATGAGTATCAATATAAAGCTAGAGCCTAGACATATACAAGGTGATGCGGCACATCTTTATAGCCAACATTGCTATTTATTTATTTTCTCATTTTCTTGACTTCTTTCGTTGTATGATATCTAGAAAATCTGTTTAAAACTTGTAATACACCTTATTATCAAGAATATAATTTATTTCCTTATTAAGAGTATAATTTACTCATTTCCTTATTAAGAATTTCATTTATTTCCTTTACACCCGCGATCTTTCTCCACTCTCGATGAGTATCAATATAAGGGTATATATATATATATATATAAAGGACGATGTGACACCTCTTTATAACCATCATTGTTATTTATCTTTTTCTCACTTTTAAATTTCTTTTCCTTATATAATGTCTAGAAAATTTGTTAAAAATTTTTAAATACACCCCATTTATTTTATTCCTTATTATTAAGAATATCATTTATTTCCTTATTAAGAGAATTAATTATTCATTTCCTTAATAAAAATGTCATTTATTTTCCTTACGCCCACGTCCTTTCCCCACTAGTAATGAGTCTCAATATTTAGAGTCTGTTTGACATTGTTGTTGGAAGGCCAATAACACTTCTTTTGAAAAATAAGATGTTTGACAAACCAATAAAACTACTTTTAAGGGGAAGTGAAACCAGCTTTTCTTGTAATGTCCCATTTCTTGTGATTTGGCTTTTAATTATGAAATATCCATTTTGCCCTTTTGTTAGTAGCGTTTTCATGCTTAGTTTGTATTTCAGGAATGATAGATGTGGTTCCCGATGCGATCAAGTGTATTTTTGGTGATTTGACCCCTCTTGAGTTGAGACTTCATGATAGGGTTGACCTCAGTCTACATTTTGAGTTTCGAGCGTCGGAGGGGAATTTCGTTAGTTCCATTGCGTCAAAAACATCGAGTTTGAGTTAGTAGGGTTGTCACGACCCGAGTCTACACCCTAAATGTGGCCGACACTCGAGAACCATAGCTGGTTCCCACGCAAATCGTCATCTTGGCTGACTACAAGCAGAAGACTAACTTAAGCATACAAAAGCTTAAAACTGAAATAAATTCAACAAACTCAAATACTCAACCTTTTTAAAAGTCTGTACAATACTCAAAATAAAAGTAAATACAGAAACTTCTCAACTCTGTCTATCATGAAGCCTCTACATTATAGAAGGATATTGGGACAAGACCCACAACATCTCAAAACTACTAACCGTAAGATAAAGGCTGGTGAAGTCCTCCGGAATATGAAAAGGCACACCAAAGATGACTGGAATATCACATGACCTCAACGAAGCGCCTGTTGATGCTTCTGAATACCTGTATCTGCATCATGAAATGATGCACGCCAAATGGCTCAGTACATGGAATGTACAAGCATGCAAGGGAAATTCTAAATCATAAACATAAGCTTTAACTGATGGAAAAGAAACATACTTACCTCTTCTCAACTCACTTAACTCAACTCAACTCAATGAAACAAAGTTCAACTCAATAATAAGAGACTCAACTCTGGATACTCAACTCAAGATAAAGCAACAATAAAAGATACAATATATGGAAAGCTTTTAAAATAGTAGATAACAATTCAATGTATTGAAGAATACAATAACAACTCAGTTTGTATATAAAAATACAATATAACGCTGTGGGAGATTCTCTAACAGACAACCATCACTATGAGCTATATGATGATACAATCCCGCCCACGATGCCAGAACTGTCCTATACTTTGCCGGGGTATAGAATCTACTACTAAGTGGATCCACTAGTTTATGCTAAAAAGCATTAAGGAATCATCTAAAAAGTATGACTCTTTCTACCCAAGTTGGCTACATGGTTTATGGAGACTTGAGTTATCTGAACTCGTCCCCATATCAATGCTCAATACTACTCCCAAAATGTAACTAGCTCATATGTTTAAAAACATAATTCTTTATGTGGTTTGAGATTATTACTCAAAATCTTTCTCTTAAAAGAGATGGTACTAAAATTGCTCATGAAAACTCTTTTGGAAATCGGTGCTCAATACTACTCCCAAAGTGTGGGTAATATTTCTTTATCAATTCTTGGTTGATTCCTGCAATTTTTAATCTTCTGAAAGCTTTAAAATCTTGACTTCAAAGTGGGATTTTGTCATTTTTTTCTCCCGAAATTGAAAAATTAGTAAAACCTTGATTTGGAACCTATTTCTTGATCATTTTTAATGGATTTTTCAATCATGAATTCCTCTTGACTAGTAGAATTTGATTTTCAACAAAAAATAGGATTCTAGCCTTTTGATTTCTGAAGTGATTTTTAGACTATTTACCTTCAGTTTCAAATCCTAGCAATATGAGTATCATTGCACTCCTTTCGATGAACTCTTTCAATTTTTATAGTTGAGGATCGTTCTAGCGATTGTTTGGTTGAGGAAGTGCTCACTTGTTCGAGTGAAGTTATGACATTAAGGTAGGTTTGGCTATACCTCTTTTAGACTGAGATGAGTAATTAACCTGTTCTTACGAAGTCAACTGTGAAATGAGTTATTGTATGTATTTTAGAAGTTGGTAAGTGTTGACCTTCCTATTTTAATTCGTATGATGCCTATTTGTGATGTTTAGCATATGTGGAGGATTGTGTGATATTATTAATTGTTACGGGAGTCCTGTGATATTTGAGGGGCTGTATGACCTATCTCTATTTTTTTACGTGGAGATGCCCAAGTCAGGGGCTTGAGTTAATTTTTGAACCATCTTAAAATAAATTAAATGTGTTTCTATGTGGTAAAAGATTGGTTTTAAATGATTTCCTCCACTATCCCTATCATTTGAGAAATGTTTCATGACTTGTTAAGTTTGGGAACTTAACACTATTTGAAATACTTGATGAACTGATTATGTTTTTGTGTTGTATGTCTTGTGATGCATTCATGTGCATGCAACATATCATGGTTCATGGAAAGATGAAAAAATGGACAAATACTATCATTTTTAGAAAGAAAATGTGACACCTTACTTATATCCTTGACCACGAGCTAGGTGGCAAGTTCATGAGATATTGAGATTATGAGATTCGTATATGGACTGCTAGTTTCCCATGGGTCCTTGTCTGGAAGCTAGAGGCTCGGCAAGGTGTAAACGTCAGGTTGTGCGATGACCTTGGTACCATCACATCATTCCATCATTTCATCATCTCATTGCATCACATTGACTAGTTTTGTTGTGTTGTATAACTTGTTTATGTATCGATTTAAGTGTTACATGTGCCCTCGTGTGTTTACTTTATTCGCATCGTTCTATATAAATTAGCAACACCGATGTTGAGATGAGACTTTTCTGCGTGCATGTGGAAGCTTTCGTAGTTTATTTTCTTAAGTCTATTTAGTTGCTTATACTCAACCGGTCTAACCTAATGAGTACATGTGGATTGTACTCACTCCCTACTTCTGTTATCCCTTTGATGCAAATCCTAGTCAAGGTGCTCCTTGTAGTGGTTGATTGGATCCAGCGGAGTTATCTATTTTGGAGTTGTGGTGAGATCCTGCTTTTTAGATCGCCATTAGCTTTATCTATCATTTAAAGTCTTTAACATTCCTTTCGAAGACTTGAGATGTATTCCATTTTCGAGAAGTGTATTAGATTCTCTTTATATTTATACTACCAAGTTTTGGGGTATTTCTTTTTGTTTTTCTATTGTTTGTGGCCGGACTCCCCTTCAGGAGTCTCGTATGTGTATTTCTTTCGGCTTACATACCTTTTTGAGGTTCTTGGGGTATGTGCCATCATGACCTTGACTTTTGGGTCGTGACATTTCTGCTGTTGGGAAGAAGTTAGAAATTTCTGCTTTTAAAAAAAAGTAGAAGCTGAAACTTATTTATTTCAAGACCAAAATATCCCTTCCTACATATTTACAAATATATCTCTTATTAATTAATTTGCATATCTCATAATTTTGGTTTCACTTCATTTATGAATTTTATTTTTATACTATACATATTTTATTTTACTTTACGTTTATTATTATTATTATTATTATTATTATTACTATTATTATTATTATTATTATTATTATTATTATTATTATTATTATTATTATTATTATTATTTATTTATTTATTTATTTATTTGATATTTTTTATTATATGAAGATCATCATGTTAATATTTTATCAATATTTATTTTTTATTCTTTATTTATCTATGTGTAATGTTGATTGAAAATATATATATATATGCATTTTAAGTTAATAAAAATAAAATTTTGAGTAAAACTTTTATGATAGATTTTCAAATAGTTTAACTCTATAAAATAATCTTACTATGATACTTGTCTTTTTTTTTTTGGTAATTTGACTCTTAAAAGCAATTTTTAAAAAAGATCAGTCAAATACAATCTACTAATCAAAATCACTTTCCAAATAAATTAGCCATACCCGAATATCTTTTTTCTCAAAAGAACTTTTTTGAAAAACTATTTTTAAAAAAGTTTAGTAGAAATACCAGATTTGCTAGAAAAGCTGGACATATACGAGGTAATATGACACCTATTTATGGCCCGCATTGCTATTTATCCTTTTTCTCATTTTTTTTTTTTTAAAATCCTTATATGATGTCTAGAGAATTTGTGAATTTTTTGAATACACCTTATTTATTTCATTCATTATTATTTAAGAATATTTTTTTAATTAAGAGTATCATTTATCCATTTCTTTATTGAGAGTATCATTTACTTCTGTTACACTCACATCCTTTCTCCACTGTTTCAATTTGAAGCTAGACATATATAAGGTGATATGGCAGCATAACCAGCATTGCTATTTATTTTTTTTTCCACATTTTTTAAAATCGATTATCATTAACATATTTATTTCATTTTAAATACCAACGTTTCATTGCCGCAACTAGACCCTCAAAAAAATGAGCCAACTTACACCGTATAAATACAAAGTCAGTAGCATTTGATTTTAAGCACGCGTCCTCTTCAAAGGATTGTAACATCCCACCTTAGAAAGAGTAAATTTAGAAAGTGCTTAGTTGGAAATAGCTATATTGAGAATTTTGCAAGTTATGCTTAAGTTATGTGTTTTGGGTCAACTTCAAACAACCGTAAATTTCAGTATAGGATGGGTTAGGTGGCCCATAAGATATCAAATGAAAGGTCTTTGAATCCTCTTTCCAAAGCCACTAAGTTTGCTAAGTTTCGAGTTCAGATGACGGAGATATGCCCGTTCGAAGTCAGCCTATCCAGTTAGGAAAGTTACCCGAATTGGTGAGGGGTATTTTGATATTTTCCTTACCCCATTAGCTTAAAACGTATTTAGTAATTATTTTGGGGTCAAATCTGATTTGGGTCAATTTAACAATCCTAAATTACGCTTAGGGTTTTAGAAATGAGTTCAAAATCTCTTGCGAATCGAGGATTTGTTTCGCCAAATCGAGGAATATAAGTTTTCATAGTTTTGGGTTCATTCACCCACACGCCAATCATGATTTACATATTCGAATTTCATCCATAAGATTGGGAATATTGAGTTCTTGATGAATTCTTGATGAGTTTCTTAAAGTTTGTGTTTCATTCTTTGGTATGAGGTTTCGCTCAGTTCTTGCGATGAGGATCTTGTGTTTGAGTATTGTTCTTGAGTAAGAATCCATAAGAGTTTGAGGGGAATCGTTCGATTCTGGAGGAGATGGACTTGAAACTGAAGCAACAAAATTTTGTAAAAAACACACTGGCATAGGGGTGGGCCGCCGTGCCACTCAGTGCACCCCAACCAGTGTTTTGTATTTTGGGGCCTGGCGCACCACGCCACTCAGTGCACCCAAACCTACCTTCAGTAGTTCAAGGGTAGGCGCCCCGCGCCACTCAGTGCGCCAGGGTTGCCAGGTCCCTTACCCTTCCGACCTTCTTTCTGTGTGAGTTCCCTCAAATCGTACCTATGTTTTCTACTTGATATCCACACTCTAAACTACATTTAAACATTGAGAGATCATTTATAACACGAATCATAACCCTTGAATTCATAATTCAAATTCAAGGTAGAGTTAAGAGTAAAGTCTTGAGAGTTCTTTCGAGTCATTTTGAGAAGTCTTTTACAATCTTTTAAAACTTGTTTTAAGACTTGAGTGCTTGAATTTGAAGATGAGCAGAGTTGAGTTTCATTTTTTCAAAATGAATATATGGGAACTAAGTATTCCTAAGAGTAAATGTTTTTACATTTAAAATTAGAGGAAACATCGATTTCCAAAGGAGTTCATAAGGAGTTTTGAGTACTATCTCTTTTAAGAGAAAATATTTTTGAGTAATAATCTCAAAGTTGTGGATGAGGAAATGTTTTTGAACGTATGAGCTAAGTTATATTTTAAGAGTAGTATTGAGCACCGATATGGGGACGAGTTGAGATAACGCAAAGTTCTCAAAAACCATGTTGCCAACGTGGGTAGAAAGGGTCAGACTCTTTAGATGATTCGTTATTTCTTTTTAAGCATAGCTTAGTGATTCCACTTAGTTGAGGAGTTCTATATCTTGGCAAGGTATAGGACAGTTCTGGCAGCATGGGCAAGACGTTATATCATCACGTAGCTCATAGTCATGGTTGTCAGTTAGAGAATCTCCCAAACATAGTTATTTTTGTCTCTTTACATAAAAATTGAGTTAGTATTGTATTTTTAAATACATTGAGTTGTTATCTACTGTTTTGCGAACTCTCTTTATAATGCATCTCTATTGTTGCTTTTATACTGAAATGAGTTGAGTAATCGTTGAGTTGAGTTGAGGTGAGGTGAGTTTGGTGTCCTTTTTATTGGTTCAATCTTGCAAGTTATATTCAGTGTTCCCCTTACATGCTTGTACATTCCATGTACTGACGCCATTTTACCTACATCTTTCATGATGTAGATACAGGTAACCAGGATCATCAACCAGTGCTTCGTTGATCCAGTTGAGTTCCAGATTTGCTTCGTGAGCCTCCTTGCTTTTGGAGGAATCCCATTTACTTTTCAGTTTAGTTAGGATGTCGTGGGTCTTGTCCCGACATCCATCATATTTGTTAGAAGCTTCATATAAAGATAGACAGTAATAATTCATAAGTCTTTTCCATTTCTTTGTTAAATGTTTAAAAGAATTGAGTTACCTATTTCGGACTAGTTGAATATTCTATTATATTCTGAGTTTATTGTTTGAGACATTTGAGTTAAAGTTGTGCTTTTGAGTTTATCTTATGTCGAGTAAGTCTTCCACTAAGAGTTAAGCCAGACCAAGGGTTCACTTGGGGCCAATAATGGTTCTCGAGTGCCGGCCATGCCCATGGTATAGGCTTGGAGCGTGACATATTTGACTTGAGTGCATTGTTTGAATGTTGTTGATGACATGCATTGCATTGTTTGTTCATTCACAGATTTTTTTAGTACGGTCTCGGCTCATGCATTGGCATAGTTACCGTTCATAATGAGATATTGTTTACTCAGCTGTTATTTTAAATTGGTTTTAACGAGAGTGAGTCATACTCTATGGATCACTTGATTTACTAGTTTTTGAGATTATGAGGCGCCAGGGACGTACTCCTTTCCTACATGAAATATTAAAGGCATATAGAATGTGCTTAGTTTCACTTTACTACTTGACGCGTCGATGCCCTTTCTTGCATGATTTGTTATACTTACGCCCCTAGGTTTAATCTTGCTAGCTGGGCGGCTTACGCCCCATGCAGTTTACTGTTTGGCTGGGTGACCTTGATTTGTTATACCCTAGGAAATTTACTGTCTGGCTGGGTGGCCTTGATTTGCTATATTTACGCCCTCGGGTTTACTCTTGCTAACTGGGTGGCTTACACCCCTGGGAGTTTTCTGTCTGCTGGAAGGCCCGTTTATGGGATTGCTTGTGGTTAAAGGTTAAGGATGGTCCTACTACTCACCCTGCATTCATATGAATCACCTGTCACCAATATAGTTGTTTGTTGATTGTACCCTTTGGTTTATGGGCGCTGGTTGGGTTATGTTTATTGTTATACCTTGCGGGCTGATGGGGTCAGGTTAGGTTATTTTTTGACTATATTATATTCTTGGTTATTATTTTCTTGTTAGCTGATAGGTTTTGACTTCATAATTATGGATGTGGGTCCTCCTGACCCTTGATAGTTGACTTGGTATCTTAGTTACTTGCGAATATGTTGTTGGCTTGCGTTCCAGGTACGTTTTTGACTTGGCATCTTAGTTTCTTGTGAATATAAAGTGTATGAGAATATTCTGAAGTGGTTTATACATGTTAAATTGTGTTAGGGTTTAGATTTTCTTATAAAAGTATTCTTCAACTTGTCATAAGTTACAAATATATTTTTACGAGTTTGCAAAGGTTCTCAAACACAGAAATACCTTGAAATTTAAATTGAAGTTGTTAAACTTTCTTTGTACGTCAATATGAATTAGAAAATAAATATTTTCATATTGTTAAATCTAATAGTGGAAGGTATTTTATCAAGCATTTCAAAATTAGGAAATATACATAATTGAACAAGAGCAAATTTAGAAAATATACAAATACAATAAAAAGAACCTCAGAAACTATCATCAATTTACATATTAACTTATTAAAACATATATCACAAAAGAATGACACAATAAAAACTTTTCCAATAACTCAGTAAAATTAATTTAACTAAAAAATATGTCATTTGTAATTACTATATTTCGGATTGACAAATATAGAATGAAACAAAAAAAGGAATTTAACTAATATTATGATTTGGGTCAAATCCTACCGAATAAGGAATCATCATAAATATTTTAACTTTTTTGTTATTTGAGTTAATTTTCATCAAATAATATGATGATTCTATCACTATAAATACACCTTTAAACAAAGACTCAACATCACATTTTCTTACATTCTCAAATCGAAAGTTTAGCCATGAGAAGATCTAATGACTGCAGAAGAATTGAAATTGCAAGGAATCAAAATCAAACCAACTTACAAGTAACATTCTCAATTTAGGATAGATTTCTCGGGGAGAATCCTCCATTTGACATTGATGATCCTAACCCCATCATTGCAGCTCATCAAAATGCCAAATTGATGAGATCAATAGAAAGAAGCTGAAAAAGTTGGAGAGACAACTCAAAAGGGTAGAAAACATGGACAAGTACTTCAAGCACTGAGAACAGAACCTTCACGTAAAAAACTTAGCTTTTTTGACCTTAAAATCTTGTGCGAGGCCTTGGAAGATGTGGATAAAGAAGTTGAAAGGGTAGCGAGCCAACTTATGGAGTGTGGTATTGAATTTCCATATCAAACTATTGGAAGTGCGCTCGCTCCTTTAAGAGTTAGGGAAAGCACTTCGTCCGACTCCGGCGAAGGGTCATCTAGATCCGGTGAATAAATTTTTCTTGCTTTATTTAAGTTCAATAACTTAGTTTGGTATTTATAGAGTTAAGTATGTCATATCGATGATTAAGTTTATTTTATCTATGATTTTAATTTTATCTTTTAGTATGTTTATCATGGAATGGAGTATGCTTTTATTTTAGTACTTTATTCGTTTGAATTTCTTTGTCTTACTTTTTTTTGGTTCATTTAAAAAAGAATGTCTTTTTTCAACACTTAGTTTATAATTATCACATGTCATGTTTAGAACTACAAGAATAAAGATCATTTTGTTACATTTCACATATGTTCAATTTAAGACCACATGATTCAAAAATCTTCTTCATTTTCTTAAATTTTGTGTCAAGTAAAAATCAGATAAATAAATTGAAACAAAGGGAGGATATGGTAATTTGTCTGTAATTTTGATATTGATGTATGTGTTGAAAGCACAAATAGTAAAAGATTATTGAATAAGATGATGAAACTTATTGTCAAATAGCTTGAAATGAAACAACTAATTTAAAAGAAATTAAGTTCATATATATAAGTGAGAAGTTCCAAAATGCAAAGTTGGATTATCATTTTATCCCTACACTAAATCAAATATTATAAAATATCTAATTAGCTATTAGAGATAAATATTTTGTTAAATTTTTTAGTGACTCTTGAAGTCTAAATCGGAATGTTCACAAAATTTATTCTGATTTAATATTAAAATCAGTAGGAGTATGATGCGTTCTTTGAAGAATATCAATATACTAATTAAATACTCTCTCCGTCCAACAATAGTTGTCCACTATATACTAAAAATAGTTGTCCAACAATACTTGTCTAATTTAGAAAATCAAGAGATAATTTACATGTTGTGTATATTTTACCCTTTATTAAATATTATTTATCATCTAACACATTTCTCAAAACATTAAATTTAATAAAGTCAAAGGATAATATAATATTACCTCTAATATTTATTGTTTCTTAAGGGGTGTGTCAAGTCAATAGTGGACAACTATGGTTGGACAGAGGGAATATTACCATTAAAAGTTTCATCAAGTAGTTGAGGTAAAATAATTTTTTTATCTTATTTTTGTCTTCTCTTTGGTATTATTTGTACATTTGGAGGCCTTACCAAATTATACCTTTTCTATTATAGTTGCTTTTATGTAATCAACTTGGTTATGCTGTTCCTTATCATTATTCTTATTATCCTCAATTAATCTCAATTAATTCTCAAAGGTCACTTTGAACTTTAAATCTTCTTGCATGTTCTTTTTTAAGCAAATTTACCACTAGACAAAGTGTCTAACAACCTTTTATTAAAAATAAAAAGATATCAACGGATAAGTACAAGCAAGGGGCCTATGTCTTACCTTACTAATCCTAATGAGGTACCTAACCTCTAATAACTAACAACAATGAGGAAAATAAGAACAAGAATGATCACCACAGTGTTTGTATTACACTTTATGATGATGTTATAAATGAGGATGCTTAAATAATGCAAAAATATGACAACCAAGAAGAAGGTTGAGTTATCAACCTCAAACTTTCTTCTACAAATGCATGAATTTGAAAAGATTGATTGCCCATTAAAAGTGATTTGAAGTATTTTTCTCTTGTCTTTCAAACCTATCCAACAACACTTGATAATTCATAACTTCTTTATGGATTTATTAGATCTTGTTGTACCTATTTATATTATCATATTGTTCTGCTTTGCCTATCACATCAGTAGGTGTCTTGCAACAAAATCCTCATTCACTTTACCTTCCTAACTATGTTGCATTCCATGTGTCTTTTTTTTTTTTTTTTTTGCTTTTGTTGCTTCCACTTCATTGTTGCCTAGCTGATATATATCCTTCCCTATCCACTCTATCAAAGCATATGTCAAACATATTCTCTTCTTCATCTTATCAAGAGAATCCTCACCCAAATCAATTATATTTGAAGCTCAGGCCCTTGACTCATTCTTCTTTGCAATCACACATTTAGGCATAAATGTGAGAGCTTCTGGGCTTAATTTTCTATTCAAAGAAGGTGGTGAAACCTGCTCTTCTTTCACCAAATCATTGTCATCCTCTGTTGAACTTACTAGTTGTGCCGATTACCAAGATACTCCAAATATTGGGAAGATATCTTATGAGCCGAGGTATTCAATATGACCATGAGTGGCTTAATCGCAGTATTGAATTTGAGTAGCATGGCATCCAAATTTTCCCGAATAATCTTAGCAACTTTAGGATTAGGAATATATAATGTTGGAGTCATAATTGTATCATCTTTTCCAGTGGCCTTCAATAAAGCATCAAAGTTATTCAAACATAATAGGTCTCTTGAGGCATTATTAATATCTTGCCTCTTCTCACTATCCTAAAAATTTCCAGTCGCACCCTTTCCACTACCTAGAGAATTATTTTGACTAGTCAAGGAAAGGGTACGACTACTAGTTGATTTTTTGTGTGCAACCACTATCCAGCTTTTAGTTGCATTCTTGTTTTCAACTTGCAAAACATGCTTCCAAGAATTTTCAGCATCTTAAACTTTAGTTGTATCAATTAGTTTTTGTCCTGAATCAAATTGCCACGCATCAACCCCAATTCTTGGTGTTCCCCTTGCTTTTTTAGTTGCATTAGACATCAAATTCAGCCCAAATTCTCTTGATTGCACCTTATTAATACTAGTCTGCTGGTAATTGCAATCGCCTATAGCATCCACACATTTTTGTTGTTGTAATATCTCTATAGATTTAAGACTTAGAGCTAACTCTTGATCATTTGAAACCTCTAAAATACCTTTGTTTCCGGTTGTTGTTTGATGACCAATATTAGTTGTATCAACATCCATTGTGTCAGCATGATTTTGATCAAAAGTGGAAGCAACCAATTGTCGATCTAAAGTAGTAGCTTTACTTTGATCGACAGCTGCAACCCTTCTTTTTTCATTTAATATTTCCCTAGTCGATCTTGATATTTTTCACTATCGCTGGTACCTTTTGTTTGCTATTTTGATTTCTTTTTAGGATCAAATGACTACTACCTTCATCATGACATTGGTGCTTGCAATAATTGCAATACAAAGGCAGATTATCATATACTATCTTCTGAAAAACCTCAATCAATTACTACATTTTTCATCCACAAATTGAAACTTTATACAGTTGGGAAGTTTTTCCTCTAAATCAAGTATAACCTTGACCTTTGTTGTGCTAAGTCATGACTTGATTTGAGTAGCTTTATCTATAACTATTGGTTTCCCAATTATCAATGCTATACATAGAAGAGACTTCTTTGCAAACAAATCAAGAGATAAGTCAGGAAAAAAAATCCAAATCACTTCTTACCTTATTATTGCAATCGCAAGCTTGATTGGCCTATGATGCCTACTGAGTACCCATTGTTTTGGTACTCATATTGTACTTTGCATCTTTTTTCCTTATGCAGATCCGAGCTCTAGTTGCCCATGTGATTCTTGGGTTGTTTTTCTTGATATTTCAGAGATCCAGGGTGAGCTTATTGGTTATCAGATTGACTCATATCCATCTACATGTAGTTTTTGGCTAGTCTTTCGTATTTCGAGAGAGCTTGTATATTTGTATTTTGTTGTATATGTCTAGTTTGTACTCTCATTTTGTTGTAGCTTCATACTGGAATCTACCAGGTTTTGGGTTGGATATTATATTTTTTCCTTTTTTGAGGATTGTGTGAATGTGTGTGTGTGTGTGTGTATATATATATATATATATATATTCTCTTCTATTTTCATTGCTCTTATTTAAAATTTTGTATTAGTAGTCTTTCTTCTGTCTCTTTCGCTCCCTAGGCCTATTATCGTTGAGCTATGAGTCAGCTTACCTACTGGTGTGATATAATAGATATCATCATGACCTCGGTTTAGGGTTGTGACAAGTTGGTATCTGAGCCTCAGGTTCACCAGTGCTATTGGTGCAAATCTAATGTCTAGTAGAGTCTTGCGGATTGGTGCGAATATGTTTGTATCATATCTTCGGGAATTTATAGGACATCTTTAGGAAGATTTTTTCATTTGATTCTATATTGTGCATCCTTAGTCCTGTTGGTTACTAGAATTTTCATTTGTTTCATTCTGTAGTAGAGGGTGCAAACGAGAAGTATCACTGTCGGGGATAATTCTCCCGAGCCGGAAGATAGATCTCCGGCTAGGGGTAGAGCTAGAGGTCGACCCCGAGGTCGTACAGGAGAAACAATACCCATTCAAGATCAGGGCAAAGATATGACCCCCTGACCTAGTAATTAAGACAAAACATACACATATTCCTTCGCACCCAGTGGGATCGAGGTGAGCCTAGCTACCACTTGAGCCTGCAGTTGCGCCGAGACTACAGATGATCATCGCTTAGCTTCTAGAACTACTATTGGGTATTTAGCATCCCCTAGTGGGCCTAGAAGTGAAGCTTGTCGTTACGGCTCCCCAAGTAGAGATACCGTAAGCACTTGTGGTTACTCAACTTGCGGTAGTTGAGGCCAACATATTAGTAGAAAAGTAGAAGATGCTAGGTTGGTTTGAGAGATCGGCTCCTCCTAGCTTTTCAGAGGCTACAAGGAAAGATGCTCACTAATTCTTGACCAGCTGCCGTAAGCGATTATACACATTGGGCCTAGTTGAGTCCAGAAGGACGGACTACATGGATTATCAGCTAGACTAAACCGCCAAGCAATTATGGCATTCATATATGTAGTGTAGACCAGTCGGGTCACATCCCTTGACTTGGATTCAATTTTTTGAGGCCTTCTTAGCCAAGTTCATCCCTCACAATATCAGGGATAGGTTGAGAGACCAATTCTCTAGGCTGGAGCAGGGTTATATGTCAATATAAGAGTATGAAACTCATTTTCACGAGCTCTCTAGGCATGCTACTATGATTCTACCCGCATTAGAGAAGAGAGTTCAATGTTTTGCTTAAGGTTTGAGACTTCTGCTCTGGATTGCTACAGATTACTTGGCATCAGCGATCCGTTACAGAAAATCTCCAATTGTGAGGCCCATGTGGGATACGATAAGAGGGCTTACTTTCAGAGTAGCTTAGTCCCATGATATAGTCTTTTCATGCAGGGTTTCAACATGCTTATCAGCCTAGGGGAAGTCTAGACGACCAATTCAGGCTTCATTTTAGGTCATGAAGGGTTGGGTGGATCAAATAGTCATCCTTCCAAACCTTGGTGTCATGACCCAAGACTACTCCCTAAACTTGACATAGTGCCTAGAGCCATGAATGACCCCAAGAACCACATAGCAGAGCATGACACTAAGATAGCATACATAGGTGAAATAACATGGAAAGCAGAATAAAGTATCAATAACTAACATGACATAAAAGAGAAATATGATACAAGACACATATGCGGAATGTTGATGTCTAAAAATGCTTCAAACATAAGTGAGTTGCAAGGACAAGTCCCTATCCCACTGAAACAATCTGAAAACTTAAGTAAAGACTAATGAAGCAAGGAGATGAGGACTCACCAAGAATACTAGTCGGATGATTAGAGCAAGACTAACCACAAGTCGGATAGGATACATTATAACCTATATAATGAAGCAATATAGGCATAAAAGTATGTATTCAATACTTATGATGTACTGGTGTACGGGAAAATTCATAAACATGAAATGATAACATGATAAGTCTGTAAGATATGTTGATGCGATGACCAACTAAACACGACATGAAAATTGGTGATCTGGTCTAAAAATATAGTACAAGGTCATAGAATATTTGTAAATCATAATATATGTGGAAGATATCGTTAACCGGCATAAACAATATGAGCTACAACATGAAGTTCATTGTTTAACTCCCATAACGAAAAGAAAGTTTCCTACTAGCCAAGGTAAGGACCATGAGTCTAATTAGTTAAAGTAGATCCACTAGTTAAAGTCTATAAAGCTAAGTTCTACGGGGCACATAGTTCTTGGAAAAAGGGAATGCTTCTAAAGGTCTCATGCCTCTACTAACCGATGACTTTTCATCCCTAGGTCCACTTGGTACTAAGTAAATTCCCAACGGAAACATGCATAATCATAGAAACCATAAGAATCTTGTAATACTAAATCATTCATGAAAAATCTACTAATCTGAGTAGCTCATTAAAATCATGATAACATAATATAATCTGAGAGACTTTATCTAAAAGTATCTAAATTGTGATAATCATATAAACTTAATGATACTTTATCTGAAAGCATCCTTAATTCATGAAAATCTGAGTTCATAAAGCTTGCATGTGAAAATAGCATAGTGGTGATCATTAAAATACTTGCATGTCATGGGTTCATAATAATACCATTGAGATCAATAAATTATAACAAATTCATGCATTATAAGATCAATCCAAAAAGAAGAAACTGAAATTCAATAAGAACTAATAATAAATCAAGAAACCTTAGAATTTGATAAGATCATAAATTAAGAAATTAAGGTTTCTTTGGGACTCAATGGGTGAAGAAGCACTCATTGATGAAGTTCCCACATACCTTGATAGTAATCCTAGGTAAAATCCTTCAATAGAGACTTGAGATCTTGAAGCCCTAGATTACTTGAGGGAGAGGGAATTGGAATTGGGAGAATATATGAGAGTGAATGGGGTAGTTAGGGTTTTAGGAATCAATTATAGTCTTCAAAATAAGCCTAAATGACGTAGTATTGGTATTAAAAGAGTGGGAAAAGACCCAATTAACCCTGAAATAAAAATTGTTGAATAGGCTTAATGGGACCATCTACGGACGGTAGCTCCTTTCACGGATCATAGAATCCGTTTGTAGTAATCAACTTAAAATCCTAAGTTTTAGAACTCTAAACCACAAACTCCTTTAATGACCTGTAATGTCCACTCGTTGAATCCATTTAAAGCATTTTACGACATGTAGTCCTTTGTATGACTCATACTACTTTCTCGTAGAAGCTAATGTACTAAAATTTCCCAACTCTGAAGTCTGACTCTACGAGACCCATTTGTGACTCGTGGTTCCTTTCGTGAGCCGTACTATTGGCTCATACATGACATCCTGAAGTTCTGAAGTTTCAAGGCTTGTTTCTATGAGCCTATCCACGACCCGTATAAACATCTACAATCCAAAAATCCTTCCTAACTGATCAAGATACATCTACGACCTGTAAACCCATATACAACCCATAAACTTGCTTGTATTCCCTGAGATACTTAGCCTGATTTCTAAAGCCTCAACCACAAAACCCATGTACGACCCATAAACTTGCTCGTATTCCCTGAGATACTTAGCCTGATTTTTGAAGCCTCAACCACAAATGGTTTCCACTAGTTGTAATACATTTTACGATCCGTAACATGAGTTCGTAAAGACTAAAAAACTGCAAACTTCAACTGGTTTTCTGCACTTTAAGAATTGTTTTGAGTTATACACATCCAAGGGGTTACACTTGGGGTGATTGAGGTTGCTTTGATCGTGGCGAGGTTGGCCACTACATTAGAGATTGCCCTAAGTGTAGGGTTGCACCACCTCTGAGTAGAGGCAGTGCTCAGGGCCGTAGGGGTGGTACCCTAAGTGCTTGAGAAGGTACTCAGGTAGGTAGAGCAGGTGGAAGAGTTGGACTCCAGTCCAAGGGAGGATGTGGGCATTTTTATGTGGTTCCTGCAAGGTCGGAGTGTAAGGCTTTAGATTAAGTGATTACAAGTACGATCTCAGTTTTTGTTGATCGACCTTTGCTTTATTTGATTCAGGATCTACTTATTCCTATGTATATGTTTATTTCTCTCCTCAATTAGAGTTGCATTTTGAGCCCTTGTAAATGTTGCTGACTGTATCGACTCTCATTGTTGATTCTTTAGTAGTGAATCAAGTTTGTAGAGCCTATGTTAAGACAGTTCAGGAGTGCAATACGCAAGCTGACCTTATTTTGCTCTATATGCTTGATTTTGATGTTATTCTGGGCATAAACCGGTAATCTCCTTATGTGCGGTCCTAGATTGCTTTGCCAAGACTATTATCATAGTCATGCCTAGTATTCCCCCGGTTGTGTGGTAGGGTTCTAGTAGCCACACATCAACAGAGATTATTTTTTATGTTCGGGCTCAGAGGTTAGTATCTATCGAGTGTTCGGCCTATTTGGCTTTTATTGGTGATTTTAGCAGGGAAGGCCCTATAGCTGATTTTGTTCCTGTTGTGCGAGAGTTTGTCGATATCTTTCCTACTGACCTACTTGGCCTTCACCCTAAGCGTGATATTGATTTATCTATTGACCTTGACTTGAGCACTCGTTCTATTTCTATTCCACCCTATTGTATAGAACCTGTTTAGCTTAAAGAGCTCAATATTCAGCTTCAAGATCTTTTGAGTAAGGGCTTTATTAGACCTATTGTCTCACTATAGGGTGATCCCATACTGTTTGTGAAGAAGAAGGATGGGTCTATGCGTATGTGAATCAATTATAGTCAGCTCAACAGGGTGATGATCATAGCCTCGTATCAATGACTTGTTTGATCAGCTTCAGGGTGTTATGGTGTTTTCTAAGATTGAGTTGAAGTCTAGTTATCATCGACTAAGAATTAGGGTGAAGGACATCTCCACCTTTAGGTGTTTTTTCACTGTGGAAAAAGTGCTCTCTGGATTACTAAATCACCACATAAGTAATCATAACTCACAAGACTACATTCAAAAACTACTTGGCACTAATACTTCATCAAAAAATTGGGCCAGTGTGCGCACGGCTAACATCATCTAGTAGATGAAACAAAGATCAATAGAATGAGTCATTTAGGACGTTAGAGTGAAGATAGAATCAGCTATCTGTCATGCACATTGCACCTTAAAATGCTATCTGGCAAGATAAAATACTCTGAGTTATCATTCCATCATTTATTGCAACTAAAATGCTAGCCCTTGGCATCTAGTACTATACAAGATTCAAGGTAGCCAATTGTAGGTCAATTTTTAACTCGTACAATTGCACCTTAATCAGCCCTGTTCTAGTGGCAGCACTGGTCTGTAACATTTTCCAGCCAGCACAGAAAGAAGAGAATTAGACAGTGATAAGCTGAAACATAGAAAGCTAGAAATTTTGGTACTGCAATACAAAAGACAATGCTGCTGCTCTGAGATCATCTACTCATCTAATGTTCAGAAACTCAACTGATATATACAGAGTCAACAAACTAAATATCAAGTAAGAGGTCTGCACAAAAGGGGACTTCTCTTCGGACATTGCAGCAGTACTGCTTTTCTGTACTTCAGCAGATACAAATCACAACAGCAAGTCTTCTTGCTCGAAAACTCTCCTATCATATGATGATCTTTCTTCAGATTTGAAACCGTAACAACTTTATAACACCATAATGAAGGAGTAACACCCTTGGGATTAAAATACATAGAGATTCAGGCCTCTGCACAAACACAACGTTCCGTTCGATAGAAGCACCAGAACATATCCACGGAAGCAGATTTATTCTTGTGCAAACATCAAATAGTACAGTATCAATTTGGCTTTATTGGCATTCAATATTTATTTACTTTTACCAAAAGCATCCGTATAATTTCACTTCAACTCTATTTACATTCTTATAATATTTCACTTAACAGGAAATATGCTTAAAGTTTTCATAAAGTAACCAGAAAGATCCTCCTTTATATTTTTCATCCATTTTTAATGGAGCTCATAACTTCTCACAACACTCCTTTTGCTTTCATTCATTTTTAATGGAGCTCATAGCCTCTTTCTCTAGCGTTCTTCTTTCCCCTCTCTTTTTCCCTCTTCAGATATCACATCACTAATCAGTCAAAACCCCTAATTCCTTTTACTTCTGATTTCTGCAGGACGTAAATTTTCAAATTGAGTTTCAACACCTTTACTGGATTGGGTTGTACTATTACATTTTGCTTCCCCAGTCTGAAGAATGGTTCAAGTCCCTCTACATACTAGTAATTAGAATGTGAAAACTAAAGAGCAACAGTTGGTATTGGTGTTGGGGAGAATGGACTTGGAAGCACGAGCTTGGGATTACAGCATCAACTTGTTTGCTAATATGAAACAAAGCAAGAAAAAGCCAATATGAACCTGCGGTAGTTGCTGAATTCATTCTAGATGCAAGGTCTACTATATAACAATAATGGGAATACAATGAAGGCTCTGAAATGTAAAGATAAAGAGTAACAGTTGGTATTGGTGTTGGGGAGAATGGACTTGGAAGCATGAGCTTGAGACTCCAGCATCAGCTTGTTTGCTGATATGAAACAAAGCAAGAAAAGGCCATTAAAAACCTGCGGTAGTAGCTTAATGACTACTGCCCAATATCGATCTAAAGAGTCTTTGCTGTCATAGATCTTGATGATTTGCCCCGTGTATTTTAGAGAACCTAGCTAGCAGTTTTACCTTCAGATTGCTTCAAGACAATGACAAGCACCACAGATCAACTACACATTGCTATTATAGGACTAATTCCAAAGACGAGTGAAAAGAACCTAATATAGTACTAAGCAAGTGCCAGTTTCACCTCTGTTTTTTTATGCTTTTAGTTACAGTTCCTGTCAGTCCCTGAAGTTTTCAAAGTTAGGTACTTCCTTTCGGCTCATGAGTTGTAATATATATTGTACTTTTTCAGGATGAATGTATCCATTTTGGTTGTGTTTGTAAGTGACATCATTAATGCGATCAAGATTAAGAATACAAGTGAGAATATCTGTAGACATTGGAGTTGATCATAAAATTCCTTCATTTACATCCTTCCACGCTATCTCATCCATTTTTTGAAATATTTCCATTGCCTCTTCTACTCAAATGCCATAATCTCTCAAATAACACTAAATTCCAGTCGCGATCTAACCTCTACCCTTCTCAACCTGGATCGGGAATCAAAATGTGCTGGTATAAGTAAGAAATCATTTTTATCTCTTCATGGTTGTAACTTGGGTAAAATAAAAAAAATCTAAGTTTATTTGATGCAATTGAACGAGTCTGAAATCACTCCATTCATACTCTCTTTTGCATAGTGAACAACATCAGATATGCCATTCTTTGACAACTCTGTTTCATAATAGTTGTAGAGATCTAAAAGTACTTCGTAATAATTGAGCTGATAAATTTGGCTAATATCCCACCTAATAAATGAAAAAGAAACGAATTTGTTATCTTATAAAAAAAGATTTTGCAAAAAGCTGTTATTTGTGTATTATATTTGATCATCTTTAAATACATAAGGAGGAACAAAGATTGCTACAATACAAAGGAAACTGAATAAAAAGAATCAGAAGATCACAAAAATAAGAGATATTAACGACATATGTGATAAGGTGAATTTACCACTTATTTATATGTCTTCTAACCATTAAATGAGACTACTGATATAGTGATTTGTGATTATTCTAGGTGGGAAGCTGCAAAATATGTTGTGTAAGGAAAGGAGTTCAAAAGGAGCAAGAGGAGGAATTATTGTGCTGAGACCACTGTCAGGCCTCTCGCACCTGCAGGGAAAGAACTGCAACAGCAAAGAGTTCACTGTTCCACTAGAGTTGCGCCCGCGATGAAGTAACACCACTGCAATCTCGCAACAGCGAAGGGACACCACTCCAGCAAAGCTGAGGAAACAATAACAGGACCGCTCCTACGAGAGAATATTTGTGCTTTGTATTGAATATTTGTAAGTGTAGTTGCTAATTTCAGATTTGGATACTGTATTAGATATAAACAACATTTGGGTTTTTGATTTATGTCTTGTGTTTTTTTATTTTGTTGAATACTATCTGATTATGAATCGAGTCTTTGATTATCTAATTAATCTCATGCTTTAATTGATTTCTTGTTCTCAAAAAAGGCTGGGGTAATTAATCCTAAAACAGAATCTCCCCTAAACAGTGATTACTCAAGGAACATCAAAGGTGGATAGCCTAAGGATTTGGGTGTCCAGATCAATCTTGTTCATGTTTTGCTTCTTGCTGAGAATATTCTAAAGTGGTTTATACATGTTAATTGTGTTAGGATTTGAATTTTCTATTACGATATTCTTTAACTCGTCATAAGTTACAAGTATATTTTATGAGTTTGCAAATGCTCTAAAATACACAGAAATAACTTAAAATTTTAAATTGAAGTGTTTAATTTTTTTTTTTAATATAATTGAGAAATTCGTCTGTGATCCGCCGCCCTTTGGACCAATCATAGCCTTCTAACCTCGGTGGATAATGGGTCCGCCCCTCTACCCTTCTACACTTAAAAATCGGGCTTCGCTTTGCATGGTGTGGGGCTTGAACCTGCGAGATAAGCCACAAATCCTCCACCTTTTGCCACTCGAGCTAGGCCTTGGGGGCATGTTTAAACTTTTTATACATTAATATGAGTAAGAAAATAAATATTTTCGGATTGTTAAAGCTAATAGTGGAAGGTAGTTTATTAAGCATGTCTACATTAGGACATATGCATAGTTGAATAAGAGCAAATTTAGAAAATATACAAATACAATATAAAAAAAATTATCCCAGAAACTATCATCAATTTACATATTAACTTTGCCAAAACATTATCATTGATTCAGTAAAATAAATTATACTAAAAAATGTCAATCATGAGTTCTTCGGGTAGGTACTTAGCTTTGCTCTTCGCCATTGTGACGATTAGTTAAATGTATTACTAGGGTATTTGCTCAAAGAAAATGGAGAACGTGAAAGGGTCAGTTTTCCCAATAATTAATTTTACACACTAGTGAAATTACGTGCGCTTGCACATTTTTCACTTTTTTTACCCTGAAAAGTTTTTTCACTTTGTTTGGCCTTGAAACAAAATTTAAAAATATTTTTTCTTTGTATTTGAGATAAATGTCAAAAACATGTCTAAACTATACCTTTTTTTTTTAGTTTTATACTTAAACTATTGAAAGTGTAAGTTTCATACTTAAACTATTACATTTTAGTTTGAAAAACACACCTCTCTCTTTTATACCACTCTCATCATGGTGTGTGTAATTCACTCTCTCTTTTATTTTAAAAAATTGTCACATCACCCTCCACATGGACAAAAAATTCAACCTTGACAAAAATTAAATAAATTATTAGTAATAGTTAAAATTAAAAATTAAAAAATTATTATCCAAAAAAATATGTATTTCTTTTATAAAATAAAATGCAAAATATTTTTCTTACCCCACTCCGTCACTCCCTCTCACCTCACCCCCCCCCCCAACCCCCACCACCCGGCCATTTTTTGTTTAAATTTCTTTTATAAAAGTATTTAATTTTTTTTACTTCATCTGCCCCCCCCCCCCCGCCCCCCTCAAATACTAATTTAGATATTATTTTATTTTAAAAAAAACAATAATTCTACCCACCCAACCTAACCCTCTACTCCCAATTTTTTTTTCTCATTTTGTGTTAGATATATACATATTGAAAATATTTTTTACTTGCCGCCGCAAGATTTTTTCTAATTTTTTATTTATTTATGTTATATTCGGTACATTAGTATAGTTTTTTTTTTTAAAAAAAATATATGTACGTACATATCTAACACAAAATGAGAAAAAATGTAAAAAAATATAAAAATTAGGAGCGGAGGGTTAAATAGGATGGGGTAAAATTTCTATTTTCTAAAAATAAAATAATATCAATTTTTTTTGGTGGGAGGAGGGGGGGGGGGGATGAGTAAGTGAGTTTTTTTTGGAGGGGGATGGTGAAGTATGATTTTTTTAAAAATATTTTATAAAATATTTTCTTTAAAAATGGATGGGGGATTGTCGGGGGGGAGGGGGGGGTACGTGGAGGAGGTGATGGAGTGAGGTAAGAAAATAATTTAAATTTTATTTTTAAAAAAATATTTTTTTATGGATATTAATACCTTAATCTTTAATTTTTAATTAATACTAATAATTTATCATTTAGTTTTTGTCAATGTGGAATATTTTATCCATGTAGAATGCAATGTGTCAAGGTTTTTTAAATAAAAGAGAGAGTGCATTACACACACCACTGATGTGTGTTTCTCAAACTAAAAGGTGATAGTTTAGGTATGAAAGTCACACTCTCAATAGTTTAGGTATGAAACTCAAAAGAATGGAATAATTTAGATGTGTTTTTGACACTTATCTCTGTATTTCAATGTCAAACACAATCAAATATTATAATATTATTTTTCATTTTAAAAATAAATTGTTTATGACAAGATTCACAATCAAACATAGCCAAACATCCACTTATGAATGACTTATAAATTTACACATTATATTTTGGATCTTTTTTAAAAATAATTTGGGGTTAGAGAAAGGAGAAATGAGGAAGGGAGTACGAGGAATCAAAAATCGCCAATAAGATAATGATTCAGGTACTAAACCAATTGAACTACTAAAATTTTCAATATTTTGAGAATTGTGTTGAGACAAAAGAAATAAAAAAAATCATATATAAAAAGAAATGGTTTTACCCTACAAAAGATTAAGATAATTTTAATTTTTCTATACCGAAGTATCTAAAACAATTTAGAAAATAAAAACATCACCTATATTTTTATCTTAATTAAATAAGGCGGAGAAAAATAGGGGAACACAGCAAAAAGTCCAAAGCAAAACTCTCAAAATTGTTTTTTCTAATAGTAAGATTTTAACGTCACATTATTTATTTGAGTCATCGAAAGTGTTGCAAATGTTGTTGTTGTTGTGGATATCAATAGCCCCTAGATTATTCCACATTTGTGTTAATAATACTCACATCTTCAAAAGGGGAAAAATATTATTTTAGAGCTAATTTGAAGTTTTGATGATTTAACAAACTTCGGGAATGAAGGGGGAACCGGTGAAAGGGGGAAAGTTGAATAAGTTTGTTATCATCAAAAAGGAGAAAAATGTTATTTTGGAGCTGATGTGAAGTTTTGATAATTTAACAAACTTTATGTTCTAACAAGGCCGTACATGAAAAAGACAAAAGACTATGGTCTAAAAGCTATCAAACCTGTTGTGGTTGGTGCACATCTTTTTAGAGCAACATGCTCCTAACCAATGGCATTGCTCCAAGGGTTTGTGTCCATATTGTATTAGTTTCTTCTGTGAAGACACAACCCAAGTTTTTGGCAAATGAAGTTTTGAATTTTGAAAATTCAAAAGCTCAAAAAGAAACAACTCATCTTCAAGGAAAAATATTGCTCATACTCAACAAGGGACCTGATGGGGTGCTGAAACGTCTTTTGTTGTATTTTGAGTTTTGTGTCTTCTGGTCAAATGTTGTAAGATCTATTCCTATATTATAAAGGAATTAGATTGTTTGTTGAGTGTGCTGATTTTTTAGCTAGAGTTAGTTATGTCGGGTTGTTAAAGTCAAGACAACTAGAGTTGGTGTAGTGGGCAACATAGTTATTGCTTACTGAAGTAGAGTTGCTGCTTGTGTATGCTCTGATTTTGAGATCTGAGTTGGTGGCTAGAGTTAGCCTTGTTGGGCGCTTGAAGTCTAGATCGACTAGATCTAATTGGTTTAGTGGGCAATAGAGTTATTGCTTAGTTCTTTTGGTTGTAGTAGAGTTACTATAGTAAGGGGAAAGGATTAAAAATTTAATTCCTAGGTTACGAGAGTTTGTAATTTGAAGCTTTGCTCTGTTTTGAGTGAAATGGAGTTTGGTTGGAAATCATGTGAAGAAAGGTCGTGGTTTTCTCCTCCTTTAAGCAAGAGGTTTCCACATAAATTAATCCTTGTGTCAACTTTACCTTGAGTTATTTACTTGTTGCACTTATTTTTTGTCAAGGGACGTCCGGTGACTATTAGTGGATGCATACATTCTATCAGATAGTATCAAAGACGCAGCAAAAACCAGTATTTTGTCCAAAAAATGGAGATACATTTGGGCGATACTTCCTAATCTGGGCAGTAAAATCTCAATCATTTTTCAGAGAAAACGTAGATAAGATTCTCTTACAACATCTTTGAGATATTTTAAAGTTTCATTTTGATGTTTTAGGAGTACGCACATCTTCATATGCACATAATGATAGGTGGATGCTTTTTGTCACCAGATATGGTGTCAAGGAGCTCTACCTTCACATAGTACTTATAAATTGTCTTCTTATGTACTTAATTGTCCAACCTTGACACATTTGGAACTCTTCGACTGTTTCTTCAAACCACCAAATTCATTTGTTGGCTTCCGGCATCTAATAAACCTTTGTACCAACCAGTGAGTTTTGTGTTATCACTTGCCCCCTTCTTGTCAATTTAGTCATGGTGGACTGTCGTCACGCTCAATACCTGAGCATTGTTGTCTCATCACAATTGGAGTCCTTGGTTGGTCATGGGTATCCCTGTCTCGATCTAAATCACTTTATGAACTGCAAATGATTGAGAAAGTTACAACTTTGGAAAAGCTTCTTGTAAGTGCCGCAGCTACACTTGAGTTTCTCCAAATGGATTTAAGTTGCCTTGAGGTAAGCATTTGACATGTCATTATACTTACTTATATATCTTAAAGGATTTGTATTCATGCAATTCTAATTTTTGTTGCTCTGAAGCTTTTGACTGCTGACATAATTCCTAAGGGGGCTCCATTTACGATCATGCAAGAGTTTTCATTAGGAATAGACTTCGGAAAACTGTGTCAGACTACTTATGTTCTACAGTTGATTGAGAGTTGCCCCAATTCGAGTATACTTCAGATATTGGTAAGTAATGGTAAATTGTGTGGTCATGACATGTGTATGATCTCGTTGATTTTTTCACTTCGTATTTGTGATCATGTACTTGGTATTTCTTTATATATATTGTGTATAGCATAGTACCGCATTGGATGTTGATTATAACTGCTGTAACGTAAAACACTGTATATATTGCTCCTGCATTTCTTAATGTAAGCATGTCATTTTGAATAGTGGTTTCAGTCCTCTCTAAATTTCTTCTCCCGTAATCTTATGCATTCCGTCAAACCTTTAACATGATATGGAAGGCATTCACTTAGTAAGACAGGTATATGTGGTATATATATATATATATATATATATATATGTAAGCACGAGAAGTTTTACCTGATTCAGTATTTGTTTTATAGGTATGTGGTTCCAGCGACAATGCTGATGACACTGTTTTGAAATACCTGGACTGACCGATTACCAGCTTGGACCTACAACTCAACAAGCTCAAGTATGTGGCGATCAATTTTTATGAGTGCTCAAAAACTGAATTGCTTTTTGTAAAGCTATTGTTTGCTTGCATTTCGTCTTTGGTAAGGATGTGCATTGAGCAGGAAATTGATTCCAGAGAAGGAGTATCATACTCGTGCACTGCATATATAATGGTATGAATTTAGTATGTGTGTGTTTGACAAATTTTACTGTGATTCCTTTTTTTTTTTTTTGGGAAAAAGGACAAATATACCCCGAACTATCATAAATGGTCTGTTAATACCCTTCGTTATACTTTAAGGTTGTATATACCCTTACTGTCAATATTTTTGATCGTCTATACCCTTAAGACTAACAGATTGACACATGGCATCATCTAAATAATTTACCTGATTTTATTTTTTTATTTATCCAAAAAATTGAGAACCCACTCATTTTTCATAACTTACCCACCCATGACCCAAATTAAAATACCGTGTCCCTCCGTTTATTTTAAGAGTATATACGTTCCAAAATATTGACGGTAAGGGTATACACAGCCCGAAAGTATAACGAAGGGTATTGACGCACCATTTATGATAATTCGGGGGTATATTTGTCCTTTTTTCCAAAATAAAAAGCATAGTTGTTCATCTCCACTAAATATCAAATAAAAGGAAAAATGTTCTTTAATTCATTTTCATTGGCACCATTCTTCAAATCTCACAAACAAAAACACAGAAGCATATTATTTCAATCAAAATCAAGAAACAGATTTCTTTTTTTTTTGTTCAAATCAATTTATTATTGTTGAAAGGGGTTGGAAACGATATCACCATTGATGGACAAAGCTTCAAGCTTGGGTCTACAATCGAATAAAAAATTTCAAACTCAAATTGATTTATTGTTTAATAAAAGGGGTTGAGAAAATACTACCATTGATAGACAAAACTTCAAGCTTTAAAGTGGGTCTATGATCTAATCGAAAATTTCAAGCTCAAATATATTTGTTTATTGTTGAAAGGAGTTGAGAAAATACTACATCATTGATGGACAAAGCTTCAAGCTTTAAAGTGGGTCTACAATAAAATAAAAAATTTAAAGCTCAAATCGATTTTTTATTGTTGAAAGGGATTGAAAATATTCTTGAAATAGATAATGTACAAAACACCCAATAACATAGATTCCTACTAAGCTAAATAAAGATGAAGTTTTCTTTTTTTTGTTACCAAAGCATGAAGTCTACATATTTAAAGAATTCGAAAGACACCAAATTGACAAAACTTGAAGGGAATGTTACATGTTGAAGCTGGATGGAATGGGGAAGATACAAAATTTGAAGTGAAAGTGAAGAAGAGAGTAGTTTTAGTGAACAAGTCATCTTCTTTCTTCAAAATGAGTTCTTGATTCCATGGTCATGGTGGGTTGAGAAGAATAGAGGGATGGTTTTTGATGAAAATGAAGAGTGATTTTGGCACCACCCGTTTTGGTTGTGGGTCGGGTGGATTTTTAATTTTTGGGTAAAAAATAAATAAAATCGGATAAATCATTTAGATGAAGCCATGTGTCCATCCGTTAACTTCAAGGATATACACAACCCAAAAGAATGACGGTAAGGATATATACGACCTTAAAGTATAACGAAGGGTATTGACATACCATTTATAATAGTTCGGGGGTATATTTGTCATTTTTCCCTTTTTTTTTTTTTGGACTATTTCTCTGTTATGTGCTTCTTTTGTTGTATTATTGGGGAATTATGTGGTGTATATGGGTATAAAGTTTAGCCACTTCAATCCACCGGGAGTGAAGTGGACCTTCATCAAAGGCAAAATTTTCTTTAGATAACATCATTAGCTAACAGTGGATTGTCTGGTAGTTGGATCAGCTAGACCTTATGGATTACTAGACTGTCTGGTGCCTGCAGCACAACACACGTCTCACAATGTGTGCTTGAGAGGCTCATTGTAACGCGATCAAATATGTTACTACTTGTATGAGCTGTAATCATAATTAGAAGAGTGTTAATTTAAAAGTGGCTTTTATGGGGCAGACCTTGTTTTTTGTGCTGCAAACTGAAATCTGCAGTAAAATGAGGCTCAATTGAAACTTAGAAACAGATAGGTCCTATGTCTTAAATTTCAATAGAGTCCACCAACAAGGCAATAATGTGAGGATTCAGTACTTTTTCAGGATGAGTGTATCCATCTGGTTGTGTTTGTAAGTGACATCAATAATGCGATCAAGATTAAGAATACAAGTGAGAATATCTGTAGACACAGGAGTTGGGCATAAAATTCCTTCATTTACATCCTTCCACGCTATCTCATCCATTTCTTGAAATTTTTCCATTGCCTCTTCTGTTAAAATGCCATAATCTCTCACATAATACTCAATTCCAGTCGCATCTGACCTCTATCCTTCTCAACCTGGATCGGAAATTAAAATGTGCTGGTTTAAGTATGAAATCATTTTTTATCGCTTCGTGGTTGTAACTTAGGTACAATAAAAAAACTTGCAATTGAGGGAGTATGAAATCACTCAATTCATACTATTTCTATTGCACAGTGAACTACATCAGATATGCCATCCTTTGACAACTCTGAGATCTGAGATCACCTGAGATAGAACCCAGGTCACATAGGTGGGATGTATTAGCATGTACCAGCAGTTCAAAACAACCTTTTATACTTTCCACAAGGGTGCTTATATTGATGTCAGTTTTTTCAAGATACATATATATATACATGATTTTTTCCAAAGTAAACAAGTGCACATGCACCCCAAATACACATGTGGGTCCGCCTCTGTCTAAAAGTGATTCTCATGTAATGATCAATTTGGCTAATATCCCACTTAATATGTCAGGCCTCTCCCACCTGCGAGAAGAGGCCTATACCTGCGGGTGGACAAGGCAAAACACATTCCTACTCAACGAGTGGAGCGACTGGACAACCAAGTGGTGCACATCAAATGTCAGCGTTGCCAGGGAAGGCCACTGGAACTCAGAGACCCTCTGTTCCTCATAATACATATGTTGGTGCCACTGGTGGTTCATATACTTTGACACTTTTGAGTTTTCCTTTCTTTATTTCTCAAGAATGATGTATTCATTTTCTTTAATTTCATATTTGTCCTTAGTTTTACTTCTCTTTCACAAGGTAATAGTGGCAATTATGGTTTAAATTTTGCATTATTTAAGCATTCTCATTTGTAATATCATCGGAGAGTTTATTAGAAAAAATATATTAAGTCATATTAATAGACAATTCAATATATTTAAAAAGATATATGAAAAATTTATGATCAAAGATACAGTTTCGTTTGAATTCCAAAATTCAAAAAGTGAATTAAAAAAAGTCACATAAATTCTGCTTGTACTTATCCGTGAGAGTTTTTTATTTTTTTTAAAAAGGCTTCTAGACACTCTGTCTAGTGGTATAAATTTGACCAAAAAAAAGAAGGTAAATGTATTGGGTGATGCACAAGATGATGGTGTACCGTGTATATACAAGTATTACTGGAACATGTTCCTCTGTATTATCCACTTTTGGTTTGCGCATAGCTTTTAAGAACTATTTTACTCCACTGGAAATAGCAGTAAACTCTTTAAATGTTATATCTTTGCTAAAACACATGAATCTTATATATTGATCCTTGCTTCCTGAATGCAGATTGTTGCTGCGCCTCCAGGGAAACCCGATAATTTAACACTCCTTTCGGGAACAAAACAAGATCATTGTAGTGCCTCATTTGATTGAGTTGCCTAGCCTACGGGCAGACTAAGTTTAATAGACTAAGTTTATTAAACACTCCTTCCGCCTTTATGATTTTATTAGATGATCCTATAAAGAGAAAAAATATCATATAACACAACATGTTCCAAGAGTACCCCTAAACGTGACAAGAATGAATCGTGACTTATAACAACACATTCTGATTTCCAATCCGGGTAGGGAATGGTAGAGGTCAGATCGCGACTAGAATTGAGTGTTACATGAGAGATTATGGTGTATCAACAAAAAAGAGGCAATGGAAAAATTTCAAGAAATGACTGAGATATCGTGGAAGGATTTGAATTCTACGAAATCTCTTCAAAGATTCTCACAAATATTCTCAATCTTGCTCGCATAATTTATGTATCAAGTTTCTTTTAGCTACACAAATCTGAAAATGGTGTGAAAGAATAGTCTTCAGCAATTCAATTTTCGCCACTAAGGAAATGAACTGTCAAATCATATATTTATATAAAAAAGAACCTTAGGCCCGCCTACGTGGCGCCACCACAAACTAGGATTCCCTTTTAAATTTATATATTTTCAAAACTAGCCTTCCCTTTTCATGAAAAGTTGTGACTTTTATGAAGAGTTGTGACTTTTAAGAAAAGTTTTGACTTTTATAAGAAGCGTTGTAATTGTTATGAAAAGTTGTGACTTTTATGAAAAATAGTGATTTTTATGAAAGTGTGTGACCATTCCGAAGGGTTGTAACTTTTCCAAAGAGTAATGACTTTTCTGATAAGACACAATAAGCATTTGTTCAGACTATCCTTTGTTGTCTATAAATAGAGAAATTTCCTACCACTATTATTTTAAGGTTTTTTCCCGCTATAGGGTATTCGAATTCAAAAACATTATTTAAGCTTCTTATGAAGTTTGTTTCATTCCTCAAAGTTTTCTTCCTCTTTTTTCATGGAGCTTGATCTTTACTATAAGTCATAGTGATTCATGTAACTATGACAAATTTATTTTTTTTTTTGCTATTTTGGTGACTTTTTTTAAACTCTATTAAAAATTTCAGCACGTATGATTGAAAATTGATCTTCTCTTTTGTCTCTTTCTACAGTTTCTTTATATAAACAAAGAAAAATGATTTCAAATGCAATACGACATTAGTACTCTTGCACCTCTCAGTCCTTGACTCATAACGTTGCTGAAATGGTTGAATTCATTACATTTGGTTATTTAGTAAACAAAACTTTTACTTCTGCCACTATTATTTGTAGGTTTTTTGGCTATAGGGGAGTCGAATTCAAATACATTCATTAAGCTTCTTATGAAGTGCGTTTCATTCCTCAAAGTTTTCTTCCTCCTATTTCATGACGCTTAATATTTTACTGTAAGTCATAGCAATTCGTGTATCTAGTGCAATTTCTTTTTGCTATTTTGGTGACTTTTTTTGAACTCTGTTAAAAATTTCCGTGAGGATGTTTGAAAATTTATCTTCACTTTTGTCTCTTTCTACAGGTTTCTTCATATACATTTTGGAAAAATTGCTTGTGGGTTGTGCTATATTTGATAGCACATAACAACAAATATATGATAACTAATACAAAACCAATGATGAAGTTTGTTAAAAGAACCAAATGGATTTCTCTCTTGCTTGCCACAATTAGTATATTATTTTGATTGTTTATTCTTAGGTACCTACATTTTGTATGTCATTGCACTCTTCCTAGAATATTAGTATTGAGACAATTAGTCCACTTCTTGTATTGCAAGTTAACTAATTTGTCATATTTTTTCGTCTCTTCTTTTTGGGCATAATAAGAGATCAAGTTTTCTTGAACCTAACAAATGTCCAAAATACACTATAGCAAAAATAATTTTTATCAGCAATAAATATGTACATTAATGAAGAGTGCTAGAGCCTTTACCATTTCGGAGGAACGCTCGATAAAATGTTCTTGACAATGTAGTGTATGTGTCGAAAATACTAATATTACCGAATGATCATATATAAGCTTAATAAAATAGTTCAAACCCGGGCGAAGCATGGGTAATTTACCTAGTAATAATATGTAAATGTTAGAATAAGCACAAGACTAGACATCAAAATGTAAAACCTGACCATACACCAAAAATGATCTTTAGCGGCAACTAATTAATGGCAATAGCAAGACAACCCTAAACCCACACTCTTCTCCTCTCTCATGGAGATTTGAGGGGCGGCAGTCTTATGGCTGCTCTAGCTGTGTCCCAGCCTCTTGCTGGGGATAAAACACCACCACAACATATCCAAAATACTACAGATTCATCAACACATACACCAACATATCACGTCAATTCTTCTAGCAGGCCTATATCCAAAACTGAGTTGAAACCAATTAAATTCATTCATGAAGAGCCAACCATCGAATTCACCATGGATGAAGTTAATGAATTTAGCATAGAGGAAGGGCTACATCAAGCCGTTATTCTCAAATTTTCTTACGAAAAACCAGATTTACACGAGTTGCGCAAGGTTATTCCAAAGCAACTCGATATTAAAGGTCATTGTAACATTGGACAACTTGAGTTTCGTCATCTCTTGATCAGGTTTGATTTATATGAAGACTTTGTTCAAGTTTTGTCGAGTAATTCTGGTTACATCAAATTCAATGGTGAAGAGTTTCTATTTAGAACGTTTCTTTGGAATATATGGTTCAATCCTAAGGAAGAAACATCGAAAGCATTGACATGGATATCTTTTCCAGATCTGCCACAAAATCTTTTTTCCAAAAAATCACTTTTATCAATTGCTTCAGCCATTGGGAAACCAATTGTTGTAGAGAAAGCCACTCAAGAACGTACCAGGCCAAGTATTGCTAGAGTTAAGGTCATTCTAGATCTACTGGATAAGCGTCCAAAAAAAATAAAGTTATTCTTCGTGGACAAAGATTCAGGCAAAGTTATTGAGCATTATCAAGAGTTTGTTTATGATAATCTCCCAAGGTATTGTATACGACAAGGGCATGATGAAAATAGTTGTCGTGTTTTTCTCGGCAAGGTTGGTGCTAAAAATTAGAATGATGCAATGGATAAAGGTACAGATGTGGAGCAATATCAAGGTGATGCAAGGGATATTATAAATGCTAAATTTCAGAGCAAAAGCAACAAAGAAGAACGACGACAATTGGTCCCTTATGATAATTCTGGTGAAGGAAGAGATTATTGAAATAATTTGGGGGTTGTCAGGGATGCTGTTGATCAATATATTGCAAATAGTTCTGAAGAAGCTACAACTTTTAACTCTAACAATGAAGAGAATCTAGAGAACAAAGGCAAATCAATTGAGGCCGCTAGGCGGGGTGTTGGGAAAGGCGGAGTGTTGGGTTCGCCTAATATAGTTGCGGCTGAACAAGACAACTCCATTGCATGAAACTCTAATTATAACGAAAGGACTTTGGTCTCACATAAAAAAAATGCTTCTAAGTCCTCAAACAATCAGATTTTGCACCAAAACAATTCTACATAGGTTGAGCTTGATAGAAGCAACATCGTAATTGAATGTACTCAATTCAATGTGTTGCGAGATGAGAATATTGGACAGCAAGAAAGGATACATGGTAGAGATGAATTATCTACTGAATTTGGGAGTACTTTAGGAAAATCCCAACCTGTTATTGGCGTACTTTAGCACACACAAAATTCTGCCCAGTTTGACAAAGACGTTAACAATTTGGGTCTTGTTCCTCGAGATTTGAACAAGAATAGGGAGCATGTTGATCAACAAGTTGTTTTGACACATGAAAATGAGTTCATTGTTACAGAGGAGATAGCTGGTAAAGAAATCAGTCCAAATACACCTATCAAGGTTGTTTCGAATCCAGAGGAAGCTAAAAACGGTTTGAATGTTTTTAAAGAAAAACAAAAGGAAACGAGTGCTTCTAAATGGGAAGATTAAGTTGAGGAAGAGGAAAAAATTACTTCACCTCCTATGAGTAAGTTAAGCCCTCAAGCACTCGAATTTGTGCCTACAAGTAAGACAAATCCATCTATGGCAATGACAGTTGATAGCTTTAAAAAGAGTTTGGCCATGAACACCAAATATATTGGAGTATTGGCTAAGAGTCATGATCTAGAAGTTATAGTTTTAGGAATTAGTCCAACTTCAGCTTATGATATTGACTTGGGAACAAACATGTTCGATGGGGATGATGAGGAAGAGATGTTGGACATATGCTTTGATAAGGTGGCCAAGGAAGGGGATTTCTCACCAAAGCAACAAAGAAGTGGAAGAAACAAAATCTAAAAGAAGGCACATGGAAGGCAACACAATTGGGATGGTAAGGTGACTTGAGGACTTTGTTCCAAGGCACCTACCAATGCAACTAGCAAAGCAAAATCATATGGCAGTGTCAACAACTTTAACAAGATCCAATAAATCCAAAAAGAATTGCTATCAAGTGTTTTTGGACAGAGTTGAAGAAGAAGATAAGAAGAAAATACTTCAGGTTACTTTTGATGGGCAAACTATCTTTTTTAGTTCATACATATATAAATTGAAGTTTGAGGCTAATAACTCAATCTTATTCTTGACTTTTATATTCTTGCATTACTTAAGTATCTTCATTTGTAATAGGGATAAGACATAAGTACCCCCTAGACTATAATCGAAATCTTAGAGACACACCTAAACTTAACGAAGGTCCTATTATCCCTTGAACTCATTTTTTCATATATTTGTGCACCTTTTGTGCTGATGTAGCACTTTCAACCACCCAAGTTGGTTGTGTTTGTATACACTCGCCGCTACATGTGTAAATATTTATTTTAATAAAATATAATTTTTTTTAAAAAATTTAAAAAAATATAAAAAAATTAATTTTTTTCTTATTCTTTTACAAAAATTAAATTTATTTTTTTTTAAAAAAATATTCTTAATTTCTTTATCTTGTATTTAAATTAAGTTAATACCCATTTTTTTTACCTTGTAACAAAACTTTTTTGTTTACCTACATTTGTTGTTTTTTCTCTTTTATTTTTCTAATGATTTTTATTTTCTTTGTCATTCGTTTTGATTTGATTTCAAATTTAATTCCAAACGTCTTGTATTTAAAATAAGTTAATTTTGAACATATATCAAAATAAGTGAAGAAAATCAAATAAAACATAAAAAATCAAAACATTAAAATTAAAGGACACTTTTAAATTATTTTTAAAAAAAATACACATAATTTTTTAAAAATAATTAAAAGTGAAAAGATAATAAATTAATTAAAAAAAAGTTTAAAGTGAAAAGAAATTAAAATAAATATTTTACAAAGTAAGAAATAAAAATAATTAAATATATATAAGTTTTAATATCAATAAAAATGTGTACTAACTAATTATAAAGTTACCAATAAAAAAATGACATGTGTCCAATTTGTGCAATCATCACTTGTCTTTAAGAGAGTGTGCACACTCTCTATGCCATGTCTAGGGGGGAGGGGGTACTTCTACCTTATTCCTTTGTAATATCATTATAGAGAATAATATAAACTCTGCGATGATCATAGAATACCTAATTTTCTCTAGCTCTTTTTTTCCTCATTCTTGTTAAGTAGTAGAGGTTTATTATTGCAGTAGGATCGATAAGGTAAGTCTAGCCCCCCTTGCTTGTACTCTTCTCTTCGAAGTTTCTTTTATTTATTAATGAAAATTTCTTAGTAAAAAAAATAAATTAACGGCAAAAACTTGATTACCGCTAAATATATCCATGAAGCCTATAGCAACATTAAATCCAACTATTGCTGGTAAAAACTTTAGTACTCTTTATTAGCGTGCACATTTATAGCAGCTAAAAGTTGTTTTTTTATTGTAGTAACTTCCAAAAATCTCTAGACTTGATAATTCTCAACCTTTTTCTTGTGAGTCCATCTAATATCGTCCCGACCAAAAAATACAAGTCGTAATGACACCTATGTTCCCAACCAATAGGTAGGCCAATTTAATATGAACTAGTTCAAGTCAATATATAAAGTAGAAAAGTAAGTGACAAGCAAAATATCTCAAACACTAAATCTTTTTAAAATGAAATGCAGAAAAGAGGAAATACCACCCAAGATGGTGTTATAAGTACAAGAGCTTCTACGATACAATAGAAGTCTGAAACTGGAATGACAAGTCTAAATGTAAGAAAATTTATGTACACACACATACTAAACTTATCCCATTATATATGACGTGCACGTTGTGGTTCTTAATTTCCTAATCCGGAAAATGGAAGGAGAAGCTCTGAGGAAACACATCAACTTTTTGATGATTTTGCTCTCCTCTCTGGAATCAATGGCTTTTTTCTGCTCAATGCACATCCTTACCAAATATGGAACGCAAGCAAACAATAGCTTTATAAAAAGCAATTCAGTTTTTGAGCACTCATAACAATTGATCGCGACATACTTGAGGTTGTTGAGTCGTAGGTCCAAGCAAGTAATCGGTCTGTCCAGGTATTTCAAAACCGCTTCAGCATTATCGCCAGAAGCACATACCTAATGGTATAAAACAAATATTGAATCAGTTAAAACTTCTCGTGCTTACATATATATACCACATAAACCTATCTTACTACGTGGGTGCCTTCCATATCATGTTAAAGGTTCACGGAATACATAATATTCCTGGGAAAAAAAACTTAGAGAGGAGTGGAACCGGTATACAAAATGGCCATCACAAGTATAAAGAAATACACATATCAAGTTCTGATCACATTATAATTTTCCATTACTTACCGAAAGCTGAAGTATACTCGAATTGGGGCAACTCTTAATCAACTGTAGAGCCCAAATAGTCTGATGCAGTTTTCTCAAGTCTATTCCTAATGACAGCTTTTGCAAGCTCGCGAAAGGACCCTCCTTAGAAATTGTGTCAGCCGTCAAAAGCTTCAGAGCAACAAAAATCAGAATTGCATGAATACAAATCCTATAAGAATACAAGTATAACATGTCAAATGCTTACCTTAAGGCAACATAAACCAATTTGGAGAAACTCAAGTGTAGCTGCGATGCTTAAAAGAAGCTTTTCCAAAGTTGATTTTTCGTCCTGTTTTGGATTTGGATTGCAATCCAGTTCTTTGTCTATTTCAAGTTGTAACTTTCTCAATCCTTTGCAGTTCATAAAGAGATTTAGATCGAGATAGGGACACCCATGTACAACCAAGTGCTCCAATTGTGATGAGACAATAATGTTCAGGTATTGAGTGCCACGACAGTCCACCAAGGCTAAATTGACAAGAAGAACTCAGTGGTTGGTACAAAGGTTACCCTTTGCAGACGAAGGTTTGTTAGATACTGGAAAGCAACAAAGGATTTTGGTGGTTTGAACAAACACTTGAAGAGTTCCAAATGTGTCAGGGTTGGACAATTAAGTACACAGGATGACACTTTATAAGTGCGATTATCTGGCATGTAAAGGCATAACTCCTTGACACCTTTTCTAGTGACATAAACCAACCATCTATCAGTATGTGCATATGAAGACGAACGTACTGATTCTACAAGATGAAACTTCTCAATATCTCCAAGATGTTGTAAGAGAATTGTATTTACTCTTTCTCTGAAAATTTGTTGAGTTGTGCAATATATCCAAAAGGCCCTGCTTAACCACAGATTTGGAAGCCTAGCCCAAATGTATCTCCATTTTTTGGACAAAATACTGGTTTTTGCTGCGTCTTCAACAGGAAGAAGCTCTAGGATATGATTCATAATATTTCCTGGAAGTTTACTGATCCTATCTTCTCTTTCCCCTCCACCAACCACTCTTTTAGCATCTGCAAGGAGAAAACGAATAATTTTATGGCATGTTTGGTTAAATGTATTGGAAAAATAATCACAGTAGTAGAGAGTACATTCATTGCGAAAATTTAGTTATACATATTTAACATGACAACAATTTTCCTAAATGCATTCAAGTTTTGCATCCACCACAGGAGAACACATCTATATACAATAATGCCAAGACTTTTATGAAAAGCCTTTATGCCCCGACTCACATAAATATTATCTCAAACATGTACTAATTTTCTTTATAAACTAACACTTGTATAGTTATTATTTGTAAATCCGCTAACATTTGTAAGCATTTTCACACAAGTTACAAAACTAACACATTAGTTTTCCTGAATCAATTAAAATACAACATAAAAGAGATACAAAGGTATCAAATAGATATTATTTTACCATGATGGATCTCGATAAAAAGAAAGGTCTCATTTTAATTAGAAACTATACCTTAATGCAATCGAAAGAACATCAATACCGGAAATTATTTCATGTTGGTGTCACCACTTGCCTAAATTGACTTCCATTAGTTGCAACTTTGACCAAAGTATTCAATTTTTCCAAGACTTTATTTCGTTCATCATTTATGATTTTATTTCTCGCTTGATGTTCGTAGCACAGAAATGGAAACCCTACTATTTTAATGTGAAACAAATTTGTAGACGTATATAACTCAGTTGATTATTAGAGAATCATGCTGATAACATATTATAAAAGATGAGCAATATAGAATAAGAAATATAAACCAAAGATATGGAGGTAAAAAGTAGAGATAATTTTATTTAAATGGCTTCATGTGTATCTTTCAAAAATCAAGAACATCCTAGTGTATAGGATGATAAATCACCGAAAGATTACAAAAGTTAAGGTATATATATATATATATATATATATATATATATATATATATATATATATATAAGATAACATTCATTGAATAGACATTCTCCAAATGCATTGGATTCATATAACACCAAGCACATTTTCAACTATTATTTTTCTTTTACATTAATTTTCAAATACCCTTTTTCAACTCTAACTTTTGTTTTCTTTTCAAATATCATCAAATTCGTGCCCAAAAACCCAAAAGAGGAAGAAGAAAGGATGACGTATACCTGGAGTCATGATGTTTGCAAAAGCTGTTTACATCCTTTTGTTGAATTTGATAGAAGGCTGCTCAAGAGGAAGATGAATTATAGCTCTCTCTCTCTTTCCTTTTCTTGACATACAAAAAGTAACAGATGAACTAATGTAGAGTGGATTTGTTTGATATTTTTGGTCCAACAATCTATATCTATATATAATATAAATCTAGACATATACAAGATGGCGTGACACTTTCCTATGGCCAATATTATTATTTATCTTTTTTTTATCATCTTTTAACTTTTTTTCCTAATATGATGTCTAGAAAATTTGTTACAAAAATTTAAATACTCCTTATTTATTTCATTCCTTATTATTAAGAATATAATTTATTTCCTTATTAAGAGTATAATTTTTTTCTTTCACACTCACGTCCTTTCTCAATTTCAGATGAGTATCAATATAAAGCTAGAGCCTAGACATATACAAGGTGATGTGGCACATCTTTAATACCAACATTGCTGTTTTTTTTTTTCTCATTTTCTTGACTTCTTTCCTTATATGATATCTAGAAAATGTGTTTAAAACTTGTAATACACCTTATTATCAAGAATATCATTTATTTTCTTATTAAGAGTATCATTTTCTCATTTCCTTATTGAGAATTTCATTTATTTCCTTTACACCCGCCATCTTTCTCCACTCTCGATGAGTATCAATGTAAGGGTGTGTGTATATCTATATCTATATTACCTTAAAAACATGAACTCCTAACTTAAATGTTAAATTACTATAATATCCCTAACTTAGGTTGTGACTTTTTCGATAAGTTGTGAATTTTCTGATAAGTTGTGACTTTTTTCAAAGGGTCGTAATTTTTCGATGAGTTGTGACTTTTTCGAAGAGTTGTGACTTTTTCAATAAGTTGTGACTTTTCCAAAGAGTTGTGACTTTTTCAGTGAGTTGTGACTTTTCCAAATTGTTGTGACTTCTTTGAAATGTCATGATTTTTCAGATAAGACACAAAAAACATTTGTTCATACTACCCTTTGTTGACTATAAATAGAGGGATTTCTTCTCATTTTTCAACTACAATTTTTTCTAATCTTCTACTCTTCTTCTTCTTGCATTTTAAAATTTTTTGTGTGATTTATTTTCGTTGAGTGGCATTGAAGTTTAACGGAATATGAGATACCACTATTCTGATGAAGTAAGTCGTTTTATCCTTAGAGGGTATATTCCATAACCTCCAGTACTTGAGGAAAATAATATGATTTTGATGATACAATAATTATCTTTTTGCTTAATATATACATTAGTTTGTAATGTTCCAATATATGAAGTTAACATGATGTAGTCTAAATTCATTTCTTTGTTTACTCTTTCTCTTGTGATGTAGAACATCTGAATATCTTTTTAAAAAATTATTAAACTTCTCAAGAGTTAGAGAATTGCCACGATTTGTTATTTTGATGCTCAAGATAAAATAATGACTTTATTTATCAATGATACTTATGTGATTTAGATTGTTAAGAAGTTTGCTTCAAAATAGTTATTACTATATAGCATTGCCCTTTTGTTTTACTGATTTACTATTTTTTAATATTTAAGTATTTTTCGATGAAGAAAAGTTTATATGACTTGTAATAACGCCAGTTGAAGTTTGTATTAGTTTACTTTTTATTTTAGTCTAAATTCATTTGTTTTTGTTAACAATTTCTCTTGTGATGTAGATATATGCTTTTGAACATCTTTTTCCAAAATTGTTAAACTTTTCAAGAGTTAGAGAATTGTCATGATTTGTTTTATGATGCCCAAGACAAAAGAATGACTTTATTTATCAATGCAACTTACGTGATTTAGATTGTTAGGAAGTTTGTTTCAAAATAATTTTTTTTTGGTTTCCCACTTGGTGTCCGGAGCCCATATTGGAGCTCCGACTAAATCTGGATCGCGCTCTGCAGGGCCCATTCGGGGGTGACGCTTCCAACAAGATTTTCTCCATACCCAGGGCTCGAACCAGAGACCTCTGGTTTAAGGCGAAGCACTCCCACCAGTGCACCATAACCCATGTTGGTTGCTTCAAAATTGTTATTACTATATAAACATTGCCCTTTATTTTATTGATTTATTATTGCTTAATATTTCAATATTTTCGACGAAGAAAAATTCATATGACTTGTAATAACGTCAGTTGAAGTTTGTAGTAGTTTAATTTTTATTGTAGTCTAAATTCATTTGTTTTTGTTAACAATTTTTCTTGTGATGTAGATATATGTTTCTGAATATTTTTTTACAAAATTATTAAACTTCTGAAGAGTTAGAGAGTTGTCATTATTTGTTTTGTTGATGCTCAATAAAAAAGAATGAACTGATTTATCAATGTTACTTATGTGATTTATATTCTCAGGAGGTTTGCTTCAAAATAGTTATTACTATGTAAATATTGCCCTTTTGTTTTATTAATTTACTATTTCTTAATTTGTATTATTTCTTAATAGCTAATTTTTATGAGATAAATCATGATGTAATAATTATTTTTTTGCTTAGTATATACAATAGTATGTAATGTTCCAATATATGAAGTTAACATGATGTAGTCTAAATTCATTTATTTTTTTAAACAATTTCTCTTATGATGTAGATATATGCTTCTGAATATCTTTTTCAAAAATTATTAAGCTTATCAAGAGTTAGAGAATTGTCACGATTTATCTCATAAAAATTAGCTATTAAATAACTAAAAAAAATTAGCGAATTATCAAACCTTATTATTTAGTTCTTCGCTTAAAATTTATGAATTGACAATCACGTGCAACACACGTATCGAAAAACTAGTATATATATATATATATATAGGATGATGTGACACCTCTTTATAACCATCATTGTTATTTATCTTTTTCTCACTTTTAAATTTCTTTTCCTTATATAATGTCTAGAAAATTTGTTAAAAAATTTAAATACACCCTATTTATTTTATTCCTTATTATTAAGAATATCATTTATTTCCTTATTAAGAGAATTAATTATTCATTTCCTTAATAAAAATATCATTTATTTCCCTTACACCCATGCCCTTTCGCCACTCCTAATGAGTCTCAATATTTAGAGTTTGTTTGACATTGTTGTTGGAAGGCCAATAACACTTTTTTTGAAAAATAAGATGTTTGACAAATCCATAAAATTACTTTTAAGTGGAAGCGGAACCAACTTTTCTTGTAATGTCCCATTTCTTGTGATTTGGCTTTTAATTATGAAATGACCATTTTGCCCTTTCTTGTAGCGTTTTCATGCTTAGTTTGTATTTCAAGAATTATTAATGTGGTTCCCGATGCGATCGGGTATGGTTTTGGTGATTTGACCCCTCTTGAGTTGAGAATTCATGATAGGGTTGACCTCGGTCAACATTTTGAGTTATGAGCGTCGGATGGAATTTCGTTAGTTACATTGCGTCAAAAATGTCGAGTTTGAGTTAGTAGGGTTGTCACGACCCGAGCCTACACCCCGGACGTGGCCGACACTAGAGAACCATTACTGGTCCCCAAGCGAACCCTCATCCTGGCTGACTACAAACGGAAGGCTAACTCAAGCATACAAAAGCTTAAAACTGAAATAAATTCAATAAACTTGAATACTCAACCTTTTTAAAAGTCTATGCAATACTCAAAATAAAAGTAAATACAGAAACTCCTCAGCTCTGTTTATTTATGAAGCCTCTACTATTACAGAAGGATATCGGGACAAGACCTATGACATCTCAAAACTACTAACTGTAAGATAAAGGTGAAGTCCTCCGAAATATGAAAAGGCTCACCAAAGCTGAGTGGAATATCACATGACCTCAAAAAAGTGCCTGTTGATGATCATGAATACATGTATCTGCATCATGAAACGATGCAGGCCAAATGACTCAGTATATGGAATCTACGAGCATGTAAGAGAATTTCTAAAGCATAAACATAAGCTTGAACTGATGGAAAAGAAGCATACTTACTCATCTCAATTCACTCAACTCAACTCAACTCAATGAAACAAAGTTCAACTCAATAATAATAGACTCAACTCAAGATAAAGCAATAATAAAAGATGCAATATATGGAAATCTTTTAAAACAGTAGATAGCAACTCAATGTATTGAAGAATACAATAAAAACTCAATTTGTATATAAAAATACAATATAACTCTATGGGAGATTCTCTAATCGACAACCATCACTATGAGCTATGAGATGATACATCATCTCGCCCACGCTGTCAGAAATGTCCTATACTTTGCCGGGGTATATAACCTACTACTAAGTGGATCCACTAGTTCTATGCTAAAAAACATCAAGGAATCATCTAAAAAGTATAACCCTTTCTACCCACGTTGGCTACATGATTTATGGAGACTTGAGTTGAACTCGTCCCCATATCGGTGCTCAATACTACTCCCAAAATGTAACTAGCTCATATGTTAAAACATAACTCTTTCTGTGGTTTGAGATTATTACTCAAAATCTTTCTCTTAAAAGAGATGGTACTAAAACAGCTCATGAAAACACTTTTGGAAATCAATGTTTCCACTTATCTTAAATGTGAAAACATTTACTCTTAGGAATACCTTACTTCCCATATATCATTTTAAAGAAAATGAACTCAGCTCTACTCTTCTTCAAACTCATATGCTCAAGTCTTAAAACAAGTTTTTAAAACAATTTGTAAAAAAAGACTTCTTAAAATGGGGTTCATGCCGGATTATAGACGTGAACAACTCAATTAATAGTTTTCAATAACCATGCATAAAACTCAATACTTGGAAATCAACAACTCCAGAACTGAAGGAGTTAATGATACTACTCATCTCAAGAATGCTTGAGTCGAAGGGTTCATGCGGAATTATGGGCATGAACTACTCAACTTAAGGACTCAATGATATCTCTCATCTCAAGACTACTCGACTCATAGAGTTCATGCGAAATTATAGGCATGAAATACTCAACTCAAGGACCTTAATGGGTAACATGTAGTAGCCCTATGATTAGGAATATAATCCCAAAATGATTAGAAATTTAATACTCAAGACTTAGAACTTGAATATACTACTCCTCTCAAAGATACTCAACTGATGGAGTTCATGCGGAATTTATGGGCATGAACGTCTCGACTCAAGGGGCTAAATAACAATATGGAACTCATGTATACGACTCTTGTCATTCTCATTCTTACTTCCTCAAAACTCAAATGTTAGCTTTGAAAAACTTCTCAAGATTTATAACTCAAAATAGGGTTCATGCTGAATTATAGACATGAACAAATCAACTCAAGGATCTCAATAAAAATATAGAAACTCAATAATTAGGAATAGAATTTTTAAAAGAACCATGAACTCAAGAACTGAAATCAACTTATCTCAAGAATACTCAAATCTATGGGTAGAATCCTAGATTTCCATTTTACTGATTTGAAAGAAGATGTAGGGCGTGAAGACGAACTAGTCCAATACTATGATAGCCTTACATACCTGGAAGAATAATTTTCTTGAAGAATCTTGAAGAAGAACTTGATTAGAAGCCTTGAAACCCTAGCTTGAAGGAGAAAAATCAAGAAAACCTTTCTTGAGATTCTTGAATTAGTTTCTTGAAATCTCTATGGCTGTAAAGAATGGAATTCTTGGAGAAAAACTTACCTTGAAGAAGAATTTGGAAAAAGATTTAAAATCTTGAAAAAGATTGAAAGAATCTTGAATGGAGTCTTCTACATTGATTTTTCCTTAGGGTTTTGCCCTAGGGTTTGAGAGAGATGAGAATGGTGGATTAAAAGATGAAAATATGATTGTTTTGAGCCTTTTATTAGTCAAAAAAATTGTTTAGGGTTTTATTGGTGGTAAAAAGACAAAAATGACCCTTTTTAATGTTTTCCCATTAGTTAATTCGTAACAACACTGTATCAGGTTACTAAATGGTCATAACTTTTTACTTAGAAATTGGATTGACGCAAAATTGGTGGCTTGGAAAGTAGATTCAAATACCTTTAATTTGATAGGTTATGGGCCACTTAACTCTTTATATTCTAATAGATATGATCGTTTGAAGTTGACCCATGTAGAATCTTACATCAAAACTTAATCGATAAGGAAACTTCAAGAACAGTTATCAAGAACTCATCAAGAAATTAAATTGCTCAATATTTATGTACAGATTCGCAAAAAAACTCATGATTGGCATGTGGGTGAACAAACCCAGTACTTTGGAAGCTTACATACCTCTTAGGGACCAAACCCTTGGCGAAATCCGCAACGAAACCTCAAGAACTTGACAAAACCTTGACTTTTCTCCTCTTTTCTCTTCTTGAACTCTTTTCTAAAACCCTAGCATGAAGTAGATTGTGTAAACTGAACCATATCAGTTTATACCCCTATTTAATTACTAAAAATGAATTAAATCTGATAGGGTAAGGAAAAGACCAAAATACCCCTTTTAAATCTGGGTAGCTTTCCTTAAATAGACATCCTGACTTCAAACGGGCATATCTGCCTTATATGAGCTGGAAAATTAGCATACTCGACGGCGTTGGAAAGAGAACTTAGAGATATTTCATTGGATATCTTGTGGGTCTCCTAACTCACCCTATACTTAAAGTTATTGTCGTTTGAAGTTGACCCAAAACTTAAAAGAACTAAGGAATGACTTGAATGAATTCTCTTTAATTCTTTTTGGAAATCAAGGTGCTATATCTAGTGACCTGACCTTAATACTTAATAATTCCTTGGTAAAATCCTACTCACAACGAAGGATGGTTCGAGTCTTAGTACAAAATTTTTTTGGGGTGTTACAATATCTCCCCCTTGGGATCATTCATCCTTGAATGACGGCTGAACTAGGTATGGAACGGGGTTACTCTTATCGTCTCTACCATACCAACTAGAGTTTGCTCGCATTACTATTCGGAACCAACTAAGGGCTCTCATATAGATATTTCTCATAGTATAACCTCATTCTCTTCTTCCTCTTCATTTATAACCTTAGACAAAATTATTACACCAAAAGAACAGGCAGAGAGGTGGTAATGGGGGCAATAAAGCCCAATCTTCTTCAGCGGCTCCGCCAAACAGTACCTAGAGGAGCCACTTTAGGGACATGAGGATGAGCAAACCGTCTATATGCTATCACCAGTCTCCAAGAGCAAGAGAATTTGCTAGATGTTGTCACTGGTATGATCGAAGTCTTTACTTTTGATGTATATACATTGCTAGATCTATGTGCGAGTTAATCTTTTGTGACTCCTTATGTTGCAATGAGGTTCGATATTATTCCTAAACAACTTCTTGAGCCTTTCAGTATTTCCACACATGTTGGTAAGTCTATTCTAGATAAGAGAGTTTATCGTGATTGTACCATTTCTGTCAATCACAAGGACACTATGGCTGACTTAGTTGAGTTAGACATGGTAATTTCGATGTTATTCTAGGTATGAACTGACTTCATGCTTGTTATACCTCAGTTGATTATAGAACTCAAGTAGTTATGTTCCAGTTTCCTAATGAGCCAATTATAGTGTGGAGGAGTAGTTCAACAGTGCTTAAGGGTTGTTTTATTTCATACCTTAAGGAGAGAAAGTTAGTTTCCAATGGGTGCATCTATCACTTAGTCCGAGTTAATGACTCTAGTGTTGAGACACCACATATTCATTCAATTCCAGTTGTGAGTGAGTTTCCAAAGGTCTTTCCAAATGATCTTCCTGAAGTCCTTCCTGAGAGAGAAATAAACTTCGGTATAGATATTCTTCCTGATACTCGTCCTATCTCTACTCTGCCATATAGAATGGCACCAGTTGAGTTGAAAGAGCTAAAAGAGCAGTTAAAAGACCGTCTTGAGAAAGGTTTCATTTGACCAAGTGTCTCACCTTAAGGAGCTCCAGTATTATTTGTGATGAAGAAGGATGGTTCTCTTAGAATGTGTATTGATTACCACCAATTGAACAAGGTTACTATAAAGAATAAGTATCCTCTTTCGAGAATTGATGATCTTTTCAATCAGCTTCAGGGTGCCACTTTTTTTTTTTCTAAGATAGACATCAGATAAGTCCATCATCAGTTGAGAGTAAGAGAGAATGATATTCCAAAGACAACTTTCAGGACCCGCTATGGTCATTATGAGTTTCTAGTTATGTCATTTGGTTAGACGAATGCTCCTGCACCGTTCATGGATCTTATGAACAGTGTATTTAAGCCCTATCTTGATATGTTTGTTATCATTTTCATTGATGACATTCTGATTTATTCGAGGAATGAGGAGGATCATGTTAGTCATCTCAGAGTAGTTCTCCAGACTCTCAGAGATAGAGAGTTGTATGCCAAATTTTCTAAGTGTGAATTTTGGCTTGAGTTACTGGCGTTCTTAGGCCACATTATATCTGGTGATGGGATTCGAGTTGACACTCATAAGATGGAGGTAGTGCAAAATTGTCTTAGACCCACATCTCCAGCTGATATTAGGAGATTCTTGGAATTGGCTGGTTATTGTAAGAGGTTTTTTGAGGGGTTTTCATCTATTCCATCCCCGTTGACTAAACTGACTCAGAAAACAGTTAAGTTTCAATGGTCTAATGTTTGTGATAAAGCTTTCAAGAATTGAAGACTATGTTGACTACTGCCCAGTGTTAACCTTACTAGAAGGTACGCAAGGTTTTGTTGTTTATTGTGATGCGTCCAGAGTTGGAATGGGTTGTGTATTGATGCAAAATGGTAAAGTTATAACTTATGCCTCTAGACAACTTAAGATTCACGAGAAGAATTACCCAACCCATGATCTAGAGTTGGTTGTTATAGTGTACGCTTTGAAAATATGATGTCACTATATTTATGGTGTTTATGTAGATATGTTCACCGATCATAAGAGCCTTCAGTATATATTTAGTCAGAAAGAGCTTAATCTCATACAAATGAGGTGGTTGGAGTTAATCAAGGATTATGACATGAGTATTCTATATCACCTAGGTAAGGCTAATGTTGTCGTTGATGCTTTGAGCAGATCTTCTATGGGTACTACCGCCCATGTTGAGGAAGGAAAGAAAGAATTAGCCAAAGATGTGCACATACTTGCACGATTGGGAGTTCGGTTAATGGATTTTAATGAAGGAGGAATGGTGGTGATGAATGGGGTTGAATCATCATTTTAGTGTCTGAAGTGAAAGAGAAATAAGATCAAGACCAGTTTTTTTTTTTTTTGAATTAAAGGCAAATGTTCATAAGCAGAATGTGATGGCTTTTGAACAAGGGGGAAATGAAGTGTTGAGGTATCAAAGTAGATTGTATGTACCAAAGGTGGGTGAACTCCAGGAGAGGATCATGGAGGAAGCTCATAGCTCCAGATATTGTATCCATCTTGGTTCCACAAAGATATATCGTGACTTGAGAGAAGTCTATTGGTGGATTAATATGAAGAGGGGTATTTCAGAGTTCGTTACTAAGTGCTCGAATTGCCAATAAGTCAAGGTAGATCACCAGAGGCCCGGTGGTATGGCTCAGAATATAGATCTTCCGGAATGGAAGTGGGAGATGATCAACATGGATTTTATTACTAGTTTAACATGGTCTCACAGGCAACATGATTCAATTTGAGTGATTGTAGATCGAATGACTAAATTGTAACACCTTGAATCTCAAAACGAAGAAAATCCTAGTTTTTAGAAAAATCTTGTGCCAGTACCAATAGAACCACCCACGGATCGTAGGTAGGACCACGGACCGTAGGTGGGGTTCCGTCGTTAAGGCCCAAATCCTTATAGTCTTTGATCCCACCCATGGTCGACCAGTACAGTCCGTAGTTAGACCTACGGACCGTAGGTGAGGGTCAACAGCCAGTTAGAGGGAAATTGTTGTTGGGTCAATTTCAAACCGTCATAACTCTTAGCACAAAAGGAGTTAGGTGGCCCATGAACTATCAAATGAAAGATAATTGAATCATCTTTCCAACGCCACTAAGTTTTCTAAAATCCCATCACCGAGTAAAAAGTTATGCTCGTTTTAGTGAAGCCCTGTCAGGCAGACTTAATCGATGACCCCTACCTACGGTTGGAAAGTCAACCCACGAACTGTAGCCGTGGGTGACCTTTGTTAGAATTAAGTCAGGGTTGTTTTGGTATTTTCCTCTATGTTGGGCACTTAAACTATGTCGTTTGATTCCTAAATTACGTAGTTTTGGTCAGTTGAATCCTAGTAACTTAGTCAGATCTTTCCCTAAGAGATTCATTCACTAAAAAATCATCAAACTTAGAACAAAAGAGGAAAAAGAGGTGTCCCAAACTCTTCCAAGAATGCAACAGATTTTCTTCAGTACCAACCCCAAAATCGAAAGATTTCTCCGTGAATTTTGTCACAAGGTATGTGGCATTTCACTAGTGGGTTCCTTTCATCCACTAGGTCCTAGAATTCAGTCAGAATCTATATCCTGTTTAGACCTAGGGTTTCTAAAATCTTAGAGATTGGTTGTGAATTAGCTGTTATAGTATTCCTAATTGAATTAGCATGTTTTGTGGAATTATTGCTTAGTGTTTTGCATGAAACTCAGAACCATAGTTGTGTAGATTTGTTAGTTCATGAATTACACTAACTAGGTAAGTTAAACAAATATAAATGCCTCATATTTCTAATGTTTCATTATCAGTACATTAATGTTGCATTCTTAGATTTGCATGTCAGAATATTGAGCTATCCGGTATTTCAGTTATGTTGTGTTATACATTTTTCTAGTTAGGAGTAGGCTTAGCACCGAGTTGGACTAGGGTTCAGCGTATCCTCATAGTCCCAGAACTACGTACCCCCTAGGACTATAAGTCCCCTCAGTGGGCATCAGATTTAGTGATCATGCCAATCATTTCTTTATACCCCTGGCAAGGTATATTGGGTCCTCTCGATGGGACGTATACATCGGACATCACATTTAGCTCACGTGGTGGTTATGTCAGTTAATAGTAGCCCCCACCGTCAGACTCTAGTGTATTCGACCAAGTTTTCAGTTATACTTCAGTATTCAGTCTCAGCATGTTATGTACTTGATCATTGCATTCAGTTTAATTCTATTCAATATATATTAGTATTTCCATAATGTTCAGATTGCATCATTGCTCAGTTATGTTTTGTTTAGCTTATATGTTTGTTCAGCTTTTATCCTATCCTACATGCTTAGTACCTTCCAAGTACTAATGCATACTATGCGCTACCTCTTTTCATGATGCAGGTTTAGGTCCTCAGCATTCAGATCATGCAAAGATTGGTACTCGATCCACATTCAGCAGTCTCACTGGTGAGTCCTCATACTTCGAAGATAATAGACAAGTTTTCAAATTTAGTTTGTCATTTCAATTTCAGTTTTGCTAGGGTTACTCAACAACTCTAGTCAGTTAGAGGCTTTTTCAGTCATAGTTTAGATTCACTTTAGTGTTTGAGTGATGGTTCAGTTTCACTAAACTCATAAAATTTTATATATATGTTCAGACCAATTTTGGGTATTTCCCACTATTAGAAATAATTGATTTAACTTCCTATAACATTCTAGAAACTAGTAGCCTAAACTAGAGCCCAATAGAAGAATTAGAGCCATAAATAACTCCCGGTACTTAAAATAAATATTATTGGGTTAAGGCGTCAAGGTACGACTCCCTAAGGACCAACTAAGGATCCTTGAGGAGGACCCTAAAACCCCCCTCAAAACTGCCCAAAAAGCAGTCACCCATGGAGGGACCTACACCCCGTAGAGTGGTACACGCTCCGTGGGAGGAGTGCGTGGGTCAAGGGCTGGGATGAGGGGCTGCAAAACCCCTAACCACGAACCTGCAGGATGCCACATGAGTCCACTCATGGACCATGGGTCTTGGGCCGTAGGTCTCACTTGAAATTGCCATTTGGCAGTTAAGTCTAGGGGTCTTTTGGGGATTTCCTTTTTAATTAGTGGTTAGGTGGTGTCATTTTAAGCCTATTTTAAACACCTATATAAGTATTTTTCCCACCTAAACTAATCCATCTAAGATCATAATTCCAAAATCCTCAAATCAAAACCAAATCCTCTCCAAAATCCTCTCTCTAGAACCCCAAGGAAGAAGAGCAAGAAAATCAAGTTAGGACTTGAAGAAGGAGGCTTTTTCACATGAATTTGTTGGATTTATTCACCTAAGGTATGGTAGTATTTGATTCATGGATAGCTTTCATCGATGGAGTCCTCAAACTCTCAATTTCAAAGTTAGAAATTCCCTAAAAACTAGGGTTTTCACTCCAAGTCATGGATTCTTTCTAAAAACGTTTTAAATGGTTTAATTATCATATATTATGATTGGATTGTTGATTATTATGGTTTTTATGAGAAAATATCCCATGAATCCATGAAACCCCCATAACCCTAATTTATGACTTTGTGATGTGGGTGAATTGTAGTAAGGTGAATACTATGAAATTGTACTTGTAGTAGTTTAGTTATTTGAATCAAGTTACCATCCATGTCTAATGTAGTAATTATAGATATGTTGGTTGAATGTGATCTATAGTCCTTGAAGGGCAAAGCATAAGAATTAGCTATGTGTATGAGACTTGTGTATATGTATTTAGATCACTTTGAGAGTAAGGTGAATATACTATGGTCTAATTGTTCTGTTGAATGGATTATTATCCTCATGTACACACTTAGGTATGAATATCATACAATGTGAAATGTTTGTCACATGTAGTGATTCTAAGGTTGGAAGACTCATCTCACCTATTGAATCTAGGAGCTTTAGCATGAATTTGTTAGATTGAGTGTCAAGACACTCTTCCATAATTATCAATTTAAGTCAAGACTTAATATGAACTCAATGGGAATGATGCTTAGCATCGAGTGGATAGTGATATGAGATGGAAGCCCTCACGATAGTAGAGGTCGGGTTTCTAGGAAAAATCCCTTGGGATGGAAGCCCTCACGTTAGTAGAGACCGGGTTTCTCTAGTAGCAATCCCCTTATCCCATAAACTATGTGCTCTCATAGGTCTTTAGCTAGTGGATCCACCTAAGCTAATAATTTGGTTCTACTTTAGGCAAGTAGGACAACCCCTTTTCGGTGTGGGGTAGACACCAGATTCCTTGATTAAGCTCTCATGGTCTATGTTGATTAAAGCTAATCCCACTATGATAAATGAACTAGAATATGATTTATGTACTATAGTTACTCAATAAGTTTTCCTTAGTGTGGGTACGATTATGGGATCTTATTCATACATTGCACAAAGATGCTTTGAGGGTATTTATGGTATGTTTCCATTATGATATGATGATCAATATGTTGAATATACTTGTGTCTTATGCTTTTGCACTTAATTTCATGATGATTCTTAAACTTGGTAAAGTGCATAGTTTTCAACTAAAATGTCCCATTTTAGCACGTTTCAAGGTTTTCATGCATGGCTATCATACTTAGTGCATTTTTGTACTAACCCATATTTCTTCTACATTTTTCCACTAAGTTTAGGTTCCGGTGTTTGAGGTGATCTTCCTTTGATACAAGCTTGGATTGACTATTCTCCTAGCTTGTGGTGAGTCCTTATGGATTCGAGGACGATTGATATCTTGTTGTTGCTTTTCTTTCATTGTATTAGACTTTCAGATTTCTATTGTAAGGGTTGTGACCCTGTTTGAAACTTCGATAGTAATATTGGCTAAATGAGACAATGTCTAGACTTCCGCTTTGCTTTTATGAAAACTTCTTAAGACTTGAAATGTGTTTTACTCTTTATTGTTCTTTACTTATATGATGATATGCTAAGTGGCTTACGTGGTGCCTTTAGGGGCATTGTGTGCCTTGTTACATATAGGGGGTACCCTTGGGTCGTGACAAACTTGGTAATCAAAGCAAAAGGTTTAGAATGATTCTAGGATGATGTCTTATAAGCCAAGTCTAGTAGAGTCTTGTTCATTAGTGTAAAGCGTGCCACATTTATGAATGAGAGGCTATAGGATGTTAGGAAATTTCACTTCTTTCGTTACTCTTGAGTCGTGCCATAGAGTTTAACTCTATAAAAGTCTCTCTCCTAATCCTTCTCTTGTGTCTTCAGGAAGGGCGAATGCTAGAAGGGTGAAGAGGAGAATGTGAATCAAGGAGTTACTCAAGTTAATAAAACTCAAGCTAACCAAGCTCTGATTGATCCTTCGCCTATGTCAAATGAGGGGGTTAAGTCGACTTCCCAAATGTTGGCCCATGCTTTGGCGGCTCAAGTCAATAAGGATGTTGGGCCGTATGTGAACCCTAATATGAATACCGTGGCTTCTAGATTGAGGGTTTTACAAGAATGAATCCTCCCGTGTTTCTTGGTTCCAAACTAAGAGAGGATCCTCAAGAATTTGTGGAAGAGATTTACAAGATAATTGATGCCTTGGGGGTGACTTCAGTCGAGAAAGCAGAGTTAGCCATTTACCAATTAAAGGGGGTGGCCCAAGTATGGTATACTCAATGGAAGAGGATGTCACGACCCAGGGGTACCCCCTTGATGTAACACGGCGTACTTGACCCCGAAGGGGTCTCATACAAGCCTTTAGCATATCATAAACATAAATAATAGAAATGATGTAGAATTAAAAGTTTTTACAATCAAAGTCTTTTCATTTAAATTGAAATAGGAGTCTAGACCTTGTCTCATTAACCATCTAATACAATGAGAATCGATAGGGTCACATCCCTTTACAATAAAGTCTCAAAATAGAACATACAAAAGGAAACTAGAAAGAATAACATCTTGTCCTCGAACCATGAGGACTCACCAAAGAAAGGAGAGAATCAATCCAAGCTTTCAATCTAGAAAAAAGAAACTTCAACAACCGGAACCTACACTTATAGAAAAATGTAGAAAATATGGGTTAGCACAAAAATGTACGAAGTATGGAAGCCATGCACTAAAATCCTTAAATCATGCAAAAAGGGACATTTTAGTTGAAACCATGCACTTTATCATTTTTAAGAGCCATAATGCACAAAAGTATAAATACATAGTCAAACCAACTCATAAGCAACCCTAAGCCATACTTGTGCAGTGCATAGACAAGGTTCCCTATCCTATCTAAAGCTAAGTATCACTTTTAGGCCACAATCATCATACATATCATAACTTGTCCTCATCCATTGCCAATACTCATAAACAAGGAAACATTCATGTTCATTAACATGAAACAAGAAAAGCCACTCATAGTAACAATCCATATCATACATGCATAATTCATATATCTTCATAGCATAAGGAAACCACACTATAACCCCTTTTCAAATCCTACTTGTGCAATGCATAAGTGAAGGCCCATACCCCCACTCACACTAAATAGAACTCCTTGAGAAGTCATAATTAAAGTTCATGTTCATGTTCTTGTCATATTCATAGTCTTGTCATATAGAGAAATATAGCCTTAACCGACATATACCATGTGAGCTACATGGAATACGGTGTCATGCCCCCACACCAAAAAGAGGTGTCCTACTTGCCTAAGGTAGAACTACATGTATTAGCTTTTAGGTGGATACACTAGCTAAAGACCTATGTGGGTACATAGTTATGGGATAGGGAGATTGCTTCTATAAATTTGGACTACTAACGTGGAGGTTTCCATCTCATATTCCTATCCACTCGGTGCTAAGCACAATTCACTTTAAATTCATGTTAAGTCTTTACTTAAGTTCATGTACATGAAAGAATGCCCTAGCACTCAAAACAACATGGTATCATGATAGCTCATAGATTCATTAGGTGAGAATGACCTTTCAACCTTAAATTCATTATTATGTGAGTAAACCTTTCACATCATGTTCATAGTGTGTTCATTAGAATACCTTTTCAATCAACACAACAACATTATCATATACATAGACATTTCATGCATAGACATGTGTAAGGGTATGGGGAGAAAGATCTTGCAACAACACCACAATTACACAATACTTATAGTATATTCACTTTCTAAGTGAATCATAAGCTCATACACAATTCCCATCAATATGTACAAACCCTCATAATTTGCCCTTCAAGGCTTTGAATCAAACTCAACCCAAATATCTAGAATTTCTACATTAGATAGGGGAATATAATGATTCAATAACTCAATAAATATAAACATAATCAATTGACATGCTTCTATAATCAATCAACCCACATCATGAATTCACAATTTACCAATATGGGGGATTCATGGGGTCTTGGGGGGATTCTATCATAAATCAAAACTTAATCATCAATTTAACCATAATCCACCATAATCAACTATAATCAACCATAAATAAACAATTGAAAACGTTTTGAAAGAGAACCCATGACTTAGATTGAAACCTTAGGTTTTGGGGAAATTGGAAGCTTTGAAATCAAGTTTTGAAGGGACTCTATGGGTGAAAGCTACCCATAGATGAAAAGCCACCATACCTTGATTAAGAATCTCCAAGAAATTTGAGGAAGAAACCTTGAATTTGCCAAACCCTAGCTCCAAGTGTACTCTTCTTCTTCTTCTTTGGGTTTTAGAGAGAGAAAAATTGTGAAGAACATGAATTTTTAGTTTGATTTGGGTGTTTGAGTATAATGACATAGGTTGGGGGATTTTGACTTAAAAACAACTTATATAGTACCTCTAAAAATATCCAAAACGACCCCACTTTAATTGGACTAAAAGGAAATGACTTAACTAACCTTCATTAATTGATCGCGTCCAGGCACCACGAGCCACCTTCACGAGTCTTGGTGAGGACCACGACCCATGGTCCCCCTCGTGAAGGTTGGGGCAGTAGCTACTTAAATGGGGCACAAGGCTTACAAGCCCAAGGCATTCCCACGAGGGGTTCCACGAGCCATGGTCAAGACCATGAGCTGTGGTCCCTCTCGTGGTCCTTGAGGTAGTAGCCATGCCATTTGGGGCCCCTAGCTCAAACGCCCAAGGAATCTTCACGAGGGGCTCCACGAGCTGTGGTCCCTCTCGTGAAGTTGAGGCAATATCTAAGCCATTTGCTGGCCACTCCACTATGGCCAAGGCAAGTCCACGAGCCACCTTCACTAGCTGTGGTGTGGACCACGATCCGTGTCCCCACTCGTGAAGTTAGGGCAGTGTACTCCAAGCTAGGGGCAGCCTTTGGCTTGGTCCCTTGGCCTTGATTTTATAACCCTCATTTCAACTCTAGATTGTCTTCTAATCTACGGGGAGTCATTTTATGATTTTTACCCTTACGTTTAGGCTCTAGTTTAACCTACTATTTTTTGGAGTCTTACATTATCTCCCCCTTGGGAACATTCGTCCTCGAATGACGATTTAGACACCTTACGAATATAAAGACTCAAGACTAGCAGCCATCATGCATGTAACATCAAAATATGGCACAATACAAAGGAGGAAACATCAACTCTATCTCAAGACATAAACAATGCAACACAAGGAAGTAGGAGCTACATCCACAACCCATTATACACAAAACTCATCATTTCATATAATCATATGGTGAACTACCTTCTCGAACTAGAAGCAAGCTCAACGCAACACTACGGAGCTAATATGCCATTACATCAAAAGAATAACTAAGCATGTTCATCAACTCATCTCATGAAGTCAAATATGCAATCATTATACTAAAATGCAAAACATCATGAGGAACATATAATTCATGAAAACTCATTTTATACTAAAACATGAATTCTCACAAGAACATGCATATCATAAGGAAATCATAAAGAACAAATATAGCACACATGACTTCCCAAAACACCAAACTCAAGAGAGACTACTTACCTCAAGCTTGGGTAGGAGTAGAAGGAAAAATATAAGGATAACGGGACTTGATATCGGTCTCGTCCTCCCATGTATCACCCTCAACTAAATGATTCCTCCATAAAACCTTTACGGAAGCTAGTTCCTTTTTTCTCAACCTCTTAACTTGCCAGTTTAAAATTTCTACCGAAATCTCTTCATAAGAAAGACTCCTATCAACTCCCAAGTCCTCTAAAGGAATGATGGAAATCGGATCACAAATACACTCTTGAGCATAGAAGCATGAAATACCGGGTGAACCGGGGTCAACTCATTTGGCAACTCTAACTCATAAGCAACTTTCCCAACAATTTCAAGGTTTGATATGGGCCTACATACTAGGGACTAAGTTTCCCTTTCTTGCAAAACCTCATCACACCCTTCATAGGTGAGATTTTCAAATAGACCCAATCATTAACTTCAAACTCTAGGTCCCTCCTTCTAACATCGGCATAAGACTTTTGCCGACTTTGGGCCGTCCTCAACCTCTGTCTAATGCGTCGGACCTTCTCAATTGCCTCATACACTAGTTCGGGACCAATTAAAGAAATTTCACCCACTTCAAACCACCCAAACGGATATCTACACCTCCTACCATACAATGCTTTGAAGGGAGCCATGGCAATACTTGAGTGGTAACTATTGTTTTAGGAAAACTCTATCAACGGTAGATGGTCGTCCCAATTACCTTTGAAATCTATGACACATTCCCTCAACATATCCTCTAAGGTTTGAATGGTAAGTTCTGCTTGACCATCCGTTTGAGGGTGAAATGCCGTGCTAAGCTTGACCTTAGTCCCAAGCCCTTTTTGGAATGCCTTCCAAAAGTGTGAAGTAAATTGAGTACCCCAATCCGAAATAATAGATAGAGGAACCCCATGCAACTTCATTACCTCCTTGATGTACAATTTGGGATAGTCTTCCAACGAAAATGAAACCTTGACGAGAATAAAGTGGGCGGATTTTGTCATTCTATCCACAATGACCCAAATAGAATCATGTTGCCTTCGAGTATGAGGCAAAACCACTATAAAATCCATATTCATATCTTTCCACTTCCAAGTGGAAATATATATATCTTGAGACAAGCCTCCCGGCCTTGGGTGCTCGGCCTTAACTTGTTGACAATTCAGACATTTGGCTACAAAACCCGTTATATCCTTCTTCATACCATTCCACCAATAGACTTCCCGTAGGTCACAGTACATCTTGGTGGCTCCCGGATGAATAAAATATCGCAAACCATGAACTTCTTCTAGAATTTGTTCTCTCAAGCCATCAACATTCGAAACACATAATCTACCTTGGTACCTACGCTCCATCTCCCCCTTGGGAGAAAGCCTCAACGGACTTGTTGAGTATCGATTATTTCAACTCCACTAACATGGGATCAAGGTCTTGATTGGACTTCATGTCCATTACAAAGGATAATTCGGAACCATTATGGAACATGACACCACCTTTGGTGGAATCCACTAGCTGGACACTTAATTGGGCCACCTATGTACATCACGAACTAACTCATTCTTCTCATCCTCTACATGGGCCACACTACCCATGGATAATCGACTTAGGTCATCCGCAACTACATTGGCTTTCCCAGGGTGGTAAAGGACACTCATGTCATAATCCTTCAAAAATTCTGACCACCTTTTTTGTCGGAGATTCAAATCTTTTTAGGTAAACACATATTGGAGATTCTTGTGATCGGTGAACACATCAACATGCACCCCATATAGATAATTTCTTTATATTTTCAAAGCAAAAACCATCGCTGGTAATTCAAGATCATGGGTAGGATAATTCTTCTCGTGGACCTTAAGTTGCCTTGAAGCATAGGCAATCACCTGACCATGTTGCATGATCACACATCCCAAACCCACTCTAAAGGCGTCATAATAAACAACAAAACCATCGGTACCCTCCGGTAAGGTCAACAGTAGAGCAGAAGTAAGTCTATCTTTCAACTCTTGGAAGCTTTTCTCATAAGCCTCTGACCACACAAACTTAGCTTTCTTTTGAGTCAAAGCCGTCAGCGGAGAAGCAATGGAGGAAAAACCCTTAACAAACCTCCTATAGTAACTGGCCAAACCTAAAAACCTTCTAATATGGGTAGGAGTTAGAGGTCTTGGCTAACCTTTGACTGCATCTGTCTTCTTAGGATCTACCTTAATACCCCTGCTCGACACAATATGACTAAGGAAGGCTATGGACCTTAGACAAAACTCACATTTACTAAACTTCACATATAATTGGTGGTCTTTAAGAGCTTGCAATACAATCCTCAAATGGTTCATGTGCTCATTTTCACTCCTTGAGTAGATCAAAATGTTATCAATAAAAACGATTACAAACATATCAAGGTAGTATCTAAATACTCTATTCATTAGGTCCATGAATGCCACTGGGGCATTTGTCAACCCAAATGACATAACCACAAATTCATAGTGACTATATCGGGTCGTAAAGGCTGTCTTAGGAATGTCAACACCTCTCACCCTTAGTTGATGGTAACCTAAACGAAGATCTATTTTGTAGAAATAGTTAGCCCCTTGAAGTTGGTCAAACAAGTCGTCAATTCTAGGTAGGGGATACTTTGTCTTTATGGTCACTTTGTTCAATTGGCAATAGTCAATAAACATTCTAAGAGACTCATTCTTCTTTCTAACAAACAATACCGGAGTACCCCAAGGAGAGATACTTGGTTGAATAAAACCCTTGTCTAGCAAGTCCTTGAGTTGCTCCTTCAACTCCTTCAATTTGGTCAGAGCTATTCTATAAGGAGGAATGGAGATAGGTTGCGTATCCAACAAGAGATCAATGCCAAAATGTATTTCCCTTTTGGGAGAAATGTCAGCAAGTCATCGGGAAAGACTTTCGAAAACTGACTCACCACGAGGACCGACTCTAAGGAAGGGGTTTTAGACTCAACATTCATATCCCTAACAATATGGTAAATACACCCCTTGGAGATCATTTTCCTAGCTTTGAGACAAGAAACAATTGACCTCTAGGGATAGAATTTCCCCCTTTCCACTCTAAAGTAGACTCATTTGAAAATTGAAACTTTACTACCCGAGTCCTAAAATTAATAGAGGCATAACATGCATGCAACCAATCCATACCCAAAATCACATCAAAGTCTAACATGTATAACTCCACTAAATCCACCAAGGTAACTTTATGGGACAAAGAAATAGGACAACTCCTATAGACTCTTTTTGCCACCACCAAGTCACCAACCGGGGTAGACACCAAAAAAGGTTCTATTAACACTTGTGGGAATATTTCAAACTTCATAGCCATAAATGGTGTAACAAATGACAAAGTGACACCAGGGTCTAAAAATGCACATATATCAATAGAAAAGACTTGTAACATACTAGTCACAACATTCGGGGAGCTCTTTTGGTAACCTCGGGATTGAAGAGCATAGAAGAGGTTTTTCTTGAGAGCATCGAAATTTGAACCACTAGGAGGGACTTGCTTACCCTCTCTTCCTTGAGCCCTTAGCACGGACAATCTCTCATCATATGACCGCTCTTCCCACAACTATAGGAACCATCCGTGACAATTAGACACTTACCATCACGTTTCTTGCCACACTTGGAACAAGTAGGCCTCACTGTAGAAGATCCACCACTATTGCCTCCCTGCGGCTTAGGGTTAGACACCCTATCTTTGTTGGCCCTTGGAGCACTTGAGGAGCCCTGGTTGGAGAACCTTCTCTTAAACCTTGGTCTACTTTGAGCTAGGATTTACCTTTGGAAGAATTCCCATCATCGGTCATTGTTCTTTTCACTTCCCTATGCACTTGCTTGAGCTTTTGTTACTCAATTTGTTCGGCATGAACCATAAGATGTGAAATATTCATACTTGGGATGAGCATTGCCAAATGACATTCATTGACTACCAAGTCGGATATGCCCATAACAAATTTTTTCATCTTGGCCCTAGAGTCCGCCACCAAGGTTGGAGCATATTTAGACAATTGGGTGAACTTAAGGCCATACTCCTTCACACTCATACCTCCTTGGCGAAGGTTGATGAATTCTTGCATCTTTTGTTCCCTCAACTCTAGGGGGAAGAACCTATCAAGAAAAATCGATTTGAACAATTCCCAATATACCGGGCCCGCTCCTATGGGTCTCTTACCCTTCCATTGCTCAAACCAAAGTTGAGCCACATCCTTCAATTGATAGGCGGCTAGTTCCGCCTTCTCTTGTAGAGACACTCCCATAGCATCAAGCATCTTATAGATCTCATCAATAAACCCTTTTGGGTCTTCTTCCACCTTGGAGCCATGGAACATAGGGGGATTCATCCTAGTAAAGTCTTTTATCCTAGAAGCTGTCGAACTCCCATTTGGATTAGCCGGAGCAACAACTTTCCTATTAGGTTGGGCCGTCATGGCTTGGGCTTGAGTTGTCACAGCTTGAGCTTGAGCCTTCATGGCTTGAGTCAACATTAGAAAAGCCAACCTAACTTTCACACCCGTCATAGCTGGGGGATCCACCGGAGCTTGATTCCCTTGAGAAGGAACTTGATTACCTTAGGGAGGAACTCCCTCATTCACATTCTCCTCTTCTATCCTTCTTGTGTTCGCCCTTCTTGTATTCATATCCTATAGACACAAGAGAAGGGTTAGGAAAAGGACTTCATAGAGTTAAAACTCTAAGGCATGACTAAAGAGTAGTAAAAAAAGTGAAATTTCCGAACCATCTTATAGCCTCTCATTCATAAATGTGGCGCGCTTCACACTCATAAACAAGACTCTACTAGACGTGTCTTATAAGACATCATCCTAGAATCATTCTAGACCTTGTGCTCTGATTACCAAGTTTGTCACGATCCAGGGGTAACCCCTAGAAGTAACACTATGTACATGACCCCAAAGGGGTATCATACAATCCTTTAGCATATCATAAACACAAGTAATAGAAATGATGCCTAATTAAAAAAATTTACAATTAAAGTCTTTTCATTTAAATCGAAATAGAAGTCTAGACCTTGTCTCATCAACCATCTAATACAATGAGAATCGATAGGGTCACAACCCTTTACAATAAAGTCTCAAAATAGAACACACGAAAGGAAAATAGAAAGAATAACATCTTCTCCTCAAACCATGAGGACACACCAAAGAAAGGAGAGAATCAATCCAAGCTTTCAATCTAGAAAAAGCAACTTCAACAACCGGAACCTACACTTATAGAAAAATGTAGAAAATATGGGTTAGCACAAAAATGTACTAAGTGTGGAAGCCATGCACTAAAATCCTTAAATCATGCAAAAAGGGACATTTTAGTTGAAACCATGCACTTTATTATTTTTAAGAGCCATAATGCACAATAGTGTAAATACATAGTCAAACCAATTCATAAGCAACCCTAAGCCATACTTGTGCAGTGCATAGACAAGATCCCATAATCCTATCTAAAGCTAAGTATCACTTTTAGGCCACAATCATCATACATATCATAACTTATCCTCATCCATAGCCAATACTCATAAAGAATGAAACATTCATGTTCATTAACTTGAAATAAGGGAAACCACTCATAGCAACAATCCATATCATACATGCATAATTCATATATCTTCATAGCATAAGGAAACCACACTATAACCCCTTTTCAAATCCTACTTTTGTAATGCATAAGTGAAGTCCCATACCCCCACTCACACTAAGTAGAACTCCTTGAGAAGTCATAAGTATAGTTCATCTTCATGTTCTTGTCATAATCATATTTTTGTCATGTAGGGAAATATAACCTTAACCAACATAGACCATGTGAGCTACATGGAATCTGGTGTCATGCACCCACACCAAAAAGAGGTGTCCTACTTGCCTAAGGTAGAACTATATATATTAGCTTTTAGGTGGATCCACTAGCTAAAGACCTATTTGGGCAGATAGTTATGGGATAGGGAGATTGCTTCTAGAAACCCGGACTACTAACGTAGAGGTTTCCATCTCATATTTCTATCCACTTGGTACTAAGCATAATTCCCTTTAAACTCATGTTAAGTCTTTACTTAAGTTCATGTTCATGAAAGAATGCCCTTGCACTCAAACCAACATGGTATCATGATAGCTCATAGATTCATTAGGTGAGAATGGTCTTTTAACCTCAGAATCATTACTATGTTAGTAAACCTTTCACATCATGTTCATAGTGTGTTCATGAGAATAGCCTTTCAATCAACACAACAACATTATCATATTCATAGACATTTCATGCATAGTCATGTGTAAGGGTATGGTGAGAATGATCTTGTAACAACACCACAATTACACAATAGTCATAGTATCTTCCCTTTCTAAGTGAATCATAAGCTCATACACAATTCCCATCAATATGTACAAACCCTCATAATTTGCCCTTCAAGGCTATGAATCAAACTCAATCCAAACATCTAGAATTTCTACATTAGATAGGGGGATATAATGATATAATAACTCAATCAATATAAACATATTTAATTGACCTGCTTCTATAATCAATCAACCCACATCATGAATTCACAATTTACCAATATGGGGGATTCATGGGTTCTTGGGAGGATTCTATCATAAATTAAAAATTTATCATCAATTCAATCATAATCAACCATAATCAACCATAAATAAACAATTGAAAATATTTCGAAAGAGAACCCGTGACTTAGATTGAAACCCTAGGTTTTGGGGAAATTGGAAGCTTTGAAATCATGTTTTGAAGGGACTCTATGGGTGAAAGCTACCCATATATGAAAATCCACCATACCTTGATTAAGGATCTCCAAGAAATTTGAGGAAGAAACCTTGAATTTGCGAAACCCTAGCTCCAAGTCTACTCTTCTTCTTCTTCTTTGGGTTTTAGAGAGAGAAATATTGTAAGGATGATGAAGTTTTAGGTTGATTTGGGTGTTTGAGTATAATGACTTAGTTTGGGGGATTTTGACTTAAAAACAACTTATATAGTACCCCTAAAAAAACCCAAAACGACCCCACTTTTATTGGACTAAAAAGGAAATGACGTAACTAACCTTCATTAATTGATCCCGTCCAGGCACCACGATCTACCTTCATGAGTCGTGGTGAGGACCACGACCCGTGGTCCCCTCGTGAAGGTTGGGGCAGTAGCTACTTAAATGGGGCACAAGGCTTACAAGCCTAAGGTATTCCCATGAGAGGCTCCACGAGCCGTGGTCCCTCTTGTGGTCCTTGAGGCATTAGCCATGCCATTTGGGACCCCTAGTTCAAATGCTCAAGGCATGTTCACGTGGGGCTCCATGAGTCGTGGTCCCTCTCGTGAAGTTGAGGCAGTATCTAGGCCATTTGGTGGCCACTCTACCATGGCCAAGGCAAGTCCACGAGCCACTTTCATGAGACTGGGTGTGGACCACGATCCGTGGTCCCACTTTTGAGGTTGGGGCAGTATGCTCCAAGCTTGGGGTAGCCTTGGCCTTTGGCTTTGGTTTGGCCCTTTGGCCTTGACCTTATAACCCTCATTTCAACTCTAGATTCTCTTCTAATCTAATGGGAGTCATTTTATGATTTTTACCCTTATGTTTAGGCTTTAGTTTAACCTACTATTTTCCAGAGTGTTACAGAGGAATAGGCCGGTAGGAGCGGGTCCCATAGATTGGGAGGTGTTCAAGAAAGCATTCCTTGATAGGTTCTTTCCCCAAGAGAGGAGGGAAGCTAAGGTGGAATAATTTTTCAACCTTCGTCAAGGAGGTATGAGTGTTCAAGAATATTATCTAAAGTTTACCGAATGTCCAAGTATGCTCCGGCTATGGTGGCGGATCCAAGGGATGAGATGAGTAGGTATGTAATGGGCATATCCAAGGTGGTAAGAAAAAAATGTCATACAACAATGTTCCTTCATGCTATGGATATCTCACGTCTTATGGTGTATGCCCAACAAATAGAGGATGAGAAACTCCAAGGCAACAATAAGGAGGTAAAAAGAGCTAGAACCGGTGATGGAAATTTCTCCAATGCTAAGTCCGATGGACAAGGTCGACAAAGGTTTAAGCAAAGATTCTCCAATCAAGGCTCCTATAGTATTCCAAGGGTCGACAAGGATAGGGATTCCAACCTTAAACCTCAAGGAGGTAATGGTGGTAGTTCGTATGTTGCTAGACCTAATTGTGCAAAATGTGGTAGAAAACATGAAAGCAATTGCTTAGTTGGCTCGGATGGGTGCTATGGGTGTGGAAAGAGTGTCCATAAAATGAGAGATTGCCCGGTACTCATGGCCAAGGGGAGATAAGGCAAACAAACTCCTCCAAGCGATTCCAACACCAATGCCAAAAAGCAAAACCACTTTTATACTCCTCAATCTAGAGGTGACCAAGAGAGCTCCCTGGATGTGGTGACCGTTATGTTACAAGTCTTTTATATTAATGTATATGCTTTGTTAGATCCCGATGCCACTTTGTCCTTTGTTACACCTCTTGTAGCTATGAAGTTCGAAATACTCCCTAAAGTGTTAGTAGAGCATTTTTCGGTGTCTACCTCAGTTGGTGACTCGGTAGTGGAAAAAAGAGTCTATAGAAGTTATCCTATTTCCTTGTCTCACAAAGTTACTTTGGTGGATTTGGTAGAGTTAGACATGCTAGATTTTGATTTCATTTTGGGTATGGATTGGTTGCATGCATGCTATGCCTCTATAGATTGTAGTCCTTGGGTGGTTAAATTTCAATTCCCAAATGAGTCTATTTTAGAATGGAAATGGGGGAATTCTATCCCTGGAAGTCAATTTTTTTCTTGTCTCAAAGCTAGGAAAATGATCTCCAGAAGGTGTATTTACCATCTTGTTAGAGTGATGAATGTTGAGTCCGAAGCCCTTTCTCTAGAGTCAGTCCCCGTGGTGAATGAATTTCTAGACGTCTTTTTCGATGACTTGCTCGGCATTCCTCCTGAGCTGGAAATAGATTTTGGCATTGACCTTTTGCCGGTATGCAATATATCTCCATCTGTCTTTATAGAATAGCTTCAGACGAGTTGAAAGAATTGAAAGAAAACCTCAAGGATTTGCTAGATATCGGACCGAGTATCTCTCCATAGGGTGCTCTGGTGTTGTTTGTTAGAAAGAAGGATGGGTCTCTTAGAATTCCTTGTGATGTCATTTGCTTAACTAATGCTCGGGCGGCATTCATGGAACTAATGAATAGGGTGTTTAGAAACAACCTTGATACGTTTGTGATTGTATTTATCGATTATATTTTGATCTATTCAAGGAGTGAGAATAATTATATGGACCATTTGTGGATTGTATTGCAAGTCCTTAAAGACCCCAAATTATATGCGAAGTTTAGAAAATGTGAGTTTTGTTGAGATCGGTAGCCTTCCTTGGTCATATTATGTCGAGCAAGGGTATTGAGGTAGATCCTAAGAAGACGGATGCGGTCAAGAGTTGGCCTATACCTCTAACTCCTTCCGATATCAGAAGCTTTTTGGGTTTGGCCAGTTACTATAAGAGGTTTGTTGAGGGGGTTTCCTCCATTGCTTCTCCGTTAACAACTTTAACTCATAAGAAAGCTAAGTTTGAGTGGTCGGAGGCTTGTGAGAAAAGCTTCCAAGAGTTGAAGCATAGACTTACTACCACTCCAGTGTTGACCTTACCGGAGGGTACAAATGGTTTTGTTGTATATTGTGACACCTCTAGAGTGGGTTTGGGATGTATCCTCATGCAAAACAGTAAAGTGATTGCCTATGCTTCAAGGCTACTTATGATACATGAGAAGAATTATCCGACCCATGATCTTGAATTAGCGGCGGTAGTGTTTGCTTTGAAAATATGGAGACATTACTTGTATGGGGTCTATGTGGATGTTTTCACCAATCACAAGAGCCTTCAATATGTGTTTAGTCAAAAGGACTTGAATCTCCGACAAAGAAGGTGGTTGGAACTTTTTAAGGATTATGAGAAGAGCATCCTTTACCACCCCGACAAAGCTAATGTTGTAGTGGATGCACTTAGTAGATTGTCCATGGGTATTGTGGCTCACATAGGGGACAAAAAGAAAGAGTTGGTTCGTGATGTGCATAGGTTGGCTCGGTTAGTTGTTCAACTAGTGGATTCCTCCAAGGGCGGTTTCACGGTTCATAACGGCTCCGAATATTCCTTTGTGGTTGATGTGAAGTCTAAACAAGACCTTGATCCTATATTAGTTGAGTTGAAAGAATTAGTACTCAAGAAGTCCGTTAAGGCTTTCTCCCAAGGGGGGGATGGGGTACTTAGGTACCAAGGTTGGTTATATGTTTCGGATGTTGATCGATTGAGGGAGAAAATTTTAGAAGAGGCTCATGGTTCTAGATATTCTATTCATCCGAAAGCCACCAAGATGTACCGTAATGTATGAGAGATCTATTGGTGGAATGGTATACAAAAGGATATTGCAGAATTTGTATCCAAATGTCCTAATTGTCAACAAGTTAAGGTTGAGCACCGAAGGTCGGGAACTTTTTGCAAGATATACTAATTCCCACTTGGAATTATATTGTGGGTTTGCCTCACACTCGAAGACAACATGATTCTATTGGGGTCATTGTTGATAGGATGACAAAATCATCCCACTTTATTCCCATCAAGGTTTCTCTTTCGGCGGAAGACTATGCTAAATTATATATAAGGGAGATAGTGAAGTTACATGGAGTTCCTTTATCTATTATTTCGTATCGGGGTACTCAATTTACTTCACACTTTTGAAAGTCATTCCAAAAAGGGCTTGGTATTAAGGGGAAGCTTAACACCGCTTTCCACCCTCAAATGGATGGTCAAGCGTAACGCACCATTCAAACTTTAGAGGACATGTTGAGGGAGTGTGTTATAGATTTTAAAGGTAATTGGGATGACCACTAGCCATTAATAGAGTTTGCCTACAATAATAGTCACCACTTAAGTATCAGTATGGCTCCTTTTGAAGCTTTGTATGGTAGGAGATGTAGGTCTCCGATTGGTTGATTTGAGGTAGGTGATATTCCTCTTATTGGTCTCAAGTCAGTTTATGAAGCTATTGAGAAAGTTTGGCTCATTATAGAGAGGTTGAGGATGACTCAAAATAGGCAAAAGTCTTATGGCGATGTGAGGAGAAGGGACCTAGAATTTGAAGTTGGTGATTGGGTCTATTTGAAAATCTCCCTATGAAGGGAGTGATGAGGTTTGTCAAGAAAGGGATACTTAGTCCCCAGTATGTAGGCCCATATCAAATTTTGAAGCATATTGGGAAAGTTGCCTATGAGTTGGACTTGCCAAATGAATTGGCCCCGGTATTTCATGTTTCTATGCTTGAAAAGTGTATTGGGGACCCGGTGTCCATTATTCCTCTAGAATGGTTGGGAGTTGATGAAAGCCTTTCCTTTGAAGAGGTTCCAGTACAAATCCTTGATCAGCAAGTCAAGAGGTTGAGAAACAAAGAAGTAGCTTCCGTGAAGGTTTTATGGAGAAATCATTTAGTTGAGGATGTTACTTGGGAGACCGAGGCCGATATGAAGTCCCGATATCCTCATCTCTTTCCTTCTACTCCTAATCAAGCTTGAGGTAAGTAGCTCCTCTTGAGTTTTAGTGTTTTGGGAATCATATGTGTTATATGACCTTTTCCATGATTTCCTTATGTTATGCATTTTCTTGATGAAATTCATGTTTAGTAAGAAAATGAGTTTTCATGATTTATGTTCCTCATGTTGTTGTGCATTTAGTATGAGTAGCCTATTTTAATTCATGAGGTGTGTTGATGAACATGCTTTAGTATGCTTTTGAGAGTATGATGTTGTGTTGAGCATTATTTTAGTTGGAGAAGGTATTTCCTCCTATGAATACGAGAAATAGTGAGTTTAATGCATATTGGGTTGTTAGATGTAGTTCCTACTCTCTTGTATGGCATTGATTAAGTTTTGAGATGGAGTTGATGTTTCCTCCTTTGAATTGTGCGTTATTTTGATGTTTCATGCATGATGGGCTGCTACTCTTGAGTCTTTAAATCCGTAAGGTGTCTAGATCATCTTTCGAGGACAAATGTTCCCAAGGGGAAGATAATGTAAGATTTTGGAAACTAGTAGCCTAAACTAGAGCCTAACACAAGAATTAGAGCCGTAAATAACTCCCGGTACTTAAAATAAATGTTTTTGGGTTAAGGTGTCAAGGTATGACTCCCCAAGAACCAACTAAGGATCCTTGAGGAGGACCCTAAAATCCCCCTCAAAACTGCCCAAAAACCAGTCACCCACGGAGGGACCTACGCCCCGTAGGGTAGTCTACGCTCCATGGGAGGAGGGCGTGGGTCAAGGGCTGGGATGAGGGGCTGCAGAACCCCTAACCACGGACCTGCAGGATGCCACATGAGTCCACTCACGGACCGTGGGTCTTGGTCCGTAGGTCTCACCTAAAACTGCCATTTGGTAGTTAAGTCTAGAGGTCTTTTGGGGATTTCCTTTTTAATTAGTGGTTAGGTGGTGTCGATTTAAGCCTATTTTAATCACCTATATCAGTATTTTTCCCACCTAAACTAACCTATCTAAGATCATAATTCCAAAATCCCCAAATCAAAACCAAATCCTCTTCAAAATCTTCTCTCTAGAACCCCAAGGATGAAGAAGAAGAAAATCAAGTTAGGGCACAAGAAGGAGGATTTTTCACACGAATTTGCTGGATTTCTTCACCTAAGGTATGGTAGTCTTTGATTCATGAATAGCTTTCATGGATTGAATCCTCAAACTCTCAATTTCAAAATTAAAAATTCCCTAAATACTAGGGGTTTCACTCCAAGTCATGGATTCTTTCTACAAAAGTTTTTAATTATTTAGTTATCATATATTATGATTGGATTGTTGATTATTATGGTTTTAATGAGAAAATCTCCCATGAATCCATGAAACCCCCATAACCCTAACTTATGACTTTGTGATGTGGGTGAATTGTAGTATGGTGAATACTATCAAATAGTACTTGTAGTAGTTTAGTTATTTGAATCATGTTACCATCCATGTCTAATGTAGTAATTCTAGGTATGTTGGGTTAATGTGATCTATAGTCCTTGAAGGGCAAAGCATGAAAATTAGCTATGTGTGTGAGACTTGTGTATATACATTTAGATCACTTTGAGAGTAAGGTGAATATACTATGGTCTAATTATTGTGTTGAATGGATGATTATCCTCATGTACACACTTAGGTATGAATATCATACAATGTGAAAGGTTTGTCACATGTAGAGATTCTAATTAAGGTTGGAAGACTAGTCTCAGATATTGAATCTAGGAGGTTTAGCATGAGTTTGTTGGATTGAATGTGAAGACACTCTTCCATAATTATCAATTTAAGTCAAGACTTAATATGAACTCAATGGGAATAATGCTTAGCACCGAGTGGATAGTGATATGAGATGGAAGCCTTCACGACAGTAGAGGCCGGATTTCTAGGAACAATCTCTTGGGATGAAATCCCTCATGTTAGTAGAGGTCGGGTTTTTCTAGTAGAAATCCCCTTATCCTATAAACTATGTTCCCTCATAGGTCTTTAGCTAGTGGATCCACCTAAGCTAATAGTTTGGTTCTACCTTAGGCAAGTAGGACAACCCTTTTTCGGTGTGGGGTAGACACCAGATTCCATGATTATGCTCTCATGGTCTATGTCGGTTAAAGCTAATCCCGCTATGATAAATGAACTAGAATATGAGTTATGTACTGTAGTTACTCAATAAGTTTTCCTTAGTGTAGGTAGGATTATGGGATCTTATTCATACATTTCACAAGGATGCTTTTAGGGTATTTATGGTAGTTTCCATTATGATATGATGATCAATATGTTGAATATACTTGTGTCTTATGATTTTGCACTTATTTTCATGATGATTCTAAAACTTGGTAAAGTGCATAGTTTTCAACTAAAATGTCCCTTTTTAGCACGTTTTAAGGTTTTCATGCATGACTATCATACTTAGTGCATTTTTGTACTAACCCATATTGCTTCTACATTTTCCCACAAAGTGTAGGTTCTGGTGTTTGAGGTGATCTTCCTTTGATACAAGCTTGGATCGACTATTCTTCTAGCTTGTGGTGAGTCCTCATGGATCCGAGGACGAGTGATATCTTATTGTTCCTTTTCTTTCACTGTATTAGACTTTCGAATTTCTATTGTAAGGGCTGTGACCCTATTTGAAACTTCGATTGTAATAGATGGCTAAATGAGACAATGTATAAACTTCTGCTTTGCTTTTATGAAAACTTCTTAAGACTTGAAATATGTTTTATTCTTTATTGTTCTTTACTTATGTGATGATATGCTAAGTGGCTTACATGGTGCCTTTAGGGGCATTGTGTGCCTTGTTACGTCTAGGGTGTACCCTTGGGTCGTGACACTTCCGCATTAGTTCATCTTTTTATATATATGTTCAGTTTACTTATAATATGCCGTCTTGAGGGTTTGCTTGGGGTCACTCGTGATCCTAGGTCCCTTTTTTACGTTAGGGGTAGCTTCGGGGCGTGACATAATTCAGCCATTTCTTACCAGTTAGATTACTTTTTCAGCAAAAGATTATGCCAAGTTATATATTTGAGAGGTAATCAGATTGCATGGAGTTCTGGTGTCCATCATTTCAAATAGAGGTATGTAATTCACCGCATAATTTTTGAAGTCTTTCCAAAAGGGTTTGGGTTCAAAGGTGAACCTTAGTACTGTTTTTCATCCTTAGACTGATGGTCAAGTAGAGTGTATGATTTAGACTTTAGTGGATATGTTGAGGGAGTGTGTGATAGATTTAAAGGGTAGTAGGGATGCTCGCTTACATTTAATAGATTTTTCTTAGAATAACAATTATCACTCTAGCATCCAAATGGCTCCTTTTTAGGCTCTTTATGGGAGAAGATGTAGATCTCCTATTGGATAGTTTGAGGTTGGTAAGGCTGGGTTAATAGGACAATACTTGGTTCATCAAGCTATTGAGAAAGTGAAGACTATTCAAAAAAGGTTGAAAACAATGTAGAGTCGCCAGAAATCCTATAATGATGTTAGGAGAAGATGCTTAGAGTTTGAGGTGGATGATCGGGTGTATTTGAAGGTTTCACCCATAAAGGATGTCATGAGGTTTGTTAAGAATGGGAAACTCAGTCCCCGATATATTGGTCCTAATAGGATATCCAAGAGGATTGGGAATGTAGCCTACGAGTAGGAGCTACTGTCAGAGTTAGCAGCAGTCCATCCAGTATTCCATATTTCAATGTTCAAGAAGTGTATGAGTGATCCTTCACTTATCATACTTACTGAGGATATTGTATTAAGGATAGCCTACCTTATGGGGATATACCCGTTGAGATACTTGATCGTCAGGTTCACAAGTTGAGAATCAAGGAGGTAGTATCATCTTATGGAGGAATCAATTTGTTGAGGAAGCTACTTGGGAGGCTGAGGAGGATATGAAGAAGAGATACCCACACCTCTTTGCTTCCAGAGAAGCTTCAAACCAAGGTACTAATCCTTTTCTTGGTACTTTTTAAGTTGAAATGTTATGTTACTTTGCATATTGAGTTTTTAAGTTGGGTGTTAGATGTACCACCCTTAGTTCTACTTTAGAGTGATCTCATTTGAAGACAAATGTTCTCAAGGGAAAGATGTTGTAACATCCCGCCTTTAAAAGAGCTAAGCTGGAAATAGCTAAATTGAGAATTTTGCAAGTTATGCTTAAGTTGTGAGTTTTGGGTCAACCTCAAACGACCATAACTTTCAGTACATGATAAGTTAGGTATCCCATAAGATATCAAATGAAATTTCTTTAAATCCTCTTTTCAATTCCATCAAGTTTGCTAAGTTTCGAGTTCAGATGAGGGAAATATGCCCGTTTGAAGTCTATCTATCCAGTTAAGGAAAGCTACCCGAATTAGTGAGGGGTATTTTGGTCTCTTCCTTACCCCAGTAACATAAAACGTTTTTTGTACTTATTTTGTGGTCAAATATTATTTGGGTCAATTTAAGAATCCTAAATTACGCTTAGGGTTTTAGAAGAGAGTTCAAGAAGAGGAAAAGAGGAGAAAAAGGAAGAACGAACAAAATCTCTTGCAAATCGAGGATTTGTTTTGCCAAATCGAGGTATGTAAGTTTTCATAGTGTTGAGTTCATTCTCCCACACACTAATCATGATTTACATAGTTGAATTTCATCCATAAGATTGGGAATATTGAGTTCTTGATGAATTCTTGATGAATTTCTTGAAGTTTCTATTTCATTCTTTGATATGAGGTTTCGTTGAGTTCTTGTGATGAGGATCATGTTTTTAAGTATTTTTCTTGAGTAATATAGAGTGTATTTTGTTGTAATTATGTTGGGTCTAAGAATCCATAAGAGTTTGAAGGGAATCGTTCGATTATAGAGGAGTTGGACATGAAATTGAAGCAAATTCATCAAAAAAAAAACTGGACATGCGAGTGGGATGTTGCGCCACTCAGTGCGCCCCAACTAGTGTTTTTTAGGGTGGGGCCTAGTGCACCATGCCACTCAATGCGCCTAACCCACCTTCAGTAGTTCAGGGGCTAGCACCCTGTACCACTCAGTGCGCCAAGGTCGCCAGGTCCCGTACCCTACTGACCTTCTTTTTGTGTGAGTTCCCTCGAATCGTACCTATATTTTCTAATTGATATCCACACTCTAAACTAAATTTAAACATCAAGAGATCATTCATAACATGAATCATAACCCTTGAATTCATAATTCAAATTCACGGTAGAGTTAAGAGTAAAGTCTTGAGAGTTCTTTCAAGTCATTTTTAGAAGTCTTTTACAATCTTTTAAAACTTATTTTATGACTTGAGTACTTGATTTTGAGGATGAGGAGAGTTGAGTTTCATTTTTCAAAATTAATATGTGGGATTTAAGTATTCCCAAGAGTAAATGTTTTTACATTTAAAATGTGGAGAAACTCCGATTTCCAAGGGAGTTCACGAGGAGTTTTGAGTACTATCTCTTTTAAGAGAAATTTTTTTTGAGTAATAATCTCAAAGTTGAGGATGAGGAAATGTTTTTGAACATATGAGCTAAGTTATATTTTGGGAGTAGTATTGAGCACCGATATGGGGACGAGTTGAGATAACTCAAAGTCCTCATAAACAATGTAGCCCACATGGGTAGAACAAATCATACTTTTTAGATGATTCCTTATTGATTTTTAAGCATATCTTAGTAGATCCACTTAGTTGAGGAGTTCTATACCCTGGCAAGGTTTAGGACAGTTCTGACAGCATGAGCGAGACGTTGTATCATCACGTAGCTCATAGTAGTTCAAGCTTGCAGGTTATGTTCAGTGTTCCCTTACATGGTCGTTCATTCCATGTACTAACATCATTTGACCTGCATTTTTCATGATACAGATACGGGTAACCAGGATCATTAACTAGTGCTTCGTTGATCCAGTTGAGTTCCAAATTTTTCTTGGTGATCCTCCTTCCTTCCAAATGATTTCCATGTACTTTTCATTTTAGTTAGGATGTGGTGGGTCTTGTATCGACTTCCATCATAGCTATTAGAGGCTTCATATATAGATAAAAAGTAATAGTTCATGAGTCTTTCCCATTTCTTTGTTAAATGCTTAAAAGACTTGAGTTGACTTTTTCGAGCTAGTTGAATATTCTATTATATTCTAAGTTTATTGTTTGAGACATTTGAGTTAAAGTTGTGATTTTGAGTTTATCTTATGTCGAGTAAGTCTTCCTTTAAGAGTTGAGCCAGACCAAGGGTTCGCTTGGGGCTAGAAATGGTTCTCGAGTGCTGGCCACGTCCCGGGTGTAGGCTTGGGGCGTGACATATTTGATGTAACATCTCACAATTTGAAATAGCTAGGAAGAAGCTAAGAATTGGAAATAGTTATTTTTGGAAATAATGAAAATCTGGAAATTTGTTTAAGTTAGGAAAAGTTGAGTTTTGGCCTACTTCAAACGGCCATAACTTCTAGCTCAAGATGACTTAGAGGTATTTCCAGATATGGTAGGAAAGATCTTCCCAACGCTGCTGAGTTTGCACAATTCCGAGTTTGTATTAGTGAGTTATTCCCTTTGGAAGTTGGGCTGCTGGAATTAGGAAAGTCCAAATCTGAATTTTGGAAGGGTAATTTAGTCTTTTCCATACCTAATTATTCTAATTATTTTTTAGGAATTTAAATGGGGTAAAGTCTGATTTTAGTTAGTTTTAGAAAAGTGAATTTCACGCTAGGGCTTAGAGAAAGGAGAAAAGAGGAGAAAGGAGAAGAACGTTCAAGAATCGTTCAGTATTCATCGAGATTAGCTTGTGGATTTCGTCGGGGTGATCCCTACAAGATATGTGAGATCACATAGCATTGGGTTAGTTCACCCATGCACGTATCATGATTTATTTCACCGAATTTAATTTCTTGAAATCTTAGAAATTGAATACTTGATGAGTTTGTTGAAGTTCTATTAAATTCATGATTCGTTGAAATCATTGAGGAGTTGTTTTATCAGAATCCATGAATTTAGGTTTGATTTTGAGTAGAATCTGATGTACTTTGAGCATATCATCGATTCTAAGTGTTTAGGGAAAGAACCCATGGAGTTTAGAGGGTTTAGAGCTGGAAAACGAAGAGGAAATTTTGTCGGTCGAAATTTGACAGTGCCTCTGCGTCGCGGAGCAAGTCCCCAATTTTAGGAAAAGTTGTTTCGCACCGCAGAGTGTTCACGGACCGTTCTTCCTCAAAAGTTATTTTCGAAACCAAAAATTAAATGCTTCTCCTCGTCGCGGACCAACCCTAAAAAAGTGATTTCTTGATATTTTCTCATGTTTTGCCATCTAAAATCATTCCTAAACATCATGAGATCTTTCCAATCACAAATCACAATCCTTGAATTCATAATTCAATTCAAGGACCAGGTAAGAGTCAAGTCAATAGCAGTTAAGGTCAAAATCAAGAGAAGTTCTTAAAGTTTTCAAAAAGTCTTGTGCAAACGTTTTAACTTTGTTTTAAGACTTAAGTTTTCAGTTCAATAAAGAGTAAAGTTGAAGTTCATTTCTTCAAAAGTATATGGGGAATATGTATTCCCAAAGGGTTTAAAATGTTTTCGCATTTAAACAAAAAAGGAAACCTCGATTTCCAAGGAGCCTTCAGGCTAGTTTTTAGAAAAGAGTAATCACTTTCTAAATGAAGCAAGAGAGGAAACTTTGATTTCCAAGATAGCCTTTGAGCTAAGTTTTTGAGCACTAATCTCAAATCACAGAAAGAAGTATGGTTTTAAACATAAGAGCTAATATTATATTTTTGGGAGTAGTACTGAGCACCGATATGGGGGAGAGTTCAGACAACTCACAGCCCCCATAAACCATGTAGCCATCATGGGTAGAAAAGGTTCATACTTTTTAGATGATTCCTTTAGTGCTTTTTAGCATAGACTAGTGGATCCACTTAGTGAGTTAGGTTCTATACCCCCAGCAAGGTATAGGACGATCCTTGGCAGCGTGAGGTAAAACACTGTATCAACACTATTGCTCTTAAGTGATAGTTGTCAGTTAGAGAAACTCCCACAGCAGTATTTTGTATTTTTGGATACATTAGAGATATTTATATTTTCATATAGAAACAGAGTTCATATTGTATCTTTGTATACATACAAAGTTATTATTGTATTTCTAAATACACAGAGATGAAAACCATGTTTTAAAGTATTTCTTTATACTGCATTTATTTCTAAGTGTTTCTTTCAGAATTTTTTTCAAGATTAAGTTATGTTTAGCATTCCAACTCGCATACTCGTACATTCAATGTACTGATGCCAGTTGGCCTGGATCATCTTATGATGCAGACACAGGTAACCAGGATTAGCATCCAGTGCATCGTTGATCCAGTTGAGCTTCAAAGTTGTTGGTGAGCCTCCTTGATTTCGGAGGATCCCCTTTTTAATTACTTTACCATTTTAGTTCATTAGGATGTTGGGGGTCTTGTCCCGACATCCATATCAGTTATTAGAGGCTTCATAGATAGACAGTCAGTTTGTTCATTTGTCTTTGCTTTGTTATTGTCTTATGTTCAGAATTGAGTTGCTACTTTGGCAATAGAGCCCAGTCTTTTGCAGTTGCTCCACTAGATAGAGTTGCATCTAGATGAACTACTTCAAGGGCAGTCGAGGAAGGAAATCGTCTTTATGCTATCGCTAGTTGTCGAGAGCAAGAGGATTCGCCAGATGTTGTCACTAGTATGATCCAAGTCTTTAATTTTGTTGTTATTCCTGAACAACTTAGTGAACCCTTCAGTGTTTCTAAACATGATGGTGAGTCTATTCTAGTAGAAAAAGTCTATCGTGATTGTTTCGTTTTCGTCAATCATAAGAGTACCATGGCTGATTTAGTTGAGTTAGACATGGTAGATTTTGATGTCATTATAGGTATGGACTAGCTTCATTCCTGTTATGCATTAATAGATTGTAGAGCTCAATTAGTCAAGTTCCAGTTTCCAGTGAACCAGTTATAGAGTTGAAGAGCAGTTCAGCAGTGCCTAAGGGTCGTTTTATTTCATACTTTAAGGCGATAAATTTAGTTTATAAGGGGTGTGTCTATCACTTAGTCTGAGTTAATGACTCTAGTGTTGAGATACCTCCTATTCAGTCAGTTTCAGTAGTAAGAGAGTTTCTAGAAGTCTTTCCAGATGATCTCCCCGGAGTCCCCACTGAAAGAGAGCTAGACTTCGGTATAGACCTTCTTCCAGATACTCGTCCTATATCTATTCCTCCATATAGAATGGCACCAACAGAGTTGAAAGAGCTTAAAGAGCAGTTAAATGATCTCTTAGTCGAGGAAGGAAATCGTCTTTATGCTATCGCTAGTTGTCGAGAGCAAGAGGATTCGCCAGATGTTTTCACTAGTATGATCCAAGTCTTTAATTTTGTTGTTATTCCTGAACAACTTAGTGAACCCTTCAGTGTTTCTAAACATGATGGTGAGTCTATTCTAGTAGAAAGAGTCTATCGTGATTGTTTCGTTTTCGTCAATCATAAGAGTACCATGGCTGATTTAGTTGAGTTAGACATGGTAGATTTTGATGTCATTATAGGTATGGACTAGCTTCATTCCTGTTATGCATTAATAGATTGTAGAGCTCAATTAGTCAAGTTCCAGTTTCCAGTAAACTAGTTATAGAGTTGAAGAGCAGTTCAGCAGTGCCTAAGGGTCGTTTTATTTCATACTTTAAGGCGATAAATTTAGTTTATAAGGGGTGTGTCTATCACTTAGTCTGAGTTAATGACTCTAGTGTTGAGATACCTCCTATTCAGTCAGTTTCAGTAGTAAGAGAGTTTCTAGAAGTCTTTCCAGATGATCTCCCCGGAGTCCCCACTGAAAGAGAGCTAGACTTCGGTATAGACCTTCTTCCAGATACTCATCCTATATCTATTCCTCCATATAGAATGGCACCAATAGAGTTGAAAGAGCTTAAAGAGTAGTTAAATGATCTTTTAGATAAGGACTTTATTCGACCAAGTGTCTCACCTTGGGGCGCTTCGATCTTATTTGTGATAAAGAAAGATAGTTCCCTTAGGATGTGTATAGATTACTGCCAATTGAACAAGGTTACCATCAAAAACAAATATCCTCTCCCAAGGATTGATGATCTTTTCAATCAACTTCAGGGTGCCACTTGTTTCTCTAATATAGACCTCAGATCAGGCTACCATCAGTTGAGGGTAAGGGAATGTGATATTCCAAAAACAGCATTCAGGACCCGTTATGGTCATTATGAGTTTTTGGTCATGTCCTTTGGTTTGACCAATGCGCCTGCATCATTCATAGACCTTATAAGTAGAGTCTTCAAACCTTATTTAGATATGTTGTTATCTTCTTCATTGATGACATACTAATCTATTCAAGGAATGAAGAAAATCATGCTAGTCATCTCAAAATATTTCCCCAGACTTTAAAAGATAGAGAGTTGTGTGACAAGTTCTCTAAGTGTGAGTTTTGACTTGAATCTGTGTTATTCTTAGGCCACATCGTGTCTGGAGAGGAAATTAAAGTTGATACCCAAAAGATTAAGGCAGTACAAAATTGTAATAGACCCACCTCTCCAACTGATATTAGGAGTTTCTTGGATTTAGCTAGTTATTATAGAAGGTTCGTAGAGGGGTTCTCATCCGTTTTATCCCTTTTGACCAAATTGACTCAAAACATAGTTAAGTTTCAATGGTCTGAAGCTTGTGAGAAAAGCTTTCGGGAATTGAAAAAGATGTTAACTAATGCCCTAGTACTGACCTTACCAAAAGGTACGCAAGGATTTGTGGTGTATTTTGATGCATCTAGAGTTGGTTTGGGTTGTGTATTAATGCAGAATGGCAAGGTTATAACTTATGCCTCCAGACAGTTGAAAGTTCATGAGCAGAACTACCCAACCCATGATTTAGAATTGGCTGCTGTAGTATTTTCTTTGAAAATATGGCGCTATTATCTTTATGGTGTTCATGTGAATGTGTTCACCGATCACAAGAACCTTCAGTAACTGTTTACGCAAAAAGCACTCAATCTCAGACAGAGGAGGTGGTTAGAATTACTCAAGGATTATGACATGAGCATTCTTTACCACCCAGGTAAGGCTAATGTTGTTGTTGATGCCTTAGGCAGGTTGTGTATGGTAGTACCACCCATGTTGAGGAATAAAAGAGAGAGTTAGCAAAAGATGTGCATAGGCTTGCACGCTTGGGAGTCAGACTTATGGATTCCACAGAATGAGAAGCAGTGGTGATGAATGGGGCTGAATCATCATTAATGTCAGAAGTAAAAGGCAAGCAAGACCAAGACCCTATTTTTCTTGAATTGAAGGCAAATGTTCATAAGTAAAAAGTATTAGCTTTTGAACAAGGGGGAGATGGCGTACTGAGATATCAAGGTAGACTATGTGTACAAATAGTGGATGGACTCTAAGAGAGGATCATGGAGGAGTCTCATAGCTGCAAATATTCCATTCATTCGGGTTCCACAAAGATGTATCGTGATTTGAAAGAGGTGTATTGGTGGAATAGTATGAAGAAGGGCATTGCAGAATTTGTTGCTAAGTGCCCAAATTGCCAGCAAGTTAAAGTAGAGCACTTAAGGCCCGGTGTTTTGGCTCAGAATATAGAACTTCCAGAATGGAAGTGGGAGATGATTAATATGGACTTTATCACAGGTTTACCAATGCCTCGTAGGCATTATGATTCTGTTTGGGTGATTGTTGACAAAATGACAAAATCAACCACTTTTTGCCTGTAAAGACCACCCATTCAGTAGAGGATTATGCCAGGTTATCTATTCAGGAGGTGGTAAGACTCCATGGGGTTCTAGTCTCCATTATTTAAGATAGAGGTGCACAATTTACTGCACAGTTTTGGAAGTCATTCCAAAAAGGTTTGGGTTCAAAGGTGAACTTAAGTACCGCATTTCATCCTCAGACAAATGGGCAAGCAGAGCACACTATTCAGACTTTCGAGGATATTTTGAGGGCATGCATGATCAATTTCAAAGGTAATTGGGATGATCACCTACCTCTCATCGAGTTCGCTTACAACAATAGTTACCAACCGAGCATCCAGATGGCTCCTTATGAAGCTCTTTATGGGAGAAGATGCAGATCTCTTATTGGATGGTTTGAAGTTGGTGAAGCAGGGTTGATAGGACCAGATCTAGTTCACCAAACTATGGAGAAGGTGAAAGTGATTCAAGAGAGGTTGAAAACGGCATACAGTCGTCAGAAATCCTACACTAATGTTACGAGAAGGGCGTTAGAGTTCGATGTAGATGATTGGGTATATCTAAAAGTTTCACCCATGAAGGGTGTTATGAGGTTTGGTAAGAAGGGTAAGGTTAGTCCCCGGTATATTGGACCTTATCGAATATTCAAGAGGATTGGCAATGTAGTTTATGAGTTGGAGCTACCACAAGAGTTAGCCGCGGTTCATATTGTATTTCACATCTCCATGTTGAAGAAGTGCATGGGTGATCCTTCATTGATCATACCAACTGAAAATATTGGGATCAAGGATAGCTTATCTTATGAGGAGATTCATGTTCAGATTCTAGATCGCCAAGTTCGCAAGTTGAGGACAAAAGAGGTAGCATCAGTCAAAGTCCTTTGGAGGAACCAATTTATTGAGGAAGCTACTTGGGAAGCTGAGGATGATATGAAGAAGAGATATCCACATCTTTTTGAATCCGGATAAAGTGCAGACCAAGGTACTAATTCTCTTCTTAGTACTCTTCATATTATGAGTGAGCATGTTGTTTGTTTGCATTTGCTTGTTGGGAGTTTGATCTTGATGTTACCACTCTTAGCCTAGTAAGAATAATCTCATTCAAGGATGAATGTTCCCAAGGGGGAGATATTGTAACATCTCGCAATTTGAAATAGCTAGGAAGAAGCTAAGAAATGGAAATAGTCATTTTTGGAAATAATGAAAATCTGGAAATTTGTTTAAGTTAGGAAAAGTTGAGTTTTGGCAAACTTCAAACGGCCATAACTTCTAGGTCAGGATGAGTAAGAGGTACTTCCAGATATGGTAGGAAAGATCTTGGAATGATCTTTCCAACGCTTCTGAGTTTGCACAATTCCGAGTTCGTATGAGTGAGTTATGCCCTTTGGAAGTTGGGCAGTTGGAATTAGGAAAGTCCAAATCCGAATTTCGGAAGACTAATTTAGTCTTTTCCCTACCTAATTATTCTAATTCGTTTTTAGGAGTTTAATTAGGGAAATGTATGATTTTAGTCAGTTTTAGAAAAGTGAAGTTCACGCTAGGGCTTGGAGAAAGGAGAAAAGAGGAGAAAGGAGAAGAACATTCAAGATTTGTTCAAGATTCATCGAGATTAGCTTGTGAATTTCATCGGGGGTGATCCCTACGAGGTATATGAGATCACATAGCGTGGGGTTAGTTCACCCACGTGCCAATCATGATTTATTTCAGCGAATTTAAGTTCTTGAAAGCTTAGAAATTGAGTTCTTGATGAGTTTGTTGAAGTTCTATTAAATTCTTGATTCATTGAAATCGTTGAGGAGTTGTTTGATCCGAATCCATGATTTTAGGTTTGATTTTGAGTAGAATCTGATGTAATTTGAGTATATAATCGATTCTATGTTTTTAAGGAAAGAACCTATGGAGTTTAGAGGGTTTAGAGCTGGAAAACAAAAAAGAAATTTCGTCGGTTGAAATTTGGCAGTGCCTCCGTGTTGCGGAGCTAGTCCCCAATTTTGGAAAAAGTCATTTCGCGTCGCATTGCGTCGCGGTCACGGACCATTCTTCCTCAAAAGTTGTTTTCGAAACCAAAAATTAAATGCTCCTCAGCATCGCGGACCACCCTCAAAAAGCGATTTCTTGATCTTTTCTCTTGTTTAGCTATCTAAAATCATTCCTAAACATCATGAGATCTTTCCAATCACAAATCACAATCCTTGAATTCATAATTCAATTCAAGGACCAGTTAAGAGTCAAGTCAAGGGCAATTAAGGTCAAAGTCAAGAGAAGTTCTTAAAGTTTTCCAAAAGTCTTTTGCAAACGTTTTAACTTTATTTTAAGACTTAAGTGTAACGTTGAAGTTCATTTCTTCAAAAGTATATGGGAGCTATGTATTCCCAAAGAGTTTAAAATGTTTTCGCATTTAAACAAGAAAGGAAACCTCAATTTCCAAGGAGCCTTTGGGCTAGTTTTCAAAAAAAGAGTAATCATTTTCTAAATAAAGCAAGAGAGGAAACTTTGATTTCCAAGATAGCCTTTAAGCTAACTTTTTGAGCACTAATATCAAATCATAGAAAGAAGTATGTTTTTAAACAAAAGAGTTAATATTATATTTTTGGGAGTAGTATTGAGCACCGATATGGGGGAGAGTTCAGACAACTCACAGCCCCCATAAACCATGTAGCCACCATGGGTAGAAAAGGGTCATACTTTTTAGATGATTTCTTTAGTGCTTTTTAGCATAGACTAGTGGATCCACTCAGTGAGTTAGGTTCTATACCCCCGACACTGTATAGGACGGTATTTGGCAGGGTGAGGTAAAACGATGTATCATCACTATAGCTCTTAAGTGATGGTTGTCGGTTGGAGAAACTCTCATAACAGTATTTTGTATTTTTAAATACATCAGAAATATTTGTATTTTCATATACAAACAGAGTTCATATTGTATCTTTGCATACATATAGAGTTACTATTGTATTTCTAAATACATAGAGTTGAAAACCATGATTTAAAGCTTTTCTTTATACTGCATTTATTTACACTGCTTTATATTGAAATCAGTTGAGTTGAGTTAAGTTGAGTTGAGCCAGGTAAGTGTTTCTTTCAGAATTCTTTTCAAGCTTAAGTTATGTTTAGCATTCCAACTCGCATACTTGTACATTCAATGTACTGATGCCAGTTGGCCTGCATCATCTTATGATGCAGACCCAGGTAACCAAGATCAGCATCCAGTGTATCGTTGATCCAGTTGAACTTCAGAGTTGTTGGTGAGCCTCCTTGCTTTCCGGAGGATCCCCTTTTTCATTACTTTATCATTTTAGTTCATTAGGATATTGGGGGTCTTGTCTCGACATCCATCTCAGTTATTAGAGGCTCATATATAGACAGTCAGTTAGTTCATTTGTCTTTACTTTTTTATTGGCTTATGTTCAGAATTGAGTTGCCACTTTGGCTAAGTTAAATGTTTATTTCTAAAAATTTATGAGTTAAGTTTGAGACAGTTGAGTTATCTTGCATTTGAGTTCTTTTCTTAATGCTTAAAGTCTTCCACTGAGTAAGTAAGTCAGGCCAAGGGTTTGCTTGGGGCCAGCAATGGTTTTCGAGTGCCAGCAACGTCCGGGGTGTAGGCTCGGGGCGTGACATTTGACTTGAGTGCATTGTTTGAATGTTGTTGATGACATGCATTACATTGTTTGTTCATTCACAGATTTTCTACTACGGTCTCGACTCATGCATTGGCATAGTTACCATTCATAATGAGATATTGTTTACTCAGCTTTTATTCTAAATTGGTTTTAACGGGAGTGAGTCATACTACGTGGATCACTTGATTTACTAGTTTTTGAGATTACGAGGCGTCAGGGAACTCCTTTCCTACTTGAAATATTAGAGGCATCTGGAATGTGCTTAGTTTCACTTTACTACCCGGTGTGTTAATGCCCTTTCTTGCATGATTTGTTATACTAACGGCCCTAGGTTTACTCTTGCTAGCTGAGCAGTTTATGCCCCTGGCAGTTTATTGTCTGGCTAGGCAACCTTGATTTGTTATGCTTACGCCCCTGGTATACTCTTGTTAGCTGGACAGCTTACACCCATGGCAATTTAATGTTTGGCTGGGTGGCCTTGATTTGTTATATTTACGCCCCCGGGTTTACTCTTGGGCCACCCCTGGGATTTTCTTGCCTGCTGGAAGGCCTGTTTATGGGATTGCTTGTGGTTAAAGTTTAAGGATGGTCCTACTACTCACGCTGCATTCATATGAATCACTTGACATCAGTATAGTTGTTTCATGATTGTACCCTTCGATTTATTGGCGCTGGTTGGGTTATGTTTGTTGTTGTACCTTACGGGCTTATGAGGTCTAGTTAGGTTATTGTTTGACTATATTATGTTCTTGGCTATTGTTTTCTTGTTAGCCGATAGGTTTTGACTTCAGAATTATGGATGTGGGTCCTCCTGGCCCTGAGATGTGGGTCCTCCTGGCCCTGGATAGTTGACTTGGTATCTTAGTTACTTGCGAATATGTTGTTGGCTTGCGTTCCAGGTACGTTGTTGACTTGGCATCTTAGTTGCTTGTGAATATAAAGTGTGAGAATATTCTAAAGTGGTTTATACATGTTAAATTGTGTTAGGATTTGGATTTATACTATGATATTCTTTAACTTGTCATAAGTTATAAGTATATTTTACGAGTTTGCAAATGCTCTAGAAGACATTGAAATACCTTAAAATTTAAATTGAAGTTGTTAAACTTTTTTTGTACGTCAATATGAGTTAGATAATAAATATCTTCATATTGTTAAATCTAATAGTGGAAGGTATTTTATTAAGAATTTCTAAATTAGGAAATATACATAATTGAACAAGAACAAATTTAGAAAATATACAAATAAAATAAAAAACAATTACCTCAGAAACTATCATCAATTTACATATTAAGTTACTAAAACATATATCACAAAAGAATGACACGATAAAAACTTTTTCAATAATTTAGTAAAATGAATTTAGCTAAAAAAATATGTCATTTGTAATTACTATAGTTATGGATTGACAAAGATACAATGAAACAAAAAAGGAATTTAATTAATATTATGATTTGGATCAAATCCTACCAAATAAGGAATCATCATAAATATTTTTACATTTTTGTTATTTGAGTTAATTTTCATCAAATACTATGATGATTCTATCTCTATAAATACAGCTTTAAAACAAAGACTCAACATCACATTTTCTTACATTCTCAAATCAAAAGTTTAGCCATGAGAAGACCTAATCGCCGCAGAAGGATTGAAATTGTGAGGATGCAAAATCAAACCAGCAGACAAGTTACCTTCTCAAAACGACGTGCTGGCCTATTTAAGAAGGCAAGTGAGCTCTCTACTTTGTGCGGTGCTGATGTTGCTATTGTAGTATTTTCTCCCAGCAACAAAGTATATGCATGTGGGCATCCTTCCGTCGAGTCAAATGTGGACAGATATCTCGGAGAGAATCCTACACCCGGCACTAATGATCCTAACCCCATCATTATAGCTCAGCAAAATGCTAATGTTGATGAGATCAATAAAAAGCTGAACACGTTGGAGAGACAACTCGAAAAAGAAAGAAAACATGGACAAGCACTTCAAGCATTGAGGACAGAACCTTCACATGAAAAACTTAGCTTTTCTGACCTTAAAAGCTTGTGTGAGGCCTTGGAAGCTGCAGATGAAGAAGTTGAAAGAGTAGCGAGCCAACTTTTGGAGGCTAATACTGTATTCCCATATCAAACTATTGGAAGTGCGTTCGCTCCTTTAATAGTTAGGGAAAGCACTTCGTTCGATTCCGATGAAAGGCCATCTCAATCAAGTGAATAGATTTTTCTTGCATTATTTAAAGTTCAGTGAGTTAGTTTGGTATTTATAGAGTTAAGTACGTCATTTCGATGATTAAGTTTTTTTATATATGATTTTAATTTTATCTTTCGGTATGTTTATCATGGAATGGAATAAGCTATTATTTTGGTACTTCATTCATTTGAATTTCTTTGTCTTAGTTTTTTTTGGTCGGCTTCAAAAAGAATGTCTCTTTACAACACTTAGTTTATAATTTTCACATGTCATGTTTAAAACCACAAGAATAAAGAGCATTTTGTTATATTTCACATATCTTCAATGTAAGAGCATAAGATTCAAAAGTCTTCTTTATTTTTTAATATTTTATGTCAAGTAACAATCAGATAAATAAATTAAAACAAAGGAAGGATGTGGTAATTTGTTTGCTGTTAACATTGATATTGATGTACAAGTGTTGAAAGCACAAGTAGGAAATGATTATTGAACACGACATTTTCAATAGCTTGAAGTGCAACAACTAATTTAAAAGAAATTAAGTTCTTATTATCTGTATCTATATGCACATATAATATACAATGTCACTTTACTATGTTTTGGTAAAGTAAGGATGACCTCCTTATACTTGTTTTTTTTGGTTTCCCATCCGATGTCCAGAGCCCACATTGGAACTCGACTAAATCCGGATCGCGCTCTGCAGGGCCCTTTCGGGGCTGGCGCTCCCAACAGGATTTTCTCCATACCCAGGGCTCAAACCCGAGACCTTTGGTTAAGGGTGAAGTACTCCCACTAGTGCACCACAACCCATGTTGGTCTCCTTACTTATACTTATCCATATTGACAAATTATTATTTTTATTGTTAATAAAATGTCACTAGACGTATTGTCTAGAGGTATATATTGATCAAAAATAAAATTAAATAAATATATCATAAACTTTAACTCAAACTAAGAGTTAAAAGCTCATCAAATCTTTAAATGCAAGCATCACTAATGTATGTAATTAAGAGTTCTCAAATGAAATAGCTTTAATGTAATAATCCTTTTTGTTTTATTAGATTTCTTTCTTCGTATTGCTCTTTCTTCTCATTGCTGGAAAATAAAGGGAATATATCAGTATTAACTTTCTATTTATGTGTTTTAAAATATTTTCTGACATTATATTTCTTCACTAATCATTTATTGGGATGGATATCTTTCTGACTTGTAAAAAATATATTATTGTTTTTGTCTCATAGTCATAGAAACTGATTTGAACCTGCTAATTTTATGAGATTTAGTGTCTAAAATAATATAAAAATGTAGTCAATATTATACTTGAATTATGAACATCACACTTCGAATATTTATATTTTACTTAGTATAGTGAATGAGAATATTTAATAAATACATTTTTTTGTGTATGTACATTATTTCATGTGTAGAAGTCATCGATGTTAGAAATTTGTGGTGAAAGTAATATAAATTATTAAACATGAAAATATCTAAGGATAAAAAAACATCAAATTAATCCTATGATGAGTTTCAAGTTAAAAAGGCCTGAAATATGAAATAGAGTGGGAATAATGTCTACTTCATCTATTCCATAGTCTCTTCAAGGAGTGAATAATGTGTACATCTAGTTGAGCCTAAATGATTTTTCACATATAAATCTCTGGTGCGATATTTTCTTTCTTTTTTGTTTTCTAATTTATGAAAACTAAGTTGAAATGTTAAGTCGAACATAACTATAAGTGTTCCATCAAATCATAAAATTTAGTAGAAGTCTAAGTTAAGAGAAAATTGTTGTAGACACAATGCATCCACACACACACACTCTGCCTATTTAAGTGTCAAGTCTATATAAAAAAGCATAAGAAATTCGAAAGAGTGGTGAATCAAGAAATGCAGTGTGGTATTGAATTTCCTTATCAAACATTGGAAATGATTTCTCCTTTTAGAGCTAGGGAAAACACTTAGTCCGATTTCATAGCTTTGTTGTGAAGGATCTTACTACGGGGGCACCTCTGGTGTACGAGCGGAATAGAGATGGGCAATAGGAGTGACCGCAAGAGATAACACGCATATCCCAACCTCAATTGAATCTAGTAGTTTGTCGTCTTCCTACTGGGGCATCCAAATCATCAAAGTTTACATAAACTGTTAACGAAGTTTTCAATTCCTTTTTCTTATTCAAAAACTTCTTCAGTTTGTAATTCTTTCTATTAAAAAAAATGCATAATTTATCTTTTATGAAAATACAGTGCAAAGTCAACAACAATTGCAAATTATTTACAACGATTAATAGGGACCTTCCCCGCTGTTTGTTAATCAATTGTCGAAGTATATGATATATTCTACAAAAAATAAAAGTGAAGTTCAACATGTTTTTAAAATTCTACATCCATTACTTGAACGTCGCTTTAACACAAAAATTCTCTCATTTACACTGATGGTGGAGGTGAATTTGAAGGATTTTTTTCTATTTAATAGCACATGGTATTGAACGTCTTGTTTCACCTCCTTATACACCTCAATGTGTATCTGTAGTTCAAAGATGCCACAGACATGTTGAAACCACCCAAACCTTAATTCATCAAGCCTCATTTCTCTCGATTTTTTTGCATTTTTCTTGCCATCAGGCAGTTATCTTATCAATAGATTATCCTCACTTGCACCAAGTGATAACTACCCTCATGAAATACTTTTTCAAGACACCCCAAAATTTGATTCCATAAGTACTAGAAACTCCTAGCACAAAGTTGAGTTGAAAGTTTCCTTACCGATTAAGTTTTGATGTAAGATTCTCTTTAGGTCAACTTCAAACAACTATATCTCTTAGAATATAAAAAGTTACGTGGTCCATAACCTATCGAATTAAAGGTATTTTAATCTTCTTTCCAATGCCACAAATTTCACAATTATTCAAGTTTTAAGTAAAAGTTATGACCATTTTAGTAACCCGATACAGCGCAGTGACGGATTAGCCGACGGGAAAATATTAAAAGGGTTGTTTTTGTCTTTTTACTTCTAAGAAAACCCTAAACGATGTTTTTGACTAATTAAAGACCCAAAACAATCAGATTTTCATCTCTTAATTCATCATTCTCTTCTTTCTCAAACCCTAAGAAAAAGTCAAAGTAGAAGACTCTATTCAAGATTTTTTCAATCTTTTTTGAGATTCTTCTTCAAGGTAAATCTTTCTCCTTGAATTCCATTCTTTCCAACTCAAAATTCCTCCATACAATTATGCATCATTAATAAAAATCATAATTCTTGGTCATAGAGATTTCAAGAGACTAATTCAAGAATCTCAAGAAAGGTTTTCTTGATTTTTTACCTTCAGGCTAGGGTTTCAAGGCTTCTAATCAAGTTCTTATTCAAGATTCTTCAAGAACCTTTTTCTTCCAGGTACATAAGGTTATCATAGTGTTGGACTAGTTCGTCCTCACGCCCTATATCTACTTTCAAATCAGTTAAAGAGTAATCTAGGATTCTATCCCTAGATTTAAATATTCTTGAGATAAGTTGATTTTGAGTTCTTGAGTTCGTGTGATATTTTTAAAATTCTATTCCTAATTACTAAATTGCTATATGTTATGCATTAAGATTCATGATTTGATTCGTTCATGTATATATTTAAACATGAACCCTATGAATTGAGTACTCTTGAGATGAGTAGTGTTGTTGAGTTATGAGTACTGAGTTTCCATATTGCTATTAAGATTCCTGAGTTGAGTCGTTCATGTCCATAATTTCACATGAATCATATGAGTTGAGTTATAAATCTTAAGAAGCTTTTTAAAGCCAACAATTGAGTTTTAAACTATGTTTCTGTGGAAGTATAGATGAGTTTTGAGAAAAGAGTTTTCTAAAAGATGATTAGTATGACAATGGAGTATGACATCAATGTTTAAGCAGTATGGTATCTAGATATGCCATCAATGTTTATGCAGTATGACTTCCCGAGTCATCAATGATCATATTACAATATGATTTTGATATATTTTTTAGAAAGAGTTTTCATGTATGAATTGAGTCAGTTTTTAAGGAAACTGAGTATTACCAAGGTATCCGTTTTTACATTGATAAAAGAGAAACTTTGATTTCTAAATGAGTTATGAGTTCAAAGATATTTCAAGAGCAGTTACCTCTTTTAAGAGGAAAGTTTGAGCAATTATCTCAAACCAAAGGAAGAGTATGTTTTTAAACATTAAAAATGAGTATATATTATTGGGAGTAGTATTTAGCACTGATATGGGGATGAGTTCAGACAACTCACATTCCTCATAAACCGTGTATGCCAACATAGGTACATGATCATACTTTTTAGATGAATCATAAGTGCCTTCGGGAAGAGCTTAGTGGATCCACTTAGTTGAGGTGTTCTATACCCCAGCAAGGTATAGGACAGTTCTGGAAGTGTGGACGAGACGTTGTATCATCACGTAGCTTATAGTGATGGTTGTCGGTTACAAAATCTCCCAAATAAAGTTAAAAGTGTATTTTTATTATAATACTTAATATGTTGAGTTTAGAGATGAGTAAGTATATTTGTAAAGTTTTAATGATTTCACTCATTTATTTATTTACATTCAATTGAGTATATATCTATATATATTGCAAGTTGTAATATGTGGAGGTTCGGATGGTGTGGCTAGAGTACTTGTGTTCAGTATTGTTTTACATATGGTTAGTTAGAGATGTTTGTTGAGTATCATGGTTGTTTGGTACTCATTCCATTTCTTTCTACACTTGTGTAGGTTACGAGCCTGGATATTCTTGATTACCCCTTCTTATCTTCATCTGAGGTTTGCTTTGGGAGTTCGTGAGGTAGCTTCTTGTCATCTCAGTGGACATCACTTACTCTTCTGTTATGTCCTTGTTCTGTTCTAGATATAAAGACATTCAAACTTATATTTCTTTTGAATCTATTGTAGTACTTAGAGGCGTGTACACATGACACTAGGTTTTCGAGGTATTTGAGTTATATTAGGTTTTTTCATGTTGATGATATATTTAGTTCTTTATTTTGTTCTACTTCCACATTTACCCTATTGAGGTTCGATTATGTTCTCCTATCTTGAAGGGATAAGACAGGTTCCATCACATCCAGTTCCTGAGTTGTGACACTTACATAAACCAACTAGATCACTAACCTATTATGTAAGCTTCACTTTCCCTTACTTGTTGACCGCACACTCTGTTATAATATTGGAACTACATACGTAAGTGAGAATCTTGTCTTTCATAGAAAGATAAATCATATTGTCATTCACTTCCACATTGTACAGGACAAGGTGCAACGCAAAGAGGCTGACATAAAGCATCTATATGCTACTTGATCTTGAGCGTATTTATATGCTCAAGTAATATATAATTTACCCACATGTACCTTACGTTTTGAGGACATTCTTGACGATAATTGTTATGTTTTAATTAGTATTGTGATGATTGCACACTAATCTACATGATTAGCATATGCATGGGTTTCTAAGGGAACATGAGCACAATATGAGATTATGGGAGTGAATTGTCATCACCCAAAGTACACCCTAGATGTGACATGATGTATAAGACCTTGAGAGGCCATATAAGTCACTTAGACATGCATATACACAATATAATAGACAAAAAAAATGAAATTTCATATGAATAATCGAGTTTCACATGAAATCGGAAATCTACCATAGTCTTGATAAACCAACTAGTACATCAAAGAAGTGGTAAGGACGTAACTTGTACACCACGTATAACATCCAAAAAAAAAGTAAATACATAGAAAAGCAATAAAGGTGACATGGTCCTCAAAATATAAGCAATCACTAACTATCCACGAAGGAGGGAGATAAAGTGTCACGCCCTACATTAGTGAAACAATGTAGACACAAGTATGCATTAGTACATGGAATGTACTACGTATAAGGGATATGCATAAAAACACTGAACATGATTATATGGTAACATAATCAAAAACATGATATGCATGACCAAGTTAAACATAGTAAAAACCTTTAAAGAATAATCATAAATCATGAACATGGTCAATGCATCTTAAAATCACAAGGAAAGCTTCATAAAATTTTTAAGCAAAAAACTTAGTTCATTTTGTGGGGTATTAGCTTTAACTGACAATAGACCATGTGAGCTATACCATGAAATCTCATGTAATTCCCAAAGCGAGAAGGAAAAGTTTACTTTCCAAGATAGTACTTCGTATCATATCATATGCTATATGTGGATACACTATCTAGGCCATTTAAGGCAATCCTACGGGGGCACGTAGTTTGGAACTAGAGGTTACTACTAGAGACTAACCTATTTGAGTCTCCACCTCAAAGTTCTTTTGGTGCTAAGTTAAATCCCAATGGGATAGTCATTTTCATAAACATATCATCACACATGGAAAAGCATAACTAGGTTACTAATTCCAAGCTTAAAACACCATAGAGTAGTGTAACATCTCGCAATTTGAAATAACTAGGAAGAAGCTAATAATTGGAAATAGTCATTTTTGGAAAGAATGAAAATCTGGAAATTTTGTTAAGTTAGAATAAGTTGAGTTTTGGTCAACTTCAAATGGCCATAACTTCTAGCTCAAGATGAGTTAGAGGTACTTCCAGATATGGTAGGAAATCTCTCAGAATGATCTTTCCAACGATGCTGAGTTTGAATGATTCCGAGTTCGTATGAGTGAATTATACCCTTTGGAAGTTGGGTTGTTGGAATAAGGAAAGTCCAATCCGGATTTTTAAAGGGTAGTTTGGTCTTTACCTTTCCCAATTATTTTATTTCATTTTTGGTAATTAATTTAAGGTCTAACCAGAAATAGATCAGTTTACAATTCTACCAAAATACGCTAGGGCTTGGAGAAAAGAGAAAAGAAGAGGAGAAAGGAGAAGAGAAGCAAGATTCGTCAAGATCGTCGAGTTTAGCTTGTGGATTTCGTCGGGGGTGATCCCTACAAGGTATGTGAGATCACATAGCATTGGGTTAGTTCACCCACGCGCCCAACTTGATTCAATTTCAGCAAAGTATATTGATTTGAAAGTAAATCCCTTGAATTCTTGATGAAGTTCGTTTGAATCCTTGTGGGTTGTGTTGTTGGAGTTTTCTTGAGATTACTTCACGTTTTTAGTTGTGTTTTCGAGTAGAATCTGATGTTATCTGAGGGTATAAATGATTCTAAGTGTTTGGGGAAAGAACCAATGGATTTTAGAGGGTTTAGAACTGGAAAATGAAGAAGGAATTTTCATAGGGCAAATCTAGGCAGTGCCTCCGCCTCGCGGACTTGCTCCCCAGATTTGGGAAAAATCATTTTGTGTCGCGGAGCGGTCACAAACCGTTCTACCTCAAAAGTCATTTTCAAACCAAAAAATTAAATACTTCTCCGCATCGCGGACCCACCCTTAAACAGTGATTTCGCTATCTAAAATCATTCCTAAACATCATGAGATCTTTCCTATCACAAATCAGAATCCTTGAATCCATAATTCAATTCAAGAGTCAAGTTAGAAGTTAAGATGCAACTCAAGAGAAGTTCTTTAAAGTTTTCAAAAAGTCTTTTCCAAATGTTTTAACTTTGTTTTAAGACTTAAAGTTCAAGTTGAGTAAAGATTAAAGAGTAAAGTTTGAAGTTCATTTCTTCAAAAGTATATGGGGACTATGTATTCCCAAAGGGGTTTAAAATGTTTTCTCATTTAAATAAGAAATAAAACCTCGATTTTCAAAGAACCTTCGGGCTAGTTTTCAGAAAAGAGTAATCGCTTTCTTAATGACGCAAGAGAGGAAACTTTGATTTCCAAGATAGCCTTTGAGCTAAGTTTTTGAGCACTAATCTCAAATCACAGAAAGAAGTATGTTTTAAACATAAGAGCTAATATCATTTTTGGGAGTACTATTGAGCGCCGATATGAGGAAGAGTTCAAATAACTCACAGCCCCCATAAACCATGTAGTCATCATGGGTAGAAAAAGGTCATACATTTTAGATGATTCCTTTAGTACTTTTTAGCATAGACTAGTGGATTCACTTAGTAGTTCAGATTCTATACCCCCGGCAAGCTATAAGACGGCCCTGGCAGCATGAGGCAAAATGATATATCATCACAATAGCTCTTATGTGATGGTTATCATTTAGAGAAACTCCCACAAAAGTAATTGTATTCTTATATATACAGTTTATTGTATTTTTACATACATTTCAGAGTTATACGTATCTTTGCATACATACAGAGTTAACATCATGTTTTAAACATCTTTTCTTTATATTGCACTTGTTTTAAACTGTTTTATATTGAAATGAGTTCAGTTATGTTGAGTTGAGTTGAGCCACGTAAGTTTTTTAGATTCTTTTCAAGCCTATGTTGTGTTTAGCATTCCAACTTGCATACTCGTACATTTAATGTATTAATGCCAATTGACCTACATCTTATTATGATGCAGACACAGGTAACTAGGATCGGCATCCAGCGCATCGTTGATCCAGTGAGCACTCCAGAATCAGTTGGTAAACCTCCTTGCATTTCGGAGGACTCCTTTTATTGCTTTATGTTACGTTATTAGTTCATTAGGATGTCGTGGGGTTTGTCCCGACATTCATCTTAGTTGTTTTAGAGGCTTCATAGACAGTCAGATGTTAGTTCTTTAGTCTTTTCATTGTCATTTCATATGTTAAGACTTGAGTTGCTATTTTGGCCAAGTTGAATGTTTGACTTTTAAGCATTCTCAGTATTTTATTATTCAAGTGAGTATAGTGCTTTTGATCATTATAAATATGCATAGAGTCTTCCGCTGAGTTAAGTAAGACAGGCAAAGGGTTCGCTTGGGGCCAGCAATGGTTCTCGAGTGCCAGCCACATTTGGGGTATAGGCTCAGGGCGTGACAAACTTGGTATCAGAGCACAGAGTTCAATATTCCTAGGGAGTCTATGAAGTTGTGTCTGTAGAGTCCTAGTTATCGGTATGAAACATGCCACATCTATAATTAGGAGGCCACAACACTTAGGAAAATTATCTCACTTCTTTCACACTCATTTCGTGCGTTAGAGTTTGATCTCTGAAAAGTTTCCTTCTAATTCGTGCTTGCGCGTGTTTTCAAATAATCATGCCTCCATGAAAAGTTATCAAAGGTTGCCCTACTAGACGTAACGTTGAGGAACAAGAGTTACCAAATGCACCTGAAGTGCAACCTCAAGGAGAAGTTACCAATGCTGAGTTCCGTGAGGCTATCCGGATGTTAAGCCAAGTTGTGACCAACCAAGCTAGGCAACAAAGAGGAGCTAGATAGGAAGTGGCTGATACTTCTACGATCCTAGAGTTCTTGAGGATGAATCCTCCAAGTTTCACGGGCTCGAGCACTACTGAGGATCTAGAGAATTTTATTTGAGGAACTGAAGAAGGTATTTGAGGTCATGCATGTTGCCGACACCAAGCGAGTTGAACTAGCTGCATATTAACTGAAGAATGTTGCTAGGACTTGGTTTGATCAGTGGAAAGAGGGTAGAGCTGAGGATGCACCACCTGCGACTTAGGCTTGTTTTGATGAGGCTTTCTTGGGGCGTTTCTTTCCCTGTGAACTGAAAGAGGCTAAGGTAAGATAGTTCCTCACACTTAAGCAAGATTCTTTGAGTGTTCATGAGTATGGGTTGAAGTTCACCCAACTATCTCGTTATGCTCCGAAGATGGTTGCGGACATGAGGAGTAGAATGAGCTTGTATGTTGTTGGGTTGTCTCGTATGTCGAGTAAGGAAGGTAGGGCTGAAATGCTGATAGGTGACATGGATATCTCTAGGTTAATGGTATATGTGCAGCAGGTTGAGGAAGTGAAGCTGAGGGATAGAGAGGAGTTTAAGAACAAGAGGGCTAAGACAGGGAATGAGTCCGGGCAGCAGAAGAGTAATGCCAACCGGTCATCCTTCCAATAGAAACAGAAGGGACCTGCTCCATCATCTGCTAGTGCACCTGCACCTAAGAACAAAGGTGAGTACAATAGTCAGAATTTCCGAGCTAAACCAGCTTATTCTCAGGGTAGCCTAACGCAAGGGGGTAGTAAGCCTCCTGTCTATGCTAAGTGTGGTAGGAACCACTCAGGTACATGTCGTGAGGGCTCCACTGGTTGTTTCAAGTGTGGTTAGAATGGGCATTTCATGCGAGAATGTCCAAAGAACAAGCAGGGTAATGGTAATGGGGGCAATAGAGCTAAGTCTTCTTTAGTTGCTCCACCAGATAGAGATGTACCTAGAGGGGCTACTCCGGTACCGGCGGAGGAACAAACCGCTTGTATACTATCAATAGTCGCCAAGAGCAAGAGGATTCGCCAGATGTTGTCACTGGTATGATCCAAGTCTTTGACTTTACTATTTATGATTTACCACACCCAGGAGCGAGTTTATCTTTTGTAACTTCATATGTTGCTATGAATTTTGATGTTATTCCTAAGCAACTTAGTGAACCATTCAGTGTTTCTACACTTGTTGGTGAGTTTATTCTAGCAGAGAGAGTCTATTGTGATTGTCCCATTTTCGTCAATCACAAGAGCACCATAGCTGATTTAATTGAGTTAGACATGGTAGATTTTGATGTCATTCTTGGTATGGACTGGCTTCATGTCTGTTATGCGTCAATAGATTGTAGAGCTCGAGTTTTAAGTTCCAGATTCCTAATGAGCCAGTCATAGAGTGGAGTAGTAGTTCACCAATACCTAAGGGTCGTTTCATTTCTTACCTTAAGGCAATGAAGTTAGTTTCTAAGGGTTGTGTCTATCACTTAGTCTGAGTTAATGACTCTACTGTTGAGATACCTCATATTCAGTTAGATCATATAGTAAAAGAGTTTCCAGAAGTCTTTCCAGATGATCTGCCCGGAGTCCCTCCTGAGAGAGAAATAGACTTCGGCATAGACATTCTTTGAGATACTCATCCTATATCTATTCCGCCATATAGAATGGCACCAACAGAGTTGAAAGAGCTTAAAGAACAGTTGAAATATCTCCTTGATAAGGGTTTTATTTGACCAAGTGTCTCACCTTGGGGCGCTCCGATCTTATTTGTGAGAAATAAAGATGGTTCCCTTAGGATGTGTATAGATTACCATCAGTTGAACAAAGTTACCATCAAGAATAAGTACCCTCTTTCGAGAATTGATGATCTTTTCGATCAACTTCAAGGTGCTTCTTGTTTTTCTAAGATAAACCTCAGATCTGGCTACCATCAGTTGAAAGTAAGGGAGTGTAACATTCCCAAGATAGCATTCAGGACCCGTTATGGTCATTATGAGTTTCTGGTCATGTCGTTCGGTTTAACTAATGCACCTGCAGTGTTCATAGACCTTATGAATAGAATTTTCAAACCTTATTTAGATATGTTTGTTATCGTCTTCATTGATGAGATACTAATCTATTCAAGGAACGAAGAAGATCATGCTAGTCATCTCAGAATAGTTCTTTAGACTTTGAAAGATAAGGAGCTATATGCTAAGTTCTCTAAATGTGAGTTTTGTCTTGAGTCTGTGGCGTTCTTGGGCTACATAGTTTCCGGTGATGGAATTAGAGTTGATACCCAAAAGATAGAGGCAGTGTAGAGTTGGCCTAGACCCACATCTCCAACTGATATTAGGAGTTTCTTAGGTTTGGCTGGCTATTATAAAAGGTTCGTAGAGGGGTTCTCGTCTATTTCGTCTCCTTTGACCAAATTGACTCAGAAGACAATTAAGTTTCAATGGTCTGAAGCTTGTGAGAAAAGCTTTCAGGAATTGAAGAAGAGGTTGACTACTGCCCCAGTTTTGATCTTACCAGAAGGTACTCAAGGCATTGTTGTCTATTGTGATGCATCAAGAGTTGGTTTGGATTGCGTATTAATGCAGAATGGAAAAGTCATAGCTTATGCCTCCAGATTGTTGAAGGTTCATGAAACGAACTACCCAACACATGACTTAGAGTTGGCTTTTGTAGTATTTGCTTTGAAGATATGGCATCATTATTTGTATGGTGTTCATGTTGATGTATTCACTGATCACAAGAGTCTTCAATATGTGTTCACTCAGAAAGAGCTTAATCTCAGATAAAGAAGGTGGTTAGAATTACTCAAGGATTATGACATGAGTATTCTTTACCACTCAGGTACGGCTAATGTTGTTGCTGATGCTTTAAGCAGGTTGTATATGGGTAGTACCGCCCATGTTGAGGAAGAAAAGAGAGAGTTAGCGAAAGATGTGCATAGATTTGCATGCTTAAGAGTTCGACTAATGGATTCCACAGAAGGAGGAGTAGTGGTAATGAATGAAGCAGAATCTTCATTAGTGTCAGAAGTGACAAAAAAGCAAGATCAACATCCAATTTTGCTTGAATTGAAGGCAAATGTTCATAAGCAAAAGGTAGTAGTTTTTGAACAAGGGGGAGATGATGTATTGAGATATCAAGGTAGATTGTGTGTACCAATGGTGGATGGACTCCAAGAGAGGATCATGGAGGAAGCTCATAGCTCCAAATATTCCATTCATCCAGTTTCCACAAAGATGTATCGCGACTTGAGAGAGGTGTGTTGGTGGAATAGTATGAAGAAGGGCATTGCAGAGTTTGGTGCTAAGTGTCCAAATTGCCAACAAGTTAAAGTAGAGCACCAATGGCCCAGTGGTATGGTTCAGAATATAGAACTTCCGGAAAGAAAGTGGGAGATGATTAATATGGACTTCATCACAGGTTTACCAAGGTCTCGCAGGCAGCATGATTCTATTTGGGTGATTGTCAACAGAATGACAAAATCATCCCACCTTTTGTCGGTAAAGACTACTCATTCGGCAGAAGACTATGCTAAGTTGTATATTTAAGAGGTGGTAAGACTTCATGGGGTTCCGATTTCCATTATTTTAGACAGAGGTGCGCAATTTACTGCATAGTTTTGGAAGTCACTCCAAAAAGGCCTGGGTTCAAAGGTGAACTTAAGTACTGCCTTTCATCTTCAGACAGATGGGCTAGCAGAGTGCACTATTTAGACCTTAGAAGATATGTTGAGGGAGTGATTGATTTGAAATGGAATTGGTATGATCACCTACCTATCATTGAGTTTGCTTACAACAATAGTTACCACTCGAGCATCCAAATGGCTTCTTATGAAGCTCTTTGTGGGAGAAGATGCAGATCTCCTATTAGATGGTTTGAAGTTGGTGACGTAGGGTTGATAGGACCAGATTTGGTTCATCAAGCTATGGAAAAGCTGAAAGTGATTCAAGAGAGGTTGAAAACGGTACAGAGTTGTCAGAAATCCTACACTGATGTTAGGAAAAGGGAGCTAAAGTTTGAAGTAGATGATTGGGTATATCTAAAAGTTTTCACCCATGAAGGGTGTTATGAGGTTTGGTAAGAAGGGGAAATTTAGTCCCCGATATATTCGACCTTATCGAATAACCAAGAGGATTGGCAATGTAGCTTATGAGTTGGAGCCACCCCAAGAGTTAGCAGCAGTTCATCCAGTATTTCACGTCTCCATGTTGAAGAAGTGCATGGGCGATCCTTCATTGATCATACCAACTGAAGATATTAGAATCGAGGATAGCTTATCTTATGAGGAAATTCCTGTTCAGATTCTAGATCGCCAAGTTCGCAAGTTAAGAACTAAAGAGGTAGCATCAATCAAAGTCCTTTGGAGGAACCAATTTGTTGAAGAAGCTACTTGGGAAGCTGAGGAGGATATGAAAAAGATATATCCACATCTCTTCGAATCCGGAGAAGTTCCGAATTAAGGTACTAATCCTTTCTTACTACTTATTTATAAGTTGGCATGTTGTTTTGCATATGCTTGTGGGTGCTTGAACTGAATGTTGCATGTTACACCCTTAGCCTAGTAAGAGTAACCTCATTCGAGGATGAATGTTCCCAAGGGGGAGATATTGTAACATCTCGCAATTTGAAATAACTAGGAAGAAGCAAATTATTGGAAATAGTCATTTTTGGAAAGAATGAAAATCTACAAATTTTGTTAAGTTAGAATAAGTTGAGTTTTGGCCAACTTCAAACGGCCCTAACTTCTAGCTCATAATGATTTAGAGGTACTTCTAGATATGGTAGGAAAGCTCTTGGAATGATCTTTCCAGCACCGCTGAGTTTGCACGATTCCGAGTTCATATGAGTGAGTTATGCCCTTTGGAAGTTGGGCTGTTGGAATAAGGAAAGTCCAATCCAGATTTTTAAAGGGTAGTTTGGTCTTTTCCTTGCCCAATTATTTTATTTCATTTTGGGTAATTAAGTTAGGGTCTAATCAGAATTAGATCAGTTTACGCTTTGACCAAAATACGCTAGGGCTTGGAGAAAAGAGAAAAGAAGAGGATAAAGGAGAAGAGAAGCAAGATTCGTCAAGATCGTCGAGTTTAGCTTGTGGATTTCGTCGGAGTTGATCCCTACAAGATATGTGAGATCACATAGTGTTGGGTTAGTTCACCCATGCGCCCAACTTGATTCAATTTCAGCAAAGTATATTGATTTGAAAGTAAATCCCCTTGAATTCTTGATGAATTTCATTTGAATCCTTTTGGGTTGTGTTGTTGGAGTTTTCTTGATATTGATTCACATTTTTAGTTGTGTTTTCGAGTAGAACATGATGTTCTCTGAGGGTATAAATGATTCTAAGTGTTTGGGGAAAGAACCAATGGAGTTTAGAGGGTTTAGAGCTGGAAAACGAAGAAGGAATTTTCGTCGGGCAAATCTAGGAAGTGCCTCCGCATCGCGGACCTGCTCCCTAGATTTGGGAAAAATTGTTCCATGGAGCGGAGCGGTCACGGACCGTTCTGCCTTAAAATTCATTTTTGAACCAAAAATTTAAATACTCTCACCCTCAAATAGTGATTTCTTGATCTTTTCTCATGTTTAGCTATCTAAAATCATTCCTAAACTTCATGAGATCTTTCCTATCACAAATCAAAATCCTTGAATCCATAATTCAATTCATGAATCAAGTTAGAAGTTAAGATGCAAGTCAAGAGAAGTTCTTCAAAGTTTTCAAAAAGTCTTTTCCAAATGTTTTAACTTTGTTTTAAGACTTGAAGTTCAAGTTCAGCAAAGATTAAAGTGTAAAGTTTGAAGTTCATTTCTTCAAAAGTATATGGGGACTATGTATTCCCAAAGGGGTTTAAAATGTTTTCACATTTAAACAAGAAAGGAAACCTCGATTTCCAAAGAGCCTTCGGGCTAGTTTTCAGAAAAGAGTAATCGCTTTCTAAATGAAGCAAGAGAGGAAACTTTGATTTCCAAGATAGCCTTTGAGCTAAGTTTTTGAGCACTAATCCCAAATCACAGAAAGAAGTATGTTTTAAACATAAGAGCTAATATCATTTTTGGGAATACTATTGATCACCGATATGGGGAAGAGTTCAGACAACTCACAGCCCCCATAAACCATGTAGCCATCATGGGTAGAAAAGGGTCATACTTTTTAGATGATTCCTTTAGTGCTTTTTAGCATAGACTAGTGGATCCACTTAGTAGTTCAGGTTCTATACCCCTGGCAAGGTATAGGATGGCCCTGGCAGCATGAGGCAAAATGATGTATCATCACAATAGCTCTTACGTGATGGTTGTCGGTTAGAGAAACTCCCACAGAAGTAATTGTATTCTTATATACACAGTTTATTGTATTTTTACATACATTTAAGAGTTATATGTATCTTTGCATACATACAGAATTTACATCATGTTTTAAACATCTTTTCTTTATATTGCACTTGTTTTAAACTGCTTTATATTGAAATGAGTTTAGTTATGTTGAGTTGAGTTGAGCCAGGTAAGTTCTTTAGATTCTTTTCAAGCCTATGTTGTGTTTAGCATTCCAACTCGCCTACTCGTACATTCAATGTACTGATGCCAGTTGGTCTGCATCTTATTATGATGCAGACACAGGTAACTAGGATCGGCATCCAGCGCATCATTGATCTAGTGAGCACTCCAGAGTCAGTTGGTGAGCCTCATTGCATTCCGGAGGACTCCTTTTATTACTTTCTGTTACTTTGTTAGTTCATTAGGATGTCGTGGGGTTTATCCTGACATCCATCTCAGTTGTTTAGAGGCTTCATAGACAGTCAGATGTTAGTTCTTTAGTCTTTTCATTATCATTTCATATGTTAAGATTTGAGTTGCCATTTTGGCCAAGTTGAATGTTTGACTTTTAAGCATTCTCAGTATTTTATTATTCAAGTGAGTATAGTGCTTTTGAGCATTATAAATATGCATAGAGTCTTCCACTGAGTTAAGTAAGCCAGGCCAAGGGTTCTCTTGGGGCCAGCAATGGTTCTCGAGTGTCAGCCACGTCCGGGGTGTAGGTTCGGGGCGTGACAAGTAGCTTATTAAATCTTGAATCAAGCATATGTGAGAAAACCTTTCTCCAAACCATGATTCCTTAATATGTGAGAAAATATTTTCGAAAATTTCATTGATGGTCATATTAAGGTAGTCTATATTATAAAAAAAAATTCATAAATCATGCATAAGTTCACAAAGACATCATTCATAGACTCATAGCCTCTCTAAACATTCATGTAAATTAGGGTTTATAGTCAAAATCATGAAAATGCATGGGTTCATGTGAAATCAATTGGAAAGAATGTAATTGAGTCAAAACAATCATAATAAGATCAAAAGCAAACAATTGAATCAACACAATTTGAACCCATGAAGAATTGAACGAAAACCTAATCAATTTGATTGGAATAGAATTGGACAATTTGAGAAATCTTTGGGACTCAACGGCTGAATGGAACCCATTGATGAACTCCATACATACCTTGATCTTGAAGCCCAAATGGAGGAATTGGAAACTTGAAAGCTTAAAAAACCCTAGAATATCTTGTGAGCCATGGAGAAAAACTAGAGAGAAATTTGGGAGATTTTGGGGATTGAAAGGGAATGGGTACATTGTCGGAGTAAAATCAACTATAGGGTCCATTTTTATAGGCAAAATGATGCAGTATAGGTATTATGTGCATAGGAAAAGACTTAAACATCCTTAAAAAATTAATGTTGTATAGACCCTGCGGTTGTCACTTATAGCTCATAAGAATTCCTACGGACCATACTGGTCAACAATAGGATGAGTGACTAGGTCAAAAATCATGAGTTATTCGTTCGAACTGTCGAACTTCCTGTGGTCCATAAATCCCAATTGTAGACCTCAACTTAAATCACAAAATTTTACCAAGTCTGGTATCTTTCTACGAGACTCTATCTATGACCCATAGGACCAACCACGACCCATCAAATCCTTCTGTAGAACTGAGGTCTTAAATCAAATCTCTAAATCAACCCTACGGATCAGTCCTACGACCCGTCAATATTCCTACAGCTTGTCTTGTCAAGTCGTAGGTCTAACATCCGAGTCTGAATTTTCACAACTCAACTATGAGTTCAGCGATTCACTTCCTATGGCCCGTAGGACTTCCTATGGCCCGTAGGACTTCCTATAGCCCATAGGACTTCCTACGGTCCATAGGTTGGACTCGTAGAACACTGCCTCAGCAAAGTTTATGAAAATTTATTTCCTTTCTCAACTTTCCAACTTCTGAGGTGTTACACGAAAGGAAAAGGAGCAAAAAGAAAATCGCAAATTGAAGCAGGCTGGCTCGTCGCGCCAACCCCTTAATTACTAAATCTTATGTTTGGTGCACAAATAGTGCGACACGCCGAGCACAAAATTACTGGAAGCATCTCTAGGTGAGATATGCACCGCCCCAAGCTAACCTCGACTTTCCAGGTGAATTATTTTGGTTTAGGTTTCCAAATTTACTTAGGAGTGGGGATTGATTTTCCTAAACTCTATAAATAGGACCCTAGGTTTATTTTGTAGGAAGTCGTCTTATTTTTCGTGTGTAAGAGCAATGGATAAAAAATTCATCTTAGGTTTCAATCTTCTACTCTTTCTTTAAGTTCGAAGTTCATGAAAACAATTGTATTTGCTTTTTTGAATATTATGAGTGGCCACAAGACTTTGTTCCGCAGCTGTAGCTATAGGGTAATTGTTGAACATCGATTTTTATGGATTAATTTGTGTAATCATATAAATTATTTGTGTTCTTAATTTAGTATTTCATGAGTGGCCACCATTGAGATAAATATATTCTCTATTCTTGAACTCGAGAGACGAATAGGCAAATAGACCAAAGAATATAAAAATCTTGATCTTTCTTGCATATCACTTGTTTAGATGCATGTTTAGGATTGACACTCGGATGAACACCGAGCTTGGTTATGAAACAGGATGAAAAATAAATTCTCTTCAATTGATTTTATTTATCTCAGCTCAATGATGTAGTTAAACAGTCAATTTTGAGTAGGCGATTAGAGGTCGAGAGATCATGATCATAACATCAACCGTGTAAATCAGTAATTTGATAACCTTAATTAATTCATACATGAGATGAGATAATACAACCTTAAGTAAGCTACAGACCTGGAATTGTTCATTTATTGTTTAAAATACAGAAATTGAAGTTGTCACTATTAATTACTTTTAAAGTTGAATTATTTGCAATAGTAGTATAGAAAACACAAGTTACTTGAGAACACTATCTTTAATTTGTGGAATTAGTAGAATTGATTTAAATTGATCGTAAGTCCTTTGGGTTCAACAATCCAGTTCTAAAAAGAGTCATTTATTACTTCTGCGACCATGTATACTTGTGTGTGTATTTGGGAGCAACACTACTGATCAGGTTGTTGATGTCCTAACCAATCCACTTCCGCATGCTTTTTTCAATTCTGTGTTTAACAAGTTGGGTATTGTAGATGTCAACACCAATTTGTGGGGCCGTAAAAGAGATATACGTGAATAATTTTTAATTATGTCATAGTTATCTACTTGTACAACTGGATTAGTTGTTGTATCACTTTAGGACTCATTGTAATATCAGCTCCTATATATTCTTTTTTAGTGTATGAACAAAATATAATTCTTCTCTTTCTCTATCTAGTCTTACTAAGTACTAATTTTAAGTCGCAAAGTTAGATATATTATGTTGCTAGAATGGAGTACTATAATATTCATAATTTACACTCTGTTTTGATTGTTATTACGTATTGTTTGATAATGCATCATATCATATTCAAATATTAATTAGTTTATTGGATAAGAAAAGAGACACAAAATTCTTTGTATCATTTTAAAAATTTATAATAAACTATAAAGTGTATGAGAATATTCTAAAGTGGTTTATCATGTTATTACATTTTGTTTCATAATGCATCATATCATATTCAAATATAAATTAGGTTGTTGGATAAGAAAAGAGACACAAAATTTGTTGTATCATTTTTAAAATTTATAATAAACTATTAAGTGTATGAGAATATTCTAAAGTGGTTTATACAGGCTAAATTGTGTTAGGATTTGGATTTTCTTATTACGGTATTCTTCAACTTATCATAAGTAATAAGTATATTTTACGAGTTTGCAAAGGCTCTCGAACACACAGAAATAACTTAAAATTTTAAACTGAAGTTCTTAAACATTTTTGTACATCAATATAAGTTAGAATTTCATATTGTAAAGCTAATAGTGGAAGGCATTTTATTAAGCATGTCTACATTAGGAAACATACATAGTTGAACAAGAGAAAATTTAGAAAATATACAAATACAATAAAAAAAAAAAACCTCAGAAACTATCATCAATTTACGTATTAACTTACTAAAATATATATCACAAAAGAATGAAACAATAAAAACTTTTCCAATAATTCGGAAAAATTAATTAACTAAAAAATATGTCATTTGTAATTATTATATTTCGGATTGACAAATATAGAATGAAACAAAAAAAGGAATTTAACTAATATTATGATTTGGGTCAAATCCTACCGAATAAGGAATCATCATAAATATTTTAACTTTTTTGTTATTTGCGTTCATTTTCATCAAATAATATGACGATTGTATTGCTATAAATACACCTTTAAAACAAATACTCAACATCACATTTCCTTACATTCTCAAATCAAAAGTTTAGCCATGAGAAGACCTAATGGCCGCAAAAGAATTGAAATTGCAAGGGATCAAAATCAAACCAACTTACAAGTAACATTCTCAATTGTGGATAGATTTCTCGGGGAGAATCCTACACCCGACATTGATGATCCTAACCCCATCATTGCAGCTCATCAAAATGCCAATGTTGATGAGATCAATAGAAAGTTGAAAATGTTGGAGACACAACTCAAAAGAGAAAGAAAACATGGACAAGCACTTCAAGAATTGAGGACAGAACCTTCACATAAAAAACTTAGCTTTTTTTACCTTAAAATCTTATGCGAGGCCTTGGAAGATGTGGATAAAGAAGTTGAAAGAGTAGCAAGCCAACTTATGGAGTGTGGTATTGAATTTCCATATCAAAATATTGGAAATGCGCTCGCTCCTTTAAGAGTTAGGGAAAGCACTTCGTCACTTCGACCGATTCCGACGAAGGGTCGTCTGGATCCGGAGAATAAATTTTTCTTGCTTTATTTACGTTCAATGACTTAGTTTGGTATTTATAGAGTTAAGTATGCCATATCGATGATTAAGTTTATTTTATCTATAATTTTATATTTATCTTTCAGTATGTTTATTATGGAATGGAGTAAGCTTTTATTTTGGTACTTTATTCGTTTAAATTTCTTTGTCTTACTTTTTTTTGATCCATTTAAAAAAGAAGGTCTTTTTACAGCACTTAGCTTATAATTTTCTCATGTCATGTTTAGAAGTACAAGAATAAAGATCACTTTGTTACATTTCACATATCTTCAATTTGAGACCACATGATTCAAAAATCTTCTTTATTTTCTTAAATTTTGTGTCAAGTAAAAATCAGATAAATAAATTGAAACAAAGGGAGGATGTGGTAATTTGTCTGTAATGTTGATATTGATGTATGTGTTGAAAGCACAAATAGTAAAAGATTATTGAATAAGATGATGAAACTTATTGTCAAATAGCTTGAAATGAAACAACTAATCTATATATATCTATATTACCTTAAAATCATGAACTCTCAAACTTAAATGTTGAATTACTATAATACCCCCAATTAAAAATTCTCAATTTATTTTACTTATTAATTTAATTAATTTTATTATATTGAAAGTAGATACCTTTTCAAATTAAAGGATTGTTGTGACTTTTTCAATGAGTTGTGACTTTTTTAAAGGGTTGTGATATTTTCGAAGGGTTGTGACTTTTCTAAAGGGTTGTGCCTTTTCTGATGAGTTGTGCCTTTTTCAAAGGGTTGTGACTTTTCCGATAAGCAATGACTTTTTCGAAAGGTTGTGACTTTTCGGATAAGGCACAATTAACACCTATTCATACAACTACTAGTAAACTTGTCCGCGCTTCACGCAATGTGAACTGCATTTTATAAATTTGTTATTAATTGAAAAGTCAATTCATAATTATAGTTTTTAAAAAAAAAAAAAACACTTTAAATGTTATAAACTATATAAAAAAAATTCTCCTATTTGATTTGATTTTCATTCAACAATCAAAATTATGTTCAATAATTTTTAATATGTTAGTTTCATATAAAATGTGGCTTACAATAATATTCGAATTTGACTTAGTGGAATGAACAAAAAATGATAGGTATTTTAGATAAGTTGAAAATATTAAAAATTTATAAATGATAACAATTTATCTAACTTTTATCACTTGTTAATAAATCTTCTCAAATGGTAAATGATGCGTCAATCGAGTTCATTATCTTAGTATACTAAAAGTATATAAATAACAATATGGTTATATTTTTTTGAACCATTAGATATATATATATATATATATATATATATATATATATATATATATATGAAGTAAAAAATAAATACATTTACACTTTTTGTTTGTTCTTCTTTTCTTCACCTTGTTTTGTTTTCCTTTCTGTTTTCACAGTTAACATATTAATTGTTAGTATAAGTTCTTATTAGTGTCACCATAATATAACTTGCATACACATTCTTATTGTTAAAATTAAATGATATGTAAGTAACTTCTTTTAATAACTACAATAATTTAGTGTGAGTTATGACTATTACTAATTAAGAGTGAAAATAATGAAGATGGAGAAGTGTGAATTATGAGAAATATGACTTTTTAAAAAAAATAAAATATAAAAGGAGGATAAAATTCTTGATGAAAGAGAAGTGCTACTTATTATTTTCCTTGTTATTTCTCAACTTTCTAAATATCTCTCATAAAAAACATTAAACAATTAATGTAATACCATCTTCTTCCTTGTTCAATAAGTATATTTTTGATTTATTTGTTGGGTTCAAGTAACCCTAGTTACACTATTCTAAAATTTTAATTTATCCAAATCTTTTTTTTTTCAGTTTCAAAAGGATCTATAATTTAATTTATCTTAGAGAAATTAGGTGAAATGGTCTGATAGACCCTTATACTTGTATGAATTTGTATTATGAACCCTTTTACTTTATACTTTGTCAACTGGGCCCTTAAACTTTTTAAACGCAATATTTGAAACTCTTCTGACCATTGACCAAACCTATGTGTCATAAATACTGTTGAGTTGGAAAAATGTGTAAATGCACTCGCTTCCAAACGCGTCAAATACACTATTTTCTATTTAAAAATATTTTTTTTTCTTGGAAAACAATATTTTTTTAATTAAAAAAATTATTTCTTCATTAACCCTCTCCCAACCAACCCCACCCCACTCCGTCCCCACCACTATTTCTCTTCTTCTCCGCCACTCTTCTCACCCATAACCCTAAACTTTCTTCGCTTCTTCTTCAACAAAATCATCCACCACATCCATTCTCTTTTTTTTCTTCAAAATCACCCGTCATATACTTTTTTTTTTCTTCTTCTTCAACCCACTCTCCTATTTGCAACAAATCAAACCCCGTGCCTAGTTTCTTTTTTCAACCCCCTTTATCTAAATTTTTAGTGTTTTTTATTTTAAAAGTTGAAATCATTATTTCTGTTGGATTTAAAGAGAAGATATGATATGGATTAACGTAAAGAGTGATGGTGTGTATTGAAAAAGTTGAATACTCCATTGATAAGTTTGACAACAACAAATGGGTCTTATGAATTTATAAAATTAATTCAAATTTGTGATTTTGCTAGTAGGATTTGTCTAGTTGAAATTTCAAGTCAAATAAAGAAAAATTTCATCTATTTGACATGAATTTGGTGCTCAAATTGTGAGCATATATGGGGATTGAAGAACATGGCTATTTAAAAATTTCCAAAAGTTAAATATTTGTTTTTTTTTAATTTTCTTAATATTTAATTTCATACGTGTCATTGAAAAATGACATAAATTACACATGTAAGAGGTTGGATTACACACACAATGATTTGATGAGAAAAGGGTTTAAACTATTGTGTTTTCATGAGTTTAATGGTTTAGTTGACAAAGTGTTAAATAGGAGGATTCAGAATACAAACGCATATAAGTATAAGGGTTCATCAGATCATTATAACTCCGATTTTAAATTAAATTTTGAGTATTTGAGAGGTATTACTTATTAGTTCCCAACTTTATAAATATATTTCATATTTTAAAAGCTAAAAGCATCAAATATTAATGCCATCCTCATCCTTGTTCAATAAGTATAATTTTGAATTATTTGTTGTGGCTCAAGTAACCTTAGTTACACTATTCTAAAATTTTAATTCATCCAAATATTTTTTCAGTTTCATAAGAATGTATGATCTAATTTATCTTAAATATATTATGCATTTATAACTCGGATTTTAAAATAAATTTGGATATTTGTAAAAAAAAATACTATAAAACCTAATAACATTTTTCTCCCCTTCTGATTTTTCTCCTTATCTCCTTATTATATTATTGTTATATTATTGTTAGAATGACTATCCTGGTTAAAATAAAATATGTCTTACTAATTATATCCTTTTTTGGGTAATTAATTCAATTATCCATTCTTTTTTGATTATTTTATTCAGAATCCCCAAAATCATGTTTCAGAAATCAATTTCTCCTATCATTATGATAAGTCCATTAGGTCTCTATAAATTCAACAAAATAAAGATAAAGAAAATCAACTGATTTATACTACACAAAGAGTTCTTATATTAAAGAAATCTCTCTTGTCAAAGAGAAGAAAACTTTGCCAAAACTAAAAAATTTATAGGAAGTATGAGGAGCTTCAAGAATATTCTTTAAGATTTTATTTTTATTCATATATTATTTGTTTTGGGATGAAAGAAATAATTCTATTTTTTTAATATGTTACTTATTTTGGGAGCATTTAGAAATCGTATAAGGAGAGGTTTTGTTTGTGAATAATAATAATAATAATAATAATAATAATAATAATAATAATAATAATAATAATAATAATGATGATGATGATGACGACGACGATGATGACGATGACGATGACGATGATGACGCCGACGATGACGATGATGATGATGATGACGATGAACTTATTACTTTTCGCTTTTCAGTCTGAAATTCTTGATGATGATGATGATGATAATGATGATGATAATGATGATGATGATGATGATGACGATGACGATGACAATGACGACGACGACGATGACGATGACGACGACGACTACGACGATGATGATGATGATGATGACGACGATGACGACGATGATGATGATGATGATAATGATGATGATGATGATGATGATGATGATAATAATAATGATAATAATGATAATAATAATGATAATAATAATAATAATAATAATAATAATAATAATAATAATAATTATTATTATTATTATTATTATAAGGTTCGATTGAGTCCACTATGGCATATGGTCCTGTATATTTTAATACTCAGCCTAATTTGTAATTATCTTTAACTGATGTTAATATTCTTGATGTTTTAACATTAAATGTTAAAATGCATGGTAATAATATGATAATAATGATAATAATGATAATAATAATAATAATAATGATGATGATGATGATGATGATGATGATGATGATGATGATGATGATGATAATGATGATAATGATAATAATGATAATAATAATAATAATAATGATGATGATGATGATGATGATGATGATGATGATAATGATAATCATAATAATAATAATGATAATTATTATTATTATTATTATTATTATTATTATTATTATTATTATTATTATTATTATTATTATTATTATTATTATTATTATTATAAGGTTCAATTGAGTCCACTGTGGCATATGGTCCTGTATATTTTAATACTCAGCCTAATTTGTAATTATCTTTAACTGATGTTAATATTCTTGATGTTTTAACATTAAATGTTAAAATGCATGGTAATAATTATGCACATGGATCTGAATTAATATGTTTATCATATAGAATTTATTTTAAATTGCTATCTACGTTAAACCTAAAATGTAAGTTATATGACATTTGATCAGACTATTTTAGTAGAAACTAATTTTGTTAAATCTAAGGTCACTACTAGAAGACCTATAAAATGGGAAGAAATAATTTTCCAACAACTTGGACATTGGATTTTGCTATATCCCCAAGTCAGATAACAAAGTTGTCATTAATTCTGAGTATTCTCATATTACACAAAATCCTGATGGTAGGATTTGCATTCAGTTTGATGATAAAAGTGTTCCATATAGTAGACATTCATTTTCTGATAGAAGATTGTCTGCTATTCAACATATTTCACCAATTTAACATATGTATGGTCCAGCTCGTAATCGCGTTGCGTCTTTACATACCATACCTTCTACGGTTTCTTGTCCTATTATATCTGCTGATCAAAATAATAAACTTGTTAATAAAATAAAAATTGATCCTCGAACGAATATTGTTCGAGTTAATGATAATTCTTCTGATATTTCCGATAAGGATATTCCTTCTGTATCCGAAATGGATTTTGATCATAATAAAATTAAATAATGAATGTAAACCAGATAGATTTTAGTCTAGGTTCACTAGCAAGAAAGTACATTCAGAAAGAGTTTTCGAGTAATAAATGGAACCGGTTTAAAACATGGTTTTTTGACATTTATAGTGCTAGTGATTTGAATAATATTTCTCAAGAATTTTATGAAACTTGTGCTCTACATAATCAAATTATGTATTTTGTACCTTGGTTCATAACCACTTATCTACCTTTATACATCAACGTTCTTGAACGATCTTATAAAGATGGAACTGATAATATTATTAAGACTGTCTATCCACCTCGATCATCCTTTATTTTACCAAATAATACAGGTATCACTTTTACTGTCTTTCAAAAATTTATTGAAGAAGATGTTGCGGCGGTCAGCATCAATGAAATAAATAATTCAATTTCTCAAAATATTATTTGGGTCTTTTTGTTAAAGTTTTGGGTGAACATATTAGTTCTCTTGACAAAAAATTGGATGAATTAACTGCTTTAGTAATCCAAATAAAAAATGATATAAAGACTTCTGATATTGCCTCTATTTCTAAAAATAATTTAGAAGTTCAAATTGTTTCTACTCACGTGCAAAGGCCCCTGAGATTTAGGATTTTAAATTTAAATCATTAACTGATTTGAAAGAACTTCTTGATAAAAATTGTCAGGATTAAATGCAAAGCCTATTAATTTGTCAAACAATTTTGAGGATGAAATGGAAAATACTTTTGATTTTAAAAATCATGTTTCTTCAGAGTTTAATAAACTTCGTGGATATCCTAAAAAGAATAGTAATACTAAGTATGCCCATAAACCAAGCATGCATACCTATTATTATATCAGACCAACTTCTCAAGATGTGTTAATAGAGGAACGAGACTGGAATCAGATTAATACCTCTTATAGTGGGTCTGAAAGCTACGAATGGAATCTTGATGGTTTGACTGATAGAAAATTAACTATTCTTGTTCATAGAATGCTTATGTATGCAACTATTTGTAAAAGTGTTAAAAATACAGATAGAAATTTTTGTAAAATGATTATTACAGGTTTTACTAGCCAACTCAGAGGTTGGTGGGATAATTATATGAGTATTGAACAAAAAGCAACGGTGATAAATGCTATTGCTGGTAATGAAGGTGTTGATAACTTAGGCATGGCTCTAGTAAAAAATAAAGAAGACGTTGTTTATACTTTAGTTTTGACCATTTTAGAACACTTTAATGGTAGGTTTACCAATCAGTATGTACCTTATTAAATGGTCTATGTTGTAGAACCTTAGGTGAATTTAGATGGTATAAAGATACTCACATGAGTAGGGTGATAGAATTGCCCAAAAATAAATATGAACATTGGAAAGCTAAGTTTATAGATGGCCTTCCCCCTTTATTTGCCGAAAGAGTTAGGAAAGCTCTGCGAAATAATCATGGTGAAATTCTTTATAAGGATTATACTTATGGTAAGCTGATAGGAGTTTGCACTCAAGAAGGATTAAATTTGTGCAATGAATTAAAATTATCTAGACAGCTTAAGATGGATAAGCTTAAAGAAAGATCTCAGTTAGGAGACTTTTGTACCTAGTTCGGTTTACCTGATACTTCTGCTTATAGAAAGAAAAAGAAATATAGGGATTATAAATACTCCAACCCTGATAAACCTTATAAGAAAAATAGGTCTAGATATAGATCTAAGGAAGAGCGCGACGCTAGTATAGCTTTTCGTAAGTCTAATAGATTTATCAAAAATAGGTCTAAGCATGATCTCGCCAAAATCAAGTGCTATAGATGTGGAAATTTCGGTCACATAGCACCAAATTGTAAGCTTGAAAAGCTGAAAACCTTAGAACTTGATGAAGGAGTTCATGATAAGATTTATAGTTTGTTATATACTTCTGGTTCTGAGTCTATTTATGATTCTGATTCAGGTTCTGAAGAAGAAATTGATTTGCTTGATATATATGATAGTAATCAGCATGATAAAATGAATATTTACAATACCTGTCATGGTGATATATGTTCTTGTGAAATGATGAATTTCATAAATTTCGATCTCAATTTCAAGATTTAAATGTAAATACTATTACATCTGATAATGTGATATAACTTTTAAAAGAAGTCACTGATAATGATCTTCGAGAAAAAATTATTCATTTAGCTCAAATAATAATACTAGTTCAAGTTCTTCAAAAAATTCAAAAAACAAAAAGAATGATTTTGAATTTGACTCCTACAAGAGATTATTCCTTTGATGATTTGAAAGATGAAAATGAAAATTTAAAAAATGAGATTAAATCTCTTAAACAAAATCAAATGATTTGTGATCATAGACTTACTCGAAACTATTAATAACAAAGGAAAAAATATTGTTGAAGAAAATACTCTTGCAAAACGTAGGGCTGGGCATAAACACCGGAAAATCGAAATACCGAACCGAACCGAATTATTTCGGTATTTTGGTTTTTGGTTCGTTATTCGGTATATATTTTTGTATTTTTTGGTATTTCGGTTCAGTTTTTGGTATATAATTTTTATATAATTCGGTATTTCGGTTTACCAAAATATATTATATTATAATATAGATTAATATTATATTAATTATTAATATTAAATAATAAATGTTATAATTTATTTTTAAAAGCAAAATTAGGTCAAACTTTTCTACTTTTCTAACTTCTAAGTTTCTTTACAGACTTGAGACTACAGCCGCATAACAGCAGCAGTGCTGCACTTTCCCACTTTCCCTCCAACTTTGGCACTTTTCACTTCCGGCGACCGGCGACCACCATCAGCAGTAGCACTTTCCCACGTAGTCGACCAGCAGGCAGCAGCGACCACTTTCCAGTGACGACGATCCTCTTAGCATTGTTATTTTGAGTATTGAATTTTATCATGTTGTATTCATCTCATTAAACTCTCCCCTCCCTGATAATTCTTGCTCTGTATTAGTGTTTTTGTCCATTCAAACATAGTCAATTCTTTATTTTAAATTAGCTTGTTTTAATATCTTCCACTTCTACGATAACTGAGTTGTCTTGTTCCACCTCTTAAGTCATCTAAGTTTATTACTTGCATCTCTTTTCTTAGACTTCTTCCTGTTAAGCATGTTAAAATTTGATATAGATTTATTCTTCCTTTCTAGTTGTTTTGATCTTTACCATGGGTATTTTATTTTCCAAATGATACTGACACCTTTTTAAGCATGGTTCGTTTTTTTATATAGATTTTCATTTTTTTCAGTGATATGGTTCATTTTCATTTTTTCAGTCAAACTTTCTTTACTGTACACGTGGTGCTAATCTCAACTTCTTTTCTTAATTTTGTTTGTAGTTTGTCATAATGGTTTCCACCAGTTTTGCTTAGTGCTTGTTTCTTTAAACATGATCAGTAGGCTAGTGTTAGATAATTTCAAGTTAGTCATTGTCTAATGCGGCTAAGCTGAAAAATTACAAACATATTTGTAACAAATTAAGGACCACTTATTTTTAGCCCATTAAGCTGAAAAATAAAAGAAAAAAAATATAATTTTCAAAAGCCTATTAAGCAGGCCCATAACAAAAAATCGAACTAACAAAAATCGAATCAAAATAACATAAATCGAATCGAAATAAAAAAACTGAATCGAACCGAAATAATTCAGTTCGGTGTTCGATACACGTGGTACAAGAACCGAAAATTGAAAAAAAAATCGAAACCGAACCGAATTACCGAATGCCCAGCCCTAGCAAAACCTATTAATCTTGATCTTAGACAAGGTATGTTTTTAGAAATGATGCAAATAGTTACTACTCAGAAATGGTATATTAAATTCACCATCTTGATTGATAATATTTTTTCAATAACTGATATTGCTATGATTGATAGTGGAGCCGATGTTAGTTGTATTCAAGGTCTTATACCTACTAAATATTTTGAAAAAACAACTCATATGGCTAAATCTGCTTCTGGACATGCTTTAGATATAGAGTATAAATTACTTAATACACGTATTTGCCAAAATAAAGTTTGCATTCCGCATTTAATTTTCTTGGTTAAAAATCAGTTATACCCTCCAATTATACTTGGAACCCCCTTTATAAATGATATTTATCCATTTACTAGCATAACTGCTAAAGGATTTACTGCTACTTATGAAAATAGAAATATAAATTATACTTTTATCACTGACCCTATTTTTCGTGATATTAATGCTTTGATTAATATGAAACAAAGGCATGTTGATTCTTTGCAACTAGAATTATTTAGTATAAATATATTTGATACTTTGAAATCTACCAAAGTATGGGAAAAAATGAAATTAATTTCTGAACAAATTGCTATTGATATTTGTGTCGATCATCCTAGTACTTTTTGGAATCGAAAAAAGTATATTGTGACTCTTCCATATGAAAATGAATTTTCTGAGAATGATATTAATAATTTGTTACAAAAGGGTTTAATAAAACCTTCAAAATCACCTTGATCTTGCACTGTATTTTATGTTAGTAGTATTGTTGAAAAGGAACGTGGTGTTCCTAGATTGTTTATAAATTATAAACATTTAAATAAATTCTTAAAATGGATAAGATATCATATCCCCAATAAAAGAGATTTGCTTTCAAGATTATATGATGCTAATATATTTTTCAAATTTAATTTAAATCTGGTTATTGAAAAATTCAGATATTTAAATAGCATACTTATAGAACTGCTTTTAATGTTCCTTTTGGACAATATGAATGAAATGTCATGCCTTTTGGATTAAAAAATACTTCTTCTGAATTTCAGAAAATAATGAATGATATTTTTAATCCTTATTTGGATTTTATAATTGTTTACATTGATGATATATTAGTATTCTCTAAAACATTTGAAACACACATGAAGCATCTTGATATCTTTAAGAAAATTGTTATACAAAATGGTTTAGTTATTTCCAAATGAAAATGAGTTTATTTCAAAAGATGTTAGATTTTTAGGACATAATATCTGTCAGGGTAAGATTACTCCGATTCAATGATCTATTGATTTTGCATCTAAATTTCCGGATGTTATTACTGATCGGACTCAGTTACAAAGATTTTTGAGAAGCTTAAACTATGTATCCCCATTTATAAAAATCTTTCTCGTGATTTAGCCCCTTTATATGATAGACTAAAAAAGGATTATAAACAACCTTGGACTGAAAGTCACACTAGTCTTGTCAAAAATACTAAGCAACGTGTTAAATCTCTTCCTTGTTTAACTCTTGCTAATCCTGTATGGCAAAAGTTTTTGAAATTGATGCTTCTAATATTGATTATGGAGGAATATTAAACCAGATTAATTCTAATGATAAAAGTGAATATTTGATTAGATTTCACTAAGGAAAATGGACTGAAGCTCAAAAAAAATATGCTACTGTGGCTCAAGAAATGCTAACAATAGTCAAATGTGTTTTAAAATTTCAAGATGATTTATATAATCAAAAGTTTTTGATAAAAACTAATGCTCAATCTGTTAAATACATGTTTAACAAAGATTTTAACATGATGCTTCAAAATTGATATTTGCTATGTGGCAGGCCCAGTTAGCTCCTTTTGATTTTGAGATTCAATATAAAAAGGGAAGTGATAATTCTCTTCCGGATTTTCTGTCTCGAGAATATTAAGTTCATAATGAGTTTTTATACAATTTTTATTGATGAAAAAACATTAATTACTATTTAAAGGTAATTCCACTTAATGAAGACTTGCAGGAATTTATAATATGTAAAATTATTAATGATATTATTTAGAGAAGATTTCTCTATATATGATTATGAAGAGGATAGCACTAAGGATATCGATAGTGATAATTGTTATAGTGATTTTATGATATATCCGAATAAAGCAGAAATGATCAATAATTATTTGGAAGAAGTTAAGAGAAGTCTGCTCCAAAATATTACTCAATATGAAAAATCAGACACTTCTATGAGAAGTCAAACAAGCGATGATGTTGCGGATGATATTCAAGAGGCTCAACCTATTGAGTCAAAAATAACCATATCAGAAGATACTTTAAAAAAGGTGGAAGATTTTCTCCACAAATTAAAAGAAAAAGTCAAACAGTGAAATCGCCTCTACAGTAGAGCCGTCATAACCCGACACCAATAGTAGAAACACTGTTCTTCAACAGTACATACATTGTTAAGGGAACATATGGGACCCACTGTTACTAAATGTTTTTTTTCTCTATATAAGTTTGTTTTTCAGTTTGTTAACATAGAAGTTTAGGAACCCCTCTCTCTACTTTCTCTTTTCAATTGTAAATCTCCCTCAACTTGTAAAGTTTTCAGTTCATCGGATACTGGCCGGAAGTTGATAAAATTTGTATAGTTTGCTCATAGGCCTTGCAGTCGGCCATCTCTGCAAGGTAATATATTTTTTTTCTGACTATGAATGATCTAGACTTTATCAAAATATAAATAAATTTATATATGGTTTCTTGATTTGGTTCCAACATGGTGGTATAGTCAGATTTGATACTATTTTTGTTTTGGGATCTCTTTTCATTAATTTGTCCCAAAAATTATTATAAAATGTCCTATATAAACAAGGAATCTGTTCTTCGGTGAATCCTACTTCTGGGGTCCATTTGTGAATCCAAAAAATAGAGAATTCGATTAAAAAAAATATATTTGGTCTATTTTTTCATATAACAAATCTGATTTGTATGGTATAACTCATTTAGATCAGGTGAGACTTTAGTCCATTCTTTATATAATTTAAGAAATGAATCAGGCAATATTTTGACAGTTGGGTCGTGGTATAACCACCAATTCAAAAACCAATTAGGAATTGGGCCTGCAAATATCTTTGCACATATTTTTATAAATCACGTGTATTTATGTCTACCATTATTATAATAGATGACTTTATCAAAAGCCTGAATATAATCCGAGTAGGTGAAAATCATAGAAATTTTGTTTAGGTTGATCTGCCTTTCTTTCATAGTGGAAATACCCCAATCTTCAACTGATATAATCTGCTTAATTATCATTTTAGAGAAGTTATAAACATTCTCATTGGTATTGTAGCCTGAAAAATGTTGAAATTCAACACTACCAGTGCTTATCAGTATAGTCTCATAATAAGATCGGGTTTTTTATGACTCACCCGAGAAATATAATCTATTGATTAGGTATCGCTGGAATATTTTCCAGGGTTCTTCTTTTCTCTGAATTTCAGAGTTTTCTAAAAGAATTATCATTTCTTTTTTAGGTATCATTTCATAAGATTTGATATCATCATTATCTTCTTTAGCCATCGAAGCAAAAGTATCATTTTGCTTTTGAGACAAATATGCATGCAATTGTGCGTATAACGGACTGCTTTCTGGAATATCTTCCAGATGTAGTGAAGATGAAGACTCACTTTGAAAGACCTTTGAATTTATCAAACTCTTTCTTCCTATTTGTATAACTGGGGATTTAGAAGAGGATCCGTAGGACGATCCCTGGGATGATCATAATTTGATTATGTAGAGCACAAGTTTCATAAAATTCTTAAGAAATATTATTCAAATCACTAGCACTACAAGTGTCAAAAAATCATGTTTTAAACCAAATAATAATAATAATAATAATAATAATAATAATAATAATAATAATAATAATAAAAAAAAAAAATAATAATAATAATAATAATAATAAATATTATTCAAATCACTAGCACTACAAGTGTCAAAAAATCATGTTTTAAACCAAATAATAATAATAATAATAATAATAATAATAATAATAATAATAATAATAATAATAATAATGATGATGATGATGATGATGATGATAATAATAATAATAATAAATAAAAATAATAATAATAAATATTATTCAAATCACTAGCACTACAAGTGTCAAAAAATCATGTTTTAAACCAAATGATTGATGATAACTCAGTAAGGCATATTGCTAGAAGAATCTCCTTTCAAGATGGAGATAAGGAAAGCATGATTAATGACTATCTAGAAGAAGTAAAAAGAAATTTACTTCAAACCATAACCCAGATCAATAAATCAGATACTTTAATGCAAAGTAAGACAAGTAACGATGATATCGCGGAAGAGTCACAGCGGGCTAAAACAGACAATATATTGTCTACCACCGAATTACAAGATGCAAAAGAATTCTTGCAACAAATGAAGGTTATGGATAAAATACATAGCAAAGAAAAGACATAAAGAAGATGACACCGTAAAAGTTTGAGCCCACTCAACAGGAGATACACTGTTGCCCTAAGCCCACTCAATAGTAGAAACACTGTTCATTAACAGTAGATACACTATTTAGGGACCCAAATAGTGGGACCCCTTTTACTGTACATAGATTCCTTCTGTTTTTCTTTTGTCTATAAAAGCCTTAGTGTTTCTTAGAAGAGAGGCATCAGAAAAACAAACACCCTCTCTAAAAAATAGTTGTAAATCTTTGTAAAGCCATCTCTTTCTAAGCACTGTTCCGATTCCAATTATAAATAATTATTTGGTCAGTTCTTCACATCTTGGACTTTGGTGATGACCATCTTTAAGGTATTTTTAATCTTTTTGTCTTCCTTTTAGCTCTGTCTCTCCTAGCCAGGACTATGTTCGGCTAATGATCTCATATCTATGTTGAATAACTAACTTCTCTCCTATATAGACCATGAACGATCTAAACTTTATTAAAATATAAAGAAATTTTGTTATGGGTTCTCGACTTGGTTTTGAGATCGAGGTACAATCGAATCTAGCACTACACTTATTGGCTTTGCCTTAGTGGCTCCGTCTGGTCAGCTGTGGTTCACAGCCCGATAAGGAGTTGAAAAATGACGTCTTATACCCAGTTAGAACTATCAGACACATGGGCTCAATAAGAAGTATGTATTATATCCTTGACAGACCATTTGCTCAGGTAAAAATAACACTATGCAGTTCGAGAAGCTATAAAAAAAATCTTGTGTATTTCAATTCTTATGCAGGCGAACTACCGCTAGCTTAAGGATGCTGAATTACTAGATCTGACTGGGCGGATTACCGCCAGGTCGCCGATCCAGAATTCTGGTATCAGAGCCTAGAAGTTTCATGGTATATATGAGATAGAGGTGAACTATTCGACATAGATATAATCTTTGTCTCATGGATCTGGGAGAAACTTGTACTAAAAGTATCAGACTTGAAGAGGTCAATGTACCTCAAAACCTTGATTTGTTAAACAACAACAACAACAGTAATAATAATAAAATGTTCATGGTATATATGAGATAGAGGTGAACTTTTCGACATAGATATAATGTTTATCTCATGGATCTGGGAGAAACTTGTACTAAAAGTATCAGACTTGAAGAAGTCGATGTACCTCAAAACCTTGATTTGTACAACAACAACTACAATTATTTCTTAAATTTAAAATAGGGCATTTATCCTAGAAAAATAAAATTTGTTACATTTGAATTCACACTATAACTATATACAAACTTGCAATAGAAAAATACATGTAGATAAAGTTTGATATATCGCTAATGATTGATATTCTTCAAGCTTGATTCTGACGAGTTCCTTTCACAAATAAGGTCGTATATATGTTGCTCTCTCCCATATTCTAACAAATAAAAATCAGGCATGACAATTACATACAAAGATAATAATTGTGGAGACAGCACTAATAATGCTAAAATAAAAAACAATTAAAAAAAAAGAAAAAAAAAAGAAAGAAACTTCTTGGAAAAAGAGTTTCAAATGAAAAGAAGCAAAACAAAAAGAAGAAAAATTGAAAGGAAATTATGAATGAAAAAGACAGAATGTTGTGCAGTGTATGACATTTGCTTTAGTATTTATAGTTAGCAAATTAGTAACATACGAATATGAAAAGATAGATAGCCTACATTAGAGTAATTATAATTGAATGACTTTAATTGTGACTATCTTCAATATTTAAGTGAATTTTTTTGTATTTTAAAATTTGAGAAATGGTCAAAAAAAACCACAAAAAAATAAATATTTTTCTTGCCCTTAGAGGCATGCCACATCAGCATGCATAACATTCTCCTTTATATATATATTTGGTAGCTATAAAAAGAAGGATTTCCTCACACTTTTAAACTATAATTTCTTTAAGTTCTGTATTCTTATTATTATTAAAAAAATCCCATGTTTTATTTGCAAAAAATGATACAGTTCGAAATTCAACTAAATTCGAGGTACGTCATATGAAAGAGTTGGTGAAAAAATTGTAGCAATATTCATCAATTCACACTTGTATTTTTTCTTACCATTTTCATGAGTTAAAAGTGACGAAAAGTTGTGAGAGAGACAATAATATGAGTTGGGTAAGATATTTCTTCTTTGTTTTTTTATTTTTTATTTTTTTCCCTCAAACAAAGGAGCTTCTTCCTAATTTTGCCAAAACAATGGGTATGAACGTAGTCAATTGAATTATTAGTTTTGATGTTAAATTCACCATTTTAAAAATAGATTTTCATTTTTACTTATAATATGATAACATAGCCATGATAATAATTATTCTTTAATAGATATGTACGTAAAAATGAACGGAGAAAGTAAAGTGTTGGTGGCAAGAGATTTAAATCAAATGGAATACTAGAGTGAATATAGCATAAACATATATTTCTGTCTTCCTTCTTCATTGGCTATGTATTGTTCCATATAATTTTTCTTTATGTCAGAAGATACACTCATTACTAGCTATATAAAAATAGATAAGAAAATAGTGATTGATCATAAAATGATCTTAAATCAAATTAATGATTCTATAAATAATACTTTACATTTTATTCATCTATTGATAATTTTTATAATTGAAAAAATTAAATATTATATATCATGATACAACTTCTATAAGATACTAGATACTTTCATTAGACAACAACTATATGATATATATGCAGCAGAAAAAAAGAGAAGACTACAATTTCACAAAGATAAGGTAGAAACTTAATGAAATGAAATATTTTTCACCATAGGTGATGTTATTCATATATTAAATTAAATTATTCTACTGAAGTATATATAATTATCATTCATGATAACAACCAAGTACACTTTTTTGGTAAAATTACCTCTCTATTATAGCCTTACTCAAATACTAAAAGAGTAATAATATTTTGTAAAAGATATGTTACATATAAAGATAAAATATTAAAATAATTATGGTAATCCTTATTAGTGTCATGCACATACTAAATTTCAATTATGAATATTTAAGACAAAATTTGTACTTAAATGGTGTACATCATTTATGTTCATAACCTCAAGAGGAAAGACTATTGGTGACATTTTTTTAATGGATATTTTTTTTTTCTATTTTGTTGGTTAGATTTGTTTATAAAAATAAGTGAAGTAAGAAATAATATTATTAAAGAAATGTCACTTTCTCTCATATTTAAGCTTTGAATGTATTTTGAAATGTTTTAATGATATCTGGTCATTTTGATCTCAAAATACAAGTAACTCTATGAAAACATGTATTAATAATATAAAAACACTTGTCCCATGTTCGTTCAATAATAATTATTTACTAAAAAGCATTAATTTAGTAAAATTAATTCTATTTTGCAACATCATATACTATATATACGATACACACGTGCAATGCACGTGCCGTAAAACTAGTTTATTTATTAATATAAGCAGGAACAAAAAAAGTTAAAAGTTGAATCACGGTTTTACCCCTACTATAAATTAAAATGTTAAAAAAACATTTAATTATTTAATTTGAATGTTAAATTGTATCATTTTAATAAAAATGTTAATGACTTTTGCACTTCTTTAAATTCATTCCTAATTAAAATATCTAATTTAATAATATTTATCATTTATCATATATTTAATTTAATCATCATCATATCTTATCATATATATATATATATATATATATATAAGTGGGAAGCTCTAAAGTGAAAAGTTGAATTACCATTTTGTCCTTTTACAAAATTAAAATATGATTAATTATTTAATTAAATACAAATATTATAATTACATAATGATAAAATTAAGTCCTTAAGCCCTTTAATAATTAAATTATTATTTTCTCGATAAATGAGTACATTGATATTGCTTTTAATCATAATCATAATTCTCATAACGGAAGAATTTGAAATTTCTGATAGATAAGAACAATGTATATATCATCATCATGTCATAACGAAACAGGATCTCGAACGACGGGCGGTAGTCCGAGCGGTCATCTTCAATCTAGCTTGTCAACATCTGAATTCAAGGAATACGAATCTAAATACATACAAATTCATATATAGTTTTATGACTGTATGGAAGGACCTAGTCCTTTTACCCAAGCAAGGGGCCTGTCGAGATTCAAATACGTATTGTTATTGAGCCCATGTGTCTGGCAGTTCTAACCGGGTATGAGGTGCCTTACTTATCAAACTCATTTTTCAGGCTAAAAACCACGGCTGGCCAGACAGAGTCACTAAGGCAAAGTCAATAACGTTTTGCATCAAATCTGACTGTACCAACCATCTCGGAACCAAGTCAAGAAATCATATAGAAATTTATTCATATTTAGATAAAGTCTAGACCTTTCATAGTAAATATAAAAGTGAAGTTAGGTATGCGACATAGATATGAAGCGTTTAGCCAGACATAGTCCCGGCTCTAGATCGGAGAATGAAGTAAAAAGAAAGAAGGAAGTAAATACCTTTGTAGCAAGGGCCAACACCAAGGCCTATACAAACTCACAAAGAAAGATTTCAAAGAGAGAGGAGAGAGATAAGAGAGAGAGGGGGGGTTTCTAAAACCTGCCCTTACAATTTACAGATGACTTTATTTATAGAAAGAAAAAGCATCTATCTACAGTACAATGGGTCCTTTTCAATGGGCCCCTATAACAGTATATCTACTGTGGATCAACAGTCTTTCTACTATTGATAAAGACCTTTAATGTTCTTTTGCCTTATTTGTTAATTCCTGAAGGAATTCTTGATCCCTTTTCTTCATTTCTTCCGCCGTTGATTCATAGGCTTCGTGAATGTCATCTCGAGTGTCATCACTTGTTTCGCTTCTCATAGACGCGTCAGATTTGGCATATTGATTAACATTTAGGAGTAAATTTCTCCTAACTTCTTCCAAATAATTATTGATTAATTCTTCTTTGTTGCCTTCTTGATTAGAAATTCGTCGAGCAATATGTTTAACCAAGTTATCTACTATAATTCCTTTATCCGGAGAAGAACTATTATCAACAATAATTTGGGATATAACATCTAATAGTTCTTGTCCATATAGTACTTTTGTCTTGGGATCCTTTTTCATCATTTTGTCCCAAAAATTATTATAGTATACTCGGTATAAACAAGGAATTTGTTCCTCTGTAAATCCAACTTCTGGAGTCCATTTGTGAATCCACGGAATTGAGAATTCTATAAAATAATGAATTTGTTCAATTTGTTCAAGATAGCAGATATGATATGCATGATATAATTTATTAAGGTTTGGCGAGACCTTAATCCATTCCTTGTATAACTTAAAAAATGGTGCTAACAAAATCTTTACCGTCAGTCCATGATATGACCGCCAATTAAGAAACCAATTAGGAATTGGTTCTGAATATATTTTTCCACAAACTTTTATAAACCAGGTGTGTTTATGTCTCTCATTATCATAATAGAGAACTTTGCCGAACGCATTTATATAATCCCAATAAGTAAAATTAGTAGGGACTTTGTTGAGACTGATCTGCCTCTCTTTCATTGAGGAAATTCCCCAATCGTTGATTGATATAATTTGTTTTATAATCATCTTGGAGAAGTTATAAACGTTCTCACTGGTATTGTAACCTGAGAAGTGTTGAAAGTTCACACTTCCTGTACCTATCAGAATACTTTCATAATAAGAATGGGTTTTGTATGACTCACTCGGAAAATATAATCCATTGATTAAATAACGCTGGAATATCTTCCAAGGTTCTTCTTTTCGCTGAATCTCATCATTTTCTAAAAGAAATATTATTTCTTTCTTTGCCACTTTTTCGTAAGACTTGATATCATCAACGTCTTCTTTAGCTATAGATGCAAAAGTATCACTTTTCTCAGTTTTCTTCTGAGATAAATATTCTTGTAACTGGGCGTATAACGGATTGTTTTCTGGAATATCATCCAGATGAATAGAAGAAACTTCTTTGGAAGAACTTTTCAAGTTCACCAAACTCATCCCGCCTCACTGTATAATAGGAGAATTAGATGAAGAGGATCCGTATGAAGATCCTGATGCTCCTGGGGATGATCTTCCTCTTCCTCTGGTATAACCCAATTTTCCTCGAACCTTGGTCACCCAAGGAGGATTCATCCTACAGATGAAACATGTAGTCTTATTCGATGTCGATGTCATGAACATCACGATAAAAATCAATAATTCTTCATTTAAGAAGATTTCTGAGATGATCTCTCTCATCATAGCATCTATTATTTTGTATATAATAAGTTCCTGTAAATCTCTATTGAGAGGAACATCATTAAATAGTACTATTTTAATTATTTATTGAATTGTAAGTTATTTATTAGAAAGGAAATGTGGAAGAACAAGAGCCAATTAGAATTTCTAGAATTTTAAATAAATACGTGAATCAAGGTTTTCCCCCTTTTTATCTTAAATTAAAGAATTGAAGAGTTGTAACTAAATTAATATATACCAGTACCAAATACAAATTTGTCATCTTGAATTCTTCCACTAGCATTTCTATATATTTAATTAATAAAATACTAGATAGTAATCATATCATAATATACTAAATACTAAAGTGGGAAGGTGTTAAGTCAAAATTTTCTCATATAATTAATAATAATAATAATAATAATAATAATAATAATAATAATAATAATAATAATAATAATAATAATAATAATAATAATAATAATAATACTTTACTAATATTAAAAGTAGGAAAACATAAGTTCAAAATAAAATAAGTACAAAAATGTACATTAAAATTAATCAACGTTACTACCCCTAATTTAATAAATACTGATTCTATAATATATTTGTACCAATAATAAATTTACCATCTAATAAATAACAATAATCAATTAAATGAGAAGTGACCACATATTAACCAATTAATTAAGTTTGATGAGAATCTCAAACGTTGGAAAAATAAAATTTGAAATGTTCATATTCATCTTATCTATTCAATAGATCTTTTCTTTATTTATTTGTCTATTAAAGAAGAATTTCATAAGTCAAAAACGTGTGGCTCCTCTTGCTATATATATTCCAGACCTATCCATTTTTTATATGGTTCATGTGTTTTTTAATTTTTTAATTATTGGATTCTCAATTGTATTAGAAAAATATTATTTATTTTTTTGTAGTCGATTTTCCTTTGATAGTTATTTAAATAGTATTTGATTGTTAAACTTTTTGGACGCTATTTATTGTTGGAGTAATAAAAATTTAGTCAAGGATGTATAACTGAGATCGAACATGAGAGTGAGTTCCTATAATCTTATAACAAGCTTCAAGAAAGTGAGTTTGTGTTTATTCTACATCAATATAACTGTAATAGTTTATATTTTTATGTATGTATTTAATGATTAATATTTTTTCCTTATATTTGGTAATTCATAATATTGAAAGGTATAACTTTATCTACACCGAGTATTTGACATATTCATTCTATACCTTAGAAATAAGCAATATATATGATGCTAAATTTGTATATAATTAAGGTGTTCATTTTGACATCAATTCAAGGTGTTCATTTATTGATTGTTTCGGCTAAACTTCATTTGAGGATTCATGAATGGGGTAAGAAGAAAGATGTTGTTTCTCATCATAAATGGTCATGTCAGACAATAAACGACAAGCCAAATTCTAAGGGGACGTCTGCCAAACATTAATGTATTGCACGTGTAATACAATAGCCTTATAGTTGAAAATTGAATTACAAAAGGGCTCTATAAAAGTTAAGTGACATTTTCTTCTATTTAATTTCTTTTTAATATATTTAAGGTATTGAAAAGAAAATATAAGTCACTAAATTATTAACAGTCTTTTATTTTTCTTCCGTTACATCATTAGACTCTTTTTTGTTCTTCAATTACACGTGCCAATATCGAAATCTTCAAAAATTCTAAGTTATAACTTCATAAAAAAAAAAGTAAAAGGTCTCTTTTATTAAATTTTGAAAATACTATGTACAAATAGACACATCATATGCATTCACCATCACACATTTTCACTCCCAAATCCAAATTTTTCATAGTCTGAATTTTATAGAAATAAGTATAATGTAAAGATGTGACATACCAAAGGCATTAACAATACAAGATAATTTTGTAATTTCAGTTAAAGCTTATCATGGAGTGAAATAAGAAGAACAAAGAAAATAAGGATCGTGAGTTCTACAATAATTTTGATCTGAAGCTACGTGAACTCCTGTGTCAGTATAATTTTCTTCTTAAGTCATTTCCCTTTTTATATTGGAGCCTTTTAAATTTATATTAAAAATTAAAATACTAAGAGTTTTAGTTAAAAAAAATGATTTAGGGTTAATTTTCCATAAAATTGGATTTTTCATACACTTGGAAATTGAAGAATCTGAGTGAATGAAGGCACAAAGAGAGGAAAATGAAAATGAAAGTAGACAGTAAGATAAAAAGAAAAAAATAAAAATAATGATATATTCTTATTATTATAATATTTATAGAAGATAATAAGCCATAATGTTGTATATTTTATTCTTAAATTTAAAGCTAATATTCATTTTATTAGATTAGGTGTTATATAATCTTAATTGATTTTACATATTTGTCACGACCCAGACCGCCGTGATTGGCACCCACACTAACTCTCCGGTGGGAGAACCACTACCACAACCCGACTATGCAACTTAAAGAAAATAAATCATTTAGAGATACGGAAGTAGGTTTAAATGACGAATTAAATAAGGATTTCCCATAAACTCCGAAAGTTTAACAAAACAACCAAGCATTACCCTCGCGGAAATTCAACCCCGAGACCTGAAAGTCATTGTACCAAAACTCTAATAATCAACAAGTCTAAGGAAAAGGGGGTGAAACTCCGAAAACTAAACATAAGTAAAAGTCTAAATATATAGTCTTAGTCCGAAAAGAATGGACTAAACTAGTAGGATCACGCGGCTACTATAGTAAGCAAAATATAAGCAAGTAATTACAACACAGTAAACACACATATACAGAATGCATAATTCAATTATCATTTTAGGAGCAACATAAAATTTCCCAATATCAATGACAGGTAGATATGAATGCAAAAACCACAAGTGGTCCTCTCATAGAACCTACACCCAAATTGTTAGTGTGTCAGAACGTGACACCCGATCCAATATATATATATGTGTGTGTGTGTCAGAACGTGACACCCAGTCCAATATATATGTTGGAATGTGACACCTGGTCATAATCACACCCATAAAGAATAGTGCACATAGTCACACAGTCAAGTAACAAGTTCATGGCATGTAATTGTTCGTACTTGGTCATTTCCTTAGATTCGATTCATGTTTCCCTATTCACATACATGTATGCATACAATAAGAGCAATTAACAGGCATATGTAACACAACAAGAAGTCGAACCATCACCTACCTCGAAACCAAGCCTGAACACTCCTAAGACACTTGAGTCTTCCCTTTCCGGAGTTTTGCGGCTTGTTCTTGGTCTAAAATAATTAATTAATGCAAGGAGTAATAAACAAGGCCTATTATAACAAAATATCAACACAAGGCCAAACCCATGATCCTAATGCTCAACTAGGACTTTTCCTATCATTAACTTCAGGCCAAAACCCTCCCCCAACGATAATTAACAAGGACCCTAAGTTCTAAGAATTGAAATACGGATTAGGGGAGTAATTAACTTACCTTTGGCGTGAGAATTTGTGGGAATTTGATGAGAAAGTGCCCTAGGTCATCCCTTAGATCTTAAGAATGAAGTTTTGCAGAAAATAACATTTTTAGGGTTTTTCCCCGATTTAAGTTGCGACTGGCCTGCCACAGTGGGCCCCATCCAACCACAGCGGCCCCCATGGCAGAATTAACCCCGCCCAGTGGCTTGCTCGGAGACAAAATCTCATAATTTGATTTCCAAGCTCCCATTTCGCGACACACCTGTAAACCTTGACGTTCTAAAACTACCCCTTCACGCCAAGATCAGTTTTGGGAGTTTTACTCGCCCAAATTCGATTATGTAAAGCCGTACAGGCTCCTTAACGTCTTGGCTATCCACTCACATGATCAAACTCATAATTAAAGCTCTCATCCATTACTGGATTGCCCTAGAACTCACCTGACTCAGATTTTGTCCAAGTCTGGCCTAGGCTAGAAATTTCAAAGTTACTACTCAGAAGTTTTCTTGCCAAAATTTCTTCCCCATTGGCTTTTCCATAATGACGAGAACAGGTCGTTACAATAGATACAAATTTACCCATCACTCGTTCTCGAGTGATAAACAAGGAGAACTAGCTAAGGCATGAGTAGAGTAGTACCTGAATCGTCGAATAACTAGGATACTTGTCTCGCATGTCCTTCTCGATTTCCCAAATAGCTTCCTCAACTGGAGGATGCTTCCATTGAACTTTCACGGACTTTATCTCCTTGGTCCTCAGCTTCCGTACATCTCGATCAAGAAGTGCAAACCCTTCCTCCTCATACTGAAGGTCTTTGTCCAACAAAACTGAGTCCCACTTTATGATGTAATATCCGTCCCCATGATACTTCTTCAACATGGACACATGGAACACTAGATGGACTCCAAATAGGCTAGGCGGTAAAGCCAACCTATAAGTCACTGGCCCTACACAGTCAAGAATCTCAAATGGCCCGATGTATCGAGGACTAAGCTTGGCCTTCTTGCCGAATCTCATCACCCACCCACCTCTCCCAACCCCCCTTTATGGGTTACATTTTAGAAGAAATTTCTCACCAGCCTGAAATGTCATGTCCCTTACCTTACGGTCTATACTTTTTTGTCGACTTTGGGCAGCTAGAAGCTTAGCTTGGATGCTTCTCACCTTATCCTGAGCATCTTTCACCAAATCAACCCCTAAAGGTTTCACATCTCTAGCCTCAAACCACCCTATGGGTGATGTACATCCCCTTCCATAAAGTGCCTCGAATGGTGCCATGTCAATGCTGGAGTGGTAACTGTTATTATAGGAGAGCTCACACAAATGTAGGAAATTATCCCAATGCCCTCCAAAGTAAATCACACATGCCCTCAACATGTCCTCTAACACTTGAATAGTTCTCTCTGACTGCCCGTTCGTCTGTGGATGGAAGGTTGTGCTAAAAGTGAGTTGAGTGCCCAACTCCTCATGTAATTTTCCCCAAAACTTGGATGTTAACTGCGTACCACGGTTCGAGATGATGGAAAGGAGCACTCCATGCAGCCTCACTATCTCCTTCACATAAATCTTAGCCAACAACTGAGCATTATAGTCTACTTTGACTGGAATGAAGTGACTAGAATAAAGTGGGCTGACTTAGTCAGTCTGTCAACCACCACCCAAATAGAGTCAAACTTCCCCAAGGTCCTAGGAAGACCAACCACGAAATCCATAGATATCCTTTCCACTTCCATTCAGGAATTGGCATTCGCTGAAGCAAACCTGCAGGCCTTTGGTGCTCATACTTTACCTACTGACAATTTTGGCACTTAGCCACAAACTCAACTATATCTTTCTTCATGCCAGGCCACCAATAAAGTCGATTCAAATCTTGGTACATCGTGATCACACCCGGATGAATGGAATATCGTGAACCATGGGATTCTGTCAACATCTTCTTAATCAAACCATCCACTCGGGGAACACAAATTCTTCCCTTAAAAATGAGCACACACCCGCATCAAGATTCGGATCTTGTGCCTTGCCAGACACTGTCTTCTTCCTAAGCTCATTCAAACTCTCATCGTCAAACTGCTTGGCCTTGATCTCCTCAATGAATGTGGGTCTAACCTCAATGCTGGCAAACACCCCACCTTTCTCTGAGATGCCCAATTGTATGAACTTAGACTCCAAGGTTTGAATCTCATTGGCCGAAGTTTGCTTGGACACATCCAAGCAAGGTAGACTACCCATACTCACCGTCTTCCGGCTTAATGCGTTTACCACCATATTATCCTTACCCGGATGATACTGGATGGTAACATCATAATCCTTGAGTAACTCCATCCACCTTCGTTGTCTCAAATTCAGGTCCTTCTAAGTGAATACATATTTTAGACTACGATGATCAGTAAACACCTCACACTTGACACCATAAAGGTAATGCCGCCAGATCTTGAGAGCAAACACTACCGCTGCCAACTCCAAGTTATGCATCAGGTAGTTTCTCTCCTGCACCTTCAGCTACCGCAATGCATAAGCTATGACATTCTTATCCTGCATCAACACAACACCCAAGCCCGAATGTGAAGCATCATAATAAACAATGAAATCTTTACCTTCCACCGGCAGTGTCAGAATAGGTGATATGGTTAGAAGAGTATTGAGATTTTGAAAGCTCTCTTCACATTTGTCAGTCCACTCAAAAGTCACCTCTTTTTGGGTCAGCCTTGTGAAATATGTGGCGATAGAAGCAAAAATTTTCACAAACCATCGATAGTAGTTGGCGAGCCCCACTGTCACGCCCCGAGCCTACACCCTGGGTGGGACTGGCATTCGAAGACCATTAATAGCCCCAAGCGAACCCTTGGCCTGGCTTACTTAACTCAACAGAAGACAATATTCATACTTATAATGATCAATAACATTTAATTGAACTAAATAATAAAATAACTAAGAATGTTTAAAGGTTAAACATTCAACTTGGCCAAAAGTGGCAACCCAAGTCTTAACAATAAGAAATGATAATGAAAAGACTCAAAGGACTAACATCTAATTGTCTATGAAGCCTCTAAACCAACTCAGATGGATGTTGGGAAAAACCCCACAACATCCTAATGAACTAACTAGAAAGTAATGAAAATAGATCCTCCGAAATGCAAGGAGGCTCATCGACTGACTCTAAACTGCTCACTGAATCAACGGTGCGCTGGAATGTCGATCCTAGTTACCTGTGTCTGCATCATAAGACGACACAAGCCAACTGGCATCAGTACATTGAATGTATGAGTATGCGAGTTGGAATGCTAAAACAGCATATGCTTGAAAGAGATTCTGAAAAAAACACTTACCTTGGCTCTTCTCAACTCATGAATACTTAACTGAACTCATTTCAATATAAAGCAGTTTAAAACAAGTGCAATATAAAGAAAAGTTATTTAAAAACATGATGTCAACTCTGTGTATATACAAGGATACAACGTAACTCTGAAATGTATGTAAAAATACAATAAACTGATGTATATAAAAATACAATAACTTCTATGGGAGTTTCTCTAACCGGCAACCATCACATAAGAGCTATAGTGATAATACAGCGATCTACCTCATGCTGCCATCGCATCCTACACCCGGTCAAAGGTATAGGACCTGAACTAATAAGTGGATCCACTAATCTATTGTGAAAAGGGTTCATCTAAAAATTATGACCCTTTTCTATCCATGGTAGCTACATGGTTTTATGGAGACGTGAGTTATCTGAACTCATGCTCACCCCCAATTCAGTGTTAAATGCTACTCCCAAAATATACTAGCTTTTATGTTTTAAAAACATACTTCTTCTGTGATTTGAGATTAGTGCTCAAAAACTTAGCTCAAAGTCTATCTTGGAAATCAAAGTTTCCCCTCTTTCTTCATTTAGAAAGCGATTACTTTTTCTGAAAACTAGCCCGAAGGCTCTTTGGAAATCTCAGTTTCCATTCTTATTTAAATGTGAAAACATTTTGAATCTCTTTGGGAATACTTAGTCCCCATATACTTTTGAAAAAATGAACTTCAAATTTATTATTTACCGAACTCAAAACTTAAGTCTTAAAACAAAGTTAAAACTCTTGCAAAAGACTTTTGGAAAACTCTAAGAACTTCTCTTGACTTGACTCTTACTTCTCTTGACTTTGATCTTAACTTTCCTTGAATTGGATTATGGACTCAAGGTTCATGATCTCATGTTTATGTATGATTTCATGATGTTTAGATGTACTTTAGAGTGTTGGAATCAACTAGAAAACATAGGTACATTGCTAAGGAACAAGTACGAAAGGGTAGGGAATGAATAGGGAGAACTGGCGTCCCTGGCGCTCTGAGAGGCGCGGGGCGCTAGCCCTCAATATTCAGAGGCTGGTCTGGGGTGCGCCGGCTGGCGCGGTGCCCCAAGGGTTAAAATTTAGAGACCCTTTTGGGGCACGCTGGCTGGCGCGATGCCCCACCCCTATCCCCAGGAAATCCCTAATTTTCCTCTTCGTTTTTCAACTCTAAACCCTCTAATTTCACTTAGTTCTTTCCCCAAACACATAGAATTATTTATATCCTAAATATATGATAGATTCAAACCAAAATTACACTCGGAAACATGAATCAAATCGCAAGAAACTTTCAACAACAAAACCCATAAGAATTCAAATGAAACCTTCAACAACGTTCATCAAGAACTAAATTTCTTAACTTTCAAAGACTTAAATTCTCTTAATTGAATCATGGTAGGCGCGTGGTGAACTAACCCAACGCTATGTGATCTCACATACCTGATAGAAGTAAATCCTTGGCGAAGCACCAGCTTTCTTGATCGATCTTGATGAATTTACCCTTTTCCCCTTCTTCTTTTCTCTTCTCCTTAGCCCTAGCGTGAAATCCCAAACTTTAAAACTGACTAAAATCTGATTTGACCCATATTAAACTCCTAAAAACAGATTAAAATAATAGAGCAATGAAAAGACTAAAATACCTCTTAAAATTCCGGATTGGACATTTCCTTAATCCAATCGCCCAACTTCTAACTGACATAACTCACTCATACAAACTCGGAATCACGTAAACTTGGTGGCGTTGGAAAGATCATTCCAAGGGCTTTCCAACCATATCTAGAATCACACATAACTCATCCTTATCTAGGAATTATGGCCGTTTGAAGTTGACCAAAAACTCACTTTAACTTACTTAAAAATTTCCAGATTTCCTCATTCTTTCCAAAAGTAACTATTCCAGATTTTAAACTTCCTTCTAGTTCTTTCTAGTTGCAAGATGTTACACCCACGAAACTCCTAACTTTAGTCATAGAGTTAGGCTGGACCCAGTCCTTGACTGCTTCGATCTTTTGGGGATCTACCATTACCCCTTCATTAGAAACCACATGCCCCCAAAAAGGCAACTAAAGTCAACAAGAACTCACACTTGGAAAATTTTGCATACAACTTCTGTTTTCCAAGGACACTCAAAACAATACAAAGATGGTCGGCATGCACTTTCTTACTCTTAGAATAAACCAAAATGTCATCAATAAAGACGATAACAAAAGAATCTAGGAATGGTTTGAACACAACATTCATCAAACTCATGAAGGTTGCAGGCGCATTGGTCAACCCAAATGACATCACTAAGAACTCATAGTGCCCATAGTGGGTCTTGAATGTCGTTTTAGGTACATCCTAATGCCTAATCTTAAAGTGATGGTAACCAGACCTTAGGTCAATTTTAGAGAAAACTGATACTGCAACTGGTCAAAGAGATCATCTATCCGAGGCAACAGATACTTCTTTCGAATGGTGGCCTTATTCAACTGTCGGTAGTCTATGCACATCCCCATACTACCATCCTTCTTCTTAACAAACAAGGTAGGAGCACCCTATAGAGAAGCACTAGGAAGGATGAAACCTTTATCAAGAAGCTCTTGGATTCGAGATGGGGTAAGTGTCTGGCTCCAAGTCAATGCAGAAATATATATCCCTATCTAGAGGTATACCAGGAAAATCGGTAGGAAAAACTTCCTTGAATTTACACACTACATGAATAGACTCAATAGAGGGAGACTCGACATCAACATCCTGAATATGAGCCAAATATGCCAAACACCCCTGCCCCACTAGTTTCCTAGCTCGAATGAAAGATATGACCTTAGCTGGCTTAGGCTTGTACACCCCGTCCCACTCTAACTTTTTCCTACCCGGGATCTCTAGAGTCACAGACTTAGCATTACAATCAAGCATAGCATAATAGGGGGACAACTAAGTCATGCCTAAGATTATATCAAAGTCAGTTATATCCAGAATGACCAAATCAGGCCAAGTTTGAAAACCCATAAACAGGACAACACAAACACGATAGACATGGGTGACTATGACAGACTCTCCAACTGGGGTAGAAACATGGATGGGGGCATCAAGCACATCACAAACCGCATCAAATCCCAAGGCAAACTAAACTGACACATATGAATAAGTAGAACTCAGATCAAACAAAATAGTAGCCATCCATCCGGTCACAGACAAGAATAGTACATGTGATCACTACATTAGACGCCTCAATCTCAGTCTTGCCCGAAAAGGCATAAAACTAAGCCTTGTCATCTTGACAGGCAACCTCATTTCCTGGCTGCACTGCTCCCCTACATGCATTACCATTTCCCTGGCCTCCACAACCTTGTTGATTTCCTCCTCGTCCACCTTGTGGACGTCCTCTGCCATTATTACAGTTGTCCATTGGTACCACTACTCTGGTCTGCTACTGTACAGGGTCAGACATGCGCGGATGGGGACAATCTCTCCTTATATGTCCAGGTTCCCACAATTGTAACAACTGCGGTAAAAAAATGGCCTGCTGCCAAATGAAGGTGCAGCTCCCTAACTATCCTAAATAGGATTCTGCTGTGGAGTTCCCGAGTAACCACTTGTAGAAGCGAGCATGGCTGACTGAATTGGTCAGGCTGTAAGTGTCGGTCTACCTGAACCTTTGGATTAGGAACCATGAAAGTTACATATGTTCTTAGGCTTCTTAGCCAAGGCCTTGGTCTGCCCATCACGTCGAACTCCTTCTATTTTTTTCACAAAGTCTGTCACCTCATTAAAACTTTTACCTGTAGAGGTCATGTGAACCGATAATACTTGTAATTTAGGGTTCAATCCCTTGACGAATAAACGAATCTTCTCCTCCTCTGTAGTCACCAACTGTGTAGCATATCTGGACAAGGCATGGAACTTAGCCTCATAAGCAGCTACAGTCATACCACCCTTCTCCAAGCCATGAACTTATCCTTCTTGCGATCCCTCAATGGTCGGGGCACATACTTCTCCCGAAACAAAGCATGGAACTGTGTCTAAGTGAGTGGGAGCAAGACTGGCGATCTACATTCCATATAGGCCCTCCACCACTGCTTAGCCTTACCTTGAAGCTGGAAGGTCACGAACTCTACTCCATACTGGTGTACAATGCCTAACTTATGAAGCCTCTCATAGCAATCCAGAATGAACTCATTGGCATCCTCACTCTCGGAACCATAGAACACAGGCTACTTCATCTTTAGAAACTTAGTCAACATCTCGTGCTCAGTCTTAGTCATCACAGGACCGAACAGGGGATAGAAAAAGGCATCAGTGCCTAATACTCCATCCACCTTGGGAACAGTAGCAGCAATAGGGTGGTTGACTGGAGGTTGAGCAGCTTGCACTATGGGAAGGACTCTAGAGCCAACCAACCCTTTCAGAAAATTCATGATCTGCTAAGCTATCACTGGGTCTAAGGGAGGACATCTTGTAGTCTCAGCCCGTGCGTCCTCCTCTGGTCCAACATCTTTCTTGTCTTCGATCTACATTTTCTTCAACCTCTTCTTGGGTTGCATGAGGGATCTCTTCCCTGGGAACATTCTCAACTAGGGCTCCACCCCTAGAGGGTGCTACCCTTCCTCGGCCTCTTCCCCTTCTTCTTCCTCTACCCTACCTTGGCCACAACCTCCTGCAATGGGATCCTCTGTTGGCTCATTGATGGGAGCTACGGGCCTGACCCATCGGTGGGAGAACCACTACCACAACCCGAATAAGCAACTTAAAGAAACTAAACCATTTAAAGATATAGAAACGGGTTTAAATGACGAATTAAATAAGGAGTTCCCATAAACTTCAAAAATTTAATAAAACAACCAAGAATGGCCCTTGCAGAAATTCAACCCCTAGACCTGAAAGTCATTATACCAAACTCTATTAATCAACAAGTCTAAGGAAAAGAGGGTGCTAAACATAAGTAAAAGCTTAAATATATAGTCTGAGTCTGAAAAGAATGGACTAAACTAATGATAGATCCATGGCAGCCTGAAAAAACTAGCTCACCCTCGAATTCGGTCTCGGTCAATGATCTCCTAACTGAAGTTTGTCAGTAGCCACCTGAAGATGCCCTGTACTCAACAAAGAAAGAGCAAGTGCAGTATCAGTACACAAAACCACAGTGTACTGGTAGGATCACGTGGCTACTCCAGTAAGCGAAATATAAGCAAGTAATTACAACACAGTAAACACACATATGCAGAATGCATAATTCAATTAACATTTTAGGAGCAACATACATTTTCCCAATATCAACGACAGGTAGATATGAATGTAATAACCATAAGTGGTCCTCTCAAAGAACCCACACCCAAATTATTAGTGTGTCGGAACGTGAAACCCGATCCTATATATATATATATATATATCTGTGTGTGTCAGAACGTGACACCCGGTCCAATATATATGTTGGAACGTTACACCCAGTTTAATATATGTGTCGAAACGTGACACTTGGTCCAGTCAGCACAACCACAGTCATAATCACACCCATAAAGAACAGTGCACATACTTACATAGTCAAGTAACAAGTTCATGGCATGTAATTGTTCGTACTTAGTCATTTCCTTAGATTCAATTCATGTTTCCCTATTCACATACATGTATGCATATGATGGATCAATTAGCAGGCATATATAATACAACAGGAAGTCGAACCATCACCTACCTCGAAACCAAGCCTGAATACTCCTAAGACACTTGAGCCTTCCCTTTCTGGAGTCTTGTGGCTTGTTCTTGGTCTAAAATAATTAATTAATGCAAGGATCAATAATTAAGGCCTAAATTACCTGGATTATAACAAAATATCAACCCAAGGCCAAACTCATGACCCTAATGCTCAACTAGGGCTTTTCCTATCATTAACTTTAGGCTAAAACCCTCCCCCAATGATAATTAACAAGAACCCTAAGTTCTAAGAATTGAAATACATATTGGGGGAGTAATTAACTTACCTTTGGCGCGAGAATTCGTGGGAATTTGATGAGAAACTGCCCTAGGTCATCCCTTAGCTCTTAAGAATGAAGTTTTGTAGAAAAAAACATTTTTGGGGCTTTTCCCTGATTTAAGTCGTGACTGGCCTGCCACGGCGAGCCCCATCCGGCCACAGATGCCCTGCCTTGGCGGAATTAACCCCTCCCCAGCAGCTTGCACGGAGACAGAAACTCGAAAGTTGTGTTCCAAGCTCCCATTTCGCAACATACCTTCAAACCTTGATGTTCTAAAACTACCCCTTCACGCCAAGATCAGTTTCGAGAGTTTTACTCTCCCGAATTCCTTCTCCATTGGCTTTTCCATAACGATGGGAACAAGTTGTTAAAGTATTTGAGTATTTATTAGTTATAAAGCAAATAAGTAAAAATAAAATTATAATATTAACCTAAATGGTTGTGTCTGTATAGAGAAAACATCTATATATTTACTAAAATATGTCTTAGTCTAGAAGACTATATTTCAAATCTCTATATTTTCTTTTGGATGCAAATGTAAGCTTTATACATATACATATTACTCAATACAAGTTTTGGCATATCTATAAAAATATATTATGCGATAAATAACTATCAACATAAAATTATGTTTGAACAAATTTTATAAAATAGTATGAGACAAACGTGCAACGCACGTTCCCTATATCTAGTATATATTAAAAGTAAGAAGTTCCAAAATACAAATTTGGATTATCATTTTATCCCTACACTAAATCAAAATATTATAAAATATCTAATTAGCTATTAAAGATAAATATTTTATTAAATTTTTTAGTGAATCTTGAAGTCTAAATTGGAATGTTCACAAAATTTATTCTGATTTAATATTAAAGATCAAACTCATAATACTACCTCTAATATTTATTGTTACTTAAGGGGTGTGTCAAGTCAATGGTGGACAACTATGGTTGGACAGAGGAAATAGTACCATTAAAAGTTTCATCAAGTAGTTGAGGTAAAATAATATTTTATCTTATTTTTGTCTTCTGTTTGGTATTATTTGTACATTTGGAGGTCCTACCAAATTATACCTTTTCTATTATAGTTGCTTTTATGTAATCAAATTCGTTATGTTGTTCCTTATCATAATTCTTATTATCTTTAATTAATCTCAATTAATTCTCAAAGGTCACTTTGAACTTTAAATCTTCTTGCAAGTTCATTTTTTAAGAAAATTTACCACTAGATAAAGTGTCTAACAACCTTTTATTTAAAATAAAAAGATATCAATGGATAAGTACAAGCAAGGGGACTATGCCTTACCTTACTAATCCTAATGAGGTACCTAACCTCTAATAACTAACAACAATGAAGAAAATAAGAACAAGAATGATCACTACAGTATTTGTATTACACTCTATGATGATATTACAAACGAGGATGCTTAAATAATGCAAAAATATGACCACCAAGAAGAAGGTTGAGTTATCAACCTCAAACTTTCTTCTATGAAAGCATGAATTTAAATATATTAACTGTCCATCAAAAGTAATTTGAAATATTTTTCTCTTGTCTTTCAAACCTATCCAACAATACTTGATAATTCATAACTTCTTTATGGGTTTATTCGATCTTGTTGTACCTATTTATATTGTCATATGGTTCTACTTTGCTTGTCGCATCGGTAGGTGTCTTGCAACAAAATCCTTAGTCAATTTACCTTCCCAACTATGTTGGATTCCATGTGTTTTTTTTTTTTTTTGCCTTTGTTGCTTCCATTTCATTGTTGCCTGGGTGATATATATCCTTCCCTAGCCACTCTATCAAAACATATGTCCAACATATTGTCTTCTTCATCTTCATCAAGAGAATCATCACCCAAATCAATTATATTTAACGCTAAGGCCCTTGACTCATTCTTCTTTGCAATCACACATTTAGGCATAAATATGGGAGCTTCTGGATTTAATTTTCTATTCAAAACAGGTGGTGAAACCTGCTCATCTTTCCCCAATTCATTGTCATCCTCTGTTGACCTTACTAGCTGTGCAGATTCACGAAGCGACTCTAAAGATTGGGAAGAGATCTTACGAGCCAAGGTATTCAATGTGACCATGAGTGGCTTAATGCTGTATTGAATTTGAGTAGCATGGCATCCCGATTTTCCCGAATAATCTTAGCTACTTCAGGATAAGGAATATATAATGTTGGAGTCATAATAGTATCATTTTTTTTCCAGTAGCCTTCAATAAAGCATCAAAGTTAGTCAAACATAATTGGTCTTTGAGGCATTATTAATATCTTGCCTCTTCTCACTATCCTGAAAATTTCCAGTCACACCCTTTCCACTACTTGGAGAATTATTTTGACTAGTCAAGGAAAGGGTACGACTACTAAATGATTTTTTGTGTGCAACCAATATCCAGCTTTTAGTTGCATTCTTGTTTTCAACTTGCAAAACATGCTTCCCAGAATTATCAACATCTTAAACTTCAGTTGTATCAATTAGTTTTTGTCCTGAATCAACTCGCCACGAATCAACCCCAATGCTTGGTGTTCCCCTTGCATTTTTAGTTACATTAGACATCAAACACAGCCCAAATTCTATTGATTGCACCTCATTAATAGCAGTCTGTTGGTTATTGCAATCGATGTAGCATCCTGTAACACCTCGGTATTTCAAAGAGCTAAAAGTAGAAAGAACTAAATTGGAAATAGCAAAATCTGAAATTTTGCAAGTTATGCATAAGTTATGAGTTTTGGGTCAACTTCAAAAGACCATAACTTTTAGTACAGGATGAGTTAGGTGGCTCATAAGATATCAAATGAAAGTTCTTGGAATCCTCTTTCCAATGCCACTGAGTTTGGTAATTTTCGAGCTCGTATGCGGGAGATATGCCCATTTGAATTTGGATTGTCCAGTTAAGGAAAGTTACCCAAAACTATGAGGGGTATTTTAGTTTTTTCCTTAACCTATCACATTTAATTCGTCTTTAGTAAATAATTAGGGGTCTAAACTGATTTGGTTCGGTTTACACAATCCTAATTTATGCTAGGGTTTTAGAAAAGAGTTCAAGAAGAGAAAAGACGAGAAAAGAGGAGAAAACACAAGGCGTTCATCAAGTTTCTTGCGAAATCGAAGTTCGTTTCGCCAAGGGTTTACTCCCTAAGAGATATGTGAGTTCTCATAGTGTTGGGTTCGTTCACCCACACGCCAATCATGTTATTTTCAACGTTATTTTGTTCTAGAAAGTTGAAGGGTTTGAGTTCTTGATTAGTGTTCTTGAAGTTTGTTTTCATTCTTGAGTTAGGATGGGTTTGATGAGTTCTTGAGATAATCGTATCGATTTTAAGAGTTGTTTTTAGTAGATTCTCGAGTACATGTATTAGGTAGTTGAATCTAAGGAGAAGTTGAGAAAAAGAATTGATTCTAGTCGAATTAAGGTTAGAAAATGAAAAGAAAAAATTGTTGGGTTGACAAGGGAGGGGCTGGCGCGGCGCGCCCTAGATGCGCTAGAATCCAGTCTCTAAAGTTTAGGGGCTGGCACCCCACGCTAGCAGTGGGCCAGGGTCGCCTGCCCCCACCATTTTTCCATCATTTTACCCGTCTAAGTTCTCCTAAGGTGTACCTTCACTCCCTATTGATTCTAACTACTCTAAACTACTTCTAAACATCTAGAAATCATTCATAAACATGAATCATAACCTTGAATCCATAAATTCAAATTTAAGTTAGAGCTAAGAGTCAAGTCTTGAGAGTTCTTCGAGTCCTGTTAAGAAGTCTTTTTACAATCATTTGAACTTGTTTAACGACTTGAGCATTGAGTTTGATGAAGAGTAAAGTTGAGTCATTTTTTTTAAATGATATATGAAAACTAAATATTCCCAAGAGAAATGTTTTTACATTTAAGAAAAGAGGAAACACCGATTTCCAAAAGAGTTTTCATGAGCAGTTCTGAATACCATCTCTTTTAAGAGAAAGATTTTTGAGTAATAATCTCAAACCACAAAAAAAGTTATGTTTTTTAAAAACATATGAGCTAGTATATTTTGGGAGTAGTATTGAGCACCAATATGGGGGAGAGTTCATACAACTCACAGCCCTCATAAACCATGTAGCCAATGTGGGTAGAAAGGGTCATACTTTTTAGAGGATTCCTTATTGATTTTTAGCGTAGACTACTGGATCCACTTAGTAGTAGGTTACATACCCCGGCAAAGTATAGGACAGTTCTGGCAACGTGGGCTAGACGTTGTATCATCATATAGCTCATAGTAATGGTTGTCGGTTAGAGAATCTCCCACAATGTTATTTTGTATCTTTATATATACAAACTGAGTTATATTGTAATTTTCAATACATTGAGTTTTTGGCCTACTCTATGAAAAGTTTTTCTTTATACTGCATCTTTATCACTACTTTATATTGAAATGAGTTGAGTTGAGTTAAGACGAGGTAAGTTGTTTCTTCAGTTCCAGTTCAAGCTTATGTCTTATTTTATATTTCCTCTCACATGCTCATACATTTCATGTACTGACGCCATTTGGCCCATCTTTTATGATGCAGATACAGGTAACCAGGTTCAGCATCCAGCGCTTTGTTGATCCAGTCTAGTTCCGAAGTTATTTTGTGAGCCTCATTGCTTTCGGAGGATCCCTTTATTTTGCTTTATCATTCTAGTTTTATCAGGATGTTATGGGTCTGGTCCTAACGTCCATCTCAGTTAGTAGAGGCTTTATAGATAGATATATAGTAGTTCCTGAGTCTTTTCCATTTTCAGTTATAAATGTTTAAAGACTTGAGTTGCCTTTGGGCTAGTTGAATGTTTATTTCTAAAATTTTAAGTGTACTTTTGAGACAGTTGAGTAAAGTTTACATTTGATTTCTTTTATTGATGCTTAAGTCTTCCGATGAGAGTTTAGCAAGGCCAAGGGTTCGCTTGGGGCCAGCAATGGTTCTCGAGTATCGATTACGTCCAGGGTGTAGGCTCGAGGTATGACACATCCACATTTTTTGTTGTTGTAATATCTCTATAGATTTAAGACTTAGAGCTAACTCTTGATCATTTGAAACCTCTAAAATACCTTTGTTTCTGGTAGTTGTTTGATGACCAATATTAGTTGTATCAACATTCATAGAGTCACCACCATTTTTCTCAGAAGTGGAAGCAACCAATTGTCAATCTAAAGAAGTAGCGTTACTTTGATCGACATCTGAAACCCTTCTTTTTTCATTTAATATTTCCCTAGTCGACCTTGATATTTTTCACTATCATTGGTTTGTTATTTTGATTTCTTTTTAGGATTAAACGACTACTACCTTCATCATGATCTTGGTGCTTACAATAATTGCAATACAAAGGCAGATTATCATATACTATCTTTTGAAAAACCTCGATCAATTAATTTTTCATCCACAAATTGTAACTGTATACAATTGGGAAGTTTTTCCACTAGATCAAGTATAACTTTGATCCTAGTTGTGCTAGGTCTTGACTTGTTTTTGAGTAGCTTTATCTATAGTTATTGGCTTCCTAACTGTCAATGCTATACAAAGCGAAGACTTTTTTGCAAACAAATCAAGAGATAAGTCAGGAAAAAAATCCAAACCACTTGTTACCTTGTTATTGCAATCGCAAGCTTGATCGGCCTATGATGCCTATTGAGTACCCACTGTTTTGGTACTCATACTGCACTTTGCATCTTTTTCCCTTATGCAGATCTGAGCTATAGTTACCCATGTGATTCTCATGTTGTTATTCTTGATATTTCAGAGATCCAGGGTGAGCTTATTGGTTATCAGATTGACTCATATCAATCTGCATGTAGTTTTTGGCTAGTCTTTTGTATTCCGAGACAGCTTGTACATTTGTTGTATATGTCTAGTTTGTACTCTCCTTTTGTAGTAGCTTCACACTGGAATCTACCAGGTTTTGGGTTGGATATTATAGTTTTTCCTTGTTTGAGGATTTTTTTTGTGTGTGTGTGTGTATATATTCTCTTCTATTCTGTTGCTCTTATTTAAAATTTTGTATTAGTATGCTTCCTTCTATCTCTTTCGCTCCCTAGGCCTGTTCTCATTGATTTTAAGATATGGGTTGGCTTACTTACCGGTGGGATATAATAGATATCATCGTGACCTCGATTTAGGGTAGTGACAAGTTGGTATCAGAGCCTCAGGTTCACCGGTGCTATTGGCACAAGCTAATGTCTAGTAGAGTCTTGCGGATTGGTACGAATATGCCTGTATCATATCTTCGCGAATCTATAGGACATCTTTAGGAAGATTCTTCCATTTGATTCTATATTGTGCATCCTTAGTCCTGTTGGTTACTAGAATTTTCATTTGTTTCATTCTTTAGTAGAGGGTGCATACGAGAAGTATCAACGGCGGGGACAATTCTCCCGAGCTGGTAGATAGAGCCCCGACTAGGGGTAGATCTAGAGGTCGACCCCGAGGTCGTGCAAGAGAAGCAGCACCCATTCAAGATAAGGACAAAGATATGACCCCCTGACCTAGTAATTAAGACCAAACATGCACATATGCCTACGCAGCTAGTGGGACAGAGGTGAGCCCAGCTACGACCCGATTTTGCAGTTGCGCTGGGACTATAGATGATCATCGCTTGGCTTCCAGAACTACTATTGGGTATTTAACATCCCCAGTAGACCTAGAAGTGAAGCATGTCGTTACGGCTCCCCAAGTAGAGATACCACCAGCACTTGTGGTTACTCAACTTGCAATAGTTGAAGCCACCATGTTAGTAGAGAAGTAGAAGATGTTAGGTTGATTTTAGAGATCGGCTCCTCCTAGGTTTTCAGAGGCTACAAGCAAAGATGCGTTTTTGACTAGCTGTCGTGAACGATTATACACATTGGGCCTAGTTGAGTCTAGAAGGACAGACTACATGGCTTATCAGCTAGACTAACCCGCTATGCAGTTATGGCGTTCGTATATGGAGTGTAGACTAGTCGGGTCATATCCCTTGACTTGGATTCAGTTTTCTGAGGCCTTCCTGGCCAAGTTCGTCCCTCACAGTATTAGGGATAGGTTGAAAGACCAGTTCTCTAGGTTGGAGCAGGGTTACATGTCCGTATCAGAGTATGAAACTCATTTTCACGAGCTCACCAAGCATGCTACTATGATTCTACCTGCATAAGAGGAGAAAGTTTGATGTTTTGTTCAAGGTTTAAGACTTCTGCTCTGGATTGCTATAGATTCCTTGGCATCAGCGGGAATATCCTTTACGAACATGGTTGATCATGTTCTTACTATGGAAAATCCCCAATTGTGAGGCCCATGTGGGATGCGATAAGACGGATCACTTTCAGAGTAGCTACAACGGGTCTCAGTCCCATGATATAGGTTTTTCATGTAGGGTTCAGCATGCTTATAAACCCTAGGGGAAGTTTAGACGACCAATCCAGGCTTCGCTTCGGGTCGTGAAGGCTCGGGTGGATTAGATAGTCGTCCTTCCAGACCTTGGTGTCACAACCCAAGACTACTCCCTAAACATGACATGGTGCCTAGAGCCATGAATGACCCTAAGCTAACCACATAGCATAGCATGACACTAAGATAGCATACATAAGTGAAATAACATGGAAAGCAGAATAAAGTATCAATAACTAACATAGTATAAAAGAGAAATTTGATACAAGACACATATGCGGAATGCTGATGTCTAAAAAAGCCTCAAACATAAGTGAGTTGCAAGGACAAGTCCCTATCCCACTCGAACTATCTGAAAACTTAAGTAAGTCTGAATAGGAAATCAAAAATGGTGTCCTCAAGGAGATGAGGACTCTCCAAGAATACTAGTCGGATAATCAGAGCAAGACTAACCACGAGTCGAATGGGAAGCGTTAGAACATATATAATTAAGCAATATAGGCATAAAAGTATGTATTCAGTACTCATGATGTACTGCGTATGGGAAAATTTATAAACATGAAATGATAACATGATAAGTCTGTAGGATATGTTGATGCGATGACCAACTAAACATGACATGAAAATTGATGATCTGATCTAAAAACATAGTACCAAGGTCATGGAATATCTGTAAATCATAACATATGTGGAAGATATCATTAACCGGCATAAACAATGTGAGCTACAACGTGAATTTCAGTGTTCTGCTCCATAACGAAAAGAAAGTTTCCTACTAGCCAAGGTAAGGACCATGCATCTAAGTTAAAGTAGATCCACTAGTTAAAGTCTGTAAAGCTAAGTTCTACGGGGGCACATAGTTCTTCGAAAAAGGGATTGCCTCTAAAGGTCTCATGCCTCTACTAACCAGTGACCTTTCATCCCTAGGTCCACTCGGTACTAAGTAAATTCCCAACAGAAACATGCATAATCATACAAACCATAAGAATCTGGTAATACTAAATCATTCATGAAAAATCTAATAATCTGAGTAGCTCATTAAAATCATGATAACATTATATAATCTGAGAGACTTTATCTAAAAGTATCTAAATCGTGATAATCAAATAAACTTAATGATATTTTATCTGAAAGCATCCTAAATTCATGAAAATCTGAGTTCATAAAGCTTGCATGTGAAAATAGCATAATTGTGATCATGAAAATACTTGCATGTCATGGGTTCATAATAATACCATTGAGATCATTAAATTATAACAAATTCATGCATTATAAGATCAATCCAGAAAGAAGAAACTGAAATTCAATAAGAACTAATAAGAAATCATGAAACCCTAAAATTTGATAGGATCATAAATTAAGAAATTGAGATTTCTTTGGGACTCAATGGGTGAAAGAGGACTCATTGATGAACTTCCCACATACCATGATAGAAATCCTACGAAATATCCTTCAATAGAGACTTGAGATCTTGAAGCCCTAGATTACTTGAGGGAGAGGGAAGTGGAATTTGGGAGAATATATGAGAGTGATGGGCTAGTTAGGGGTTTTAGGAATCAGTTATAGTCTTTAAAATAAGCCTAAATGATGTAGTATAGGTATAAAAAAAGTAGGAAAATACCCAATTAACCCTGAAATAAAAATTGTTGAATAGGCTTAACGGGACCATCTACGAACCGTAGTTCCTTAGATCGTACGATCCGTCTGTAGCAATCAACTTCAAATCCTAAGTTTCATAACTTTGAACCAAAAACCCCTTTTATGACCCGTAATGTCCACTCGTTGAATCCATTTACTGAAAAATCACCAAGTCTCTAAAGGATGAACTACGAAAGCATTTTACGACATGTAGTCCTTTGTATGACTCATACTACCTTCTCGTGGAAGCTAATGTACTAAAATGTCCCAACTCTGAAGTCTGACTCTACGAGACCCATTTACAACTCGTGGTTCCTTTCTCTAGCCATACTATTGGCTCGTACATGACATCCTGAAGTTATGAAGTTTCAGGGCTTGTTTCTATGAGTCTATCTACGACCCGTATAAACATCTACAATCCATAAATCCTTCCCAACTGATCAAGACACATCTACAACCTGTAAACTCGTGTATGACCCGTAAACTTGCTCATATTCCCTAAGATACTTAGCCTGATTTCTGAAGCCTCAACCACGGATGGTTTCCACAAGCTATAATACGTTCGACGATCCGTAACATGAGTTCGTAAAGACCAAAAAGCTGCAAACTTCAATTGGTTTTCTGCACTTTCAGAATTTTTTTGAGTTATGCACATCCAAGGTGTTACACTTAGGGGATTGACATTGCTTTGATCGTGGCGAGGTTGGCCACTACGTCATAGATTGCCCCAAGTGTAGGGTTGTAGCACCTCCGAGTAAAGGCGGTGCCCATGGCCGTAAGGGTGGTCCCCCAAGTGCTTGAAAAGGTACTTAGGCAGGTAGAGCAGGTCGAAGAGTTGGACTCCTGTCTAAGGGAGGATGTGGGCATTTTTATATGGTTCCTGCTAGGTCAGAGTGTAAGGCTTTAGATTAAGCGATTGCAAGTACGATCTCAGTTTTTTGTTGATCGACCTTTGCTTTATTTGATTCAGGATCTACTTATTCGTATGTATATGTTTATTTCTCTCCTCAATTAGATGGCATTTTGAGCCCTTGTAAATGTTGTTTCCTGTATCGACTCTCGTAGTTGATTCATTAGTAGTGGATTAGGTTTGTAGAGCCTGTGTTGTGACAGTTCAGGAGTGCAACACGCAAGCTAACCTTATTTTGCTTTATATGCTTTATTTTGATGTTATTCTGGGCATAAACCGGTTATTCGCCTTATGTGCGGTCCTGGATTGCTTTGCCAAGACTGTTATCTTAGCCATGCATAGTATTCCTCCGATTGTGTGGTAGGGTTCTGGTAGCCGCACATCAACAGAGATTATTTTTTATGTTCGGGCTCAAAGGTTAGTATCTAGCAGATGTTCGGCCTATTTGGCTTTTATTGGTGATTTTAGAAAGGAGGGCCCTATAGCTAATTTTGTTCCTGTTGTGCAAGAGTTTGTCGATGTCTTCCCTACTGACCTACTTGGCCTTCACCCTGAGCATGATATAGATTTATCTATTGACCTTGACTCGAGCACTCTATCTATTTCTATTCCACCCTACTGTATAGAACCTGCTTAGCTTAAAGAGCTACATATACAGCTTCAAGATCTTTTGAATAAGGGCTTTATTAGACCGATTGTCTCACCTTAGGGCCATACTGTTTGTGAAGAAGAAGAATGGGTCTATGCATATGTGAATCAAATACAGTCAGCTCAATAGGGTGACGGTGAAGAATAAGTACCATATGCCTCCTATCAATGACTTGTTTGATCAGCTTCAGGGTGTTATGGTGTTTTCTAAGATTGAGTTTAAGTCTGGTTATCATCAACTAAGAATTAGGGTGAAGGACATCTCCACCTTTAGGTGTTTTTTGCCTGTGGAAAAAGTGCTCTCTGGATTACTAAATCACCACACAAGTAATCATAACTCATAAGACTACATTCAAATACTACTTGGCACTAATACTTCATCAAAAAATTGGCCCACTGCGCGCACGGCTATCATCATCTAGTAAATGAAACAAAGATCAATAGAAAGAGTCATTTAGGACGTCAGAGTGAAGATAGAATCAGATATCTGTCATGCACAGCAATGGCTCTTTCTTTTCCTATAGCAGGATAAAATACATTATTCTGAGTTATCATTCCATCATTTATTGCAACAGAAACTCAACTGATATATAGAGAGTCAACAAACTAAATATCAAGTATGAGGTCCGCTCAAAAGGAGACTTCTCTCCGGACATTGCAGCAGTACTGATTTTCTGTACTTCACCAGATACAAATCACAAATGCAAGTCTTCTTGTTCGAAAACTCTCATATCATGATGATCTTTCTTCAGATTTGAAATCGTAACAGCGTATAACATCATAATGAAGGAGTAACACCCTTGGGATTAAAATACATTGAGATTCAGGCCTCTGCACAAACACAACATTCCGTTCAATAGAAGCACCAGAGCATATTCATGGAAGCAGATTTATTATTGTGCAAACATCAACTAGTTCAAGTCCCTCTACATACTAGTAATTAGAATGTGAAAAAAATGGAGGCTCTGAAATGTAAAAATAAAGAGCAACAGTTGGTATTGGTGTTGGGGAGAATGGACTTGGAAGCACGAGCTTGGGATTACAGTATCAACTTGTTTGCTGATATGAAACAAAGCAAGAAAAAGCCAATATGAACCTGCAGTAGTTGCTGAATTCCTTCTAGATACAAGGTCTACTATATAACAATAATGTTTGTCTTACTTCAAATTAATGAAATACATCTAACATTACGTTTTCTTTAATGTTACAAGTTACAACTGATAAAAGAAGGATGATAGTGATGTTTTGAGTAGGCTTTGATGGGTGGCATGTGAAGTCAAGTGATCTCATTTAAGTGGCATGTGAAGACCAGCTATTCAGGTAAAAATCTTTTTTTTCACAAGGTAAGATAAAGTAATAGCAAAACAATATCTATAGTTGTTTACTGAACAATTCCATCATAAGCAGGTCAAGTGGTTCCCTCAATAGGCAATAATAATGCAATTTTTTGTCCCTGAAGTTACAATTCAGTCAGAAATCTATGGTGCAGCCATGCAGATTATGCCTTCTTCAACTATAATTTGGAGAAGAGTTTACCGGCAAAGGTAGTTGAATTCTAGTATAGCCTTTCTCTCACTCCCTCAATCTCTTTCATAAGCAAAGAGTATAATCCATAAGAAAAAATGGACAATAAACAAGTAGCAAATAAATAAGCAACCAAAAGGGTAAAAACATATTTTTGCATCAAGAATTTAATCAGTGTCCTTTGAAACTTTGCCATCTTATTAAGATAGAAAATACGTTGAACCACTAACCAACAGGTTTTCCACTTCTTGCTTATGGTTACCTTCCTAAGTAATAACTACTACCCAATATCAATCTAAAAGAGTTTTTGTTGTCATAGATTTTGATAATTATACACTAAAGGATTTTAGAGAATCTAGCTAGCAGTTTTACCTTCAGATTGCTTCAAGACAAGCACCACAGATCAACTACAGATTGATATCATAGGACTAATGCCAGTTGCTAGGGAAATTATGAGGGGCCTTCCTTCCAAAGACGAGTGAGAAGAACCTAATATAGTACTAAGCAAGTGCCAGTTTCACCTCTGTTTTTTATGCTTTTAGTTACAGTTCCTGACAGTCCTGAGGTTTTCAAAGTTAGGTACTTCCTTTCGGCTCATGAGTTGGAATATATATTGTACTTTTTCAGGATGAGTGTATCCATCTTGGTTGTGTTTGTAAGTGACATCATTAATGCGATCAAGATTAAGAATACAAGTGAGAATATCTGTAGACATTGGAGTTGATCATAAAATTCCTTCATTTACATCCTTCCACGCTATCTCATCCATTTCTTGAAATATTTACATTGCCTCTTCTGTTCAAATGCCATAATCTCTCATATAACACTCAATTCCAGTCGCGATCTGACCTCTACCCTTCTCAACCTGGATCGGGAATCAAAATGTACTGGTATAAGTATGAAATCATTTTTATCGCTTCATGGTTGTAACTTAGGTAAAATAAAAAAATCTAAGTTTATTTGATGCAATTGAACGAGTATGAAATCACTCCATTCATACTCTCTCTTTTGCATAGTGAACAACATCAGATATGCCGTTCTTTGACAACTCTGTTTCATAATAGTTGTAGAGATCTAAAAGTGCTTTGTAATGAGTGAGCTGATAAATTTGGCTAATATCCCACTTAATAAATGAAAAAGAAATGAATTTGATACCTTATAAAAAAAAAATTTGCAAAAAACTGTTATTTGTGTATTATATTCATCATCTTTAAATACATAAGGAGGAACAAAGATTGCTACAATACAAAGGAAACTGAATAAAAAGAATCAGAAGATCACAAAAATAAGAGATATTAACGACATATGTGATAAGGTGAATTTACCACTTATTTATATGTCTTCTAACCATTAAATGAGACTACTTATATAGTGATTTGTGATTATTCTAGGTGGGAAGCTGCAAAATATGTTGTGTAAGGAAAGGAGTTCAAAAGGAGCAAGAGGAGGAATTGTTGTGCTGAGACCACTGTCAGGCCTCTCGCACCTGCAGGGAAAGAACCGTAACAGCAAAGAGTTCACTGTTCCACTAGAGTCGCGCCTGCGATGAAGTAACACCACTGCAATCTCGCAACAGCGAAGGGACACCACTCCAGCAAAGCGAAGGAAACAATAACAGGACCGCTCCTACGAGAGAATATTTGTGCTTTGTATTGAATATTTGTAGGTGTAGTTGCTAATTTCAGATTTGGATATTGTGTTAGATATAAACAACATTTGGGTTTTTGATTTATGTCTTGTGTTTTTTTATTTAGTTGAATACTATCTGATTATGAATCGAGTCCTTGATTATCTAATTAATCTCATGCTTTAATTGATTTCTTGTTCTCAAAAAAGGCTGGGGTAATTAATCCTAAAACAGAATCTCCCCTAAACAGTGATTACTCAAGGAACATCAAAGGTGGATAGCCTAAGGATCTGGGTGTCCAGATCAATCTTGTTCATGTTTTGCTTCTTGCTGAGAATTTTCTAAAGTGGTTTATACATGTTAATTGTGTTAGGATTTGAATTTTCTATTACGATATTCTTTAACTCGTCATAAGTTACAAAAGTATATTTTATGAGTTTACAAATGCTCTAAAACACACAGAAATAACTTGAAATTTTTTATTGAAGTGTTTAAACTTTTTTTTTTTAATAACCGAGAAATCCGTCTGTGACCCGCCACCTTTTGGACTAATCACAGCCTTCTAAGCTCGGTGGATAATGGGCCCGCCCCTCTACCCTTCTCTACTTAAAAACCGGGCTTTGCTTTGTATGGTGTGGGGCTTGAACCTGCGACCTAAGCCACAAATCCTCCACCTTTTGCCACGAGCTAGGCCTTGGGGGCATGTTTAAACTTTTTTATACATTAATATGAGTAAGAAAATAAATATTTTCGTATTGTTAAAGCTAATAGTGGAAGGTTGTTTATTAAGCATGTCTACATTAGGAAAATATACATAGTTGAATAAGAGCAAATTTAGAAAATATACAAATACAATCAAAAAAACAAAAAAAAAATTATCCTAGAAACTATCATCAATGTACATATTAACTTTGCTAAAACATATATCACAAAAAATGACACAATAAATTTTTTCCAATGATTCAGTAAAATAAATTATACTAAAAAATATGTCATCTGCAATTACTTTAGTTACGGATTTTGACAAAGATTACAATGAACTAAAAAAGAATTTAATTAATATTATGATTTGGGTCAAATCCTACCAAATAAGGGATCATCATAAATATTTTTACTTTTTTGTTATTGAGTTCATTTTTCATCAAATAATATAATAATTCTATCTCTATAAATACATCTTTAAAACAAAGACTCAACATCACATTTTTTTACATTCTCAAATCAAAAGTTTAGTCATGAGAAGACCTAATGGCCGCAAAAAAATTGAAATTGCGAGGATGCAAAATCAAACCAACTTACAAGTAACATTCTCAAAAAGACGTGCTGGCCTATTTAAAAAGGCAAGTGAGCTCTCTACTTTGTGCGGTGCTAATGTTGCTATTGTAGCTTTTTCTCCCAGCAACAAAGTATATGCATGTGGACACCCTTCCGTCTAGTCAATTGTGGATAAATTTGTCGGAGAGAATCCTCCATCCGACACTGATGATCCTAACCCCATCATTGTAGCTCATCAAAATGCCAATATTGATGAGATCAATGAAAAGCTGAACAAGTTGGAGAGATCACTCGAAAGAGAAAGAAAACATGGACAAGCACTTCAAGCATTGAGGACAGAACCTTCAAATGAAACACTTAGCTTTTTTGACCTTAAGATCTTGTGCGAGTCCTTGGAGGCTACGGATAAAAAAGTTGAAAAACTAGCAAGCCAACTTATGGAGTGTGGTATTGAATTTCCATATCAAACCATTGGAAGTGCGCTCGCTCCTTTAAGAGCTAGGGAAAGCACTTCGTCCGATTCCGGCGAAGGGTCATCTGGATCCGGTGAATAGATTTTTCTTGCTTTATTTAAAGTTCAATAACTTAATTTGGTATTTATAGAGTTAAGAATGTCGTATCGATGATTAAGTTTTGATCTTAATTTTATCTTTCAGTATGTTCATCATGGAATGGAATAAGCTTTTATTTTGGTACTTTATTCGTTGAATTACTTTGTCTTACTTTTTTTTTGGTCCATTTAAAAAAGAATGTCTTTTTACAATACTTAGTTTATAATTTTACATGTCATGTTTAAAACCACAAGAACCGCTAACCAACAGGTTTTCCACTTCTTGTTTATGGTTACCTTCCTAAGTAATAACTACTACCCAATATCGATCTAAAGAGCCTTTGTTGTCATAGATCTTGATAATTATACATTAAAGGAGGTACACTACATAATTTATCCCCTGTATTTTAGAGAATCTACCCAGCAGTTTTACCTTCAGATTGCTTCAAGACAAGCACCACAGATCAACTACAGATTGCTATAATAAGACTAATGCCAGTTGCTAGGGCGACAATGAGGGGCCTTCCTTCCAATGACAAGTGAAAATAACTTAATATAGTACAAAGCAAGTGCCAGTTTCACCTCTATTTTTTATGCTTTTAGTTATAGTTCCTGTCAGTATGAAACGAACTCGATTCCAACACAAGCACTATTATATATATTTATCACTGCATACAAGTTACAATGTAGAATACGCACAACAAAATAATAACACACTAACTAGGGAGAGATTAACATAGAAGAAGGTAACTAGAAGGGGATGAGATACTAGAACAGAGAAAGGGGATGAGAGATAATTGACCGCCAAAGTTTCGACATAATTAACAAATGGTTATTAGGCCTGGATCCCAAATAAAATTCTCTAATAGCCCATAGACCCTTACAGAGTTAGCTTGGTTCATAACACAGTCTCTAAGGTTTTCAAGTTAGGTACTTCCTTTCAGCTCATGAGTTGTAATATATATTGTATTACCTGTCCTCAAATATTGTGGGGATTGTCTTTTTTCTTTTAAATCTTTTTGCAACATGTCTGTGAATTCAGCATTTGTCTCAGCATAACTAGTTTGCCAAGTTTTTCACTAAAATGGGTCTTGAACCCATTCTAGTATGAGCTGCCAAGACGCTAAAGGATTTATACCTGGATAAACTGGTGAATGACTTGACTCAATTATTTTTTTTCTTTTCTGATAAAGTATGAGTACTTTAATTAATGACAGTACCAAGAAGCAATGACTTGACGCAATTCTTCTTTAGACAAATATGCCCTAATTTATAACATGATATGAAGTACAATATGATGAACAAAAGACAAAATGTTACATGTATGCAATACTAAGATTAAAAATTCTCACATCCAAATACTCTATCCACTCAACAAAGTACCCAGATCCAAACATTGTTTTCGTTGTAAGATACTGATTTCTATCAATCCCATTCAATTCAAGGAATTCAAAAACTGTGAGTTCTCAATTCTCTATGACGTCAGAATGATAGTGAACCAAGACATGAAGTGTAATGCAAAAGCACGCCTTGTTTCTGGAGACTTCATGCAGTGCAAGATGAACAAGGAACAACTTGAACTAAGAGGAAGCAGATTAATTCCAGTGCAAGCACGAATCTGGTAGTATGTGGCATTACAATAAACTGATGTAAATCCATGAAATGCTGTTGTTTACACTTTAGGCTACAGGTTCATAGACTATATTTTCTAACATGATAGCAACTTGAGAAAAAGAAAACCAGCAATACTCCTTAAAAAGGTAACTTAATTGGCTAAAGGGGCATCCTTGAAAGTACTGTTGAAATTGCAAGCATAGATATCCTAGACAAAATAAAATACAGAGGCTTTTGAATAATCTAAAGGAGATGGACGATAAAGGTGGATAATACAGAGGAACATGTTCCTGTAATACCTGTATACAACATCATCTTGTGCATCACACAATACATGAACCCTCATATGCGTTGCCAAAATAAGGAGAGACAAGGCAATCAACAAAAGTTCAAGCTTCATGCGTAATAGGATTTACATCAATCAACAGATCCTTACGCCGATTCTCCTTCAGATTGTAGACAACCCATTATTCATCGACATCCAATAAAACATCATCATCATCAGTAATGGAACACAGTAGCGTACTAAGAGAATCATCCAAACTTGGTTCTATAATCTTAAATTTGGTCCAAGACTCCTTAACGCCATACTCTTTCATGATCCAAAATGTAACTGTGTTTATGTCTCTGGGTAAACTGGTAGATATACAAAGACACCCTTTAAGAGTTGCAAGATTACACATAAAGCAATTATCCTGAAGATCAATAGGTCCTGATACCTCCAAGAATTTATCGGCACTCAAATCAAAAGCAGCAATTGCAGTTGAATATTCAAAAGTTCTACAAGCCAACCAATGCAAAGCCCCATTAACCAAAACCCCAGAAGCACGGTCAGTGAGTGAATGATCATAAGGAGAAATCCCAAGTGTCTCCCAATGATCCTTTCTCACAGAGTACAAATCCACATAAGTATTAGACATAAATTCATTATTCGTATCACGATAAGAAAGAGAAACCACCTTATAATCATCACTAACAATATCATACCCTAAACCATACATGTAACAGCTAGATTTCGGAGGAAGAGCCCAATCAAAAACAGGAAATTTATGGTATTCTAAGGTAGTTGGGTTGATCAAAAATTGAACATTTTCCCTATCAATCACCAAGACCAAACCATTACAAGACCCAGCTACAGAAATCCAGTTATGTGTGAGCTGCTGAAAATTAACCTTTGTTGAAATGCTATCGATGAATGCATCTTCGAGGATGTCGTGGCTAAGCGTGATAGTATGAAGTTCGCATAGCCAAGTGACGATAATGAGTTTCTCTTCTTGTGTATGGGCGTGGAGGTTAAAGTGAAGTGATGAATTGCGGGTCTGAGAGAAAATTGCGCCAGTGTTTTGATAGGCACCTACACCGCCCAATGGACTTTACAGGGAGCCTGTAGGAAATGTCAATGATGAGTTCTTCGTGTAGGTATTTAGCTTTGATCATCGCCATTGTTGGATTTTGGAAAAGTGGCGATTGGTTAAATGTATTACTAGGGTATTTGCTCAAAGAAAATGGCGAATGTGAAAGGGTCAGTTTTCCCCAATAATTTTGCACACTAGTGAAATTACGTGGGCTTGCACATTTTTCACCTTTTTGTTTTACCCTGATAAGTTTTTTCCCTTTGTTTGGTCATGAAACAAAATTTAAAATAATTTTTATTTGTATTTCATGGCAAACACAATCAAATAGTACTGGTATTATTTTTCATTTTTTAAAAAAGTCTTCAAATTCATAATAAACATGGTCAAACATCCAGTTATGAATGAATTAATGACTTATAAATTTACAAATTATATTTTGAATTTTTTTTATATCATATCACGTCTTTGAAGACTCAACAGCGGCTAATATTAGAGAGAGTTAAATGGGTTTTAAACAGTATTTCTTTTAATTATAAAATAAAAAAATGAACATCATTGGTTTCTTAGAAAGAGTATCTAAGAGTATTTAAAAGTATTGAACGTTGATGTCTGATGAACACGACATCAATACATACAAAAATTCAGGTATGAATTACAGACTTTAGTGAATACTTACAAACCAACATAATAGCCAAGATACAACATCGTAAGATTCATCCGAGCAAAAAATATTACATAATCAATTTTTTCTAAACAAGACAACAAAGGGGAAATGAAAAATTAGGCATAAAAACAAAAATAGGCTTGATTTTAGTGGGCTAATGGCCCTAAAATGTAAAAGATCTACAAAGGAGTTAGACTTGATTTTATATTTTTTAGATATTTATTGACAAAATCTTTAAAAATAAAACACTACTAAAAAATTTATAATAAATACTTTTAACATTCATTTCGACATAATCATCATATTTCGAAATCAATGCGAATAAGCAATTTCACACCATTAGAAAGAGACAAAAACTCAAGAAATTTGAGTCAACTATCAACACATTGCCTTTTTCATTAATCAATTTTTCATTCATTAAGATTAATCAAGTAGAATAATTGAACTCTTTAAATCATTCTCAGTACTCCCCAACACATAATAAAGGGAAGCATACAAGATTCTACAAATTTTACAAGGTTTAAAAAAGCTCACTTGCCTCAATTCAATCAAAAGTCAATCCAAGACTTGAGCATTTCCTTTCCGAACAATGTCCAAAGCCACACAATCTAAGCCAATCAAGTAATCACAATAAGATTTCGAAAATAACAACACTCATACCAATGAGATTGTTGAAAGCCCAATCCGAGCATCCGAACCCTGAATGTTGACCAACGTCAACCCAAAGGCTAAAATTCACAAACTTTCAACTTAAGACCTCAAATCTTTGAAAGCGACAACTCAGTTAGACCAATTTCCACATTTCGGAATTGATGGAATCGACGGAATTCTACTTCCGAGACTCGAAACTCCAAAATAAACCAAAAATCACTTTTTAACAACTTGAGCCTTTCAACTTCCGAAAATTCCATAATTTACAACTTTTAACTCAAAACTCGAAACGAATTTCAAAATTCAATCATAAATAACTCGGGGTCAATATTGGGAGGGGTAAAACAGTAATTTTATGAAGAATTCCAAAAATGACCTTTTGTATCATTATAAGTCATCAACATAGGTGAACTCACATGTATAGGTGGGGTGCACGTGCACATGTTTACTTCGAAAAAAATATGGGTATATATATCTTTTGAGAAACTAGAATATAACTAACCGTGCACCCATAGAGAGCTTAGAAGTGCACCTTGGGACGTTGGTTTAAGTCAATGCACCCACCCGCATGACCACTACGTGACCGGGGGCTGATCCCCGCTAAAACTCCATTTCACTGTTTTATTATAGTTTTTGAATTTAAAGGGCGTATTTAATTGTAACATCAAAATTGCTAGATAGGAGATTCATACTCATGACAATCCAGTATAATAAATCCACTTTACTATTGAGCTATCTCACTCAATTGTTTTTCAATTTTTTTAAGAAAGTTAAAGTCTACATATTATCTTAAAGACTTAAATTCATACTATAGCAAAGTAAAATTTAAGTATTATCTTAGAACTTATATATGATCTATATATTTGTATTTAATATTTTCAGTATTATTCAAATCATTAGTGGTCAATTGAATTTGACATTTTCCTTAATTGTTATTGAAAGTTTCGTCAACGCCTAAATTAAAATAATATTAATACATTTGTACGTGTGCAACCTTTAAATTCTAAATCCACCTCTAATCATTTGTACACAGTGGCATCCGCAAGATTTTTTCTAAGCGGTATCACCATTAAAGGGACAAAAATGGCTCAAGAAGAAAATCAATGAAGGTTTTGCTTTACGCCTCCAAAAATTTGCGGCCCCATTAACAATGAACTTTATGGAAAAAAAAATTTCTTAAAAATACGAAATTTTGATTAAATTAAAAAAACTTTAAAAAATAATCTACTCTTTTAAATAGATAATATTTTAAAATTTTAAATTAAATCATTCACGTCTTCATATTATGATAAAGTTTTATACAATATTATTCAACATGAGATTGTATTGCAAATAAATGATTAACATCTTTTAAAAAAATGAAAAAAATGAAACATAGAACCTTGTTGGAATGGACCTTGTTGAAGATATTGTTGGGTTCGAAATTAATTAGGGCGTCATGCAGAAGCATACAATTGCAAATAAAGACAATGATAAATTAGACGACACATAAAACTATACTAAAAGGAATAACATTGTTATATAATATGACCAACTGGCCCACATAATTTAAAACTAATTAAAAGCATAGAAACTATACAGAGAAAATCTCCCCATAAACAAAAGTCTTTAAACGACTACATTGTGGAAGTATGCTATGAGAATAGGGATCCTCAATTTATAGATCTCCAAACATTTCCTTTAAGGAAAGAATAAACCAAATATGGAAGAATATTATATTTTCCTTTTTGGAAAAGTAAAAACATTTATGGTAATGTTTTGTCTTTTCTTTTAGGAAAATATAAACTTTAAATAAGGTAAGAAAATCAGAACAAAACCCTAACAGATATGACCTCCTTATTGCATCATGATCATTTGGATGATTGCATCATGATCATTTGGATGATATTTTCGAATAGGTAATCTTTCCACGGGATCAATCCAATGAACTTAAATCAATTCCTTCACTTCATAGATTTTTTTTTTGACTCATTAGCTTGTTCTTCCAAGTCAGTTGAAGCTTGAGTCGTTAAAATTGGCTTTGTACATTTATAATTTTTATAGAATAATACATCCACATTAAATTTAGACTAATTTAGAATAATATGATGTAATATGCATAATTAGTAATTGAGGATCAAATAATAGAGGATTGCCGACAATTGTAATCAATTTAATGAATTCTAAATTATTTCATTGTAACAAGCAAATAGTAAAAAATAAAATAATTATTATAAACAAATAAAAATAAAAATTCAAGCACATAATAAAAAATTACTAACATGGTGTGGAGATTCGAGATGCCAAATAATAATGATTGATGAACAAGAACGGAAAGAAAATTGAACAAACTCACAAGTAAGAAATATACAAATACAATGATTTAACGAGTCAACACTATTTTTATTTAACTATAATTCTAATTGATAAAGGACTCAAAGATTTTGAGTTTTATTGTAATTCTAAAAATAAAAAAAATAAAAAAAAAAGTAGTTAGATTTTGAATGAATTAGAGTGGGTCGGTAGGTTTTTAATGAGGGACCTATTGTTTTGAATTTAAAACAAAATTTTAATAAATTTAAGAAAAGAAAAAAATAAAACGTGAAAAGAACAAACAAAAAAAAAACATTAATAAAAACGGAGAAAAAAGAAAGAACAAAAAAACATTAATAAAAACGGAGATAAAAGAAACATCCTTGTGGAGGATCGAACTCGAGACATTAGACATTACATGCAATGCCTTTGCCATCTAAGCTAGGAGTATTTTGTTATAAAGGATGTCCTTTCAATCATTTTACCCTTTTTTTTTATTTTTTATTTTTTTATTTTCCCTAAACAATTTTCGACGAAGCCGTGTCACGTGACACACCTTAGACATAGATAGATCCGCCCCTGTTTGTACATACCTAATTAGTTCCACGAAATAAAATAGAAGCACCAACTATTGCTGCCTATTTCTCTAGCCTAAGAAATTTGTGGGATGAGTATGATGTGCTAATCCTAGTAATGGATGAATATTATCCTTACTCTTTCCTTCTTTTTAAAACATAGTTCGAATACATAATTAAAGTCGACATCTATTTTTTCAAAGCAATTTATATTTTTATTATCAATTTTCACTTTATTATTTATTAAACTTAAACCGACGATTCTACTTATCCAATTCACAAATTTAAATATTTATAACATTGACCAATTTAAACTACCTAACAAATCATAAATAATTTCAACAAAAATAATTTCACACGAATGGAATAACTTGTAGTAAAACTAGCTTGTGCTTAATTTTATTAATAATATTATTATTGTTACTACAATATGAGTATTACAAGACCATGACACAAATACTTGTAATATTGGTACAAAGGCAATAGATGATGTTTCTCATTTTCGATTTAATTTGGATTTCTTAAGTTATGCCCCAAATTTAGCCTTGTAATCACTCCAAAGTTGATCAACCGTCTTCCCTAGTAAGTCAACAAAGAACTGATTACTATAGCCATTTCTCATTTTCTTGTTAAGTTCTGCCACAAATCCATTTCTCAAGCTATTGCAGTAATCAAGAAATTGAGCAGTCACGTCGTAGCCTTGGTCCCAACGATCGCCCTGGCCTGGTTTCACCCAGTGGCTTGGCCCAAGACCAGCTTTGAGCCTCACATAATCAGCAATTCCTTCAATTAATCCTCCGGGAGCCCCACCGTTCCCATTCCACTGCCAAACATGAGTCGCTTCGTGGTATAATACTCCAGTGATCTCTCTCCTAACATCTCCAGAGTAACCTTGGATATACCTGCAAATGCATATTTAACATTTGAGTATAATGAGTACTTGAGTAGTATTATTTAATTATATATATACATATATATTTCATATGTCACAATATATATGACTCACAATCCTACAAAGAATGATACATTTCTATATATTGTTTGTTTGTTTGTTTTTTGGGAGAGGGGAGGGGTATGTATTTGGAATTTGAGACGTACATTCACTGGTTATTTATTGAATCAATTTATGCGTACCTTGCACTAACGTGAATCTCATTGTTGCTAGCGTAAGCTACTCCGTCCATATCATCGACAAACATGCTTACTTTTGGAACATTTTTGCGGTCAGCCGGAGAATTCTGTTGGAAGATGTTCCATATGAAGGAAGTGGCAGCTACGAGTGTTTGCTGACTATATTGAGCTCCGATATCTCGGTCGAAACGGGCACCACCAGGGGTGTTTGCAGCTGTGTTGGTGACAGAGTAATCTACCGCATCGATTTTTTGGGTCAATATTGCCAAGACAAATAAAGAAGAAATGAAGAAAATGTTATTAGCCATTGCTTGTTTGCTATGCTAGTGATATGGTATTATCTTATAAAAAGATGAGCATTTATATAGTTTTTTCATATACGTGAAAACAGAGAAGTTGGAACAAGTCAGTTGGAAAATTAAAAAGGATGATTGTTGATTAATATAAAAGCCGCCAAGTGGGAAAATGAAAATTTCCAATTACTTTATGAGTAGATCAAGTAATTAATGTTTCTTGTAGAATGTAGCTAATACTCCTAATATATCCTCAGGACCCCATCATTTCCATTCTCATTGCAAAAATTTTGCATATCAAGATTAAAAAAGATGTTTGAATCCGTTTAATAATAGTTATCAATTATACTATTTTGAAATATTTAATAATATTTGTCTAATTTATGAAATTAATGGATAATTTTGCTCTTAATTTCTAATTTATTCTTATCATTTATTATTGTCATTTCTCTAGACATAATATTTATTCTATTTAAACGGTGATATAGTAAACCTACCAATTTATTTAAAGTTTCTTAAAAGTGTGCAAAATTAATAGTGGACAGATATTGTTGGATAGATAGAGTAATAAAAATTACTCTCGTCCCAAGACTAAATATAGAGTTATGTTATTTTTCAAAACCGATTAAAAAAAGAGTATATTGCATAAATTGGGATAAGTATAGTATTGTTTTGTTCTTAATATAAACTACTCATATTTTTCAAATTATTTCTCAAATCTATTGTGATTATATATCAATAAATATAAATATTATTAAAAAAAATGTATACACTTCATTTATTATTTTTAAGGGAGCACAAAGTTCATAATGAGCTAGTAAAAATAAACGGAAAGAATAATAAGCTACAGTGATGTAATACTGCGGTATAAGATTCATATAAATTAGTAGTAATACTTTATTGTGGAACACAAATTTATGTGCAAACAAATCACTAAATTACAACAAGTAAGTCCGAATTCATAATTTTAAATATATAATAAGTTTGATCTTAAAAAATTTAATAGTTGAACTCAAAAATGGGAGTCAACAAGTCCACCACGATTGAGTCCGAAATACAAACAATGACTTGCCTTAAAAAATATTTAAATAAGTAGGACATGATTCATGAATAACGGTCCCTGCCCAGATAAAGGTAAGGGAAACAGTCCATTGTGGGGTTATTATTATTGTTATTAAAGAAAGAATATAATTGAAATATAGACTAGCAATTCTTTGAAAAGTTGGGTGTAACAAAATAATTGATTAAATATAACAGTAAGATGATTTATTTATTTATTTATTTATTTTCATTGTCCTATAATTCTATGTTCTTAATTATAATAAGTTACAGCCAATGCACTTTAGCCGGCCGAAAGATTATGTAATTCTTATTTTAGTGAAGCAAAATGCATTTATCAACAATGGCCAAATGGTTAGATTGTATGGTTATTTGTTTGATTTATAAATTAAATAAGTGGATTGAGTATTTAATAATGAGTAAATTTTAGGTTTAGCAAACATAAAAATCATATTTGTATGTGTAACATCTCGCAAATTGAAAGAACTAGAAAGAGCTAGAATTAGAAAGAGTGATTTTTGGAAATAATAAAAATTTGAAAAATTGGTTAAGTTAAGTTTGAGTTTTTGGTCAACTTCAAACAACCATAACTCCTATCTCAAGATGAGTTAGATGTGTTTCCAGATATTATAGGAAAGATCTTGGAATAATCTTTCCAACGCCGCCGAGTTTGCGCGATTTCGAGTTCGTATGAGTGAGTTATGCCCATTGAAAGTTGGGTTGTTCAAATAAGGAAAGTCCAATACGGATTTTAGAAGGGCATTATGGTCTTTTCACCACCCAATTAATAATTTCATTTTTGGTAATTAAGTTGGGGTCTAAACTGATTGGATTCAGTTTACGCTTTTGAGAACCAAGTTAGGGTTTTGAGAGAAGAGAAAATAAGAGGAGAAAAGAGGAGAAGGAGCAAGGAATCGTCAAGTTCTTCAAGCTAGGCTCGTGGATTTCATCAAGGGGTGATCCCTACGAGGTATGTGAGGCTTTCATAACGTGGGTTTGTTCACCCACGTGCCAAACATGTTTATTTCAGCGTGAATTCGTCCTAAAAGAGTTTGAAAGTTGATGTTCTTGATATGTATTCTTGAATTTGATATTGTTCTTGAGCTAGGCTGAAATTGAGACGTTTCTGAGATCGTTACATTAAATCATTGAGTTGGTTGGAGTTCAGTTCTTAGGTACATTGCTGGGTATCTGTATCTAATAAGATTTTGGGAAAAAGAATTGAGTTTGGGTGAATTGGGGCTGGAAAACGAAGAAGAAATTTAGTCGGGCAAATTTGGGCACTGGCTCCACGTCGCGGACCTGCTCCCCAGATTTGGGAAAAGTCACTTCGCATTGCGGAGCGATCACAGATCGTTTTGCCTCAAAAAGTATTTTCGCGACCAAAATTTAAATACATCTCCGCGTCACGGACCCACCCTCAGACAATAATATTTTGATCTTTTCTCATGTTCAGCTATCTAAAAACACTCGTAAACATCATGAGATCTTTCCTATCACAAATCACAATCCTTGAATCCATAATTCAATTCAAGGAAAGCTAAGAGTCAAGTCTAGAAGTTAAGAAGTAAGTCAGGAGAAGTTCATTAAAGTTTTTCAAAAGTCTTTCACAAACGTTTTAACTTTGTTTTAAGACTTAAGTTTCAAGTTAAGCAAAGAGTAAAGAGTTGAGTTCATTTCTCAAAAAGCTATAAGGGAATTAAGTATTTCCCAAGAGTTTTAAATGTTTTCACATTTGAATAAGAAAGGGAAACATCGATTTCCAAGAGAGCATTTAAGCTAAAGTTTTGAGTAATTATCTCAGACAAAAGAAAGAAGTTTTGATTTTAAATCATATGAGCTAAGTATTTTGGGAGTAGTATTGAGCATCGATATGGGGATGCGAGTTCATATTAACTCAAGTCTCCATAAACCATGTAGTCATCATGGGTAGTAAAGGATCATACTTTTTAGATGACTCCTTAAGATGCTTTTAGCATAAACTAGTGGATCCACTTAGTTAAGGTGTCCTATATGACAAGAAAGTATAGGACAGTTCTGGCAACGTGGGCAAGACGTTGTACCATCACTTAGTCTCAGAGTGGTGGTTTTCGGTTAGAGAAACTCCCACAACAGTATTTTATATTTTTATATACATCAGAGATATTTGTATTTTCATATACAAACAGAGTTTATATAATATCTTTGCATACATACAGGGTTATTATTGTATTTCTAAATACACAGTGTTGAAAACCATATTTTAAAGACTTTCTTTATACTGCATTTATTTACACTGCTTTATATTGAAATAAGTTCAGTTAAGTTGAGTTGAGTTGATCCAGGTAAGTTCTTCAGTTCCTTTCAAGCTTATGTCTTGTTTAGCATTCCAACTTGCATACTCGTACATTCAATATACTGATGCTAGTTGGCCTGCATCGTCTTATGATGCAGACGCAGGTAATCAGGATCAGCATTCAGCGCCTCGTTGATCCAGTTGAGCACTCAGAGTCAGTTGGTGAGCCTCCTAGCTTTTCGGAGGATCCTTTTTATTGCTTTCAGTATTTTAGTTCATTAGGATGTTGTGGATCTTGTCCCAACGTCCATCTTAGTTGTTTAGAGACTTCATAGACAGATTTAGTGATGTTAGTTCATGAGTCTTTACTTTTCCTTTTCAGTTAAGTTAAGACTTGAGTTGCCACTTTGGCTTATTATAATACATTATGAGTTATATTTTGAGCAGTTCAGTTTACTTGTTTTAAAAGTATTTATCTTGAGTAAAGTCTTTCGTTGAATAAGTAAGCTAGGCCAAGGGTTCGCTTGGGGCCAGCAATAGTTCTCGAGTGCCTGTCACGTCCAGGGTGTAGGCTCGGGGTGTGACAAACTTGGCATCAGAACACAGAGTTCAAGAGTCATAGGAAGTCTATGAAGCCGTGTCTGTAGAGTCCTAATTATCGGTGTGAAGTGTGCCACATCTATAATTAGGAGGCTGTAATATTTAGGAAATTCCTTCACTTCTTTCATACTCACTTCGTGCGATAGAGTGCATCTCTATAAAAGTCTCTTTCTAACTCGTGCTTACACGTAACCAATTTTGAACTAGCTTATGGTCGAGAGTGCCTTCATGAGGCGTTTCTTTCCCCGTGAGCTAAGAGAAGCAAAGAGATAGTTGCTGACATGAGGAGCAGGATGAATTTATTCGTTGTTGGGTTGCCTTGTCTGTCAAATAAGGAAAGTAAGACAGTCATGCTAATAGGTGACATAGGCATAGCAAGGCTGATGATCCATGTGCAATAAGTTGAGAAAGACTAGCTGAAGGATAGAGAAGAGTTTGAGAATAAGAGGGCTAAGACATCAGGGAATGAATCCGGGTAGCAAAAGAGTAATGTGAACCTATCTTCTTTCCAACATAAGCAGAAAGGACCTGCTCCATCATATGCTAGTGCACCTGCACCAAGGAACAAATGTGAGTACAATAGTCAAAATTCTCAGAACTTCAGAGCTAGACCTACGCATTCGCAAGGTAGTAAGGCAAAAGGGGTTACTAAGACTCCTACATATGCTATGTGTGGTAGGAGCCACTCAGGGGTGTGTCATGATGGCTTTACTAGTTGCTTCAAGTGTGGCCAGAACGATCATTTTATAAAGGAGTGTCCTAAGAGCACACAAAGTAATAGTAATAGAGGCAATAGAGCCTAGTCTTCTTCAGTTGCTCCACCAGATAGAGTTGCATCTAGATGAGCTACTTCAAGTGCAGGCGGAGAAGGAAACCGTCTTTATGCTAACACTAGTCGCCGAGAGCTAGAGGATTCGCTATATGTTGTCACTAGTATGATCCAAGTCTTCAATTTTGATGTTCTTCTTGAGCCTTCAGTGTTTCTACACCTGATGGTGAGTCTATTCTAGCAGGAAAAGTCTATCGTGATTTTTTCATTTTCGGCACTCACAAGAGTACCATGCCTGATTTAGTTGAGTTAGACATGGTAGAGTTTGATGTCATTCTGGGTATGGACTGGCTTTATGCCTGTTATGCATCAATAAATTGTAGAACTTGAGTAATCAAGTTCCATTTTCCAGTGAACCAGTTATAGAGTTGAAGAGCAGTTCAGCAGTGCCTAAGGGTCCTTTTATTTCATACCTTAAGGATAGAAAGTTAGTTTCCAAGGGGTGTGTCTATCACTTAGTCCGAGTTAATGACTCTAGTATTGAGATACCTCCTATTCAGTCAGTTTCAGTAGTAAGAGAGTTTCCAGAAGTCTTTCCAGATGATCTTTCCGGAGTCCCTCCTAAGAGAGAAATAAACTTCGGTATAGACATTCTTTGAGATACTCGTCCCATATCTATTCTGCCATATAGAATGGCACCAGTAGAGTTGAAAGATCTTTTAGAGAAAGGTTTCATTCGGCCAAGTGTCTCACCTTGGGGCGCTCCGGTCTTATTTGTAAGAAGAAGGATGGATTCCTTATGATATGTATAGAATTCCGTCAGTTGAACAAGGTTACCATCAAGAACAAGTATCCTCTTTCAAGAATTGATAATCTTTTCGATCTGCTTCAGGGTGCTTCTTGTTTTTCTAAGACAGACCTTAGATCTGACTACCATCAGTTGAAAGTAAGGGAATGTGATATTCCCAAGATAGCATTCAAGACCCGTTATGGTCATGTCGTTCGGTTTGACCAATGCACCTGCAACGTTCATAGACCTTATGAATAGAGTTTTCAGACCTTATTTAGATATGTTTGTTATCGTCTTCATTGATGACATACTAATATATTCAATGAATGAAGAAGATCATGCTAGCTATCTCAAAATAGTTCTTCAGACTTTGAAAGATAAGGAGTTATATGCTAAGTTCTCTAAATGTGAGTTTTGGCTTGAGTCTGTGGCGTTCTTAGGCCACATAGTTTTCGGTGATGGAATTAGAGTTGATACCCAAAAGATGGAGGCAGTGTAGAATTGGCCTAGACCAACATCTCCAACTTATATTAGGAGTTTTTTGGGTTTGGCTAGATATTATAGAAGGTTCATAGAGGGGTTCTCGTCTATTTCGTCCCCTTTGACCAAGTTGACTCAGAAATAGTGAAGTTTCAATGGTCTGAAGCTTGTGAGAAAAGCTTTCAGGAATTGAAAAAGAGGTTGACTATTGCCCCAGTGTTGACCTTACCAGAAGGTACACAAGGCTTTGTTGTATATTGTGATGCGTCTAGAGTTGGTTTGGGTTGTGTACTAATGTAGAATGGCAAAGTTATAGCTTATGCCTCCAGACAATTGAAATTTCATGAGAAAAATTACCCAACCCATGACTTAGAGTTGGCTGCCGTAGTATTTGCTTTGAAACTATGGTGCCATTATCTTTATGGTGTGCATGTGGATGTGTTCACTGATCACAAGAGTCTTCAGTATGTGTTTAGTTAGAAGGAGCTTAATCTCAGACATAGGAGGTGGTTAGAATTACTCAAAGATTATGACATGAGTATTCTTTATCACCCAGGTAAAGCTAATGTTGTTGTTGATGCCTTGAGTAGATTATCTATGGGTAGTACCGCCCATTTTGAGGAAGATAAGAAAGAGTTAGCAAAAGAGGTGCATAGACTTGCACGGCTAGGAGTTTGACTAATGGATTCCATAGAAGGAGGAGTAGTGGTGATGAATGGGTCTGAATCATCATTAATCTCAGAAGTAAAAGATAAGCAAGACCAAGATCCTTTATTGCTTGAATTAAAGGTAAGTGTTCGTAAGCAAAAAGTGATGGCTTTTGAACAAGGGCGAGATACTGTTTTGAGGTATCAAGGTGGATTGTGTGATTGATTTCAAAGGTAATTGGGATGATCACCTACCTCTCATTTAGTTGCTTACAACAATAGTTACCATTCTAGCATCCAGATAGCTCCTTACGAAGCTCTTTATGGGAGAAGATATAGATCTCATATTAGATGGTTTGAAGTTGGTGATGCTGGGTTGATAGGACCACACTTAGTTCATCAAGCTATGGAGAAAGTAAAAGTTATTCAAGAGAGATTGAAAACAACCCAGAGTCGTCAGAAATCCTACACTAATGTTAGAAGAAGGGAGTTAGAGTTTGAGGTAGATGATTAGGTATATCTTAAAGTTTCACCCATGAAGAGTGTTATGAGATTTGGTAAGAATGGGGAACTTAGTCCCCGATATATTGGCCCTTATAGAATATCGAAAAAAGGTTAGTAATGTAGCTCACGAGTTGGAGCTACCACAAGAGTTTTCCGCGGTTCATCCGGTATTTCACATCTCCATGTTGAAGAAGTGCATGGGTGATCCTTCATTGATTATACCAACTGAAGATATTGGGATCAAGGATAGCTTGTCTTATGAGGAGATGCCTGTTCAGATTCTAGATCGCCAAGTTCGCAAGTTGAGAAAAAAAGAGGTAGCATCAATCGAAGTTCTTTGGGGGAATCAGTTTGTTGAGGAAGCTACTTGGGAAGCTGAGGAAGATATGAAGAAGAGATATCTACATCTCTTCGAATCCGGAGAAGTTCCAAATTAAGGTACTAATCATTTTCTTAGCTTGTATTTATAAGACTAGCATGTTGTAATTGCATTGTTTGTTGGGTGTTTGAGCTGAATGTTAATGTTACACCCTTAGCCTACTAAGAGTAATCTCATACGAAGACGAATGTTCCCAAGGGGGAGATATTTTACAATCTCGCAAATTGAAAGAACTAGAATTAGAAAGAGTGATTTTTGGAAATAATAAAAATCTGAAAAATTGGTGAAGTTAAGTTTGAGTTTTTGGTCAACTTCAAACGACCATAACTCTAAGCTAAGTATGAGTTAGTTGTGTTTCTAGATATCATAGGAAAGATCTTGGAATAATCTTTCCAACGCCACCAAGTTTACGCGATTCTGAGTTCGTATGAGTGAGTTATGCCCATTGGAAGTTGGGTTGTTCAAATAAGAAAAGTTCAATCTTGATTTTAGAAGGGCATTATGGTCTTTTCACCACCCAATTAATTAATTTCCTTTTGGGTAATTAAGTTGGGGTCTAAACTAATTGGATTCAGTTTCCGCTTTTGAGAAACAAGTTAGGGTTTTGAGAGAACAGAAAAAAAGAGGAGAAGGAGCAAGGAATCGTCAAGTTCTTGAAGCTAGGCCCGTGGATTCGGTCAAGGGGTGATCCCTACGAGGTATGTGAGGCTTTCATAACTTGGGTTTGTTCACCCACGTGTCAAACATGTTTATTTCAGCATGAATTCGTCCTAAAAGAGATTGAAAGTTGATTTCTTGATATGTATTCTTGAATTTGATATTGTTCTTGAGCTGGGCTGAAATTGAGACATTTCTGAGATCGTTACATCAAATCATTGAGTTGGTTAGAGTTCGGTTCTTAGGTACATTGCTGGGTATTTGTATCTAATAGGATTTTGGGAAAAAGAACCGAGTTTGAGCGAATTAGGGCTGGAAAACGAAGAAGAAATTTAGTCGGGCAAATTTGGGCACTGGCTCCGCATCGTGGACCTGCTCCCCAAATTTGGGAAAAGTTACTTCGCATCGCGGAGCAGACACGGACCGTTCTGCCTCAAAAAGTATTTTTGCGACCAAAATTTAAATACATCTCCGCATCGCGGACCCACCCTTAGACAATAATATTTTGATATTTTCTCATGTTTAGCTATCTAAAAACACTCGTAAACATCATGAAATCTTTCCTATCACAAATCACAATCCTTGAATCCGTAATTTAATTCAAGGAAAGCTAAGAGTCAAGTCTAGAAGTTAAGAAGTAAGTCAGGAGAAGTTCATTAAAGTTTTTCAAAAGTCTTTCACAAACGTTTTAACTTTGTTTTAAGACTTAAGTTTCAAGTTAAGCAAAGAGTAAAGAGTTGAGTTCATTTCTCAAAAAGCTATAAGGGAATTAAGTATTCCCAAGAGTTTTAAATGTTTTCACATTTGAATAAGAAAGGGAAACATCGATTTCCAAGAGAGCATTTAAGCTAAAGTTTTGAGTAATTATCTCAGACAAAAGAAAGAAGTTTTGATTTTAAATCATATGAGCTAAGTATTTTGGGAGTAGTATTGAGCATCGATATGGGGATGCAAGTTCATATTAACTCAAGTCTCCATAAACCATGTAGTCATCATGGGTAGTAAAGGATCATACTTTTTAGATGACTCCTTAAGATGCTTTTAGAATAGACTAGTGGATCCACTTAGTTAAGGCGTCCTATATGACGGCAAAGTATAGGACAGTTCTGGCAACGTGGGCAAGACGTTGTATCATCACTTAGGCTCAGAGTGGTTGTTGTCGGTTAGAGAAACTCCCACAATATTATTTTATATTTTTATATACATCAAAGATATTTGTATTTTCATATACAAATAGAGTTTATATTGTAGCTTTGCATACATACAGAGTTATTATTGTATTTCTAAATACACAGAGTTGAAAACCATGTTTTAAAGACTTTCTTTATATTGCATTTATTTACACTGCTTTATATTGAAATAAGTTCAGTTCAGTTGAGTTGAGTTAAGCCAGGTAAGTTCTTCAGTTCCTTTCAAGCTTATGTCTTGTTTAGCATTCCAACTTGCATACTCATACATTGATATGCGATGTCGATTAACTGCATCATCTTATGATCACGACCATGTCGAGATCGGCATCCGAGGCCTCGTTGATCCAGTTGAGCATTCATAGCAGTTGGTGAGCCTCCTAGCTTTCCGGAGGATCTTTTTTATTGCTTTCAGTATTATAGTTCATTAGGATGTCGTGAGTCTTGTCCTGGCGTCCATCTCAGTTGTTTAGAGGCTTCATAGACAGAGTTAGTGATGGTAGTTCATGAGTATTTACTTTTTCTTTTCAGTTAAGTTGAGACTTGAGTTACCACTTTGGTAGTGAATGTTATTATAATACATTCTAAGTTATATTTTGAATAGTTCAGTTTACTTGTTTTAAAAGTATTTATCTTGAGTAAAGTCTTCCATAGAGTAAGTAAGCCAGACCAAGGGTTCGCTTGGGGCCAACAATGGTTCTCGAGTGCCAGCCACGTCCAGGGTGTAGGCTTGGGACGTGATGGTATGTTATAACTATACTTTGCATAATTGCGCTCCATGGTAAATTTTATGTTTGCTATGGAACTTTTGATTCGTATAATTCACTAAATACATCCAATTTATATACAAATTGTTCAGTTTTGTATAAATTCATTCATACAATTGGATAATTTGTTTATAAAATGTTTCAGCTTTTTCTATATTTGTATATGTATATAGTCATGTTCGTCTTTAATTATGATAATTGTGTTTGTATATTAGATGTTATTTGTATATGTATATGTGAAATCTATATGCAAATAAGAAATAGTATTAGCTGTAATTTGTATAAGTATATGTTCTTTTTGTTGTGCTTTTCAGTTGTACATGTATATATGTGTAATATGTATATAAATAAAAATTTGTATTAGTTTAATATATATATATATATATGAAAATTCATGAAAAAATTAAAAATATTATACAGAATACATAGAAAAAAATATAAAATTGATTTCAACATGTTTTTGGTGGTTACCTGAAATTTTAGTAGCACAATCGGGAGGGTAATGGCGACAATTCAAAATGCAAAAATAATGTTGGTGAGAGGAAACTAATCTGGGTGAGAATTTAGGAGAAAATTGTGTAAATGGGGAGAGAAAAGAATAAAAATTAATGTGGGTGAGATGAAACTAATTTCGGTGAGAGATTTTAGGAGAAAATGGTGTGAATGGGAATAGAAAAGAACTGCTTTGATTTGTATATATCTTTATACAAATATACATTTCACCTCTTTATACAAAATCGTGGGTCCTGCTAGATAGCAAATTAGGTGGAGCAGTAGTTGCAAATTGGAAATAAAGTAAACTATAACTATAACATTTAATATGAATTAAATGTTTGTTATTTCATACAATTTTCCCTTCAATAAGAGTCAATCCATATTATTTTTCATAAAATATGAAGAGTTGGTGGCCTAGATGGTCACTCAACTTTATGACTAATGATAATGGATTGAATTTAAATGATTAAAATTTTAGATCTAAAAAGCAAATACATTTATAATGAGCTACAATCTGAATAATTAAAATTCAGATCTTCATTAAGTGCAAACAAATTAAGAGTAAGTTACTCAACTTTGTTTTATTTTTTAATCGTTCAAATTTGTGTAGTTAGTTTTGATGGTTATTTTAGAAAAAAAAAATATATAATTTTTGGCTTAATGACAATTATATATTTTTAGAAAAATAATTTCAAAAATTGAAATCTGTTATAAATCCAAGAAGTAAAGTATCAAAAGTACTTGACTTTATCTTTTTTTTTATAAAAGAACAAGAAACAGTACTAATACTTTTCAAGGAATAACTAGAGAGGAAAAAAGAGAAAAGAGAAATTTGAAACTAATTTTTTTCAGGTGTATACTAATATATTGAACACTTTAATAACAGGGATTTTTAAAGTCTAATAGCATAAATTGAAAAAAGGGTCAGTAATTTTTTTTCAACAGCTCTGATACCAATGAAAGATTATCTTAACAGGAACGAGATTTGTGCACCTGTTAACAATAGCGAAAGATCAACGAAATTCTTTTGAAGAATGTCTCCATGCCGAACTTTGAATCTATAGGAAACAAAGTAATTGATTTACAAACTAAGTGTCAATTTGTTAGTAGAAGTTTATCTAAAGAAAGATATTTGTATACTCTTTCAACCAGGGGCGGACCCACATAGAGGTCAGGGGGTTGACTCGAACCCCCTCATCGAAAAAGTACACTGTATATAAGATCTATTTCTGATTTTATGAGTACATATATTAAAATGAATCCCCTCAAAACAAAAGAGAAGCACGGCTCAGCAGTTAAGGCGTTCAACTTTAACTAAGATGGTTCGGGTTTGATTCCCCCTTGCAACATTTTTCCACTTGTTTTTTTTTTTTTTGCTTTGAAAGCCTGAATGGGCTCTGGTTTTGGGCATAAATCCAACTTCATTTCATTGTTTTTCAAAGGCAGAATGGGCTTTGATTTCGGGCTCAAATCACAACTCAATGAAATGCCTCATTGTTTTTGGTTCAATGTAAGGCATTATTATTTTTGTTATCATTATTTTTCTCTCTATGTTATTTCTTTTTCTCAATGTATCTTTGTTTAAATTTGTTAGACATATTTTAGATACTTTTATCTTTTATTCTTCTTATTTATACTTCTCATTTTATTTCTACATAAGTCTCTTTCCATGTACTAACGATGAATATTATTTCTTTCTTATTTTTTTCAGTTCGATTTTAAAAAGATGAAAACTAAACTAACCTTATTTGTTCTATTCATCATTTGTCTTTTTCACGAATGACTAACCTAGTCAATTGAATTAAATGAACTAAAAAATCGACAATGTGGATTATTTATCTTATAAATATATATATATATATATATATATATATATATATATATATATATATATATATTATAATATCTTAGTGTTTGAATTTTAAAAAAAAAAAAAAATAGAGTATAACACTACAATATAAAAGAGAAAAAAAACACAAGAAATATTTTTTCAAGGCAAAAGTACTTAGTACCCCTCTAAACTTGAAGCTTTTTATTTAGTGTACACCTAAACTATATTCGGTTTTAATTACCCCCCCCCCCCCAAACTTGTTTATTCCTCCATTGCATACACCTTTATTGTCCACCTGACGTAGAAATTGACAACAAACTCTACTAGGCGCGTGAGGAAGTAATTTTTTGCAACATCATAAAGCTACAATGGTAAAAAAAACCTAAAATCTCCATTTTTCTTTAATATTTGGCATATTTTCATAACTTTCTCTCTCTATTCTCTAACTATTTATTCTCCCTAATCCCTTCTCCCTTTTCAAATTTCAGAATTTTTCTCTCTTTTTCGTTTTAATTGCATTTGCTAAATCCATGAATTATAATAGGAGACTTGTTTGTTTATGTGGGACTCCTCCAATTCTGAAAATTTCATGGACAAATGACAATTCCGGACGTAGATTTCTCGATTGTAGACACTATGGGGTATGTATTGTTTCATATTTTTTTGCTTTTAATTTGCCAATTTCCTATTATGTAATTTTTTTTAACTTTGATTTTATGAAATGCAGTCCTTATTTCAAAATCCTTGTAATTTTTTCGATTGATATGATCCAAAATTTCCTAGCCAGGTGAATATTGTGATTTTGGGTCTGTTGAAGAAGACCAACAAACAAGAAAAACAGTTGAAGTGTAGATGGATGTTAAAACTGATTTTGGGCATTAGTTTGATGTGTAATGTGATATTGTTCTTTTATTTAGTGTGTCGTTGAACGCAAGGTCATTTGGTTCTAGGGTTCTCATTTTGTGGATTAGTTTGGTTTGGTGTTTTAGTGACGTATGTTACTGCTAATTAAAGCTATATATATATATATATATATCTTTGTGTATGTTCAATTAACTTGTCCTTTTTTCATTAAACTACAATTACATGTAATAGGTTGCCTAGGTAATATGATAACAAAACACGAAATAATAACATAAAGGCATAACATAAAGGCGTAACATAACTAGTGCTTTCCTAATCATTAAACATAAACATCGTAGTGTTTCATTGTTTCAACCAACAACCACAATAACTTAAGTTAACCACCAAAACACAAAACAATCACTACTTTAAGTTTGGTTGAACAACCACACAAGCACCAAAATACAAAACAATCACTAATTTAAGGTTGGTTGTTACAACCACACAACCAACAAAGCACCAACACACATTAAACTAAGAAGTTTTCTTTGAGGGAGATTTTCCCTTGGCTTGTGCCCTTGTTTGAATTCCAACAGCTTTTGATCTGGTTTGAATACGACGCATAACACTTTGGACTTGAAGTTCTCTTTGAGTCATGGCCTGTTTGCCTTTCCACTTCAGTCCCTTGGTAGGTTTAAAACCAATATCACCTGTCACATGCGCAGAACTCACCACACCAGTATTAACCCTCCTACTGCTTGACAATCCTTGCTGAAATATTAACAACCTAGTTATTTTGGGACTCACATTTAAAAATATAATTTTGACAGTTTTATAAGACACTTACATTAATACATGTATATCCAGTATCAACAACAAATACACCTTGTCCCACAACTCTTGGCCTCTTCTTGTAACCACTTTTTGCACCTCTTCTTGTACCAATATTGTTGCTGCTTGCTCTTTCATATTGACCTCTACCCCTCTTTTTCCAGTGGAGGACTAATGTGGGTAGAAAAAGAATAAAACAAGAGACTAAATTAATAAGTAACCTGATCTAATTTATAAAAGCAAATTAATGTGAATGTACCTCTTGAGTGGGTGTTGGTGTAGACTTAGGTTTAGGATTTTTTGGACAATTCCTCTTGTTATGATTTGCTCCTCTGCAAATTGAAAATGTCATTACTGTCCCCATTCTTGGCAACTTCCCGGCTTTTCTCACTTCACCAATTTATCTTCTTCTATTCTTTGGTGGCCTACCAGGCATTTGTCTTGGCTCAGGTGGTTCAACTATTGGGTTTCTACTTTCAGGCCATATTTCCATGTTTAGGACTGGTTGAATGAAATGAGAATATGTCTTCAGATATGTCTTTTTTCTATACCAGCTTGAAATTGCATGTGAAGCATCTATGTTCAAGTGGTTCATTGCTGCTATATCATGTGCACATGGGATACCTTTTACTTCCCAAGATCTGAAACTACATTTCTATTGACCCAAGTTCACAGTATGCTTGTATACCCCTTCTAACACTTCAAATCCAGCATCACCATTCCATTCAATATTGCACTGCATTGATCTTGTTACATTGGTATTGAATACCATCATTGCCATTGGAGATATTCCATTTGTCCATGTTTTAGCAAATGCTCTTGACTTACTCACCCTACTCATCACCTTAACTCTAATTTCTTCCAACATAATTACAATAGTCTTGTTCCTAGGTCCCAAGATCCAATCATTGAAACTATCTGCCATGTTGTTATCTATACTATCACATTTTGAAAAAGTTTGGAAAAAAGCTTTGCACCTTTCTCCTTGTTGTATTTGATAAGGGCTTCAACTATGCATGTTCCCACATTAGATAAAACATTTATATTGTACTTAAATTGTGCCTCAAAAGTGGATCTAGCACAAGCCCAAAATTTCTTCCTTCTCTCTATGCCTCTCCAGTTTTGTGACCAATTTGCTAATATGTGTCTAGCACACATTCTGTGCTCACATTCTAGAAATACTTCATCTACAGTAGCTATTAGTTCCTGTAGTTGCAAAACAAAATGATAAAGATAGTTAAATTTTTATCAAATTAAATTAAAGACAAACAAAAAAAAGAAATTCAGTTACTTTTTGCATATCACTAATGATAGAGATCTGGGAACCATCTCCTAGATTAAGATCATCTTGCAGAATGGTCATGAACCATTTCCATGTGAACTTGGTTTCAGTACCAATTAATGCCCATGCTATTGGATACATTTGGTTGTTTGCATCCTTGGCAACAACTACCAAAAGTTGACCCTTACAAATTCCTTTTAGAAAAGACCCATCCAGCCCTATACATCTTCTGCATCATTGTTAGAAACCCTTTTTCATAGCATCAAAACATATATAAAAAGAGTGAAACTTGTTGACACCAAATTTTGGCCTAACATTTTCAAAATTCGTAACTTTTAAGTTTTATTTATTTAATTGTTCAAAATGCATTTTTTATAATTTTAAATAAATTTATCGATAACTATCTTTATTTATCAAAATTTAGGATTTTTTATCAGTTAATTTTAATTACATTATTTTTTGTTATAGTCGGTTGAATACGTTCAAATATTTGTTCATTTTGATTAAATCGTTATTTCTATTAAATTACACTTTTACATGTCATTAGTTACGTTCATTACTTTTTTTTTAATATTCATTTTTATTCGTTACATTTGCTAATATTAATGTTTGATATTTTGCATAGTCTAAAAATTTATTCAAATATAAATAAGATTTCATACACAGATATTTTATTCAACTAGTGGTTTCAGCCATGATTTTATGATAATGGTATCGTACTATAGGTAATTTTTGATTTTCTATATAAACAATAGCTTATTCATTAAGTCAAAGGTGTGGATAATATTTTTAGACTAAGTGGTGAAAAATTTCAAAAAGAGTGAAACCCTAAGAAATTTTTCTATCATATTCTCAAATCTGCCGCTACCCTCCTTCCTCACCACCTCCCAAACTCCATTTCCGGCCAGCTTCAACCAGTCACCAAAAGACCTCACTGGTCAACCGCTCTCCTCGTCCTCTCCGGCGAAACCATGATGCTGGAGAGACGAAATAACCACTGTTCCCAGCTCTAACCTCACACTACCAAAAACCGCTCCATTTTCCTTCATCCAAACCACCCATTTCACCCTTCATCGTTTCCAGCAACTCAACAAGAACTCCAAAACCCCTTCTTTGTTTCTCCGACCACCAGCAAATCACCTCAAAAAAAAAAACCTGAAACCGGCGAACTCACAAGTCAAAATTGCCACCAGACCCAAAACCCCTTTTGTTTCTATCCCCTTTTTCCAGCTAGCAGTAGCTCCGGCGAGGAGTTCTAAACTCCGATGAGCCGGAGCAAAGAAGAAGAAACCGCCAGTCCCCTTTCCCCTTTACGAGTTTTATTTGTTTTATAGCTGTACATATCTGTATTTTTCAGTGAAGTAGAGCTCCAAACCAACATCACCATGAATGAGCAGGTTGAAATCCAATGAACCACGCTACAACTCTCACAACCAATCACCGGCGAGTTCATTCATGCAACCATCGCTGTCACATCGAAATAGGCAGAATTTGGCCAGAAAAGCTTCTCTCCGGTAACTTCTTTTCCTACTGTATTTTCAGTTCTTTGTGCTATTATTCACGAATATTTTGTTGCTACTGTCTGTTGGACCAAATGGGTCTTATATTTAATATTTTTTCATGCCTGTTATTATCATTATTATTGTGAATGGTTTATGCTTGTTCGTAGTTTTAAATGTTTATTTTATCACTATTTCTAATAATTTGTCGATTGTTTTGATTGTTTTCTGATGAGCTATTGTTATTATTGTGTTCTTTTGTTTAGATTTTTTTTTTTTTGTAAAAAAATATTATTATTGTTATTATTCTATATCACTGTTCATTCATAAAAAGTGATTATACATTATTATTGATGGGCTGTTTATTAATTATTAAATATTATTGCTTTAATATCTTTCTTAAAATATATGGTTTGCTATTTATACTTTTTCGTGTTATTTGTTATTAATAATAAATTTATATATTAAAATTGGCCAATGAAAAAATCTCTCTGTTGGTTTTTGAGGCCTCCCTCATATTAAAGACGGAAATTTAATTTAAGTTTATATATTTTATTTGTTAAAATTGGCAGATAAAGAAATTACTATCGATTTTCAAGGCCTTCCATGTTAATAAGACTGATTTTTATTTTGAAGTTATTATTTAATTTATTTATTTTTATTCATATTTATTTAGTACTAACACTTTTACTAAGTGTCTTTACAGGTATCCAGAGTTGCTTCCCATTGAAGTTATTCGAATGGAGTTTGAATTATAATTTTTATTTATTATTGTGTATATTGTTGACGCCAAGCAAACTTAGGTCGTTTCTTATTATTGTTTATTTTTTTATTTGTGTAAATTACTTGTTTATTATATTTGTATATTTGTTTTTATCTCATCCTCAATTTGAAAAAAAATGAATTCAATTGGGACTCACAATTGTGAATTTCGAAGGATGTCTAACACCTTTCCTTCGAAATGACTTGAACCCCTTACCTAGAATCTAATGATTTCGTAGACATTTTTAATTGGTTTCCTAGTTTTTCCTAAAATTAGGTGGCGACTCCTTTAAAACTCTTTTTTTTCTTGAAATTCTTTTAAAATCGACTCAATTGATTATTTTTCGAGTCACCACGACATTTCTCCTTATTTGAATAAAGTAGGGATGTAAACAAAACTATTTCATCCCATTTTCTCATTCTGAATCTGTAAGCTTCACAACACAAGTGCTACCAAGATTTGTTTGGAGTAACACATCCCTGTAGTCTAGGATTCTGTTAAATTCTGCCACATGATCCCCCATAATTTCCTTTAAAAATATTTTTTCTTGTTTTTAAACAAACTGTCTTGCCTATATGAACATTTAACTCTTTCACCAAATCTTGTATTTCCCACCCTTTTATACTAGGTTGAGAAATAATCCTATCCTTCAGATACTTACATAAAAACTTTGAATTACATAAAATATTACTAGTGGTCCTGGTACATCTGTGCTTTGGGTTGTATGTCTTGCTAGTGAAGTTTTCACTCCTTCCTTGCTTGGTTGCATACAACAGCCATGGACAACCACTTTTACACTTGACTCTTACTCTAGTACTCTCATTCACATACTTGTCTAATTCAACTCCTTTTTTTTATAGCATATTTTGTAACTGCCTCTCTAAATTCTTTTACACTTTTAAATGCCAGATTACAACATCACAAGTAGAATCATAGATCTCTATTACTCTTCTTTCACCCCCTTAAACTCTCCCCTTCAAGTTCATCATCAAAAACAAGTTCTTCTTCATCACTTTGAAAACTATCACAATCAGAACTGTCATAGTATGACTCATCCTCTGTTAGCTTACCCTTGAATATTTTTTGCCTTTTACAATATCTTCATACCCTTCATAAAGTCCAACTTCACCTAAAAAAACCTTTTGTTTTTTCCTTCTTCTTTCTCCTCCTACTTTCTCTAAACTTTCTCACATTTTCCTTAACAATCCTCAACTCCTCATGCACATCACTTCCATAGTCAATAGAGTGGTCAGAACAAATAGAATCACTGCCTATATTTTCCTCTGCATTTTCTTGGGCACTTGGTTCAACTTCTTCTTGAATAGAAGGTTCAATTCCTTGTTGGACAATAGGTTCAACTTCTTCTTCAGTATCAGTCCAATCTATTGAAGAATAATCATCATTAGTTTCTTGTTGGACACCTGCAACCCACCCCACCTTGTTGGACAGTAGGTTCAACTCTTTCACTAGATGGAAAGGAACAAGAGGAACCTAACCTTATATCTAGTTTTTTTGGTTGTGTAGTTAAAGAACCATCAGATTTCCCATGTGCATTAAAAGACTCACCCACTTGACTTAAAGATTGACTAATTTGACCTTCAGTGGGACCTACATCCTCCAAAATAGTATCATGACACACATAAATATCTATTGTGTCCCCATCATGCATAAATAATGCAATGTTACAAATGTCCATGTCATTTTTCAATTCCACCAGATCACCCCCTAGAGATGGAACTGCATAAGTTTTTTCGAACTTACTAATCCCAAAAGACTTAGCATAATCTGCAAGTTCAGGAATTGACAAATGATCTTCATCCACATTCTCTACATATTCAGTCCTACCCCCAACATATACTGGACCTACCTCACTCACTAAGATAACCCCAAATTTGAACCTTAAATTGAGGTACTTAGTAGCCATAGTGTCAACCTATAACCACAATAATAATCAATATATTGTACAAGGCAACAACAACAACAAAACAGAGGCCACAACACCAAAACAAAGACAAAAATGGGAAAACAGAAATACCAAATTTTACTCATAAGCATACAATTATACAAGGAAACTATAATATTTAACAATAAAAAAACATAATAGATGAATTGGAACCCTAAAACCCCTAAAATATTGATTTTACTCAACAGCATACAAATATACATAAGGAAATTACAAAAAACCCCAACATTTAACAATACCAAAATAGAATATTGAAATAAAAACCCTAGAATCTTAATGTTACTAAAAAGCCCTAATTTTTTGAACTAATTACCAGAAACCCTAATACTCATGCATGCATAAGCCGAACAAGTTCATAATAATACATTCATTAAGTGAAAATTCTAGTTGAAAACTATCAAACCCCTAATTGGAAGATCAATTGGAAACTCAATCGAAAACTATGGTGAAACCCTAGTTGAATTATGGCGAAACCTTAAATGAAAAATAGGGAAAAATATAAATGAAAAAGTAAAGGAAACAAACAATAACACATCATAAGAGTGGATAATCACTTACTTGGTGAGAATTTCGGACAAGATCGAAAGAAAATCGACCAAATGCTTCATGAAATCGAGCAAGAACTTCACGCCTAAGAATTGCAATTGACCCAAATCCAGAAAGAGTTCCGCGAAATCTGCCCTTTACTCCGTCGATTACACTTCTTAGAGAGCCAAAAGTTTTGAAATCTGCCGTCGTCGATTACACTTGTTAGAGCTTAGTGAGAAGTTTAGGGCTTAGTGAGAAGCTTAGTTCGGAAGTTATCGGGTTGGGTTAGATTGGATCGGATCGGATCCACATGGGCGACCCATGATCCAAAACATAAAGAATTAGTTGATTGTCCATTTACTTATACATGACGTACTTATATCTATTTATATACATGTTTTCTAGGATCTATGAGTCATTTTGGAGAAGAATGTATTTATCAATTATGACATTTAAGATGATAACTTTTTGAGTGATTTCTCAATATATAAATAGGATTGTCATTCACCATTATGAAAAATACTTGAAAACATTTGAATAAGATGATCTCTACATTCTTCTATCTATAACTTTTGTGTGTATTTCTTGTTCTATATTCCTCATCTTTTATAACATATTGTCAGCATAAAACTCATAGATTAAAGATAAAGTTAACTCGACAATTAGATCATGGAGGTGGTGAGTTTCTCTTCTTTGTTGTTGGTTGATTTATAAGATTTTAATTCTCTGAATATAACATGTTATCTGTACTGCTGATCATCTTTCACCACTTAAGCACATATAAAAAGGCTATTGCCTCTACTATATGTAGCCTCAATTAACTGCTACTTGTTCTAATGAATTTTGAAGTACAAGTTGATCATTCAATATTATTTTAAGTGTCAATGGTAGAATTTGTTTAAATGGAGTATATTATTTTATGTTGCATAATTTTAGATGAATGGATTCGTAAATCTCTTACTATCAGAGGGTTACTAATACTCTCTCCGTTCATTTTTGCTTATCACTGTTTGACTTGACACACCCATTGAGAAAACAATTATTGATATGAGTATTTTACCATACTATCCCTATTAATTAATATTTAGTATAGGGTCTTCAAAAATGATATGGAGAATAATATTTAATGCTAGGGGTAAAACATGAAAAAAATTTGTCTTTTCTTGATATGTCAAAAGTGACAAATAAAAATGAAAATCTATTTTAAGAGTGATAAATAAAATTAAACGGAGGGAGCAACATGTTTTCCCTTTTTCCTCTTTTTGACCTTTTAAAAAAAGAAAGCTTGCAACTATAAAAGATCGTAATATTTTAAAGATTCAAAAATGAATTACGGTGCACTTTGGTCTATTACGTCATTTGTTGAGGGTGAGACAATGAGTTAAATGTAAATTTCTATGGCCATGTAATTATATTTTGGTTTAATAATTAATATAAGTTAAATCCTAAAGATGAGAAAATTATCTAGTTAGATGAGGAAGGGTAACTTAACTTCCAACTACCCATAAAGATGGGGAGTTACCTAGTAGTTTTAAAACTACCCACCATCCCCACAACTCACGATGATGAAAAGTGGAAATGACGTTCAAAAACTCTATAGATTAAAAGGATCCTCTCTCTGCCATTAAGTATAGTTTTATTGTCACGACCTAGACCGTCGTGAGTGGCACCCACACTAACCCTCTGGTGGGAGAACCATTACTACAACCCAAACTAACAACTCAGCCAAAATACTAAGGCATTTAAAGATACAGAAGCATGTTTAAATGCTTAGGAAAAGAAATAGGGAGTTCCCATAAACTCCAAACAAAAAGTCTAACAACCAAAACAATGCGAAATAACACCTAGAACCTGAAAGTCAATGTACCAAAACTCTAACAAGAACCATCAGTCTAAACAAGAAGGGGTACAACCCCTAAACTAACATACGAATAACTAACTAGAAAGTCTAAGTCTGCAATGTGGACATAAACATAAAGAGAACTCATGGCAGCCCGAAAGAACTTGCTCACCCTTGAATTCGAAACGATCACTGATCTTCTAAGCGAGGTTTATCGATAGCCGCTTGAAGATGCCCTGTACTCAACAAAGAAAGAGCAAGTGCAGTATCAGTACACAAGCACAATGTACTGGTAGGATCACACGGCTATCCCACTAAGTGCAACATACATAAGCCATTACAACATAATAATAACATGCATACACCGAACATATACAATATCAATATCATTTACGAATAACGATCAAGTTCATAATTCTCAATTACACAATTATGTCAAGTCAATGGTTCTCTGATGGAAACCATGTAACACCCGCTACTAGAAAGACTTGGAATTAGAAAGAAACCATTTTTGAAAATAATCAAATTTCGAAAGATTGACAAAATTAAGCTAAGTATGAGTTTTGGGTCAACTTCAAACGACCATAAATCCTAGCTCAGGATGAGTTAGGTGTGTTTTAATATACTGTAGAAAATATATCTAAATTATCTTTCCAACGACACTGAGTTTGCGCGATTTTGAGTTTGTATGAGGGAGATATGACCATTTGAAGTTAGGCTCCGGATTTTAGAAGGGTACTTTGGTCTTTTCTCTACCTCATTATTTTATTTCGTTTTTGGTAATTAAGTTGGGGTCTAAACTGATTTGGTTCAGTTTACGCTTCATCAAAAAGAGTTAGGGTTTTGAGAGAAGAGAAAAGAAGAAGAGAAAAGAGGAGAAGAAGCAAGGATTCGTCGATTTCTTGAGGAATTGAGTGTGGATTTCGCCAAGGATTCAATCCTACGAGGTATGTGAGTTCACATAGCGTTGGGTTTGTTCACCAACGCGCCAAACATGTTTATTTCAGTATGATTTTCGTCCTAAAAGTTTGAGACTTTGAGATGTTCTTGAGTTGTATTCTTGAATTGTTTTCATTCTTGATTTGGGATGAGATTGAGCCAAGTCAAGAGAAGTTCATAGAGTCTTCCAAGAGTCTTTTACAAATATTTTAACTTTGTTTTAAGACCTGAGTTTTGAGTTGAGTAAAGAGTAAAGATTGAAGTTCATTTCTTCAAAAGAGTGTATCGGGACTATGTATTCCCAAATAGTAAAATGTTTTCACATTTAAACAAGAAAGAAAACTGAGATTTCCAAAAGAGCCTTTGAGCTAATTTTTGGTAAAGAGTAAATGCTTTCATAATTAAGCAAGAGAGGAAACTCTGATATCCAAGAGAGTATTTGGGCTAGTTTTTGAGTAATTATCTCAAACCATAGAGTTATGTTTTTAAACATAAGAGCTAGTATCATATTTTGGGAGTAGTATTGAGCACCAATATGGGGGAGAGTTCAGACAACTCCCAGCCCCCATAAACCATGTAGCCACCATGGGTAGAAAAAGGGTCATACTTTTTAGATGATTCCTTAGTGCTTTTTAGCATAGACTAATGGATCTACTTAGTAGTCAAGTTATATGCCCTTGGCAAGGTATATGACAGCCCTGACAGCGTGAGGAAAAACGTTGTATCATCACAATAGCTCTTAAGTGATGATTGTCAATTAGATAAACTACCATAATAGTATTTTGTATTCTTATATACATAGAGTTAATTGTATTTTTATATACATTTCTAGTTTATATTGTATCTTTGCATACATTCAGAGTTACTATTGTATTTCTAAATACACAGAGTTGTTATCCATTTTTTAAAAGTTTTTCTTTATATTGCATTTATTTTATTGCTTTATATTAAAATGAGTTAGGTTGAGTTAAGTAAAGTTGAGTTGAGCCCAAGTATGTTTTTTCAATTCCTTTCAAGCTTATGTCTTATTTTAGGATTCCCCTCGCATGCTCGTACATTCAATGTACTGATGCCAGTTGGCCTGCATCTTTTAATGATGCAGATACAGGTAACCAGGATCAGCATCTAACGCTTCGTTGATCCAGTTGAGCATTCAGAGTTATTGGTGAGCCTTCTTACTTTCGGAGGATCCCTTTTATTACTTTTAGTATTTTAGTTCATTAGGATGTCGTGGGTCATATCCCGACGTCCATCTCAGTTGTTTAAAGGCTTCATAGATAGACAACCAGTTAGTCATTTGTCTTTACCTTGTTGTTGGCTTATGTTCAGATTTGAGTTACCACTTTGGCTAAGTTAAATGTTTATTTCCAAAATATTATGAGTTTAGTTTGAGACAGTCGATTATCTTGTATTTGAGTTCTTTTCTTAATGTTTAAAGTCTTCCGCTGAGTAAGTAAGCCAGGCCAAGGGTTTGCTTGGGGCCAACAATGGTTCTCGAGTGTCAATCCCGCCCAGGGTGTAGGCTCGGGGTGTGACAACCCAAACCCAAATTGTTAGTGTACCTGATCCAATGTTTATGTCGGAAAGTGGCAACTGATCCCATATTTATGTCGGAACGTGGCAACCGATCCAAGTTAGTGTGTCGGAATGCAACACTCGATCCATTCAACAAGCCACAATCACAATCACAATCACAAGTGTATTCTCAAAATCATATAATCAAGTCATGATTCATGACATTCATCATTCATCTATCCTCATTTACAATTAGTGTGATCAATAATGCAACATTCACATACATACACATATTATAATGAAGCAAGAACAAAATACATCACACAACATGAACCATCGCCTACCTCAAACAAAGCTTGAATCCCCTAAGAAACTTGATTTTTCCCTTTCCGAATTCGTTCCGCTTGTTCTTAGTCTACAAACAATCAATATAACACGGGTATCAATAAACGATGTCTAATTACCCAGATTAAACCAACACTATCAACCCTAGATCAACCCATGATCCCAATATCCAAAATTAAGGCTTTTCCCCACCATCCAAACAGTTCCAAAACCCTTCCCCAATAATAATCACCCAAGAAACTAAGTTCTACTAATCGAAAAACGGATTTGGAGAGTGAAAACCTTACCTTTAGCCTCAAGTATGGTGGAAAACTGTCAAGAAAACACCTGGGGTGTTCCTTAGCTCTCAAAGTTGAAAAGTGCAGAATAAAATGATTTTGAGATTTATTTTCGACTTAAGTTGCGTCTATCCTGCCACAGCGGTCCTCACTTTGCTACAGCGGCCCCGCCTTGGCGGCACAAAATCCCGCCATAGCGGCTTGCACAGAACATAGAGCTAATTAAAGAATTTCCAAACCCCCATTTCACAACACACCTTCATCCCTTGACACTCAGAAACTACCCTCTCACGCTAAGATCAATTTCGGGAGTTCTACTCGCCCGAATTCAATTCCGTAAAGTCGTACGGGTTTCTTAACGTCTTTGATATCTACTCATATAAACAAATTCCTAATTTGATCTCCTATTTGTTACCATATTTCTCTAAACCTCACTGACTCCTATTTAGTCCAAATCTGAACTAGGTTGGGAAATTTCAAGTTACTACGAAAAAGTTTTCTGGCCCAAAATTTTCCCCGATGGATTTTTCTATAACAACGGAAGCTGATCGTTACATCTATCCATCAAATTTATTCATAAAGTGTAAGGCGACGGAAAGAAACAACTTCTGAAAAACAATAAAGAAAAAAACTTCTGCTCAATTCAAGTCAAGATTATAGAAGAACACTATGGCTGATTTGGGTATGTATTCTTGATTGAATTACTGTTTGAATTACTACAGTTATATATGTATGTGTGTGAGAGAAAGAGACTGAATGTATACATTTTTAACCCGTAGTGTGTCAAATAATAGTATAAAAAGATGTCGAACCCATAGAGATTGATTTCTCTATTGTACCGACGTTTCTTGTTTTAATTACTATTTAAGAAAATAAAAAATAGTTGAATGGTGAATTAATTAATAATACAAAAAGTAGAGAAAATATTTTAGTTTTCACAACATATTAAAAGGTGTTGGGGATCTTGACTTCACTAAATATTTTTATATAAAATAAATTATTTATTCTTAAAATTAATTATATTTCTCATAAAAGTATAAATATCTCTCACGATTATATTTATATATTATTAGTGAAATTTAACAATTAAATGCACTCCTCTAGGTTATACAATTTAATTGTTAAAATAGTAATATTTAAGAACAAGAAATATGTACTTGAACTAAAACATATTCTTCTAAGTAAGTCTCTTTAGATTACCTTATTTGTTATAACTAATTATTACACTATTCGCATGTCTCGATTACAAATAAGTGTAGATTTAATTATAACATAAAATAGATAGATGTCACTAAAATATTAACAATATACCAGTACTTCAATTAACGATATTACTTCTTCCGCCTCTCTCGGTTATAGAATTAGTAATATGTTAATACGTAGTAAACAATAGATATATGTTAATAAATAAAATAACATCTAACTATAAAATAAATAAAAATTAAATCTATAGCTCACGCACGTAAAATTTAGAAATAATACTTACTATTATATATAAATATCAAGAGTCGTCATTTTCCCAACACAAAAGAAAATTACTCCATAATAGAAATGGTACCACTTATGAAAATATTCTTCTCCATTAAATAAGAAAATAGATTAAATAATCAAGAAGAGTAATTCCACTATTTAATTAAAAGGAGGAACTAGAATAATTTCAACATCAGATAACTAAAAATAGTACAAGAAGAACGTAAAGAAATATATGGATTATTTTGTTTCTGCCCCTCTCTAGTGCTTTAACAACTTACTCCTCGTGTTATTTATAGTCATTCTCTGAAGATGGAAATCACATTTTTCTCTTAATTTGTCCACTTGCAAGTTGAGATTTTTGACAAAATTAAAATGGTAAGTCCAATGCACACCAACATTTGACAAAGTTTTCTTTCTAGCTTGTCTTTTTCTTTGTTTTCCACTTTGGTGGCTACCATGCTACTACATTTTTCAACTTTTGTTTTTCATATTTGTTGCATCTTTCTTTAAATTCTTTTTTTATTTGTTCTTCTTTCCATTTTTAGCTTGTGGGTTCCACACAAAGAAAAATGTGTTCAACTCTTTTTCATATTTGCACAACTTCTCGTTCCTCTCTTTCATAATTCTTTAATATCTTCTTTTGTGTTGGATAGTTTCTCGTAAATCAGCACTTGTGTTTCTTTTGCCACATATTTACTTAGTTGATGTTTTCTTATGTATTACAACATTTTCTGCAAAGAAAAATTAAAAATATTAGTATTCAAATTAAATAACAACTTTGTGTGTGTGTGTGTGTGGTGTGTGTGTATATATATATATATATATATATTATTTTTCTCTTATCAGTGTGTGTGAAAATCATATAGTTCTACGATCATGAATTATTGATAAGATTTATGAATGTTTAGATTGCTTATGTTTTCACTATCTTTTAAATTCTTACCTGTGGTATCCGAGCCATGTTTAAGAACTAGTGATTTTCCATTAATATCAATGTTTTTCCTAATTTTTTGAACCCTAATTATGTAAATTAGGGATTAAAACTATCTATTAGTAGTTTACTATGATTTGTTGCCTACACTATTTCGGCATGATTTGGTGTTTTAAATCAACTCTTGAATAATTTTATATTTTCATGAAGTTTGACAGTGAAGTGTTTAGTAATAAGGAAAATAATTATTCATTTTTATGATGTATTTTATTTTTGAAATTATATATATGTGATTCGTTAATCACCAAAGTGGTCGAATATTTATGAAGAACTAATTCTAAAATAATGATTAAGCTTATATTCAATCACTCATTAATTTTGATGCCTATAACAGATATAATTCTTATGGATAAATTGAAATTTTGGTTATAAGATATTTGTGGATCACCCTAAGGTTGATTATTTATTTTTAGGACCATTTAACATTAAGGAGATAATTTAGATGAGTCGTTAGTTTTATTTATTTATTCAAAGATAATAAATATTATTAATTACACATTAAAAATGATTGAATTACGTTGAACTCACATTTAAGCATCATTATGTCTAAAGTTGTATTTTGATGTTTCGCTCAAAGGAGGACATCAATATACATTTAAAATACATAAATCATTTTTGAATCTAATAGTATGTGTTAAACTCATAACTCAAAGTAATAACAAATGAGCATGTTCTATTTGCAACATTTGCTCTTTGTTCACACTCTGCCTCTGTTACGACCTTTGACGGTCTTAACTTCTCATATTGGTGTCAACAGATCAAATTCCATCTTCGAGTTCTAGATCTTGATGTTGCACTTTACACTGAGACGCCAAATGTTATTACTAAAATTAGCTGTGTTGAAGAAATGTCATATTATAAGCATTGGGACCGATCTAACAGATTAGGTCTGATATTCAGGCGAATGAATATTACATTAAGACTACTCTTTTCAAAACTGAGAATGCAAAAGAATTTCTGAAACTTGTGGAAGAATCCTCTGAAATTTCTGATAAGTCTCTTGTTGGGACACTAATGGGTACTTTGGTCACCATGAATTTTTATGATTCTCGTACCATGCATAAGCATGTCATTGAAATGACAAACATAGCAGCAAGACTTAAGTTTTTGAGAATGAAAGTGGAACAAAATTTCCTTATACAATTCATTACCATCTGAGTATCGTTCTTTCCAAATGAATTACAACACCATGAAAGATAAATGGAACGTGCATTAATTGCACGGAATGCTAGTTTAGGAGGAAATAAGGCTGAAGAATCAAATAACCCACTCCATCAACTTTGTAAGTCATCAAAGAGATGGAAAGAAAGGAAAGAAGCATGATAAGGGAAAGCAAAAACAACGTAATGTTAATGAGTCTTCATCTCAAGTACATAAGAAGGAATATAAGAATGACAAGTGTCGTTCTTCTGGGAAATCTGGACACTTTCAGATAAGTTGTCTGAAACATAAGGTATGGTTCGACAAAAAAGGTAAGCGTTGTGCTTTTACATGCCTCGAATCAAATTTAACTGAAGTTTTTTTATAATATTTGATGAATTGACTCTGGTGTACTGTTCATGTTTCTAATATGATGCAGGGATTCCTAATAACACAAATCATAAACAAAATGAAAGATTTGTGTATATGGAAAATAAAGTGAAAGCTCAAATTGAGGCTCTCGGGACTTATCGTTTAATCCTCGATACTAGAAGTCACTCAGATTTACTTGAAACTTGTTATGTACCTTCTTTTTTGAGAAATTTAGTTTCTTTGTATAAGTTAGATAAGGCTGGATACTCTTTTAATTTCAATAGTAGATGTTTTAGCTTGTTTAAGCATAATCATCTCATTGGTACTAGTATTCTTTGTGATAGCTTATACAAATTAAATCTTGATAATCTATTTACCAAAACACTCTTAAACTTGCATCATAATATTGGAACTAAACAAAGTCTAGTGAATGAACAATCTGCTTACTTGTGGCATAAACGTTTAGGTCACATATCCAAAGAAAGACCAGAAAGATTAGTTAAGAATGAAATTCTTCCAAATTTGAATTTTCCAGACTTTAACAGTATTAAAGAAAAACAAACAAAACATACAAATAAATGAGCCACAAGAAGCACACGGCTTTTTGAAATTATACACACTGATATATGTGGTCCTTTTGATATTGCATCTTTCACTAAGAAAAAATATTTAATCACCTTTACTGATAATTTTTCACATTATGGTTCTATTTATTTGTTGCATGAAAAATCTCAAGCGATAAATGCTTTAGAGGTATTTATTAATGAGGTTAAAAGACAACTAGATAGAAAGGTGAAAATAATCAGGTCAGATAGAGGTGGTGAGTATTATGGAAGATACGATGAAACTGGACAACACCCTGGTTCATTTACTAAATTCCTAAAACAAACATGACATATGTGCTCAATACACAATGTCAGGCACACCACAAAAAAAATGGTGTGTCTAAAAGGCCTAATTGTACATTAGTGGATATGGTTAGGAGTTTATTGAGTAATTCATCTTTACCTCTTTCGTTGTGGATGTATGCTTTAAGGACTGTCGTTACTGGTTAAATAGGGTGTCATGATTTTTCTCTGATTTTCTTACCATATTTGAAGATTTATTTTTCCTTAAAGAAAAGTCAAAGTATTACCATAAATACTTGAGCTTTTTCTGAAAGGAAAATATAATATTCTTCCATATTTGGTTTATTCTTTCCTTAGAGGGGAAGTCTAGAATCCTATAAATTGAAGATCCCTATTCTCATAACAGAACAAACAATAGCATCCACAATGTAGTCGTTTAGAGACTTTTGTTTATGGGGAGATTTTCTCCTAAATATGTTTCTGTCTTTTTAATATTAGTTTTTAATATGTAGATCAATTGACCAAATTTCATATAATAATATTTTGATTTTTAGTATAAGTTTTTTGTCATCTCTTTTATCAAACATATGATATGCAATTTTAAGCTTCCGCATGATGCCCTAATCACCTTCATAACCCAACAAGGATTTTTTTTAAATAGGGTTCCTAGTAAAGCAGTTTCAAAGACACCTTTTGAACTGTGGACTGGAGAAAATCTAATTTAAGGCACCTGCATGTTTGGGATTGTCCGACATGAGTTAGCATTTATACCCCACAAAAAGAGAAATTGGATTCAAGAACAATTAGTGTATTCTTCATTGGTATAAAAATCAAAGGGGTATGGGTATAGATTTTACTGTCCTAATCATAGTACGAGAATAGTTGAAGCTGAAAATGCTAGGCTCATTGAAAATGGTGAAGTTAGTGGGAGTGAATAACCACGTAATGTGGAAATTAAAGAAGTTAGGATACAAATTCTACCATGCACTTCTTTTAAAATTGTTGTACAACCTAACAATTAACAAGAACAACAAATTAATGCTCCTATTAATCACAATGAAGTCATAATGATGTACCTACAGTAGATGAACCACAAGAAGTAGCATTAAGAAAATCTCAAAGACAAAAGAGATCTACTATTTTTGATGATTATTTGGTATATATACACGAGTTAGAAATTGATTTAGGAATTGATAATGATCTAGTTTCATGTTCACAAGCTATTGACAGTAAGAATTCTAATAAATGATTAGAAGCTATGAAAGATGAGTTGAAACCAATGAAACATAATGAAGTTTGGGACCTTGTTAAATTGTCCGAAGGTTGTAAAAGAGTTGGATGTAAATGAGTCTTTAAGACCAAACACGACTCAACTGGCAATATTAAGCGTCACAAGGCCAGACTTGTTGCCAAAAATTTCACTTAGAAAGATGGCATCGACTATAAAATAGCATTTTCACTTGTTTATAGAAAAGATTCACTCAGAATTATAATGACTTTAGTAGCTCATTATGACTTAGAGCTACATCAATGTGAAAACAACTTTTCTGAATAAGAATTTAGAGGAGGAAGTTTATATGAATCAACCTGAGGGGTTTCCTTTCAAAGGAAAGGAACACATGGAGTGTAGACTTAAAAAGTCAATAGACGGACTTAAACAAGTTTTCCGGCAATGGTACCTTAAGTTTAATGAAACCATTGTCACCTTTGGATTTAAGGAAAACACTGTTGATTTGTGTATATATCTGAAGATCAGCGGCAATAAATTTATTGTGTTAATTATGTATATTGATGACATCTTGCTTGCTACTAATGATCTTGGTTTGTTGTATGATATTAAGAAATATCTCTCTAACAATTTTGACATGAAAGATATGGGAGAGACAATCTATGTGATTGGGATAAAAATATTTTGAGATAGATCACAATGATTATTGGGATTGTCCCAGAAAGCCTATATTAATAAAGTGTTAGAGAGATTTAAAATGGAAAAATGTTCATCAATGCCTGATCCAATTTAGAAAGGAGGTAAATTTAGTCTCAATCAATGTATAAAGAATGAATTGGAACGTAATCAAATGAAATATATTCCTTATGCATCAATCGTTGGGAGCCTAATGTATGCCCAGACATATACGAGACTATACATTAATTTTGTTGTTAGAATATTTGACTGTTATCAAAGTAATCCAGGAATGAACCACTGGAAGACTACAAAGAAAGTGTTGCGATACTTACAAGAAACGAAAGATCATATGCTCACATATAGAAAATTTGATCATCTTGACGTGGTTGGATATTCAGATTATGTTGGTTGTGTGGATATAAGAAAATCCACATTTGAATATTTGTTTTTGCTAGCTGGAGGAGCAATATCATGGAAGAGTGTGAAACAATTTGTTATAGTTGCATCCACTATGACATCTAAGTTTTTGATATGCGTTGAGGCTACTGTGCAGGCTAATTGGCTGTGAAACTTTATTTCAGGACTTGGACTAGTCGACAATATTTTCAAGCCGCTAAAAATTTATTGTGATAATACCACAACACTCTTCTTTTCTAAAGATGATAAGTATTCAAAGAGTGCCAAACATATGGAATTGAAATACTTTTCGGTTAAAGAAGAAGTCCAAAAATATAAAGTGACAGTTGAACATATTAACACTGAGCTTATGATTGCCAATCCTTTGATGAAAGGATTACCACCCAAAACATTTGTTGAACATGTTGAAATAATGAGCATTGTTGATGGCAATGAATGACATTATGTAAGTATTTTATTTGTTCATGTAAATTGACATTTTGAGATATATATATATATATATATATATATGTTTTCGTTGTTACCTGCTTTCTCTTGTATACGTAATGTTGAGAATAATGACAGGTTCTGACTTAGATAAAGTATTCTAAGCATTATTTTAGACCCATTATGTATTTTAAAGGTTGTATTAGGTAGTAGACTAAAATGTAGTGCATGGAAGGGACTATGCCAACTAAAGTGGTGTATAGCTGCCATGACTCATAGTAGTTGATTTACTTGATGAGGACGAATGATATTGGATTTAACATCAATTGTGCACATGACGATTAACATACATATTAAACCATTAATTTAAAGATTGTGCGCCACATGGGAGAATGTAAATTTTTATTGCCCACGTAATTATATTTTGGTTTAATAATTAATGTAAGTTAAATCATGGGAAATTTACCTAGTAAGTTTAAACTACCCATAAACATGAGTAAGGAAAGTTACCTAGTAACTTTCAACTACCCATAAAGATGGGGTGTTACCTGGTAGTTTTAAAACTACCCACCATCTCCACTACTCACGATGATGAAAATTGGGAATAACGTTTAAAAACTCTCTTGATTAAAAGGGTCCTCTCTCTGCCATAACATATAGTTTTATTCATCAAAGATATTCATAAAGTATAAGACAGGGAGAGAAACAACTTCTGAAGAACAATAAAGAAAAGACTTCCGCTTAATTCAAGTCAAGATTGTCGAAGAACCCTATGACTAATTCGAATATGTATTCTTGATTGAATTACTCTTTTTATATATATATATATATATATATATATATATATATATATATATATATATATATATATATATCAGTGTTTTAAAAGGCAGGGACTTGAGGCAAGACATTTTTATACAGTACGGGGCGAGGCGTAAGCCCCGAGACACAGGGCGTAAGTCCCATGGATCTACGGGGCGTAGTCTCATGTATATTCAATTTTATAGTTTTATTACTAATAAAATAAGTAAAAGTAAACCTTTCAATGATTTTACAAATAATTTTTTATAAATAACCTATAATATATAGAAATTATATTTATTTGAGATAAGTAGTAATAATCAATAATGAAGAAAAAAGGTATTATAATTACCATTTGAGAAATATCATTACACCAATAATAAAAAAATATAATTTAAAGCAAAAAAGGTTAAAAAAATTTAAAACGCCCGGGCCTACGTTTTTTATGCCTAGGACTTATGTTTTTATACTCGAGGCTGACGCCTCAAATTTTAAAACTTACGTCTTATGGATCTACGTCTTTAATTTACGCCCCAGAGCATTTTTAGTACGCCCCACCCCGAGACTCGCCTTGGGACTCGCCCCAAAAATGTTTTTGAAAACACTGATATATATATATATATATATATATATATATATATATATATATATATATGTGTGTGTGTGTGTGTGTGTGTGTGTGTGTGAGAGAGAGAGAGAGAGAGAGAGAGAAAATCTCATAGTTCTACGATTATGAATAATTGATAGGATTTATGAATGTTTAGATTGTCTATGTTTTCCCAATCTTTTAAATCCTTACATTTAAGTCCCATCGTATTAAAGGGTAAGATATCAGTTTAAAATTTGGGTGCATTATGATGATAAGATGTTGGGTTCAAGTCTTAACAAATTATGACTTAACACTCCTTCTTATGAACAATACATTGAGTTCGAGTCTCAGTGTACTATTTGATGATATGATGATGACTAAAGCAAAATAATGTACTTTTGATTAAAAGTCATAAAATACCTCCAATTGATTTGAATAACTCTCTTATGTGATTATGGTAGCAGTACGCATGAAAGATGACAATGATTATTGCGGTTGTACAATGAACATTGCCGGTATGACAAAAGACAAAATAATAATAGTTATCATTATGGTAAAAATGTAAAATACTACGGGTTCTCCAATAATCCTTCGAAATATGAAGGTAATTTTTGTCATCAAAATAGTATGAAAGGTCATTAGACACACGATTGTCATATGACCTAATTTGATAAGTTTTACAAATCCTCCATTAAAAGAAAGGAAGATAAAGTGGTGTTACACTTGACCTTGATGTTGAGGTATGCCATGCAAAAAAGGATAAATTTCAAAGACATGACAATGAGCTTATAATGTAAACTTATGAAGGACATACAAATGATTAATATATTTCTTGAAAAGAATGTGACTTGTGATAAACACCGTGAATGCTCGATCATTCTGAAAGTGAATGAGTTGAGATATGATAAAAACATTATGGATTGGATACCTGCCACAACTCATCTCTATGGAAATTTTGAGAAAAGTAAGATTATTTTGAAATAAACGGTCATTGATTGTGTACCTTTGTACATCATAAATATTGTGATATATTTTTATAAATTAACAAAAGGAAAAAAGAAATAAATGATTCTTACCAATAAAAATTATAGGAATTCAAAATTAAAATTAGAGCAAATCCAATGATGCAAGGAACAAGAAAAAATACGAAAGTATTATCATATTTGCACCCAAGGAAGGAAATTTGGAAAAATAGGAGAAGACAATGGCCAAATTAGAACAAAAATCTTGAGTTTTTGATTTAATTCATTTTAAATTGGGATTATAAGTGGTCATCTACTTCTATTTAAGATATATGTATCTAGACGTCGTAAATATATGTAATATATAATTATAAACTAACAAAGGGAAAAAGAAAGAAATGATTCTCGCCTATAAAGATTATAGGAATTCAAAATTAAAATTACAGCAAATCCATGATGCAGGGAACAAGAAAAAAAATTTGAAAGCATTATCATATTTGCACCCAAGGAAGGATATTTGGAAAAAATGGAGAAGACAAAGGCCAAACTAGAACAAAAATCTTGAATTCTTAATTTAATTCATTTTAAATTTGGATTAATAAGTGGTCATTTACTCCTATTTAAAATAGATGTAGTTGGACATCGTAAATACATGTATTTACGGATTAAAATATAGTAGACATTATAATATCAAAAACTAACTAGCAAACAAGTAATTAACCCCTAAAATAGTGAAATTTGTATTGTGTGTGCGAAAAAAACAGTTGACTCTCTAAATTTCATCTACATATCATATAAATTACAACAAAAGAAATAACATATATTAAACATGTGTTGACATGGACTTTTATGTATCTAGTACAAACTAGAAGGTTTGGAAGTGCAATTCTTTTCAAGAAAATCACAAGAGCAAAGGCACAAAATACAATTATAGGGGAAATAAAGGGGCTGAAATCGCAAACGCCAAGACACGGCGCATAGCAGCTCGTTGCCTAGTTCAGTTATCCACAAAGCAGAGACGCAACTTGTTTTTCCCTCTTCTGTAGTCAAAGCAGCAGAAGAAGAAAGCTTCAAACTTTCAAATGAATGGAAGCCACTTTTTTCCCTAAACGCATCACTGCTTCGAATTCAGTTGTCTTTGCCCTGGCTAGAGCCAAAATGGCAATGCAAACCTCTTCTTATAAGGTTCTTTTTTATGAGTTTTCTTGTTAAATAAAAGTTGCCATTTTTATGGGTTTCATTGCTTTTCCTAAATTTCTTATTAATATTAATCTTATGAATGGCATTTTAGTTGACTATAGAAAAGAATGACAGCTTTATGCAGTCAAGATTCAATTTTTATTTGGTTAATTGTAACTTTGTCGCCGGAAGGGATTAAGTATCAATTGGGGTGTCAATTTATTGTGTATATCTGCATAATGGATTGTTGCCTCTACTCATATTTTTTTGTAAAGAGTCTTGAATATTGTTATAATACTGGCTGCTTGATCAGGAGCTAGTCTTTCTAATTGAGCTATTATTCTGTTCTTTACTTATTCTTAATGTGATCATTCATTTGTTGGAAGTAACTTTCTTTCCCAGAAGGAATAGGACCAATTGGCGTTGCTTTATTTTGTGTATCTGCTTAAGTGTTGTTGCTTCACCTATTTTTCCTATGATTATTGTTAGCATGCCAGATGCTTGATGAAATGCCACTCTTTTATACTTCATATTTGAGCAGCTATATATTCTTTGCTTACACCTACTTGTATAGTGGTTGATTTCTTTGAATGTTGTGGCACCTTCATTTGCACTTCATGTGGCTGATGTAGAATCTTTTATATTTGCTCAGCTTTGGTCATTAAAGAGTTGCTCATCCTTAAGGGAAACCACTTCAGTTAGCCTGTTAAATTTAAGGAGTAGCTCTTCTGCTAGAGTTTTCTCTCTTATGAACATGACCCGCTACTCTACCTACTCCAATGATGATTCTTGTCCCTCCGGGAAGAGGAGGTCTCGTGGACCAGTAATGGCGGCCAAGAAGAGGTCTGAAGGTAGGGAATGTGACTTGACTTTGCTGGACAATATGGTTTTCTGAATACAAAATGAACGTAGGCTATATTTAGTTACTAGTCACTCCGGTTGTTGCTGACAAGATGCAGCGTTGTAAACTGACTGGCCTGCTTGATATTGTCCACTGTCCAGGGGCTAAGCAGGATGATGGGAAATACAAGGACACAGTTGACCTTCCAAAAACTGCCTTTGGCTTGCGAGCAAATTCCACAGTTAGGGAACCTGAACTTCAGAAAATATGGGATGACAACCAGGTTTTTAAAAGAGTTGCTGAGAGGAACAATGGGGTGAGTGCTTGAAGACTGACTTAAGCGTCTTTACAAATGATAATTGCTTTTGACTAATGCTTAGAGTTTCTTGATAGGGCACTTTCGTTCTGCATGATGGACCTCCTTATGCAAATGGTGACTTACACATGGGACATGCTCTGAATAAAATCTTGAAGGACATTATCAATCGTTACAAGGTTCGTATGTAAGCTCACCCTTTTATAGTTCTTTTTGCTGTATGTGCATTGAACTAAGTAGAAACACATTCGGTGGTTTTTTTGGGTGGTTAGCTTTCAAGCAGTGATAGTACTTTAGCTTGTTGTGTGCTTATGAGTAAATTCTTGATTGGCACATTTGGATTTAGGTACCAGGTTATGAAGTGTCACGGCTTTGACCATTCGGGTAGATCATATTTGATTTGCCATGTTTGATTATAGGTAATCCGTTGAGAGCGTTGAACCTGTGAGTTACTCTCTTTCAAGTCTTGATCTGATAACATGGAGCATTTTACTGGTAATGAGCCCTGTTGAGATACTTTGAGATTCATCAGTGGAAATTCTCTGTTGAGTTAAATCATTTTGTGATAGTGAAACCCCTCATCATAAAGTTAATTCTGTTCTTTTTACCATACTTGATAAACATAAGTCCTTCATTAAGGCTTCATAAAATGATGTCATTGTGTAACTCTTGGGACAGATAAAAGGTGAATCTTCTGCAGTATCAGATGAAGCATACTTTATAAGTAGGTGTTTGGACATGAACTGGAAATCATGATTTGAAATCATTGATTTGGGTAGAGATTGATTTGAAGTTGAAATTTTGTTTGCACATGCAAAACCCCACAATTTGTGAAATCTATCAAAAATTTCCATCTCTTATACAATATAACCAAATGAGCAAACCATAGCTCATATGGTATCTAAATATCTTAAGGTGCTGCATTAATAAATCGCTACAACCATGTTCCTTGTATAAATAAATGCTTGAGAATACAGCTATTACTTGTTGAATAAAGGTTGTAGAAGAAAGCAGGCTGAGTGTATGGTCAAAAGGCTGCATTAATAAATCGCCTACAAACATCAACCTCAGTCATTCCTTACTGGAGCCTGAAAATGAACATGGCAAGTTGAGCCAAAACAAACCTGAGTGTATGTAGCTCACAATGCGGCTCACTGCATTTTCACCCCTCATCAGGTGGGAAAACAAACAAAGATGGTAGAGAAAGATAAATCCTTCTATATCTTACAGAGTGGAACATAAATGAAGACTAGCTGTGCTTTATTAATTTCTATAGTCCTTGGTGTTGTCAGATAATTTGGCAAAAGATTTCTTTTTACTTCTCAGTTCTCACTTAGTAATCATTAAATGATTTGCCTACATAGTTTGAGATGTAGTATAATATCACCTGCTTTTATCAATTAGATTTGGATAAACAGATCGTTTTGCATCAATGTTGGCTAGCCTAAGCTCATGAAACAAGCAGGTTACTACCCATGAATCTTTAGGTAAGATTTGTAGTTTCGTCTGCTGTTATCAACTAGATTTGGATAAACCGATCGTTTTGCATCCATGTTGGCTAGCTTAAGCACATGAAACAAGCAGGTTACTACCTCTGAATCTTTAGATAAGAGCTGTAGTGGACAAATAAATAAGAAAAAGAAAGGTTTTAAGGCTTTAACATGAGGCTGCTTCAAAATTTTAACATTTCAAAGTGCTATGATAGCTGTAGTATTGTTCAGTCTAGTTGATGTCTAGTGTGATCTCTGTTGCCTAAATTTTGTTATGTGGACTCATCAGTCAAGTGAACACTATTGTGAGTTAACAATTGATTCTCATAGGCTACCTTCCATGCATTTCTGGTGCCCACAACTTATGTTGTGTTTTACTAATTTTGTCAAAGTTGAAATGCTTCTTTAGAATTAACGGGCTGTCACGGTGTCACCCCTGCATGTATTTCATATCTGTCTATTAGATTTTTTGTCATATCTCATTAGTCCGTCTGTTTTGTCAGCTTCTTCAAAACTTTAGAGTTCAGTATGTTCCAGGTTGGGATTGCCATGGCTTACCAATTGAATTAAAAGGTAAACATCATTGCTTGTGCAGCTTCAGTTAAGTTTGTTTAATATTCCTGTGCTTAACTCTAGATAGTTAATATATGAGACTAGTCTATGTTAGCAGACCTAACCAACAGTTACTGAGAATGTGTCTACCAAAGTTGCCTTTATCCTTAAAGAGTACCAATTTGGTGAAGTACTTTGCCTCTGGGCTACTTCAATTGTTATGTTCAAGAAGCAGACATTAGTTGTTGCTAAAGCATTTCTGATGCCAAACACCTTGTCCGAATTTCCAAAAATTGTGAACCAATTACAAATCAAAGTTGCAGATGCCAAATGGTTGCCTGTGCTTTACTTAGGGTCGATTACAATTCTTTGATTGACTTTTGTTGTCCTTTGCCTACTCTCTTTTTGATTTTTTGACTTAACTACACCGGTATTTCTCAAAATTATAGATCATGTGTACTTCTGGTTGTCTTTTTCCTGATCAAAACCAATCTCTGAGACAATTTCCATGTTTCTTTGAGATGTAAGAAACATAGAGCTATTATTGGTTTGAGAGCTTGTAGTCCTGAGTCCAACCATGAGATAACATTCACTGTTTCCCTTGAATTCCAATTGATTATTTTTTTCCTTGGTTCCTGATTAGAAAGTGTGCCACAAGCTTCTCCTCAGTGAAGCCTGGTCCTTTTGCGTAGAAGGTATAATAGGGAGTAGTGCAGAGTCTCTGTGGAAACACCATCTGCCTAAAGTTCTTTTCTTTCACATGCTTTATCAGTTCCTTATGATTAGCAAGCTGGCATTCTCATGCTACTCCATCTTATTCCTTAACTATTTGGCAAGACTCTGCTTTGGGAAAATGTAACTTCTTATTATGAGTGTCTTAATTCATGCTGTACCTTATAAAAAAGAAGGTTTTTATAATTCATGCTGAAATATCTGGATTGTGGATAAAAGATATGGAATAAGGGTACCAAAATTTTAGAACATACTCGTATGCTTTCTCTTTGTAAAAAAAAGAAGATATACTCGTATGCTTCTCTCTTCCGTCTGTGCCCCCTAATTTGTATTTTGGTGGCATGACAGCTTATTTTAACTTCAGTGTTACAGTCACTAGACGATGATGCCAGAAAGGAGCTTACACCTCTAAAATTGAGAAACAAGGCAGCCAAATTTGCAAAATCAACTGTGCAGAGTCAGATGGCATCATTTAAGGTTGTTTATATTTTGCTACTTCCTGTTCTGTATTCTTTCATCATTGACCTTCTATTCCACCTTTCTCGTTATTCTGCTTTATTCCTAATGCTAACATCAATGGTCCTGAGATGCTTGCAGCGCTACGGAGTATGGGCTGACTGGGATCAGCACTATCTAACTCTTCACCCAGAATATGAAGCTGCACAGGTATGGTTACTGCAATTCTTATAGCCCCTTCAATGTGTTTAGCTGAATCTCCCATAGTTCTGCTCTTATGATTGGTCAAGTTTTTCTGGTTTGCTTTTGCACTATATGTTTTGTGTGCCTTCTATTTCTTTCCTTGTTATGTAAGCTAGCACTAGTGCTTTCTCTTTGACGAGTAAATTGCATATTTTTCTTTTTATATTGACAATAATTATTCATGCCAGTCTTACAAAGCTCTTTTTTCCCACGTGATGCTTCTCTACTAGATTGAAGTATTTGGCCAGATGGCTATTCAAGGTTTTATATACAGAGGCAGGAAACCAGTTCATTGGAGTCCCTCATCTCGAACTGCACTTGCAGAGGCTGAACTAGAGGTATTTGAACTTGTAAATTGTTGCTTTTTCTCGAAGAAACCTACTTTCTATGCGACTCTTGATTTGACCCGGGAGGTTGGTAGAACTTGAATGATTGACAAGACAGTGGATTCTGCTATTTTTTGGCAGATGAGGGTGAAACCTCGTAAGTTGTCTGGGTAATAGTACAGTCTGGGTCATATCATTGTTGTATTTCCCATTTTATTTTCACTAGAAGAAATTTGGTCTGGTTAATGTCTCCTCTCCTTTTTTTTGATTTGAAATATGTTATATCATAAGTAATTTACTGGAAAGGCTGAACATCGTTACTTTGTCCTGCTATTCATATAGTTATATGAATATGTCTCTACATATGTGTTTTTGTATATGCATATATTTTGTTTGTGTGTATATACATGGTTCTCTCTAACATCAATGAAGTTTATATGCAGTATAATGAGGAGCATGTGTCAAAGAGCATGTATGCTATTTTCAGACTAGTTGGTGTACCAGCTTCATGTGACTCATTGAAAGAATTCTTGCCCAATCTATGCTTGGCAATTTGGACAACAACTCCTTGGACAATACCAGCTAATGCTGGTAAGGTGTTTTGCGAAATCATCACAGCTTGAACTTTTCCCCCTTTTCTTTAACTAGTCCAACTTAGAAAAGGTGTTGTGCTTCGAATGTTATTAGCTGGAACTTTTCATCTAGCATAAGACAGTCGAACTAAGGCTTCGAGTAAAATATTTCCTGCTGGACAGTGGTAGTTCTATGTTCAAGATATTGTATTTGTCACTGTTGTGAAATGACACAAAAACATGAAATGGTTAACTATAATCTGGGAAAAATTGTCTAGATAAGTGTGCATGATTTGGCACTGCACGGCATGGACAATTTATGAATTGAGTATATAAAAACACCCAAACACCAGATAGTGCTGATGCGGTTCTCTCATGAGCTAGCTTTTGGGGCTAAGTTAGGCCCAAGGTCCATTTCTTCACATGGTATCCTCGCCAAACCCATCGATCCCTGTTGTGTTTTTCAGTGTTGGGCATTGGTGTTATGTTATCCACACTCCAGTTGTTTAGACATACAGGGGGTGTTAAGTCTTACATTCACTGAGGAAATGGGTTATGGTCTTCTTATATTTTCTTATGCAATTCTCTCCTTGTGATCTCGCTATTGGGTTGAGCTAGACCCAAATTCCGCTTCTTCACAATTGAGTTTATATCCGTTGCTTAGTGAGATTGAGCTTTTCACTTATTATTTCTGTTATTGCTTTATATTTTGAGGAATCTGCTTCTTGGGGGAGTATCTTTTGCTGAACCGGGTTAGTGTGTATTTCAGTGTCCATCTTTATGCTGCATCCTTTTTCCTGCCTTTTTGTGAGAAGTAAATATATGATCTAGATAAAGTTGTGTCTGTGAAAGGCTTAAGTAACCAAAGTTTGATTTGTTCTCAAATTTCAGAATTTGGAAGCATTTCGGGTTTGCTAGGTTGCACTACAGTTTGGCATGCTAAATATATTTTCCTTTTCAAGTGAAGTTCTTGTTTTGCTTTAAAATTGAATTTATTTAGCACAGTCCATTCTCTCAACAAAATATAAGTGCTGCTAGTCTTTTATCATGTGAAGTTTTGCTTGGCTTTTCTATAGTTAAGGCTCATCAAGTTGTGGTATGGAAATTCCTTTTTGGCATTGCTGTTCATATATTGAGGTACAACTATTGTCTAATAATATATGTGGGGGTTTGCAGCTGTTGCGGTAAATAATAAGCTTCAATATGCCGTTGTTGAAGTTTCCTCAGCCTCTGTAGACGGTTCTACGTCTTCTGGTGATGGAAAGAAGAGGTTTGGAAATTTCATGAAGGGCGATAAAAGCCTACATCTTATTGTAGCTCTGGACCTTGTATCAACATTAGAATCAAAATGGGGCTTGAAGCTTACCTTGAAGAAAACAGTACTGGGTTCAGATCTTGAAAATTGCAGGTGAAGTGTTGATCTTGTAAGCTTGGTTGCCCTAACTTATTATTTTATGCTGCCAAATACAATTCAAATGGTAGCACCCTAAGGCGTGGCCTAGTGGTCAATGAGCTGGGAGAAGAACCAAGAGGTTTCAGGTTCATATCTCAGCTCAGCTGATGCAAAAAAACACCAAGTGGTTTGTTTCCATTTGCCTAAGCTTTGGTGGGATTAACCGGTACCTATGCGGGTGGGAGGTAGCAGGTACCCGGAGGAATAATCGAGGTTCACGCAAGCTGGCCCGAACGTCATTGTTTAGAATTTTTTTTCAAATGGTATATTTCCATTATTTTTCACGAGTATATTCTATCAAAAGTCCAATGTTACAGGATGGACCTTATGTATAAACCATGTGGTCCGATAGTTCATGACGAAGTTGTCAATACTGTTCTGCATGAGTTGGTTATCAAAATAACAAAATACTGTTGTCCATGAGTTTCTCACACTTGTTACTAGAGAGGAATTGTTTATTACTTCAGAAACCTACTTCCAACTTTTCTCAGGTACACCCATCCTATAGATAGCCGGGAATGTCCCGTTGTCGTTGGTGGTGATTACATTACAACAGAGTCAGGAACTGGATTAGTTCATACCGCACCTGGTCATGGACAGGAAGATTATGTAACCGGCTTGAAATACGGCTTGCCTTTAGTTTCCCCTGTTGACGATGATGGGAAATTTACAGAAGAAGCTGGACAATTTAGGGGGCTTGATGTGCTTGGCAGTGGCAATGTTGCTGTTATTGATTACTTGGATGAACACCTGTCAATGGTCATGGTAGAGCCATACAGTAAGTGGTTTTTTCAGTGCCTATTCCGGATGTCTGCAACCTATAAGTCTCCTGTGATTCATTAAATATTGTTGATATTCTTTCTGAATCTAATCCTCGTTTTCTCTTCTAATAAATAAATGTTGTGCAGAACACAAATACCCTTATGACTGGAGAACAAAGAAGCCCACTATATTCAGGGCTACTGAACAATGGTTTGCATCAGTGGAAGGATTTCGTGATGCTGCAATGGATGCAATCAACCAAGTAACATGGATTCCTTCTCAGGTATTTGTTATACTTCTTAGGCTCTCAGATTTGTTAAAGATAGCATCTGGTCCTCTAGTGGCTTTGTAACTGAATAATATGATTCTGTCCAGGCAGTAAACCGTATTTCTGCTATGACATCTGGCCGCTCTGATTGGTGTATATCACGCCAAAGGACATGGGGAGTCCCCATTCCAGTTTTTTACCACATTGAATCAAAGGAGCCACTGATGAATGAAGAGACTATCGGTCATATCAAATGTAAATCCCTCATGTTTTGATTTCCTGTACTTCTCTGTTACGCTGGATTTTTATTGGAGCATGATAATTTCTCTGATCAAGTAAATGTATTTTCATTCATAAAATGTGGCCAAGCTGGACGTATAGAAGGGGTATACCAAAAGGTAAAGAATCAACAAAAGGATATGATTCTCTATGAACTCCACCCAATCATCTATACAACTAGGAACTTTCTGTTCACACCAAAAGAAAATAAAGGAGCGGAGACTACTCTATAGTCTAGAGATAGTCGACTCTACACCTTCAAAAGCTCTCTCATTTCTTTCTCTTTAAACTATCCACATTAAAGCAAGTAGAATCACATTCCAGCCCTTCATTTTCTCTTCCTTCTCCTGCTCTTCAATCTGAACATCAAATCTTTCGTAGTATTTGGCATTTCCGACCGAGTGCTAGGTCAAAACCAGCCAAATAAATTGAAACGGAGGGAGTATTAAATATTAAAATCTTTAGTTTGAGTTTAGAATATTTTTTTTTTTGAGGCTGGTAACATAGTTTGAGATTAGAATATTCTAATGTTAACCTCACACCAAATCATGATTTTGCAGCTATAATTTCCCAAAAAGGAAGTGATGCATGGTGGTACATGGCAGTGGAGGAATTACTTCCTGAGAAATATCGCGATAAAGCATCAAACTATGAAAAAGGGACTGATACAATGGATGTCTGGTTTGACTCAGGTGATATAGCTTCTTTCAGTACTCTACCTGTTGAACTAGCTCAAACAATATCCTTTGTGGGGATAAATGTTGATCATTGATTGTTTGAAACTTTATGTCACCATGGTTAAAATCTAATCATCTATTAGTTTCTAATTTGCTTCTTGTTGTATTTGGAAAGCAACCTCATCTATTCATCAATACTAGAGTGTGTTTGGGTTAATTTTAAAATTTGGTTAAAGTAGCTTTGTAAGCACTTTTTGGGTTATTTTAGAATTGCTAGGACTCTTCACTTTCCCTGTGTCGACACAACATGGGTGTAGGATCCATACCGGATCTGGTTACTTTGACCAAAATTGGAAATCAAAACAAAAGCTAGGGTGAAACAAATTTAGGCATAAGCCTTTTCGAAGAAAATAAAAATAAATTTAGGCATATGTTTGTTAATATCATTAAAAGATACTTCTATTAAGAAGTCAACAACCAGAAGATACTTTAAAGTTATTTACAGGTCAACATCACTATTGAATGTTGGAAAAAAACATCACTATTGAATGTGCAATGAACTGAAGAGGTCTATCATGACCTCTCATTTGCTGTAGCCATGTTACACCAAAAAGTTGTAAGGAGCATATGTAGTTAATAATAATTACTGGTTCAAACTTGCTCTAAAATATTCATGCATTCCTTTCCATTCAAGTAGTCCATAATTTAGGCATATTTATATAACTCTATTCTTAGATGTTTGAAATATTTTAAGCCAAATTAGTGAAGACTTTCCATTCTCGATTCAATTACCGCTATTCTCGCTAAAGCCCGAAAATGTCCGCCTGTAAGTTCCTTTGTCGTTGAAAAAAAAAAAGAGATATTATTTTAGATTTGAATTTCTTCCTTTTTCTCTCCAACACTTCTTTGGTCAACAATCAACTAAAGTCCCGCACCCGTATTCGTACCTAGAACTGTACCCCCAAATCTTAAAATTTAGTATTCGAACACTGAAGGTAGATCAGCAGAACACCAGAACCTTAGTATTAATTGTTAGCTGAATTTCTTGTTCTATCAAGATCAAGCCCTTGTTTATACTTGGTCATTTCTTGAAGTTGGTGTAATTAATTCTAATGTGTGTTTTGAACTCTTGAATGCATGTGACTACCAACTCTCTTTGCATTGCTTCTTGATCATCTTGCTGGTGGCATGCTTATTGGAATTATGTACACGGACTTTCTGAAATGTCTCTCTGATAGTCGGCCAGTCAAGAACTCGCATGTCTAGAAGATGTAAGTAGCGGTAATAAGGATACTGAGATGACTGCGTACGTATACTAGGAGAGATATGATTAGGAACAAAGGTATTCGAGATAAGGCAGGAGTGACCTTCGTGGTGGACAAGATGATTGAGTTGAAGCTGAGATGGTTCGGGCATGTGAAGAGGAGACCCTTTGATGTCCCAGTGAGGAGGTGTGATAAGTTTTCTATGGTGGGTCTTAGGAGAGCAGATGTAGGCTAAAGAAATATTGAGGAGATGTGATTAGATAGAACATAACACATCTGCAACTCAACGAGAACATGATCCTAGATAGGAGGATATGGAAGTCGAGGATTAGGGTAGAAGGTCAGTAGGTAGTCGAGTGTTGCCTTGTTTTCCTTATCAGTATTATTATTAGTACTCTCCTGCTGGCTGCTACCGTATTATTCTCCATTATTATTACCTGGTGTTGCTCTGCTTCAGTTATCATACTGTTTGTTGTTGCTATTGTTCTTTTCTCCATTATTTTTCATATGGTTTCTTCACTATTATATTTCCTTTATTTATTGATCTTGATATGCTTTACTTGATGCAAGGGTCTATAGGAAACAACCTCTCTACCTTCACAAGGTATGGGTAAGGCTGCATACACACCATCCTCCCCCGACCCACTTGTGGGATTACACTGCCCTTTTCTTCCATCCTTCTCTCTCTCTCTTTTTTCCTTTTTGTGTCTTCTCTATTATTGTGTCTATTCCTTCTCTCCTAGACCCCACTTGTGGGATTACACTAGTATGTTGTTGCTTCTCTGTTGTTTCTTTGATGTTTAAAAGGGTTGGGGGATTGACCCATATCCATGTGTGCTTTTATTGTTGTTTGTCACTTGAAATAATTCGAAGTCCCGAAAGAACCCAACTGAGTGTCAGGCCAAGTCAAGTGGACTTCACTACCACCACAAAGTTCTTGAAAATAAATTAAACCTCTGTCAGCCAAAGTTCAGCTTTAGCTGTCTAACTATATTTCATGTTTAGGCCCTAATGTAATTTTTCTTTAGCACTAGGATTATAAGTTAACCTCTCTTATACACAGGTTCCTCGTGGGCTGCGGTGCTGGACAAAAGAGAAAGCCTTAATTACCCTGCAGATTTGTATCTCGAAGGGACAGATCAGCATCGTGGTTGGTTCCAGAGTTCCTTATTAACAAGTATTGCTACAACAGGTAAGGGGCATTTGAAGTCCTGTTCTTGATCCTTTGTAGTATTAGTTAAGAAGCTTTAGAGAATCTTTTATTAGTTTCTTTTTTCTCCCATGGAAATGATCAAGCTCGGTTATGAGAAGTAGGAAAAAAACAGGGTTATGTTTGAACTTCCAGGGGAATTGATGATCCCCTTAAACGCTTTTGTCTCTATGGATCTTTAATTTCTACATCTGAAACTATGACTATATTCTCTACTCTCTGCTATTATTGATAAAGGTCTCTCTCTCTCTTGCCCCACTCTGTGGACTTCATCCATAGACCTATAGTGTACCATCTTTTTCTCCTTAAAAAACAGTGGTAAGTTATACTCTGAAAGATGCTAAAGGATTTGGAGAAACTCTTGGAAATTGGAGACATTGACAGATGATGCAAAAGAAGCAAATTGTCAAAATACTTAATACGGGATCTTAGTACATGACAGTAATTACCGATTTCATTATTTTTAGGTTTTGGTTCTTCGACGTGTTACCTTATAATAATTTCTTCATTGCATGTCATAACTGCAGGCCAGGCCCCTTATCATGGTGTTATTACACATGGATTTGTACTGGATGAGAGGGGGTTGAAAATGAGCAAATCTTTGGGAAATGTTGTTGATCCAAGGATGGTGATTGAAGGAGGGAAAAACCAGAAGGTATGTTGCCAATTTACAGCAATTTTTGTGCAAATCAACATGTTCTTGCCAAGAAATGACATCTCTACTTTCCCTTTGACAGGAAAATCCTCCATATAGTGCTGATGTCTTAAGGCTTTGGGTTTCAAGTGTAGACTATACTGGCGACATGCTAATTGGACCTCAAGTCCTTCGTCAAATGTCTGACATATACCGGAAATTGCGAGGAACACTCCGATTCCTTCTAGCAAATCTCCATGATTGGAAAGTAGGTTAAACAATCTCAATTGAGGCCATTTTCAAATGAAAATGTTTACGCACATATTCTGATTATATTTGCAGCATCATCTTCTTTTTTCGCTAAGCTCTCTCTCTCTCTCTCACACACACATACACACGCGCGCACACACACACACAAACACCTAGAGCATTTGAAATCCGTGTCATAGATCCCTCTTATGCTCGACTCTTGAACTGAGTATTACTTTTACTTGTTACAGTTGATGATTTTATTAATTATCTTGATTCTTGAATTAGATGTTCAACTTAACTTGGTAGTTTTGGAAGTTGAAGTTTTATTTGAAATTTTCTTTCTGCAGGCTGATTATACAGTCCCGTATAGTGATCTTCCGATGATTGATCAGCATGCATTATACCAGCTTGCTAATGTTGTGAACAACATTAGAGAGAGCTATGATAGTTATCAGTTTTTCAAAATATTTCAGGTATGGTTTCTTTAAAAGCCAAGTTGATGTTTCAAGTTCCTGAAATGTGATGACTCTCAAACTTTGGTTACATGGAAAAAGGAACTTGTTTGCTTGAAGATAGTAAGAGAGTGTATTTTGAAGAAAAGGAGGAGCTTAACAGTTTCTGTAATGTGCAAGAGTGGGAGGGTCTGAGTCATGGTTTAAACTATGTGCGTTAGTCTCAGTGCGTCAGCAGATGAGAATATGGCTGCAACTAGCAGATTAGTTGTGTCGTATCTGTGTTTCAATGTGAACTAATTGTTTTGGTAGATGTGGCACTTTAGCAGTGATGTTTAACGATGTAAGCATTTCTATCACCAGTCACAGTAAACGTCAAGTCTTTCATCACTAACTCTGCCAAAGTTTCAGAAGGTTAAAGCCTGAAGTTTTCCTACTTGTTCTAGTTTTACTTGATAGTTATACGATGGTTAAAAAAATCAAACTTGATATCATGTGAAGTCTGAAGAAACTAGAAACTAAACTGAGATTCTTTATTCAAGTATGTAAACCATGTCAGTTCCCAAAAAAAAAAAGAAAGAACCATTTCAGCCACCAATCAGACATCGAAGTCAAGATCCTGTCCAAAGTTTCAGAGTGTAAAATCTGAAGTTCTCTAGAGGCTGTCAGCTCGCTGCAGTTGTACTTTGTAGTGTGGAGCACTAAAGATAGTTGAAGAGTTCTGGCTGCATGGAGGATATTTTGGGAAAATGATCAAGGCTTAGCACAAGAAGTATGGAAGAAAATATTTGTTCAACAGATGAAAAAGGTAATACAGAAGAAAAAATAGAAGGTCAATATCGAAGGTCCTTAAGATTGATGACAAGGAACATAACACACCAATCCTGTTGAATACAATGACTTTTATTCAGCGAAGGAGCATTTCCTTTACTTTTTTGAGAAAGTAAGGAGAAGGGGAGCCTTGGAGTAATAGAAAAGTTGTCTCTGAGTGACCTATAAGTCATGTAGGCAACCCACACCAAACTCCCTTTGTGGTGTGGTTTTTCCCTGAACCCTGCGTGAATGCGGCACATTTTGTGTACAGGCCTACAGGGTTGCCCTTTTTTGTTGTTGAGAAAAGTAATGATCTTATTGATAGTGCACAACACCAAGATGTGCTGACAAATATGTACAAGTAGAGCAAAAAGAAAAAAATATTCCTAAAATCATGTAAGGATTCCATGAATCCTAACAGTTATTCATCCTCATTTACAATTCCTTTCCACACCAAAATTAAAACAAAATTATAAAATAAACTTAAATCTTTATGAAAGAGTTAACAGTATCTTCAAAGCACCTTATGTTTCTTTTGTCCAAATGATCCACCAGATGCAGGATCTTCATCCTCATGTACAATTGTCTCTATGCCAAAAGTAAAATGAAATTATAAAATAAACTTAATTTTTATGAAACGGTTGGCATTATCTTCAAAAACCTTATGTTTCTTTTTGTCCAAATGATCCACCAGATTCAGACTGGTATTAAATTCCACCACCAGTGGATGTGTATTTCTATAAGCGCTAGATGAATAACCATCAACTTGTTAGGAGTTAGTTTTGGCTTGCCAATAGCATTACTGGTGGATATTTTTGCAAAACAGGAAGGGAATGAATTGATTATTATCTAGTGCTATGTTGGATCACTGCTGAATCAGAATAGCGTGAATATTTCCAATGGAAGGTAACCTAACAGCCTGGCTTGAAATGATGAGGTTAGATTGAGGGGGATTTCTGGAAGAAAAGCTCCATGATACCCTTAAGGAATGTACACCTTCATTGTTACCTAGTTTGTTCTATTCGAGCACAGTGAGGAAGCTTGTCATGGTCAGGTCTTTTGGCTGAGAATGTAGGTACAAAAGCAGCAAATTCTTTTTGTTGGAAATGCAGTTGCAGCAGTGTCAAGGCCTAGTGTAAAAACGAGGGAGGAGGTTTAGCTGCTATAAAGTGGCTGCTGCTGCTCTGTGTGTGTGTGTGTGTGTGTGTGTGAGAGAGAGAGAGAGAGAGAGAGAGAGAGAGAGAGAGAGAGAGAGAGAGAGAGAGAGAGAGGAGGAGAGAGAGGGAGTGAGAGAGAGAGGTGCAGACTGAGGGGCCGGAATAGATTGAAGCAAAGACACAGTAGCAATTTCTTGTCAATATTATGGCAAGAAGATAACAAGGATCCTACAAAAGATTTGACATATTACTCCAGTAAAATGCAATCTTTGTCAGATAAATGATTACGGTCTTTAAAAATATGTAGCATTATTTCTTGTCAATATTATGGCAATCTTTGTCGAAATGAATTTGATTATCAGCTGATGGTCACAGTTGTTTTGATACTTATTTACTACTTTCATCCCTTTAATAGCTGACATCCATTTTTATGTTATTTTTTTTATTGTCCGTGCAGGTGATTCAGCGCTTTGTGATAGTTGACCTCTCAAACTTCTATCTTGATGTCGCGAAGGATCGGCTTTATGTTGGGTAATACATGTTGCATCTCTACATACTCTCACCTTTTGTTCTCTTCCAAGCTTGTCTAATGTTTCAAGTGCTGGATTTTTAAAAAAAATAAATAACAAAAGAATATAAAACAAAGCAAAGACATAATGCTACCATATTAAAAGAGCTTTAAATATTGTAATTATGAAGGATTCCTTTTTCAGTTTTGGCCCCTCTTGTATAAGGTACTTCTGATGGTTGCCTCTGTTGAACCTGCAATTCGGTTTGTAGACTTGATTTATCCAGAAGTTGCTTTTTGGCTCGTTATCTATTAAACCCATTCAAATGCCATCAAAATGAGCTGTATTTAGGTACTTTTTATACAATATTTTGGAAAGAAGAAAAATAACCAGAAAAAGTTATACCAAATGAGATCTGCTGCTGGTAAGAGATTATCATTGGCTCATCAAAGATCATCAGAGTGGAGACAATGGGAGCCCAAAAGGCGGAAGCTGCAGAGGGAAAGAGTAGGGGCAGATCCATACTTTTGTGTTTATGGATTCCTGAGTTCTAGAAAAGGCTGCTTTCTGGGTTCTGGATAAATTATCTATACGTATTAAGTGGATTTCTTAGCATAATTACAGGATTTTGGCCAAAGCTACTGGATTCTGCCGCAACCGTAGCTAGAACTCTAGCTTCGCACTTAGGAAGGAGGGAGAGAAATTGCAGTAAAGGTGATGGAGATAAAGCACCCAATCGTGAAGTTCGGGGTGGCCCAATAGTTCCCAGTGGTTCGGGCTTGGGAACTATTCACTAGAACATCAACAACCTAGTAATACTTTTTAAAAGCAGATGGTTACAACTTGACAAGCCTAGTACAATTGAATTAGGACTGGACTCAATTGAAACACTACAGAAGGACCGGAGTCTTCAACCTGATTCTTCATTCTCAGATAGTCTTCAGATCTTCCAGGAACAGCTCATTGCTTGAAAGCTTTACGACTTTGTAAAACTATGTGGATTTTGGCTTGCTTAGAACAGCTCATTCTGGAAGCCTAATGTGTAGATTATTGGCTATAGAAAAAGCAAGAGGATCTTGTTGTTCCAATATATCTTTCCCTGGTAGGTTTTGACTCAATTTGATGTGGCATGCTAACTTGGTTGTCAATCGATTACTTCTGTAGAATGTCTTAGTAGGTATCAGTTTTATCTTATGTAACCTTTACTGAGATTTTGTATGTTTTAAGGCGTGTTCACTTCTTTAGAACTGCAGTTTGATGGTATAAACATGTTTACTAAGAGTCTTTGCATCAACCATCAAACTTGAGATCCCAGCTACTTCTCTTATGGAAGTTAGTATTCTCAGACCTCAATTCTTGACTCAGTGTCATCATTTTGGTTACAGGTACTATGTCCCGTGTATGAGTTGTTGGGTTTTATGACCTCTGTATATGAGTTTTGAAAGATCTTCTGAAAATTGACTTTGTGTGGGGGATTCTGTACATTGCTCTTCCTTTACATTGAGGCTTCTGCTGCTATGGACTTTCTTTATATTAGAAATTGTAGGCCAAGAGCTTTGAATCCAGCTTTCTGCTTTTTACATGAACTACACCTTGTATTGAAAGCTTAGTCAGATGCTAGTGTAAATTGGTTGAGTTGCAGTTAGAAATGCATGCTTAAGTCAAGATATGTTGCAGAGAAGAGGAATTACTTTGTGCAGTAGATTTGTTTTCTGTGAAAATTCTCAGGAATCTGCAGATCATCTGTTTTCGCATTGCAATCATACAAAGCAGTTACGTGATCTGTTCCTGAATATGAGTGGTGTGCAACAAATGATGCCAAAGAATGTGAAAGGCCTATTGGTTTGTTGGCTGAATCAGAAAGTCAGGAAATAATTAACACAAATCTGGAAAACCATACCTCTCTGCATCTTTTGGACTATTTGGTGGGAAAGAAATAAGAGAGATTTTGAGAATCAGAAGAATCATTTAGCTATTGTTAAAAACTTAAAAATAGAGTCTTCAATGTGTACTCTTGGTGTAGGGTAAATCTGGTAGAAGACTAGCCCGTTTGGATTGGCTTAAAAAAAGTAACTTTTAAGTCAAAAATAAAAAGTCAAACTGAAATGACTTTTAAGTCAAAAAATAAAAAGTTGGGGGAGACCTACTTTTGATTTCTGACTTATTTTAAGTCATTTTTGACTTATTTTAAGTAATTTTTTACCTTGCCAAACACTTCGTAACTTATTTTAAGTTATTTTTTATATTTGTCAAACATTTCCAGAAGTCAAAAACTGACTTAAAAGTAGGTTTGACCAACTTTTAAGTCAATCCAAACACCTTCTTAGTTTGGTACATGGATTTTGTAGAAGTTTTGAGATTGTAACAGATACAACAGTGCTGTAGTTTGTATGCTTTGAGTACTTTCTTGTTACATTTTTAATGAATTTTACACTACCTAATAAACTTTCTTTTTGTTAATTTCAGGGGGAGTGCAAGTTTTACAAGGAGGAGTTGTCAAACAGTCCTTGAAGCCCATTTGCTTTCAATAGGAAGGATAATTGCTCCCATCTTACCCCATTTGGCTGAGGATATGTGGCAGCATCTTCCTTTTCAGTATACTGCTGAAGATGGGCATGTTGCTAAATTTGTTTTTGAGTCAAGATGGCCTGAACTAGATGCAGAATACCTTTCCTTTCCAGAGGAAGAAGTTGACTTTTGGGGAAAAATTCTTGAGGTAACTGCTATACATCTGAGCCAGCTAACCCACATAGTTTGGCCCAACTTGAATCTGTTACCAGTTGGTTAAATTTAAGTTTGGCCTAGTATTCCAATCTGGCGACAGTTGCTTAAGTAAGATCAAAGGGGGTGGATATCTGTATATCTATGATGCCATACAAGAAATCCACAGCGCAGATAGGTAGCTTTAATAATTTGAGGGAGCAAATGATTGTCCATTACATCAGATTCTGTTTTGTTTAATAACTTAAACTATTCATAGTTTCATTCATGCTGCCAATCAGAGCCTATTTGCTTTCTATTGAATTGTCACTATCTTCAGGCTACTTTATCAATCATTTTCTGATTATGACAATTTGACCAACTATGACCAGCTAAGGACGGAAGTTAACAAAACATTAGAAGTAGCTCGAAGTGGAAAATTGATTGGTTCCAGTTTAGAGGCCAAGTTGTATCTCCATTGTTCTAATGAAAGCCTGGCTGAGAGACTAAACAAAATGTGTGAACCTACAAATGAGGCAGATGCTTTACATCGCATATTTATAACATCTCAGGTATACTGCAGTACTTATTTTAACTTTGTATAGTTAGGACTCATGCTCAAGGTTCTATAGGTCTTGGTATAAATGTGTCCGTTACATGTCTTTTATGAGCACCAGCCTTCCCCTCTTTTTAGTGTTCTCGCTATGTTGTTGCCGAGCTCACTTGAAACTGAAACAAACTAAATTGGATCCTCTTGAAAACCTACTTCTGAGTTGACACCATACATATTTTTTGAGTTGGCTACACTTGCAACAAATATTGGTCATCTTTTCAGCTGAATTTCGTTACACACGTGTGGTAGTAGTCTTAAAACGTGAAATACTGTCTCTGTTTATGTATTCTAGGCCTCCATAACAGAAATGTCCTCCTTTGAGCGCATAATGTAGTGGTTTTCTTGATTTTATACATATTAAGAGTACATTCTTGCAATTTTCGCAGGTGGAGATTCTCAACTCATTGCAAGATGAAAGGATTAAAGATGTTCAGTACACTGGAGAATACCTCATGGAAGAAGGGGACAAAATCTGGATTGGTGTATCTCGTGCAAATGGCTCGAAATGTGACAGATGCTGGAATTATTCACCTCAAGTAGGTTCTTTTATTGAGCATCCTTTGCTATGTGGCCGCTGTCACAACGTGGTTATCAGTCTACAAGCTTGTGATCTTGATGATTTATCCAAGGTCACACAGAGTGAAGCAAAGGAGGCTATAGCACAATGAACTTAATCAATATATCACGGTCCACAAATCTGGAGGTTTACAGCAACTACAAGCTGTAATTCTTGTGTCTTCAAAAAGTTTTAATTTCATTACCAAATATGAGGCATCAACCCAAGTCTTTCATGTAATTCATTAGAATAGAGAAAGAAAAACACAAAGAGATATCTTTTTTTTTATAAGTTAGGATAGTATTTTTGTACATGCATTGATGAATAGAAAGATAATGATTTAACTGGTATTGTGATGGTTTTTGTAATCGATTTGATTCAGACCTTATTTAATAAATCCAACAGTATATTACAGGATTATTTTTGGACATTGCTTTATTTTATTTTATTTTATTTTATTGTTACTGTTACCACTTCAACTGAAGGATTAATTGAATATAATAAGCCCAAGTCACAACCTGATGCAGTCAATTTTCAGCAAATAAATTGTCTTATTAAAAGTAATACAAAATTAGTAAGATTAAATAATTTTTTCAACTAAATAATTAAAAATAAACTCATTTGCAGCCAATTTTCAGTAATCCCTCCCGCCATTTACTATATGGCCGTTTGGGAGAAAAGATTTGCCCCCAATTTTCAAAATCCCTACTTTCTCTGTATCGCAAAACCCTTTGATTCTGTAATTTTGTAGATTCCTGCCGTCCACAGCTCTCACCAGCGGTGAAGTTGAATCGGACGATTGCCAGGTTTTTTCTGTTCTCTTTCTCATTCTTCTTTCTTCACTCTGCAACCCAATGTTGTATTGTAAAAACTGAGAATTTCGAAGAAATTATGAAAATTTAATCAAATCACATCATTTATGTTTCTTTGATATCTTGTTTCAGTAGTTTATTTTATTCGTTAATTTGATGTGGTGGGAGCTTAGTCTGTTTTGAAGGATTGACATTAAAGAAATATGGAAATTGATATGAAGAAGGGACCAACGTTTTTGAATTTTGCTCAAGTTGTTTTGTTCAATGATTTGTTAAAGAAGAAGAAGAAAAGTAAAGGGAATGCACTGTGCAAACATGCTGAGATATAATTTAATATAGTAAATGTATGTGTGTGATGTGTGTGATTCATTTTTGAGTTCGTTGAGTTGAAATTATTTTTTTGAGTAAGCTACTTTCTTTAATGTTTTTTCTTTTTATCTTGGGAGGATAAACCCGCGCCTCTGTTGATGAGGATTAAATTAAATTTCACACAAACAGGGTTAATGGGTGGGGGATAATTTTTGTTTTTTTTTTTTTTCTTTTTATTTATCTAGTTTCTAAATTTAAATACAAGAGATAACAATAATTTCATTATTCAAGAACAATAACTGTTTCTCTTGGTGAATACAGTAATATGGGCGAATTTCCTTTTCTCCGATAGAATCTTAAACATGTCAAGAAATATTGCACGCGTAATTTCAATTTACTTTTATAGTAATATCGAGTCAAAATTGTTTTAACAAAAATAGTGCATTTCATTCATCTCCGAAAAGTGTTACAGCTGATATGAGGGGAATACACAGAGCATTGTAGACCCCTTAACTGCTTTGGGAAATAGCTAAATGATATCTTCATTACAATTGAGATGATTCAAATGCCTATGGGACTTGGGAGAAGAGAATCTAGTCATATACAGGCCTTCTACATCATCTATACAAAATTTGGACTTTTGAGGGATCAAAAGTGGAGTCAACTGGTGTTTGTTCCCTAGTGGATTGTTTTTGCAATGCATATCGTTAACTGGTGTTTGTTCCCTAATGTATTGTGTTCCTTTTTGTGAAATAAACCTCTAGAGGCTAGAGCAGATTTAGCTCACATGTATTTGTAGTTGGAATTTGTCCTTTCTTCTCTTATAATTTTACCCTTTTTTCACTAGAATTAACTCGGATGATAAGCACCCCTCACTTTCAATCCGGAGGTTGCGAGTTCGAGTCACCAAGGGAGCAAAAGGGGTGGGAGCTCCTAGGGGAGGGTAAAAAAAAAAAAAAAAACCATGGTTTCCATCAGGATAAACTCGAAAAGGCGCAGACTTGAAGATCCAGCTGAAATTGCGAGCTCAAGCACGAACCCTCGTAACATAAATGAGGTACAAAGTCCAACAACTCCAGATCCAATGGTTGGGGTTTCAGGCAGTAAAAATCAAGAAGGAGATCAGTTATTTGGTAATGACTTTAAGCAAGTCCATCTAGATCATGTGAAACTTAAACCTACCATAGCCAAGTTTATATCTGGTCTGGGTACACTAGCATTATCAGTCCAAGTTGAGGCTATTCATGTGAAACGTTCCAGTTTTGTTTACGAAACAAAGTTGCAATCTTTCTATCTACTTGCAAATGCCTTGACGAAAAAATGCAATGATAATGCTGTTCTGAAGATTGGTTGGTATGGAGCTTCCAAGGAAGAAATCATTGACATAATTACTAAAGGCTTTATTCGATCAAGTTATCATCATGGAGTTCAGTTTTCTACTTATGATTACCCTCTTGTGATTTAGTAGTAGTAGTTAGTTAGTAGTTTCAAGTTTTCAAGAGGAGAGGGGGGAGGAGAGGGATGGTAGCGGATGGTACTCACGACTTTGAACCGAAAGGTTTAGAGTTTGAGGAAAAAGGAGGGAAGGAGGGGGAGGAAAAAAAAAAAAAAAAAAAAAAAAAAAAAGTAGTTGTTAGGATGTTTATTCCAGGGTTGACATTATTTATTAGAAAAAGTATACTGTTTTTGTAGTTATCTTGAATACTCATATCCTCCCTTTTAGCATAATCAGTTTTTCAGTTTCTTCTCATTCAAGTTAGTGAAGTAGCAGGAAACAAACCTTGATACTGACGGAGTCATTAGTCATTGTCCTGTACTATTAAAAACTCGTTTACAGTTCATGGGTACTTCTCCCTCAAAATTCATGGTAGTGTCAGATTGTCAATTGACTAACCACATGGTCACTTAAAGCAACAGAGCGATGCAAAGCAAGGGATTGGTTATCTGTTCAAGTCCATGGATCGTGTTGCTTTTTTGTTTTTCTATTTTAGATACATTATCTAACTTTTTCACTCTTCATTCTGCAGCGTATCTAGCTCAGCGAAGACTGACAGAGCAATAATGATACAAGGATTCTGTGTTACCGGGGATTGCTGACTTTACATATTAGTTTGTGTAGCAGATCCTTCTTTTACTGGTCCATTGGTAGTAGTCACTAGTATAACAATTTTAGTTGTTTGTATGAGTAACAACTGTAGTTGACAGTTTCTTAATTTCCCATTATTTTTCCTTGTACTTAAGGTCATGATGTTCACCGGTATTGCCATTCTCAAATGGATGTCTTTAACCTTTCTAGTAGTGATGAATACTATTTTTCCTTTCACAAGTGTATTTCTTGAATTGCTATTCCAACAAAAGTATGCCTACAACAAGGATGTATTGGTACAAGCAACAAAGGTTGTGGTGGAGTAGTAAATATTCATTTATTCTTAATATGAGGTCTCAGGTTCGAGTTTTCTTAGGTACGGAGTCATCTTTGTTAGGGAGCACTTTTCTAGTTTTTAGAATTTGAGGGTTTAAATTAATCCTTCTATCTATTTTTTTAAGAATGTGCTAAGTCGAATGAATATATGTACACATGATTAAGTTCGTCTAATTGGGTGACTTTTCTAATTTTTAGAAATTGACGGTTTAAATTAATCCTTCTGTCTATTTTTTTTAAGAATGTGCTAAGTCGAATGAATATATGTACACATGATTAAGTTCGTCTAATTGGGTGACTTTTCTAATTTTTAGAAATTGAGGGTTTAAATCATATTCTGACAAAATATATTTAAATATTCTTTGTAAAAAGTATGTCAAATACAACTCCAACTTCAAAAATTTCAAACAAAGTAATTATTCTTTTTATTTTCATAACTAAATGCCTATGTAATTTCACTAAATTTCCAGCATTTTTGTACATTATATAAAATGTAAATTGCATTATATGTAACGTACATACGTACTAAATATTTTATTAAAAAAAATCTCTAAATAGTTGGGCGTAATATTTTTAAAATGAATTTTTTTACACAACCTTTATAACCATTGAAACCTACGGTGTAAATATTTCAAGACTTATGTATTGTTGCAAGTCAATTTACTTGATGATGAAAAAAAACAAACTAACAACACACAAAATTTAAATTATGAGAATGAAAAATTCATTTTCTATCCATATCTTATTCTTTTTAGATAGCTTTGATCTTCTCGTTGTGGCTAAGATATGACCAAATTAAAAAAAAAAAATTATTGGTTCAATCAGTTTCTTACTAAAAATAGATTGTAGGATGATTTTTGTTATTTTTTTATAGTATAAGGATGATTTTTGCTCACTTAGATAATATAAAGATGTACATTAGATTTGAGTGATAATTAAGAGATGATTTTAGCCAAAAAAAATACGCGGATTTTACTAAACGGAGATAAAAATTTAAAGACCTAACACTTTGAGGACACTTGGTGTAATGTCCTTTATTTATTCATGTTGGATTCTCTATTATTGCTAGACATGCCCCGTCGTAGTCATGGTCCCATATGCTCAGAAAATTAGCCGATGCGGTGATTTCGGCCTCCTTACTATTACTACATTTTACAGTGACATTTTAATTTTTTTTTTTACATAATGTAGTGATATAATGTATTTTAATAGCAAACATACAAGATACACATATTTGTGTATTTAAAATTTTTAGCCGTAAGTATTCTTTCAATAGAAACAACAATAAATATCTCACATACATATATGTTAATAATTCCCACATATCTCCTTATCTGGACTTAGATAGTCCTTTTTTCGTAAACTAATTTTTGGGGTCAGTTAGACCCAAAATCTATTTTTGACATTCTTGTCTTTTTTCTCAACTTGTCTTCACATACATACGCACTTTGAGCCACTTTACAGCTATCTACAATAATTCATCTCTTTTGCTACTTTTTAGGATTGGAAATACCAAAATCAGATTGCAAATTTCTGAGTTGGTTTCACTTGTTAATCTGTAAGTAAACTTCTTCGTGACTCCCCTTTTCATTTTCCTTTAAACAATTAATTACTACAATTAAATGTTTTCCTTCTCAAAATAATCTTGTTTTTCCTTCAATTTAATATATATAACTATTCTCTTTTCTTTTACTTTTTCACTAATTTGTTTTTTTTAAAAAACTTTTTTTCACTAATTTGATAGTGATTGTTATTCACAAATTTAGTCATAATATGGAAACTCACTCAGTTTATTAGTTTTTGAATCAATTTATCATTCGTTGTTGTTATTTTAAGGTTATGATCAGTTTCTTTACTAGTAAAAGATCCATGGTGTTAAAGGACAACAAGTTTGAATAAGAAAATAATACAAGTACGAATAATAATTAATGAAAAATGAATGCAAAAATGTTACATAACTGCTTTTTATGGCTTAATTTTTAGCTCACTTGGCATTCCAGGAGGGAATGAATTTTAATAGGAAACAATCATATATATATATATATAGCTTATATATAAAGCTAGATAAAAAAAAAAGTAATGTGACTCCCCTCAATGACCAAGGATCCTATTTATCTTCTTTGTGTTTTTTTTTTGCATTTTCTCTAATTTTCTTCAATTATTTTATTTTATAAAACCATCTCCTTAATTCATACCTTTTCAATTACATAAATTCAAATCTTAATTAATTTAATAATATGCATAACTCCTAACCTTTCATATTCATAATATTCAAATTATTTAATATACAAATTTATAACTCCTAAATATTAACTTATAAAAACCTACTTTGAGACATATATGATGATTATTTTATTTTCATTTTTCTTATTCTTCATCTTTTCACGATTGATTAATTTTTTTTTGTCTTCTTTGATCTGATTTTGCAAGAGACAGATGTATAATGAAAAATGTTAGATATTTTTGCATAGTTTGATTTCACAAGGTAAAATGATTCAACATGTCTAATACTTATAATTGTCACTTTTTTTTCTATTGTAATTTTACATTTTATATTATTTTTTGGATTCTTGATGATACAAATCATGAATTTAATATAGAAAAAATATTTTATTTTTTCTCTTTTGCTTTTCTTTGTAGTTTCTTGAGATTTTTTTTCTTTGCTTATTCTTATAGTTTCTAAAGACTCCGATTGTTTTTACTCTTTTTGTCTCTTTGTAGATTTTGGAGAATTGATTTATGTTGTGTTGAGAACATGATCCTTCTTTCCTCTTCAAATCATAACTAAATATTATTTAATATTTTTGTTTGATTAGTTAACTATATTTTTATATTTTGTTGTTGTTATTGCAAGGATTGTTATGTTTTTTTTGTTGTTATTGTAAGGATTGTTTATAGTTCTCCACCCAAATATCCAATGCAACAAGAGATGATTGGTTCCTTATCAACTTAGTTAATTGGAAAACCGTCAGTATATCTCCACAGAACTGAAATAGATTTAAAGATTACTTCTGTAGAGGAGAGGGAAAGGCTTTCATTTTTACTAATCTGAAATTCAATTTCATCTAACAATCTCTTTCTGCTCACTAGCTATAAAATTGTTATACAAATATATAATTAAGTTAGGTAACCAACACAAGTAATATTTCAAATCTCAATATAAAGTATAGTAAAATACTAAATATTAAACACAAACGTGTTATAGAGAGAGTATAAAAAGAATCCTTAATTGAAATTGAAAATAGTCATACAATTCAATTAAAAAATAATTCATTAACAATATGAGTCATTAAGAACCAACACAATATTATATATTAATTTTTGAAAAAAAATCATGAAACTAATTGTTTTTCTTAAATAGCTAAGAATCAAATAAACTGATTCCTCTTACAATTTCATATGTCACAATCACATAACAATGATATGGTAAAAATGCATAATTTTAACCATACATTCTTAATTATATTATTTATATATATAAATTATATATAAGTCAAAAAGTTGTTTCACAATTTTGAGAATTCAATTAACAAAAAATCAACTATTTTAAAATTTTATTTTATAACATCCTTACTTTTTTTGCCAAATTTAAATTTTTTCTATTCCCTTTTGATTAACTTTTTGATTCTCTGCCCCCTTTTAATTTGTTTTAATTAATTTTTCCCTAAATAAACTTCTCTCCTATAACATAAAATAAGAGAAAAATAAATAAATAAATATTTATATTAGGTAATGCAAAATATATTGTTCAAAATAATAGTAATTATTAAAAATAATATTTATTAGTAGAAGCATATTTAGAGACTTTTAATTAATTTGAAATTTCTAAAATAAGCTAAACATAAAATATGTCATATAATAAAATTAAACCATAAAAAATGGTGGAGGATTTTACTGAAACTTACTTTTTTTATTAAAAAAATATGTATTTTTTTTTTAACCTTTTCTCTTATTTTTATCAATTTATTTATTTTTATCCTAAACTTACATTTCTTCATCTTTCATAACTTCTATACTTAATTAGTACTTATTACTTATTAGTAATACCTATAACTTCCAACTTTATACCTTCATAACCCCCAATTACTTAACGTTCAAGCTCGTGACATCTTAAAATCACATCAAAATAATATTCTATCCAAATATATTTGTTTTGAGCTTAATTGTCCTCTACTTTAATTTTGTTGTACAAAAGCTATAGACAAAGACTACTTTGTGTAATTATTTTTATTTCTAATAAGGAGGATACAAAGTAAGATATATAAAAGAGCAAAATTGATTTGGATTTTTTTTTAATGAAATTATAAGAGCGAGATCATTAATAAAAGTTAGCATAAAAACAATTCTCGAAAAACATTGAAGTGTGTTTGTGGATACACTTAGAGATAATCAAAATTATTATGAAGTTATTTTTCAATTTTCAATAAAACATGAATCATGAAAAATATAAGAAAAATTAATTAAGAGAATTCATTTTTGACATTTTGCATAAATTAGTAAAAAGCTAAAGACAAGCTAACTTGATTATGTTAAGATACTATGCTAATTGTCATTATTTTTTTAAAAAAAAATATAAATTAGTAAAAAAGTTAAAGACAAGCTAACTTGATTCTTTTAAGATACGATGCTAATTATTACTATTTTCTTAGTGGAATTAAACAAGCAAAGATGAAAAAATGAAAAAGAAAATAAGAAAAAAGGGAGAATCGAAAAATAGTGTTGAAATAGAGTTTAAAAAAACGTAGAATTATAGGAGAGAATTTATTAAGGGAAAAATCAATAGAGATAACTATCCAAATACTTATTACTTAACCATTCATCCTCCATTATAATTATCCTAAATATTTACTTAACATTTTCTCTTACACTTTAATTATATGGAAATATTATTTATCGTTAATAATTATAAATATTTCTATTATTTGTAAATAATTGTTTTAATATATATTTACCTTATTTTTTTTAAAAAAAAAACAAGAGTCTAATTATAAGCTTTTATTAGATATTATAAGAATTATTTTTTTAATCTTTATAACATAAAACCTTTTATCATTCTTTTATAATTGCTCATTCATTACCTATTTTATTATGTATTTTAACCGCAATATATAAAAACAATATATTATTTTTGTTAATCCTATATCACCAAAAATTATTTTGCAGAACTAAAATCATGTATCACCCAATTCCTTTCCAAAGAATCAACATATAGAGAAAAAAAACTTTAAATTTTAATATACAATTGAAGTACTCTTTTAAGTCTTCAAATTATAGGTAGTTTATTTATTACAAATATATTTTCATATTTCTAAGAGCGTGTTTGATGTGTTACTATTTAAATTCTTTTGACATTTGTTAAAAAAAAAATTAAAAGACTAAAAATCCCACTTTAAATTTTTTTACAAAATATCAAAGGTGACCATATATATTTAATTTTGAGAACTCATTCAAATGGATAATAAAGTCATAAATTCTTAATTATTATATTATAACTAACATAAAAGAATAAGTACTATTCAACCAAAAAAAAATATAGGTATTAGACCGTGCTAATTTAAGATTTTTTTTTTTTTTGATAAAATCAATTCATGATCAAGTTAAAATTACAAATCTAAATGTTAAAATTTGTTATCTAATCTATTTGAATTTGAAAATTAAAAAAAAAAAACTTTAAAACTTTTATACACCGCGCGTAGCGCGACTAAATTTACTAGTTTATATATAATTCAAGAAGATAATCAGTTCACTCATAATTTATAATTTAATTATGAAAGTCGTAAAACATCGATTGTAGCACATATAATTTAAAAGTATAGTTTCAAATATTACAACAAACCTCTATACTCTTATTAGTGTCATGAAACTATTTGTTAATTTTATTTTTTCTTCTTTACACAAAACTAACATACTTTATGTCCTCATTGGATGAATTTAATCTGTTTATACCACTCTTAATTAATTTAGAATGAGTCCTTACAAAAACAATATGACGAAAACAAAATATCAACAATAATAACTATGGTTAAGTCTTAAATAAATTGGAGTCAACTATTTGAATTCACAGTCCATTCAAACTAATCTCAATATAAAGATAAAAATTACAATGACAACTTGTCCATTATTTGGTTATGAATATACTAAACACGCTTCTTTTGAGCCAATGGTCCATCGAAAACAACATTTCTACCCCACGAAGGTAGAGGTGTGGTCTATGTACATCCTATCCTCCAAGATCCCACTTGTGAAATTGCACTGGATATGTGATAATGATACTAAACACAAATACACAATAAGGAAAATTTTGTGTCATATTTGAAACCACAAGAGAGTTATGTATTACAAATCAAAACCTCAAGGGAAGTTTGTGAACTTTTCCATAACATGAAATGGCGCAGAAGGTGACATAGACATAATATTGTAATATTGTTGCTCTTAATTGATGAAACTAATGTTTCTTGATTTTGGTGAACTTGCAGATATTTTCTACTAATTTATATGGAGATGGCACATAATGATATTGAGGATATGTTAGATCATCTAAAAAGGATCAAGAGTCAAGGTGATTCAAAGAGTGTCAAGATTGATCAAATTGAATACTTGAAGTGGAGCTAAGATTTTTGACAACCTTTATCAAGTACAATCATGTTCTTTTGCCTGATTCCTTAGACAGCATAAAAAATAAGTCCAAATTGATTGCGGAAATGATTCACGCCCTTTTTGGTGGAATTCCATATGGAAGCAAAACTAACTTTAATGTGGAAAGTCTAGTGTTGCAGTTGCTGGAATTCATTGAAGGTAATACTGGTTTTATAAGGTACAATAATGAGTTGAATGATTCCTATCTTTCAGAATACATGGATTGCCTCGGCAATTTTCTTAATGATGTACTGAAGTACCTGGGATTGCATATGTCTTACCCTTATTTAACAGATGAACATATCCTTAAGTTGAAGCGATCTTCAAAGCAAGTGCAAATCATTCAAAAGAAAATGATATTTTTGAGATACTTATATGTCACAGAGATAAAGGGTTACGTTGACCATGAGAAGCTGGAAGGTCTGGAGACCCGAATTCAGTTCATGGCTGACAATGTGGGACAATTCTGTTATGCTCTTTGGGTTTATAAGGATAAAAATGATAGAGATTCAGATTCAAATGAAGTTGATATAGATGAGGATGAGGACGAAGATGATCTCTGGTATAAACCTCCTTATGTATTATCCCTGATTGTGCTAGTGGAGCTGCAAATAAAGAAGATTTTTCTTGGTGAACTAAAGACTTCAAAATTTACTCAAGCAAGAACTTTCAAGGACAAGACATTACCAAAAGGATTTTCACATCATCTCCACAGTATGCTGGTGAATCTCAGTAACAAAGAGCTTGAGAACTTCCCTAATACTATCTCTGCTCAAAATATTGATGTGGCAATAGAGTTCTTGTCTTTTTTTCTTGTGGATGTGTCAAATAGTGTTTTTTATGGTAAAAAGTTGAATGAGGTCTTGGAAAATGTTGGAGCTATAGCGGGTGATATTCTTTATGTAATTCAAAAGCTTCTTCCTCGCTCTATAAACAAAGATGACACTAGAAAAGTAGATGTCTGCTCAATACATATATTGGAGAAAACTAAAGATCTAGTGGAGAGGTACTACAAATCCTTAAAATTCACTTCATCTCAGTTTCCCACCGTTTGTGGATTGAGCTTTCTGGATTCTCTTTTGAGGAAATTGAATAAGATATTGAAATCTGAATCAGGTTTAGATTTCATGATTAAAACTCGTAGTGGTATCATAGAGAAAGAGTTGTCGTCTCTTATATCCATTTTAGAGAAGGAGTTGTCATCTCTATCATCCATAATCAGAGATGTCGCAAAGGTGCACCATGAACATGAAATTCTCAAAGATCTTCAGAGTCGTACTATCAATTTGGCATATGAAGCTGAAGTTGCCATTGACTCTGTTCTTGCTCAGTGTAATGCTTTTTGGCATATTCTTTGCTCTCTTCCTACAATTGTAAAAGAGATCAAACATATTAGAGCAGAGGTTTCCAAGATGTGGTCAGAGGACTTAGCTTATAAGTCATGCTATGTGGTAGATCCATCTAATCATCTGCCAACACAACCTAACAATCTTGTGAATGACGAGGAAATAGTTGGTTTTGAAGATGAAGCAGAAAAAATAGTTCAATATCTGATTCGAGGTACAAATGAGTTAGATGTCATCCCGATTGTAGGTATGGCGGGACAAGGGAAAACAACCATAGCTAGAAAAGTGTACAAGAGTGACATGATTGTTTTTCATTTTGATCGTCTAGCATGGTGTTGCATTTCCCAGACATATAATCAGATAGAGCTATTAAAACAGATCTACCATCAAGTTCCCAGTTACGAGGACAATGTCTGTAAGGATGACGAACTTGCTGACATGTTGAGGAAAAGATTAATGGGCAGGAGGTATCTTATTGTCTTGGATGATATGTGGAGTGTTAAGGCATGGGATGATTTAAGATTCTCTTTCCCAAATGATGAAAACAGAAGTAGAATAATTGTAACAACCCGACTTGAGAATGTGGCTAGGCAGATCAAGCACCATACTGAACCTCATTTCCTTCCATTCCTTACACCAGAAGAAAGCTGTGAATTATTATGGAAAAAAGTGTTCCAAAATGAAGGTCCCCGCCCTGAACTATACAATGTGAGTCTAGCAGTTGCAGAAAGGTGCAAGGGACTGCCTCTGGTGATTGTCTTGGTTGCTGGAATTATCAAAAGGAAGAAAACGGACGCCTCTTGGTGGCATGAGGTTAACAATTCTCTGCTTTCCTATCTTGGCGAGTCTGAAGAATATAGTTTTTCGACTATGCAGCTAAGTTATGATAACTTACCAGATTATTTAAGACCTTGTCTTCTTTACATGGGAATGTTCCAGGAGGATGCAAGAATTCCTGTGTCTAAATTGATACGTTTATGGATTGCTGAAGGCTTGGTGCAGAAGATTGAATCTGGGAGATTGGAAGAGGCAGCAGAAGGTTACTTGATGGATCTCATTAACAGTAATGTGGTAATGATTTCAAAGAGAAGATATAGCGGTAAAGTCATATACTGCCAGGTTCATGATATGGTGCTTCACTTTTGCTTGGAGAGGAGTAGAGAAGAAAAGTTTATGCTGGCGGTGAAGAGAAATCGTAGCCAATTTAAACCTTCTGATTGGAAAGAAAATAGACTGAGCTTCAAATCCACTTGTGATATATCCCAGTATGACCAGCTGGGATACAAAACACAGAAGCCCTTCCATCAACATTTGAGGTCACTGATAATAATCAATGATTTACATTGGAATCCCTTCCCTCAGATTAGTAAATTGGGTCTCCTTAAGGTCTTGGATTTGAGTTCCAACAAAGTGGATCATTTGTCGTTAGCTACATTGAATCCACTAATTCACCTTAAGTACCTCTCAGTTTCCATATTTGAATTCGATTTCCATCCAGAATCACATATGCGCCATCTAGAAACTATCATAGTGGAGGGAAATGGTCGTCCTGTATTGTTGCCAGCAACATTTTGGAAAATGGAAAGGTTAAGGCATATTGAGTGTTATGCTTCTTTTGATTTGAAAAATAATAAGCAGTGGAACTTTAAAGAATCCTGTAAATTGGAAAATTTGAGGAAATTAAGTAAAGTTGAATTTCAAATTGATGATGCTGATTGCATGGATGTGTTGTTTCAGAAATGTCCTAATCTTCAAGAACTTGGGATTAGTATTTTTAGCTATGAATGGGATTCTGCTGATATTTGTACTTCCGGTCCCAATTTGGAGAGTCTTAGCCAGCTTCAATTACTTAACCTTTGCTTTCGTGGTGGCAATATTATTGTATCCGAATTACACCTGCCTTCAAATCTAAAGGAGTTGGCACTTGAAGTGCCTCATCTATTAAACGTGGGATCCTTGATTGCGGGACTACCATGTCTGGAGTATCTCCAATTGATGGATTGGAGACGTGAGTCGGGAGAGTTGTGCCTCGGAGATATCACATTTAATAAGCTTAAGTTCTTGAAACTGGTGGAGTTAAATATCTCAAGGTGGGAAGCCTCAGAGGCAACTTTTCCCCAGCTTGAGACACTTGTTATAAAAAGGTGTTACCAGCTCGAGGAGATTCCCCTTAGCTTTGCAGATATTCCAACACTGGAACAAATTAAGTTGTTTGCATGCTATAATAAATCTCTGAAGGCTTCAGCTGTGAAAATTAAGGAAGAAGTTAGAGATATACAAGGAAGCGACCATCTTAATCTCATTATCGAAGTAAGTCGAAACAAATTCCCATGTGCTTTTTTTTGAGTATCCACGTGCATCTAATTTGCAAACGATATGTTTCAATACAGGATTGAGTCAAGTGTTTAGCACAACAAACAACATGGTATCGCAATATTCTATGAAAAGACTCATCTCAGCCAAACAAATCATAACCTTAGACTGGTTAAATTTGAAGTTATCTTGGAAGCTTTTATTTGGAATAAGGTACAACGAACTTCTTTTAATTACTAGTGGAATAAAAATAATCTTTGGGACTCTGCACTGCAATAACTAAAGATTTGCGATCCCACTGAATTCCATACCAGCATCTTGGTAATTAAAGAACTAGCTAGTCATACTTATAAATGTTCTGAGTAGATCCCATATAGATTTAACTTTTTTTATTTACAAGTATTGTCTTAGTTGCTTAGTTCATCTGTCCATCAGCTGATTAATTTGCTAATTAGTACTTGCAGTGTTAGCAAGATCAGAAGCTAATAAATTTGTTCTTTCCATTCATGGATTATTAAGACACTGCAATTTGTGAACTATAACATATAATTTAGTATGACAGGAAATGAAATAAGAGATGGAAAATGATTAAACTGAAAACTGTAAGATGATGCTGATTGATTCATTTGTTCTGAGAAAACGAGCAGCACAGACAATTATGGCCAAACATGCAAAGTGAAAAAAGCGATAACTAAAGAATAAAGATCAGATAGCCTTTCTTAGAATAAAACAATTCTAAGCATAGGCATCAGATTTTTGATGGCGATAAGCTTTCCGGCCTTATAAAAAGCCAACAACTTCTCCTTGATTTCCTCATCCTTGAGTGTGAAATCTCCCAGAGTATAGTATGTGCTAGTCACTTAAGAGATGGAACCACCATCATCTGACTGCTCAAACTTCATGTCCTGTAAAATACAGAGAGAATGGAGCAATCTTCTATGTTGTATTAATCCAAAAGGAGAGTTATTTGTAGGTGTACAAATAATCTATCTAAGGAAAACAAAATCAGAAAATCCCTAAATATTTTTGTCTATACTTGTGTTGTGATTGTGCTAGGTATTCTATAGGAAAATGTGTCACTGTACATTCTATAACAATCCCCCTCAAGTTGGAGCATTAAACAGGTGTAGTCTTGATTGGAGCGCACTAAGAAAGAAATGACATATATAGCTTAGGGCTGCTCACACACTTAATTATTTGATTACTTATTTAATTAGTGAGGGCTTTTCATAGATTAACATCCTTCCTATTGCATTGCTCCCTGTATTTTTCAAATTGTTCCTATTGTCAATGTGAGGTTTAGTTTTGTTTGGCAAACAAATCAAGGTTAATGAAACAAGAGGAGGATCCAGAAAGCCATAATGACTTTGTTATATATCACTGTTGTGTTCGATAGAGAGAAAGTTATGCATGCATGTAAAATGTGCTTTTATGCTGTATCCATTTGCTTAATTACCATTTTAATCAAACATTCCAACATACGCTTTAGAGACATTTTAAAAGTTTTATGCATTAGAAATTCTTGTATTGATACTTGGTAAAAAGAAATGTGAAGGTCATTTGATTATTATGTCGTTCATCACAATAAGCTCTTCCTTTTCAAATGCTGCAAGTTTTCATTTTCCTGGCCATAAAAGAGGATGAACAGTACCATCATCGTTGGTGCAAAAACGTTTCTTCATGATCTTCCTGAGCTTGGCAATGTCTTTTCACCACAAGATCACTTTTTGGAGCATCGGAAACATGTTCCTTGTTGGCGGTAGTACATGTGGAATTCGTAAGTTTTTAAGTGTAAAATTATGCAAGCTGGTGATATATTATTTATAGAAGCATTTAGAAGACTATTCACTTGTATCCATGATATTGTGAAGTTCTGTTATGTAGGTGTATGATGAAAAGCAGCTGCCCTTTTAGTCATCTCCTCTACCACCTATCATTGTATATGCAGCAGTTACTTGGATATATGAGATTTGTCATTGCTCATTTAGGAATTCATCCAGAGCAACCTACCTCATCCCTCAGCCAGGGAGATGACCTTCCTTTACAGTCTACTCACCAAGTTTTGTGTGCGCTTACGCTGTGTAATCATCAATCTTTCACAAGCAAGGAAATCTTGTAGATACAGAAAGAATCAACAGAAGCCTACAAATACGTCAAAGTAGTCACCCTGCTTTTAGCATCTTTGGATAACTCCAGGGCCCAACTAAGTGACAAAGCAATAGACTCGGCTCTGGAAGCAAGAAGCTTGATTAGTAAATTTCTTAAATCTTAAGTCCTTTTCTCTAGTTTGTTTCCTTATTGACCCATTCCGACTCACCATTGGTGTATGGCAGTAGGGTTTTGAAGAAGATGATATATTGTGCAATGATTTTGGTGTTGTTTGTGAACTTGTTGGGACGAAATCTTTTACTTTTCATCAACCTGTGAATGATTAAGGCAAATCATTTTGTATGCCTAGATATATGATGAGTCCTAGAGAGGTCTTTTTTTTGTATCATAAGTGTTATTACTCGATCATCTTTTTTGTATCATGTGTTACCTAAGCATTCAGTAAGAAGTCTGACATCAGTAGATGCAAATAACTTTGGTACTGTTAGATCACCCTGCATTTGTCATTTCCTATACTACAAGCAGCGCGTGTTTTTGGATATAGTTCGAGTTCCAAGCAACTTGTTTCAATGCAGGGAATTTGTCCCAAGCCTATTAGAATTTTGGCTCTGTTTGGAGCATCTGGTCAAATGGCCTGTTTGTTGGTGCAAGTACCAGAATTCATTCTTCTGTATCCTTTATGCGCAACCCATCCCAAATCACCGTGAATTCATTTTTCATTTTGCACATTGCCTCATCTTCTTCTCCGGGATTTCCCCTTCATCCCAGCATACTATCTACATCTCTTTTTCATGACGACCCAGATATTAATATGTTAAGTATACTTTCTTGAAAAGATGGAAAATGACGCAAGGATATTTAGACATGTATTTATATTAACAAGAAACCTGAATATATATTGTGCTACTTCCATCTTCAAAGAATGAAGTATACAAATGGTAAATTCCGCGGCCTTATAATTGATGGTAATTAAACCACATTTTGATAGCAAAAGGAATGAACTTTAATTAATACATGAAAAATCACACCAGTAAAAGCGATTAGTTGATAAGTATCAAGGACATAACAACATACATATGTCCAACTTAACCAAATTTGATTTTACAAGAATTGTTTAGCTAGGATGCAGCATAGATTAAAAGTACCAAAAGGCCAAATCAGATTCATCAGCAATTCTTTATGACACCGATGTCATCGCAACTGCTTGTTCGTTGCTTGCTTGAATTTCTTTGAGGAACAAAACGATTGTTCCCCACTCGTCCCGCCTTTTCCTTTTACTTCTTTTTCTTTTCAATTTCAATTCGTTTATGCTTGAAATATCTCTATCTTTGTACCACTCTGTTCCAACACAATAAAAATATAACATTAAGCACATTGTGATATAATCAATACTCAAAAGACATTAAAATTAAGCACTAAAATGTGAGACAAATAATGGTGAATATATGTACTTTTGGTGAACATCAAGTATCCTAATTAAATGAAGAATCTTTCTTCTTTTGCATTTCTTCCAGAAAACTTTTAGCTATGAACTTTATGGTTTTTCCGAGCAGAAAATCAATTAATCCAAACACAAACAATGAGTAAAAATTGAATGCTTTGATAATTTCCTTATTTGCAGGCATGTGACATTTAATTGTAATCACAGAATAATGCAACATCGATCTTACTTCTAATTTAAGCATGTCTAATACAAATTCATACCACCATTTACAACATAATCTTCCTCTAGTAGTCGTGGGATCTGAAATGAGAACTGATCCAGCTTTGCACTTTGTGTTGCATCCTCCGGATGTTGCTCTAAGTACCTGCGAAGAAAGACTATTAAGCAACATAAAATGCAAATGATGTGCATATTCCCTATTATCACTGCACGCAATTTAGACCAATCAAAGAAAGCATTAGGAAAAGAAACACATTCCGAAAATCAGGTTTAACTTGATAATATGAACATACTTTTCAATTTCAATTTTGGAACGAAGCTGCTGCTTAGATGGTGAATTATAATACCTGTAAATCATGAAAAGAAAATAATTAAGAACTACGACATTTATTTTGCACATTAGTGCCAAGGGCCCTAGCTTACAAGGAAAGCATCAATAATTGTTCTACGTATTAACAGTAAAATGAATAGTGAAAAAGATGCAAGACATACACATCAGCAATTCTGGTCTCTTTTTGTTCTGAATTTTATAAGATGTTCCCACCCTGGCCGTTCCAAAATGTGTTCCCTTATTTCTTCATACTTCTCCTTTGTAGGTATGTACCTCCATTTGAAACATCTTGCACACTCCACAACCAATGCCCCTGGAGTAGTTGGAGGCTTCATATTGTTTACAGGTTCAACACCATGACTAACATTTTGATCCATACAGACAACTCTTAATGGAATGGGACAATCTGAAGAAACCAAATACGACTTGTCTTATTAGGGAACTCCAGTAACATGAGTTAAAAAAGGTAAGTACAATAGAAATAACGTGTTGATCCTATTTAACCATAGATGTTGATCGATATGTGCTCATCTTAAAAGCAAAACCTATTGTTTATAACAGTTCGGGAAAATCTTGCATTTAATGTGAAGTGAAAGATACAAGAATTCATATCAAAACATGATAGTCATCAAGAGAAGATGAAACAATCTCTGCATCTAGATTATTTTTTGCTACTATAAGGAAGGAGAAGTAAATCTATTCAAATGTAAACACTCGCAAAACCTAATAACACACTCATGACTATTGTTGAACCCGTATTCCTACGATAATTAGAACAATAAATTTGAAGAACTTGATAAGAAACAACAATTTTGAAGAACTTGGTAAGAAAAACAAAGTTTAAAAAGTTTTTTCAAAACTAGAAACTTAAAACTAGTAAAGAAATATAATCTGAAACAAATAAGGAATATTATACAAAATATTTTTCTCAAAGAAGAAGCAGCGTGTCCTTAAGAGAATATTCCCCTCAAGTACCCGAGGTTAATGAAATATTTCCTCCCAAAATAGAACAATCTTACTCACCAGTGTATCGGTACCTAAACTCACGTTGTCAACGAACCACTCAAGAGTAGTACAGTACGCTTAGAATAGTAGATTTAGTAGTAGAAGAAGAAGTCCAGAAATTCATTGTTGAAAAATTAGAACCCCTGTCTAGGGTAATGTGAACAAGTGTTTATTGTGCCTTATCAGAAAGGTCACAACCTTTTGAAAAAATCACAACTTTACAGAAAAGTTGCAATTTTTCATTAAAGTCACACTTTTTCATAAAAATCACAATTTTTTATGAAAATCACAACTTTTCATAAAAGTCACAACTTTTCATCAAAGAAAAGTTGTAATTTTTCATTAAAGTTGCACTTTTTCATAAAAGTCACAACTTTTCATTAAAGTCACAACTTTTCATTGAAGTCACAACATTTCATAAAAGTCACAATACTACAAGAAAAATAGTCTTTAGCGAGGGGAAATCTCGTTGCTAAAAGTCTTATTCCGGTTGCTAAAAGCTTTGTCGATAAAAGTTAACTACCGGATTTTCCGGTCGTTAAAAACCCTTAGTGACGGCAAGAATTTCAGTCGTTATAATTTCTTTCAGCGACCAAATTTTCCCTGCGTTAATTGTAATTCCGGTCGTTGAAAGCATTTAATCCTGGCAACAAAATCCAATCGTTTGAAGTGCTATTAATGCCAAAATCTCGCCTCTAATTGTATCTTAACTTTGAACATAACTGAAGAGTAGAAAACTAAATAGCAACAATCATTTTATTTCAATCCACATAACTCTAAAAATATACAAAATAATAAATATTTACATAAAAAATGAACAGTTAATTCCGAGAACTACAAATTTTAAAAATATACTTATCCAAATAGTATGACATTATATTTGTCAACTCCTATAACAAAGGAGAACATAAAATTGTAGCGTGTATAAACATCGTTAATAAACTCCTACAAAAAACAGAAAGTTGGTCTATCTTCTTCTTCAACATTTTCTTGCTTTGCACGTCCTTTCCGTTGACTTAAAATTCTTGATCTGTTAAAAAAGACAATGTTGAAAAAATTTCAGTAAGAAGAACATCCTGAAAACGAAAAGTACAACTAGATAAATAGGCTGCAATGAACAAACTTTACTTGCAAACAGTTCCTGCAATTAAGAAACTCCATATACATTTGGGGATGAACTCAGTCTACCCTCATCAAATACAAAACTACATATCTATGGATGATTCAGCTGTATAATTTGTAGGCAGAGGAAAACCAAATGTAGTATTTGAAATTTTTAAAGAAGATAGCATTTCCCATACATACTAAATGGAATGCCAGATATTAAAACAATAAATTGAAAATGGTGTATTAGAAGCTATATATCTTTTAATATGTTTTCAAATTTTGTTACTTACCCCAAAAGACATGTTTTCATTCCGAAGCTAATCTTCAAAACATGGTTGAAAGGGTATGGAAATTAGAGAATATTTTTAGAATAATAAGACATCAACCGAATATACATGAGAAATTTTCACTTCTTTAGATTGTATGAAAAAACTAAGCGAACAATGTTGACGGATAGGAGAAACTATCATAAAACAAACTGCTTAAAGGGTTATCCCAAAAGAAATTGAATTTGCAAGACAACTAGTTACATAATACAAGCCTGCTTCCTCTTTCTTGTTATTACTTTGGCTGCTAGATTTCACCAAACCCAAGATACTTTTTGAATCAAATTACTCATGAGGACATAATAGTCCACAATATACATATGAGACAAGTCACAAGTATAATCTCCGCTAGTGGTTTACTTATTTAATATCCAAATGAATCTTCATCATAAACTAACTTTCAATCACAGGAAAGGTTTACATAATAGTTATTCATTGAGTTCTGATCATAGAAACAACTGCTATGTTGCTTGCTATGTTGCTTGGACTCTTCAAAAAATATGTCAACGGGTGCGTGCCGGATTCTCCAAAACTAAGTGTATTTTTGGAGAATCTGACAGAGGTGTGGCATCAAAAGCGAAGAGTCCATGCAACTAAGGAAACAAGCTTGCTGTTAAGAAATAAGAACCAACACATAATTTTAAAAATTCTGATAATTTTAGTGCACTTTATCAACCATCAACATAGATTTTTCCCTCTCACAATTAAAATTGTAGGAAAATAATATATATTATTGTCTTTATTCATGTTCAGTGGCAAAGAGGAGAAAAAGTACTTCTTAGCCGAGTTATGCAGATTACACTAGAATTCACATATGATAGTGAAAGCAAAAGGAAAACTCATACATATCATTTTCTCCGACATAATAAAACTGTAGAGAGGTCCTCTAAATACTAACATTTCATACTACAAGAAAAAAGATTCGCAATTATTAAATCTTAATAGATGGAAATATTTACCAAGTTAAATTAATCTAATGAGGTTAAAGCAAAATTTACTTGAAGTAACTAAAAAGAACTTGACACGTTGTCTTACCTATAAATTTGGAACTAAAATGTTCAGCACTCTAAAGCTAAAATTCAGTTTCTTAGTAAGTCAACCTACTTTTATAATTAGAGTACATTCTTTTTATAATAGAATTTTTACAATAAATTCTACAGTCAAGGAATTACAAGTAGTATTTCTTCTTTCAAAAAATTTTATATGAAAAAAAATGTGCAGCTACTGAAGCACAATTTTTACTTGATTTCCCAAACTACAAACTACATCCATTAGAATAACATACATGAAAATAAGTCCTTTTAAGGAAAAAAAAGGGGAAGATAGCACATACAGTTCCTTAAGAATTTCCTCCGCAGTCGAATCCCCTCTATCACTCTTGTAATTGTATAAGTAAGATTTCCATCAAAGGATGATTTGGAAACAGTACAATATAATACACACGAAATGTATATGCATATATGTGTGTATATGTATCGAGAGAGTACCCTCTAGTCCGAAGTGAAGTGTGCCTGCTGAGCAAGTTCATTGGAATTTCCTCTTCTACAAATGTCATAACAGCTTGCCTAACGATACTTTCCCGAGCCTCTAAATGTACCTACAGATTACCATCATGACATGTAAGAGTGCATCTTCATTGCCAACACATATAAGATGTCTATGTCTGGGATCTTGTAAATAACCTGAGAGGTATCATTGATGCTAAAAATACAGGTTCAGCTTTAGCTAAAGCTCCAGAATGAAATTTGAAGGGCAATCTCTCACAAACATCAAGAACATCGGCAATCTCATCTACATGATGGTGGCAAACCTGAATTAGATCCATACAACCAAACAGTAAAAGCTTGGTTTAGACTCGTATCCTAATTGAAAAGAGGGTTGAATGAACGGTTTGAAGCATTTATCGCAGAAAAGTGACCAGAGTGAAAGCCCCCCTCAAACAAAATCCCACTGGTCATTTCTGCTTTCTCAGTTGACTGCTAGCCAGATTTTTGTTGGAGCGATTCCATAAGTTATCTCTTTGAACTGTCATTATTAGCACCAGATGAGATCCACAAATTTTTATCTTCAGAAGCCATTTTGACATCAAAATCCCTTATTTGCCTCTCACTGTTAGAAGTAGTTACTGCTTCCTAGTTTCCATCCAATCAGCTGGGAACTGACCATTTCTTTTAGACCAATGATTTTTAATTGTATCTATATTTGGAGCATGAAATTGATTTGAAAATTGAGGACAGTGAGGAGATTGAAAGTGGATGTCAGTCGAGAAATAAAGCATATGACAACTGAGTGCAATATCTTCTTTTCTACTATAACACTCAGGCAACTATGAAAAATCTTGGCAAAGCTTCTAAGTGTTTTCTTAAAACGAATAACAGATGTAGATGAAAATGAGAAGGATCTGCAATGAAGCATTAAAAGAAAAATACTTGGTAGTAATTGTTCCATCTTTTTTCATGCTGGGGAATCTCTTCTTCAACACTCTGTAAGGTAGCAATTTGCATAAGTTCAAGTAGAAATAAGACAGGATTTCTACAACCAAATTGACATGGAACGACTTACCTTATGATGCAGAATTGTACCCTCATATGTCATGGTTTGATAGAATCTTCCATACCCAACCAGAACAAAGACCACACTGATTAAATAGATGAACTGCTTTTTCTTATTTATTCTATATTGTAGCAACCTGCATAGCAAAAAATGACAACAATACAAAATAGTGCAATAGCTAAGTATATTCAGGCCTCTATATGGATTCAATTTATTATAATTATGAAGTGCAGAGTTGTACAATTCATACTTCTCCTAATGACAGTGCTGAGATAAATTTTTTGGACTTTGTTACTCTGTCTCTTTTTCATATAAGACAAGTCAGACACATCATCAAACACATTAGTTGCATAGTCCACTACAAAATTCCAATAAGTAAATAATGAAAAGATGAAAACAGATTTTAAAGTGAAAATATATGGCAAATCAAGACTCAATCTTACAGAATATAATATCTCAGATTTTCGGTAATATTGTATAATTCTGCACTATCATGACAAAAAAATGTTCTGTATGTAAAAAAAAAAAGAGGCAGAGAATGAAGTAAGATAACTACTAGCAAAGAAATTATAAGAGGAAGAACTATAAAGCTCCCTGAAGATTGTAGAGAAAGAAATTTAAATAAAAGTATCCACTTGAAACAAGAAGAAGAAGAAACCAAAAAATAAAACTAAGTACTCACCGGAGGATATGAAAATGCTTATTTATGATTCCTACAACTAATTTACCTAGTATCGGACAGCCATTGCTATTCAAAATAGTAGTAGAAGAAGACGTCAAAATTGAGTAGGGAATGAACTAAAAGAGAAGTCGATAATAATATCAAGTTCAAGACTAAGCAAGAAATCTAAAAATTACAGAAGATAGAACAAAGATAAGTGAAATCTTTGGCCAACATTAATGAAAAACATGATTGGAGTACTTCATGCCCAATGATAACAATATTTGGACAGTAAACCCAACAGGGTCGTCGAATACTCTTGAAAGTACTGTAGCACTTGAGGTTAGTTTAATATAAGAACCTTAAAATTAATGAAAGCATTTTTTATTGAATGAAAATACTAATCTCAAGCTATAGATGTAAAGAGCATAATATGCAGATACTTGACTACAAACAATGCAAAAACAAAAAATAACAAACTGAACAATTTTAAGCATAACAAATATCATATTACTTCGGTTATCGATTTAGCATGTTTACAAATCACTAACTTATAATTCAAATCGAACAGACTGATAAGCATCCCATTACAAGTTGTATACCAAGAAATCAAAATCTATGTTTTCAAATTAAAAGATTAATTTTTAGATCAAGACACGAAGGCTATTGTTCGGCCTACAATTGAAGAAGCCAACACTAGCCCCATTATATAACTCCATATTAATGAGATTTAACCTATATAGCTTTTTGCTATATGAAATATTTCTAAGAACCAATACAGATCAATAAGATAGCATCAAAAATTTTAGTCAAATCAATAAGATAGCATCAAGAATTGACCAGAGAAGTATGTCAAAAAATTGTACAATAATGACTTGACCAAATTAAATATCGTGATTTAAGTCAAAGAATAAAATTCAAAATCTTAACTTTCTTAGCCTTTTGGTTGTTAATTGTGCACATTTCATAAAACCGGAAGAAATCAATAGAAACAGAAAAATCAATTAACATGTGTGTCATTGTTCAGCCATTCAAATCGATAAAAATAAGAAGACCTAGAATTTCACTTCAAAATATAAAATTAATCATACCCACAAACTCAATGGTCCTTGGAAATAATAAGAAAAAGAAAAGAATAGAATAACCCAACAAAATTTCTTAATGTAGAATTTAACTTTAAATCTAAGGCAAAAGGAAAAACACAACAACCCCAATCGACAAAAGGAAGGAAAACAAGACTAACCTTTCAAGATTACCAAAATCTAGAGAATAAAATTAATTAACAATGGAGGGCCCTATCATAACTTGTGCTTCCTCTCACTCTATGCTCATATAACTTTATGGTTTTGTGACAGGGAGGGTGAGTTGCAAAAAGAAGCGATAGAATAAACTATGGTCCTTTTTAATTAAATTAAATATAGATTTTAACAATGGAATATTTTATTACTTAATGACGAATTAATATTCCCTCGTTATTAGTGTTAAAACTAAAATTAAAATTTTAACGACTGGAAAACAATCTGGTCGCTAGAAATATCTTATAACGACCGGATTCATATCCCATCGTTAAGAAATGGTCGTTAAAAATTAAATTTCTTATAGTGCAACTCTTCTTAAAAAGCTAGCAACTCTTCATTTTTCATTCATACCTTTTAAACCCAATAATGAAAACAACACCAAACTCAGTGTGATGCCACAAGTGAGTTTTAGAGAGGATAAGATCACACAAACAGTATCCCTACCTTTGTGGTATAGTGAAATAATCTAATTTTTTCGAAACCCCAAATTGTCAATCTGAGTAATCTATAGTGAATCCCATCACCTACAATCATCAAAAGTCAATCTGTTTTACCCCCCCCCCCCCCCTTCCCGCTCTTTTTTGTTTTGTTTTGTTTGCAGAAATTGCCCAGAAAACACAAATTATACACAGAAATATTATGAATCTTACAAAACAACATTTCTTAGACAGCAAATCTAAGGAGAAATAACCACAAGCACAATGAAAAGAAAAGAACATGTACAGTACCAAGTCAGAAAGTAAATTGGCGATGAACCAAACAAACGATTTTCACAAATTTCCCGAATAACTTTTATTGTGAGCTCAAGTTACAATGAATAAGTGATTTGGGAAGTTATCATTGCTAGCTTCCCAATGTTTAAGATTTAGGCCTAGAGGCTTCAATTATCCAGCATCACTCAATCTCCATACTGCACAATCTTTAAGTTTGAGCTCTTCAAGATTTGTCAACATGATAAGGCTAAACATTCGTCATCAACATCAGGTATGAACCAAATAGGAGCTGGTAGAATCCTCTGTAACTTGTCGAGATCAACGGGATAGTAACAAGATGAAATGATTCTTTCTTTGTAGTCCTAGATGCCCAAATCATGACCACCATAATTGAGATTCTTCCTATGCCTGTAAGCCCAGGTTTGATTATCTGTAAAGTAAATAGAATTGAGCCTCAATTCAGGAAATTGGGTGGTTGAAAGAGCAAAACTGGTATTGGAGCCAATGAAAAATGCACGATCACCAAAGATATCATGCAAGTATTGAAGCTCGACATGATCATCATTTATGAAATCAAGCTTGAAAACATCAAAAACTAGAGTCTGTTAAGGATATTGATCATCCAAATTGTCCACAGGAAATATAAGTCTCATTTTCTTCATCAATGGCAGCAGCAGTGTAGCGTGTAACAATAAAAAGCTCATGAGTTTGATCATTGTATACCAAGTAATCAGTATGCTAACAATAGAGTGACTTGCGCTCAAGGTCATCCTCATCCACTAAAGAAATAGGCCAATCATTACCAAGCCCCAAATTTGCACTCTGTATGAGAAACCTCTTAATTGGATCATTACGAAGATCCCAAGCTTCAAGCTCTCTTAGGTGGGTGAGAGCGAAAAACAGTTTCTTTTGACGGTGGAAAACAATTTGAGTATATTGTCGTAGCGGTCCATCTATAGCAATCCAACAATTGGCATCTCCGGGCCTCCTGCAGAAGGCGAGTAGATCATAGTGACCATAAATCAACATTGCTATACAGTCATCATTGTCAAGAGAGGACGACAGAGCAATCTTTTTGATTATGTATTTAGAAAACTGTTGTGGGGTACGAGGGCGGGATTGGTAGTCAAGAAAGCTTTCGATTAAACCAGATTGGTTGTTCCAAGTGACGCCGTTAACATCAGGAAGAGTTTCAACAGATGGAAGATTGATGTTTTTGCCAGAGATTGGATTAAATAGAAACACTTTACAGTCTTTTTGCTGTATATAGCAAAGACAACCCTGAAATAATGATCCCAAGCAAGGGGAGTCTCCATCAGGCTCTGGTTGGCTCTGTTCAACCTGTATGACATCGCCTTCCTTAAGTCTGTAGAATTTGAAAACAGGGCTCTCCGCCGGCAACATCAACCAGGGAACTGATCTTTTTGACAAAGAATCGGCTCCAATTATTGCCATTGGAAGGGAAGAGCTCGCCATGAATGAATGAATTCATTGAGAGGGGCAAACAGAAGGATAATTTATAGCTGGAATCTAAAGACGTAGTCTACTAGGACTTAGGATTACTCCTCTGTTTTGACGAATTAGCGATCGATTTTTGTTAGCTATTAGCGATCAAGTTTGTAACTAAATTTTTCCTATGATGCAGGCTTACACCTAGCATAACACCGAGAGAGGACCTAGGAACGTTATAACACGGACCTAGCCTACTACGAAAAGTAAAACAAAGCATATCAAAATATAACAAAATAAAAGAAGCATAACTAGAAAAAGAAAAAGAAATATAAGACAAAAGAAAGTGACTCAAAAAATAAAGAAATGAGAAAATAATCAATGTCAACAAGAAAAAACCTAAAACAACAAAAATACTACTCTAAAGTCCTCAAAATAAATAAGTCCAAACTAAATATAAAATAAACTAAAAATAAACTAACTAAACCAAAAAAAAAATAAACCACTAATCGAACCTCGATAATCTAAATACACGTGGTCAAGGAATATACAAAGCGAAAATCTCAAAAACGAAATAGAATGTCGAGTGCATTAATATGATATATAAAATGATATAATATAAATAATAAATGCCAAATGAAATGAAATAATATAAGAATGAATGATATAGATATAAGCAAGAAATATAATAATATATAAATGAATAATAATGATATGAAAATAATTGAAAAACTATGTAAAATTTAACTGTCAAGTATAAATCAATGAATAATAATCATCAAGTAGCTAATATGATGAACTAAATATTGAAATCATGGTCATGAGAGATCATAGTCGATGCAATGGAGCTATTATTAACCGACAAGTCCTACGAGCTTATCTACCTTGACGAGTGGCAAATCCCAGCCCGTGGACCAGAATATATATATCGCGATCTTATAGAGCCCGTGAGTATAACAAATGGCAAGTCCAACCCAAAGCAACAAAGCCCAGGGAAATGAACCTACTACACAGGTAGTTTAGAGTATGTAAAGTATGTTGAACCTAGCAAGCACTGGAAAATAAGTCAAACCAAAAAACGAAAAAGTAAAAATGCATATAAATATATCAAGCATAAATATATATACAATAAATAATCAAATAATATATAAAAGTAAGCTACATTCAAATTCTAAAATAATATGATGATTGAAACTTTGAAAAAGTATAGTAATATTCTACGATGATTTGATTAACATAAGCATTTGAATAATACAATATATTAACTAAACTTCAAAAAAAAAAAAACATATTCGATAGAAACTATAGCACTATAAGCTACTAAAACCTTCATAATTTGGGTTTTAGAAATCTAAATAAACTGAAGAATTGTAAAATTAAATTAAACTTTAGAATAACTAAAACTGAAAGAAATGAAAGAATCTTTTGAAGATAAACTTGAAGAAGACTCTTACTCTTTCTTTGTCTAGTGGATTCTTTGCAATTTTAGCTCTCTTTTTTGTGTGATTTGGGTGATTTGAGGTTCTAGGTAGTGAGTAGTAGTTACTTAGCTTTTAAGCTTAGACACATAGTTTACAAAAAAAACGACATTAACTTAAGTATTTAACAGTTGGGAAAAAAAACCAAGAGGGATTTAACTTAAATGTTGCGAAGTGACCAGAATATCTTACGGGGGCTTCGATGCGGAAGAGCCTATCTGACCAAGGCGTGAAGAGCCCTACTGACGGCTTCACTAAAACGGGATAAATTAGTCAACTCAGAATGGATTTGGCAAAATATCTTTAACAAGAGGAAGGTCACTCTCGACGAAAAGATAAATAGGTTCATATCTTTAACTTAATAGGTCATAACTTGAAAGATATGATCGAAAGCAGGGATCTGCGGCTCAGCTGAGGTCATTAAAGTTCATTCATTCAGCCTCCTCACAATCAGGTGTGGCCTCATGGTGGTCCCGGTATCGCGTGTCCCCTCATCACTCCTAGTGTGGCCATGTGCTCCTGTCTTCACCTTTCTTCACCTTTTGTGGTGGAGCCGCGTTGGTTCTGCGTCACCTCCACATCGTGCACAACCACCTATTTTCTTTTTCCGTTTCTTTCCGTTTCGTTTTGATTTCGTTTTTTCTCTTTGTTTTAATCTTCTTCGATTGTTTGAAGTAAGACATCATCTAAAACAAAAAAAGTTATTTATGTTATTTTCAAGTTTTGGAAAAATTGATTTGAAAACTTTGTTGATTTTGCAGTTAAGATTGAATAAGAAAGACAAGAGGAAAGAAAAAAAAAAAAGATTGAAAGCTGCTAACTCGGAAATGTTTTGGTGCCGTGTGGCTCACCATGTGTCCGCTAACGAGCTCTCTTCTCAAGAAGAGCTTTGCTTTTATTTCTTTTTTGTCCATTTATCTCCTCCTAAGACAAAACCCAATTTTCTTAAAAAAAATAAAATACTTTTGAAATCAAAATATTCATTCAAAAAAAAAGAAAGGTTATGAAAGAAAATTACATTTCTTCTATTCAAGACAAACTATGGTTTCTTTGATCAAGTATCAAGTTATAATTTTTTGATTTTTTGGGTTTTGTTATATTCAGTTGTATACTCTTAACTCTACTTATTAGTGTAGATTGATTGTTCTATAGTTTAGATTTTTTGTCTAATTATTTATAGTTAAATAGTTATTTTTAGTCATTAAAGTCTTTTTTATAAACCTCTTTTGATTTCATGGATTTATCTTTCCTCTTTTGATTTGAGATCTCTAGTAGTCAGTTGTAGTACAGAGTGGAGTTCAAGTCTAGTTTTTCTTTGTTTCTTTATTTCTTTTCGAGATTTTGAGTTTAGAAATAGCATTGGTTGTTGGGTATTGTGAGTGGTCAGTAAGTTGGTTTGGTGTAGTGCTCTCTGCAATATTTGGAGTTATAGTTTGTTCAAAGGAATAAAGTTGAGGAGTTAAAGTTTTATTTAGAGGTTTGAAGAAAAAGTAGTGTTAAAAGAGTAAATGTTAAAAAAAAAAATAAATATTTTAAATTAGAAATTTTAAAAGAAATCAATTTAAAAAAATTAAGATTTTAAAAAAAATTTCCAAAAGAAAAAAAAAAAAAAAAAAATTTTAGAAAAAAAAAAAAAAAAAAATAATAACATTTTAAAAAAATCAAAATTAAAAAAAAAAAGGGTAATAAAAGTTCAAAATAAGAATGTCTGGCGTCAAAAATGTATGCCTAATTTGACTGCTTAAGCATAAAAAATTAAATTATTTAAAAAATTAATTTTTTTAATTTTTTATTTTATTTTTTTTTTTATTATTATTATTTTTTATTTCTTTATTATTATATTTTTTTATTTTTTTCATTATTAATATTTTTATATAATTTAATAAATATTTTTAATAAATAAATATATAAAAGAAAAAGAAATATTCTAAAAAAAATTTTTCAAAAAAAAAAATAAAAAAAAAAAATCAACAAAAAAAAAAAAAAAAAAAAAAAAGTCACAACAAATTTAAGCTTGGGCTCCTTGCCCAAATTCTAAGTTTCAATGTTTTAAGATTGATATTGTTTGCACTTTGAGCCTGGTCCATCTGCAACACAACTGAAATTCATGGGTTTAAGCCCAAAGTGCCATCATTTGCTTTTTTTTTATTAAAAATTGCTCTCAGCCATTTTGCCTTTCTTTTCTTGCCCCTCTGATTACGATTCCTTTCTTCTTTTCTTCATAATTCAATTTTGCAATTCGGCACCTTTTTTTCCTTTTTCTTTATTTTTCTTGCTGCAACTTGCATCACTATTTTCACCATTGTATATAGCCCCTGCTTATACTGTATTCCTTTAATTGCATACCTTTACCCCCTCTATTTTCAATTTTCCAGCCTCAATTTCTCAGCCCCCTCTGTTGCTCAAATTTGAGCCTTTATGAAAAGAAATTTGAGCCAAATGAAGAGAATTTGATTCTGAACAAATAAGAAGAAGAGCTGAGAACAACGACTTTTTCGCAGTGTGAACTCAGAGCACTGAGCAGAGCTTGGATCAGATGACAGAGAAGATTCCCAATGAGCAAAAGTGAAAAATCTCTAGGTGTATTTAAGGAAATCTTTTTAAAAAAAGAACTTTTAAAGTTTTCTTTTTTTTCTTTTTTTGATCTTTCTTTCTTCTCATCCTTCTTTTTTCTTTTTTTTTTTTTTTTTTCTCTTTCTCTAAACTTTTTTTTTTTTTAAAAAAAACTAAAGAATCGCTTAAAATTTCTTAAATAGCCAAATTTTTTCTAAATAAAGAACCAGCCTTTATCTCAACTCTAAACAAAATCTCCCCACCCCCCAGAAAAAAGGAGTGGAAGAGAGTATTAAAAAAGAAAAAAAGAAAATGAAAGAAAAAAGGAGGGGGATGAATGAAAAAAAAAAAGGGAAAAAACCTGAAAAAGGAAAAACAATGAATTCACAACTCTGGAATTCAAACTTGAAAATCCTTTCAGGAGCTTCCGGAAGAGTGGATCGGGATTCCATCCTGAATGGATTCCTTCCACTGTCCTTGGATTGGACGGAGGAATAATACAGGTCTTGCGATGGACAGCAGAATGCTACAGCAGATTGTGTTGCGATAGTACTGTGGAGAGAGACGTGAAGAAGACGACAACAAAATTGGTACTGAGCACGTGTCTTGCTCACGCCGTGCTTTTGCCGCTTCTCTTCGCTTCTTTTCTCTGATTTCGTCACGCAGAAAAGAATTTTTTTTTGAGCGCCGTCTGGTGTCAGTGAGATCGAGTTCGGTCTTGTTTCGTGAGAGGCGGCGTGCGTATTTTGGAAGGCTTCTGTATGTCGTTGTTGCTGCTGCTTTTTTGTTTGAATTGGAGAATTTTGGAAAAGGTTGCTGGTTTTTTTGCTGGGAATTGGTGTGGGGCTGTTGGGGTTCATTGGTATTTTTGCTTGGAATTGATTGGGGAAATAAAAGAGTGGGCTGAGGAAAAATATTGTAATTGGAATTGAAGCCTGCCTAAATCAGCTGGAAGTGAATGAAAAGAAAATACTGGTCTCAGATGGGGTTTAAGGTAGGTGAAAAAAAAAATTACAACAAAATAATTAGAATTAAATTTAAATTGGCCAATGTGAATTAAATTTTTGCAATTGAGTTTTTAATTTAGAAATATATATAAAAGTTTAATATTAAGAAATTAATTAAATTAATATTAATAAAAATAATATAATTAACTAATTATATTTTAATTAACTTAAAAAAAATAAAAAAAAAATAATAAATTAGTAAAACAAAAATTCAAAATAAAAATAAAAATAAAATTAAAACAATTAAAGATAATATAATTAAATCAATTATATATATATATATATATATAAAATTATAAAAAAATATTGAAAAAAATATAATTTCAATTAAAGTCAATTATTTCAAATCGAATAAAATTTAAAAAATATGATATAATCGTTTAAATTAAATTATATCAAAAGTAATTATAAATTGATTTATGTTTGTTATTGCGTCAAAATTATAAATGAAATTGAGTTGGAGTTGAGTGGGTTAAAAGTAGTTAAAATCCATTTTTTGAGCAAGGTTTTTAAGTGCGGGGTTTGTTTTCTTCATCATTTTTTTTATTTTTTTTTATTTATATATTTTATATCCACTATTATTATTCTATGATGAACGAGACATCTAAAATCTGAACTAACAATAAAAAAAAAAAACAATAAAAATTAGTTAAAAAAAAAAAAACAACAACAAGAGTTTCAAGTTTTCTTTTACAATTTTTTTTTTTTTATATTTACAAAATATAAAATATAAAAAAAAAAAAAAAATATAATTAGTAAAAAAAAAAAATCATCCTTCCATAAAAAATCAAATAAAAATCCACACGAAATATCAATCACCCTAATTTCTCCAAGTTCGTTGTTGATTCTTCTCCTCACAAATTTTTTTGTTTTAATTTCTATTTTCTTTCTCTCATCAATCTCTCTCAGCCCAAAGCCTCAATCCAATATAGGAATACACACATATCAAATAAAACAATAAAGTAAGCGGGGCAAGCAATATGGCCAGACATAGCGATAGAAGATAATTCCAGACTCGGATTTGATGAATGAATTGGCGCATCACTATAAGCAAGGCATCTAGACTATATCTTGAAGACGCATTTTATATGATGGACAAAATCTTCTCTTCTCGCCCTTTGACCATCAAAACATCTTTTCTTTGATTGATGATGGCGATCCGAGCAACTCAACTTTTCATCTTCGTTGACAAGTTGACTTTGTCTTCTTGCAACTGCTTCTCCCAGAGCTTAGCTTTCTTCTTCCTCTCTTCTCCATTTTCGCCAAGAACTTCTTGTTCTTTTCCATGGAAAGCTGCACCAAGATAGTGTTGGAGAGATTAATAAAACGACTCAACAATAAATAACAGATCTTAATGTAATGATATATATGTAAACCAATAGATTAAACACCTTCTCATTATTAAGTTCGTAGACATATAAAGAGTGTGGAGAACACATATTAAGCTAGAAGGTTAGGAGGAAGCAGGACATTGTTTTGCTATTCATTAATATAGTTAGTAGTAGTCGTAGTATTGTCCTGTAGTTTTTTGTCCTTCAATTTTAATTATAATATGTTGTCCCCTGTACCTTAATTATCATATTGTTTTGTTAAGTTTTTATTCTGTTACTATGTGAATTGCCTTCCTTGGATGAAACTCAAATAAGAACAAGGTCCTTAAAGGCAAAAAGAAACTAGAATATCGAAAAGAAGGCCTAACACTGATGGTTAGTTGGTTACAGTAAACAACTGTACGAGACCACATAATTCATTGTGTGTCCTTAAAAAATTTATTCTCCTCGTTGTGTTAGGACGGAATAATCAAGTGTCATGCAGAAGCTAACAACACAAACCTTGAAAGATCATGAGTAAGAAAACAAATGGGAAATATATCAAAAGAAACACAAACATTTAACGTGGTTCCGTCAACCAACCTACATCCACAAGAGGAGATGAGCAATCCACTATATATAAAAGAGGCACACAAAATTCTCAAAACCCCTAGGACTACATTGTGAAATCTATCAAGTTAGAAGGAATAAACCTTATTTCCTTATTTTCAGGCATATCGCATGTAAACACAATCACAATATATTGCAAGATCAATCTTACATCTAATTTAAGCATGTCTAATACAAATACATACCATCATAAGCACCATTTATATTATGTGAAGGTGCTGGACGACGCTTCTTAACATAGTCTTCCTCTAGTGGTCTTGGGGTCTGGAATGAAAACTTTTTCAGCTTTACACTTTGTGTTCCATCCTCTGGATGTTGCTCCAAGTACCTGGGAAGAAAGAATATTAAGCAACGCCACGACATAAATGCAAATGATGTACATATTGAAAAACAAGGTAACTTGATAATATGAACATACTTTTCAACTTCATTTTTGGAACGAAGTCTCTTTCCAGATGGAGAATCATAATACCTATAAATTATGACAAGAAAATAATTAAGAACCATGAAATTTATTTTGCACACTAGTGCCAAGGGTCCTAGCTTACAAGTAAAGCATCAACAATTGTTCTAGGTATCAACAGTAAAATAAGTAGTGAAAATGAAGCAAGACATACACATCAGCAAGCCTGGTGCCTCCTTTTGGTCTGAATTTTATAAGACGTTCCCACCCTGGAGGAGGCTGAGGAATATTAGGCGCATCAATTGCCCACTTGAGTCCGCTTTCATCTTGAGTGAGGTCAGGTGGATCGTCACATTTTTTATTAGAATGCCATTCCCAAGTTGTTTCACAGTAGAAGGGCCGTTCCAATAAGTGTTCTCTTATTTCTTCGTACTTCTCCTTTGTAGGTATGTAACACCATTTGAAACATCTAGCACACTGCACTGAAAATGCCCCTGGAACAGTCGGAGGCTTCATCATGTTTACTGGTTCAAAATCATGGGCAACATTTTGATCCATACTGCCAAGTACTCTTAATGGAATGGGACAATCTGATGAGGAAACCAAATATAACTTGTCTCATTACGGAACAAATGATGCATTGATCCTATTTAACCATAGATGCTGATCGATCTGTGCTCACCATAAAAGCAACACCTATTGATCTGTATTACTAAAATATTTAGAACAACAATTTTGGAGAACTTGATAAGAAACAACAAATTTTAAATTATTTATTCAAAACTAAAAACTTAAAACAAGTAAATAGAAAAGAACCTGACAAAATATTTTTCTCAAGGAAGAAAATCAAGCCCACAATGTTTTCTTAAAAAAATTATTCCCCTTAAGTATCCGAGGTTAATAGGATATTCCTCCTAGAATAGAACAAGCTTACTCACCAGTGCTTTGGTACCTAAAGACCACGATGTCAACAAACCACTTAATGACACTAAAATATACTACAATTTATTTGTGGAGAAGAAGAAGTTATGAAGTTCAGAAAATTCGTTGTTGACAAAGAAGAGAAACTCATTTATTTATAGACAACAAAGCGTAGTGTGTACGTATGTTTATTGTGCCTTATCAGAAATATCACAATTCTTTGGAAAAGTCAAAAGTCATAACACTTCAGAAAGTCACAATTCTTCATAAAAGTTAAAACGTTTCATAAAAGTCATAACTCTTTATTTTTAATTCACACATTTTAAAAACCCAGCATATTTAAGACTTGGTCTGCTGAAAGATAATCCGTTATACTAGTTAGGGAAAATCTTGCATTTTTATTTTCGGTTGGTATAAGGAAGGAGAAGTAAATCTACTTAAACGCTCTCAAAACCTAATAACACACTCATGATAACAACACCAAACTTAGTTTCCATGTTACAAGTGGGGTTTGAGTAGGGTAAGATGTACACAAACATTATCCCTACCTTTGTAGGCATAGAAAGATCGTTTCCGATAGACCCTCCGCTCAAAAAAAGTGAGTCAACATTCATGACGTACCCTAATTAAAAAGGTTGTTTGCATTTAAAACTAGAAGATAAAGGTAAGGAGTGACCATCCAAACTTCACTAACTATAAATTTTACTAGTATACATATGACCAGAGTATAGTAAAAGAATCATTTATTTTGAAACCCCAAATTGCCAATCTGAGTAATCTTTAATGAGATCATCACCTACATGGGAGGGTGTATGTATATAATATTTTTAGTTATGGTTTTTCTTCTGTTTATGCCGTTACAGGTTGGCCTACCTACTGGTGTGTTATAGTAGGTGTCATCATAACTCGAGGAATCGGGTCGTGACAGTGACTTTTGCAAAAGCTATTCAATATCATCTATTCTTGCCAAATTTCATCAAGTTACATGAACTCGAGGGATAAATTTGACGTCACACAGTAAAATAAAGATATTAATGTATTATTAATATGAATTAGGCTTATATAAATTTTATATAATATATAGTAGAGGTCAAATGTGCAATACACATTTCCAAAACTAGTTACTCTATATCCCTATACTGATATACAAATCTTTGCACAAACTAGAAATACTTTTGAAAATAACAGACCTAATGTAAGTGTACTAAAGCTACCAATCTGACAAAGACTTTTTCTTTTATTACACATTCGATATCTGATATCTGTATTAGAATCAGTTCGACAAAAAAATATTGGCTCGAAATTTTGTTTTGTTCTGTAATTTGCTAAGTCCATATGAATTCTGTTTGTAGAACTTGCAAAATACTTGTGTTTCCTATGCATATTTTTGTCATTTTGTCGTTATATGCAATTATATATTGTTGCAAACTTGAGAATTCATCTCATTTAGCTTATATTCATAAAATCAGCTAATAGAGCTGACAATTTCAACTCGTATTAATAAATTCATCTCATTTAACTTATATTTTAATGAGTTAGATCATTTATTTTAATTAGGTAAATATGCATTTTAATCTATTGTTAATCTATAAGATATGGATAAATATGAGCAAAATATGGGTATCATGGCAAGCCAACTCAAATTCTATCAAGTCTAAAATAGCATATTAAAAATGATAGTGAATATATTTTCGTTAGTTTGTATGATATTGTTATTCATTTATAGAGTTTTATGAAAATAATGTTCTTTTTTTTTTTACTTTTTAGTGGGCATAATTTAACCAATGTGAGTGTGTAAAGTCTAGTTATACATTTATCATATCATAATTTATAAACATACTTTTAAAATATATTTTGAAGACCCACAAAAAAATAAGTAAGAAGAAGTAAACTAAAAAGAAGAAAATGTAAAGATATGACACTTGAACCTAACTCATACCCCAAAAGCTAGCTCATGAGGGGAGGTCTGTCCAAGTCTATATAAGGAGACCGAATTCTCATCCCTCTACCGATGTGAGACTTTTTAACACTCCTCCGTACGCCCGGACCTCAACTGGAGCGTGGACACTTCTAAATGGGAGCCCAACATTGTTGAACAACAAATTGAAACCTGAATCTGATACCATGTAAAGATATGACACCTGGGTCTAACTCAATTCTAAGAGCTAACTTTTGAGGTTGAGTTAGGCCCTGATGTCATATCTTTAAAGAAGAAAGAAAAATAATGAAATAAAAGAATAAAGAAGTGTAAAAAGGGGTTAGGACCACTTTATCCAATTCATATCTGATCAAATTCAATTTTATTCATATTTATATGACCGAATTACATCCCAATCCATTTTAACTCAATCCATTCAAATCTAATCCAATCCGCCCATTTACCACTTCTCCTGGCTAGTAAATGATAGATATAATCAAACAACTACCTAAATTATCTTTGGATCATCACAACATCGAAACCCATAACAAAAATATGTAAACTCTTTTACCAACTACTCGTAGCACCAATGATGGCCAGGAATTCTCTTTCGGCTTGAAGAGCATCGTCAAAATGAACCGTCCTTTTGATGCTTTCAATGGCGATCTGAGCCGCTTTTCTATCTCTTTCCAGCTGCGAGTTGGGTTTCTCTTGTTGCAACTGCTTCTCACACAACTTAGCTTTCTTCTTCATCTTCTCGATCCCCATCGAACGCCTTGCCAAGAACTTGTTGGGATTTTAAGATCACATTAGCGTAGCGTTTCTTCAACATGGAAGTCTGGAGGTTCTTGTTATCTTTTTCCATGTCCTTAACATCAATGATATGATATACGTACCTAAAACCTATCTAGAGACCAGAACGTAACAGCAACGAACAAGAAGTAAGAACCCTAAGTAATGAAATTAAGCAAGCACAACAGTACTATTATATATACACACATGTATAGGACTTATCCTATTTTGTATTATTAACAAAATTTCCTTTTTTAGACTTGAAAGTCAAATGATATCAATTTTAATATGCTTTTTTTTATATAACTGATATAACATACACAAAAGAATATTGATATGATAATTCTAATTAAATTATTTCCTGTTATATACATCTAATCTCTTTCTACAGTTTAACCAGCTTGGAGAGGAAAACGTACGAGAGATTATAAAATGACCCAACAATAAATATCAGATCTTAATGTGGTGATATATATGTAAACCAATAGGATTATTTCATATATCTTTGAAGTGGATAAATTCTATAATGAATTAAGTCAATAGATTAAACACATTCTCATTATTAAGTTCATAGACATACAAAAGGTGTGGATGACACGTATTAATGTAAAGGATTAGTAGGTAGTGTAGTATTGATTTTCTTAGAGGGGTTGGTATTTGTTATTGTCGTTATACTAGTATTATTGTAGCATATTTCGATTATTGCACTATTTTGTTGTTACCTTCCCACACCCCACATGACTCGTATACTTCATACTTTAGATTATGAATGATTTGAACATCAATATTGCTTACAGAGTTCACTATAAAACGTCAAAAACTCGTCAGTGATTTGAAATGGAGAGTATTAACAGATTCGAATGCAGTACAATCAACAAAAACGGCAGATTGAGAATAGCAGATAAACCTTCTTTCGATTAGAAGTTTCTTTTATAGTTTCTTTGTTTAATAATTCAACGTTTGAGGTCACTTGTCTCCATTTTATAGATGTAAAAATAAATCAAACCTGATGAGAGAGTATTTTTAAAGAATGTTGTTACTACCCCGACTCTTGGTCGAGCTGTGATAGGCACCCGATACCTTAACTTAACCGAGCAAACCAAATTGAATATGCGGTGTGGATTTCATTGCCTCGATTATCACTAGATTTATTTGCCAAGAGATCCTTGTTGTCCATGGCATCTGCAATTGGAAGGCAAATAGCTATCGACAAGGCAACACAAGACAAGGCAAGGCCTAGCACTGCTAGGGTGAAGGTGATACTCGATATTATGGAAAAACATCCTAAGAGGATGCACCTCCAGTATTTGGACAAGCAGACCGGTAAGATCAAGAGGTTTTATAGGAATTTGTTTATCATAATTTACCTTTATATTGTAACCATTGTAATTTGTAAGCATCAAGGTCACTATATAAATATGAGAGTACAAATATAGAGAGAAATAACATCAATCAATTCACTCGGAATATATGGGAGGTTCACACAAGTGAGCATATCACTTGTGTCCCACAAATTCTGTCCCTAAGGAAAACTCTCAAAGCCCCTAGGACTACATTGTGAATGTTGATTATCTTAGAAGGAACGATCATCTATTAATAGAGTCCTAAGTTTTTTCTTACAAGAGAAGGACTATCCAAATATGGAACACATGTACTCCGAACACTCTATCCGAACCTCCACATACTAGAACTTGCATAACAATCATATCAACCCAACCTAGCAATTCACAATTCATATAACACATAGCATGTATAATTACATCACAACATGCACCTCAACATATACGAATTGATTTGAGTTGTTTTTATCGGATAGTATTTGAAAATTTTGTAAATAACATTCTATATGAATTGATTTACATTGGATTTGGTCATAAGTCAATATTAGACCAAATCTATCAAATCTAAAAAATCCACCAAAATCATAATCTTAGTAAGAAGATCATTGTCGTAAAATAGGTAAATAATTTATTATTATTATTATTATTTGAATTCTTACATAAGGATATGATAGGTACTTGCTCTTCTTCCGTTCTCGCCATTCAAAACCTTTTTGAGATTCTCATTCGCAATATGAGAAAGGGATATGTATCATGCTCCTCATTCCTCTAGGAGATTCCAATGATCTAGACAGCCCCATCTCGGTCGTTTTACAATCTTTAGGATCATTTCCACAACTCTTAAGGACACTACCATCACTAGACAGTTGTCCATATCTTCATCCTTGCTTACTGATATCATATTATTAATTGGCCTGAGTTTGTACAAAGGCAATTGCTTATGGCCTATTGTACTGTAAAAGGTCAATAGACAATTCTCAGTGTGAACTCAATTTTATCTGGGCTACAAAAACCCAAAGCACATGATTTGATGAATTCAAGAAAGTTTGAAGGCTCAAATTGAGATGCCCAAAAAACATCCATTCTTGTCTTCCTTTGAAGGAAAATTTGAGAAGCAACTTGATTTTCTTTTGAAAAACAAGAACATGTCATCTCCTGATTTCTTTACCTATTTCTCTAATCCTTCAAGGAGTGGACCAAAATGAACAGGTCCTATCCGAGTTCATTTGAATAAAGGTAAAGTAGGTCTATGTCATGATCTAAGTTTATGCCCTAGGCGTGGCCAACACTCGTAATCGTTGTTGGTTTCAAGTGAACTGTTGGTTTGACATACTGTAAAACTGATTAATATTGATAATGCAAAATTGTAATAACAATACTAATGGGCTAATGGCTGAAATTTGAAAATAATCTTTTTATAAATAAAAGAAAGCTGAAACACCTGAGTAACTATTTAAAATAGAGCTGAAACCACTAATGTCTATGCTGATGATTACTTCTAATGAAGCCTCTAAAACAATTCAACTAAATGAGTCTATCGGGATAAGACCATGGGCTGCTTGGAAACTAACATAGCCGAAATGACTAAAGTTTGAGTTAAATCATAACCAAATTCCCCTGAATGTAAGGACACGACTAGAATTTCGCTGTTTTCCAACTTAAAAATTAGTTGGAATGTAAAATTTTCCAATGACCTTTCGACTACCTCTGAGTTGTTGGGGTATTGAGCGTCGGAACATTTTTTCCAACTATAGTAGTCGGAATTTTTCAACTACCGTACTCACAATATGAAAAACAAGAACAAACCATTAGAGTAGCTAAATGGCCGACTACTGTAGTCGGAAAAATATTAAAATAATATTTATTAATTTAAAAACTATCGACTGTTGTTGTCGTAATAGTTAAACAATTAAATAATTAATTAATATATATTCCGATTACTGTTGTCGGCAAATATTACTTATTTATTTTAAGTATTCTTCCGACTAGCTACTATAGTTAGTATAAATAATTCATTTATCAACTATTTAGGTGCTCTTCCGATAACTATAGTCGGTATTTTAAATTTCTAAAAATAAATTTTATATATATATAAATAAAAGAGAACCTTAGGCCCGCCTACATGGCGCCACCACAAACCAGAATTCCCTGTTAATTTATTTATTTCCAAAACCAGCCTTCCCCTTTCATTAAAAGTAGTGACTTTTATAAAAAATTGTGACTTCTATGAAAAGTTGCGGCTTTAATGAAGAGTTGTGACTTTAATGAAGAGTTGCGACTTTTATGAATAATTGTGACTTTTATGAAAAGTTACGACTTTTATGAAGAGTTGCGACTTTGATGAAGAGTTACGACTTTTATGAAAAGTTGTGATTTTTATGAAAGGTTGTGACCTTTTCGAAGAGTTGTAATTTTTCCAAATAGTTGTAACATTTCTGATAAGACACAATAAACATATGTTCTCACTACCCTTTGTTGTCTATAAGTAGAGGGATTTTCTCTCATTTTAAAACAACGATAATTCTGAACCACCTCCTCCTCTTCTTCTTCTTCCTCCTCCTCCTCCTCCTCCTCCTCTTCTTCTTCTTCACAATTAAATTTTTGTGTACTTTGCTCCTATTGAGTGGCTCACTGATACCATTGCTTATGTTACAGATCCTAGTATGTATTTTTAAAATCATTAATTTATACTTATCTTATTAAGGATAAATTATAAGATGTAATAATTTTAATTTTTCTTTACATTATTAATGTTTGTTACTACATAATTTGTATATAAGATAATATAATGTTTTAGTTTTAATGCATAAAAATTTAACAATCAAACCAAACATCAAATATATTCCTAAATATTCAAATTACATTCAATATAGCTGAGTCTAAAAATTAAAGCATTATGAAAATCAAGTCTAATAAGTATTTAGTTATTATTCATAGAACCTTCAGTGTGTAAAGAGCCACGCTTTATGGAGGATTGGACGCCCGCACTGCCTTTGCTTGCTCACACTTCTTAAATTCAGGAGTGCTCCATTTCTCCAAAAATTTAGCCCATATTTCTTCTTGTAACCAACCGGGCTTCATATTATTTTTTTGAACTTCAAACAACATATTTGCAACCCGTATATGAGCTTTTCTCGCAAATATGAAATTTATTTGTTCTCATAACATGGCTGCCATGTACACTTCATCTGCATAGTAAATAATATCATTAGATTAAAAATTCTATATTTCATAACTAATGTAAAAATAAATTTTGTTAGTACCCTAAACAAATTCCATATTTGTTGCCTGATATACGGGGAGTCTTTCCATCTACCCCAAGTATCATTGAAGAATGGTTGAATAGATTCTAAAACCATATGTGAGCCAACATATGATAGCGAAAACATGCATTTAACTTAATTAATGTAAGAAGTATATTCACCAAATTAAAAATAACATAAAGATAACTTACCCATCCTCATAAGGGCTGATAATTAACCTATGAAAAACATCATATTCTCTAGCGTCTCCAACATTTTGAGTCTTTGAACAAGCTGGTGCAGTAGTACTACTGATGGATGATGATGCAAGTATAGAGACTCTAATATTTGACCTAGTGCTAGGTGTGGATGATGCTGGAGATACAATCTGAGTCGATGATGGAAGCAGAGATGAGGAGCTGCTATTTTGACTTATCCGACAACTCGAAGAAGAATTTATATGAGGTGTGGGCACAATATTATTGTCAAGACTTGTATTCGTGTGAGGTGGTGGTATACTAAAAAAATAAGGTGGTAATGAAGTCGACAGAGGAAAAATATCGGGTGGAAGTGAAGGCCGTTGAGGAGGAACGACAGATTGCAGTGAAGTCAGTTGAGGAAGAAAGGTGGGTGACAATGAATTCGCCTCAGGAGGACCTACACTTGACTGGCTTGAGTGGTTTGTAGGTGGCAATGAAGCTGGTTGAGAATTGTGTTGTCTCCTCTTGTTTGTATGATTTCGACACTTTCCTTAGTGAGGTGGAGACCATAGATTGATTGGAGGAGCTCTTTACTCCTCCGGGAGTAACTTCCTAACAATCTTCAGCTTCATCTTCTCCCTGTCCAAGTGAACTCTTACAGGAGGCCCAACTATTTACATAAGGATATGACAGGTACTTGCTCTTCTTCCGTTCTCACAATTCAAAACTTCTTTTAGATTTTCATTCGCAATCTGTGAACGGGATATCATGCTCCTTATTCCTCTAAGAGATTTCAGTGAACCAAAGAGCTCCATCTCGGTCATTTAACAACCATTAGGATGGTGAATATATTTTCTTTAGTTTGTGTGATATTGATATTCGTTAACGAAGTTTCATGAAAATAATGTTTTTTTTGTGTTTTTAATAGATGTATTTTGACCAGTTTGAGTGTATAAGTCTAAATATGCATTTGTCATATCATAATTTATAAACATACTTTAAAAATATATTTTAAAGACCTAGAAAAAGAAATAGGTAACAAGAAGTAAAATAGAAAAAAGAAAAAGGAAAAAAAAGAATTGAATAAAAGAATAAAGAAGCAGAAAAATGGGTTAGAACCACTTTATCCGATCCACATTTGAACAAATCCATTTTTACTCATATTTATATGAGTGGATTACACTCCAATCCATTCAAATCTGTTTCAATCCGCCCATTTACCACTTCATGATAGATATAATTAAACAACTACCTAAATTATCTTTGAATCGTCTCAACATAGAAATCCATAACAAAAATAAGTATTCTAGTACTATATTAAATCATCTTTTCCCATTGCATCTCTAGAAGTATAGCAAAACTGCATAACAAAATAAATGTTTGCATAGATAGATAATTCTCACAGAGCTAATTGATCATAATTCGATTTTACGGTAAAATAAACAAGATTTATTAACTTACACTTTACAAGTTATCAGCTAACTGGTTTTGCCTCAATTACATCAAGAGTACTAGACAAGCTTAGTTACAACATAAAATATGTAAGCTCTTTTACCAACAACTCGTAGCACCGATGATGGCCAGAAAATCTCTTTCAGCTTGAAGAGCATCATCTAAATGAACCGTCCTTTTGATGCTTTCAATGGCGATCCGAGCCGCTTTTCTATCTCTTTCCAGTTGTGAGTTGGATTTGTCTTCTTCCAACTGCTCATCACACAACTTAGCTTTCTTATTCATCTTTTCCCCATCGGACGCCTCGCCAAGAACTTCTTGTTGTGATTTCAGGATCAGATTAGCGTAGCGTTTCTTTAACATGGCGGCCCGGAGGTCCTTGTTATCTTTTTCCATGTCCTTAACATCAATGATATGATGATATTAAGTAACGACAATGAACAAGAAGTAAGAACCCTAAGTATGATATTTAGTAAGCACAACAGTACTATTTTATATATACACATAACACATTTGTATAGAACTTATCCAATTTTTTTGTTATTAACAAAATTTCCTTTTCAAGAGTTAAATGATATCAATTTTGATATGTGTTTTAGGTAAACTATGTTTAACTGATAAAACATATACAAAAGAATATTGGTATGATCCCATAGCTTAACTGATAATTCTAATTTAGGTTATTTTATGTTATATGTATCAAATCTCTTTCTACAGTCTAACCAGCTTAGAGGGGGAAAACGTTGGAATGGTTATGATAATTGTTAGGGTTTTGCCCTGATTTTCTTATCATTATTTAAGATTTATTTTTTCCTTAAAGAAAAGACAAAACATTACCATAAATGTTTTTACTTTTCTGAAAGTAAAATATAACATTCTTTCATATTTGGTTTATTCTTTCCTTTTAGGAAAATGTTTACAATTTCAATGTTTTTCTTTATATTAGTTTTGATCTAATAATATTTTGATTTTTAGTATAAGTTTTGTTATCGATTTATCAACTATATGAATTGTAAATTAATCAATTTGCAATCAAATTTTCAAATATATTTAAGATTGTGTGAAGAAAGAAGAACAAGATTATCATGCAATGAAAAATTTTCTTATCATTATTTAAGATTTATTTTTATAGCATTCTTTCATATTTGGTTTATTCTTTCCTTTTGTTTTTCTTTATATTAGTTTTGATCTAATAATATTTTGATTTTTAGTATAAGTTTGACCCAACAAAATATCAGATCTTAATGTGGTGATATATATGCAAACCAATAGGATTATTTAGTTCATCTTTGAAGTGTATAAATTATATGATAAACTAAGTCAATAGATTAAATACATTCTCATTATTAAGTTCATAGAGATACAAAAGGTATGGAGGACACCTATTAACATAAAGGATTAATAGGTAGTGTAGTATTGTGTTTCTTAGGGGTTTGGTATTTGTTATTGTCGTTATACTAGTATTATTGTAGTGCTTGTTTTCATATTTTGATTATCAAACTATTTTGTTCTTACTTGATATGTTTTCGGCACAGTCTCAGTCATCTTTGTACCTAAATTTGTTGCACTTGAGCCGAGGGTCTTTCAGATATAGTCTCTCTACCTCCACGACTCACGAGGTTCTGATAAGGTTTGCGTACATTATGTTAACCCCATAGAATCAGTTGATTTTGAGAAATAACTCTTAACAATTATTCATACCCTTCGCAAGAAGAGAAATCGAAAAGAAAAGGAGCCAAGCATATAGCACCATGAAGGAAAGAGATACGATCTGATCTCTAAAAGTAACAGAAGAAAGGATAGCCATGATTAGAGGAATTTCGAATCAATTCAAGATTGCTACAATCCTAGCGATAGTTAAATCAAGCAAAGACAAATTTAAAGATCAGCAAACCAACTTAGAATCAAGTGGGCCACCAAGAGAAGGAAGAAAAACCAATCAAGCCGAGATTCGAGAAGATCATCTCATGAAGGAAGTAAAATGATTTGATCATACACATATCTGATATGGACATGAATCAGCAAATCGCCTCAATCAAAGAATCCCTCAATATCCTTGATTGAAAGAAACACCCTTGGGTTTTCCTTACAAGAGCAAGCAACTTATCTATATAAACCTCTTTTAGCCTTAGTTTTGAAGCGCACTTCACTTGAACTTGTACTATTCTCTTCTATTGTCTTTCATAAATCATTGTATTCTCGTGAGTATACAACTGAAAAGAAAAGATAAAAGAAAGATCTAAGTGTATGTTATACAAGTAGAGGTTGTGTCAAAGTAGAAGATCTGATTTGCATATCAGACAGGGCTCTGAGTCTAAATACATTATAAACACCCAAGTTCTCAAAAATCTCTTAAGGGAACCCTTGGAACTCAAGGGGACTGGAAGTAGGCAGCACCGGTGTTTCAAAAAATTATAAAATTCTTTGAGTCCTTTACTTACTGCATTTACTCTTATCTTATAATGTTAAACTAATTTGCAAGTGAGTCGACTATCCCACACTAGAAGTCGACTAAAGGAATATTTTAATTCACCCCCCTCTTTACTTTCAATTAGTATCAGAACATGTCTCATAGATAAAGTGTTTAACCATACATGAGAAAAGATCTATGGCAAACTATCAAATCCCTGGTGCTCTCCTTCAAGACGGACACTCTTTAAACTGACCTCCTTTCTTCAATGGTCAACACTACTCTCATTGGAAACACAGATTTAGAATTTTTGCTACCTCAAACGACCTCCGGACATGGATAGTCATAAAGAAGGGACCAAAGCAAATTCCTAGACTCACTGGAAAGAACGCTATTGACAAACCCTTTTATCCAGAATCTGTTGACGTTACAGATGAACAACAAGAGGTAATCAAAACAAATGCTAGGGCAATAAATTTGTTGTACTGTGCAGTTAGTGCAACAAAATTTGACAAGATTTCAACCTGTGAAACTGCAAAAGAAATGTGGGACAAACTTGAAGTTATCTATGAAGGAACCAGCAAAGCCAAGGAAGCTCGAATTAGTTCACTAGTGAATGAATATGAATTTTTCAAAATGGCAGAAGATGAAAATGTTGAGAACGTGTGTTCGAGGTTCAATAAAATCATTTGTGAGCTCTAATTTTGGGGTATGATATACTCAAACAGACTACAAGTAGAAAACTCATTAGAAGTCTCCCAAAAGCTTGGGAAACCAAAACAGCCATTTTAGAAGATAGAGATCTAGAAAAGATGAATTATGACGAACTTAAAAGAAATCTCATAGCCTATGAACAAAACCATATTAAAATATTCCACAAAGATGATAAAAGAAAAAAAGTCGCATTCAAAGCTGGAACTACTGAAGTTGAAGAGGAGATAGATGAAACTCAAAGTGAGGGAATGGACCTCATCAACCAAGGAGTCAGACAAAGGCCTCAACAAGGTTTCAAGAACAATGAATACAAAAGAAATGTTGATCGATGCTACTACTGTGGAAAATCATGCCACATTAAACAAAACTATCTAGAGCGAAAATTAAGAAATGAAGATCCAACAACTCTTGGAGCCTGGAGTCAAGGAGAAATATCTAAAGATGATCATGATGAAACCACCAACATATGTTTCATGGAACTAGGGGAATCAAGTGAGGTAAGACCCTTTAACTGTTCAAATTGCAATGACTTACAGAACTCTCTGGATAGAGTTACTGACGAATTGTAGAAAGTCATCAATGAATATAACAAAATTGCTCAAGAAAAGAAGGACTAGCAAATTCTTTTAGAAGCAAGTCAGATTGAAGTCGACTTCCTGGAAGAAGAACTAGAGGAAGTAAAAATATAGTTGAATAGCATCAGAAAGTCTCTTAGTCATAGTTCAATTAGATCCAACAGATCTATCTTAAATGTATCTCATAACTCCTCTTTTCATTCTATTGAAACCCATGTTAAAGTTACCTGTTTTACTTGTGGTGATATTGGTCACATATCTTTTAACTACAAGAAATTTTCCTCTGGAAAATGGATTTGGAGACCAAAAGTTTTTAATCCTTACCCTCAAGGACCCAAAAATACTTGGGAACCTAAAAGAAATTAATTTGTGTGTCTTGCAGGAGCAAACCAAAAAAACCTACAAAAAGGGAATGTGGGTAATAGACCATGGATTCTCTAAACATATGTGCGGAAAGAAAGAAAACTTAAAAACTCTTAAAAAAATTGATGGAGGATATGTACTTTTCGAAGACAATGCAAAAGGAGAAGTAGTAGGAGTCAGATCAATCACTCTCAGCTCATCATGTGATCTATCATAAGTATATCTTGTAGACGGGCTCAAACACAACTTGCTTAGTTACCATCATTCAACTATGTGATGTTGGATTCAAAGTCTCATTCAACACTACAAATTGCACCATCAGACATGCAACCGAAGATATCACTATTGTTGGAGATCGTGTTGATAATATCTACGTTCTAAACAATATTAATTTGCCTACACTCACAAGTCTCATTGGAGTGGCAAACAAATCTTGGTTATGGCATAGAAAACTTGGTCACGCAAGCATGCATGCCCTTGAAAAATTGTCCAGACTTGAACTAGTCATTGGACTTCCAAAGTTAAAATTTTAAAAGGACCATATATGTGACGCTTGTCAGCTTGGTAAGTGAACTCGTTCTTCATTCAAAGTCAAAGACATTGTAAGTACCACTAAACCTCTGCAACTACTGTATATGGATATTTTTTGTCCCACTCGAAAAACTAGTATTGGTGGTAAGAAATATGTTTTCATCATTGTCGATGACTTATCAAGATTCACTTTGGTCATATTTCTATCTCATAAAAATAAAGCTTTCACTAACTTTGAAGTGTTTTGTAGAAAAGTTCAAAGAGAAGCAGGATATTTTATTTCTAAAATTCATAGCGGTTATGGTGGAGAATTTGAGAATAAAGCATTTGAGGAATTTTGTGATAAAAATGGTTTCACTCAAAACGTTTCATCCCCTAGATCATCACAGCAAAATAGTGTGGTAGAAAAGAAAAATTGTTCATTACAGAAAACAGCCAGAACCATGCTTCTTGATCGAAATCTCCATGATTATTTTTGGGCTAAAGCAGTAAGCACTACTAGCCATATTCTGAACAAGTGCCTTATCATACCTATTTTAAAGAAAACTCCATATGAACTATGAGAGGTAAGAAGCCTAACATTAGCTATTTTCATCCTTTCGAATGCAAATGTTTTGTGTACAACAACAATGAGACAAATCTTGGTAAGTTTGATCCAAGAAGCGACGAAAGTATATTCTTAGATTATACACCTGTCAGTCATGCATTCTGAGTTTTTAATAAAAAAATTTGAGTGTTAAAGAATCTGTCTATGTTGTTTTTGATGATACTAACCCAAGAATGCAAGAAGTAGATATTACTGATGATGAAACTACTCCTACTTTGAATACTGAAAGTCTTACAAATATGTTTGATCAAGCTACACCAGAAGAGTCGCTACTCCAGAACCAGAGTTGACTATCCCAGCTGAAAAGACTAGCATTCCCATAGAATAGAGAAATAGCGCTAGCTATACAAACTACTTCATCATGGGTAAGCCAACCGACTCAATACAGACCAGAGCTTCATTGAAAAATAAGTGTATGTAGCACTCGTCTCTCAAATTGAGACTAAACGTATAAATGAGTCAATGGAAGATGCATCCTAGAGACAAGCAATGAAAGAAGAACTTGATCAGTTTGAAAGAAACCAAGTATGGACTCTTACTAAATGACCGAAAAATTGTTCAATAATTGGAACCAAGTGGGTATTTTGAAATAAGTTAAATGAAGATGGAAACGTTATTCGCAACAAAGCAAGATTGGTAGCTCATGAAGGATATTCCCAACAGGAAGGTATTGATTACGATGAAACTTTTGCTCCAGTAGCAAGGTTAGAATCCATTTGTATTCTTCTTGCATATGAATCCTTTAAACATTTAAAAATTTTCAAATAGATGTAAAAAGCGCTTTCTTAAACGGTTTCATAAAAGAAGAAGTTTTTATCTAACAACCCCCTGGGTTTGAAAATCCTTCTTGTCCTGACTATGTTTACAAACTTTCCGAAGAACTTTATGGTTTCAAACAAGCTCCCAAAGCTTGATATAAGAGATTAAGCACCTTTTTCTTCAAAACATTTTTCAACGGGGGAAAATTGACACAATGCTTTTCATTCAAAGATCTGGTGCATATATTTTTATAGTTCAAATCTATGTTGATAATATTAATTTTGGAAGTTATAACCCCTCTATGTGTGAGAGTTTTGCTAATCTTATGAGGGGGGATTTGAGATGAGTCTAATGGGAAAACTCATATTATTCCTTGGATTAAAAATCAAGCAGTCAACTGATGGAACGTTTATCAATCAAACCAAATATCCAAAGGAACTTATAAAGAAGTTTGGCCTAGAAAAGGGAAAAGCACTCAAAACTCCCATGAGTCCATCCACTTGCCTTGAAACAGATGAACCAGGAAAAGATGTGGATGGGAAAATGTATCATGGAATGGTTGGATCACTACTCTATCTCACTGCAAGTTAACCAGATATCATGTACTGTGTATGCAAGTATGCACGCTTTCAATCTGCTCCAAAAGAATCACATCTCACTGCATTAAAGTGAATCATTCGCTATTTGATTGGAACTACAAGACTTAGGACTATGGTATCCTCACTCCTCTCATTTTGATTTAATTGGATACTCATATGTTGATTTTCCAGGTGACAAAAATGATCGCAAGAGTACTAGTGGAACTTGTCAAATTTTAGGACAATCTTTGATCTCCTAGCACAACAAAAGACAAACTTTTGTCACACTATCTACTACAAAATATGAATATCTAGTACTAGAAAGTTGTGGTGCTAAATTATTATGGATGATGCATCAATAACTTGAATATGATCTCTTGTATGAAGTGGTCCCTATATTTTGCGATAATACTAGTGTCATTAGCCTCTCTAAATATATTGTGCATCATTCTAGGGCCAAACATATTGATATAAAGCATCATTTTATTAGAGATCATGTTGAAAATAGTGATTTATCTCTAGAATTTGTAGATTCTGAAAATCACTTAGCTGACATTTTTACAAAATGAGGAAAGATTTTGTTTCCTTCGAAATTGTCTTGGTATTATTTGTCTTAATTAATGTGATTTTTTTCCTATTATTTTTTAAATGTGTTTTTATTTTTCAAATTTTTTGTCCTTAATTATTTCCTGTTCCGCCCATTCCTCTTATCTATAACACCCGTCTTTTCACTTCCTTGTAGACGTCTCCCCTTCCTTTCAGACTTTTTTCCTTCTTTTCAAAACCCTTCCCCTTTCTTTCCTCTCTCTCTATTTATCTATTTTTTCTTTTCTTTTTCTCTCATCCAAACATGCCTAGAACTTGCTCCATTACTTCTCTCAAGAACTCAACTTCTTCGAGTTCCTTCAAAGTGAACATCATGTCTCTGTCTTCCGATTCTTTTGATGAATCGCTAGTTTCTCCTACCTCTTCCGTCAAAAAGAGCTTACACTGTCAAGAAGAAGAATCAAAAGAATCCTTGTCCTAATGCACCAGGATCTCTCTCCCGAAGACATGCAAAGATTCAGGGGAGTCGAGCAGAAAAATAGGTATGATAGCTTCAAAACTCAACCAATCATTCTTGGCCGTGTTATCAATCTCAGTCAGTGAAGGGACTCTCAATATCCGGTAAGTTTATTTCTCAAGGCATAAAAACTCTCCTTGATTTTTCGTTTGTGTGATCTTGAATTTTTTGAAGAAGTTGTTCAACTTTTCTATGCAAATTTCTATATCTCTACTGATAGAGGTGAGGTGGAAACCCTTATAATAGGAAGTCATATTATTATCAGTGAACAGTTATTTGAAGATGTGGTTGGTACTAAGTTTTCTTGTGTGATTCTGTATATAAACGGAGCATGGCCTGATGATTTTGAGGTTTCTCTAGAAGGTTCTAAGAGAACCGTAGCTGGACCAGACTCTGACTTATCTAATTTTGGGCCTTCATCTATTTACTTTGAACATCACATTCTGGCACATATTATTGCCACCACTCTTATTCCAGATCTGAGTAGTATCTCCACTCGGATGTGTTTGTTCTACACTACTTACTTAAGAAGTATCATATCAACTAGGTGGTTTGGTTCAAAGAATACATGCTGGAAAGTGTTGAAAACCCTAATGCATCTACAAGTTGCCTTATGGGTTAGTCATCTCGCGCATCCTTGTGGATCATCTTGTGGATCTCTCTATGTTTACACATGTTGTTATTAATAGTACTTATGACTCTCGTACTTTTTCTAGTATGGGGTACGTGTGGAAAGAAAACAAATAGGTGCAAAAGGACTGTTAAAACGAGAGCTAAAACCGTCAAACCCACTAAGATCTGCAAAGTCCGCTGCCTTCCTGATGCAGGACATTGATGAACTCAAGACTTGCATTCTAGTGGTGGAACGTGGTTTGGAGACTGTTCATGATATTGTTGAAAAGGTTTATCTCCTTCAAAAAGATGTGAGTACTGAAATTGGTAAGTTGTGTATTGCTATGATTGGCATAAAATAGGAAGGAATCTCCACAGTCAACAAGTTGACTCTCTCAAAAGTGGAGTCAACTCCTCCAACAATGATCTTGTTGTCACTGTACAAACCTCTTACTCCAGTCTCTCGAAATATGGAAGGCTCCTACAGCTCCTTCTGTGAAAAGTTCATCGACACCCTCAAAATACTTTCTGGGTGATCGCTAAAATCTAATTCTATATCTTTTACTTTTTGTCTACTACTTTTGAACTATCTTTCAATAGGGGTTTGTCCCTACCTTTCTCTGCCTTTTGGATTGCTTATTGAGGACTCTTTGTCCTCCTAAGTGTTGCTCTGATATTATATGTTGCTACATGTTTTAACTTCATCTTGTGTGCCCTCATTTTTTTCTTTTTGATTATGCCAAAGGGGGAGAATTTGATTATGCCAAAGGGGGGCTAACACAACCAATGAAACCATAAAGGCAAGGGGAGCTACGAATCAAACTAGGATCTACAAACAGACACATCAGGGAAATTAAGAAAACTTTATTATCTCTCTAAAAACATTATATTAAATTGTGAATTAAGTCATTATCAAAAAGAGGGAGATTTTTAACCTCATAGAATCAGTTGATTTTGATAAACAACTCTTAACAATTATTTGTACCACCCTTCACAGGAAAAGAAATCAAAAAGAAAAGGAGTCAAGCATATAGCACCAAGAAGGAAAGAGATACGATCTAATCTCTAAAAGTACCAAAAGAAAGGAAAGTCATGATTAGAGGAATTCTTAATCAATTCAAGATAGCTATAATCCTAGAGACAGTTCAATCAAGCAAAGACAAATTCAAAGATCAGCAAACCAGCATAGAATCAAGTGGGCCGCCAAGAGAAGGAAGAAAAACAAATCAAGCTGAGATTTGAGAAGATCATATTAAGAAGAAAGTAAAACAATTTGATCATGCACATACCTAATATGTACATGAATTATTAAATTGCCTCAATCAAGGAATCCCTTAATAACGTTGATTGAAAGAAACACCCTTGGGTTTTCCTTACAATAGCAAGCAACATATCTATATAAACCTTTTCTAGACTTAGTTGTGAAGCACGCACTTCAGTTGAACTTGAACTATTGTCTTATGTTTTCTTTAATAAAAGCATTGTATTCTCATGAGTATGCAACTGAAAAAGAAAAGAGAAAGAAAGATCTAAGTAGAGGTTATACAAGTAGAGGTTGAGTCAAAGTAGAAGATATGATTTTCATATTAGACAGAGCTCCGAGTCGAAATACTTTGTAAACACCCAAGTTCTAAACAAGCTCTTAAGGAAACCCAAGGGGACTAGAAGTAGACACCACACCGGTGTTCCATACCAGTATAAAATTCTCTGAGTCCTTTACTTATTGCATTTACTCTTATCTTATACGGTTAAACTAATCTGTGGGTGAGTCAACTATCCCACATAGGAAGTCAATTAAAGGAATTTTTTAATTCACCCCCCTCCCTTTACTTTCACATTATACCCTCCCAGACTTTACTTGTGAAATTTCATTAGGTATGTTGTTGGTGTTGTTAATATGCAAAAGGAAAAGGTCAAAATTACACAAAGGCACACAAAATGATTCATTTCTCCCTTAATTCCACTAGAGAGAAAGGATCATTTACTCTTTGAGAATACATACGTGCATTGATGTGACTCATATTACTAAAAAACACAGTATTTAGCTACGAACTTCGTCACTAGTCCATAGCTATTTTGCTCGTAGCTAACAAAAATATGTTTCTAAGTAGGATTAGTGACAGATTTTATTATTAAGCTACAAAATCTGTCTGTCGCTAAATCAAGTTGTTTTTAGATTATGAATGATTTGAACATCAATGTTGCTTACAAATTTCACTATAACACGTCAAGATCATACGTCAAACTTGTCAATGATTTGAAATGGAGAGAATGTTAAAAGATTAAAACACATGACAATCAACTAATCCATGTACTCCACAATTGTAGCATTAGTTGATGCATCATTGTTCAACAAATGTACAATTTGATCGATTGTTCCCTGGTAAAGTTATTTGCAAGACATGACAGTTGGAACATCATCCTTAGATCCTAATCCTTCACTTGTATCCATTTTAGCAATGTAACCATAAGTATCATGTGAGAGTATTTTTAAAGAATGTTGTTAGTTGTAACGACCCCGACTTTTGGTCGAGCTATGACAGGGACCAATACCTTAACTTAACTGAGAAAACTAAACTGAATATTCTACCTATGACAAATTTTTTATATTATTAAACATAATAGGGTCTTCTAAGAGTATCATATGTGCAAAAGGAACCTTAAACCTAAGGCGAATTCTATGACGACTTAGCAGCAGTCATCTTTGCACACATTTCTTCCAAGCCTTTGGCTGTGAGAGAGGAAAACCCTAACCCTAATCAATGAACATCCCATTTTACTCAATTAACCACAAACCAAGCTCTCCAGAATTTGACAAAAATCCTATTGAAACAAATTAATATGTACATGGGGAGCCTACGGTTCAATTCACAAAGGGAGAATGACAGGTTACTGCACAGGAAGAAGGATTACATCAAGTTGCAATCATTAGTTTCTCCTCTGATACATGACTTCATAAGTAAGTAGGTCTTACCAACTAGTGACATGTTAAAAGTCGTGCAAGCCTAGGCCCCGAGCGGACATTATCACTAGCGGCCTAGGCCATTACAAATGGTATCAGAGCCACTTTTGTGTTAGCCTTGCCGATGTGGGCTAGAGTTCAATTGAGTTTAGGCAAATTTCGATAAGGGAGGATGAATCTCAATGTTGAGTCTAGGTAAATTCCATATGGTTGGGCAAACCTCAGTGAAGACGCTGGGTCCATAGAGGGGGTGTATGTGATGCCCAGCTTAATACAAGAAGCCTGACATCGACCAAAACACAGAAAAGATGTTGGGTATATAAGTAAGCGGGCCTTACCAACTAGTGAAACATTTTAAAGTCATGCGGGCTAGGCCTAGAGCGAACAATATCACTAGTGGGATAGGCCATTACAAAAATACCATCTTAAAATGGGTCATACAATTTGGAGGACATAAAAAAGCTTAAGGTACAATTTTTAAATTGGAGGACATGTATTGAGAGGGAAATAGAGAATGCAATTTAGTGGTGGAAATTTAAGGAACAAAAGAAGGATTTTTATGGAGAGACTAAGCTTATGGTAATCAGTTGTTACTATGGTATATGCTAAGTGTACTTCAGTGGAGAGACTAAGCTTATGGGAATATCTATATAACATTGATTACAGCTATTCAATGCCTTGGATGATAGGTGGAGACTTCAATGTTGTTTTGTGTGCTGAGGAGAAGATTGGTGGACTTCCTATTCACTCACAAGAATATGAGGACTTTGCTTTTTGTATCAATTCTTGTGAGCTGTTTGATTTACAATTTACTATCACTCCTTTTATATAGTGAAATGGTAGAGTAGATGTAGATTGTATTTTTAAGAGAATTGACAGAATTATCATTAATCAGGTTGTACATGATATGTTTGGTAAGGTGGATATGCAACATTAGGCTAGGACAAGGTCTTATCATGCTCCTTTATTCCTTACATGTGGAGTCTTAGACTAAAATTTTGTCAAACCTTCTAGGTTTTTAAAACTTTGGTCCTAGAGTGTTGATTTTGAAAAAGTAGTATAAGAGAATTGGGAAGTTGGGGTTTCCGGAGATGTCTTTGTGCAATGCAATTTGATATTGAAGGAGACCAAGTTAGATTTGGCTAAATGGAGTAAGAACAAGTTTGGTCATATATTCAAACATCTACTGATAAGTGAGAAGGTTGTTAAACTAAAACAAAAGTTGTTTGAAGAGGACCCTTCTACATCTAATAGAAAGTTTCTACAACATGCTTAGGCTGAATATAAATTATATTTGCATTATGAGGAGGAATTTTGGAGACAAAAGGCCAGCATCCAATGGTGTATAGAGGAGGATAAGAGCAGTAAGTTCATTCATTATTTGGTGAAGGAAAGAAGGAACCATCATCTCCCTGAAGAGAATCATGAAACCTGATGGTTCCTGGGCATAAGGAGATGATGATATTGTTACAGAGGCTCTGAAAATTTTTTCAGACCAATTTATTGAGACATATGTAAGTGAAGAATTTATTCTTTACAGTAGCTGCAACCAAAAGTTTCTGACTGTGAAAATGCTTTAATTAAAGAAATACCATGTGCTGAGGAAATTAAAAATGTGGTTTCCAAATTAAATGGTGACAGTGCTTGTGGCCCTAGTGTCTTTACAGGTCAATCTTTACAAGTTTGTTGTTACATTATGGGAATTGATATTATTAATTTGGTACATGCCTTTTTTAGGGTCTTACATTGCCTAAATCAATTACTCATACTAATTTGGTCTTACTACCTAAGAAAGAGTTTGTTAGAACAAGTTCAGACTTAAGACATATTAGTTAAGTAATTTTATTAGCAAGGTTATTTCCAGAATTCTGCATGACAGGTTGGAGGGGTTGTTACCAAGGCTAATCTTTCAGAACCAATCTAGATTGTGAAGGTAGAAATATTATAGAGAATGTGCTTCTACCTCAAGAAATTATCACTGACATAAGGAAGAGGGGAAAACCTGAGAATGTAGTGATTAATCTAGATATGGCAAAGACATATGATACAGTGAATTGAAAATTTTTAATTAGATTTTTCTTCTCAAATGGGATTTGATGAATCAGTTCTTGATTTGATTTGGAGAATTGTGGCTAATAACTGATACTTTATTCTTATAAATGGATAGGCTCGTGATTTTTTCCGTTCATCAAGGGGGGTTAACCAAAGGGATCCCCTCTCACCTATTTCATTTATATTATCAATTGAGGTCCTATCCACAACCTTGAATTAGTTGTTTTATAACAATAAATTTTATAGTTTTGAAATGCCTAAATGGAGTGACAAGTTAAATCATCTTGTGTATGCAGATGATATTATTATCTTTGCATCAACATAAAAGAATTCTCTTTTATTGATAATGAGTTGTTGTAGGAATATGAAAACCATTTAGGCTAGAAGATTAATAAAGAGAAAAGTCTTTTCTATGTTTAATAAGCTGCTACTAAGTCAGTGAAGGTAGAAGAAGAGACAACTGGTTTATTGATAGGTAAGTTCCCTTTTATCTTATCTTGGTTGTCATATAGGGCATGCCAAAAAAAGGAAAAATGACTTTGTTGATTTGATTAAGAAAATTTATATTAAGTTATGGTTTTGGAAGGGTAAATTGTTATCTTTTGGAGGGAAGGTTGTGCTTATTAATCATGTTTTGCAAAGTATGCCAATATATTTGTTCTCTGTTATCACACCATCTAAATGTATCAGAGTTTTTGCAAAATTTCTATGGAATTTTAAAAGGAAGGAAGAGCAAAGTAGTGGGTGGCTTGGGAAGACATGTGTCAACTCAGGGAAGGAGGGGGGCTAGGATTTAGGTCTCTGTTTGATGTTTCACATGCACTATTTGCCAAACTTTTGTGGAATTTTAGGACCAAGAAGTCTTTATGGGCTAATTTCCTATGGAACTATTATTGCAAAAGACACACCATAAATTGTTTAATGGAAGGGTAGATCTCAAGTATAGAAGTTAATGATGCAAGCCAAAGATAAGATAGATCAAGAGATGTGGTGGAGACCTAAAGGTGGTCACACTAATCTTTGGTTTGATAATTGGACATAACTAGGGTGCTTTGCACTGTGTGTTACCTATTACACATGGACCCATAGAAGGATATGAAGATGTTCATCAGATCATGGAGCATGATGGATGGAACATGATTGTGATGACTGAGTTTCTGAAGAAATAAGTGTGTGATCATGTGGCCGATGTCTTGGGAACTGTGAAGCTGTCAGAATAAAAAGAAAAACCTTGGTGGATGCAAATAGCAAAAGAAAATTTACAGTGGATAGAGTTTGGAACATGACTAGACAAAGGAAGAGGAACTAGCTGGGCATAATGAACATATGGGAAAAGAGTATTCCATTAAGAATATCTTTTCTATTATGGAGGGTGTGGTTTCAAAAAATTCGTATAGGAGAGGTTTTGGTTAAAAATAGTATAGCAGATTTCGTGAAATGTTGTTGTTGTTCAGACTCAATAAAAGAAATCTTTGACGACCTTTTTGTGTTTCGCACTGATTTTAAGTCTTGATGGATTACATTTGCAGGTTTTGGTGAGATACGTGATCCTTTTGTTCAACTTAAACAAACCCTAGATAAATGGTGGAGTGTTGATTGTGTTATTAAATTGAAGCCACTGATATAGCTTTTCCAATATTCATCATTTGAAAAAAGGAAATATTACAAAACATCGAGGAAGAAGGTCCGAGAATGTCATGGAGAGAGAGATAAATAGAACCATTCATCAATGACTGCTTCTAAATATTCTTGGCTTGTTAACGTACCTAAGTCCTAGGCTCAAATTATTTAATTTCTGGAATCTTATACTCCTATTATTTCTTGTAAAGTTGTTAGATGGTTGTGCCCTCATGCAGGAAGTTATAAGTGCAACACTGATGGCTCTATTAAATACAATATTCAATGCAGCTCTAAGGTCTTTTATGTGAGAGATAGCCATGGTAAATTGGTATTTTCTAAAGCAGAAAGGATTGATTTATGTGATGCTTTAGAAGTTGAGGTTAAAGCATTCAAAGATGACACTGTGTTCAGAATAATCTTTTACCTCTTGTGACGAAAAATGATTCCTTGATTATTAAGAAGATTTTAGATGGAATCTGGGAAATTCCATGGGACATTGAACATAAGATGCATTCATGAGATCTTAAAGGAAAGGGAAGTGGTGATAGTACACACTTTCAGGAAAGTCAACAACCTGGCTGATTTTTAAATTAACTTTGTGTATGATTTTGCAGCACTATAATGCAATTTCTCTCTAATGAAAAAACATGCCAATACAAGGAGAAACAATAATTCAAGAAGACAAGCTAGGTCAATTAAGGCTCCGAACAAAAAAATGCCAGAGTAGAAATCATGGATCAAGTTAAAAGATTATAATTAACAGGATTAACAAATCTCATAGGAAGGGTTACATAACAGAAAAAGAAACAATCACTCTCCATAAAGTGTTGTATGTCGTAATTCAAGCATTTATAGATCAAGATTGGGGAAAATACCTATGATATCCTGAAGTAAGATGCAATGGTACCAGTTCTCTTGAGCTCAATCTGCACGAGTTAAGGATGGATTAGGTTATTTCTCTCGATTAAGGTTGAATTAGGAGATGACCAAGTAGATTAGGTCTTTTACCTTGATAGTTGAAAACGGAAACAGTGTTGAACTAAAGAAGTCTTCACCAATTTAGATTCATGGTGTACGTGAAAATTTTGAACCCCCAAATTACAACTTAAGATTAAAGCAGTGCTCTGATTCGAAAAGTGAAGGACTATTGGAGCCCTACGACCATCGTGGAGCTAAAATGAGTGCCACTTGGTTCCAACATTTCATTTCTTTTTTTGTGTTTGGTCGTTTCAGCTTGTTGCTGATGGTTTTTTGTTTTGGTCTTGGATCAATATTCGACTCAAGTAATTTACGTTACAACCCCCTTTTTTCAATAAATGGGCCTTGCCCATATTTAAACAAAAACATATTAGTTGGTTTGAGTTGTTTTTATAAAATAAATTTATAAATAACATTCTATATGTAATGATTTATATTGGATTTGATCATAAGTCAATATCAAATCAAATCTATCAATCTTAAAAACTCACCAAAATCATAATCTTAGTTAGAAGATCTTTATCATAAGATAGGTAAATAATTTATTATTATTATTTGAATTTTTGGCCACTAAAGTTTATATACCTCAAAGTGGTTTTCTTGTCTCAAGGATTTTTATTATTGGTTTGAGTTGTTTTTACAATATAATATTTGGAAATCTTATAAATAACATTCTATATGTATTGATTTACATTGGATTTGATCATAAGTCAATACTGCACCAAATCTATCAAATCCTAAAAACCCACCAAAATCATAATCTTAGTAAGAAGACAATTATTATAAAATAGGTAAATAATTTATAGGGAAAAGGGTTCGAAATATATTCAAACTTTGACCGAAATTGTTGTAATAATCCCAAACTTTGGAGGTTGAAGTAAAAAATATTGAGCTTCAACTAGTGAAAAAGAGAATTGATTTTATTATATCAAACACTTTATTTTGAGGAAATATTTTTTCTAAGTTTGATTAATTGTGATAGCATCAATATTATTGGAAGAATACATAATCATATATTATAACGGTAAATTCAGACTCGTGAGGAGAAAACACAATATTGTGAGAGCATATTGATCATTGGTATACCATCAATATTAGTTGTCTTAAAATTAATTTTGATAATATTGCAGATTCATGAACTAAGGCCTTAGCAAGATAAATAGGCTGAAACAGATCGAGGGGGAATAAATTCAAGCTCAAAAAACTCTAAGTCATATATGAGGCAACCTAACCTAGGGACTAGAGATCCTATAACCAAGTTCAATGGGAAAAACGAATCATATGATGACTTGTTGTGTAATGCACTAATATTAGTTTTATTAATTCCCAATGATGTGAGTGCATTTATCCTATAATGAGTTATGGAGGTTGAGTCATTGAACTCTTAAAGAAATTTTGTATCTCGTATGAGTGGACCCTTGACAGATTTCACCTATGTGAGTGTGAAAGTAGGCCACTTTATATGAGAATGGGCTTGTTCTCAAAAACTCTCATGAAAACCGGGATAGCGCAAGCCGTTATGTGATGGCTATTAAAGCTTATGTCAATACCTTGATTATTGTGTGTAAGTAGTGATACTTTATTTCTCTTAAGCAGTCATAGTTCAAGTATATGATTACTACTGACTCTGGAGTAAAAGTTATTATTTTACTAAGTGAAGGTTCAATGCAGAGCACACCTTCATTAAGCATAATAGTCTACCTTCAACTAAATTGTGAAGAACTCTCTTAGCTTAATATTAAAATGAGTGGGGGATTGTTGGTGTGACAATTTAATATTAACAAAAATATATTTTATGTCACATTATGTATCATGTTATGTCCATTGGTGGACATTATATTTGTGTCTCTTTACTCTCATCAATTGTGGAAGAATGTGGTCATTGGTTGTAGTAACTTTTGCAACCACCAACTCTTCATTTCACCCATTATTCTACCTCTTTATTCTTGTAACCTATAGGCCATTCACTTATCCAATTAACTACCCATTATCTTCCTATTCATTGCAAGAAAGAATTTCTCACCTATAAATAGTGTGGTCTTACTTTGGGTTGAGTACAATAAGAGATATACAAAAAATATAGAGTGAAAACGATGAGTACTATCATATTGTGTTTATACTGAGATAGTGTAGTGAAAGAGAGAGTTGTCTAAGTCTTCAACTATATTCATTATACAAAAGAGAGTAATTATATGCGATTTGGGCTTCTCTTCTTGCACCTGCTTCTCACAGAGCTTAGCTTTCTTCTTCATCTTCTCCCCATTGAACGCCTTGCCAAGAACTTATTGTTGGGATTTTAAGATCACATTGGCATAGCGTTTCTTCAACATGGCAGCCTGGAGGTTCTTGTTATCTTTTTCCATGTCCTTAACACCAACGATATGATGATCATACGTACCTAAAACCTATCTAGAGACCAGAACGTACAAGCAATGAACAAGAAGTAAGAACCCTAAGTAATGAAATTTAGTAAGCGGAACAGTACAATTATATATATACACATGTATATATAGGACTATCCTATTTTGTACTATTAACAAAATTTCCTTTTCGGGAGTCAAATGATATCAATTTTGATATGTTTTTAGGTAAATCCATATAACATATACAAAAGAATATTGATATGATCCCATAGTTTAACTATAATTCTCATTAAGTTATTTCCTTTTATATACATCTAATCTCTAGTTCGGAACCTATTTGAGTCATTAATAGATAAAATTGACACAAATAAGCCACAGTTTCAGAGTATAACTAAAATAGGCTTAGTGTAGATTTTCTTCCATTATATCAAATAATATAAACGAAAATCGTTAGTCTATTAACGTCTAAATTTTAACATAAAATGAAACTTTTTCTTCCACATTATTTTTCTTACACTTTATATAGAAATTTTTACTTTCCTCCTCAAATTTTCTAACCGTATTCTAGTCCCAACTTGACAATCAAATAGTTCGACTCCTCTATTGAAATCCGAAAGTTCTCATTTGAAGATTTTCGAAAAATTGAAGGTTTGTAGTACAGTCATAGCATAACCCGACAACACAACTTATTGTATGAGTTCCACACACAAACATCACAAAATAAGATCAAAACCACATAATGTCTACAAGTTGACAAGTCTTTCAAATAGAGTTTAACAACAAACCAATATCATATCTTAGCCAAACTCCTCCCAACAAATATTAACATTTCTCTTCGACAAAGTAAAGAGAACATCCAATATGGTACCAAAACATGTATCTTGTATGCACCAGTAATTCTCAGCTTTTTATATGCATGTATCTTCAATAACATATGGAATCTAACACATTGCACTTAATCTATGATTTTCTATATAATTTTTTCCTCCTTAAATTTAAAGTATTGATATGTAATAAAAATATAAAAATATTTCAAAACACATAATATTTTGTTGGGTTGTCGGGTTGTGCTATGGTTGTGTTAAGGACCTCCAATCTTTCGAAAATCTTCAAATGAGATCTTCTAATTTCAAAAGTGGGGTCGAATTGTTTGGTTGTCAGGTTGGGGACCAGTATAGGGTTAGTAAAATCGAGGAAGAAAGTAAAAAGTTTTTGGTAAAGTAAAATTTTCTATATAAAGTGTAAGAAAAACTTTCACTTTATAAAGTGTGAGAAAAAGCTACACTTTATAAAGTGTAAGAAAAACTTCCTCTTTATAAAGTGGAAGAAAAAAATTTGTTTTCTGCTAAAATTTAGACGTTAATAGACTAACGGTTGCAGTTTATATTGTTTGATATAATGGAATAAAAAACTACACTAAGCTTGTTTTAGTTATACTCTAAAATTGTGGCTTATATGTGTCAATTTTATCTTTTAATGGCTCAAATAGGTTCTGGACTCTCTAATCTCTTTCTACAGTCTAACCAGCTTGGAGAGGAAAATGTTGGAGAGATTATAAAAAGACCCAACCATAAACAACAAATCTTAATGTGGTGATATATATGCAAACCAATAGGATTATTTAATTTATCGTTGAAGTGTATAAATTATATGATAAACTAAGTCAATAGATTAAACACATTCTCATTATTAAGTTCATAGACAAACAAAAGGTGTGGATTTCGTTGCCTCGATTATCACCAGATCTATTTGCCAAGAGATCCTTGTTGTCGATGGCATCTGCAGTTGGAAGGCCAACAACTATCGACAAGGTAACACAAGACAAGACAAGGCCTAGCACTCTAGGGTGAAAGTTATACTCGATCTTATGGACAAGCATCGTAAGAGGATGCACCTCCGGTATATGGACAAACAGACTGGTAAGATCAAGAGGTTTTACAGGAATTTTTTTATGATAATTTACCTTTATATTGTAACCATAGTAATTTGTAAGCATCAAGGTCACGATGAAAACAGTTGTCGATTAATTTTGAGAAAGAATCAAGATAACAATCTGAAAGATGATGGAGTGGTTGGAGAGGAACAATTCATTGGGGAGAAATTCCAAGGTGATTTTGCAACAATTTTTAAATGAGAAGAGCGGATTAGTAAACATAGATCAAAGTACTGGTGATAATACTTGAGTTGCATATGCAAATAATAATGATATAGCAATGGTGGAAGTTATTAAAAATTATGGATATCAAGTAGTTGATACTAGTGTTCGAGATGATACTCTTAATACTACAATTACACTAAATTGCACCTTAGCAACAGTCTCGCATACTTCGGTTTTGGGTACAAATTGGATGGTATTACTAGTGATTAGGATGTTCTTGTGGTTAATTTGGAGTATGATCAAGCTTCGAATCCTAAACTACCTGTTGCAGGTGTTTTATTTGGTAAAGATCCTAGTTTGGCTATGATTGAAGATCCAGGCCAAGCTAATAAGGTGCAACGACGTGGAGAAAATTTGGATCTAATTTTTGAATCTTGTGGTACATGTGATCATGACTTCGCTTTGAATGACAATGATAAGGGTGGTTGGACTGTAGTACCAAGCAAAAAAAATTCTCAAGGTAGCACCAAACTACAACAACTAGATTGCACCAGACAGTAAATTGTGAAGATAAAGTATCAAGAAAGGCTGTGCTCTAACAACTTTGATGCCCTAATGATCAATTCTGATCAAGAGCTCCATGCATTATCCACTCCAATTCTTCAAGTTTCTAATCTAGAAACCGCTAGAATAATTAAGGAGCCACAAGCTGCAATGTTGAATAAAGCAAACCCAATGGTCAAACCACCTATGGCTACAATCAACACCTCGGATATGATGTTCCCTCCCCATCTTTGGAGTCGCTTGGAGAGAAAATATCCAGGTAGCATTTAATCTCCAACAGGAATGGCAATACTTTAGTGAAAGGTATTACATCCATCTATCAAGCTAATTTTACAAACGGTTTGATTGTTTATAAGAAACAAACAACATGAAACGAGTGCTTCTAGATGGGCAAATTTAGTTGAGGAAGAGGAGCATATTTCTTCACAGCAAGAAATAAGTTAAGTCCTCAAGCACCCATATTTGTTCCTTCAAGTAAGGCAAATTCATCTATGGTAGTGACAATTGATAACTCTAAAAAAAACTTCACCATTACCACCAAGATATTAAAAGAGTGTCATGAGCCAGAAGACGTAGTTTCCAGACTTAGTCCAACTACAACTTATGATATTGACTTGGGCAACGACATGTTTGATGAGGACGATGAGGATGATATGATAGGACATATTATTTGAGAAGGTATCTAGGATAAAGATCTCTCACCTAGGCAATAAAAAGTGGAAGCAACAAAAGAAAAAAGAAGACGACACATTAAAGGCAACATAGTTGGGATGGTAAAGTGACTGAGGAATTTATTCCAAGGCACCTAACGATGTGACTGTCAAAGCAAAATCATATGACAGTTTCAACAACAACAAGACCCAATAAATCCCAAAATAAGTGATAAACTATCAGGTTTTGTTTGACATATTTGACAAAGAAGACAAGAGGGAAATAATTCAAATTACTTTGGGAAAAGTACAATATGTAAATGGGGCGTGGAATGTTTTGATCCTTTTGTTCCAGGAGGAATAGCTTATACACGAGCAAACCATCTTTTTAAATTTCTACATATATAAAATGAAGTTTGAGGTTGATAATCAGCTCTATTCTTAGATTTTATATTTTGCATTACTTAAGCATCCTCATTTGTAGCATCATTGTTACGCCCAAATCGCACACGCAAGTGTACATGGTCGTTCAAGTATTAAAGTGGCTCTTATAAAGAGCCGGGTATCATACCGATAGAGACTTATGATTAGAATAACTTGATTGTTCTAATACTTTCAACTAAACACAAGTGTTATCAATATTTCCAGAGTGATTTATTCTATAATCTAAAGATTAACCAAAATTAAACAAGGGTGATTCAATTTCAAGGGTTTCAAACAATGATTTGGTAAAGTCCAGGGCTGCAACTCTTATCAGGATCATGCAATTTATATTATTTAAATGTGTTTATTCAACTATCGAATCAATGATCACAGGATTAAATGTATTATCATGGTCTCCCGACCTCTAATCGCCTACGATAAATGACAACCTAACTACATCGTTGAGCAGGGGATAGGTTGGACCAAGTATCGAGCATTACAATTTCTTCCTGTATAGTGACCAAGCATGGTTTCTAGGTATATCCCTATCCTAGATACAAATTAACCCTAATTATTAAGAGAAAATCATGCTCCTTATGCCCCACATTCTATCCTCTTATTCCTCTCCCAAGTTCAATTCGGACAATGTGTTTATTTCAATGGTGATCAGGCACGAAATACGAAAAACAACAACATAAGAAAGATACATATGATAATCAATATTAACCCAATGAAAACTCAATAGATTACAATCATCCTGTAGACACATCCCTAGAACTAGGGTATTTAGCTACTCATAACAATAGTTTTGATCAAACAATGTTTAATTATCATAAAGAGATCGAAAGTAAAAGAGTTTAGGAAAGAACCCTAAAAACTGATGAAATAGCTCTCCAAGTCATCGTTCTTCAAAACCCAGAAAAAGAATATTTTAATAAAATAAAATATCAACCTATTTATACTAAATTCAAAACGGCCAAAACTGACACACAAGGGTGCGACGCGGAGGGGTCTTTAAACTTCCACTCGAACATTTTTGCTCTTCTCCGCGACGCGGATGCTACACGGACCACTCTGATTCAAATGCTGAATCTCGCACAAAATTAACATTTCCTCTCTGCGGTTCTGTCCCAAATTTTAATATGCAGCTAGGAATGACATTCCTCTCCGCAACACGGAGAGGATACGGATGTAACTTGTTCTTTTTCTTATTCTTCTTTCTTGCTTCTTTTCCCTTGTGTCCCCTTGTGATTCCCGATGCCCATTTCAGTGCTCATTTCTCCATTTAAGATACCTACACAACTAATCATGTTGGTTAGCTCATATACAACCAAAAGACTCTATAAGACTATAAACAAACACAAATTGATTTCAAACTTGGCTTAAATACGGGTATTATTAGATTTCTAGGCATATAAATACACCTAAGATCAATCACCACATAATGTATTATAAGCTCTATGATGATCAACGAATATCTAGTTTTCTCTAGCTATAATTCTCTTCATGCTTGTTTAATTTATTAGTAGAGGTACGTTACCTCATTAAGATTAGTAAGGTAAGGTCTAGCCCCCCTTCTTGTACTTTTCTCTTTGAGGTCCTTATTTCTTTATTAATAAAATATAGCCCTAGGTACACCTTACCTAGTGGAATTGCTTTATAAAAATAAAATAATGTATGAACTACAATTGTTAAGTTGGCAACATATCGTAAAAACATTCAAACTTAAGACATAAGAAGGTGTTAAAGTTTAAACCTTCATAATGAAAAAAAAAACATTAATCCCCACTAAGACTATGATTTATGAAGCCTCTAAGACACAAAAAAATGATGGAATGCATGAGCAATAATTATCAGTTTTCTGAAAAATTAAATCATGTTGTAAAGAGGATTTTATCATAGAATTAAGGGTCACATCCAACAAAATTATGAAAAGCAAATCCACAATAAAGTTCTTTGGCATACCATATGTTTTATCAATGCTAAGTTGTCTTTTACTGTAATGACCTTCAATGTAATTTTTGGAAATTTTCTGTAAATTACCATTTTGCTATTTTTTATAGTTGCCCCCAATCATGTTTGGTCAGTTTACGAAGTTGATTTTGAAATTGGATAGAAAAGTTGGGATTTTTGGATGTTTTAGAGGTTTTAGAGACTTAAAGTTGTTAAAAGTGATTTATGGAAACAATCGGAGCTATGAGTCTCGGAATGAAATTCCATCAGCTCCGAAATGCACTTGATCTAGGAAAGTTATCATTTTCAGTTTCTAAGTCTTTATGCGGATTTGAGCCCTTGTGTTGGAAGCTTAAGTGTATTAAGTCTAAGTGTTGACTTTGGTAATTTTTTGGAATTCGAACACTCGCATTGAAATTCTGACGACAACATTGGATTCGAAGGATGATTTTAGGCCTAGGTGAGGTCTTGGTTGAATTTTCAGAGTACTGAAGGTTTTTTGGTATTTTTGAGTGGAAGTTATTAGTTTGCAGCAACTTTAACGGGTTTTGGGTCAAGGAGACCTTGAATTCGTGTTTCAACAGTTCCATTGAGTCTGAACTATCGAATTTAGTTGAGTAGCATACTTCATTTATGCGCTCGGGATTCCGAACAAATCCTAAGGGTCCATTCTGTGAATTTTGTTGGGTCTTGGTATTTGTTAATGTTGTTGTGTCTGGAGCCTGATGGACCTTCTTCACGATTGTGTGGTACTGAGTCGTGATTGTGTAGGTGTATTTTCCCTTTATTCACGATCACGTGGGGTCATCGCAATCGCGTCTCCCTGTGTCGCGATCATAAAGGTCAATAAAAATGAGTTGACCAACATTACTCATCATGATCGCGAGGTTTGGGGTCGTGATCGTGAAGAGTAAAGTGACCTTAACAAAATTATCTTCCAAAAGTCGGGGTTCCATTCACATTAGCACCATTTTTGAACTTAGGGGGCTTGGTAAAGGTGATTTTTCGAGATCCATCGATTAGGTAACAATTTTTAAGTCCCCCATAATTATTATCCATTATTTACTTCAAGATTTTCTCACCTCATTGCTAATTTTGAACTAAAACTTTGTGAGTTTTTCTCAAGAACTTGGGTTTTAAGAAAAATTGTGATTTGAGCTAGGTTTCAACTTATTTTTCGATGTAGTTTTTACTAATGAGTTCAAAAATCTTTGGGTATCATGATTTCATACAAAATTTCAATTTTAACCATATTAGTTCAAAAATCTTTGGGGATCATGATTTCATACAAAATTTTAATTTTAACCATATTAGTTCAAAAATCTTTGGGTGTTATGATTTCATACAAAATTTCAATTTTAACCCTAGTCCTCAAGATTGAATTTTTGGGTTGATTTGGATTCGGCTTCCAAAATCAGTTTTATCGTTGTTGTTATTTATGATTTCTTATTGGGATTTCTTATTTGGTTAGATTTGTTGGATTTGATGACTCGTCGCAAAGGGAAGGCCCAAGTACTGAGTTGACTTCTTTCTCTTCTAAGACAAGTGGACGTTATACATAGTGAACCTTGTACACCTTGTGTGATTTGGAAGTAATGAGAATTGGTGAAGGGTTTTGTAATTCTTGTTCATTTGTAAATGTTGATTGACTTCTAGTGATGATAAAGCGGGATAAAAATAAATTTGTTGACATAGTAATGTATGATGTGTTGTGGATGATTTGGAACAGTTATATTGACTCACTATTGATGATATGTCATGATTGTGGGAGTATGGATAGTGTATTGAGATATGGAATTTATCATCTTCTAATTATTCATATGAACATGCCTATTTTCATTGGTTTTGAAACATAATGACGAGATCTGGATTAATGTTTATGTTGAAGGAAAATGGTTCCAACTTTCGGTGATGCCGAGGGGAAATGGTTCTGACGAATCAGATATACCGAAGGGAAATGGTTCAGAAAGATACATGGACCTTGTGAGTCCCTCATGGATCTCGGCTTGAGTCTCAGCGGGTGTGTCTATTAGGACAGACATGCATTACTATATATGACATTGCACTTCATTGCATTGCACATTATTATAGTTGTTTGATCTTTATGAGTGATTTGTAATAGACATTGTGGTTGTTTGAATATGAAAGATTGTGATGGTAATTTGTATATTTTGAGGTGCATGTTGTGATGTAATTATACATGTTATGTGTTATGAATTGTGAATTGTAAGGTTGGGTTGGTCTAATTGTTATGCAAGTTGTAGTATGTGAAGGTTCGGATGTAGTGTTCGAGTACATGTATTTTATATTGCTTTACTTGGGGTAAGTAGGGATGCTTGCTGAATATAGTTGTTGTTTGGTACTCACTCCCTTGATTTCTACACATTTGTGTAGGTTACGAGTCTGGATCGTCTTACCCCCTTTTCATCTTCATTTGAGGCTTGCTTTGGGAGTTCGTGAGGTAGCTTCATATGATTTTGGCGGACATCACTTACTCTTTCATTATGTGTTTGTTTTGTTCTAGATATAATGACATTCAGACTTGTATTTCTTTTGAATATATGTAATACTTAGAGGCTTGTACACGTGACGCCAGGTTTTAGAGGGGCATTTGAGTTATATTATGATTTCTACATTTTTATGTTGTGTTTAGTGTCTTATTTTGTTCTTACTTCCATATTTACCTTATCGAGGTTTGTTTAGGCTGACCTGTCTTAGTTGAATTAGACATGTCATCACATTCAATTTTTGGGTCGTGACATTTACCCATATGGTAATTAGTAGTTTTAGTATAAACTACTCTTTTCTTCTTAAAGTGTCTTTTTAATAACTGATTAAATTGATCTGTACATGAATAAGTATGTTTTGTCGGTTAGTGTCAAGAAACAATCCGCTTATGTCAAATACTAATGGGATTAGAACAATTATATTTGTTGTTTACGAGCTTATTTTCCTGTATTTTGCACCTAATAGAGAGAGGAGTCGCGTCCTTTTAATATATCGTGCAGTTTTTAACTGAAAATGTGCTTTATTCCATGTTTTCATTTCATGGACAAAGGAGAAAAGAAGTTTTGTGGTATTGTTATCACCAATCTCAATCATACAAAGACTAAGTTGTTAATTTAACACCTCTTGTTAGTATATGTTTTCAACTTCCTTTGATATTTTTGCTATTCATACATGTAAATGTAGTGATTTGATGACAAAACATACATCATGGACAACATTTGAATTCTAAAATCATAGATCAAGGTGGTCAGTACATTAGACACTCATATTGACGACTCCTCCATTAGTCATCTCAACAATTAACTAATCAAGCAATCGAGAATTCAAATGTTGTTGTAATTGATGAAGCAGTTGAGCTTGTTGCTGTTGTAATTGGGGAAATAGTTGTGGTTGTTTTTGCAATCTGAATCGTTCATAAGAAAAGAAACAAGTCAAACTAAAGGCACTACCAAAGGATAAGGTACAAAAGATGGTTTATGTTAGTTTGTTGGAATCATTATATTTGTTCACTTTACTTACATGTAAGCATAATTATAGGTGCAAATGCAAGGGGTTCATATTGGATGCGTAATTGATTTGACTTAAACAACAAGCATAACTGCTTCACCGATTACAGTAGCAGCAAGCACAACCACTTCACCAATTACAACAATTGCAAACACAACTGCTTCTCCAAATACAACAGCTACAAGCAGAATCGGTTCACCAATTATAGCAGCAACAACCACAACCGTTGTAATTAGCGAAACAATTGTGCTTTTTGTTACTGTAATTGGGGAAGCAGCTGTATTTGTTGTTGTTGTATTTGAGGAAGCGGTTGTGGTTGTTGTTGTTGTAATTGGTGAAGCAGTTGTCCTTGAGGCATACCTCGTACACAAACATAAAGTAAATTGAACGTTTGTACATGAGCTTCAAATGATTTTTTGTTTTTCTCTTCAGTAATCTTGAAATGTGAACACTAGCACAGATATTAGGACAAAGGCAATACGCATTTACCAAGATTGGTTAAAATAGGTCATTTGATAAACTTTTTTGGAGGAAATAAAAAAAGCTTAAAATACGATATTCAAATTGGAGGACATGTATAGAGAGGGAATAGAGAATGCAATTTAGTGGTGAAAATTTAAGGAACAAAAGAAGGATTTTTATAGGTGGTTTGAGTTGTTTTTACAATATAATATTGGAAATCTTGTAAATAACATTCCATATGTATTGATTTACATTAGATTTGATCATAAGTCAATATTAAACAAAATTTATCAAATCTTAAAAACTTACCAAAATCATAATCTTAGTAAGAAGATCATCATCATGAAATAGGTAAATAAATTATTATTATTACTATTATTATTATTTTTTTTTTTTTGGTCAGTCAAAGTTTAAATACCTTAAAGGGGGTTTTCTTGTCACAAGGATTTTTGTAGTCGGTTTGAGTTGTTTTTACAAGATAATATTTGGAAATCTTGTCAATAACATTCTATATATATTGATTTACATTGGATTCGATCATAAGTCAATATCAAACCAAATCTACCAATCTTAAAAACCCACCAAAATCATAATCTTAGTAAGAAGATCATTATCATAAAATAGGTAAATAATTTTATTATTATTATTATTAGAATTTTTGGTCGGTCAAAGTTTTAAAGTGGTTTTCTTGTCTCGAGGATTTTTATTGTTGGTTTGAGTAGTTTTTTCCAAGATAATATTTGAAAATATTGTAAATAACATTCTATATATATATATATATATATACATTGGATTTGATCATGAGTCAATATTAAACCAAATCTATCAAATTCTAAAAACCCACCGACGTCATAATCTTAGTAAGAGAATCATTATCATAAAATAGGTAAATAATTTATTATTATTATTTGAATTTTTGGTCAGTCAAAGTTTAAATACCTTTAAGTGATTTTCTTGTCTCAAGGATTTTTGTTGTTGGTTTGAGTTGTTTTTACAAAATAATATTTGTAATATTGTAAATAACATTCCATATGTATTGATTTACATTGGATTTTATCACAAGTCAATATTAAATCAAATCTATCAAATTTTAAAAACTCACCAAAATCATAATCTTAGTAAGAAGATCATTATCATAAAATAAGTAAATCATTTATTATTATTTGAATTTTTGGTCAGTCAAAGTTTAAATACCTTAAAGTGATTTTCTTGTCATAAGTGACACCCACACTAACAACCTGGTCAGAGAACCAAAGTCTAACCCATAAGTTCTAGATTGTTCTTTTAGGATTTTTAGTATTGGCATACACCTATTTTCCTATAAATAGGAGTGTCTTTTCATTCATCATGGACACAATACATTGGAACTATTGATATTAATATTTATATCTAAATTACTGATAATAATATTGAGAGTTCTTTGAACCTTTGTAGCTTGTACTTTAAGAAGGTATCTTTCAACATTTATCAGTTTCATAGTTCAAGGTATAAAGTAATTTTCTTATGATATCTTTGATTTCTTTCTGGTATTGATTTTATAAGGCTATTAGTTTCTACATATTAATTAATTTCATAAATTACTCATAAAGGGTCAAGATCCAATTCTATTGTTTTGATTAGTTTTCTCAAGTAGTTAAATGTGTTAGATTTCTTCTAATAAATCTATACATTATTATTTGCTTGTCAAGACTTTAAATATCGCATTCTTGAAAAATCTTGGATTGTTTTTTCGTGTTTCTCATATCTTTGTTTTTAGTTTTCAGTAGTTTTTTCTATTTTGCTTTCGTACTTAAAAATATACAATTTTATGTTTAGGATTACCGTAACCTGATTGTATAATTATATAATAAAATCAAGACAAAATTATGATTATATATATATATAACCTCACTGTTATAATTATATAATCGTTGTTGTGACCATTTGATTGTTTTGTCTTGATTGTATTATATATAAGTATAATAGTGAGATTCTAAACATAGAATAAAATATCTAGAAGTGTGGAAGAAAAATTAAAAAATGGAAAACTAGAAATAAGGATATGGGAAATTCAAAGGAACTACTTAAGAATTTTCAAGAATGTGATGTTTAAATAATTGGCAAAATCCAAGTAACAGCGTATAGATTTATGAGAAGAAATCTAATGTTGTTACTTGAGAAAACTAATCAAAATGATAAGTTAGGATCTTGACCACTTTATGAGTAATTTAAAACAACAATTAGTATGTAGAAATTATCCTCTCTAAAGAATATCAAAACGAAATTAAAAACATCATAAGAAAATTATGTTGTACCTTGACCTATGAGACTAGTAAATATTGAAATATAAAACAAATACTCAATGTACAAGTTACAAAGGTTCAAAGAACTCTCACTATTGTTATAATTAATTTAACAGAAAATAGCCTAAAATACCCTCGAAGTATTGAAAATGATACACAACTACCCCTCATCCACCTATTGGCTCCCAAATACCCTCCCCATCCACCTATTGGCTCACAAATACCCTCCACATCCACCTTTGGGTCCAAGTTTAGCCATTTCATTAACGGAGCACCATTTAAAATAATTAAATAATCCTTTTAATTATGTGGCGCCAGTGGCGGATCCAGGATTTAGAGTCCGTGGATGCCAAATAGACCTCCAACCATGGCACCACAAGCCAATTTTATTCACTGGGTGCCACGCTTTATATTTATATAAATATTATATATATATACCTATGTATATGTAGAGTTTCCATCGAAGTCGGGGGGTGGCGTGGCACCCCCCGAGGCCTTCATAGATCCGCCCCTGTGTGGCGCTCAACCATTGGTTGCAATTTAATTATTTAATATAATTTTAAACCCACCCATTTTTTAACAAAATCCGCCCCAATACTTATGAAACCTGCCCGCCTCAATACATAAAGAACTCAACTAATAAAAAAGAACCCTAAAACCTTCGTTCCCAAACAAAGAAATGAAATTTTGAATTGGATCGATTGGGTTATGATCCGGATTTAACCCATTTCGCAACCCATTTCAACCTAAGTAATTACCTAAATACACAATTTATTTTACCATATTGTGAAAAATTCACTACAATTTGAAAAAATTACAAAAAATCATATTTTCCTCACACTCTCTCCTAATATCAGATACATCACCCTTCTTCCCACTTCACGCTTAACTCCCCCAAATTCACGCGTAAAATCACGGCATATATTAGTGATTTCTTCCAACTCACCATTTTTTAATTACAATCATATTATTCTAAATTTCTTCATCAAATTCAAGTTCTTAAAAAGGTAGAAGAATTTCTTCATCATTTTTTTGCTTTCAGTATATCACATTTTCGATCAAAATTGTTTCAATTTTCTGATGTTCATCTTAAATTTTTGATACATATGGGTTCTCGTTCATCATTTAGTATTAATTTTACCCAATTAGTTCCACAAACGGAAGATCTCACCCTTGGCAGTTTTTATTCAGATAATGATGATTTTCATGAAAATAGATCCAAACACCGCAACAATCCATTAGTGATGAAGAAATTGCAAGAGGAGAAATCAAGGAAGGATGCATGTTCATGTTCGAAATCACCAGTTGAAAAAGCTTCCAAAATGGGGGCGGGGGGAGTAGAACATGTTACTACACGTCCTTCTCTACCCAAGGTTCAGATTTATAATGTATCTAGTTGATTTTGATTCTTAAGCTCATGTATAATATTTACGTTTCAACATTATGATACATGTCAACTTTATCATGTATAATGTATCGTTTACAAAACTTATTTTTAATACATAATCCTAATTTATTAAAACATTAATTAGTATGTATCATGTTCATAGTTATGTATTTGATACATAACTATTACAAATTTTATTATCTTTTAGTAGTGAATACATATACTCTGTCTCATTCATCTTAGAAGACTATGTATCTATAGACATTATCAAATCTTATTGTTGATACATAAATCCTAGTGCTTTATAACGGAATCATTTTGTATCATGTCACAGTTATGTATATTATACATAACTATGATAAATTTCTTTATTTTTTAGAACTAAATACATATACCAAATTTCATTCACACTGATAAGAATATGTATTGTAGACATTACAAAATGTATATTTGACTATGTATCTTGTGTTGTTATGTATCTAAAATCTTTAAGTTTTGGTCGTGTATCTTCTTCATGATGTATTCATGATGTATGATACAAAATCGTATACATGACAAAATTTGTAAAAATTTTGAATCAAAGTTGAAAGGATATTGGACGATCTGCTAGAACAATTTTGAATTTTCTGAAGTTGTTACGTATTGTGAGGGATTGATTAGCCATGAATAAAACGTGATTCCTGTTTTATGGAATTTTAAATTGATTTTCTGTTATTTTTCCTTTTTTAGAATAACAGATGGAATGACAATGTATCACAATCTATGTATCCACATGTCTACTGATGCATCCGAAATTCTTTAATTTTAAGAGATTTTTGTAATTTGAGAAAAGGTAGGAAAATGATGTAATTAACTCTTAACACTATGAGATTTATGTAATTTTTACACAATTTTAGCCCAACTAAATAAACCTTAAGTCCAAGTCCATCAAAATTCATTACTTTAGTTTTACCAACTTTGTCTCACATCATATAGTCAAATTTTCTCTTAATTGAATCACTTTGTTCGTGTAATAATAACTATGGTATTGCTTAAAATGCTTAATTGAATACAAAGTAGTTTTTCTATGGATTGTTTATGTACTAGGTGTTTGTGTCTATCAACGCATGTCCTCAACAAACTTATTACTTTCAAAATGAAAAAAAAAAAACAAATCGAAGATTAACCATGAACACCCCTACTTATAGATTTTTCATTCAAATTATGAATGTGTGACGTTATACAACAATGGGAATGACAATCTATCCAAACCATTTATTCATTAAAAAAACACAGTACAATACAATAATACACAATATAATACAATACAATATACATTATGAAACAATACGTAGCAACCATCCAAACAAAGAGTGCATTTTCAGTGTAGAGATTCAAACAATTACCTCTAAAATCAAATTGACTTATGAAAAATCTTGTTAAAATATTTGATATATATATATATATATATATACTAGTAAAATTACCCACGCTTCGCGCGGGAATTTAATATTACGAAATTTATAAAATAATACTTAAAATCTATCAGTCATTAAAACTAAAACACTATATTATCTTACATACAAAATTACGTAGTAACTAACATTAATAATGTAAAGAAAAATGAAAATTATTACATCTTATCATATATCCTTAATAACATAAGCATAAATTAATGATAGTAAAACACACATACCAGGATCTGTAACATAAGCAATGGTGTTAGTGAGTCACTTAACAGGAGCAAAGTACACAAATATTTTTTTAAGAAGAAGAGGTTCAGAATTTTCGTTGTTTTAAATGAGAGGAAATCCCTCTATTTATAGACAACAAATGGTAATGTGAACAAATGTTTATTGTGCCTTATCGGAAAGGTTACAACTATTTGGAAAAGTTGCAACCCTTCGGAAAGGTCATAACATTTTATAAAAGTGACAATTCTTCATTAAAGTCGCAACTTTTCATAAAAGTTACAACTTTTCATAAAATTCACAACTTTTCATAAAAGTCGCAATTTTTCATTAAGTCGCAATTTTTCATAAGGTCAAAACTTTTTATGAGAGGGGAAGACTAATTTTGAAAATAAATAAATTAAAAATAAATTCTATTTGTGGTGGCGCCACTGCGGACTTAAGGTTCTCTTTTATATATATATAAAATATTTAGCCGCAATGCCAAAAATTGTATATCTCACATGCCTTAATATAATTCTATATGATGATTTCAAATTATTAGAGATTGTAGTTGTAGGGATCGAAGAAATTACCTCTAAAATCTGCAACAATGGCGATGAGCGAAATGCTACCTGACGAGATCATAAAAGGCATAGTCATCCGTCTGCCTGTAAAGTCTGTTGATCAATTCCGGTGCGTTTCAAAGCAGTGGTACTCTTTTTCTTTCAGACCCAAAATTCATGGAAGCTCACTTCTCTTTTCATGAGCAACAAGTTAAGCTCATTCATATCTCTCAGGTTTCTTACTCTCTTCACATTCTCACTCTTAACCCTAACCCCCAAAATGGAATCGATGCAATTTCAACAAAGCTTAATTTTCAGGAAAAATGGTGGAGTATTGTTGGCTCATGCAATGGCCTGGTATTGGTATCGAATGACAAGTATGTTCTATTTTTAATGAACCCCACAACCTTAGAGTACCGTAAAATTCCAAAATCTCCTCTGGCTCTTCCCCGGTGTAGTACCTGTATGAGTGATCTTGGGTATGATATCGCTAACAATGATTATAAGATGATTACTCTTTCTGATCTTGGGTATGATATTGCTATCAATGATTATAAGGTGATTACTCTTTCTGGTTATTATGATCTTTCGTGTACATTTGTTGATGTATACTCTGTGAGAATGGGTTTTTGGAAAAGACTTGAGACTATATCTCATACAATTTCTATTTGTAGTTGTGGTGGGTTTTCCTAAATGGGGCTTTGCATTGGTATACATCTCCATCTGCAATTGTTGCTTTTGATCTAAGTGATGAGAAATTTTTCGAGGTGCCAATGCCTACTAATACTACTCTTGACGATGATGATTCTATGCACTTTTATGATTTTGTGGCTCTTGGAGGGTGTCTTTGTATGTTAGTTTGTAGAACAAATGAAAATGAATTTGATGTTTGGATGATGAAAGAATATGGGGTTGTGGAGTCTTGGACTAAATTTAGTGTTAAAAGCAACACTTGCCCTTAATGAGTGATGATGATGTCGTATTGGATGTGCCTGAAATAGAGAATTTATTTATCTTACAATAAGAAAGAGAAACAGTGGAGAGAGATGAATGTTGATGGAGTAATTCCTAGGTTTTTTAGGACTAGAGCTTTCACGGAGAGCGTTGTCTCTCCTATGATTGGCAAGGGAATTGAGGGTGGTGACTATATCACTTGATGCAGAATTCTGAGATATGCTATACTCGTGAATTATGTCATAATTTCATGATTTCTTATTCATTTTTAGTGTATTTCATTTGTTCCTTGTATTTGGTTCTATAGGAACCATAGAGTTTTATGAATGGTAATTTTGTTGTCCTCGTCGAGTTGTAGAAATGATAGTTCTATTGTTCCGCATAGAGTTTTGTGATGGTAATTCTTTTGTCCTGTTTCTTGATGTTTTGACAAAAAAAATGTACAGACATTCATCACAATAACTAGGCTGTTGAGTTTCTGCCACTTCTAATATGACATGAAACAGCAATATATGGAGTATGTATTTGGCTCTTTGGATAACTTGTGTTTATATTAATTCTTATATATCCCACAAAAGTGATTACTCTGCTGCAATTTTGATCAATTTACTTGAAGTCATGAAGAGCTCTAGTTTCTTAGTGTTTTGCTTCTATCATCCTCAAACTGGATTTAACCCGTAAATATCTAATGAGGCTAAAGTAACATAATTTTGTATTAGTGTTGAAGGATAATCACTCTGAATAGTCTCAAGGGTTCCGTCAAGAATGCAAGTTTTTCTCTTTGTATATATTAACAGTTCTTTTAAAGTGTCACACTCTTACTGCGTGTCCAGAAGCAGACACCTTCTAGTTAGCGGTTCCTCATATTTTTCATCTTATACTACCAAATCCCGAAGAAGTTCTCTTGATGCAGAAATATGTTGTTAATTTCTGCTTCATTTATTTGCCAAAATGGGATGGTTTGTCACTGATTGCCTTGCTTTTGCATAGGAACCCTGTGGTAACATCTTTGATAATTAGTAACAGTTTCAGCAGTATTATGAAGGCTACACTTTTAGCCAAATTTATTGCTTATATAGTCTACAGAGGTGTTGAGTGTATGCATTTACGTTTGACAGTTATTTTTTGTGCCTTGCGCAGGGATATATATATATATCTGCATTCTATGGAATAGCTAGATTGTCAAAGAATTTGAGTTGAGCCACGGATCTCAAGATATTTTAGTTCTACAGTAATCTAATGGATACTATACTATTTCAGATCACTGTGATAGGAGGAGAGTTGTGGAATTTTGATTTTGTATACTGTGGAATTATAACTTGTAATCTTAGACATTACTAAGTGATGAACAGCATTTAGTGAACTCAGGTTTGAGAATATACACTTCATCCAGACGGACATCACCTGTCATCTTCCAATTGCCTTGATCCCGAGCCAGAACCTCCGTCCCTATCATCTTCCAATCGCCTGGCAGAACCCCGTTTGTTGGATCAGTGTTATGCTGTCATCTTGTTGGAGTTTCAGTAGCTCCCTCTGTTGGGCAGCTACCATCCTTACCGTCTCCCTTAACACTCATGTAAGTTTGGGGAGTTATTGACTCGCTCATTTCAACTAAATTCATTTTCAACCCATCAAAAATTGAATTTTTATGTCAACCAAATTAAAATCAAATTGACAAGACTATATATATAAATTAGGATAATTTTGATACTTATGAGAATGTTATGTTTATGAGAAAAAAAAATATACAACTTAAAAATCAAAATTGCATATCGAAACAAAAACTTCAAACTTCATTTCTATAATTGTATAGGATGACTTCAAATTATTATTTCACATGTCCTAAGAGTACATTTGTAGTTACAGGGATTTACCTCTAAAATCCCCAAGAATGGCGATGAGCGAGATTTACCTCTAAAATCCCCAAGAATGGCAATGAGCGAAAAGCTACCTGACGAGATCATAGAAGACATAGTCTCCCGTCTGCCAGTAAAGTCTGTAGGTCAATTCCGGTGAGTTTCAAAGCAGTGGTACATTTTTCTTTCGGACACAAAATTCATTAAAGCTCATTTCCACAAACATGAACAAATTAAGCTCATTCTTATATCTCATGTTTATCACTCTCTTCACACTCTCACTCTTAACCCTGACCCCTAATGGATTGATGCAATTTCAATCAAGCTTAATTTTCAGGAAAAGTGGCAGGAAGTTGTTGGCTCATGTAATGGCTTGGTATTGGTGTTGAATGAGAAAGATGTTGTATTTCAGTGAACCCCACAACCTTAAGAGTACCGTAAAATTCCAAAATCTCCTCTGGCTCTTCACCTGTACCTCGTATGCTCTTGGGTAGGATGATTATAAGGTGATTACTCTATGTACATGAAGGTGATCTTTTCTGTACTTTTGTTGATGTCTACTCTCTGTGAATGGGTTTTTGGAGAAGACTTGAGAGTATATCTCATCATGGTACAATTCCCATTCGTAGTTTTGGGGTTTTCCTAAATGGGGCTTTGCATTGGTTGGCTGCTAAATATTCTGACACTCCCTCTGCAATTGTTGCTTTTGATTTAATTGATGAGAAATTTTCCGAAGAACCAATACCTACTACTACTACTCTTGATGATGATTTTATGCAATTTTATGATCTTGTGGTTCTTAGAGGGTGTCTTTGTATGTTGAGTATTAGAAGAAGTGGAAATGGAATTGATGTTTGGATAATGAAAGAATATAGGGTTGCGGAGTCTTGGACTACAAGGAACACTTGCCCTTATGGTATCACACCCGTGTGTTCAGTAAGTGATGATGATATCGTACTGAATGAGCCTAGAAAAGAGAAGTTGATTTTCTGCAATAAGAAAGATAAAACAGTGGAAAGAGATGAATGATGATGGAATAATTGCTAAGTTTGTACGGACTAGAGCTTTCCTTGTCTCTCCTATGATTGGCAAGGGAAATGAGGGTGGTGACTATACACTTGATGCAGTATTCTGAGATGATGTTTGTACTCAGGTAATGATTTCTTAATTCATTTTGCATAGTATTTTAGCAGTTCCTTGTATTTGGGTTCAATAGGAAGGAGAGAGTTTTATGAATGGTAATTTTGTTCTCCTCATCGAGTTGTATAAATGATAGTTCTCTTGTGCCTTATGCAGGGATATATATCTGTATTCTATGGAATAGATTGTCAAAGAATGTGAATTGAGCCACAGAGCCCTGGATCTCAGCATGTTTCACTTGTTAATCTTTTATTTTATGATGTTATAAGATGGCTACTATTTTAGATCACAATGATAGAAGGGGAGTTGTGGAATTGGACTTGCATTTTGATTTTGTACTGTCAGGAGAAAGGGATTTTGATAGTTATTGTTCACATCTCAGTTGAATTTTGGTGATCTGAGTAACTATTTTACATCAAGTCTTCCTTCCAATCTTGTAAACAGATTTTTAGCTTTGCAATATTGCTTTACTTTCAGAGCCTAGAGGCAATACTAGATAACATGTTATTTATGTGCATCTAACAAAAGTGGAACAAAGCCCTCCAGAAAAGCTTCTATGACTTCACCAAACAAAAGCAGCAGGGCCTCATTTCATTAGACACCATGAAAGCACCAATCAATCAACAACACCTTAATCCCAGACTAGCTGGGGTGCTATATGAACCTCTGTATCCAGTCCGCTCTGTTTGCACAGTTGCATCAATTTCATTTCAAGCTCAAAAAAACTATAAAAGAACACAAAGTAAGGATGAAACTATATAAAATTTCCTGGCAGAAATGGAAATATGGACACGAATACTATTCAAATCTAGCTGAATACTACATAACAAGATTTCATAAAATTCCAGTACTTGTTATGAGATATTTAAGCTTCACATTTCCAACAGGTGCAGTGGGTAGGAATCATCCTTCCTGCCCCAATCAAGATGGATCTTCACCATAGATACTTTTAAAACTGTGAAACCTGTACTACATTTCTCAATAATTTGTGAAATGCCTTGTCAGAGAAATAGAGGAATCCTGCATGAAGTTCCTATTAAGTGGCCAAGTAAAACTTTGGATATCTGGTTTTGCCCTTGTTTGACAGGAGGTGCAGTTTGAATATTAATTACTAGCATAGTTACTTCTCCAAGAAAAATATATAACTCATTAACAGCACACTGAATGGTATTCCGACATACATGCTGTCTCTATTTCCCATACCCACGAAGATCACTAAACAGAACAACTTTTCTTGTGGGAAGAAAACGCTGATAGACAGAAGCTACACCTGGTTAGGCGATCAACAGTGATGAAATCATAAATATTAGGGAGGCCTTGAAGTAAAGAACACAAGGCTCCAATACAAAAGCATGTTAGTTCAAATGGTTGTGGAGGTTCCAACAACGGCAAGCAGGTACTAAAGCGATAGAAGGTGGCAACATATATCTAGATGTATATAGTCTAGTAACCTGCAAAGATGGCAGCACTGCTGACTGCTTTTAATGCAATTAACTGGAATTTCCATTTCAAAAGAAACCTTCAGGATTGTGAACTAGAGAGTGCAAGCATGCTCATGACTAGTTTGGACAGTGTGGTGTTAACAGGGGACAGATCTGATTCTTTGACATGGATACAAAGTAAAATGGAATTTTCATAGTTAACTCTATCTATGATTGGCAATCTAAAGCAGTGGAGTTGGGAAGGTAACATTGGTCCTAGAAGTCGGTGTGGAGAACTTACGTCCCAACAAAAGTGGCTGACTTAGGATGGATAACAATCAATGAAGCTTGCCTTACACATGAAAATCTCCGAAGGAGGGGAATACGGTTCGCAGTGTGTTATTACCTTTTGAAACTCTATTGTCTACAGAATTTTAAATTCTTGGTGTAAAAGGAAACCTGTAGAGGGATTAGAGGATATAATAGAATTCATGAATTCCTTATGTAGTCGAAGGCTGAAAACCATAACTGTTTTGATAAACATGATAATTACCTACTTGGTCCTATTGACATCAATAAAATTTTACATTTTCCTACTTCACCACGACCAGCTGGAACATCCCTAGACTGATATTCAGGGTTCTAAGCATACTTTGGTCCTTCACTCTTCTCAAAAGCATATTTCCAGTTTAAAATTCCACTGTCAGAGAAACTCAATGCAGAATGTGGCAGTATTATAATTGACCATGAAGGTTAATTGAAATGAACTGTGTGAAGCAATAAGAACCCATCCCTCAGCGGCATCCAATACAAAATGAGAACAAGTAAAGTTTATAATTTCAAAGAAGGAAGAGTGGACCAAAGCCATTGCCTCCAAAATCACAACGACAACCAAATGTGAGCAAGGAGCACATATAATATGAATTAAACTATGCCTTCCATTGAAATTTATATGTAACTTAAAAAGATTATGTCACAAAACACTATGACAAATGAAGGAATACAATAACCAGTGCTCTAAGACAGGCATAATAACAAGTACAGCGTGGCACATATCGTGATCAAATGGTACAAAAATTTAAGGTTAAAAGGGCATCCCAATCTTGACCTTAATGCATGATCCCTTTCATATGCATTCAAGAAGATGGTACCTTGACAGCTTTAAATGGAGGGTGAAGTAATCCAAGCTCATCATTCACTTCAAGTGGATTGCTTGTTTCGTTTCGTGTTCTCTTCACTCTTCTACTACCAAGTGTTTTATGAGTGAATCCATACATCTGCAGGATCTGGTTGTCACCAAAGTTGAATGCACGATCCATTTGCTTCAAGCACCTCTCTACTGAATAATCTCCAAACTTTGCACAAGGCTTGCAACCCACAAAGTGAGTAACAAGTGGCCACCTATGGTCACCAAGACCAGGGTGGTAATTCTCAATCATCTCTTCATATTTATCTACCAGAATTCCCCAGTAACCGTGCAAGTAATAAGCATTCTCAAGATAAACCTTATCACCCCATATCTCCTTCTGTGTTGCCAATATATATACCATTGCAGACTGATCATCAGCTTCAAAAACTGGTCTATCTTTAAGCTCCCGAGTAAGAAGCGCCCCGGCTTCCTCCCTTACCTTTCCCTTTGGCCCCATAGGAGCCAACACATCAAGTAAATCCAAAGCCCATTGAGTATTCCTCAATAAGAAGCTACCAGTATTCAAACCAATCCAATTCTTCTGATCATAAACCATCTCATTCCATCCATGCATCACAAGATTAGCATCTTTATACCTCTCCCATGGAAGCTCAAAAGCCATATCAGTAAACATAGCATCACTATCCATCCACCACAAAAACTCAACCTCAGGATGTGAAAGCAAAAGCTTCCTAAGCAAAGGCAATTTAGCCCAAAAACCAGCCATTTCAGCATCAAGCAAAGCCATATTATAAAAAATTTCAATCCCATGAAGCCTACAATAATCAATCTTATTCTTTATTGACTTCAACAAGTAATGATCACCAACTGGATTCTCACATGGCTTAGGAGATGAACCAGTAACCAACAACACCCTTGGCTTATTTGTTCCTACAAAATTAGGAAAATTAGGATTTTTTTTCAACCACTCCCCTCTTTGCTCATCCCAATCTGTTATCTTTGGACCAAGAGCATAAGGTTGATTTGGATCTCTCTTAAACTCAGGCTCACCATCATCCTCATCAACTAAAATCTTCTTTAAATCAAAAGTAGCATAATTATTACTATCTGATGATGATGCATCACCATCACTTACAGTGCTTGTAGAAGATACCTGTTGTGCTTCTTCAAGAACGCGTCTGGGCTCCACGCGCTTCCTGTAATAGCTAAATGTTTCACGAATTTCCTTCAAATCTTGGCCAGGAGTACCAAATCTTCCAGCACCCAAATTCCCTCTAAGGACAATAACGGTAAGGAACAAACACAAGAATGTAAGCTTCCCATTTCTCATAATTCTCCTGACTTGCCATGCTCTACGAGCACTGAGAAATCGATCTAACATCTTTTCCCTCAATACCCACAAGCTGAAATTGGAATAAAAATCAAATCTTGATGGTTAAAAATCAAATCTTGGAAAGTTTTAGACAAAAAGGGCAAGTTTTGACATTGATTTCATTGTTGGGATTATAGAAAAGGGGGAAAAAATGAGGATTGGGGTGTTGAATAATGGAGATTTAGAGAAAGATCTGATGGTGGGTTTATGAAGAAAGATAGAAAGAAAGAAAGGTGTCGGTGGGAGAGTGACGGGAGGAAATTTCCTAAGGTAAGGTAGATGTGTAAGAATGGAGATGAAGATGAAAATATTAGGAAACAATGTGTAATCTTTTCACATTCAGACATAAAAGTTTGTAATATTTTATTGTGTATAATAAATATTTTAACTCAATTCAATTTATATTTATGTCATTTAAATTTAGATATGTATAGATAGATATTTAAATTTATATAAAATTAAATAGATAAATATATTCTTCCTACATTTCATTTTATATGATAATTTTGTGTTATATCTAACGTCGTACATGTATTATGTCACATGTGACACATATATATACAAATTTAAATGTTTATCCCTCAAAATTGAAGGGCTTGTTATTATTTTTAATCATGATTTATTAATGAAAGATTATTTATTAATGAATTACAGTCTAGATTATAGTACGCGTAATGGGAAAGTAGTGCTGTGCTGTTTCCATTTTTCATTTTTATATTTTATTTTATTTTACTTTTTAGCTAGTAGACAGATAAAGGGGTATTATATTAAAAAAATACTCAACTTTAGCGTACATAAAACATTTGTCTTTCTAAGATTATGACATTAGGCGCTGGCGGACTTTCTTTTTTAGAGAAATAGATATTAGTTTCTTGCATATAATAATTTTTTTATTTTAGATGAAAATTTTGTGGAAGATATACCAAGTGGTTGGTTTGCGATCTAATTATATTATATATGCTACACTTTTAGACATAAAATTATGTAATGAGTGGTAATATGAAATATTGTGTTGAGCATATTAATCGATAGATCTCGCTATAATATCATTTGTTATAATAATATTATAATAATTTGATCCTTATTAGAATTAATTTTTCATCTTATACTATACTTCTCTATAATAATATTCTGCATATGACAATAATAATATTCATTATAACATTACACTCTTTGTAAACTTTTTTTCTATTGCAATCATACTCAAATATTGTGTGATAATATTTTGTAAAAAATATATTATATAAAAAAATACAAATTAAAATATTTATGATAATCATCATCAATGTCATTCACATAATAAATTGTAAGTACAATTATATAAAAGGAAAGAGTTATATATTTAAATGATACACATCAATTAAGTTCATAGCTTCACGAAAAAATGTTACAGGTGTTTGCTTTTTTATATTCATATTTTTTCTATATATTTTCTTTAAAAAATTAAATTGATTTTCAAATACATTTCTTATTTTTGTACAAAAAGTCGTTTATCTATTTTTTGTGTATTTTTATTTATAATAACTAAAAGAGATATAAACGTCAAATATCAATATACATATATATCAACATCTCATTATAATAACCATGAAATTTAAGATAAATAATTGTCCCCGACTCCCCGTAATGCGTTTGACTCTATGATTAATAACAATATAGAGATTATTATAGAAAATTTTACATGGTATAACTAACTTATGAATATATTCACCATTAGCAACAAATGCTTAAAATAATTACTATTTATAGGTACACTTTGTATTTAATAGCAAATAAAAGAAAGTCTTCTAATCTAAACCTAACAGTCGTCACCCTTCTTCTCTCTTACACTATTTTCTCTTTCTCTCTCTTAACATTCTGTCAATTCAAAATATCCCTTAAAAACTTATGAATTTAATCATATCACTTTATGTTATATCTTATATTTTTCAAGTGAGAATACTTTATAAATAGATCAATATTGAGTTGGATAGGTTAAGAAAGTATCGTAAGGATCGAAAGTTAAAGCGAATTGAAGATGTTATATATAACTCGTCTATATATAGAGGTACTATAATAAAATAAAGTGACATACAAGTGAATGTTGTATGCATCCTTAATATTATAAGACTATTTCCGCCAAAGATGGTATACACAATACAACCATTAGAGAGAATAAAATAAATAGTCATTAAACTATATGTGAAAGTATATGTGTTGATACAACCATATAGCGCGAAAGAATATAGTTGATACAAATAAATATCAACAACAAAAAAAATAGCTACAATATTGTATTAATGTTAGTCTCTGCTATGGAATAGCATACAACGATAAATATAAGTATCTTCTTCTTATTTCTATGTATCTTCTATATATTTTGAATGAATACAGTAGTACAAGATTACATCAACAATGATAGAAGATTATATCAACAGTGAAACAATTGATACAAATATCTTCTTATTTTTCTTCCTCTATGTTTTTCTTGTATTTCGAATGAACTGTTATATCAATACTGGTATTATTGTTGTATCAATGTACGGTAAAAAAATAATTAAAGTGATTTGTATACGTGAATTGATGTAATTGTGAAACATTAAATAGTTGTATCAAAATTTGACGATGAAGAATCAAAAGAAAATTGAACGAATTCGCATATATTTTTCTGTTAATTAATTTGAAATCTACCGTATTGATGTATCAATCTCAAATAAATTACAATTGAGTTAATTAATTTAGAATAATACTTATATCAATGACAAATAAAATATAATTCAATGTATAGTTACTTGTAAAAATTTGAAAATATTTAAAAGGTTACACATTAAATGTCACAGGCCATGTATTAGGGGAGACTCACGTGGATGGATCTACGGCTATTATTGAACATATGCATAACAGCCAGCCATGTTAATGTGACTATACTCAAATCGAATATTCTAATAAAATATTCGTCCCAATATTTCAAACTTTCAATTAATATAAAGAAATTAAAATTTAAAATTTAGTTAAATGACATAATAAAGTTCCAGTGTAGGACATATTTCCACGATTTGATATTTGGAGGCCCTCCTTCACTAGATTAGAGACAATATATTTATTTATATAATTATTGGTAACTAGAGACAATAAATATATATTATACATAGATATAGCCAATTTTTCTCAAAAATATATTTGTGATTGCAAGTAGTTTGCTTATTAGGTTAGAGACAAAAACAAATAGTATATACTTAAAAAGGAAAAATGTCTAAAATATATTTGAACTTTGACAGAAATTGTTGTAACAATTTCAAATTTTAGGCAGAACCTATTATTCCAGCACTAGTTAATAGTTGGACAAGTTACTAGTTATAATGATACAATATTTATGATGTTCACGTGGACACTTATATATCTTTAAAATACACTATTAAATAGTGCAGGGGTAATAGGTTCTGCCCAAAATTTGGTATTGTTACAACAATTTCGATTAAAGTTCAGATCTATTTCGAACATTTTTCCCTACTAAAAATAATAATTTATAGTATGAGGTTAGGAACATATATTTCGATTTAACTCCTTTTAAATTCGTTTATGAGGGATTTTGATATTTATCACCTGGAAGTTGGAACCTCTAATAATATTATAATCGGTTTTATTATGCAATTAATAAACGACTTTAATTTAATAAAGATTGGTCCCAGCATTTACGTGTTTTAATTAGTTCAAATTTATACGTAATAATATTAACAACCGGCCAAGAAATGGAAGTTTCTGTTTGACACTAAATAGCACACATGCATTGTTTCATTATAATTATTATTATTATTATTATTATTATTATTATTATTATTATTATTATTATTACTATTATTATTATCATTATTATTATTATTATTATTATTATTATTATTATTATTATTATTATTATCATTATTATCATTATTATTATTATTATTATTATTATTATTATTATTATTATTATTATTATTATTATTATTATCATTATTATTATCATTATTATTATTATTATTATTATTATTATTTATTATTATTATTATTATTATTATTATTATTATGATTATTATTATTATTATTATTATTATTATTATTATGATTATTATTATTATTATTATTATTATCATTATTATTATTATCATTATTATTATTATGATTATTATTATTATTATCATTATTATTATTATTATCATTATTATTATTATTATTATTATTATTATTATTATTATCATTATTATTATCATTATTATCATTATTATTATTATTATTATTATTATTATTATGATTATGATTATGATTATTATTATTATTATCATTATTATTATTATGATTATTATTATTATTATTATTATCATCATCATCATTATTATTATTATCATTATTATTATTATTATCATTATTATTATTATCATTATTATTATCATCATCATTATTATTATTATTATTATTATAATTATTATTATTATTATTATTATCATTATTATCATTATTATTATCATTATTATTATCATTCTTATTATCATTGTTATTATTATCATTATTATTATCATTATTATTATCATTATTATTATCATTATTATTATTATTATTATTATTATTATCATTATTATTATTATTATTATTATTATTATTATTATTATTATTATTATCATTATTATTATCATTATTATTATTATTATTATTATTATTATTTTATTATTGTTATTTTATTATTATTATTATTATTATTATTATTATTATTATTTTATTATTATTGTTATTTTATTATTATTGTTATTATTATTATTATTGTTATTTTATTGTTATTGTTATTGTTATTGTTATTGTTATTGTTATTGTTATTGTTATTGTTATTGTTATTGTTATTGTTATTGTTATTGTTGTTGCCGATTGCATAATTTATGTACATCAAATATCTATTGCTTAGAGCCTACATGGTATTACTACTAAAACCGCTTATTTTTTAAAGTACTTTGTAAAAGTAGATTTTTAGAAAAGTATTTTTTTAAAAAGTATTTTTTTAAAAAATAATTTTTTGTGTTTAGCTAATTCATTTAAAAAGTTGATAAGCAAATTATATTTGGCTATTTTTTTAAATTTTTAATTGTTATTTTTTTCTTTTTTTCAATCTTGTAAAAATATTGTTGTTGCCTTTTTTTTCTAATTCTGCAAAATAATATATAAAATATAAAATAATAATATATAAATGTAAAATAATAAAAAATTATTAGATAAAAATAAAAAATAAAATTCTTAAATGAAACTTAACTGGACTTGGGAGATATGTTAATTAATTAATAAGGGATATATTGGTAAATATGAATATATGGAAAGGATACTTTAGTTTTGAAAAACATAATTTCCAGCTATTGCTTTTTTTAAGAAGAAATTTTTTTTCAGCTTCTTCTCAATCGCAGAAAAACTGCTTATGCTTCTATTTAAAAGTAGTTTTACTGATTTGCCAAATATTTAATTTTTCACAAAATATATTTTGTTTATTCTCAAAACAAGTGTTTTTGGCCTCCCAACAACAATGTCAAATATGCTCTTAATAGAAAAAAAAAATTCTAATAATATTTATTTAGATATTTAAATTGTAATTTATTTTAGTTGAAGATTGGAATATTTTTTTACATATTTTTTATTTAAATTTGAAAATTAATTTACGCATTTCCTCAAAGTCAGTTAGATAATTAAGTTAATCAAATAAAATATGTTATCACATTTAATTATATAAATTAGACTCAATTGTAATATGCATGAAATTTTTATGACTTATTGAGATGAACACATATAATTAATAGAAATAATATAGTTTAAGTGGTTAATTTGTCAATGTAATGAACACTTGAAATCATGTGCAATTTTTTTTTTAAAAAAAATGAACAAAAAATATCCAATATTTAGCGTATGTTTAGAGGTTTAATTGGAACAAATAATATTTTAAATGTCTAAATAAAATTTATTGACAAGTGTAAGAAGTTATTTTTTATGTATTAAGCCAATATATTGATTATACTTAACAATATTATAATATGAATTAGTTCTAAGACATCCTTTATGATTTAAAATCTAACACTTATAATTCATACATTAAAAATATCTTATACTTACCCCCCTGTTAGATATATTCATAATTAAGTATATTGAAATATAATTATTAAAAAAATACTTAAAATATAATTTTAAAAAAATATAAAACTAAGTGATACCAACGAACCCAGGATTTCAGAAGACGGGCGGTAGTCCGCGCGGTTATCTTCAATCTACCTTGTCAACATCCGAATTCAAGGAAGAAATCTAAATCGAAATACATACAAATTTTTATATTGTTTTATGACTGTATGGAAGGACTAAGTCCTTTTACCCAAGCAAAGTGTTTGTCAAGATCTGAATACATATTGTTATTAAGCCCATGTATCTAGCAGTTCTAACCGGGTATAGGGCACCCTTTTTCTCAACTCATTATCGGGCTTAGAACCACGATTGGCTAGACAAAGCCAATAACGTATTGCATAAAATCTGACTGTACCACCATCTCGGAACCAAGTCAAGAAATCATATAGAAATTTATTTATATTTAGATAAAGTCTAGATCTTTCATGGTAAATATAAAAGCGAAGTTAGATATCCGACATAGATATGATTCCTTTTAGTCGGACATAGTCACGGCTCTAGATCGGAGATAAAAAAATTAAAAAAGGACAGAATAGTACCTTAGAACAAGGGTCAACACCAGGGCCTGTACGAACTTTACAACTTTATTCACAAATTCCGGCGAGTATCCGGCGAACACACAACTTCCAAAAGATAATAGAGAGAGAGCTTTACAAGAAAGAGTAGAGAGGGTTTTCTAAAACCTGCCTCTAAGTGACTACAAATGAAACCTATTTATAGAAAAAGAAAAGCATCTACCTACAGTAAAGGGTCCTCATCAATGGGCCCTAGAAACAGTACATCTACTGTAGATGAACAGTGTTTTCTACTGTAGATGAACAGTGTTTCTACTGTAGATGAATAGTGTTTCTATTGTTGTTTTATTGTTTGATAATCTTGAAAAATTTTTAGATTTTGTCTTTCTTCTTCAGTTGTCGGAGAAAATCTTCTGCCTCTGTCAACACATCGGTCGCCGCTGGATTTTCTTCCTCAAATGGTTGAGCTTCCTGAATATCATCCTGAATATCCTCACTTGTTTCACTCCTCATAGAAGTGTCGAATTTCGCATAATTTGTGATATTTAGAAGTAGACTTTTCTTAACGTCTTCTAAATACTTATTAATCATTCTTCTTGATCTCCATCTTGATTGAAGATTCTCCTAGTCATGAGTTTTACGGAACTATCAACAATTATTTCTTTGTGAGGAGAAGCACTATATTTTTGGATTTTTCCTGAAATAAGGTCCATAAGCTCTTGTCCGTATAATGACTTTGTTTTGAGATCTTTTTTCATCAATTTGTCCCAAAAGTTGTTATAATATGTGCGATATCTGTTCTTCGGTAAAACCTACTTCCGGAGTCCACTTGTGAATCCATGGAATAGAGAATTCTATAAAGAAATAGATTTGTTCAATTTTTTCCATATAGCAAATATGATCTGCATGATATAAATTAGTAAGGTCTGGCGTAACTTTAACCCATTCTTTGTATAATTTTAAAAATGGTTCAGGCAAAATCTTTACCGTTGGACCGTGATATGACCACCAATTTAGGACCCAATTAGGAATTGGTCCGGCAAATATCTTTGCACAAATCTTGATAAACCAAGTATGTTTATGCCTCTCATTATTGTAGTAGAGGACTTCACTAAAAGCATTGATATAATCCCAATAAGTAAAATTTGTAGGAATCTTGTTCAGGCTTATCTGTCTTTCTTTCATTGAGGAAATACCCCAATATTCGATAGATATAATCTGTTTAATAATCATCTTGGAGAAGTTATAAACATTCTCGCTGCTATTGTACCCTGAGAAGTGCTGAAAGTCCACACTACCAGTGCTCATCAGAATAGTCTCATAATATGAACGGGATTTGTATGACTCACCCGGGAAATATAATCCATTGATTAAATATCGTTGGAATATCTTCCAAGGTTCCTCTTTTCTCTGAATCTCAGAGTTTTCCAAAAGAAATATCATTTCTTTCTTTTCTACCTTTTCGTATGACTTAATATCATCAATATCGTCTTTAGCGATGGAAGCAAAGGTATCACCTTTCTTTTGGGAGAGATACTCCTGCAATTGTGCATATAATGGATTGTTTTCTGAAATATTTTACAGGTGTATAGAAGAAGCTTCTCTTTGGGAACTTAAATTCACCAAACTCATTCCTCCTCTTTGCAGAATTGGAGGATTAGATGACGAGGATCCGTATGACGATCCTAATGAGACTGATGATGATCTTCTTCTTCCTCTGGTATAACCGCCTTTTCCTCTGACCTTGGTCATCCAAGGAGGATCCATCCTACAAACAAAACATTTAGTTTTATTCGATGTCATAATAATTACTATAAAAATCAATGAGTTCTTCACAAAAACAGATTTCTGAAATGATGTCTCTCATCAGGGCATTTATAATTTTGTATATAATTATTTCTTGTACGTCTCTATTAAGAGGTACAACCTTTATGATAGTAATCAACATTTTATCTAAAAGTAAAGGTGATAAAAATCCCATTAAGACGATAGATATTCTCTGGATAAAAAATTCGAAAGAGAGTTATCACTCCCCTTTTTATAATGAATATCAAAATCAAAAGGAGCTAACTGGGCCTGCCACCTACCAAACATTAATTTTGAAGCATCATGTTTGAAATCTTTATTAAAAATATATTTCACGGATTGAGCATCAGTTTTTATCAAAAACTTTTGATTGTATAAATCATCCTGAAATTTCAATACACATTTAACAATGGTTAGCATTTCATGAGCTACCGTAGCGTATTTTTTATGAGCATCGCTCCATTTTCCTGAATGAAATTTAATCAAATATTCAGTTTTATCGTGAGGATTAATCTGTTTTAAAATCCTACCATAACCAATATTAAATGCATCGGTTTCAACAATTTTTTGCCAAGTCGAGTTAGCAAGGGTTAAGCAAGGTAAAGATTGAACATGAAGTTTGATATTCTTTACCAAAGTGGTATGACTATCAGTCCAAGGCGATTTATGGTCCTTTTTTAACCTATCGTATAAAGGGGCCAAATCTCTAGATAATTTTTTATAAAAGGGAGATATATAATTTAAACATCCCAAAAATTTTTGTAATTGTGTCTGATCTGTAATAACGTCAGAAAACTTAGAGGCAAAGTCAATTGATCGTTGAATAGGGATTACCTTCCCCTGACAAATAAGATGTCCGAGAAATCTGACATTAGTCTGAAATAAACTCATTTTTGGTTTAGAAATTACCAAACCATTTCGATGACAATTTTCTTGAAAATATCTAAATGTTTAATATGCATTTCAAGAGTTTTTGAATAAACCAAAATATCATCAATATAAACAATAATGAAATCTAAATATGGGTTGAAAATATCATTCATTATTTTTTGAAATTCAGAAGGGGCGTTTTTCAAACAAAATGGCATAACATTCCACTCATATTGTCCAAATGGGACATTAAAAGCAGTTCTATAAGAATGCTCTTTAAATATCTGAATCTGCCAATAACCTGATTTTAAATCGAACTTAGAAAAGATATTAGCATCATATAATCTTGATAGTAAATCATTTTTATTCAAAATAGGATACCTAATTAATTTTAAATATTTATTTAATGGTTTATAATTTATCACCAATCTGGGGATACCTCGTTCCTTTTCAGCAGCATTATTAACATAAAATGCAATACAAGACCAAGGTGATTTAGACGGTTTGATCAAACCCTTTTGTAACAAACTATCAATTTCTTTTTTATAGAATTCCACCAATTCGGTGTTCATCTGGCAAGGATGAGACTTAGTAGGAATATTATCCTCAGAGAAATTTTCTTCATATGGAAGAGTAACAATATGTTTTTTTTCGATTCCAAAAGGCACTCGGATGATCAGCACAAATATCAATGGTCATTTGTTCAGAAATTAATTTAAGTTTTTCTTGTACTTTAGTACTTTTCAAAGTATCAAATATGTTCATACTAAACAGTTCAAGTTGTAAAGAATCAACATGCTTCTGTTTCATAGCAATTAAAGCATTAATATCACGAGAAATTGGTTTAGTGATAAAAATATAACTTATATTGTAATTATTATACGTGGCTGAAAAACCTTTAGCTTTTATGCTAGTAAATGGGTAGATAGTATTTATAAAAGGGGTTCCAAGTATAATTGGAGGGTATAACTAATTTTTAACCAAGAAAAAGAAATGTGAAATGCAAGCTTTATTTTGGCAAATATAAGTATTGGGTAATTTATACTTTATATCTAAAGCATGTCCTGACGCAGATTTAACCATATGAATTGTCTTTTCAAAGTATTTGGTAGGTACAAGACCTTCCTGAATGCAACTTACATCAGCTCCACTATCAATCATAGCAACATTAGTTATAGAAAAACTATTATCAATTAATATAGTACATTTAACATACCATTTATGAGCAATTACAATTTGCATCATTCCTAGAAACATACTTTGTCTAGGATCGAAATGAACAGATTTTTCAGGAGTAATTCCCTTTACTATTAGCAGTTTCTATCTGAGTAATACAGTGATCACAAATCATTTGATTTTGCTTGAGAGATTTAATCTCATTTTTTAAATTTTCAATTTCTCCTTTTAAATCATCAAAAGAGGAATTTCTTGAAGAAATAGTTTGTTTATCGAGTCGGTTATGAACTTCAGATAGAGAATAAGGAGCAGAATATTCATATTCAAAATTAGTTTTTTTTGAGTTTTTTGAAGAACTGGCCTTGTTATAAACTGCTAATTGAATAATTTTTTCACGAAGATTATTATCAGTAACTTCCTTTAAAAGTTCTATCACACTATCAGAAGTAATAGTGTTAAGATTTAAATCTTCGAATTGAGATTGCAATTTATAAAATTCATTATTTTCACAGGAACAAATATCACCGTGACCAAGTTTGCAAGTATCACATGCATTATTATTAACATGCTGATTACTATCAGAAAATTCAGACAAATCAATATTAGCTTCAGAACCCAAACCGGACTCCGAACCGAAAGTATAAAGGAAACTATAAATCTTATCATGAATTTCTTCATCAAGTTCTAAGGTTTTCAACTTTTCAAGCTTGCAATTGGGTGCTATATGTCCAAAATTGCCGCACCTATAACACTTAATTTTTGCGAGTTCCCGCTTAGACCTATTTTTGGTATATCTATTAGATTTACGATAAGCTTTTCGCTCATTTCTTTCTTCTTTGGATATACGTCTATGCCTAGACCTTCGTTTTCTATAATAATCATCTGGATTAGAACCTCTAGAATCTTTATGTTTGGTTGTCTTCTTGCTATTAGCTGAAGTATCAGGTAAACCAAACTGAGAACAAAAATCTCCTAGCTGGGATCTTTCCTTAAGCTTATCTATCTTAAGCTGTCTAGAAAGTTTTAATTCGTTGCACAAATTTATCCCTTCTTGAGTGCAAACTCCTATCAACCTACCGTAGGTATAATCACCATAAGGAATATCTTCGTGCTCATTTCTAAGGATTTTTTTAACCCTTAGTGCAAATAATGGGGGAAGGCCACCTATGAACTTAGCTTTCGAATGCTCATACTTATTTTCTGGTAGTTCCATCACCCTACTCATATAAGTATCTTTATACCATCTGAACTCTCCCAAGGTTCTACATCGTAAGCCATTTAACAGGATATGAACCGTTTCGAACTGATTGGTAAATTTACCATTAAAATGCTCTAAAATGGTTAAGACTAAGATATAAACCGCGTCTTCTCTATTAGCAACAAGAGCCGTACCAAGGTTATCAACACCTTCATTAGTAGAAACAACATTAATCATTGTAGCCTTTTGCTCGACGGTCATATAATTATCCCACCAACCTTGAAGTTGGCCCGTAAAACCTGCAATAATCATTTTGCAAATATTTCTATCTGTGTTTTTAATATTTTTACAGATAGTTGCATACATAAGCATTTTATGCATAAGAATAGTAAGCTGTCTATCAGTTAAGCCATCAAGATTCCATTCATAAATTTCAGAACCGTTATAAAAGGTATTAGTCTGATTCCAGTCTCGTTCCTCTACAAGCACATCTTGAGGAGTAGGCCGGGGATAATAATAAGTTTGCGTGCTTGGTTTATAAGCAAATTTAGTATTACCATTATTCTTTTTGGGATAACCCTTAAGTTTATTAAACTCTAAGGCAACATGATTTTTAAAATCAAAAGTGTTTTCTATTTCATCCGCAAAATTTTCAGAAAAATCCATAGGACTTGCTTTAAATTCTAAAAACTTTTTATTAAGAAGTTCTTCTAATTCATAAGTTGTTTTAAATTTAAACTCTGAAATATCAGGAGGTCTCTGCACAGGAGTAGACATAATAAGAGTTTCTTTATTATTTTTAGAAGTAGAAGCTTTATTAAAAGTCTTTAAATCATTTTTTATTTGTATTATCAAAGCAAATAATTCATCTAACTTTTTATCAAGAGAACCAATATGTTCACCCAAAACTTTAACATAAAGTCCCAAATAATTATTTTGAGAAATCAAATTATTAATTTCGTTGATGCTGATTGCCGCAACATCTTCTTCAACAAATTTTTGAAAGGCAGTAAATGTAATACCTGTATTATTAGGTAAAACAAAGGATGATTGTGGTGGATAAATAGCCTTGAAAATATTACCGTTTCCATCTTTATACGATCGTTCAAGAACGTTGATAAACAAAAGTAAATAAGTGGCTATAAACCATGGCACAAAATACATAATTTGATTGTGCAAAGCACAAGTTTCATAAAACTCTTGAGAAATATTATTCAAATCATCTGAACTATAAGTGTGAAAAAATCAAGTTTTAAACTGATTCCATTTATTACTTAAAAATTCATTTTGAATGTATTTTCTTGCCAGGGAACCTGGGCTAAAATCTATTTGATGTGTATTCATCATTAAGTATTATTAAGGTCAAAATCCATTTCGGACTGTGAAGGAATATCCTTATCAGAAATATCAGAAGCAACATCATTTGCTTGAACAATATTAAGACAAGGATTAATTTTAATTTTATTAACAAATCTATCATTTTGATTAGTAGATACAACAGATGGTGAAGTATGTAATGAAGCAGCATGATTACGAGCTGGACCATATATAGGCTCAATAGGGGGAAATATGATGCATAGCAGGCAATCTTTTAGCTGAAGAAAATGAATGTCTACTAAAAGGAATATCATTGGACTGCATATAAATCCTACCATCCGAATTTTGAGTTATATGAGAATACTCAAAATTGGTGACTGCATCCACTATCTGATTTATAGGAATTACTTATTCTAAAGTCCAAGTAGTCGGAAAATTAATTTCTTCCCATTTCATAGGTTGTCTAGTAGTGACCTTCGATCTAGCAAAATTAGTTTCTACTAAAATTGTTTCAGCAGATGTATCATATAACTTACATCGGGGATTTAACATAGAAAGCAATTTGAAATAGATTCTATAAGACAGACAAATTAATTCAGAACCAGGTGCATAATTATAACCATGCGTTTTAACATTCAAAGTTAAGGCATCAAGAATATTAGCATCAGTTAAAGATAACTGTAAATTCGGCTGAGTATTAAAATAAACTGGACTATATGCCACAGTAGATTCAATCGAACCCATTAAAGATTGTCTAAAATTCAAATTTCTAGCATCTCGCAAAGCAGCTAAAAATATCTCCGGTAACCCTTTAAGAGTCAAAGGCTTAAAATCAATTTGTATCATGTCAATATGCAAGAAATTATACTGTAATTTATACAAGTCAATATCTCATTTATTTAACAAACGAATAGTCTGTTCGGATGAATTTAACGCCAAAGATTGTTCAGTAGTCTTAATCAATTGTTTATTAGAGATTTTATCAAACCAACCATAATCATAAATGGTTTTTATATTAATTTTTGGAATTGTCCATTTGTTTAACAAATCAAGGTTTTGAGGTATATCTACCTCTTCTAATCTAGTACTTTTGGTACTAGTATCTCCAAGATCCATGAAGACAAAAGATCATATCTATGTCGTATACTTCATATCAATTTTATATATACCATGAAAGTTCCTAGGCTCTAATATCAATGAAACCAGGATCTCAGAAGACGGGCGGTAGTCCGCGCGGTCATCTTCAATCTAGCTTGTCAACATCCGAATTCAAGGAAGAAATCCGAATCGAAATACATACAAATTTTTATATTGTTTTATGACTGTATGGAAGGACTAAGTCCTTTTACCCAAGCAAAGGGTCTGTCAAGATCTGAATACGTATTGTTATTAAGCCCATGTATCTAGCAGTTCTAATCGGGTATAGGGCGCCCTTTTTCTCAACTCATTATCGGGCTTAGAACCACAGCTGGCTAGACAAAGCCAATAACGTATTGCATCAAATCTAACTGTACCACCATCTCGGAACCAAGTCAAGAAACCATATAGAAATGTATTTATATTTAGATAAAGTCTAGATCTTTCATGGTAAATATAAAAGCGAAGTTACTTAAAATATAATTTTAAAAAAATATAAAACTAAGACATGAATCACAATAGTATGTGAACATATAAATTTCAATTACCTAATTTTAGAAGAAAGCTAGACCGATTATTAGCTCACATATTCAAAGGGCTTGATTGTTAAAATGAAAATGAGTAGGTGTCATCAATATCCATAAAATTAAACAATTAAATTTAGTTTAATAGAAATGATATGCTATGCGTTTAATTTTACCTTGCCTAATATTTCTTCTTAGATAATTATTTTGGAATATATTCCATTATTAGGTTGTTTCGATTAATTATTGTCACGATAAGAACTTTCGTTATAGATTGATAATCCTTCTCGAAAGTATGACCTACAATACATTGATTACATTTGGAACTAGACATTATACTTTTGTTTATCATAATTGTAAAGTATAAACATACTAAAAACTACTTTTGGTTGAATTTGAAATAATTTAGGATGTGTTCGGCATGAAAGAAATATTTATTAGAAAAATAAATAAGGTTCTTACTTATTTTCTTGTGTTTGGTACGTAAAAATATATATATGTATAGTATATTTAATGTATTTGTACATAGATATATTTAGTATCAAATATGCATTGATGTATCCAATGTATCTGTATATAGGTACATAAGAAAAAGAAGATGCAATCCAAATACATGTATCTAGTATAAATAGACACGATATATTTATTTATCAGATAAGTACTAATGTATCAAGTGTATCTGCACATAGACACATACTTAGAAAAAAGAAGATACAATTATTATTATCTATTGACATGTATGTTGTATCAAATATACATTGATATATTTATCAAATAAGAAAAGATACAATCCAAAATAAATAGGAAAAATTACTTGGATCAGTACCTTTTAATAAATATTTACTGATTTTAGCGATACTTTTTATTTATTACCATTTATAGCAATACTATGTAAATATGCAATATGTATTAAAAGTAAATTATGTATGCAATATATATGTATTATACAATTTTTAAAATATATTATGCTTGTTTGGTAAGAAATTGACACATTGTATTATAAATATATTAAAATGTGTGGTAAATGTATTATCCATCAATAAAACTTGTATTATATGTGACTAATAAATTGTTCTTTGTAATATGTATTAAAATTGTATTATAAATGTATTAAAAGTGATCAAGTGAAAAAAATGTTATTGCTATAAATGATAAATATTTTTTTATTATAGTATATTTATGTAAGTTTCCCTCCAAAATAGGTGTATCCAGTATTAATTATACACTGATAAATTCATGACCTCCCTATATCTGCCATCTAGTAACAAATCTACACACACACACACACACACATATATATATAAAGCTGAATCTAGAATAGCTAATGTGGCACCCTCCAATGGCCAGCATTTGTAATTGTCTATTTTTTCCTTTTTTTTTAATTATTTCTGAATTTTTCCTTAAAAAATAAGTACACAAATGAATATTGAATAATATGTCACGACCCGGGGTTACCCCCTAGAAGTACCACGGCGTACTTGACCCCGAAGGGGTCGCATACAAGCCTCATAGCATACGTGAACATAAAAGCATAGGAAAATAGCATGGAATTTAAAACTTTTCTTTACAATCGAAGTCTCTTATAAAATGAAAGAGTATCTATGACACTATGTGTCAAACCATCTATAACATTGAATTAAAAACTCTTGAATACAACTTTAGGGACACTGCCCTTACGACCAGTCTAAAACATAAAAGTAAAGACAATAAAAGACATAAGGTTGAGCCCTCGAATACAATGAGGTCTCACCAATCTTCTTCTTCTTGATCTCCTATGAACCTAGTCACGAGGATGGAATCCAATATCTCCAAAGCCTACACTTATAGAAAATGTAGAAATATGGGGTTAGCACAAAAAATACTAAGTATGGAAGCCATGCACAAAACCATTTAAAACATGCATAAAAAGGGACATTTCATTTGAAATCATGCTATATGCCATTTCAGAACATTATCTTTGAAATTGTTGAAGAATGCAACTAATAAAGCAACTCACATACATTTCATCATAACATATGAGATATCATTAAAATAACAAGCATAGTCTTCAATATCAACATAATACAAATCCCAATCTTCACAATACATAGCCTCCAATCATAAAGTAATACAAGTCAAATACCAAGGTTATCTCATCGTTAAGTAATCGTCACATAAGCAACCCCTAAGAAACACTTGTGCAATATACGGTAACTAACATGCATCTACAATGTACAACACAAGCCAATATCCCATTCATACTCATTTTATAGTAAAGCCATTACCTTAGTAACCCCTAAGAAACACTTGTGCAATGTGGGGTTAGCATCCCATAATACCAACCCTACTAAGTACTCCTTTGAAGCTACCTTAGTCATGCACTTCATCTTTAGACCTCATTATAATCAATAGTTACAAATAAGGAAATAGTCATGTACATCATGTGAATTATAAGGAAAGTCATTCATAACAACTATCCATTCAATATACATGCATGTATTCAAGTCTCATCATAATGCAAAGGAACCATCCCATGACATCCTACTAAGTCTACTTGTGCAATGTGGAACTGAAGTCCCATACCCCCACTCCTACTAAGTAAACCCATTAAGAAGTCATAGTATAGTCCATGTCTCATTCATTATCTTTATTATATAGGAAAAAGTTGTCATAACCAACATAAACCATGTGAGCTACATGGAATCCGGTGTCGTATAACCCCACACCGAAAGAAGGTGTTATACTTGCCTAAGGTAGAACTAAACTGTATAGCTATAAGGTGGATCCACTAGCTAAAGACCTGCGTTGGCACATAGTTTATGGGATAGGGAGATTGCTTCTAGAAACCCGCCCTATTGCATTGGCGGAAGGGTTTTTTCCTCATTGTCCATATCCACTCGGTGCTAAGCATTATTTCCCAATTTATACATTATTAGTCTTTGAATTGTATCTACATGTGTGAAGGAATACTTTGCCTTTCGTTCAATACAATTCATCAAAATAGCTCATAGATTCATTAAAGGTGAGAATGTACTTTCACCTTTAGAATCAACATTAGTATGTAAGTATAACTTTCACACCAAGATCATGTGTTCTCATGAGAATGGACTTTCAATCAACACAATAGGATCATCATGGTCATGTACATTTCATGCATAATAATGTGTAAAGGTGCATATGAGAACTATACTTTCAATTAACACCATTGATACATCATAATCAAGTTTATGCATGGAGTGTGTTTGTATAATTGTCCTTGCAATGACACAAGGACAACATTATCATCATAGACACCTCCCTCTCAAAGTGTTCACAAGTATGTACGTAATATCACAATCATGCATCATTCACATATATTGCATTCAAGAATCATTGACCATGTAAATCAACACATCTAACATTTATCATAATAGATATGTATATGATCATAATTCAAATAGTTCATTCATTTTAGCTTTTACTCTTTAAAGCCCTAGAAGTCATCTTTATACTTCAAGCATTACTCTCAAGCAATACCTCACATGATCATCATGTAAACCTAACTCTCAAGGTAAACTAACCACATGCTTCATTCTTGATCAATTATAGACATATAGCATCAAGTAAGCTAAACTCAGTACTACTTCAACCATGATTCATCATCTAAGACCTAATCAAGTTAATTCATGTCTACAAGATTCATTCATAAGCAATTCATGTCTAGGTGCTCTAATCTAAGGCATTACATGAAGAATTTCATCATTCTAGGAGGATCACATATAAACCCTCAATTAGCCTCTTTCATGACATAATCCTAGAATCTTAGGTTAATCAATAATACATGTAGAATTACACTAACATCAAGTAACTATATCATAATTAAACACCTCCACCTTTCAAGTGGATCAACAAGTTCATATACAATATTCATCAACACATACAACCCTAGCAAATTGCCTTTCAAGGCTAAGAATCAAGATCAACCCTAACTTCTAGAATAACCATACAAGATAGAAATATATCATGATTCAACAACATAATAAACATAAACATAATTAATTGCTAAGCTTATATGATCAATCAATTCAAACCTTAGTTCACAATTTAGGAAGAAGGGAAATCATGGGTCCAAGGGAGATTTTCATCAAAACCATCAACACTCCATTAACCCAATCATAAATCATCATAATTAATCAAAATAAACCCTAATTAAACATTTGATTTCGTTTTGGAAGAAGACCCATGGCTAGATTTGAAAACCCTAGAATTGGGGGATTTGAAAGCATAGTTGAAGGGGCTTCTTGGTGACAGCTAAGCAAGAATGAAGAGCATCCATACCTTGTCTAAGGATCTCCAAGAAATTTGGGGAAGAACCTTGAAACTCTAGCAACCCTAGCTCCAATGTCTTCTTTCTTCTTTCTTGAGCTTAGAGAGAGAATTTTTTAGAGAATGATGAAGTTTTTGGGTTTCTTCTTTTATTAAGTGGGAGTAACTAATTTGAAGGAAATTTAACCTTAAAAAGTATAAATAATTGTCAGGAAAAGAGTGGTAAAGTGTTGGTTCAAGTTTTGAAAGGACTACTTAAAAACCCCAACTTAAACTTTAAAAACTTCATAATTCATGCTGGAGCTCGCCCTTTGGCACTCCTTGGCTCGCCAATGGCACTAGGCGACTCGCCTAATGGCCCTTGGCTCGCCCATTATTCCAGCCTGACAGTGCTTCACTATTTCGGGCATAACTTTTTACTCCGAGATCAAAATTGGGAACTCGGTGGCGTTGGAAAGAGGACTCAGAGACCTTTAATTGGATAGGTAATCGCCCACCTAATTTGTTTTTAGCTAAGAGATATCATCATTTGAAGTTGACCCTACACTCTTAAGTCAAATGAAAACCCTTCACAGATGACTTCACGGTTCGGGTGGGGCTTCACGGACCGTTGCTTGCCACCCCTTAACCCCTTTCACGACCTTGCTCGCCCAATGGACCCTCTTGGCTCGCCAAGGGCACTAGGCGACTCGCCAAGTGAACCCTTGGCTTGCCCAAATTTCCTGTGAGCTCCAAAAATGGGCAGCTCACTAGGCGATCTTGAAGGACCAATGGGCGACTCACCAAGATGGTTGGCGAGCTAAGGCTTAGTTCGCCCTTTGGTCCAGTACCTAGGCTAGGAGGGACAGCCTACTAGGCGACCCAAAGTGCACTTTGGCGCATCGCCAAGTAGCTTGGGCGACCATGCTGCCAATCACCAACCTACCCAAAGAGAATCAAATTCTCCTTCACCCTTCCTTTATAGTTTAGGCCCTTGCCCGCTTCCTAGGTTTGTCAATCCAATATACCAAGACCCAGGTTAGCCTATAAGGGTACGGGGTGTAAGACGTGCCTTGACGTTCAACCATTAAACCCCTCATTCTAAGCACGGGAAGTCAATATACAACCTAAAACCAAACACCAAACTCAAAAGCTCCCACGTTACGCTTTAGTTTCACCTATTAGTTTCCATTAGACTCTAGCTTGGTCTTACTAATTTTCCGAGTTGTTACATAGATGAAACTGCCATTTTAAATGAATTAAAACTGACAATTATTGCCTTTCTTTATCCATCTTATGTAACATTTAGACTATTCATTTACCTTATTAACTTTTTCATATTAATGTCACTTTCTCTTCTCATGTCTTTTGATATTCCAAATATGGAAGAGTATCCAAAATTTGAGCACAATTGGATATACATTTTTCATAATCATCCATTTTTTATTACATTTTAAAAAAAAACTTGAGTGAATATTAATGCTATAATTTCTTCTAATATTTTTTTTTTGTTGCAGATTTATCCTTTAATCCTTTTGTCACTCTCACAAATAATTCCTCATGGTAAACAAATATATATATTTTATGTGTTTCTGATTTAAAGTTTATATAAAATTTTGGATATACATTTTGCATAATCATCCATTTTTCATTACATTTTTCAAAAAGACTTGAGTGAATATTAATGCTATAATTTCTTCTAATATTATTTTCTCGGTTGCAGATTTATCCTTCAATACTTTTGTCACTCTCACAAATAATTCTCATGGTAAGAAAATATATATATATTTTATGTGTTTCTAATTTAAAGTTTATATGAAATTCTCAAAATTTCAATAGTCACTTTCTTAATATAACTAGTAACTATCTATGTTATAATAGCTACTTCACCCTCTTTATTTTTGACAAAAAACTTTTTTATCGAGTTCATTTTTATTTTATGAGTGCTTGACAATCTTCATTTTTCTTTACTATCTTTTTATTTATATGTTGATCAAGTTTATCTACATATCATTCCTTTTGTATTTTTGTTCCTCATTATTTTCTCTTCTGGGGGAAAGTAATGATAATGTGAATTTTCTCAAAAATACAAAATTAAACTTTAAAATATCTTATAATCATTGTATGATATTGTTCTAAATATTCGCTTTTTTATTATATTTTCATATTATTTGATTTATAAAAGTGGTCAGGTTTGCTTTTGGAAAGCTAATGAGGAGTCATCTACATATTTTGAGATGCTAAGGTTTATTTCATCAAGTTCCTATAGTCAAACTTAAAGATTTTTAAAATATTTGCTTTCTTTATTCTGTAGTAATAATCGAAACTTTATATTTTATCGATAATTTTAATATTTTTTTGGACACCCCCTTTCACAATTTTGTAGTTATGATTTTTTTTCCCTTTTTATTTGTAATAAAAATTTTGTTTATTTTTTTTTTTTTTTAAGTTTATAAGGTTCTCTAATTGTTGCAATGAAAGCCTTTGAGCAATTGAGAATTCCATCCTATGTTTGAAAATGGTATAATTTTAAATGGAAAGAGATGAAGTATTTTTATTTAGTGTCATAATATTATTATTATTATTATTATTATTGTTGTTGTTGTTGTTGTTGTTGTTGTTGTTGTTGTTGTTGTTGTTGTTGTTATTTGCTAATAATTTAATATATTTGTTAAATAGTCCAAAGATTTCATAGACATATTCAGTACTATTTTTATTTATTATTTTACTTTCTACAAATCACCTAAGTAATAATATTTTTGATATGTGCTAAAAATATGTAATGTGAGTTATACTAAATTTTTAATATCTTATTACTATTCTTCAATGAGGTATAGTTTAATAATGTAATTAAAATGAATTTATCATTGAAAATAGTTTTTTTTGTACGTTAAAGGTACATTTAAAGCTATGACTATATTAGGAAGGATTTACCAAACTAACTATTTACGATTGGTGCTTCCCATAAAAAGAAAAAGAAAGTGAAAGTATTTTAAAATAGCTCGATTATAATGAATGCATTCTTCTAAAATATTTGTTACTATAATTTCTAATCAATTTGATCGTATCTGGGTTGTCATAGGAGCAATAAAAATTTTAAGGTGTTTCCACGGTTCCATCTACAAACTGTTGTTATTAGTTTCGATCGTCGATCTTTTAAATCTTATGTTCACGCTTATGATTGTTAATACATTTACTTTCATTTTAGATTAAATAGATTAGAATTAATTGTAAATTCAACTAATCTTTTATGACCGTGCGAAGCGCGGATTTATTCACTAGTTCTCAGTAATGATCACACCTTCGATTTCCTTTTAAATATTCTTTCAATACTCACAATAACATTTTTTTCTCAATCCACTCTCCCAATTTTGATCGATTAGTTTCGATAAATGTTAAAGCTAAAAACTTGTTCAATAACTCACTTGAAAAATGATTTAAAAAGAGCTTTACTTTTTGAAATTTTTCTAGAGAAAAAAATTACAGGATAAAAGGACCAGACAAAGAGAAGGAGAGATCTGGAAAGAAAAAACCATTGTTGAAAGTGTTACAACAGATCTGGAATGAAAAAAATCATTCGAAACTTAGCTTTAAGAGAATACTAAATAAGGTGTACAATAGTAAATTTACTTAGTTTCTTAAGAGGCACAAAATTTAAAATGATGATAACTAAATAGGAACATAGAAATTACTCCTCTATCTAACAATAGTTATCCACTATTGACTTGACATATGAATTAAGAAGCAGTAAATGATAGAGATAACTTTATTAAATCACCCTTATTAAATATAAGTCATTTAGACATTGAAAAATAAACAATACTCTCTCCGTCCCATATTATATGTCACCTTTTCTATTTGCACTTGCATTAAGAAATAAGGTAATTTTACCCTTATGTCCTTATTTAATGTTTGTATAATAACTTTGTAATAGATGATGAAATGTTAGATTTCAAAATATAAATGCATTTGGATGACTATTTAAATTTTAGAGTTTATTTTTGGAGCCAATTTTTTTCACTTATTGATCCAAAAATTTAAAAAAACAAGTTTTTCCCACCTCAATTTTCCTATATATTTTGTGTAAAGTGTTTTTTTTATATAAATTTTTAAAGCAAATATGACAACATCACAAAATATTCAAATTCCATTACTTCAAATTGATCTAAATTTTCCTGCTGAATCTGATGTTATTGATAATGAAATTAGATGACAAATGAATTTTAGTTCTAGTTCGACAAATTATTTGTTTTTTGATTTAAACACCGATGCACATATTGAAGAAGATTCTAATACAAACATTGGTTTGTTGTTTTGTTTAAAATTTTGGTTCTTATTTTAATTGTTTTATTTATATTTTTATACTTAATTCATTTTTTCATCTTTTATTTTTAATTTATTTGTTGATATTTTTTTTCAAAATCAGATTTTATAAAATAAGTAATGAATAAAGAAAGTAGTTAATTAATGAATGAAGTACTCTCCCAATAAAATTAATTACTTGTAGATTTCCTAAGTTAGTCAAAGTAAATACATTTTCAAGATTAATCTATCAAGGGTATAATGGGCAAAAAATGATAATTTATGTATAAATTTTATAAAATGACATATATTGTGGTCCAACTATTTTTAGAAATGAGCGACATATAATATGGGACGGTGGGAATATTTAATAGCAAAGATAAAATAAATAAAATATTATAAATTATTTATTAATTTTATAAACTGAACAAATATTAATGAACATCTCAAAATAATATAAACAAGTAAAGATGAACGGAGAAGTAATTTTTATAAGCTTATTCAAACGGGCATTTACAGCTGAAACCATAATTTGCCCGTAATCATTTTAATCAGAGATTCCTTTTTTTCCTCCTACACATGAAAACATAATTGGGTTGGGGGCCCAGTTTGGTCATTTCAAATTTCAAATATATTTGTTTCAAACTTTAGTACTTCTCCTCACAATACCAATTTCGCCATTTTTGTGTTCACAATCTCTTCTCTCTGCTCCGATTAACCTGTAGCTTCTCTCTCCGGCGAACAAATGGTAAGGACTCATCTCTATATCACTCTCAATTTTTGTTCAGAAGCAGAATGTCAAGTAAATTCCTACCTCATTTTCTTCTGATTTAGGTCCTTTATTCCAATCGAATTCCTGATTTCCCTTTTTTTTACATTTTGCATCGCGATCTATATATACTTTATTGCACAACACAAGGTAAAAGTTCACTGTTTAGCTGCTGATTTGTAGTATTTTATTTTCCTTTTAACATTTTAGACTCAATCGTGCTTGTGACCAATTATTTTCAATTTGAAAAAAAATATTAGGTTCTTCCTTTTGGTAAGTGATAAAATTCATTAATCTAGTCGCAAATTTAGAAAACAAGGACGAGGGATGGATGGAGTACGAGTGTGAAACTGTCTAATTTTTGTCTCAAATTAGATATTTATAACTAAAAAGGTACTGGTATAACATACTGAAACAGTTTCAGTATATGTTAAAATGAAGTAGAATGAGGTTCTTATAAGAACACAGGGTTGGGAGATAAATTGAAGTGTATTGTTGCTTTATTAAATGTTTTAATATCTTTAATCTGTTGGATTATATGGTTGCAAAGTAATGTTAGAACAACGTTTTTGTATCGTCGTATTAAATGTGGCACATGTATTGCTTTTGTTTAAGCAAATAAGAAACTCTTCTGCAATGTTTGTTAGGTGGGAGTTTGTGTAAGAGGAAGGTTTAAGAAGCATCGAGGGAGAGGGATATGATAGCTTCTTTTGAAGTTGGAGATATGGATATTTGCTTTTGCTTTAGTATGTAAAATAGGGCTGAATCAGCACAATGTATGAAGATTCATACGCATGTGATACGATTCACTCTATGTTCTTTGAGCTAAGAAGAGTCAGTGATAAATGAGATGAAGAAGAGAGAATTAGGAGGATAGGGGGCTTTTCATTTCTGCAAAACCTTATCTATTACAAGAGTCAGTTACCATTTATATCCTAATGCTAATTCACATGACTATACGAACTAGGGGTGTCAAATGGGCAGGTTGAGTTGAAATTTGAGATATTAAAATGGGTTGAAATAGAAATTGGGTTGGGTGAGTTGCCTATATTTGGGCTTGTTTTGACACCCCTGATAACAACTTTTAAACAAACTCCACTTACTTACTCAACAAACTCTTCTGACTAGATATTATATAAGAACTTACTTAAAACTGCACCTTTGTTGTGGTGATAACACATTGTTTGGAGGCTAAAATGTGTTATTTTGCATTCTTGACTGATTAAACGTGGATTTATATGATTTCACTTATAAGCTCGGGCTTTGTGTACTTTGAAACAACTATCATGGTGAACTTTCTTGTCACTTAAGCTGATCTTCAATCAGTTGTCGAAGCACTAACTTAGAAAATGGTGGCAACTATTAACTCAAATAGAAACCCAATTGGCATCGACAACATGCTTTGTTAAGAGCCACTATAGCCAAATTTTGATTTACATGTGGAAGGATGTCCACAGTAACTTTTGTGTTGACATCATTAAAGCTGTCTAATGCACTAGGTCTGTGCAAAAATAGTTACAGAAACATACATCTCAAAACGTGGTTTTCTCCTTTGCATTTTTGTTAGGTATAAGACAATACCTAGACTCCAATTAAACTTCCTAGTATAACCAAATGACTAAGCCTTCAGCAGCATTATCTGTGGGAAATTAGATTCACTAATTCTTCAGTTTACATCTTTGTCTGTCAAACATTGATCAGAAATATAATTGATTAAGAGAGGGCAGAGGTTAAGGATTATTGTGCTCTGAGAATTTCTGGTTTTGTTCTTCTATCTGAAAGCGAGTTATTCTGGAAAATAAGATAAATAGTACAGTAACAGATTTCTGGATTTTAAACAGAATTTGTAATATGGAGGTTGGAAGATCAGTTACATACATTTCTACTTTTCTTCTGCTTCATAAGCTTCTTAACTTGGCTCCCTTCTGACTCATAAGATTTGGATATTTTTGCAGGATGGGCATGATGCAGATAATACAAAACAAAGCACCGCTGATATGACTGTATTTGTAAGTTTTTTTTAACCATTTGAATTTATTTGATTGATGTTAAACACTGAATTTTCCTGTCCGGGAGATTTATATGCAAGTAGAAAATATTGAGAACTGGCGCCTTTTATTTTTATTTTACACAATATTGGTCTGCGAAAGCTTAAATGTAGTGACATGGACGGTGAAGATTCACATAGTTGACCCCAACTTGGTTGGGATTGAGGCGTTGTTGTTATTGTTGTAGGTTATAGACTGAGTTTTTACTCCAGTCGATACTCAATGATAATCTGGAAAGGTTTCTAATCCATCTCAATCTGCTAACCTCTCTGATACTGAAGTTTGAGTCTTAAAAGTTGGATCCAATGAGTCGTTAGTTTCCATTGTGATATTTTCATCATTAAATGTAATTTTAACATGCTAACCAGGCCACTTATAATCTATCTAAATTAAAATTTAAATGTGGCTATATGATGTTAGGACAATGACATCAAAACCAATTGTGATGCAATTCTCGGTGGCTGACACATGATACATTTGGTTGTCTGCTAGTTTCTCCTTTATTGGCCTTATAAACAGCTTAGACTATTCACCAGGGCGATGTTATGTATGACATCACAAATAAACACATCTAGATTGCTAGCTAACTTTTCCTACTTCGTTTCTGCTCTTGCAGGTACAGAATCTGCTTCAACAAATGGTGAGTCTATCTCTCTGCACCAATTGGGTCCTTCACTAGTTTTTATTTGATATATCTTTTAACTGGTTTGTTCTCTCTTTGCAGCAAACCAGGTTTCAGACCATGTCTGAATCAATCATCTCAAAAAATATCCTTTTCTGATCTGTCGTTCCTTGTTATCCAAGTAACTAGTCATTGGTCTTAATCTAGTTTAATTAGTTGGTGTATGAGTGTCATCTAACAAATGAAGTAGATTGTATATAGCATGTCATAAAGCTCTGATTCCAAGAACTAGAAATGTGCCTACAGTTTTGAGACTCGAGGGTCTCGTGAAATCATTTTCTACTTCAGCTCCAATTTTCTCGTATAACTTTCCAAGTTAGTATGACTTCTAGTACACCGTACACCTCAACCAGATTTGATTGTATCAGTTCTGGTACTCAATCAGAATTTAGCCTTCATGAAATTTAGTTCCTGTCATCTTTTTTTCGTGTATTGGTATGTGATGATTTCCCTCTGTCCTGCTGGTCTGGATATGCTACTATGTCATTCTCTCTAGTACTATTAAATTATACAAAGTATCTGTCTTTTTTTGTGAGATCAACTTGGAGTCCTTGACAATGCTGCACTAGATGATATGGGAAACCGAATTGATGAATTGGAGCAGAGCATCAATGATTTGAGAATTGAAATGGGCCAAGAAGGTTCTTCATCACCTTCGGCCACAGTGAAGTCAAAAGATGACACAAAATCTGCTGATGATTCTGCCTAAGACGATGCATCAAGGTGGTTTATGTGGTGTTTGTTACGATTGTTTAGCTTTAAAAAAGAGTGTTTATCCTTTTCTGGTTGTGTGCTATGCCTTATGATTGATAGCTGTATTCTATACATGGATTTTCTTATTCTTGAAAGAGAGACATCTGCTATTGTTTAGTTTTGCTTTAGATATGAATCATATGATACATTAAAGGGTGTGTACCAAAGGGTTATTTTTCTGAGATTTTAGAGATGCATCTTATCCTTGTTCAAAAAATAAAAAAGAAGAAAACATTTGCAGTTGTATGAAAAGGGAGTGGGCAAAAAAGAAAGAAGGGAAATGGGCTGGATCACAGTTGTAAATGAACTAGTGTATGGAAAAGATGATAATGACAGGATTCACTGAATGAGTAAAACGTAAACAGAGTTTACCCGTGAGGTTTGAATTTTGATTACAACACTTGTCCCCAACACAGATATATCTTCTTTTTTTTTTTTTTTTTTCCTTTTTTCTTCTCTTATTAATGTGGTGCACACATTCAGATATTAAATGCCTGCCTATGCGTAGATGTGCTATATTCCACATTTTCATCATTTATGTACCCCTTTCAATTATTGTCTTCCAAATAAATCTATCTCTCCCTTCTTTCTGAAAAACTAAAATTGACAATTGAGCTCTAGTTATTTCTAGAGTTTATTTAGTTAATAAATGAGTATCATATAAACCCCTCATCAAAATATTAATAAAAATGAACATACAAACTAGTAAGTATCAAAAACTTTTTGGGATTTGTTTGATAGATGGATAATAAATACATTATAATTTTCGTATAATTTATACTACGTTTGATAGGTAGATAAAAAATTAGTTATTCAATATATATACTGCATTAAATAATACATAATTTACTCACAACTAATTTCAACATTACACAACTCTAACCAGCTACTCAAACTTCATAAATTAAGGAGTAGCTAGTAACTTTACATTGTATCTTTATTTAGCGATACATATTTTCAAAGCTAGTAATGTTATTTATGCATTGATTTTGAAAACAATACTTTACATCTATTTTTAACAAGAACGACAAATAAATAAAAACGGAGGGAGTAACTTATTTGCCGTATTAAGCTCAAGACGAGATTCCACTTCAACCTACTCATATCTCAACTCAAAACAATAAATAACCTCTACTTAATTATTAGAGAAATAAATAGAAACGGCAGAGCTATAATTTGTATCTTAAATTCGGTGCTAAACTTATCGACAAACATTTAAAATTGACATGACCATTTCATTTACGTATCTAAACTTCAAGTTATTCTAATTAAACACTCAACCTACCAAAAAAATTTATCATATCAAACTCCATAGTAAGCAACATTTACATAGAATAAGATCACATATCTATGCACTTTGGACATATTTGCAAATTAATATTTGTCTAACAATTGATTTGCTATTTCAACTCAACTTCAAATAGAAAATCATTTGCCAAAACAAATAACCTCCAACTTAATTATTATCCCACAAAAATTTTTTTAAAAAAATTCCTCAACAAGTGCTAAAACATCATTTATTTCAAATAAATAGTAAAAGATTATAGTTAATGGCATGATAAATTAAATATTATTACAACATCATCATACAAAAAAAAACTACAAGAATGTTTCTCTACCACAATTCACAAATACATCAATAATAAGTAACCATACTCGATAATAACAATAATAGTAAATAGATCACACAAAGCTCAAAAAGAATTTTTAACCTTTTTACCACTCCGGTAAAAAAATGTAAATACAGTAAATCGAGGAATTTACTGTGAGAGGGTTTTCAATGACGGCAGCGCGTGATGGCACTGCATCCACGTTGGTAAGGGTTCGCCTGAGCTCCGGGACGGCAATTGTAGTATGAAGCTCCTCTCCTTGAACACGGCACTCTGTTACTACTAAGCGCACCGTAACTAATGTATCTCCGGCGGTATGCTAACATGCGCCGGCTGCTCTCCGATTCCATCCCGAACTCATCCTCGTCTTCTTCAGCCAAACAGTCCCCAATCGAACCGTCACAGATCGGTGAAGAAGAAGACAATGTCATCGGAAAGTAACCCAGCTGGTGGGACCCACTAGCTGCTACTGCCGCCGCGGAACCAGTAACGGCCGGCGATGAAAGCGCTACAATAACGATGAAGAAAATGGATGAGATGAACATAATAGAGAGAGATTTCACCTTTGCCATTTTTTTTGGGGTTATGGAAAGATGGGAGAAAATTAAAGGAGGAGATTTTTGATAAAGAGAGAGGAAAGTGGGAGTGGGGTAAATTTATAAGGATTTAAAAAGGGTTTTTTTTTTTTGAGATGTGGAATAATAAGGGGAGAGGCATGTGATTTTTGTCATTTTGTTTGTAAATAATGCAAAGGGAAATTTAGGTTGGGGAGGAATAATGATTTTAGTATATGGACAGCTATAATAAACCTCAAGTTTCATTTTTTTTTTCTTTGTTTTTTTGGTTAATCTAGATTCTTTCCTAAGTTTTTTATGTAGTCAACATTAATTAATATACAACCCACACATAGATATTCTTGTAATGTAATGCTTCTAATAAAACTTTCAAATTCAAAATAAGATATATGAGTTGTGAAAGAAAAACTTAATAATAAGCGAGTATTTGTTAAGTGTTGAAAACAGTTTCAAATGTGGAAATTGAATTTGGGAGTAGTTATGTGCTTGGTTAAAAAATATTTAAATTGATAGTAATAAGTAGTTTCAATAAGTCGTTTTAAGATGGCAAATATGTTAGAAGAAGAATGAGGGTGGAGTATGATGGTTCTGTTATACAAGAGCAACACTCTGTTTGGATCATTGTTGGTCATTGTTTCATAATGTACTGTATTGTATTGTACTGTACTGTATGATAGATACAATGTTTGACTAGACTGTTTGTTGTTTGTTTAATAACATTTTTATTGTTTGATTTGACTGTATCGTATTGTATTGTGATTTATAAATTTACTAAAATATCCTTAATTATTCTAGGGTAGGAGGTTTGATTAGAATTAAATAATATAGGGTAAAGGGTAAAATAGTATTATGAAATATTATGTAAGGATATAATTGGAAAAAGAAATTAAGTGACAATGGGAACACACCAAATCGGTTGTTCCATAGAATGGGGGTTTTCATTGTTACGTAACAACGAAATTTAACAATACAATACAATATATTTTAAGTAACAATCAAAACAAACATTGTAGGTATGATAACGATACAATACAATACAATGGGCAACAATGATCCAAATAGAGTGTAAGAGTAAGGGTGACATTCAGAATTGCAATAACTATAGAGTTATCAAGCTGCTATTTAAGTCACATTATAAAGATTTGAGAGAGAATGGTGGAAACAAAGATGAGGACGAATATGTATATTTTAGTTTGAATTTATGTCAAGAGTGTTTAACTACATAAGCCATTCATCTGGGTACGAAACTGACGGAGTAATATAAGGAGAGGAAGAAAGACGACTTCACATATTGTTTATCGATCTAGAAAAGGCTTATGAAAAAGTCTTGAAAAAAGTTCTACGAAAGTGCTTAGAGGTTAGAGATTTTCGTGTGGCATACACCTAGGCTATTATGGACATGTACGATGGAGCCAAGACCCGGATAAGGACACTGGATAAGGACTGGGAGCACTTTCCAGTTGTGAATGTATTGCACCAAGGATCAATTCTTAGTCTATTTTTATTTGCCTTAATGATAAATGGATGACACATAATTTCAAGATGAGGTGTTATGATGTATATTAGTTGCATATGACATAGTACTGATCCGCGAAACTCGAGAGAGAGTTAACACTAAGCTTGATGTTCAGAGACAAATTTTGGAGTCTAAAGGCAGTTGAACAGGATCAAAACAAAATATTTGTAATGCAAGTTGAGTGACTACGCGTAAGGAAGGCATGAAGGTGAGGCTTGATGGACAAGTCATCCATAAGGAAGTTTTAAGTATCTTGGATTTATTATATAAAGTAATGGAGAAACTGATGATGATGTTACACAATGTATTGGTGAAGGGTGGACGAAATGGAGGCACCCATTCGGAGTCTTATGTGATAAGGTGACGCTAAAATTTAAAGGCAAGTTCTATAGAATAGTGGTTCGACTAACTATGTTGTATATGAAGCAAAATGTTAGTAGTCAAGAATTCTTTTGTTCAGAAGATGAAAGTTGCGGAAATGAGAATGATGCGTGGGCATACTAGAAAAGAAAATATTCAAAATGAAGATAATCGAACTAGAAAATAAAATATTAAAATGAAGATAATCGAGACAAGTAGAAGTGACCTTGATAGAAGAAAAAATGTGATTAGTGAGGCAGGGATAATTCAGATATATATATATATATATATATATATGAAGTGGAGATTCCCCGATGGTGTGGAGGTGTCAGGAGTTGACTATAGATGATTACAGTTAGAGGTAGATCGAAGAAATATTGGAGAAAGTTGATTAGACAGAACATGATGTAGCTTCAAGTTACCAATTAGGACATGACCTTAGATATGATGTTATGGAGAACACAAATTAAGATAGAAGACTAGTTAGCTAATTGAGTTATCTCACTGTTCTTTCATACTAGTTGCTTAAGAATTACTCTTCAGTTTCTTGTTATTTCGTTTCTGTTACTATTTAATGTTTTTGTACATCAACTGTCGTGTTTTATTTTAGTTATAGTTCCTTTTTTAATATGCATTGTCATGTTTTTTAGCAATTTGTTTCGTCTTCTTCACTTCCGTTTTTTTTATTGATCTGTTTTGTAATACTTTACACGAGTCAAAGGTCAATTGAAAATAATTTCTCTATCCCAAAATAGAAATAAGATTTGCGTACACATTATCCTTCAAACCTCATTTATAATAGTTATAATAAACTGCCAGTGCATTTTGGTGAAAAAAATGACGATAAACACTTTCTATTAAAACATCTAAAATGTCCTTAAATTTTACACAAATTGAAAATTCAAACTATTTTACTCGAAAAAGGACGTATGAGTATGACAAATGATATAAAGATGAGTGAGGGGTTTTGTTTTTGGAAATAATATTTTTAAAATTATAAAAGATACCATGGACAAAATAATCAAAGAACGGATCAGATCAAAAAGTATATATAAATTAAAAATTCACGTAAATAAGCAAATTAATACTTGTAAGCTTACTCAAACAATGTTCAACGTACAACATGCAAGTATGGCATTCCTATCATCTCACCTTTTTAAAGCTTATAAAACGTAGTGAAGGTACTACCTTTTAAAAACCAAAATTCTAATCATTTTATACTTTCCAAACTAAAATTTAAGTAGGTAAATTGTCATTTCGAACATAATATTTACATTTTTTTCAGTATTACACCAAAATTACTAAAAAAGGTAAAGTTTTTTCGGCTTAAAATCATAAGAAACTATATAAGCTAATCAAAGAGTGTAAAATAACAAAAAGATTACGGCACAAGTAAAATCTAATCATAGGTGTATTTTAATACTACTATTTTATTAATGAGCACATTTGAGTATTTGACACGTTCTGTCACGACCCCAACCGTTATGAGTGGTACCTACACTAAGTCACTTGATGGGAGAATAAAAAACTAACTCAAACTACGCAATACTATATAAATAAAAACAAGTTTAGCATAAAATAATATAGTTTGGTTAACTAGAGAATTGAATCCTCACAAACTCAACCCAATAGTCAAAACATTTAACGCGTAAATAAATCCTTAAGAACTGAAAGTCATCATAACCAAAACTCTAAAATAGTCAAACTAGGGATGCAAGAACTAAACATAAAGCTAAAATTAGTGTGTGTCCGAAAAGATGGACAAGAAAACCAGAAGGACTCATAGCTTCTTGAAAAATATAGCTCATTCTTGGATTCAGAAATCAAACGTCTCTCAACTGAGGTCTCGGATCAACAACTAGAAGATGTCTTGTACTCAACAAGGAAAAGAACATGTTCAATATCAATATACAAATCACAGTGTACTGATAGAATTTGTGCGACCAATCCAAGATATGAATGTGTTTTGCCACTATGATACAGTAACACAGAATAAGGCACAACACAACAAGAAGTATCAACCACATAGACTTTCGGTCACATGTCATGAATAACAACACTTGGGTCAATCAATGCATAACTATATGTCCCACATGATTATAATGTAAATGTATAGTCCTCTCACAAAAATCAAACCTAAGTTGTTAATTAGGTTACCGACGGGTACCCGAGCCAACCAACAATCACATAGCACAATGAACAAGACTACTTGAAAACCACAAGTAACAATCACAAGTTCATTGCATGAGATTACCTACATGATGTCATTTCATATATTTTCTTCCATGCATTGCACAAATAATATTACGAAGCAATAAACATACATATATACATAAATCAGAAACATACAACCATCACCTACCTCAAATCAAGCCTCTTGAAAACTCTAAATAACCCGACCTTTCCCTAGCGAAGTGTCGTGGCTTGTTCTTGGTCTAAAACAAACAATATAACAACAATCAATCACTACTGACCTATTAATTTACCCGAATTATTAATAAATTCTAACCTTAGACCAAAATATGATCATCTTCCCCAACTTAGGGATCCTTCCCACCATGGAATCATGTCAAAATCTTCCCACAATACCAATAACCTAGATTCTAAGGCTTAAGAATTAATGCACAAGGTTTGGGAGTTGAATTTTTACCCTTATCGATGAACTATGTGGGAAAATAGGTGTTAACTGCCCAAAATCGCCCCTCCCAAGTCCAAGAACTTAAACTGCAACAAATAGGAGTTTTGAGGTTGTTTCTGCAATAAAACTCGATTCGGCTTGCTATAGCAAGCCACTGTAACAAGAACTAGCCTCGTTATAGCGATCTGCACACTCCGCTATAGCAAGACGCCTCCCGCTATAGCGGGATAGACAAAAGTTCAAAAACTCCAACTTCAAAAAAATATCCTTTTTACTGCACAAACTCTTTCCTTGATGTCTAGACCTACACCTTTCACACCAAGTTTAATTTCGGGAGTTCTATTTACCCGAATTCTATTCCGGAAGGCCATATGAACTTCTTAATGTCTTGGCTACAAGAATATATCAATCAAATCTCAAAATCACTCCCCACCCATTCCTTGATAGCCCTTGACCTCATCTAGCCCGAACTTCATCTGAGGTTGGCCTAGCAGAAAATTTTAAGTCACTATCCGAAAGTTTTCTGACCCAATTTATTTCCCTATAGACTTACTCATAACGATCATGTCAAGTCGTTACACATTCTTTTTTGTTCTTTCTTTCTTTCTTTTTTTTATTTTTAGAATTTTATGATCTATATTTCTGGTAGAACGTTACATTTGTTTTTTAGTATCTAAGATAATTATTTTTTCGGAAAATTACTTTGAGATACAAATTATGTTCCTCTATGCTTTTTGAAAAATGTTTTTGAAGGCCAGCCATATTACCAATTTATAGTAAAAAGATATATACGATTTGATATGATAATATTTCACTAAAAAGCTAAAAATATTTAATACAAAGTTGACCATCATATTATGTTTAGAATCTAATTATAGAAGTTAAAAAAATTAGAGGCATTAATATTGGGGAGTGGGACATCAATTAATTTGAATGGAAAGAAATGGAGTACAAATGATGAGCTGTGTTTACTAATTGATGAAGCAATTGTTGGTACACGTTTCTTGTATTTATTCTTTATTTATACTTTTAAAAATGTATAAAGCTATTCGCCGTTTTAGTCTTCTATCATTGAGTTAATTTCGGCTTTATTTGCGGCATTTTTAAAAATAAATAAATAAATATATAATAATAATAATCTATTACCAAACACTTTAAAACTAATCTTATCTTGGTTATTAACTAACTTGAGACAATGAACAAGCTTCATATTAGTTTCAAATGATGATCTATCACCATTTTAACTAAGTATTGAAAGTGGATGTTCAAGATTTTCTAAAACCATGTTAATCTTATTTGGGAGCCATCGATTTTAAAATTATGGTGCGCAATGAAATTTTATTGATAAAATTCATATTAAATTTTAGATTAATATTTAAATTATGATATGTTGATCAAGTCAAATTGATTAATAAAATTGGATTAATATTCAAGTTGAAATTATATGTTAAATGAAGTCTAAATTATGTTTGGGTCAGTCTATTAAAGTTAACAAGATAGTCCAACCATGCTCTTCAAGCCTAAGATTTTCTAAAATTTACTTGAGGACTAAAATAGCCCAAAATCCTAACTCACAACTATATGAAGGGATCTTCATAAGACCAGAAAGAGAAAAAAAAAGGGAAATACATAAAAAAAAAATTCTGTTTCTCAATGGTGATCCACAAATCTTCCACATATATACAAAGGATTCTTCATTTTCAAATTGTGAGCCGCAAGTTTTGTATGTCTATGGTTGTGATCAAAGCTTTGGCTCCACATTCGTAATAAAGTTTCAACAAGTATTCGTCGATTCAAGAACAAAGTAAAGATCTTGAGTTGATGACCATGAGGAGAAGAATCAAAGGATTACATCTATTTTCTTAGATTTCATAAAGATTGTAACCTTCACACAATCATTCAAATACAAATATTATTTTTTACTTGTTATTTCCTTTCTTGATTGCTATATTTTAGGAACGAAACTTAGTCGCTTATAATAATTACATTACTATTAAACTTAGAAAATAAAATCTATATCATAAAATGATGTAGTAGAAAGATACTTTAATACAATGAAATGTACTAATATGTGAAACAAAATGAGTATAATATATACATAATAACTGATGAGTTGCGGATTTGATTGTGAACAATATAAATACAATAACTGAAAGACTGAGGGTCAAAGGCAAAAGCTTGTGAGATAATCATTTAACATTCTCCAATAAATTGATATCATAAAATAAGATTAGAACTGCAACTTTCAGAGGCAAAAGCTTGTGAGATAATCATTTAACATTCTCCAATAAATTGATATCATAAAATAAGATTAGAACTGCAACTTTCAGACATGTACTGAAAGTGAATATCTATATAATACATCATAAGTGATTTCTACATAAAAGATGATACTTTAAGTAAATAAATACAAAGTTTTCTGTTTGAAGAGTTTTATACAACCAATATACATAGTATGAGATTATGATGTCTAATTTCTTTTCGAAATATATATAGAGTGGGAATTAGTAAAAGCATAACACTACTTCAAAATCACAAAGAAGATACACTATAGAATTTACGAATTCAATACTACAAACCTTCAACAGTGCGAAAACTTTGGTAACGAAGTTAAAATTACGATTGGAATATGAAGACGATGCAAAAACTCAATACTGCGTATCGGTCGGTTCGGTTCGGTTTTGAAGGTCATCGATTTGGCTTATTGATTAGCGGTTTGTAGAGATGTCAAACTGTTATCGAACCATTAAGATATTGGCTTATCGGTTATTGGTTTATCGATTTTTGATCGTTATCGGTTCAGTTATCGGTTTAACCGTTAAGATTTGACACAAAAAAAATTGAAAATCACTTAGAAACAAGGTGACAAACCAAATGAACCATGCACATAAGTTCACAAGTTACATCTTGCTCAAAAGCAAACATTTTTACATTGTAAAATAACCAAGTGTTTGAGACAACTAGAAATAAAAGTAGGAAACCAAACTCTAAGTCAAGGACTTTATATGCAAAATGGTATAAATATAATTATTTAATTTACTATCGGGTTATCGGTTAACCCGTTAAGAAAAAACCTCAAACCGTTAAGAACAGATAACCCAATAAGAAAAAAAATCAAAACCGCTAAATCAATAACCCAATACTGATAAACCAATAACTGTTTTTCGGTTCGGATTATTGGTTTCTGTTCGGTTTTGAACCGCCCTATTGAAAATCACACACAAATCAAAAATAAAGATAACGAAAAGGTCAAAAATGTCTTATTCAAAAATCTTTTAAAGTTAAAATGGCTAGAGATGCAAAAAAAAAAAAAAAAAGTGAACCAGATATTACTTAACTGGCAGTCCGAAAATAGAACGCCTCATGATGTTTTTACTTCCATGCGATTTTGAACCTATTAAAGGGTCAATTAAGTAATTGAACTGTAACACCACAAACTTTCTAAGATAAGATCTAGTTCATTCTTTTACTTTTTTTTTTGTTTATAAGGCTGTATCGGGTGATTCTTAAATTATGCTTAGGTGTTAAGTTCAATTCTTTAGTGGGGGAATAGATTTGGAGATGAATTAAGGTCACAAGAATCCCCTTGCACAAAGTTGAGTTGAAAGTTTCCTTACCCAATGAGTTTTGATATAAGATTTTTCAAGGTCAATTTAAATGATTATATCTCCCAACATATTATGAATTAGGACCATGACCGATCAAACTAAAGGTATATGAGTCTTCTTTCCAAGGCCACCAAGTTTGCATCAATCAAAGTTTGGATTAAAATGTTGTGCTTATTTTACTGGAAATGTCTATGCTGAGAACTTCAGCGAGGACAACTGCCTATTTAGCGATTTACCGAATGATTTGGCGAATAACTGAATTACCTTGTCAAAATGTCCTGAAAAACCATAATTCTCTAGATATTGTGGAGATCTAAAGCCCCAATTGGGGAACTGCCGAATATTTCGGTAAGAGGGCCTCCAAATCATTGATTTAGCCGATAGAATTTATTAAACAGTCATTTCTTTGATTTTTATGGTCTTCTCATGCTCCTAGAAGGATATTATTGACCTTTTACCCTCAATTAACTTCCCTAAGTCATCTTATAACCTAATAACGTTATTATACGTATAAAAACTTTATTTTCTCAAGATCTAAAGACTCCAAGTCATCTTAATTCTCCTTCTTCCAAAGATCAAGAACTCCAAGAAAGAGATTTCTCCAATTTCTCAAGATGTAAAGGCTCCAAGTTCAAGATTTTCTTCAATATACCTAAGGTTTTCTATCCAAGATTCTTCTCCACACTTTATCTTCCAAGATTTTTCTTCAAGATTTGTCACTATAATTAAGGTATGTATAAGGCTACTCCTAGTGATGGAATAAGTTTGTACTCATACCTTACATCTAATTCAATCAGTAAAAGGTTATGTTTAGGATTCTACCCATAATTTCTTGAAATCTGAATTCGATTTGTGTTTCTATTATGAGTTGCGATTCCTCAATCACTGAAATTCGATTTCTTATACATGTTGATTCTTAAACTGTCGTTCATGCTTTCATTATTACAGAAACCCTATTTATTGAAGTCATATTCTTAAAAAAAGTTTTTATATTAGTTTTCCTATATATTGAGTTCGAACTTGAAAGTGAATCCATGAGTATTTTAAATGCATGATTTGAAAGGGTTTTTAAAATGGACATAAATAGTTTCATATGCATTATTTGAAAATTGAGAAGAAAAGAGCATATTTGATTTTCTGAAAAGCATTTCAATAAAGAAAAAGTAAAGTCCCTTCCATGAAAAGGGTTATTGAGCATAATTGACATTGATTATTTTGGGAGTAGTATTGAGCACCGATTTAGATAAGAGTTCATTTTAACTCAAGTCCTATAAACTACGTAGCCAGCATACGTAGGATAGGAGCGTACCAATTTTCAGGTGACTCCTCACTGCCTCTTGAGAAGGCATATTTGATGGATCCACAAACTATACTTGTTGTCGATCCTATACCTCGACAAAGTATAGGATGACTCTGGCAACATGGACAGGACGTTGTATCATTGCTAGGCTCATATTAATGATTTTCGGTTAGAGAAACTGATCCCCAACAAAGTAAAGCTTATTATTTTCATATCCTTTGTAAAGCATAAATGATTCTCACATCATATTTATGCCTTGATTCAGTTAAGTTTCTTTAGTCTTCAGTATTGTACTTGTTTTATTTGGTCATATTACATATTGTACATTCAATGTACTGATGTCATTCGACCTGCATCGTTTCATAATGCAGATACAAATGTTCAGGATCATCAATAGTCGCTCCGTTGAGATCACTTCACTTCCTGATAGCTTTTGGTGAGACCTCCTTACTTCCGAAGGACTCCAGTTTATTATTTGATTTTAGCCTAGTTTTCTTTTGAGGTGTTGTGAGTCATGTTCCACCACCGATCTTGATACTTTAGAAGTTTCATGGACAAGCAGAGTTAGACAATTTCTAGTATTTTCTCAAATGTTTTATTGAAAACTTATTATTTATGTTAAGTATTTTCAGATAGTGTTCTAAAGTTTTTTAAATGATTTAAATGCTCATCTATTAAAGCTTCCGTGTATTCATAGAGTCATGTGTACCATAGTTAGTCAGACCAAGGGTTCGCTTGGGGCTAGCAATGATCTCCAAGTGTCGGTCACGTACAGGGTGTAGGCTCAAGGTATGACATGAACAAGTGACAAAAATTATTTTCAACAAAAATAGTTGCCTGTATAATGTATCAATATTGTATAAATAATGTATAATCATATATATATATATATATATATATTAGAAAAATATATACATTCATATTCTTCTAGCCAAAACAGCTGTTCCTATAAATCAATAAAATCTACTCCAAAATTCTTGAAATTCGAGATATGAGCTCCTTACAATATTCTCAATCCTTTGAAATAACACTCACTCAAAATGAAGCCTATTTGCAACAACTCGAATTTTAAAACGTGACTTCGAAGCTTCAATAATGACTAATAAGGTGTTCTTAAACTACTTGCTATAAATCAACCAAAAATAACAATCAAATCTGCTCCAAAATTCTATCTTTTCCAATTTAGAATGAATTTTTAAAAATAGATACAACAACTGAAACAAAAAATTTAAAAGTAGATACAACAACTGAAACAAACATCAATAAAAACGAACAAAGAAATCCTATAGAAGCTGCTGATTGAAATGTCGATGAAATTCTTGACTGAAAATCCGACAAAGAAAATTGTTTTTGCAGGAAAGAAAAAAAATGGCCAAATGGCTATATTTATTGAGTAATAAGTGAAGATTTAGATTATTTTGGTTAAGGAATTTTGAACCAATAATCATGTTGTATAATTTCGCCCCTTTTAAATAGCACCTTTATGGGCCTATATTGGTCTTTATCAACCCCATAAGAAGAAGCCCACATGCAAAATCTCTGCAAGAAGGGACTCAATAGAGACAATTTCATAAAATAGCAAACAGATTATGCCTAATAACGCTTTATACTTATAGTTTCGTTTGCTATGAATATTTCTATTTGTATATTTCTCTTGTCTATATACAAATATGATAAGTATATACAAATTTTGTATTTATATATTTAGGAATTTTTCAGAACTTATACAAATCAAATGTATTAATAAGTCATATACAAACAAGATAAACAAATTGTATACAAATAGCTAGGTTAAGTATATATAAATTCTGGATTTATACAATTAGGAACCGAATCATACAAACTCTAGATTTATATAATTAGGAATTGAATTATACGAATTCTGAACATGGCCTACATAAATATGGTTATATGTTAGTGGCGAAAAGTAAATTTTTCAAACTATAACAATATTAAATAATTAACTAGTATATATTTATTTGCTTGTGTAATTTCCCTTCCCTATTTCCTAAATTCAAATAACTTAATAGACCAAAATAGGGGAAGTGTTGTATCACAATTGTGTTACATCTAATACAGAGAGACTATACATTGATCAGTACCCCTATTGTAGTGGATTTTTCACCAGAGAAATTTCCCTTATAATAAACAAGCCTACAACTGAGAAGAAATATATCTTATGGGAAAAGTTGCAACCTGTTTAATGTATAAAAATATACTATTCAAATTACATTTTTTTTTTCAGATATATATTTAGCAAAATATATATTGTATTTTGTTTCTTTAAAAAATTTAAAACATTATGACACTTGCCATTTATATATCAGCAAGAAGAGGTCGTCGTTTGATTGAAAACAAGATATTCTGGGATTAATTATTTCATTATAAGCTATCCTTCCATTACTAAGGTATAAATGGTGGGATAAATAATCCTAGAATTGCGTAATACCTCAAATCAAATGAAGGATAAAATAATCTTGCACTTTATCTCTGAAATTGTTATACCTTATACCTCACCTCAAACTAAGGAATATGAAGATTTTATTAGTTTCTATTATAACAAAAAATTATGATGTATGTAAAAGGATGTCCCCAAGACAAATATCAATTATATATATACTATATTATGATAAAATTAGGTGCGTATAATATTCTTGTTAATTGAGAACCACATAATAATTGTGAGGCTAGCTCCAAAAATGTTGTTTCAAATGGCGTTCTCCACTTTAATTCAATGGAAGGTTTTAACACGTTTTAAAGTACCAAAAAGATAATATAAAAGGAAATTTTGTATTTCTAGTAGTACATCATTGCTTTGTTTTATTTTAGCTTCCATCAATTCTTCAAATATCAAACAAGAAGTAACTTCTACTCCTTTGCTTTCATATTATTTGATTCTTATTGATTTGATATATACTTTTTAAGAAAGATTTATTTATAAGTGTATTTTGTTAAATTAATTTTTAAAGTAATATTTTTAATCTCTAAATTTGACTATCACAATTTTATGTTATTATTTAATACTAAGAAATTGTTTGATAAAATGTGTTAAGAAAAAAATATTTTTATGATGGCTGGCCCAACTAAATCATGACAAGAACCATTCATGATAAAGAAGGGCAAGATTCATATGGAGACACGAGGAAACATATCAATATAATGACATTATACAGAAAAACCTATAATATTCAACATATAATAATCACATCGTATTAAAGCGAAACGAAAGTTGCTGATCTCTGCTCTTCAATGATATTAATTATGTTGTTTATCATGAGTTATGAGGATTAATTATAGGGAATTGAATACTAACAATGATTTCTATATAAGTTGTAGAATCATTACTTTTGTAAAAAATCAAAGGATACTTCATTGAGTACTATCTTTTTCGTTTCATAGTTATGTCATTACTTGTTTTATCAGTTTATCACCTCAACTTAGCTTGCTTGGTAATATCTCCAACATTAATATTGTTGGAATTAGATCAACACAGACTTTCTTAATCATTTATTGACTTATCATATTCTATTTATTATTTAACATATATTTCGACTCTACGCTGGTTACTTATATATTTAGAATTAATTAAGAGATTATTTTCTATTCTTTAAATCTGACTTATATATTTAACGATACCTTTTTCGATAAACAGTTTGACCAAACAACAACTACTTGATTGACTTGCCTTTCCTATAAACGTGTAACATGGACGAACTTTCTAGGTTATCCAAGAGAAATCATAATCAACTATGATAGACATTAAAGTAATTATCATTTACATTTAATGAAGTTGATTACCTCTATCTTATTCTTCTGAATTCAATATAGAACACAATATATATATAATGAAGTTCAAAATCAAATTTTGAGTGGAAGTTCAAATTTAAAAAAAAAAAAACAAATCATTTTGACCGTTTTATCTAAAAGAAATATTTATTGTGATACGATGGATAAATACGGAATAATAAACAAGAATGTTAACATACTTGATGTTCATATCAAAATCACAAGAATCTATCATGGTTAAGTATCAAATTTAAAATATGAATACATAGTACTCCATTAAAATTTTACCTTTTGTTTTTTTATAATAAAAGTAGAACGTAGTATAAGATATAACATGTTCTTGTCTTCTTGAAAGTCTTTCATATTTAATTATAAGAAAAGTTCTTTTGGCCAGAATAATTTGGCTATAATGGCCCAAATACATATTCACACTATAAATTGGTTTTCTTTTTTATAATTGTCACGTTACAGACCATCGTAATTGACACCCGCACTAATCGTTCGGTGGGAGAACCATTAATACTAATTAGCTAACCAACGAACCAACAACTAATGCATTTAAAGATACGAAAGAAACTTTAAATGCTAAGAAAAAGATAGGGAGTTCCCATAAACTCCAACAAAAGTCTAACAACTAAACTAACATTGCGGAATAACACCTAGAACCTGAAAGTCAATGTACTAAAACATCTAAGGTTCAACCATAAGTCTAAACAAGAAGGGGTACAACCCCATACTAAACATAAGAAATTTAAAGAACTAATCTTAAGTCCGAAAGGTGGACATAAACTGAAAGAGAACTCATGGCAGCCCGTAAGAACTGACTCACCCTTGAATTCGAAATGATCACTGATCTTCTAAGCGATGTCTGTCAATAGCCGCTGGAAGATGCCCTGTACTCAACAAAGAAAGAGCAAGTGCAGTATCAGTACACAACCACAGTGTACTGGTAGGATTACGCGGTTATCCCACTAAATGCGACATACATAAGCCATTACAACATCATAACAACATGCATACACCGAACACATACAATATCAATATCATTTACGAAAAACAATCAAGTTCACAATTCTCAATTACACGGTTATGTCAAGTCAATGGTCCTCTCATGGAACCCAAACCCAAACTGTTAGCATACCGGTACGTGGTATCCGATCCACTGTTTATGCCGGAACGTGACAACCGATCCCATATTTATGTCGGAACATGGCAATCGATCCAAGTTAGTGTGTCGGAACGCAACACCTGATCCATTCAACAAGCCACAATCACGATCACAAAGTACATTCTCATAATCATACAATCAAGTCATGATTCATGCCATTCATCATTCATTTATTCTCATTTACAATTAGTGTGATCAATAATGCAACATTCGCATACATACACGTATTATAATAAAGCAACAACAAACATACATCACACAACATGAAATCACAACTATCACCTACCTCGAAACAAGCTTGAATCCCCTAAGAAACTTGATTCTTCCCTTTTCAAATTTGTTCCGCTTGTTCTTGGTCTACAAACAATCATAATGACACGGAAATCAATAAACAATAGCTAATTACCCGAATTACCAACAAATCCTATCAACCCTATATCAAACCCATGATCTCAATATCCAAATTAGGGTTTTTTCCACCATAATTCTCATATCAAAACCCTCTCCCATCGATAATTACCCATTAGATTACGATCTACAGATCGAAAAATGGATTCGGGGAGTTAAAACCTTACCTTTAGCCTTAAGAATAGTGGAAAACTGTCAAGAATCGCCTCAAGTTCGTCTCCTTACTCTCAAGAAAGAAAATTGTAGAATAAAGACGTTTTGGGGTTTATTTCCGACTTAAATCGCGACTGTCCCGCCACAGCGGTACCACCCTCCTACAGCAGCCCCGCCCTGGCGGCACAAATTCCCGCCGTAACGGCTTGCACGGAACAGTGAGCTAATTTAATAATTCCAATACCCCCATTTCACAACACACCTTCAACCAACGACACTCAGAAACTACCCGTCACTACTAGATAACTGTAAATTATCTGCGAAATTTACTTGGGGATTATTTCCGTAGAAATTTCCTACGAATTTTCATGCAGAAATATGAAATTCCTAATTCTAAATATTTTTTACATGCGAAAAATATTTTCCCAAAAAATTTGGTAGGTAAATTTGGCGCCATTTTAACGAAAATATTTCCAGGAAATTATTCAGGGAAAGTAATTTGCAAGTACCATTTTCATAGGTAAATGTGCAAGTAATGAAAAAAAAAATTTGTTGATTTGCAAGAAAGTTCCTTGATAAACTTATTTAGCTACGAATTATTACTTGGAAATTTATCTAGAAATTATTTTATATGTGGTATTACCTGGAAATTCATGTTCCACAGTTTTTTTGGGAATTTATTTTTTAGGAATTTATTTGGGAATTTTTTTACTTGAAGAATAACTTAAGGATTTTTTATTGTTGAGAATTTGGTTGGAGATTTTTTGAGGGATTTACTTGAAAATATGTATACTTGAATCTTTTTTTAACATATATTTCAACTAGAAGTTTTTTCTTGCAATCTAAGGATTTTTAAAATTTGGAGCCTTTGAGGAATATTTCTTAAAAATATATTACCACAATTAAAAATTATTATAATATAATAATTTTATTCTTAAATATTTATTCTACTTTTTTAGGTTAAATAAATTATTGTACAATAATATCAATCTAATACAATGTTGGAACATTACTATAAATGTCAGGATCAATATTATTAAATTATATATAATTAATATCTAATCTCACTAAAAATCAATAATGCCATTTTTATTTTAAATCTTTTGATTTGAAAGATACAAAACAATAAAAGTATATGACTAGTTTTTATCCAATAGAAAAATAAATATCGTAAATGTAATCAATTTTGATTTAATATTATAATATATTAAATTGTTTATTATTTTTAGGTGAAGGCACTATTTTTAAGTAGAGAAAAATTCAATTATATGCAGTATCATGTGAAGTTTAATTACCCCTCATTGATAGAATTATATGAAATGAAACAACAATAATTTTAGTTATTTATGCAATTGATATATCTTTTATTTAAAAGCATTAAAAATGATCTAATTTCTCTATAGTAATTTATTAAATGATATTTATTTACAAATATATAATGAAATTAAAATTATAAATACCACATCTACTTAATAAGAGATACGATTGATTATCGATTATAACTTCCCCACGCTTTAAACTTATAAATATATTTATATTTTTAATTATTTATTTTGAAGACTTTTGTATGTGTAATTTAAGTTTTTATATGCTTAATTATGAATTTTATCTCATAGAAAGTGAGTGTCAGCATAAGATTTTCATCATATGTTGGGTGGTAATGATTTATTTTAAATATATAAATAGTTGTCAAATTTCATTTTTTTAAGAGTTAAATTACATGAACTTTATGTAACAATTTAAGATATATTGCATTATCATATTAATATGAGATGAATTTATATTACTTTTTGTAAATTTATTTTTATATAATTTATGAATATTTAAATTAAATGTTAAATGCCTAATTGATTAATTAAATTTAATTTTAAAAATTAATCAAATAAAAAAAAAATACCAAAATTTGGTTTAAAGTCACTGGTACTTCTGTACCACATCGGAGGAAAAGATTAAAAATCAAATATTTATAAGTTGCGACTGACAAAATTAATAAAATAAAATTTAGGGAGCAAATGGGTATGAGGTTGGGCATACGGTAGTATTCATTGTGTAATGAAAACGGGGGTAATTAATTTGGTGGGTAGTGGTGTTGTATGGCTTAGGACATCAAGAATAGGATAATTAATTAAACAAAAATTGTTGTAAAAAGACATGTTCACACTATAAACTAATTTATTTTTGGACATTTTTTCCCTTTAACTTAAATATTGAATATATTCTTCAATTATGTTTCCAATACATTGAAAATGATTAATGAGATTAATTATTGATGATTTCATCATTAAACATGAGAAAGAAACCACAAAATTCACCAAAGAAAACATAAGTCTCACCCATTCTTCTTACTTGAAATTTTCAAGATCTAAAAGGAAAATTAAAAATATGATAGTAGTAGTAAAAAAATAAAAATATATATATATATCTTTTTCAATTTCTAAATTTCCTCCTTCTACTTATTCTTTTTTGTTTATTTATTTTTCATTTCTTATTTCTTAATGATAAAAAAAAATTAAAAAGTACAAAAGAGGAGTAAAGTGTAGGCTATCTATTTTACTTTATAATTTCTAATCACGAAAAGATAAATTATATCTAAATTTAAATTTTAAAAATTTATATCTATAATACTCAAATTAAAAATATGAAATTCACCAAGTTGACAAACCAATTACTCTTATTTATTTAAAGGAGTTGTTATGCATGAATTTTCTAGAAAAAAAAAGTTAAATGATAAAAATATACTTTATCCAATTATACTTAGAATGTATGTGAGTGAAATATGAAGAAAACTGAAATTACCATCATGTTTCCTCCATTATGTGATGAATCACGTCATACACAAATAAAGACTCATTAAAATTAATGAATCATATTATAACACAAATGTTGATATTATAACACAAATGTTGATGGTGCTTGTTGTGCCGTAATTTTCCTATCTGTAGAAAAAATTACTTTTTGAAATGTTCTAAGTATAAAACATTTGAGAAAAATACTTAGAGAAGAGTCGCCACTTAATTTTTTAAAGAAATTAAGAAAACTTATAATTTTCAAAGATTTAAACAGAAAAAATCATTTGAAAATACCAAAGAGGGTTCGGGGTTCAATTTACACTTCGAGAAGGGTTTAGGCATTCGAAGTGTCCGCTAACGCGCGGTTGACCTGCGACTTGACTAAAATATATTTTTTGACTAATTCTTTGGGAAAATGATTTAACATAAAAAACGATAATTTACAATATTTGATTTAACTTTGAAAAAAAAAATTAAATAAAGGACACATTTTTTTAAAAATTTATTTATATATTTTTTTTTATAGAGAAAGGGATTCGAAATGGAACATTTGAATTTAATTACAAGCGATTAGAATATTAATAAAACTAGATTAATTAGAATTTATGTAATTCATTTTGAAATAATAATTTAAACCAATTAAACATGAAAATCAATTTTAATTGATTGACTAACTTTTTTGAGAAAATGACTAAGTATTTTAGTTTTATTTTATTAATTGAAAAAGTTTCGACTAACGTTTTTAAAGTTTATTTGAGAAAAATACTTTAACCTAAAAACAACTTAAAATGAATGAAAAGTGATTAAGTGAAGAAGCATTAAAACAAATTTGTTATTACTTAAAAGAAAAGCTAATCAACACAAAGAAAATGACTTATCTTTTGGGGAATCTAATTAGGTTAATTAATAATTCTAAAGTTAGAGTTGAATAAAAACACATAATAAATAAACATAATTAAATAATTTAAGAGTAAAGAAGAAATTAAATTTTTTGGGCCAGCTGCAATATTTGGGCCTCCTCCAGCCCATTTTCGCTCCTGAAAAAACTGTGTATACAACAAGTGTATACTTTACATACGGGTCGTATTTTGACCCATTTTCTTGTATATCGGACTGTATACCAAGTGTATACAATCCTCTTTGACACCTTTAACCTGTATTTTTCGTTTTTGGCCACTTATCTGCGGCTCCAAACCTGTATATCAAAGTATAATGCTGTATACAGTGTGTATACAACCCATTTCTTGGACTTTCGAACTAATTTCCAGCAGGATGTTGATTCTCTGGGATCTGTGACAGCTTTCAAATGTATAGGGGGGCTGACTCGAGAAATAAGGGAAAGCAAAAATCGCGCCTTTATGGCTCAATTCGGAAATGCAAGGAATGAGTCCCGGGTGAACTCGGATTGTGGTCACATGCCACATAAATGAAAAGTAACATGAGTAGTGTTCATAAGTTATGACAGTTCATGAGAGAAAGTGAAGCAATATGACACTTCAGAAATAAAACATGCTAGATAAGATTGAGCTAAACCATTGATAACATCAACTTGAGCAAAATACAAGTAACACATAACTTGCCTATTTCTAAGGGTGTCAAAATAAAATATTCAACTCACATGGCAAATCGGCACTAAACTAATATAATTATTTTGGCAAAACTCGAACTAAATATTACCATAACAATTCTTATAATGAGTAAATTACAAGAATCAATTCTTCATTTATAATCCACAAGGAAAAGCTAATGACCCCAACTTAACAGAGGAGAAAAGCACACACTACATGGTCATATTCAAACAATAATAAATGTGCGAAAAGGGGTTACGTTTAGACTAATCACTAGGACCCCTCTTTGCAATAAAATCATAGTTTAATACAATTAAATTGGTTACCAAGAGGGCTGGACAAGTAAGTAAAAAAAAAACAAGAAAAGAATCATGCCAACTAAATCCATTGAATAGTGCTACTAGTTTTATATTCAAAATTCGATCAAGCTGTACCAAAATATTTTTAGTCCAATCCAGAAACTAAACCAGCTGTCTTAATCAAAACTCATCCATAAACTTGAAAACTCAATGCATCAAATAATATTACAGATTGTGAGACAGAGGCATGAAGGTTAGATCAAAAGGAAATGCATGAAGAAATTACACAAAGAACACACCGATATTTTAAACCAAAGTGAAATCGTACTCACATGATGTCATAGCAAGACAAGATCATGAAGAAAGTACATTAGCGCTTATCATATGAACAACTACAATATTGAAATAAATTTCCAGATTTTTTGATTAATGGATAAAACCAAAACAGATCAAACTAAACTCAAAAATCAAAGAAACAATCAGATTCTCGGCCACATTTTTGAAAGCGAAACACTCCAGATATGTAAAAGGCAAAACACGTACTAGGAAAAGACTAATTACGGGCATACTATCCAAGTTAAAGCAAGATTAAGGTGAATTATAAACACGACAAAGCTGGAAAAAGAAGAAGAGAAAAACAGCCAGCATTCCAGTTATGCAAGAAAGAGATAAGATTCTACGAGATTAGGCTAACATATATGAGAGTTCAAGACGATAAAGAAAGCTGCCAATGGCACAAACAAACCGTGAAGAAAATAGAACCAAATAGTGAGCAAATCCTAGGTTGAAACTAGATGAACACCGAGTCATATCTAGTGATAACGAAACAGTGGCTCAGATGACTATAGGGACATGAAATCGAGCTAACAAATGTAACGATCAATATATAATATCGAAGTAAACATTCGCAAAATGTCGGACTCACTTTTACTGTCCAAAAACTCACAGGGAAACAAGATTAAAGCAAGTGCTAAACGGAAGAACCAAATACTCTTACTAACAGACCCTATATCAAGTGTTGAAACACACACCATATGCTACGTTGAAATGGAATACCAAAGGAAGCGAGGTTACCTTTTTTCGGGCAGCGTACTAAGACCAAACGAGCGAAAAGGTCAGCCACTTCTCACACCTATTTAGACTCGAACAGCAGACTAGGAAATCTGAATCTTTTAACGCAACTTTTCTCGGAACTTAGAATTAGAAAATCGGCTTGAAATTTCTTAAGTATAAACGACTAATGCCTTAGGAATAAACTCAAAAAATCTCCTCCCCTCTGCCCGCTAACACCAAAGAAGAAAAAGGTTTATATAGAGGAATTTGGTGTTGATTTAGGGGGGAAATCCGTTGAAATTTCAAACAAAAAATTCAATTTCTCCTACTCTTTTCGAAGCAACAGTGGAAGGGATTTCAAAATCCCTTGAAAAGGGGGAAAAGGGACGTGAGGGTGATTGCATGTTGCAGGCGAGGAGGACAACAACTTTCTCCGAATTTGCCGGATCGACGCGACTGGATCGCAATTTGGATTAGGTCGGTTTGGTAATTGGGTTTCACAAGCAAGGAAGAAGAAAGCAACGTGCAGGGCATGGGGGTCGGTTGGTGTATGAATGTGTGGATCTAATGGGTCTTTGGTATGTTGTATTGGAATGGGTTTGCTGTTGGGTTTCTTTGTTGTAGGCTGGGATCTTTTTGTGAAGAAGAAAAGGCTGGGTCGGGTTGAGAAAGGGAGAAAGAGTGAGCTGTCCAGAAAATTGCCAAATAGGCCCAAAATTGGTCTTTTTATGGGTTTAAGATGTTGGCAAAATGGCAATTAAACAAATGACCAAATGAATTTAGATTGTGGCCAAATGAGATTTAACCAAATTGAGTTAATTAGTTAAATTCGGCCAAATCTTCATCAAGATGAATTTAAACAAAATTAATTAACGAGCTTCTTAAAGTTAACGAAATAAAGGAATTAATTTACTTGTAAACAAATTTACTCAAAAAATATAAACATAATTTAAACTAATCAAACAAATGCTGAATTGAAGCAAAATCTTTTTTTTTTAAGATGATTTTCGAATATTCTTAAGATATACTAATTATATACGTAATTATATAAAACACATATATTATTTAGAAATTAAAAAAATGATATATATATATATATATATATATATATATACCCTTTTTATTATTATTATTATTTTTTATATTTTTAAAATTTTTTTTTTGAAATTTTATAAAACTAATTATTTTAAATCGTTAGATATTGAAGAAGCTTGATGATTAATTTATGTTGTGGAGGGTCAAAATTGGGTGTCAACAGTGCTTCATTGAAAATTATAATAACTAGGAAAGGATATAGAAAGTTCTTTATGATTTCAAAATAAACTTTTATAAAAAAAATTGAAAGACAAACATCTTCATAGTTCTCTGATGATAATGACAACACAAATTTGTTAAACATGAACTAGATCAAAGTTTCATCACACATATATTTTTCTTCATTAGTATTATTTGTTGTTTTATATAAAAGAAAATGTTTTCTATTAAATGATATGTTAAAATATTAAGTATACATAGTTGTAGTCACAATAATTTTTTTTGCTCTCAAATTAATATTTTTTTGAAACTGATTAAGAATTTTTAAAATTAAGTAATTTTATTGTATATATTATATGAATAAATTTAAATTACCTATATAAATAATTTTTAAAATTCAATTTTAAATAATTTTTTAAATATAATGTAAAATAGTTCAATAATAACCGTCAAAATTCAAAATACTTTAGAATCGGTAGATATTGATACAATAAAGAAATACTAAAAATCATATGGTTCATAAGAGTCGATCCTATTTCACAACAACCCAAGATAGTTACACATTAATGTTGTTTTGATATTTGTTAATTATTATGCTTTAGAAAATTAAACTACATATTTAAATATTATGTTTTAAAAAATTAAATTACGTATTTAAACTACATATTTAAAAATTAAACTAAATATTTAAAAAATTAAACTACATATTTAATTATTATGTTTTAAAAAATTAAATTACGTAGTTCTATAATGTGTTGATTTTTATCAATTGTAAAGTATTTTGAGTTTTGATTATCGTTATTGAAATATTTTTCAAATTATATTTAAAAACATATTTTTATGCATATTATTAACATGAATTTTAATTGTCTCCTTCGATAGAAAATTCTATATTAAATGAAAATAATTTTTTAAAAATGTATATCCTAATGGAAAAATCCTTTTGGGCATAAAACATTTGGCCAAAATTGTAAAAGGACATGTTCACAATATAAACTAGTTTATTTTTGGACATTTTTTCCCTTTAACTTAAACATTGAATATATTTAAGTTAAATGAAAATTCTATATTAAATGAAAATAATTTTTTAAAAATGTATATCCTAATTATGTTGTACTTTATTTACATAGTACTAAATATATTCTAATTTAATATAGTATCCTACATAAAATACATTTATTTTAAAGTATTATAATTGATAAGTAAGTATTGAGTGATCTTTTATTTATTTGTTTTGAAACATCCTCAATTAATTAATATTATTGGAGTAACTGTATTTTGTATTCATGGTTAAAATTAGTAAAATAATTTCACCAATTTCTATATATCTTAATTCTTGTTTGGAATGATTATGATATAAAAATATAATGTGTTATTCATGACATAGTTATAAATGTCTTATCATTAATTATTTTTTAGAATATCTAATTTTCAAAATGACATTATTTTTTCTCTTGAAAAACATCCATTATATATATAGACTAATCTATTTAGTTGATTATATTTAAAGAAAAATTCAACTATTTTTTTTTAATCTACGCTTAATTACTATATTTTACTAAATTTGTAGTTTAAAATAATTAAGTATAATCTTAAGTAGATAAGATAGTCATTTGTAGTTATTATTAATGAGAAATTTAATTGTCTTCTTCAATAAAGAGATTTATTTTAAGCGAAAAAATAATTTTTCAAAGGTATGCATTGGTACCTCATAAACATTTTTTGAAGGTACAATTCAAAAATATTTTTTAAACTAAAGCGTACAATTTTTTTAATTAACTAAATAGTATTTATTTTTAAAAATAAATCGAATGAACTATACACATACACAAAAAAAAATATACACAAGAATATTTTTTATTAACTGAACAAAATATTCAAATAATGATAAGCAAATAAATCCATGCATACGATGTTTTAAGACTGAAATTAATCATTGAAATAAAAAGGTTTTAAAATAAATCACATGTGAGAAGTATCAAATATATTACTGAACTTTGTGAGAAATATCACTTAAAGCAAGTTTCTAAAATTACCTTGTATGTAATTATAACACGAAAAAGTACTTTCTTATTTTTTAATACATAAAATTCATCTAACTATTAAATTTATCACACAAAACTTATCTTTCTATATTTATCACATAAAAGTACAAACTTTATTAAATAAAGATTTGTTATTATCAGAAAAGAATAGTCTTTATCATAAAAAAATTATTTTTTTAAAAAAAGATGATTATGAAATATAATATTCAAATGAGTATTTTAAAAAAAAAAATACAATTCAAATGAATATATTAGTGAAGAAAAAAAAAAGCAAATCATATTATTTTTTACTATTGATGATAGTGTATTAAATATACTATAATGAAATTAAAATAAAGAAAACAAATGTAATATTATCCCCAACAAATTTTGTGCTATGAAGTTAGATATTAACGAATTTTTTTTTTTTGTGTGCTTGATTTTAGAATTGGATGATTTGTATATAATAGAAATAAATAAATGTTATTTTACAAGTTCAAAATTAGAAAATCATTGATATAATGTATCCAAAAATATCTTATGGAATTAGAATTTGTATAATTTAATTTTTCATGTAATAGAAAAGAAAAGAGAAAGGTTGACAAAAAAGATAAAGAAAAAGGAATAAAGGAAAGAGTGAATTAGGAAGAATTAAAAGAAGGTGAAGTTAGATTGTAATGATCCCACATTATAAAGTCCATTAAATAATTTCCTTCACACAATTAATAATAATTCTAACTCACTAAACATAATAATCGTTGTTAACACGTATTTTTAGAAGTTTAGGAAATAGTAGTAATAAAGATTTGACTTTACTTTAAAAGGGAAAAAGGTTAAATTAGTCTTTTTATAATTCTGGCCAAATTATGCCCACATAATTCTGGCCATTTAGCACTTCCCTTTAATTAATTAGGAGAAATTAGGAGACAATAATAGGATAATTAATTAATTAGGAGAAATTAGGAGATAATAATAGGATAATTAATTAATTAGGAGAAATTAAGAGATAATAATAGGATAATTAATTAATTAGGAGAAATTAGGAGATAATAATAGGATAATTAATTAATTAGGAGAAATTAGGAGATAATAATAAATATTGTTTAAAAAATTTTTAGAATATATTCATGGGGCTTTACTTGTGAAAATATTTGTATGAAATTTATCGTATTTTTTTGCAAGAAAAGTTGCAAGTAATTTATCTACGAAATTTAAATCTCTAGGTAAATTACTTGGAGATTTTACAATACGTAGGATATAATTACTTATGAAGGTCTTACCTTCGGATTTTTTTTTGTAGGAAAATCTGCATGAAACTGAGTTTCCTGTGGATTTTCGTATACAATCCCCTGAAAAATCCCCATGTAATCAACATTTTTCTTGTAGTGCGTTCACGCTAAGACCAATTTCAGGAGTTCTGCTCATCTGAATTCAATTTCGTAAAGTCGTACGGGTTCCTTAACGTCTTAGCTATCTACTCATGTGATCAAATTCATAATTAGATCACCCAGTTGTTACCAGATTTTCCTAGACTTTCCTGACTCCGATTTCGTCCAAATCTGGACTAGGTTGGGAAATTCCAAGTTACTACGAAAAAGTTTTCCGGCCCAAAACTTTTCTCCATTGCCTTTTCCATAACGACGAAAACCGATTGTTTCAATAATCATACCCTTTTTTGTCAAATTTATATTTTTTAATTGATTAATTTATTAATTATGTTTCAATAAATGAGAAAGATTTCCTGAAATTAACTAATTTACATATTTCTCTAACTTCCATGCATATGTAGCTTTTTTCTTCTTTCGTTTTCCCTTTTCTAATTAATAATCTATAAAGAATACAAAATTTAAATTGATAATTAGAAAATAAATTTTAATTATAAAATAAAGCTCACTCATAAACTTAAATTCAAAATAATTTTAACTCACACTCATCTTCTTGTAAAGTCTATCATAGATTTTCGCAACTACAATTTCTTTTTTTATGAATATGACCGCAAAAGAAAATAGTTTTAATTTTTTTTCTCTCTTTTATTCCATTCTCACTCTTTCTTTTTGTTTTCATCATTTTCAAAATACAAATTAAATAAAACAAAATATTTAGATAATGAGAAGAGAATAAATCCACAAAATAAGATATTTAAGACCGAAATTAATCGTTGAAATAAGAATGAAAAAAATAAATCACCTGTGAAAAGTGTCTAATATAGTACTGAACTTTGTGAGATTGATCATATATCTCTATATGAATTTTGTTTTAATAAAAAATTAAAACAAATAAATTTTATAAAGATCAAATAATATGTTAGAAATCGACACATTATAAGAATTATTTTAATTTTTTTATATTTAAATATTATTTAAAATTATACCAATAACGACATTTAAAACTCAAAACACTTTAGACATGGTGAATATCAATACATTATAAAAATTATGAAAATCATATAGTTCATATGTATTGAACCTAGTTAATAGCAACCCAAGAGAATCATGTATCAATGTTGTAGTTTCACATCCATGTGTTATGCCTATTTGATAACTTGAGAATGATTAGTTATATTTATGAAGTATTAATATAACCTCTAATTAAGTAATTTTATTAATTATTTTATTTAAATAAATTTAAATCAGATATTTAAATAATATTAATAATGATTGTTTAAGTTACATCAAATAAAAAATTATACATTATATATGTATTTGTAATTATTTGATTGTTTAAGTTATATACTCTTCAATCTTGATAATTAAAGTACAACATAAAGTTAATAGAATTTATTGATTATATATATATATATATATATATATATATATATTTATTGATTGTTTAATTAAGAATTGGGCCTAAATATTTATAAACATATACAATACATACATATGCATATGATTTATTTCTATTTTTATTTTTATTTTTATTTTGAAACATCTTCTTAATTAATATAAGTGAAGTAACTAATCATGTATTCGTGGTTAGAAATGGTTAAATAATTTTAATAATTACTATAAAATTATTATATTTTTCTAGAGCAATTAGAATATACAAAATTTGATATGTTCTTCGAGGTATAGTTATAAATGTCTTATTATATTTTTTTTTTCATATTTAAAACATCTAATTCTCAAAACTAAATTCTTATTTTCTTCTTTAAGAAAAGCGCACACATTGAATGAACGGCCTATTAGTCATGGTAGAATTGAATATAATTTTATTCATTGATTATATTTAAAGAAAAAATATTTGTAAATTTGAAAATTCATACGTAATTCAATTTACTAAATTGTGTATTACCGAGTATTTAGTATAATTTTTAATTAGAGAATAATCTACTTATATCTATTGTTAACATGAATTTTAATTGTCTCTTTCGATATAAAATTCTATATTAAACGAAAATAACTTTTAAAAACTGTATATCCTAATTACGATATACTTTATTTACATACATTAAACATATTGTAATTTAATATAGTATCCTTCATAAAATATATGCATCTATTTTAAAGTATTATAATTGATAATTAGGTATTGAGTGATCTTTTATTTATTTATTTTAAAACATCCTCTTAATTAGTATTGTTGGAGTAACTGAATTTTTTATTCACGATTAAAATTTAAATAATATGAATAATGATTGTTTAAGTTACATAAATTTAATTTTTACATAAATAATAAGTTACATAAAATTTAAATAATGTTAATAAAGTTACATAAATTTGACTAAATTCGTATTACAAAATAATTAAGTATGATTTTAAGTAGATAAAATAATAATTTGTAATTATTATTAATGAAAAATTTAATTGTCTTCTTCAATAAAGAGATTTATTTTAAACAAAAACAATAATTTTCAAAGGTATGCATTGATACATTATGAACATAATTGAGTTTGAAGGAGGGGCAGAGGAGGGAGTGTATGTTATGTATATGTAGACTATGATTTGTATGGTATAGTAATGAAAAAAATATTAATGTATAAAAACGAAATTACAAAAATATTTTTTTAACTAAAGCATACAATTTTTTTTAATTAATTGAACAATATTTATTTTTAAAAATAAATTGAATGAACTATACACACACAAAAAAATACACAAAAACACTTTTCATTCCCTTGGTAGCCAAAAAGTTTATATTTTAGTAGTTCAAGGAGTTTGAGAAATAGAAAAAAAATTAATTTTGTTTTGGAGGGAAAAGTATTGAGGTAATAAATGCAAAAATTGAAATAAGAATATTATAGACTTTTTACGCCAAATTTTAGCTAATTTTTTCTAGTCATTTTGCATTACTCCTAATTATAAAAAGAGCCAAAAAAAAAAAAAAGTCAAGAAGGAGAAGTAAAATGACAAAAGAAAGAGAAGAAAAAAGAATTGAAGAAGGAATAAGGCCATTAACCAATTTAATAGGTGGGACCCAAAAAGTTCATCTTATCAAAATGGCCTGGCCAAGTTTTTATGTCCATTTAGCATTTTCCCATATCCTTATTAGACCAAACATCAATTAATTGATTGACTTCTCATCCCTATAAATGTGTAATCATCATAGACATTAATTAATGGTAATTAGATCATTTCCATTTTTAATGAAGTTGATTATTAATTACCTTTATCTTATCATTTTTAATTTCGAAAGAGAACATGCTATTCTTTATAAGTAGTGTTACTTCATGCCCATGCTATACTGTTTATAATTTAGCAAAGTCCATTTAGGTTTCATGATGTAATTAATGTATAAACAGAGGTAAAGTTAGCATGTGATATACAAGTTTACCTGAATTCGATAATTTTTACTTAAATTTGGTATATATGTTAAGTACTTTACTAAATATTTATAAATATTTCATTATGAATCTAATTTTATATAAAAATTAGAATTAAATCTTAGATTCACTAGTCATAACAATTAACATAGTAAAGTACAACAACAACTTGCTTCAAGACTTTAACCAAATGCTAACAATATATAGTATCCTAGATGTTTTACTTTATTGCGTCCCTTTAACTTAATAAAAAAGATTTTGACACGTTTCAAATATCATGAATAATTTTCCAGTTCCTTTGCTATCATCAATTCATCATATATCAGTACAACTTTGTTTTGTCTTGGGTGACATACAAGTAAATCAGGGCGTATTCTGAATTTTGGAAGAATGGGTATACTATTACGAGAAGATGCATGCATCTAAATATAAATTTTATTAGTTTGATCTTTAGATTTTAAACATTGAATCATTAAATATTAAAAATTATAGGTCCAAAATATATAATACTATTAACTAGTTTTAAATTTTAATTTACGCATTTGATTTAATTAGATAAAATTTTATAGTGCTAATTTTTATATAGGAATTTTCAGTGTAACACACTTGAAAGTTTTGAAAGATTAAAGAAAAAACAAAATAAAAATTAATTTAAACACCAAAAGTATTACCAATAACAATTTGAAGATGTGTTACCAAAAAAAAAAGATAGATATAAGATTAAAATTTTTATTCTCACTTAGAGAGGTGCACTCAATCATTATCATATTATTATATGATACTTTGAACGTGGGTTCATTTTTAAAAAATATAACACAACTAAATATGATCTAGAGAAGGAAGCATGAGTTCACGAGAACCTACGGAACCTACTAGCCACGCCCCTAAGTAAGCACGTTAACTTTACATATTTTTCAACAAGTATTTAATAATTTCGTACATTTTTCTCCATATATATATTTTTAATAAATAAAAAGTCCACTGCTACATTATGGACCTAATAATTATGAAAATAATACTTAGAAGGATCGATCATTTTCTCTGTCATTTGGGTAATCGTATCAACTTAAACTGAGAAAATATCAAATATCATTTTTATAAACAAAAGGGGTTAATTTTAAGAAAATAATGATTTATATAGAGTTATTAACACGTAAATTTTATTTTTTTTAAAATAAAGAACTAAAATTACATTTGAATTATATCGTACATTAAATGCGTTGTTTATTATGCTTATGTTATATGTTAATTGTCTCTTACCGGATAAAAGAGAAATGCTAATGAATTTAATTTATAAGTAGGGCTGTGCATGAAATATCAAAAATCAAATTATTGAATTAAATTCAATTTTTTTGTTATTTGTTATTTGATAATTGGTATTTAGTATGATATTCGGGAGTAAAATTTTAAAATTATGTTATCCGAGTTTGGATTTGATATGAGACATTAGTACCATTTGGTATTTCCGAAATACCGAATTATTTACTTAATGAAAGTCATATATCAACATGTCAATTACTTATTAATACAAGTCCAAAGAGAAAGTTAAAGAATAAACATAAACAACCCAAATACATGTCTTTTAATTGTATCGATTTGATTTTTTTTATATTTTTTTTTTATGTTTTCTTACTCATTGATCTTCTATTATATCGTGCATCCACATAAAAAAAATAGAAATAATTGGAGAAATAGTATTAACTTTGTAATATAATTGACTACAACTTCAATACGGTATCACCGAATACCATACCAAACCGTAATTTAATTTACCGATAACCGAATTACCAAACCAAAATTTAAAATTTTGATATTTGATATCTACTTTTATATATTAACTATCAATTACTAAATTACCGAACTCAAAATTCGATAATTCCGAACCGAATACCGAACGCCCACCCTAATTAAATGGATTCTTCCACCCTATCATATTAGTTCGATGCACACATGGGGTCGTGACTCAAAGTGGTGTCCAAGACTTAAGAAGGGTTCCACCCCCAACCAACTAGGCCAGTCATGACCAAAAAGATCATTGGTTCTCAAGTATGAGCAATTTTTATGTGTCACTTTTGTCAATCATCGGATAAAGAGAGAAATGTTAATGAATTTACAGGATAAATGAGCTTTCTCACATTGAGATTAATTTTTGTTGTGTTGGGATCTCTTATTTAGTCTGGCTTTGACCCAAGAGAGGTACTGACCATGACCAACTATGCTCATCCATTTGTTGAACATCCCACCCTTTGGTTGCAGCTAGAGTGAGGACTGTCCTTACTGTTACCATTTTAACAACTGGAGAAAATGTCTCCTGGTAATCCAACCCTTCTTGCTGATTGTAACCTTTGGCCACTAGCCTGGCCTTAAACTTTTCAACTGCACCATCTGCCTTGTACTTAATCTTGTACACCCATTTGCATCCTATAGCCTTTTTCCCAGGAGGGAGTGACACTATTTCCCAAGTCTTATTATCCTCAAGTGCTTGTATTTCTTCTTTCATGGCTGCTATCCATCTCTTGTCTTTAACAGCTTGATGGTAAAACTGAGGCTCAGTGTCAACTGAGATGTTGGCAATGTAACCTTGATATGTATGAGACAAGCTGTTGTAGTCAATAATATCTGCAAGAGAATACAGACAATGGGACTGTGATTTTGACTTAGTGACAGTCACAAAGTCTTTTTGCCACAATGGAGGTCTAGAAGACCTATTGGAATGTCTCCTGCCTATTGTGGAACTCATGACAGGTTCCTCAGTGATAGTAGGAGTGTGCATCTGTGTAGGAAGATTATCCTCAAGTGTTGGATCCTCTAGAACAAGATGGTATTCTTCAGCATTAGAAAGATGTGCATTAGGGATGATTGTCATCTGAGAGTCATCAGGTGATATAACATGGTTAACTGGCCTTTTTAGAGAATTGGATATGCCAATTGTTATGCCTGTTGTAATTCAGTGTGATAGCACAACTGCTATTCAAATTGCCTCTAATCCTGTTTTTCATGAGAGGACTAAACATATTGACATTGATTGTCATTTTATTAGGGAGAAGATTCAAGGAGGTCTTGTGACCATTCAGTATTTGCCTACTTCTGAACAGCCTGCTGATGTGTTGACTAAAGGTTTAGGACGAATACAACACGAGTATCTTGTATCCAAGCTTGGGATGAAGAACATCTTCATAACCCCTAGCTTGAAGGGGGGTATTGAGGAATATGCAAAGAGCATTGCCAAGTCTTGAGAATTAGTTAATTAGTTTGTAGAATTAGTTGTTAGGCTGATTAGTTGAGTCTGTTATTCCTAATACAGCTGTCAACATTCTATTGGTCCATTGACATGTTAGTTAGTGTAGCTGTACATATATACATAGCAGAATGTGAACTTGTAATTTCATTCATTGGTGTGCACAAGAAATGAATGTAATAATTCTCTCTCTGTAAACTACTCTCTTCCATTTCATAGAAACAATCAGAATTTTATCAACCCCCCACCACCACCACATGGAACAAATATAACCTTCCCAAGGCCTTACACCAAATAAAAGAATAACCTAAATCAAATCTTTGTCAATTAACCTCACATTCTACTTCTTTTGATAAGTGTTGTATCATTTAGGTAATTTTCACAAAAAGTGTCACCCCTATATATGTCATAAAGTGAAGATCAAATGCCTTTACCGAGAAGCATTGTATCAAGAAGAGAATGACAGCAAATTTAAATTCAATGGATCCTCAATCGTTGGATTTGGAGAAAAAAAAGAGGAGAAAAGTTAAATACATTTTTAATCATGAACTTTAATACATTGATTTTAAAAATACTTTTTATATCACACGTGGCTTAAAGGGGGGTTTGACATTGTATCAAGATGAGAATGACGCAAATTTAAATTCAATGGATCTCCAATGCTAGATTCGAAATAAAAAGGAACAATGTTGAATACACTTTTAAAGAACTTTAACCAACGTGTGGTTTTGAAAATACTTTTTATGTCACGCATAGCTTAAGGCGTTTGAATTGATTTATTTTAAGTAGCTTTTGACATTTAAATTTTTTTCTATTATAGGCCTCAGATTTTGCAAAGAGCACTATTCAGTAATTAATATTCCTTCCTTTGAATTTGACATAGTTTTGAATAAAGGGTATTTAGTTTTAAGGATATTTTTGGCAAAAAAAAAAAAACAACTCACTTCATTTTGATATTTTCTTGTCTTGTTTTGACATGATATGGAATTTAGAAAATAGAGAAGAATTTTTAATCTTAAGATTTTAAATTAAAAATATATAAAATACATCAAAATGTCCTTTAATCTTATGGAAAAGAGTTTGAAATATATCCGAACTTTGACCGAAATTGTTGTAACAATTCCAAACTTTGGGCATGACCTATTACCCCGCACTATTTAATAGTGTATTTTAAAGATATATAAGTGTCCATGTGGACATCATAAATATTGTATCATTATAAATAGTAATTTATCCAGCTGAACACTTATATATCTTTAAAATACACAATTAAAAATAGACTAAAAAAAGTAGAACACGCAAATTGAAAAGAGTAGACTATTTTTAATTTTTAAATGGGCTGATAAAAAAGTATATTACGTAGTAAAAGATTTCTTAGTAGTATAGTGTATATACGTCCTTTTCACTTGCACCTATTAATTTTTATTTTTTTTGCTATGCATATGGTGCTCAAGAAAATTAATCCGTCTTGTTTTTCTGCCACAATCCATGTCAAATCCATGTCAAGAAAATTAATCCGTGTCAAGAAAATCCATTTATTAGCGGCTTGATTACTAATATTATTAATTAAGACAAAATGAATATAAAAATTTACAAGTTTGCTTTTAATAGTCAAGTCCGGATAAATTCGGGGTGGTTGCAAGTGAGTCCGATAGCTTTGGCCCTAGCTCCGAAAGTAACTTTACATCAGAGCCGGACCCAGGATTTGAAGACTTCTGGTGCACCAATATAAACATAGCTTAAATATGAGCTCTAAGCTAAACTTAAAATAAAAATAATAAAAAATGGCTTTAGTTGGATTCAAAACCCTGATCTCAAGGGTGGTATCTCTAGCTTGTACCAACAGCACAAGGGTACTTCTATGATTTTTATGAGTGCACTGTTTACTATATCCTAATTTCTACCAGTTTTTCAAAATAGATATACATATGATTTTTTTGAAAGTTAGTGAGTGAATGTGCACCCCTCTCCATAGTGTGGGTCCGCCTCTGCTTCACATGAAGATGCAAACATGAACTAAGACAAAGCAAAAGTATGCTTGATGCTCAAGAAAATTGTATTGTTGTTGTATTTGCTCATAAATGAAAGAGATCAACTATTTGTAGGCTACAACAATGGGGCTAGCAAATGATGTGTAAATCGTTAGTGTCGCCAACTAATATTTTTATACTGCTCAAGTCCATATGAAATTGTTCGCGCTTCTAAAATTCTTGTCTTTCTTATTCTTTCCTCCACGTCATCATGGGCGAGGTCCCTAATCATTATCCTATTGGAGAAAATTTCTCCGGAGTTGATTTTTTGGGTGTATTTCCAAAAAATCTTACGTTCCATATTTAGTCTCCCATCATGTAACATGTCTCAAGTAGATTTTTTCCCAATACACGACCCATTTTTTTCAACAAACTACTGAATTTTTCATATTTTCTATAAATAGAGCTTAATAAAAAATTGAATAGCTAATAATATGGATATTTTTTAATGTGAAATAATGAATTTTTTCTTTATTGGGAAAACTTTTTCCATTTGTCATTTGTCAATAGATACAAAAAATCTTAGGGTGATAAAAAGTGAAAAGTAGAATAACGTATTTATTAACGCATGACTTATTTACATGATGAACAATAATATATATATATATATAATTTTTCAAAATCATAAACACGACAAAACAATTCCCCTCAAGGCCTCAAATATTCTCTCGTTGTCATATCTATATGGTCCATTTTAGTTATTGTGTTTCTCTTCTATACATTTTTGAAGAATATATTAATAGAGAAAATTTTCTTTAACAAATGTAACACACATATGACTTATTCACGTTGAAATTGGTACAGTTAAATTTAGAAGAAGCCAAGACTACATGTCATGATTTAAATCTTTTTAGATTCGTTTATTAACAGTTTGATTACTAATTATTAGTTAAGACAAAGTGAATATAATGAAATAAAACAATTTAAGAGTAAAATAGTCAAGTTCAAATGATTTTAGAGTGCTTGCATGTGAGTTCGATAGCTTTGGTCCCGACTCCAAAAGTAACTTCATATATGAAAATGCAAACAGAGAACTAAGACAAAGCAACAAAAAATAAAAAATGATTGATGCTCAAGAAAATAGTATTGTTATTGTATTACTTAGAATCAAAGTGTCTTTATAAATGAACCATATCAACTATTTGTAGGTTACAACAATGGGGGCCTCAACAAATGAGAAAGTTTCACTAGTTTCCTAAAGTAATGAGGGGTCGTTTGATTGGGAATAAGTTATCCCATAATTAGTTATCTTGAGATAACTTATCTACCATATATCTGTGATAACTTATCCATCACTATTTTTATTATGTGGGAGGTTCCTAATTGATACCCTAATGGAGAAAGCTTTTCCAAAATTTATTTTTTGAAATTCTGTATTTTGAAAAAACCTTATTTTGCATTTTAATCTCCCATCATGCCACATATCTTAAGTAGATTTTTTTCCCAATACATGACCCAACATTAAAATAGTTAATAAATATTAATTACATGACTAAATATTAAAGAATAAAATAAAATAAAGTTATACATTTTCATTGTATAAAGTAATGCAAAACTTAAGAATGGATATATATATCTAATATTATTGTCATTCCTCGTGTTGAAATGAATTTCTTTTGTGAACATTTATATTAAACTGGTTTGAATTTTATTTGAGTTATTAATATTTATGAGTAATAATAATTATCGGACCATTAAAAATTCTTAGTCCAAGCTTGAAATTATATGTTAAAAAGATTGAAAAAATGAAAAAGGTCTAAAAATATTTATAAATCACATTACAATATTTTTTATTACTATCCAAAAAAAATAAAATCTTTATGCATCAAATATTCTTAAAAATTGTATACATGTAATGTCTGGGATGGTTCGATTTGGATTATTTTTATCCAGTTGAAAACCCATTATGATAGTTTTTTTTTCAATACAAAATCATGACTACTATTCGTTTTCTTCTTTCAAATTGACTCGAGTTATTAGTTTGGTGCGATTTGTCAATTTTTTATGTACCCCCTACTTTAAAGGATCGTTTGATTTGAGGAATAAGAATAATTATTTCAAAATAAAATGAGAGATTATTTTATTTTATATTTGATTGATTTCTTTTTATTTTATGATTTTATGATATATTAGTTATGCTGTGATTAATTATGTATGGTTGAATAACAATCTCATGATAAAATATCAAAATGATAAGATGATTCTTCTCTAAGACACTTTTCTCAAAGTCCTAAGTAATGAAAAGATTAAAATTGAAAATAAAAATCTATCTCTAACTTATTTAGTGTAAGATCAAACAATGTATAAAATTAAATTTTGAACAATATAAGTATAAAGAGAAAGAAAATAAGATAAGTAGATAGAGGAGAAATTCTTTCTTCTGTATATGTATCTTATAATGCTGAATGATAACTGTACTTATAGGTTGAGATATCACCCCAAAAGTCACCATGTTAAATATTCAAACTAGCAGATGTATTATTATCCAAAAAATTCATATCACCTTGAAAATATACATACATGAATGCAAGTAGTTCATGAATAAATTAAATGGACAGTTCTCTATTCAATGTATTTATATAACAAACACATATTATTTATTTTATAGCTTGTTTATCCCATTTTCGTCCAATAATCTACTAATAAAAGTTTATCTATAGAATTCTATCTTATTTAATCCTCATATTATGACAATGAAGAAGACATTTTGAATATTTGGCTAATTTTTTTTTAAAAATATTTAAATTTGAAGTAAAAAAAAAAGAGCTAAAGATTTGTGAGTTCAAGATATTATTTCATAAAAAATATCCCATAATTATGTTTTCAAATATTAAAATTTGATGTGCGTATTCTTAAATATTGAAATACTGTTTTATAGCTTAATAAGGAGTCTACTTTTAGAATAAAATTTGGAAATACAGAGGATAATGTGATACTCCTATGAAAGATAAGATAAAGAGTAGGAGTCAATTGGAAGTGACACCACTTGACATTGAGGGGTTATTGTAAAGTAAATAAAATCACTTTCACCCCTAAATAGAATTTCCAATTTAAGTGCTCATAATTTTAAAACTTTTAATGGTGAGTGCAACTTATTTATTTTTTTAGAATGAGCTTTAAGCTATCTTACCACATAAATCAGATTAATCTTTGAATATCGAAAGAAGATTGGAAAATCTTATTTTTGAATACTTATTTGATAATAAACTTTGATATTCAAATATTTCTGAGCTTCCAAAAATTAGGTAAAATCAATTTTTGAGACTTTTACTCACATGACTTCAAATTTCTTTAAAAAATCAGATGCATGTTCAAATATGAACTTTAAATTCCAAATCTATGACTAAATGAGAATCTTTCGAACATATAAAAAAAGATTTGAAAACTATATCTTCAAATATTTGTTTGACTATAAAATTTGATGTTTAAATATTTTCGAGTTTCCAAAATTAGGTCAAATCAATTTTGGTACTTTTACTCACATAACTTCATTTTGTTTCTAAATTAGATGCATGTTCAAATATCAACTTTAAATTTAAAAATCTATGACCAAACATGAATCTTTGGTCATAAATATAAAAAGAAAATTTTAAAAAATTATCTTCAAATATTTATTTGACCATAAAATTTGATGTTCAAATATTTTCTGAATTTCCAAAAATTGGGTCAAACCATTTTTTGGGACTTTTATTTACAGAACTTCAACTTTTTTTCTAAATTAAATGCATGTTTCAAATATCAACTTTAAATTTCAAAATTTATGACCAAAAAAGAATCTTTGGTCGTAAATTTAAAAGAAGATTTAAAAACTTCACCTTCAAATATTTATTTGATCATAAAATTTGATATTCAAATATTTTTTGAGTTTCCAAAGATAAGGTCAAACCAATTTTAGGTACTTTAATTTACATAACTTTAATAATTTTTTTTTTTCTAAATATGCAGTTCAAATACCAACTTTAAATTTTAAAATCTATGACCAAATGAGAATTTTTATTTTAAAAAATTATCTTTAAATATTTATTTGACCATAAAATTTGATATTCAAATATATTCTAAGATTCCAAAGACTAGGGTCAAACCAATTTTTGGTACTTTCACTTACATAACTTTAGTTTTTTCCCTAAAAATGCATGTTAAAATGTCAACTTTAAATTTTAATATCTATAACCAAATGAGAATCTTTGATCATAAATTTTGAAAAATTATCTTTAAATATTTGTTTGATCATAAAATTTGATATTCAAATATTTCTGAGTTTCCAAAGACTAGGGTAAAACCAATTTTTGGTACTTTAACTCACATAATTTTAATATTTTTTCTAAATATGTATATTCAAATATCAATTTAAAATTTTAAAATCTCTGACCTAACGAGAGCTAAATTTGGAAGGTGGGAAGATTGTTTGAAAAAAAAAAAAAACAAAAGAAGGTGACACAACCCTCCATTTCTTTCCTTCCCAATAATAAAAAAAATCCATTATCATATCTTTCTATCTAAATGTGATTTCTGCTGACGTGGCCCAATAGAAAGTAGTGCTCCTTTTTCAAGATTTGAGTTTCATATTCCTAGCGAAATACAATGCTTATAAATATTTGTACATATTCATACAAGTGTTCCTCACATTCCTCCACATTGGATTAACACCATTTGATACTTTTTATCAAGATTCAATTTTTTTACTTCCATTATCGAACCCTTTTCTCATCCCTCCAATCACATCTTCATAAACAACATTTTAGTGACAGTAGCACCAACACACCACTAGAATTTTCTTGAAGAAATTTGAAGTGAACCCCTTTTCAAGAATCAAGAAACCACTTATAAATTTGTGGGTTTTCATTGAAACAAAGAAAAAAAACACTTGAATTGACTAATCATGGCTTTGTGTGCTTATGCATTTCCTGGGATTTTGAACAGGACAGCTGTGGTTTCAGATTCTTCAAAGACTGCCCCTGTATTCTCTGAATGGATTCATGGAACAGATCTGCAGTTTTTGTTCCAACACAAGCTTACTCATGAGGTTTGAACTTTTATTTTAATTTGAGTAAAATGCTCATGTTCAAGTTGAACCATTTTTCCCATGTGTTGTTCTTACTATGCTGATTGGTTGTGTTTCTTGGTTTTCTTTTAAATGGTGGTCATTGATTCAGTCAATTTAAGTTTATTTGTCAAGGCGGATTCAAGATTTGAAGTTTAGGAATTTCTAATTAGTTATACAATAGTAATTGGATTGTTTTTTTTTGCTATGTATGTACAAAAGTTATTGGGTTCTTGTGAACTCGCAAGTTGTGCTCTAGATCCGCCCTGTCTATTTGGAAGTAAATTTCTTCATTGGAATTGAAAAGATATTTTTTTTTATAAGCTGTCAGTATCTAGATGTAAAAAAGCATATATTTATTGACTTTAAGTGCATTTAACTGTCAGTTTGAGATTAAATTATACTGAGTTTGATGGTTTGTTTTTGTACTGATTTATTATGAAGGTCAAGAAAAGGTCACGTGTGGTTCAGGCTTCCTTATCAGAATCTGGAGAATACTACACACAGAGACCGCCAACGCCTATTTTGGACACTGTCAACTATCCCGTTCATATGAAAAATCTGTCTCTGAAGGTAGAATTTTTATGTCACTTAATTGTCTCCATGATAAAGATTCATCAAATTAAGTGCTTACAGTTTCAAAATTAATTTTGATGTAGGAACTCAAACAACTAGCAGATGAACTAAGGTCAGATACAATTTTCAATGTATCAAAGACTGGGGGTCACCTTGGCTCAAGTCTTGGTGTTGTTGAGCTGACAGTTGCTCTTCATTATGTCTTCAATGCACCCCAAGATAGGATTCTCTGGGATGTTGGTCATCAGGTGATAATCTTGTTTTCTGATTGATATGGTAAACTTATAACAGAAGTTTCACTTGTGGGGTTAGTAGTATTCTCATTTTGATGGTGTGTTTTGAATGTTGCAGTCTTATCCTCACAAAATCTTGACCGGTAGAAGGGACAAGATGTCAACATTAAGACAGACAGATGGTCTTGCAGGGTTTACTAAGCGATCGGAGAGTGAATATGATTGCTTTGGCACTGGCCACAGTTCCACCACCATCTCAGCAGGCCTAGGTATATATCTTTTCCACCATTCTGTGTGCTGAGTTCCATACAAAACAAGACTCGTGATACTTGAATCGATTTCCCCTTAAACATGGATCCAGTTTGAACATTAGTGATAATTCAATCCATCTTGGTGTTTCATTTGGCAATATGAATGCGGGGGCTTTGTTTGAATTGGTGTCCCTACATCCATACAAGTTAATGTCACTTGGCATATGTCTTGCTCTTCTGGTGATATAAATCCATCATAAATGTACATTAATTATAAATCAAGTATCAAGTCTGATATTTAGCTATTCAGACATTAAAGTGGTTTCTTTGAATGATCAGGGATGGCTGTTGGAAGAGATCTAAAAGGAAGAAACAACAATGTTATTGCCGTAATAGGTGATGGTGCCATGACAGCAGGTCAAGCTTATGAAGCCATGAATAATGCTGGTTACCTGGACTCTGACATGATTGTTATCTTAAACGACAATAGACAAGTTTCTTTACCTACTGCTACTCTGGATGGGCCAGTTGCTCCTGTTGGAGCTCTAAGTAGTGCTTTGAGCAGGTTACAGTCTAATAGGCCTCTCAGAGAACTAAGAGAAGTTGCAAAGGTTTGCATACTTATAGAACGATTTGAATAAGGGTTTTACGAGTGAAGAAACTGAATTGGATTTTATATGTTTGAAATTGTTGCAGGGAGTTACTAAGCAGATTGGTGGTCCTATGCATGAGCTTGCTGCAAAAGTTGATGAATATGCTCGTGGCATGATTAGTGGTTCTGGATCAACATTGTTTGAAGAACTTGGACTTTATTATATTGGTCCTGTGGATGGTCACAACATTGATGATCTTATTGCTATTCTCAAAGAGGTTAGAAGTACTAAAACAACAGGTCCAGTACTGATCCATGTTATCACTGAGAAAGGCAGAGGTTATCCATATGCTGAGAGAGCTGCAGATAAGTATCATGGTAAGCAATCCAGTTACCGCCACTACACTACTTGAAATCTTTAAACCGATACATGTGCTTCAAGTGTGTATATCATTTTCACATTTCAATGGATACTTAATAGCGAAATGATAATTTCGATTTGGTTCTCTATCTATCTGACATCTGAATGTTCTTGAGAAGGCACTGGACATTGTACTTCTGGTGTTGTGCATGAGAAACATCTTGCTGTTTCACAAAGTTCATTCTTGTTTAATATAGAAAGCACAAAACTTAAATCTGTTTATGGCTTGCAGGAGTTGCCAAGTTTGATCCAGCAACAGGAAAGCAATTCAAAGCCAGCGCCAAGACACAATCCTATACAACATATTTTGCCGAGGCTTTAATTGCAGAAGCAGAAGCAGATAAGGACATTGTTGCAATCCATGCTGCCATGGGGGGTGGGACCGGAATGAACCTTTTCCACCGTCGCTTCCCGACGAGGTGTTTTGATGTTGGAATAGCAGAACAACATGCAGTTACCTTTGCTGCTGGATTGGCTTGTGAAGGCATTAAACCTTTCTGTGCAATTTATTCGTCTTTCATGCAGAGGGCTTATGACCAGGCAAGCAAAAATGCGTCCAATTATTCTCATTTTATAGAATATAGTGCAGTTTCAGTGAATGTTATAATCTGCTGATATTACAGCCGAGAAAACCCTCTAACCGAGTTCATGGTGGTTCTATATTCAGGTAGTGCATGACGTTGATTTGCAAAAGCTGCCTGTGAGGTTTGCCATGGACAGAGCAGGTCTTGTTGGAGCAGATGGTCCAACACATTGTGGTGCATTTGATGTTACTTACATGGCATGTCTTCCTAACATGGTTGTAATGGCTCCTTCTAATGAAGCGGAGCTATTTCACATGGTAGCAACTGCTGCCGCCATTGATGACAGACCAAGTTGTTTTAGATACCCAAGAGGAAATGGGATTGGTGTAGAGCTTCCGGCTGGAAACAAAGGAATTCCTCTTGAGGTACTTTTTAATTTCCACCATGCCTTTAATGCTGTCTGATATATCTATCAGACGATTGATTGATGATGACATTTGACTTTTCCTGTAAAATTATATTCAGGTTGGTAAAGGTAGGATATTGATTGAGGGGGACAGAGTGGCTCTATTGGGATATGGCTCAGCAGTGCAGAACTGTTTGGATGCTGCTATTGTGCTAGAATCCAGCGGCTTACAAGTAACAGTTGCAGATGCACGTTTCTGCAAACCACTGGACCATGCCCTCATAAGGAGCCTCGCAAAATCACATGAGGTGCTAATCACTGTTGAAGAAGGATCAATTGGAGGTTTTGGATCGCATGTTGTTCAGTTCATGGCCTTAGATGGGCTTCTTGACGGCAAGTTGAAGGTAAAACTCTCCTGAAGATATTTCATACCTTATATATAGTGTGCGCATTTGGTTATTTTCAAAGATTACTCAAACTGTCACTTTATTTTGTGCAGTGGAGACCAATAGTTCTTCCTGATCGATACATTGACCATGGATCTCCTGTTGATCAGTTGGCGGAAGCTGGCCTAACACCATCTCACATTGCAGCAACAGTATTTAACATACTTGGACAAACCAGAGAGGCTCTAGAGGTCATGACATAAGATGGAAGAAGCGTAGAAAGATAATATATTGTAAAATATAGTTTTAGGTCATGACATAAGCAGATTAACATATACTTATCCTCCAAAATATGTTTAAGTTTCCATGGCTGAGTTCAAGCCCTCCTCTTAGTCTCCTACATGACTTGTGATTAACTCATATGGTTTCTGATTGTGTAACTGGTGCTTGATTTTTCGAGTTATGAAGATAAATGAAAATGAAAGATTTTACATTAGAATGTATGGATGAAACCATTTTCTTCAATAGTTAACTTTGCTATGCATGCTTGAAGAACTGTTGAAACTTGTCATGTAGTAACACACAAGAGACTACATTGATGGAAACTATTGACCTTTGATTGAGCATAAAACAAAAGAAACTTTATGTAGAGACCACAAATGTATCTCTTTTTTCAATAACAATCATATTCGAGCTTGTTTGCTGGCACCTTCACTATTACATTATGTACCTGTTACCTCCTATCAGTACAAGTATGACATGACTTTAGTGATCACCAAGTCCACAATTGTATCTCTTTTGTTTCAATAACAATTATGTTCGAGCCTGTTTGCGCGCACCTTGACTGTTACATTGTGTACCTGTTACCTCCTACCAGTACAATTATGACATGACTCTAGTGCTCACCAAGTCCACAAATGTGACTTTTTAGGTACTCATTTTGGTGGATGCTTGGTTAGGCAGAGTTGTCAAGTCACAAGTGTTCCAGATGCATGTATCAATATTATCTAAAACTATAACCATTCATTTGGCCTGTCCACTTTCAGATAATGGAATGAATACAAAAAAAAGAATCACTTGATCACTGTAAACCCTCAGGCAAAGAAGATTCTCCAAAGTAGGGGAGCACGTTTGGGTCATTCAGATTGGATATGAAAATTTTGGTTTTGGATATTTGAATTGAAGAAATTATAATTCAAGTAAATTAGAATCGGATTGTTTAAGTTTGATTTTTGATTAATCAATTTGGATATTTTTTGGGTTTGCCTTTTAAGCTTTCAAGGTATGACATAACAGCTAACAACTTCAACTCACCAAATAATTCTCTTATTAGGATATATAACTAACAAAGATTGAGATGCACCCTTCTGCTCATATCATGCATTAAGCTTTAATTTATTTACTCAATATGGGTGATGTGACAAAGCAAAAAGCCCTATAATATATTTGATTTAGTATAAATTTCCACATTAGATTTAATACTATAATGGATATGGTTGTTGAGTATTTATAAGTTGAACCTTTTGAAATTGAACTTATTAGTATTGTGTACATATGATATTGGGTAAAGCACTAGACCTGAATATAATAAAGTATAAAAATTTCAGATTTTCAGAGTACTAAATCTGACATCTAATCCGAAACTCATAAATCTTAAAAAATAAAATTCGAAATCAAATCCATAATGCAAAAATTCAAACAAAATATCTAAAAAGTTGAGATTTGAGATTAACCAAAAATTATGCGCACCCTACTCAAAGTGCTCTTCCATCGGCTTAAACGTCAATTTTTAGGTTTTGTTGTTGGCCACTAAGTTCGTTAATTGCATTTCTAAATATGATGAGGATTAATCTTAAGATACTACAATCCACTCACAAATCACTAAAGATAACGTATTTTTAGTATATTTATATAAATAATTAAAGTTCGGATATATTGACAACAGTTTGATGCACTTAAACTTTCACTATATGGCAAGGGTCTATTAATATACGCAATATTTATGTAAGATGTTGTTTTCACGACTTGAATATGTTAATAAGATAATAATTGCTTCTGGCTAGAGTTAATTTCTTTTAGGTTATGGTGTGTGAATTTACACATATGTTTCACAGTCTATTTGAGTCAGCATTTATTTTTATTTAATTAATTAAATTTACCTTATATTGACAAAGAAAACCTTTAAAACCAAAAATGATTTGCAAAAAAGAGAGAGAAGAAAAATCTTTATTTTTATACCAAGCAAAAGAATTGAAATAATTTTTCTCTGTGTATTCATCTTTGTACAATAACATGTATAAATACAAGCAAAAAGTAGAAAAGAATATTTTAGTCCTCTAACTTGTCCAAACGTTGTCCTATACATGATTGGTTGTAATTTAACTAAAACTATATTCAGCTTTACGATGAAAACAACGTAAAAGGAAAAATCTATCTACAAAATACGTACATTAGACATTTGTTTATAAATGAGGCGTAGCTCAATTGATTAAGAAGGTCTCAATATTTCCCAAAACAAAAAATTGGGTCAAGTTAGGCGCGCTGAATTATAGCCCCTCATTTTGAGAAAGATAATTCTAAGCTGCTCAGCCAATTTTGTTTTTTTAAAAAAGTCAAGTTTGAGAACATCAAATTCAAAATAAATAAACCATGACATAAAAACTAAAATCTTAAAATTTTCACTTGACATACTATTTTACTATTGATCTTGTGAAGTCACATTTAAAGTTGAACTTTCAAATTAATTTGTAGAGGATCATTATTAAACAATTTATCAAAGATTTGAACATATAACTAATCTATTACCACAATTTGCTTGTTCCAACAATAACATTACAATTTAATTAACTTACATAAAGTTAACTTAATTGGTATCATACACACAATTACTAAAGATCATTAAAGACATAACAAAAAAAATAAAGACACATGTTGTAGTTGTACACATTAATAGACAACATATATATAAGCGGTATGACTTTGAGACTTTTATACTTGGCTCGAATTGTCACCTGAGACCCTAAAATTAGTTTTTGACGTGACAATTCTTCCTGATTTGTCCAGCATTTCCAGTAAGAACTTCAATGGCTCCCATTTTCTGCATGGATTTCGCAAACTCAACGAAGAAAGCCTTATCGTTTTGCAATTTCTTAACAACATTTACTGATTTTGTATCTTTGAGAAGTGCTGCATCCGATTGGAACAATCCTTTATTCTGATTAATAAGAATGTTGAAATAATTGCTATCAAATGAAGTTGAACTCATAGGGTCCATTTCCACAATATTGGCTAGATTGTTGCATGATTTCTTCAATGATTCAGCATAAGTAGCATTGAGAGATGGATCCATGTCACCTTTGCCAGTGAAATTGAAGAGTCTCCTTGAGAATGCTCCACAATGAGCAAAACCAATTGTGTGAGCACCTAGATGCATTAAATATATACGGATTTAATTTATATACACTGACAATATACATAAATATGTTTTGTTTTAGTGATGAGCACATAATTTAAGAAAGAAAAACTTTTGAAACTTATGCAGATTTTAAAAGACGCTATGGACATTAATTTGTATGCCATTCTCTAGGTTAATAGTCACAACTCACATTTTTTATGAACGATTTACATGTGATTAATTATCTTTTAAATGACCGGACAGTCAAGTATGGACTAATTCATGATATTATTCGGTTTACCTGATAGTGCAACGAGATCATCGACATTTAGGCCTTTCTTTGCAAAGAGTTGCTGAAGGGTTGAAATATTTGAATCTGGTAAAGGTAAGTTTGAACTCACTTCACTTGCAAGGGAAACATTTCCATCATTTCTTCCGGTCTCCACTTCCCACATTGAAGTTTTAAACTGCATGCAAACAATTAATTAGAGAAGAGCGTTTTTACATTCTTTATACTGTCAACGTATAAATTATTAATTTCTTAAATCTCCTTTTAAATACATTGACTTATTATATTACTTACAGGAAAAGAAACAGCATCACGAGCAGATAAAGCTAAAATGTCAGCACAAGAAACAATGCCAGGACATTTAGCCTCAACTTGTCTCTTGATATCATCAATTACATCGAAACCACCCAAAGAGAGATTTGGTCCAGCCTCCTTCTCGGATTGTTCTGTTCCCTCTGTATCCAGCAATATGGATGCATCACACCCCTACAAATGTCACTGTCAGTGTATATAACTTAAATTCTACTGTTATATTATTCTAATTCGTATACGTACCCTAAGGAAACAATCATGGTAGTGTAGTCGAAGCAATCTAGCACCCAATGTAACATCATTTTTAGCTTTGCTCCAAGTGATATCTCTAATAAGTTGTTCAGCATTTGGACAACGAGTGCTCTTATAGAAGTTGTTGCGGAGTGCATTCCCTGCACCCGCAACAACTTCACAAAGAACAATACACACAAAAACAAGACAACTTAGTACTAATTGAGTTCTCATTTTATTTTCTTAGTTAGGAATTGATGAAGCTAAGATTATTTAAGATGAAGATAAAGAAAATTGATTAAGGCGCAATGGCTTTACCCTCGAGGAGAGTTTCCTTTTATAGGCATAACATGCTTGGTGAGACAGGTAGTGGGAAGATATATAAAAATAACTATTCTCAAAGTCACTAGTAAAATAAATAAACGTGTTTTTTAAGTTGGCCTTAACTGACATTTATGACTTTTTACTTTGAATCTACACAAGTAGGCACTAAAACTTGTATAATATTGAAGGAGTTGATACATGCGTAGTATGTGTCAATTCACGACCTACATGTATCATGTCACACTAGGACACTTGTGTCTACTTGTTCAACTTTATACAAGTTTAAGTGTCTACTTGTGCTCATTCAAAATTGAAAGACATAAATGTAAGTTGACACCAAGTTAAATGACACATTTATATATTATGCCAAAATAATACTATACTTTACTTCTTCCATTTCATTTCATTTTATTTGACTAGACATAATCTTTTTTTTTTTTTAAAAAATTAAATAGAAGAATTCTAAAACTTACTGTATCAAATTTATGTCATAACACTATCATGTGCTTATTATAATACTTTTGAATCTTATATATTATTTATAACATTGGTGTGATTATAAAAATATGTCATTAAACATAATATGAAAAGTTAAAGCAAATAGAGTTTAGAAAAACAAAACAAAATTTAACTTAATAATCGGACAAGGAAAAGAAACTTAGAGAAAAGGGGTCACCTACAATAACAAGTCAATTTTACATAACGATTCAAAATATTTTATACATTGACCGTGCACAAAACTTAAGCTCTATACTGTCAAGCATTACAAATCGACTTCTACATTTACACTAAGAACAATGCAACAACATAATTTTTTTTTTTAAAAGAAAGGACCAAGTTTAGTAAAATCCCATTAAATATATGTTTGTCCAAAGGAGGAAAATAGAAAACAAAGAGGTTATCATAATTGTCTGACCTTTTTGAGTAATTAAATTACGCAATTTCGGCAAATCATAATTGTCTAAATATTGTTAAGATTTTGGTAATCACGTTGTTCAAACTTTTGTTTGGAAAGATCATGCAAGATATTGACAACTGACAAGTTCCTAGCTATGTTAAGATTGATCTAGTATTTTAATTTAAAATTGCACTAGAAATTAGATAATCTTAAAATTTTAGGCTTCGGGGAATAATGTACAAAATAATTAATTTAGGAATATTTACACCCTCACGATTTTTCCGACAAACATACAACTTACTAGAGAACGAAAATAATGAGGACGAAGAAAACAGTGAAAGAATCCTTCTTATTTTGATAAGCCAAATAAGAATCTTAAACAAACTCATATAGTTAATTTAGAGTTCAACTTCAAGTTACCATACAATGCTTTTTTTGTTATTTTTATTTAAATATTAATATGAATATATTAAGAGAGATTAGTACATCTAAAAATGAACTGACGATGTATTTTCTTGTCCACTATCAATGAATAATAGTTAATCTCTAAAAATTAAATGTGAAAACCACCTTATAGTAAATTGAGATAATTTAATGATCAACAATAAGAAAACTTAAAAGTTATTAACTCCAATGAAAAACAGAAACAATAAACATTGTGATTAAAATCACCAAGAACAACTCAATTGAAAAAACATTAACATAGGAGATCGGTAGCTAAACAACTTTATTTCTAAATACAAATAGATAGGAAATGAAGTGACTCAATCAATTAAAGGTGCGGCTAAGCATATTCTCTTCATGAATCTTCTTCTCAGTCATTTTTGATATCAAATTCTTTACGCATTTCCTATGTGGTTTTCCCTTTGATCCTATCAATAACTTCTTGAATCATTACATTCCTTAATAAATTATCGTCAAGATTATTAGCAGCTAAAAGTACATCATATACAACTGAGTGGTGCACTTTCAAGAAACTCTTGTCAAAATTGTTCAACTGATCTGTCGAAACACCTTTCTCTGAATGTTTCTTCCAATATTCAATCACTTTGGTCATTATTTTGCCATCAATATTAGACAAGGGAATGGAGTTACAAGCACGAGCCACATCTTCTACTATGTTCTTGATTACTTGGGACCTAATAATTACAGCCTCGTAGAGTTTGAATTCTTCACCATCGTCAGTCTTGAGAGTTATGAGTCTATTTGAATACATGATGAAAATAAAAAAAGCTATGAATAAATGATTTTAAAACATGAGGGTTAGCTTGGTCTTTTATAGTGCGTTAGGATTTTAATTACTTTCCAAACTTGTAGTAGAACATGGAAAACAAAATATTATATAGTTCAAAAGTTGTTATTTTTCTTCTTTTTTAAAGTTTAATAAATCTGATTTACAAAGTCTACATAAATAGTCGCATATTACTAAGATAAGGATTAACACGACAAGTTAATTAAAAGAAAAGTTCCAGAACACATTTCTTTTCCAATAAAAATGATTGGAAAACTAAAATAGTTAATTAATCTAGTACTCACTCTGTCCTGTCTTAGTTTTCCATATTATTTAAAAATATATTTATTCTAATTTACTTGTCAATTTATAAAATCAAGATAAAAATAATTACATTTTCTCATTTTACCCTTACAATTTTAATTCTTTTTGAAAGTGTAAACTATAAGTTTGTAAAGTTCAAAGAAAGTTTTTTAAGGGGTAAAATTAATAAACTATCTTTCTTATTATTAAATTCTTAAGAGATGTATAAAGAGAAAAGTGGACAATTAATATGAAACGGAGGAAACAATTATATATTATTTATAAAATATCTGTCACAGTCCAAAAATGGACGTGATGACACTTGTCTATTCCCACAACGGCAAGTCAGCCTCAACCCAACAAAAAAGAAAGAAATGTGGAAAATATAAAACTAGAATAAGACAAAAGGCGAAAACTTATTCATTCTAAACAATACCCCAAAACCTGGTTGTCATGTGTAAAAGCCACTAATGTAAATATAGAATTCAAAGATAAATACAAGTCTCAAATGTCTTTGCTTCTCAAATAGAACAAAGCATAAATAAAAAAACAAGGGACCGCCGAGATGACAAGTAGCTACCTATCAAGTCCTTCAACGAGCCTCGAAGTCAGGAGAAGAAGAAGATCACACGGGTTCGGACACGGAACCTACACAAGTGTAGAAGTACCACCAACACGATACCCAACAAGAAACCTAATAAACAAGACAACCTAGCTAGAATCGAATACTCCTTCCCATCTCAACTGAACCTCCACAACGACAGCCTATACAAAAATCAGCCCAACCTAACAGTTATATACTACACCAGTCACAAGGCTCAAAGATCATAGACCAAAATTCACATCTCAACGATCGACAAGTATCAAAACATTTATCCTCAAATGCTAGGCATTTCAATCACAAGTATCAACATGTTTAACTCACATATCAAATAAACCAATCAAACAAATCAATAAGCTCAATCATATGCATCAAATAATTAAGTCAAATATATGCATCAAGTAGATTGATCGCAAAGGTCAACATTTATCGGAACCATTTTCCTTCAGCACAATGTCACTAGCCAGAACCATTTTTCTTCAGCTTTTATCAAAAAATATATATCACTTATTGGAACCACTTTCCTTCGGCATTTATATCACTAGCCAGAACCATTTTCCTTCGACTTTTATCACAAAATATTACTTACCAGAACCATTTTCCTTTGACATTTATATCACTAACCAGATCCATTTCCCTTCGACTTTTATCACAAAATATCACTTACTGGAACCATTTCCCTTCGACATTTATATCAAGTGTCTCATTACGGTGTTAAAAAATCAATGCACCAAGAAATATCAACCACACAGAGAGACAACAATTCATATCAATCAGGTCCACTTTCACATTCAAGCAAATCACCAATCAATCAAATAGGGGCAACAAGACAATTCACAATTTATCATTATCATAAAGAAGTCTTTTCATTTTCCCCTTTTTGTTGGTTAACATTAATCAAGTGGAGCAAATACTCCTTCACCTCATTCTCGATTACTCCCCAATACATATACCATGAAAACAAGTAAACAATTCTACTAACTAAATTACCAAGGTTAATAGATCACTTTTCTTAAAGCAATCAATCAATCACTCCGAAACCTGAATTTTTCCTTTTCGATTCACTTCCAAAGCCGCACAATCTATAACAATCAAGTATTCACAATCACTCATCGAAAACAACAATTCTCACATCAATTATTTAGAGAAATGGGTCCATCATCCCAAAACCCAATTTCAAAAAGGATGCTTAAATCCGGAAATCAATACTTGAAAAATGATGTTTAAGGCTTTAGGAACTCAATAGCGAAAACCATTTTGAAAAAGGGATCAAAATCACCAGTTTAGATCAAAACTCAAAATCTTGCAAAACCTTGCCACTTTCCAACTCAAATTTCAAATCATGATGTTATAATCCATAAATAATCAAAGGGAGAAGAAGTTTTAGGGTCACAAAAGCTTACCCAATTGATTGTGCACAAGAAAACCTTTCAAAAATCGCCTTCAAGGGTTTGCCAAGCTTAGAAATGGAAAATAGGGCTTAAACCCCGAAATTTGCAGATCAAAACCCCTCTATGATGTCGCTAAAGTGAATCCTGCAAGAATTTTAGGCATCCCAAAAGAAAATGATCCTTCGCTTCTGCGAAGCTCGCTATCGCGAACAGGTCCTTCGCGATCGCGAAGGTCTAGGGAATTTGACCCTTTGTGAGTGAGAACCACACCTTACAAAAGCAAGCGTTGCAAAAGTGAGTAATCAGGCACTAGAAAAATCAGACAACTCTCAAAACATCGAAAGGACCCACGGGATTCGTTCGGAACCCCATACACACAAACCAAAAATGCAAATTGATTATACTCAACATTTTGGACTCAATGGAACCATCAAAATATGAATCCAAGGTCTCTTCGACCCAACATCCGTGGAAACCACAAAAAATTAACTCCACGGCTCCTAAAAAGGCTAAAGCAAGATTGAGACCTCTCAAAAATCAACTAAGACCACTCCTACACCTAAAATTATCCTTCAAATCCAACTAAAATTTCAAAATTCCGATCCGAGTATTCAGACCTCAAATGTTGACCAAAATCAACCCAAAGGGTAAAATTCCACAAATTTACAACTTAGGACCTCAAATCCTTGAAAAGTCACTAAATCTGAAACTGATAAATCTCACAAATAGATTTCACCTTTTGGGGCTAATGGAATCGACAAAATTTTATTCCGACACTCAAAACTCCAAAAGACACCGAAAACCACTTTTAAGCAACTTAAGTCTTTCAAACTTAAAACTTACTAAATTCTCAACTTCTTACTCAAAGTTCGATACCAACTTCCAAAACTCAAACATAACAGAGTCGTGGTCAATATCGGGAGGGAAATAATGACAAATTTTATTGAAAAACAAAAAATGACCAATCGGGTCATTAAAATGTCGATACGTACATATACATACAAATTTTTTAATTAATAAATTTTTTGACCAATGGTATATTTACTTGAGAAGATCTAATAAATATTTTCCTAAAAGTTTGGAGTATTACAAGTATTACTTCATAGCAATTGTAATAATTGACTTCTTCTGTTGTAATATGTTAAGCCCATCCATTATTACCCTGCAATATGCAGTGTTGTGCAAATCAGATCATTGATCTTTTTTATCCAGCACCAGAATCCTAAATCCTTGTTCATTAGTCGTCATACATTAGTATCAATTTAGAAGGTTGACCATTGGAAAAGTTCTAAAATGTAACATTGTATTATAAAGGAATTCCATAATGTTCTCTCTTGTTTTTAAGTTTTGAAATCATAATAGTCTTTTAAAGGAAGATTCCGGAATACTTAAACTTTTTTTTGTTGTTTTATGAGTAACTTCAAAGATCTATGTTAAGAGGTTTCTAGTATTTAAATTAGAGTAAATTTTAGAAATAACAAACATAATAGACATAATAAAGCTCTATAGATATAGTTTCAATAATTGCACTCCATAGCTATAATTTCATTTGTTATGGAGGCCCTGATTTGTATACTTCGCGCGGTTTATATATTTCGCTTGCCTATTTGTATATTTCACTTGAGAAATTACAAATAGGATAAATATATATAAATTCTGTATTTTTACATTTAGGAATTATTCAGAACTCCGTTTGTATATTTCGTTTGTCAATGTACAAACAAGGTAATTTATTTTGAATTTCATATAAATTGTACAAAAATAGCTAGGGTAAGCATATACAAATTACAAATTTATACAATAAGGAACCAAATTATACAAATTAAACAAATAACAAGATTTAAGGAAACTATGACTGCGAATCATAATTTTTAAAAACAGCAGCTATAACATTTAATATTTTTTAAATGTTTGCTATTGTCACACCCCGAGCCTACACCCTGGACGTGACTGACACTTGAGAACCATTTTTGAGCCCAAGCGAACCCCACGCCTGGCTTCATGACTTACATGACATTAAACAATATGCGGAAGCTTAAATAGGTGAAAAATTGAACATTAATGAAAGTCTTGAAATACTGTCATTTGCAAAATACTTAACATGAACCATGAGTTAAACAGAACATCCTGAGAAAACAATGGAAAATATCTACTTAATCGGTCTACGAAACCTCTAACAATGTGAGATGGATATTGGGACAAGACCCACGACACCTCCTAAAGCTACTAACTAAAGTGAAATGGAGTCCCCTGAAAGCAATGAGGCCTCACCAAATGTTGTCTGTGAATGGATAATGATCTCAATAATTTGCCTGTTGATGATCCTGAATACCTGTATCTACATCATAAAACGATGCAGGTCAAATGACATCAGCAAATTGGATGTACTGTTATATCAAAAGGTTAGAGTAGACAATAATTTGACTTTAAAGGACTGAAACATCATAACTGGATTAATAGATGAATATGAAGTGCAAAAAACCATTTAAGCTTTACAATATAATATGCAATGAAAGCAACATGAAAATAATATACTTTACTTGTGGGGAGTTTTTCTAACCGACAACCATTATCATAGGCCTAGTAATGATACAACGTTTCGCCTTATGTTGCCAGGGCCAACCTATACTTTGCCGGGGTATAGGATGGTATCGTTACTATGGATCCATCTAATTGGCCTTCTTAGAGGCAGTGATGAGTTGCATGAAGAGTCAATGTTATCATATCTTATGTTGTCTACGTAGTTCTATGGGACTTCTAAATCATAAGAGACTCTAACCCAATTCAGTGCTCGATACTACTCCTAAAATAATAGATATAACATTATGCTCAATTCACCCATTACAAGGAATGGACTTCTTACTTGATTGACATACTTTTCAAAATTAGATGTGTTTACATTCTTGAAAAGATGTACTTTTGAACTTATCTTACATAAGTATACATTTAGTTATATAAATAGCATTTGAAAACTCTTAAGTGTTTATGAAATAAAACCTTTGAACTTCCCTCTTAACTTTACAAATGTTAGTTTAACAATGATGATTAGAATATGCATAAGATCCTTCAATGATTAATGGAGGTTCAGATAGTTCATAATAAGAATAAAATGACAACTCATCTCAAAGGAACAAGTACGGAATGAGAACCAAGAAGGAACCATTTACTGGGGGTCATGCCAGCCCCCATCTACTGGGGGTCTGATTGGGCATCCTACTGGCACGTCCTACCAGGCCCTACATTTACTAGGGGTCTGATTGGGCATCCTAATGCGCATTGTGCCAGCCCCCTGGCTCCTTAGGGCGTGATGCTCCACCGCAAACCCAAAATTTTGACGAGTTTTTCTTGTTCAATTCATAGCCTAACCCACTTGGAATCTAATGATTCATTCCCAAACTCATTTAGATTCATAAACCCAACAAAATTCATCAAAAACTCCCCCAATTTACACCCACTCATTCTCAAAACCCTCACTTTAACAGTCCAACATGACTTATTGATAAAGAATGAAGTAAAACCTTAAGAATTTCTCAAGAACATATACATAATGATTTCATGGATGATTTACCAAAAGAAATACACGTTTGGTGTGAGGATGAACATATCCATCACTATGAGAAACCTCACGTACCTCTTAGGGATCAAACCCTTGGTGAAACAATCCTCAAATCGCAAGAAAACTTGATGAACACCTTGAATCTTCTCTCATTTCTCCTCTTTTCTCTTTTTGAACTCTTACTAAAACCCTAAGCGTCAATTAGGATTGTGAAAACTGAACCAAATCAGTTTAGACCCCTAAATATTACCATAATTCGTTTTAAGCTGATGGGATATGGAAAAGACCAAAATACCCCTCATATTTTCAGGTAACTTTCCTTAATTCGATAGCCTAACTTCAAACGGGCATATATTCCTCGTATTAGCTTGAAAATTAGCAAACATAGTGCTGTTGGAAAGAGGATTCCAAGACCTTTCATTTGATATCTTATGGGCCACTTAACTCATCCTGTACTGAAAGTTATGGTCGTTTGAAGTTGACCCAAAACTCACAAATTAAGCATAACTTGAAAATTTTCAGATTTGGCTCTTTCCAAATTAGTTCTTTCTAATTTTTAGCTCTTTCAAATACTGAGGTGTTACAATATCTCCCTTGTGGTAACATTCATCCCCGACTGAGATTACTCTAAGTAGACTAAGGGTGGTAGCATCTAACACCCAGCTGGAACACTCAATACGCAAAGCAACACAACATTTTAACTAAAATAAATGCCAAGAAAAGGATTAGTACCTTAATTTGGAATTTCTCCGGACTCAAAGAGATGTGGGTATCTCTTCTTCATATACTCTCAGCTTCCCAAGTAGCTTCCCCAACAAACTAATTCCTCCATAAGACCTTGACTGATGCTACTTCCTTGGTTCTCAAATTGCGAACTTGACGATCAAGAATCTAAACGAGAACCTCCTCATAAGATAAACTATCCTTAATACCAATATTTTCAGTTGGTATAATAAGCAAAGGATCACCCATACACTTCTTCAACATTGAAATATGGAATACCGGATGAACTACTGCTAACTCTGACGGTAGCTCCAACTCATAGGCTACATTGCCAATCCTCTTCGATATCCTGTAAGGACTAATATACCGGGAACTAAGTTTCCCCTTCTTACCAAATCTCATGACACCTTTCATGGGTGACATCTTCAAGTAAACCTAATTATCTACCTCAAACTCTAAGTCTCTTCTCCTACCATATGTATAGGATTTCTGACGACTCTGCGCTATTTTCAACCTCTCTTGAATAGTCTTCACTTTCTCCATAGCTTGATGAACCAAGTCTGGTCCTATCAACCCAACTTCACCAACCTCAAACCATCCAATAGGAGATCTACATCTTCTCTCATAAAGAGCCTCATATGGAGCAATCTAGATGCTAGAGTGATAACTGTTGTTGTAAGCAAACTCAATTAGAGGTAAGTGATCATCCCAACTACCTTTGAAATTGATTACACACGCCCTCAACATATCCTCTAAAGTTTGAATTGTGCGTTCTTTTTGACCATCGATCTAAGGATGAAAAATAGTACTAAGGTTCACCTTTAAACCCAAACCCTTCTAGAAAGACTTCCATAATTGTGCTGTGAATTGCACACCTCTATCTGAAATAATGGACACTGGAACACCATGAAGTATGACTACCTCCTGAATATATAACTTAGCATAATCCTCTGCTGAAAAAGTAGTCTTTTTTGACAAGAAATGAGCTGATTTAGTCATTCGATCTACAATCACCCAAATCGAATCATGCTGTCTACGAGACCACGGTAAGCCAGTAATGAAATCCATATTGATTATCTCCCACTTTCATTTTGGAAGTTATATATTCTGAACCATACCACCGGGCCTCTGGTGCTCTACCTTGACTTGTTGACAATTCGGGCACTTAGCAACAAACTTTGCATTACCCCTCTTCATACTATTCCACTAATAGACTTCTCTCAAGTTGTAATACATCTTTGTGGGACTAGGATGGATAGAATATCTGGAGCTATGAGCTTCCTCCATGATCCTCTCTTGAAGTTCATCCACCTTTGGCACACACAATCTTCCTTGATATCTCAGTACATCATCTCCCACTTGTTCAAAATCCATCACTATTTGCTTATGAACGTTTGCCTTTAATTCAAGAAAAATAGGGTCTTGGTCTTGTTTCTCTTTCACTTCAGACACTAATGATGATTCAACCCCATTCATCACCACAACTCCTCCTTCATTGGAATCCATTAACCGGACTCCTAATCGTCAAGTCTGTGCACATCTTTGGCTAATTCTTTCTTGCCTTCTTCAACATGGGTGGTACTACCCATTGACAATATGCTCAAAGCATCAACAACAATATTAGCCTTACCTGGGTGATAGAGAATACTCATATCATAATCCTTGAGTAACTCCAACCACCTCCTATGTCTGATATTAAGTTCTTTCTTACTAAACATATACTGAAGACTCTTGCGATCGGTGAACACATCTACATGAACACCATAAAGATAGTGACACCGTATTTTCAAAGTGAATACTACAACAACTAACTCTAGATCATGGGTTGGGTAATTCCTTTTGTGAATCTTAAGCTTTCTGGAGGCATAAGTTATAACCTTGCCATTCTGCATCAATACACAACGTTGTCCTACTCTGGATGCATCACAATACACAACAAAGCCTTGTGTACCTTCTAGTAAGGACACTGGGCAATAGTCAACCTACTTTTCAATTACTGGAAACTTTTCTCACAAGCTTCAGACCATTGAAACTTAACTATTTTCTGAGTCAACTTGGTCAATGGGGATGAAATAGCTAAGAACCCTTTGATGAACCTCCTATAGTAACCAGTCAATCCTAAGAAACTCCTAATATCAGTTGGAGATGTGGGTCTAAGCCAGTTTTTCACGGCCTCAATCTTCTTAGTGTCAACTCGAATCCCATCACCAGAAACAATAGGACCTAAGATTGCCACAGACTCAAGCCAAAATTCACACTTAGAGAATTTAGCATACAACTCCCTATCCTTGAGAGTTTGAAGAACTATTCTGAGATGACTAGCATGATCCTCATTCCTCGAATATATTAGATTGTTATCAATGAAAATGATAATAAACATATCTAGGTAAGGATTAAATACTCTGTTCATAAGATCCATGAAAGTTGAAGGAGCATTAGTCAAACCAAAAGACATGACTAGAAACTCATAATGACCATAACGGGTCTTGAAAGCTGTCTTAGGGATGTCACTTTCCCTTACTCTTAAATGATGATACCTGATCTGAGGTCTATCTTAGAAAAACAAGTGACACCCTGAAGTTGATCAAAAAGATCATCAATTCTCAAAAGTGGATACTTATTCTTGATAGTAACCTTATTCAACTGACGGTAATCTATACATATTCTAAGGGAACCATCTTTCTTCCTTACGAATAAGACCAGAGCGCCCCATGGTGAGACACTTGGTTGAATGAAACCTTTCTCAAGAAGGTCTTTCAACTGCTCTTTTAACTCTTTCAACTCAGCTGTAGCCATTCTATATGAAGGAATAGATATAAGACGAGTATCAGGAAGAATATCTATACCAAAGTCTATTTCTCTCTCGGGAGGGACTTAGGGAAGATCATTTGGAAAGATTTATGGAAACTCATTCACAATTGGAACTGACTGAATACGTGGTGTCTTAACACTATAGTCATTGACTTAGACTAAGTAATAGATGCATCCCTTGGAAACTAACTTCCTCACCTTAAGGTACGAAATAAAACAACCCTTAGGCACTACTGAAGTACTATTCCACTCTAGAACTGGCTTATTAGGAAACTGAAACTCAACTACTCGAGTTCTACAATCAACTGAGGCATAACATGCATGAAGCCAGTCCATACCTAAAATAACATCAAAATCTACCATGTCTAACCATGATAAACTCTCTCAGTTATAATAGACTCATTAACCGATGTAGAAACACTGAAGGGCTCAAGAAGTTGCTCAAGAAGAATATCAAAATTTATAGCAATATAAGAAGTCACAAAAGATAGACTTACTCCTAGATCTAGCAAAGCATATACATCAAGAGTAAAGACTTTGATCATACCAGTGACAACATCTGGCGAATTCTCTTATTCTTGGTGACTCGTGATAGCATACAGATGGTTTGCTCCTCTGTTGTCCCTAAAGTAGCTCCTCTAGGTGCATCTCTGTTTGGTGGAGCTACTAGAGAAGATTGGGCTCTATTGCCCCCATTGCCATTACCTTGCTTGCTCTTAGGACACTTTTTCATGAAGTGACCATTCTGACCACACTTGAAGCAATCAGTGGAGCCATCATGACACACTCCTGAGTGGTTCCTACCATACTTAGCAGATACAGGAGTCCCATTACCTTTTTGTGCCACACTACCTTGAAACTGTGCAAGTCTAGCTCTGAAGTTCTGATTTTTGAACTTACCTCTGTTTCTTGGTGCAGGTGCACTAGTAGATGATGAAGCAGGTCCATTTTTCTTTTGTTGGAAAGAAGATCGGTTCGCATTACTCTTTTGTGGCCCAGACTCATTTCCTGTTGTCTTAGCTTTCTTGTTGCGAAACTCTTCTCTATCCCATAGCTTATCTTTCTCAGCCTACTGCACATGAATCATAAGTCTTGCTATGTCCATGTACCCTATCAACATTGTAGCCTTGCCCTCTTTGCTTGAAAGACGGGACAACCCAGATACAAATAAGCTAATCCTACTCCTCATATCAACAACCATCTTTGGAGCATAGCGGGACAATTAAGTGAAATTAAGGTTGTACTCATGCACACTCATGGATTCCTGCTTAAGAGTGAGGAATACTCTTACCTTTGTCTCTCTTAGTTCACCGGGAAATAAACATCCCATGAAGGATTCCTCGAACATAACCCAACTCACAATTGGAGCATTCTAAGCTCTATTCATCTTCCATTGGTCAAACTAGATCCTAGAAACACCTCTCAATTGGTATGCGGATAGTTCCACTCACTCAATATCAACCATATGCATAACCTCAAATACTTTTTGCAACTCTTCCACAAAGTTTTCCGGATCCTCAATGACACTTAAACCGATAAAATCTAGAGGATTCATCCTTAAGAACTCATGGATTCAGGACATTTCAACCACATCCTCTCGATTCCCTCTTTATTGCCCAACTTGGTTGGTCACAACTTGACTCAACATCTAAATAGCATCCCGGAACTCAACATTAGTGACCTCTCCCTAGGGTTGCACTTTTGGTACATTGGGTACCTGATGAGTCCACAAAGTGGACTTATTTAAGGCTTTATTTTAATAGAAATAATGCCCTCAAATGCTTATTTAGTCTAAATATATGTTGAAAACACTTAAGTTTCAGGTATGTGAAGTTTTAGTGGAAGCATGGACACTTAGGTGCAAAAAGGAATAAAAAGGCTGAAAAGAACGAGAAAATGAAGGCCTGAGGATCACCGAGTCCACTTGGTGAGTCGCTGAAAGGTCTCACTTCGCCTTTTGTTCTAGTGTGCTGAACTTGAAGGAAATGATCAAGTTGGCGGAAAAAGGGAGCAGTCGGCGCATCACCGAGAAGTTCCACGAAGAAGTACTATGTCGCCCATTGACCTAGAGCACAACGATGCTGAAGGATGGTGCAAGATGGCGATGAACTACACTAAAGGGCGAATCGCTGAGTTGATTGGCGATTTCGACTTATGTCGCCGAATGATCCGCTGCAGCACAGATCTTTGAAAACTATAAATACTCGTTCAGAGTTATAGCTTAAAGAAAAGAGATTTTTAGTGTGAAACAATTAATATAATTTTAGTACTTTTTATTTTTTCTTTGAGTTTGAGAGGGTTTTGAAACTTGAAGAAGAAGAGGGTTTCATTTCCAAGGATTTGGACTTGGGTCTCTTGGATTCTTCATTCTTGGCCTGTAACAAGATTCAAATCTTCATACCCATTTGAATGCAAGCTCATTTAGGTTTAAATTTCTATCTCTTGATGTGTGGCTAAAACCCCAATTCTTGGGGTGTGATTTAGCGAATATGTGTTAAGATTGTTGTTGGGTCTTGCTTGCTGATAGATTAGATGTAGTTTGATGGTGATTTCGTCTCGTAGTTGTGGTTGAACTTAACAAATTTGTAGTTGTAAATACAAGTTTATTTATGTGTTTTTGGCTTGCTCGAGATAGAGGTCGCGAAACCAAGACTACTAGATTGATGGCCTAAGGAGTGGGTCGACATGAGGTTCAGCTCGAGAGAGTGAACCCTAGTCCCATATCCTAACACTCAGCTCGAGAGAGTGAGTGGGGTAAGGCGTAGTCTGGTCTTCATGCGACAAGTGGGTGTTCGAGAGAAACCCATTTGAAAAGGGGTAAGTTCCTCGAGAGAGAATTTATTCCCACGTATAGCTTAGCCTAGTCACTATTACTCTATAAATTTTCTATCGAAAACATGTACCCAATAATTTAGATTAACCCGTATTCCAGTC